>CM030030.1:0-1200000 GCA_017639485.1 Pluvialis apricaria | reverse complement strand
GAAAGGGGAAGATGAAAGCGCCACCGATACAAAACAACAGTCCAGCTATAGGTCTGTACACGTTTCTCTTCCCTGTTCTGAGAATCAGCCAGAGCCCGAAACCTCTTCTGACAAGCAGCTCCTCCGATGACAGATGCTCCCCGCAGCCTCCACAGCCTGCAAACAGTTGCATTGTTCTTGCTGTCAGCTCCCCATTGAAAGGTGATTCCAGTAAGCAGCAACGGGCCTGGTTTGTTGGCGTTAGTCAGCAAGCGCGTGGATCAGGGTTGCTGCTGAGGAAAAGGAGAAGCAGGTCTGAGGCTGAAAAATCAGGGCTCGTAATCCAGAGCTTGCTGGGGTGCAAGCCTTGCTCGTTGGGATGCGAGGGACGTGTTGTTAGTCTCGACTTCAGCTCCTTCACGCTTTAGAGCAGGTCCTGTTTTTGGCAGAGTGCTCTGGATAAAGCGATCGCGTCCCTCTTGAGGATCCCCACCCAGACAGCCTACGGGCTCCGTGGCTGTGCAAGACCTGGGGACTCCGGCAAAGCTCTCGTGTGGAGAGGGAGGGAGCTGCTGCAAAAAACTGACCCTTGAGCCAGAGTAGGGCTACTGATCAGAATAGAGTGATGGGGGCGGGGGGGAGGCTCTGCACTAGAGTATTCGTCATTTGTAACAGAGACAGAAACGCAGATGTTGCAATGCTGATGTTCCTGTTTCAGAAGGATGTCACAGTACTGAATGGCCAGGCAGCGAAAGGACAGTGAAAATCCAATGCTAGTAAAGTCATGAGGTTAGAAGAAAAATCCCCAAAATATTTGCTCAAAAATGTCTCATTAGTACCTTGAAGGAGAGAGATGTCAGTGCGATGTGGACAGTTCTGTGAGAAACTTGTAGAGAAGAACTAGCGAGCGTATTGCTCTTTCTATGGATAGCATACCCGTGTCTCAGACACTGTGCGGTTCTGGTCTCTCCCAGGAAACGCTTGCCCTGCTCCATTAGACATACCATGAAGTGCCTTTGATTATTAGGTTATCTCTTCAGCTGCAGCTGAAACAAGGCAATGGGCTCCTGCCTGCTGCTGCTTAAACAGCAGTGGGCAGTAGGGAACAAATGCCTGTCATTTTCCACCCGAGTTATCCGACCAACTTCACTACATCGGACTGACGTTAGTTTGATGCAGCAGTGTTTGGTGCATGTGCTTGATTCAAACTTTTGCTTGGAAAAAAATTAAATAACTAGGTAATTTACGTCTCTTCCTCTCCCCAGCTTTCCTCAGGCAGCTACAGACCCAAAGAAATGATAGGTTCTCCGTGCCCTGGGCAGCAGGTAGGCAGAAACCCCGCTGGTCCCGTGCTGGCTGTGGGCACAAGCTTGTCTATGCTTTTTACGGAGCAGCAGAACCGCTCGTAGTGCGAAAGTGTAGAGCAGATATGCGCCACAGAAATGGAGCGAGTGATTAACACCAGGTATGCAGGCTGGAGCTGCAATCGCACCTGATTTTTATTTTGGGGTGGTTTTTTTTCAGTACATCTTGGCACTTCTTCCCCAGCCCTTCCCATTCTCTCTCCCCCAACACAGCCAGAAGTAGCCCATTAGTGTGACTGATGCGTGTCACTGCATGCTGGTCTAGGACAGAGCTCAGGCTGTTTTTCAGAGCAAGTGCCTGGAAGCGTTATTATACACCAGCCAAGATTCTCAGTGGTGATTTAAAACAAATTTTGATTTTAAAGGTGCATCTTAAAAGCACCTGGTTTTCTAAAAATGTAAAAGTGACTCTGTTCTCACAGGTAGTGAGCAAATCAGAAGCTCTCAAATTAGGTATGTAAAAATAGAAGCATCCCATAGTATTAGTCTCTTCTGGAAATGTTGTTAACACAGCCTGATTCCCTTCTAGTCTGCAGTCTGTGCTCGCTGCTCACCGTGTGAAGGGCCCGAGTGTGACCCACTGCTGACGGGGGAACCGGGCCCCTCGGGCTCCAGCGGGTTCTGCTCGCATTACTCTTTGCCGGCGAACTTCAGGCACAACCTGCACCGCGTCCCCGTCTGCCGGCGGTGCTTCCCGCAGCCCGGCTCCGCCACGCGCCGTGGCCTTGGCTGGAACTGCTCAGCCCTTGCTGTGACGACCCGGAGCTGCTCTTGCACGTTCCTCTGAAGGCGGTGCCGCTCCCTGCGAGTGACTGCGTCCCCCCACCCTCATGTCCCTGGGCAGTCCTGTTCAACTTTGCACATATCCCTGACCGGTTCTGCGTTGCCGTTTCTCTGGTCTTGACCAGTTCCCTTAACCCAGCTCTACTCGGAAGCTTTTGGATGGCTCAGCAAATGTCAGTGCTGTGTGATGCTGGAGCTGCTTCAGTTGCTCAGTGCTTCTCTGAGCCTCCTGACCATCGCTTCCATTGCGGAGCTCTTTGCAGAAAGGCTGTCAACTCTTCAGCTGGTCCATACACGACAAGACTGGAGATATTAGGTATACTTTTTGCCTGAGAATTCAGTCATTAAAGTCATCTCTCTCAAGCTTGTCATGGGTACTGGTTGTTATGGGGGAAAGGAAATTTATTTATCTGGGATAAAAGCTGTAGAAATACGAACCTGAGCAAAGCTACAGCTGCTCAGGATCTTTCAGCATTTACCCCTTCTCCTTTTTATGAATGCAATTCAACAAGTTAAGCCCGAGCAACTGTGTCTGACCCATGGCTACAGTAACATCTGTGACTGTACTCTGTCATTTGCAAAATGGAATGGCTCTAATCTCTTGAGCACAGTGCTCTGCAGTGACATTTCCAGGACATCCGCACTCCGAAAGGCATGCAGTAGCCTTGGATTAGAGTTTAAAATAGAAACTTGTTTGCCTTTGTGTACAGCATGGGATTGCTAAGGAGAAATAGCGATGGGAGCCTGCGGTTGGCTTGTGTGACCTCCAGTGGCTGTACGGTTCGGAGGCTTTCATGCGGTGGGACTGCATCTGCTTTTCACGTCAGTGATCTGCTGAGCAATTTCTTCAGCTTAGTCAGGGAAAGCTGTTACCCACTCCTAAGAAACTGCTCACCTCAATAGAGACAGGGCTAATTAACACAGGTCTAAATTAGAGCAGAACTAAGGCTAACAATTTAAAAAAAAAAATGGATGAACTAAGGTGCTTCCAATGTGACATAAACCCAGGAGAACGCTGCGTGGCTCTCACTGAGCAGCCCGTGACGTTGCAGGGACGGTGCTGCCATTTCCCTCATTGTGAGCCCCGCGCTGCGGCACGCGTCTGCACCGAGCACTGGGGGCAACTGGGGAGTCTGGTCTGTTTGGGAGCGGTGTGCCGTGTTAGGGGTGTGCCGTGTCGTGTCTCGGCTACCGAGCCGTGCCTTCACGCTGCCGTGACGGTACACCTCCGGGTTGTTTTGCAGGCTCAGCCGGGAGCAGCTCGGGTCCTTTCTGCCCTTCTCTATAACACAAAGTAAAAATCATTTCACTTGTGTTTCTAAAGGTGCTTTTTGTAACTCTAAAGCCTGTTAACTCTGGTTTCCTAACAAACAACAGCTGAAATTCTTTTGTTTGTTTGTTTGTTTTAGGTACGGTATTTTTTAAACACTGGCAGCAAGCTGTTGTGGTTCATCTGTATGTTGGTAAATAGTAGCTGCGACTTTCACCTTGGGAGAGGCAGCATTGGAGCAAACAGCAAAGTGCCTGGGTAGAGCAGGCGCGGAACCCGGCGTGCGGGAGAGTCGCCACGGGGCATCTGCCCAAAAGGCACCGTGTTTCCTGCGTGTCCGCCCCGCGTGGGGTGCGTGAGCGTCGGTTCTGGAAACCCCCGTTGGAGCCTTTCCCTACGGAGCTGGGATTTTGAGGTAGGGCCTCTGGAAGTCTCTGGCTGGGAGCTGTGGGAGATGGGTGCGCAGCAGGCGGGGACCCGCATTCTCAGCCCCTCTCTCTGCCCTTCCTCCGTCCCCTCTCCCTCCTCCGGCAGCCCAGTGCCGCTCACTGGAGCCCGCTGGTGCCCCGCACGGCCGCGTGTACTCTCTCATTCCGTTCTGCAGTGGCGGTTTTCTGCTGGTTTGTAGAGAGCATCCGACTGATTTATTGCTCCCAACATCTCTTAGTTTGTAATAAAGTTTTCAGCAGCTCTGTCGAGGCCGCTCCCCGCCCCCGCGCACGCACACATCCCCGCGCTTGCTTTGTTCTTCTCACACATAATGTCAACTCATAAACCTTTCATCAAGTCAACCAGGTGGAAAAAACCCATTACTGAAAGAAGTGTTCATTCAGGTTTGGGGGGGGGGGGAATGGAGAGGAAGGCGGAGGAGAAAGTTCCCCAATGGAAAAAAAAAAAGGGGGGGGGGGAAGCTGTGTGTGCTCTTAGCTGAAAAGCCGGCTTTGCTGCGCGCCGCAGGTGCCAGGCCCCGGAGGAGCCTGGCAGATCTGTCATCCCGGTGACAGGAGATGGAAAGCGCTGTGTACATATCCTGAGAGGCGGCGATTTGGGCCTAATACCCACCGCTGAAAGGGAGCTTCAACACAGCCGCCGCTGCCAGCGGGAACAACACCGCTTGGGCTTTTGTGTGGCAGAAAGGACCCCCCCAAACACACACACACACACACTGGTGGTGAGGCTTCCCTCCTGCTTCCCCCGCCCCGAATCGATGTGTTTAAGCCATATTGGCTGAGGCTCATGTGCTGAAAGACGCTGCGGCCGCACAATGGAGGAGCTGACAGGGGTGTGTCGGCAGGAGACGCGCTGTGTGGAGAAGGCGCTGAAAAATGGAAGTGGGGAGGCATGTGTGAAGCGCGGAGGTCGGGGAGCAGTCCAGGGTCTCCTTACGGCCACGTACAACCCAGGCGGCCCCGGGGACGCCACGCCAGCAGCGCCCTGGCAGAAACCTGTTCCTGCTCCCGGGGAGACCCCGGCACCGTGCTGGACGGGCGAACGCCTCCCTGGAGCGGGAGCAGGGAACGTCGGGCGGGCAGAGGGGCTCGGGGCGCCTGGGCAGAGCAGCCACGGGCAAAGCGCCTTTACTGCTGCGCCGCAGCCTCCGCGCAGTGTGGGTGGTAATATTCCCGTCTCCCACTGAGTCTCACCTACTCGGATGCAAACTCTTTGTGGAAAGCGCTGTTGCGTGCATAGTTCATCCATCCCCGTGGCCAGTAAGATTTGATTAATTTTGGATGGAATTTCCGAAAAGGGCTGTAGGTGGAGTTCACTGAGAAATGAAATCTCCTTTACCCCAGCGTCCTTATGTTTCAGGCACACACTGTTGGGTTTGATGGATTTCTCTTTACGCACAGACTTTGAGAAAGTTCCACACAAAATTTTATTTAAATAAGTTTTTAAGCAACGTAGTCCAGAGTTAGCGCTCTGGAGAAGGGACACAAGGGCACTGGGGGATGCAGAAAGAACGGGAAGCAACAAAGGAGTACAGGCAGTGACATCTGTCGCTAGTATTTTATAAGTTAAAAATTCAGCATAATCTACTGCCACCCTGTCCGCTATACTGAGTTCCAACAGTAACAGAATTGTCATGATTTCTACATGAATTAATTCAAATCTCTTTTTGCATGATATGGCGTAAGAAAGGGGCCATCTGGTTTATGTTCTAGGTGTCAGAACCACTCATACCAGCACACTTTCATAGTGCAAGATGTAAGTTGACTGCACATATTAATGTCTCCTTACCCTCTGCCTCCCTGAGACCTGATGCTGTTGTCCCATTATGGTGCTGCCATTTATACTGTCAATAGCAATAATAATAATAATGCAGTGTTTGGCATGCACATCGTACCTCCAATTACAACTGTGGCTGAGTGTTACTTACCATTACAAACATTTGTACTGGTTTCTTCACGTGCGTGAGGCTTAGGGACGTTAAGTAGGATCATGCTGTGACTAAGTTAGGAGTGGCCAAGTGCACAGTAAAAGGTTGTCCAGCTGCCCCAAAATTAGTATCTAACTGGTGACCTAGTTCATATACAGAGGTTATTGGCTTCCCCCAGAATACAGAAATAATCCTTAGCAGTGAAGTTGGGAAAAGGAATCAAGGTGTGTGGGAACCTGCGCGTTCCATTGGAGAATCACAGCTGGCAGTCAGGTGGCTTCTCATCACGGTCAATATTTAAATACTGGCTATCAGGCTTAGGAGCCCGTGATAGCAACTTAGATAACAGTAAAAATATAGTTAGAATGTTTGTAGGTGATAACATTGTACAGATTTACACCGAGTGATTTTCAGAGACGTAAGCAAACCTGAATGTATTAATCCTCACAACACCCTAATCCGGTGCGGTTCTTGCAATTCCCGAGGAACTGCAGGGGAAAAAAGAAGGGATCAAGAAAACGGGTCTGACTTTCTGGGCTGTAAACAAGTCCACCAGATTTCGATTAATTATTATAGCGATATGGGGGTTTTGTTTCCAGTACAGCTTGGTGACAAACTGGTTCCCTGTGGGTTTTCCGGCAGTTTAGTTGAATATGCAAAATCCGAGCAGAATTGCTTTGCTAAGACTAGTTACCCAAGCCACAATTTCTGTTCCCTTTGCTAGATGAAAGAGGCTCAGAAGAGTGGGGAAAAAAGTTCTGAAGCAGAAAAGCCTCATCTACTACAGATTAGCTCTGTTTATATTGCAAAGGCTCTGGCTCAAGTGAGGGTTTTTTTTGCTTAGAAATATTGTTTTAGCATGAATTTATCTTGAAAAGAACTTTGTGGTAAATAGAATTTGAGCATGAGCTTAAATTTAAGGTCTTATTTAAGTGCTTTTCTACTCCACTTGCCAGCTAAGGATCTGGCCTGGGCTTTGAACATCTTTAGGGAGAAGAAACAGATTAATGAGATTAGAACGTTTTAAATCACTTTTGTACTTCCCTGGGCTGCATGATCTTTATAATACCTTGTCTCTGTAGACTCTATAAAGTCTATTGGCTGGGTGCTAATAGACAGGGATGATGAATATAAGGCTTGCTTGTGCATTCTTTCAGATTTGGGGAACATATTCAATGGCCTATGGGTATGTTCAGTTTCATACGTCAATGTGCATTTAATCTCTTCGTCTGCTGTACGGAATCCAGCGTTTGAGTGCTTAACTCTCAACCTTATGGGCCTAATTTCCTCGCTGAGGCTTGCACCTGATATTTTACAATCAGGCCAGCAAAATGAAAAATGTGGCCATGGAAGATGGTAAGGGGTGACCTGGCAACAGACGGGCCTTCACCCAGAACATGAAAATTACAGCAGGGTCTGAACTGGTACCTTTTGCCAACCCCTACCGGCATGTCCACGCTCACCCCGACAACTTCATGGGCAAAAGGCAAATCTATGATATTAAGCTTTGCAATTTTTTCTTCCTAATTCAGAAATAAACCATTTCTGCAGTAGTGCAGTCAGGGAATCAGTGGCCTGGTGAGCTCATATGTCACCTTATGACACCGGGTGGTTTCCATGTACGCGATGACGCAATGCCAAGCGACCCCTTGGAGAGCGGTAGGGTGTAATGTGGAGTGTCGGCCTTGGGGGGTGAAGAGCCTTGTCAAGGGGAGACTGAGCAATTGCAACAGACTGGAGTTTCCTGGCACTGAAGTTCTCTGGCGAACAAAGTTAATCTGTTCCTCGAAGTCTTTATTTGGAGGAAAGTAGCAAGAAGCCCAAATCCCAGAAAATATCAAAAGCCCTAGGATTTTTCTGTCCAGAGATTTTAATCAAGGCAGGTTTCCCTGAGAGTTTAATTGCATGTTCATCTCTTGCAGCCCCTGCCAGTTCAGGCTCTGAAAAGCCACATGGGAAGAAGCAGGAGAAGTTTGGAGTATTCTAAATTCTGCTGCTGGTTACTCCTCATCAGCATCAGCTGCTCCCCGGACGGGGCCCCCTCAGCCAGGAGCAGAGAGTACCGATGTGGAGAGCTGAGAGTACGTGTACGCAGGTGGGATGTCAAGAGGGGAGAGCAAAAGCACCAAAACAAAGCAAGTCGTGTTTATAACAATCATATGCATAGAGCGGAGCATATACTTAATGCGGGATTGTCCAAAAATGCAGCCAGAGTCGTGCAGAGCTTACACCTGGTAAGCAGGTCTTGCATGGGGCAGGACAAACCCGGCAGGAAATGCAGACCCGAGTTACAGCTGTTTCCTGCATTGAAATAGTGATTATAATTAAAAATAAATCACCATTGCTTTTAGTTTGATGAAATTACCACTTATATTAAGAGCAGCTTAAGCTGACTGTAAATCATTTTCTGCAGAATGTCACTTTGTGATTTAAAATATTTGATAGGTTAAAGAGTATGTTGTGCTGCATTTGGGAAAGAAAAGAGTAAAACATGAATCAAACGTGGGTGAATGCAGGACCTTCTTATACTCTCGGGTGCCTGGAGTCTATAGGAAATGGAATTAGCCCTTCTGAAAAAGGGTTGATTAATCCAGAGATGCTCCCAACTACTCAATTCATCTACCTTAATTGGATGTGGGAGTCAGTTTTGACTTACTGGCCAAAAGGATGATAAGAAAAAGTACATGCTGCAAAAACCAAGTTGGGATTCCTTACGAAAAGGCAATTTGATTCCCTGTTTGTTATTGATGGAGACATTTAAATACTCATTCAAGAGAGAGTCTTTACACAGAGACTTTAGAGAATGTGTATAAAGGAGAAGAAACCAAGAAGCAGCACGGCTCTACAAAGTAATCTCCTCAGCTGCAGCGCCTTAGTGACTGCGAAGCAAAGCACTCTGTGAGGCACAAGAACTGAGAGTCCCAATCTTTGCCCCCCAAACACAGCTCACGTTGCACCTGGCGGCTCATACTGCGCCTGAGACTGCTACGAAGACCTCAGTCTTCGCAAATGGGAAGAACAATCTTCTTACTTTAGGGATTTTATTGCAGCTTTTACAGGATTGAGCATTTTTTCTAAAAATCTCATCTCCCAAAGACATGAACTTAGATGACAGCCATAGCTTTCATTCTTTTTTGTTTCTTTCACTTTGTTAAAGCTAGGCTCTTACCATTCTCATTCTTAGAATTAGAAGTTCAAAACTAAGACTTTTTTTTAAAAAAACCCAACGTTTTCCAGATTTGCATTCTGCATTGCAGTTATGGTGGCTGAGGGGAAATGAGAGCTCGAACTCATGAATTTTGAAAGCCTGGGGTTTACGATGCTGCAGAAAGACTATTTGTTGAGTACAAGGCCTGATCTGGAAATGCATTTGAGACATGCATGACTTTGAGCATATAAATAGTTGCACAGAAGTCAATGGGACATGAATTTATGAATTTGCCTAAGTGCTTTGCTGGAGCTTTGCCTAAGGAACCACTTACTGTGAGTTTCAATAACAGAGTCATAGCCTTGTTAATGAGCAAACCTCTGGACCAAGAGCGTCAGTGAAATGCGAAATCCAGCTCCATGCCGTATCTATGCTACTCAGCTTGGTTTCATCTCCACGTAAACTCACTCTGCTGTGCTGACATTTATGTCCCTTGCCTTCTCCAAACAGTGATTTACAAGTTCCATTTTACACTTGTGAGTGCAACAGGACAGTGCAGGATGTAAAGCAGCAGCCACAGCGATCCGGGGGTGGTGCAAATCACAGCTCAGTTCCAGAGGGCAGGCACTGGAGCCACTTTTTTTCCTAGAAAAAGGCAGTTCCAGAACTTCATCACTGAATTGTGGCTTTCACCTTCCACTTTTCTCTTTTAAAGTTTTTTTAGCAGCGGAGGAGGCTGACCAGGAAAGAGAAACATGAGTGGCTAAGACCAGTCAATGTTGTCAGGTCTCTGCACGCTTCATTAGTGCTAGTGAGCAAGAAAAATGCACAAAACATCATAATTTGCTTTGGGAAATGGAAGCTGGGCTGGGGATACTGGGAAGGGAGAAGAGGGACGGCTCATACACTGCAGCACCAGGCTGGTGAAGGCAGAGCCGTTCAGAGGGACCAGCGTAAGGCCCGTGCCACCGCACAGGGGCGGCCCCACAACTTCACGGAGCCGCTTTGCTTGCTGGTATCGCAGACAAGACCATCTATCCCAGTTTGGCATACAGGCAGTGTGATGGCTCTGGGACAAGTTGTGTCTGTGAGGGCAGCTAATTACTTTGCCTCTGCCCAGCGCCTCTGGGAATAATCACAGCACCTGTTCTAAATTGCTCTGCTAACTTTTACGGTTATTAGCTCGGGCAGCGCAGGTAGCAGGGAGAGGCCAGGTCAGGTCTGCTCTGAGTGAGGCACGATCCAAAACCTGAACAAAACCAGGGTCTCTGCCTTCAGGAGACGGCAATGTAAATAAAAATAGGAGCGTGGCAATGGGACAGGGTTGTAATACCTTTGATCGTCTACTGCAGGCAATTTTTACATTGGGGTTTCTTTTAAAAGAAAAAGGAGCAGCAGCCCTTGGGAGATCACGGAACAAACAAAGAGCGTGAGGCAGAACATTCATTTGCCGAGCGTGACTTTGAGCTACTCAGCAGATTTGGGTATATTCAATAAATCCGTGTCAGAATTCTTGCACTTAGAAAAGTGTTGTTGCAAGTTAAAATATTTTTATCTGTTGTTCTGCACAGACATTTGTTCCAATCAAATAAGAAATGCCACCAAGTCATAACGAAACTTTCCCAGAACCTCTTTGTGTGACCCAGAACTAGTCACTGCTGCTCACCTGAGAGGAGTACACCCTCCGTTTACTAATTTTTCTCTTGCGTGTCCATGAGACGTTCTCTGGACTTCAACTAGTACAAAGCATTAAAAGGGAAGAAGAGCTGCCTTTGTGCTGCGAGTGTGGTGGTGCCCCCGTTCCCGGTGCCCCGGGTGTGTGCTCGGGCACTGCGCGGAGCGAAGCGGGCACGGGGGGCTCGGCCGCGCAGGGCATCCCCAGCAGGAGCAGTAGCAGGAGTGCTGAGCAGACGCCATGGGGAGACCTGGTATACAGTGAACCAATATGTTAACCGAAGAATGTCAAGAAAGCAAATTCTTGGAAGGTTTCGTTTATGGAGATTAGCATGTCAGATGTATTTGGAGGAAACTGGGGTTGTTTTCCAGAAGTACACCCCCAAACTTTTCCAGGATTCCCAGATACTTTGTAGGTCAAAGGACCTCCAGTCCTTCCTATTCTCACAGCATCCTCTGCTGTGGTTCACACACAACTGTGTTAACATGAGTCTGGAATATCTCAGCACATAATTATTTATCCTTCAATAAAACAAAGAAAACCATGTCTAAATCTGACTAATATCCCCTCCTCAGCCTGCCAAGTGGGGCCTTGTGTTTTCAGTATTGAAAACCAAGCCTGACTTGCCGCATATTTTGTGTTACCATGGTTTATGTCCAAATGCAAGGATTTAATTTTGTCCGTCATCAAACCATGGTTTCCATATGACACCAATACATTCCTTCCCTCTGCCTGCTGTTCTGACAGACGACAGAATAGAATTAAGCATTCCAACTACCACGCGTAAAACGCAAGAGCTTATGTTCCTTTGGCTTTGGAGATCAAGGGGCAGATCTTTAGCGGGTAAAAATTGTCTTCACTGGAGCGATGAACATTTACACCGTTTACCCCAGCTGAGGTAAAATCTTGGATGTCTTTATCACACAGTACAGTTCCAAGAAGATAGATACAGACTGACAAATAAGATAGACTCTCCTTTTCTTCTGTGCCTGGCTATTATGAGTGATTATTATTGTGTTTCCTTCTGGAACAGTTACTGACCAGCCCAACTTACGCCTCTGAAAGCCAGTAAAAAGAAACCCCTCCACATATTTCTCCACTAACTGCAGCCTGCCCTACATCCCAGCCAATTTCAATTTAATGGTATCAACATTTTAAAAAAGCCAATCCACAGTCTCGACCATACTGAGACCGGGAGCAGAAAAATGACCAGTTCCTTCTCAAAACACCGGCTGGGGTTTCAAAGGAGCCTGAGGGAATTACGCACACATCTTACTTTGAAATTTAAGCTCTGGATCTTGAAAGATTAGGCTTATTCCACGACTTCACACCCTGAGGGGACAGCTTGCTGCCTGGGATGGCTGTGATGTCAGCCCTTTAGGGAACTTTTTCAGATGAAGTCAGTGCACAGTCCCAGGCCGCCTTGTGACCTCCGTCTCGATCAGCACACCAGTGGTGTGATCCTGGGCTGGTGGGTTTTCAAATGCTCATGAGTAACGGCAGTTCTCCATCTGTCCATGCATAGCGGCCAGTCAATATATTGGAAATAATGGTGTTACTTCTGAGTGTCGTAGGGAGCCTGAGCTGAAAAATCCCTGTGGATAGGAAGAGGAGATACGCTATCCTCAGGAAAGAAGAAAGAGTACAAGAGGATGATAGTAACTATCCAGCTGGGCCTGCAAGTCAACGCCATTCCGGACTTAGCCAAGAGCTCTGGCAGTTCTTGAAGTGTTTGGGATTTTGCCCTGGATCTATAGTCTTGAGAGTGGTTGTTGTCAAGATTCGCTAGGTGTGGTAGGGTGACTGCTGCTGATGCCAATAGTCTAGGAGAGGGGAAGTGAAACCTGCTGAGACTTAGGAATGAAACAAATTTGTATTAATTAGAAACAAATGCTGTGTTTTGGCTAATGGATTGCAAAGCAGATGTTTGTCAAAATAGCCAAGAGATGGGTCATCTGAAAGCAAAAGTTATAAATAATAGGAACTGTTTCTTGTTATTTCATGTTTTCTCAGGTCAAAACCACGTGCCATTCAGTGTTGGAAATATCATGGAGTGAAACACCTTGTGGTGTTATGCGATAGGGAATTATGTGCCATCATTTCTGCATATCTGACCCATAAACCCAAACCACTGAGCAGTTAGAAACCTGTGCGTGGCATTACACGGGCAGCCGCAGCCTGCTGAACAGACACTTGCAGGAAGGGAACGTTTTTGCAGGCAGAGGCCGGTAGCCTTGCTCCACTTCTGACCAAATCGCTCTCTTTGATTTTATACCCACGCAGATGCACGTGTGCGAATGGCACCAGCACCTCTGCGGATTTCCATCCTTCACTGGAGCCCGCACAACAGCAAACAGGCAGTTCCCTCCGTTCGGTCCCAGGATACACCAGGAGGGGATGAAGAGAGAGATGTGCATCCATCTGTGATCCAAACTTTCTGAATAAATTCGGTTTTTCCAGGTAAGAGTCCTGCTTTTAATTTATGTTGACACCTAAATTTGGGATGCCTTAATCATATGACATCCTTTAGTAATTTAACTACGGTCTTCAGATCAGGTAAGTCTTCACTGTTCACTCTGCACAAGGAGCAGCAGGTCCTGAGGGGCTCATCCTATCATTGGGGCTGCGGAAACCTAAATATGTGTAGAGCCAAATTCCCTGCTGGCGTAAATACACATAATCAACAATTTTCAGAAAGATGTACCTGTTTGCTCTTGAAGTGAACGTGGCCTGCTTATTTCCTCTGGTACCACTGTGTACCCCACACGAACATATTGGACCGTGTTGCAGTATTTAGATACGGTGTGGTGTATGCTGTAGAAATACCTGCGCGTTCAATTGCAGCACATAAATCAGGACAGTTAAACAAAGATGGGGATTTACACTCCGTGTGATTCTGGCTCTATAAATGGGTCGGGATGAGACAGCCCCTCAGCCTGGCGCTTCACATCCAATTACCAGCCTTTTCGACGGGCAGGATGTGGTACAAATAGAAATGTGGGCATTTAAATCTTCATACCGGGGTTTCTGCGTTCAACACTCAACTAGCCTGTGTGTGGCTAAATATAAAGACATAAAACTAGACTAACAGTCAAACTTCACTTTCCAGATGAAGTGAAATGCAATTTTTCCTCCCAAACTTTAAACAAATTAAGATACTTTAGAGAATATTGTCCTTTGTTTGTACTTAAATTTGCTTACAAATGGTGTAGTAAGTAAACATTTTTTAAAAAGAAGTTAAAAATATGGATGTATTGTTCATCTTGGGATGTATCCATGTGACTGTCTTTGTGTGTGTGTAGATATTTAGAGATGTGTTTTCTGTCTTGAAGACGTGTATGCTAGAACAAAAAGCCTATATTTAAAATGAATTTGTGTAAATACACCTGTGCATGTAAAGACACCCTGTTATATACACACATTTAGTCACATATATATGTGCATATATAAGAATGTTTGTATACACAAACACACGCAAATTATGTACAGAAAATTAAGCATATGCCCATCTCACCCTAAAATGACACATCCCTCCAAGGAACATCAAACCTATTTGTGTTAACAGACAGACCTCTCCAGCCCAGGAAGATACTAATATAAATAGACAGTGAAAAATAGAAATCTCTGTACCTGTAAGGGCAATTACTTATTTATGCATCGTTTCTACACCTCTTCCAGTTGCTCCCTCCCACCGTAATCTCTGTCCCTCCCAGGCAACACTCCCTAGCCAGAATCCTGTGATCTTTGCCCTCTTTTCCTTCAAATTAAATTTCAACTTTTTTTCAAATCTCTGGTAGAGTGACAAGCCAGTGCCAGAACTGTCTTTTAATACACAAAAGCATAAATAATGCCATCCATCAGAGCTGTCGCTCAGAAAGATAGATTGCTACTTGTCCAGACACTGGAATGACACAAAAGTGAAAGTTAGAAACTGTCTCTTTTCTTTGCTTGCTTTCTTTTTCTTCTTCTTCTCTCTCCCCCTTTTTTTTTTTTTTTTTTTTTTTATTTGCCGGACTGCTTGATTCTGATTAATGGTGCTGTCAGGGAGGGATTCCGCTTGCCCGGATAATGAGTCAGGAATGTATTCCCTGTCACAAACACAGCAGATGTCAGGGGCAGAAGGGCCCGGGAATGCCAGAAACAATATACAGTTTCTTCCTAGTCCCCTGACAGGCCAATATGCTGCACAAGGTCTAATTTATGTAGACAAAATGCAGGCAAGGGGCTGTAGCAGCAGAGAAACTGTGCTGGGAAGTCTGAACTACAATGCAGCAGGGGAGAGAGCTGAAGGGAGGTAATGAACGCTAGCAGTGGGACTCAATAGCACTGCATCAAATGGCCTTAACAAGAATGGCCCAGGACCACTTTGACTCCATTAAAGTGCACTTTACATCATTATAGAGAGAAATCAAACAGGGCAGAGGGCTTCTGTTTCTTTTAATGGCTCGATTAGGTTATTCACTCATCGGGGTTTGCAGCTGTCATAGTAATGCAGCAACTGCCAGGAGAGGTACAATAGCACTCGTGGCAACGCGGGGCCCGCGGCCCCTCTCGAAGTGGAGTGTGTTGACTGGTTCTGCAAATTCCCCACGTCTACACAACGAGTAACGCAAAGGCAGATTTAGAGGGGATTTGCCAGTCCCGGTGAAAGAATTTCAAAGTGATTTGTCTCAAGATGCCTTCGCTTTTGGGGTTGGCCACCTGGAAGCACTGGAAAGGGGCCAGGTCTTTGCTGAAAGCTGAGCACCTGCCTTTGGCTATCTGGGGCCCTGGCTTGGCACGCCAGCGAGAGGAACCCACATTCGCTGCAGAGAATGCTGACCTTCCCTATGCTGGAGAGAAACCCATAGCTTTTCAGCTGCAAAATGCCGATGTCATAAAACTAACTCATATTGGGAAAATAAATCAGCATTTTGAAGTGCGGGCAACTGCACTGCTCTGTTGCACTTTCTGTTCAGCACGCTGGGGCATTTGGTTTGCCAGCGCTTGCCCCAAACTTGGAGTAACGAGGTCCTGGTCCAGGAAGACTAACACTGAGGGCTGTGTGGTGGTGGGTTTCCCTCCCACAAAGCTTCCCTGAAGGTGTTGCCAGGCCGCCTGTGCCTATCACAGAACGACTAGTGGAAATATTAATTACAACAGAAGCGTGGCTTAGGGAAAGAAGAGAAAAGGGTTTGATTCAAAGTCCTCTGATGTCTGCCAAAGTTTTTGTGTTGACATCAGAGCCATGCAGCAAACTCCTAAGCACTTGGGAAACACCCCTTTCTTGAAGATGTCGTATTATCTGTCTAGCATCTGCTTAACGAAATCATGTTATACGGCAAAGTTTTGAGTGAGAAAGAGACTTTGAAACTGGTTGTGCCGGAGGCAGTTTTTTAAGGCCATGGCTAGCAGCAAGTTTCAGAACCGCATGTGGATTGCCAGCCCTTTGGGATAACAGCCTTTTCTTCTTCCGCGTTGAGCTGTTCGCAAAGTGGAGCCCTGGTCTGTGGAAAAGCTTCTTCCCACTCAAATAATAATATAACAATAGCTATTACCAGAACAGAGCTAGTCACTTAAAAGGGATCAATTCCTGTACTGGGGTAAGTGTACCCTTCTCCCTAAATCTGTTGCTAGAACATTTTACTGTGGTCAATCTTTTCAGTCTTAAAAAGCACGCCTTAAGGTATATATACCTTTATATGTATATATAAAGTCTCATCATTGAGCATTAAGTCTTAGTCCTAATACCGCCATTTCACTCTCTGTCTTTAACCAGGGTAAAAATAATGAATAAAAATAAAACCACGTAAGGCATTTTGGTGCATTCAAAACACTTTCTGCTGGCTTCAGCACACTTTAAGTCAAACCACTTGTATTGTGATGCAGCAGCCTCTTCCACAGCCTGCTCTGGCTGTTATCTCCCTGCCTCTTTGACTTAATCTGAACCCTGACCCGTGAAAGGTCCCAGTAACTCCTTGCTGAGGAGCAGAAGCTCAGCTCTGACATGATTTTGGCGCTGAATGGTGAAGGACCTTGAGGTCATAGGATCTGAAGGGGTAGGAGGAGAGCGCACGTATCCACAGAGGTAAAAATCAAGAGCGACAGACAGATGAAAATAAAGATAAGGTTCTGCTACCCGGACTCAGCAGAGTGGGCAGGAGCGGCTTTGAAGGGGAAGTGCAGTCAGGATGCTGGGGTTGGCAGATTTCATGCCCCAGTTGAATAGGATTAAATGGTTGGTCCTGAGTTTTCCCTTGACCCTACCATAAAATCCTGTGCAGTACCACAAAGCCGTGTGCATGCCGCACGCATTTCCAATGTATTGCATCGAGGCAGCTTGTTTTAAAGTGATGCTGTTCTAATGCACTCTGTTTACACTGGTCAGGGAGCTGTGCTGGTGGGATCAGGTTTGCCAGACCCATGCTCTGAAGGCATGATGTTTTTAGTTACACCGGTGTAAATCCAGCCACTGGGCCATCTTTGATTTCATTTACAGCGGCAGCAGTGCAAAGCAGCTCTACTGCAAACACTGCCCTGTTTGCTCAGCAGCACGGATTAGCGTGACTATCGGCCGCAGTGAATTGGGCGGCTGTAGAGCTGTCCCAGTGCAGCACTTTCGGTTTCACCAGGGTATGAAGTACAGTCTCAGTTGCGCTCTATTGAAATCAAGCTAGAGACTTCATAATTACCCAAGTGAAGTCTAAGTGAAATCTCATTTTGGTTTTGTGAAGCTCAGAGGTAGGTAAGAACTTATCTCTGAATATGCTCCTGAAACTACATTTCCCGAAAATGCTTGGAGCCGTTGTCCTCCTGAATCCATTCGCTCTACCCGCAAATGTTGTCCTTCTGATCTCTAAACCGTAAAAGCAATGTGACTAACAAGGAGGGCTGCTGCCCAAGTTGGCTGGCTTAACACAGCCCCGTCCACAACGATGGTTGAAAAGACATTTCTTCTAGATTGATAAGGTTGTGCTTTTTTGCCCCTAAAGCTCAACATGTTTTTCATTTAAAATAGCTTTATTCCCGCTCAGAAAGTCCCTAATCAGAACCAGCACCTAACAGCCTGGAAATAAAGGAAATAAAATTAAAGATTGCAATTGCTTTGGTTTTACCAGCCTGAGGCCTGGTGAGGCTTGTTTCGGGAGAGGGAGGGGAGGTGAGGGGCTCCCTTTTGTTAGTTTTGCTTGTATTACACTGATCAAAGCAGCGTATTGTTAAGTAAGCACGAGTGTGGATTTAGAAAGTTAGCACATTAAAACCGCTGTGATTGACATCAGATTGCGGGAGTCAGTGCTGGAAGGGAGTGCAGAGCACAGAGCTGGGACGAGGCAGGTCGCGGCGAGGACAGGGTGCGGAGGCTGAACGAAGGGCTGCTTCGGTGCTGCAGGGGAGGTATGAAGCAGGGCAGGAGCGCAGGAGAACGCTGGGCAGCAAAGTGAGAGTAAATTTACCCAGTGTAGCTGGTACAAAAGTGTGTTCCCAGCAATAGGAATGACCCCTTTGCTTTTATTTCTCTTCTGTACCCTTTGGTGATCTCCCCCTTAACTGCAACAGTGTGAAACTTCACTCTCTGTCCTGCTCCTTGTAATTCAGAGAGAGAGCCGCGTCTTGCATCCTGCTGGGGGAGAACAGCCCTGGGCCGAGCTCCGGGCACCTTCTGCACACTGCGGTCCCTGGGTGTAACGGGAATCCTCGGGAAGCAGTTCTGACATGGACATTAATAACAATACCAGAAGCGCTCCTCAGGCTGAGCTGTGTTATGTATTACCAGTGGTGCTGAGAAGAACGAGCTCTGTTTAACGGCGCAGCCTTGGCTGTGTATTGTTGCATATCCTGTGTTGCGGGGAAGGGAGCGTGCACGCGGTGGAAGAGGTAGAGATAAGGCTGTTACAGCATTTATCTTTTTATGCCTTCCGTTGTAATGAAACCGCTCTCGTGTGGACCAGAGCCTGCAGTGATGTCTGTGCAAGGGAGTCAGTGACACAGGCGAAGCTGTGCCTGCTCGCGGCAGCGCCAGGGCAAGTGACTCCGTTAGGCTGAGGCCAACGAAAGGCAGGTCACGACTCGGCGGCTGCCGGAGCCCGGAGGGGCTGCAAGGCTTCAGCAGTCATACCGTAGCCCGTGTAATCAGCTGAAGTCTCACCGTCCACAGCAGGCTGCCGTACCACACCAAGGCTACCCGCCGTACCGGGACAGAGCCGGAGCACACTGTTGGGAACGGGCAACTGCCAGGGCGGTGGTGGGAGCGGGGAAGGTGGACTTCCCAGGCCACCCTCCAGCCTGTCCTGCCCCCCTGAGTGTCAGCATTCGTAGGCAGCAGCTGAGCATTACGTTATTTAAGCTGTCACCTGCTGAACTTTGCGAAAGTCGCAGCCCAAAGGATTTATGCTTATCAGAGCCAGCACAGCGTTTTGTGTAACCCGAGTCCTTGTAGGACCAGGTCAAAACCTGGTCAGTGTTGAGGCATCTCCCCGACTTCCCGTCCCCACAGCCCCACGAGAGGGGATTGGATTTCAAACGCACTCTGCGTGTCGTCCTTGAAAGACATAATACAAATAAGTGACACCCCAGGACCAGGCGTCTGTATCAGGGGGCAAAGGGAAGGGAGGAAAGCACATCTGATCAAAGATGCCCCCAGCCGCTTCGCTGAGGCACGTCCCTCAGGAGGGAGGCTGAAAAGACCAATTTTCACAGATCTCAGCACCAGGAAATAGGCATTTCATCATGAGTTGAGTCATGGAAAGGAGGATTCGGCCAGGCTGCTGCTGCTAAGGCAGAGACAAATGTAATTTATTACCCTGAGGCCTGCTGAGGCTTGGGGAACTCAGGAGGAACATGCAGCATTAAGGAGGCCTGGCCCCCTAGGAGGCTTTTTGGAGAGTGACTAATTGAGATGGGATATTCTCATCTGTCTGAGCACATTCAGTCCTTTCACACGTTTGTATCGTAAAATAAACAGCGTGTAGGTACTGGGAGAAGGGGCGGCCTTGCAGTTAAAGTGCTGACCTGGAATTCAGGACACCTGGGTTCACTCACAACTCTTGTAGGTGACTTACACAATTCAGCAAGTCATTTAATCTTTTCCTCTACCAATTCCCCATCTGCAAGAGCTGATGACAGTAGCACAGTGCACCCAGGTGCTAGTAACTACACGTGTTCCTGTGCGCCTCATCCCAGTGTGTAGGAGGGAGGTGGCGGTGACCGTCCTGGCCGGGCAGGGACCCGCAGGACGTGCCCATGGGCGCTCTGAGGTCGGCCGGGGACAGGAGCGGGGCACGAGCAGCTCCCTGCTGTCGGCAGTGGGCCAGCCCGGCCGCCGCTGCATCAACAGCGCTTTCTACAGGCGTAGATGATCAAGAGGTGACACTGTGGGTATTTCAAGGCCGTAGAAGTTCCTCACCGGCATTTTTTCACTGCAGGTCTCTGCTGCTTGTTGAAGTGAGGGCATGACCCCCCCTGCCCCAGCCTTCCCCCATAGAGGTGGCTCAGCTGATTGCAGTCATGGGTGCACTTGGCTGAATGCCTCAGGTAACTGATGAATACGTGGGGTTGGTACAGGCAGCTGCTCTGGCCTGAGGGTGAGATGAAGTGGTGTTATCTGCTCTACCTCAGCTCCTGTGGTGGTTTTCCTGGGGACTCTCCACCTCTGCACATTCTTGCATTTTGTTGTTCGGTCTGGTGTGTATTTTGGATGGTGGGGTTATGCTAAGGAAATGCTTTTATATGCTAAGCATAATGGGGTTATGCTAAGGAAAGACTGTGTGACCTTGCAGGACTGACTTTGCATCTATGTACCATGGCTACGCCAGCACTGTAGCTCTCTCCTGTGCCTGCACTGCAGGGAAGGGGCGCTGAGGAGTCATTAATATTTCTGAAATGTGTTAAGAATTTTCAGGTGAAGGGGGTCCTTTTATAACTGTGCAAGGTATTGGGTTTTTTTCATGTGTGTGGTGATTAACTGATAGTATTAAATGCTGAAGCCCACCACTTCCCATATGTGCAAGCGTGTGTGTGTGTAGCAAGGCCAGGCAAATGACTAATGCAAACCTGAAGAGAGACAGCAGAGCATATTGTAAAGATCAACCCTATTTCAGCTTATGTTCAAATCGGAAATGCCAGAGATTGTTTCATAGTCTTCTGCAATGTTCATTATAAAAGTCCCCAGATGGCAGATGGCTATTAGCTCACTGTGACCTATATAAATGTCAAACGTAAAGCTATTGCCCCAGTGAAAATCTCAAAATAAATAACAACAGGAGGGATGCTGTTCTGCTGCCACCAGGATTTATGGATTATGAATTCATGCTAATTCATCCCAAAGCTGGCAAAAGAATGAATCTTGTCCTTTTGGAGGAATTCACTTAACACCTGCCTGCGGATGAATTCCAGTCCCCCATGCCTGATCCCTCCCTGATCTCTTCTCAGCTGCGTCCCCCTCCAGTCATACGCGGCTTCCCCTGGAGGGACAGCGCGTTCCTGGGGGAACCGGCCGTGCGCGGGCTGGCAGTGGTGAACGGGGGACAATGCCAGTGTCACTCACCACTGACGGTGGAGACTTTCCTTTGTTTGCCAAAACTGTGTAACAGCAACTTGAACAGTGATTTCAAATTGTTTTCTTTGCCCTTATCGATCACTGTGGCACCTGTCAATCAGAAAAGGTGCGACTTTTCCCTGGGCTTTTAGGTAGTGGCTGCATGTTTGTAAAAGCCAACTGGTAAGCACAGTCCGCTTGCTTACACTGGTTTGTTTGGAGGAGAAGGGGTAGAGGAAGGGGGGCTTTGTTTGCTCAGTTGTTCTGTTATTATGTTCACATAAATAATCAAAAGATGAATAACACACACCACGAGTAATTGCAGTTTCCGTAGCAAAACTTCCCTTGTCCTACTTACTACTAGCAGCAAAGAGCATGATGGAACAGATGTGCTTTGTAGAAAGCCCAGGAAATTAGCTGTTATACCTCGCTCCCATCTCATTTGCGGCACCATCCGCCTGTGGCCGCTGTGTCGCTGGAGCTGCTCTGAAACAGAGGAGCCGGCCCGGGTCCTGCCGCAGCGGCGGAAACGGGGCAGTCGGATCCCACGTGCCCATCGTGAGGCCCCATCCTGGGCACCTCGGTGCCTTGAGCAGCTCCCGATGAACTGACGTGGTACATAGCCAACTCGGTAGTGTGGCAACAACTCAGGCAACCCATAAGCTCCTAAGTATGCTTAGGGCCTGTCTATATGGGGAGCCGCGAAGAGTAACTAATTGTGTGAGATTACAAACAGAAGTTCAGGGCTATTAAACCCCCGTGTGGTTGCTCTGCTTCAGAATAACGTCTGTAGTTGGCTGCAGTTTCCTTGAACCACGGAGCTTTGATGTATGCGCATTAACGTCACACTTTGGCTTCATTTGTCTCAGCTTTCCTCAATGTACCCTGTAGCCGAGACCTTTGAAAGGAAAAGAATTGCATTCATGAGTTTCAAGGAATTTGTCCTAAATGGCCATTGTAGGGTGATGGGCCAGACTGCTTGGCAATCACCATTTAGTACGTTCATTTATATTTATGTTTCTACAGTGCTCAGCTGCCTCAGATGGCATCAAGGACACATAGCGCTCGGCAGTGAGCAAACACAGAAGCAGGTTGGGTTTGGTTTTGTTCTTGAAAATATTAAGTTGTGGAATTTGAAAGAGTTGCCTTTTCCCCTCAAAAACAGTTTTTGCAAGCCAAGTTGTTGCTGCTGTCAAATTCTTTAAGTATCACCAACACAAATTATGTTTTGTTTTTTTTAATATATTGCTCGGTGAAAAACATAAATGAGCAGATTTTAGAAATATTTCATCTCCATAAAAGGCATTTTTGGTAAACAAATACAAGTGAATATTTTATTAATGTTTTTGATAAAGATACGAACACGTAGTGGTATCATGCAGTGAATGAATCAGCTTATTAAAAAATTAAGAGGAAAGTAGGAATGTGGGTCATTTTTATTCATGCAGGAACAACTTCAGCCGTATTTTTCTCATAAATACGAGATTTCATTTTTGAACTGTCGCAATAATAAACATTCCCAAGAAGCATAAACTTGCTTTCATTTCTTAGCACACTGATTTATATTGGCTGAAAGCTTGCAGGCCTCTGGAGCTGAGAATCTCTCTTTAAAAATAAACCTAGAGGTGCACTGCTGTTCCCCGGTGATACCAAAATCGAGAAATGGGGCGTATGTCGCGTACACAGTGTATGTTGTATGTGAGGCAACACAGATTAGACTGCCGCAACATCCTGTGAAAGCCAAGTGAGGCCTTGGAGCACCGTATAGTAAATCCAGGGCTCAAATCTATTGTGTAGTTAATGACCAGAGCTCTAAAAATGTGTATTAAGCATGACATTAAATGCCGGTGCTAAGTACTTCACATAGGAAGTGCTGCTCTGCCTGATATAAATCAGGAGTAATTAAATCCATCAAAAAATAGAACTGTACAGTAGCTGCGACCAAACTGTACTGTAGTTAACATACGTGTGGCCAAAAGGGATGGTCTAATTTATGGTGTGGGTTAGTCAGAGGTCAGGACTGGAAATAGCTGTATTTACTGTTCTTATTGTGTAGTACACAAGGAACGCAGCCGCGCTCAGGGATGCGTCGCCACCGTCAGCGGTGGGTGGGTTCGCTGGACTCGCAAAGAAAGGTACTCTCTGGATACGGCTGTTGGTGACGCATGCTGTCATTTGGATGGTAATCCTGGTCACCTAAACCTGGTGACTTCTTGCTGCTTTAACTCTCCTGTTCCAAGTGGCCGCCGCTCAGAGCAGAGGGCCATGGTACCTTTGGGTGGAAAATGAGATTACTCCTCCTGCGTCCATGAAGCTACAGTCATTTACGTGAACTGACAACCAGCCGAGCGTAGGAAAAAGTTGCAAAGAAAGTAAATTTTCCTAGATCATGTTTTTATTTTGTAGTGGGCTGCACCTTTGCTGTGAAAAGCACACAGTAAGGAAACGTACAGGTCCGCTTCCCGTTTGCTCCATTCCCGCTGTTCCACGGCGTTACATCAATGGGCTACTGAAATTGCACTTGAAAATTAATTTCCCACAAAGCTGTTGCTGACAGCTGACAGGTGACAGATTGCTGCATTGGTTGTATATATATTGTTTGTGCCCTAACGTGAAATGGAGGTCTTTGAACAACGTCTTTTTGTTTTTTCTTTTCTTTCATTAAGCCTGCAAATCCACCATGACAACAGTTACAGCCACTGGCTAGCGCTGTGCAAAGACACCAAAGTAATAGTGAGGCCACAACTCCAGAATCAGCATAACTGTGCCCAAGCTAATCAACTGGGCGAGAAGGGCTAATAAGCTCCGGATCCTCCTCATGTACCTGTAGTGGTCTTGGGATCAAGGCTGGTGTCTCCGGCTGCTGTTGCGCGGTACCGGAGCAGCTTATGGATCCGTGCTGGCGAGAGACATGAGTTACGCTGAAAGGATGGACAGAGAGAGTCTGTTCAGTCCTCTTATGTCACACTGAACTTTTATGTCAGAGAAAATAAATAGCAGAAAGGATAGCAACAATAAGGAACAAACTCCTCATTTTGTGCTTGCGGAGTTTTGACCACAGTGGTTAAGTTGCTGCCCTGAGGGTTCGTGCTGGCGCTCGGGAGACTCCCCGAGGACGCAGAACCGGTAGGAATGATGGCAGAAGGAGGCCTGTGGCTATGCCAGGCCTGCGGAGAGGGAAAAAGACAGCTTGGCTGAAAGCAGATCGTTTCTCAGAGGCCCAGCTCCAGCTGCCCACGGAAGCCAAGTCAGTCTGTGCAAGATGACGGTATCTGAGGAATTGCCATGGCAAAAGGTGCGGCTGTGCGGTTGGAACACCAGCGTCCCTGGTTGCCTTGCAGCACGGCAGGGGTAGAGTTAACATGACCTAGAAGCTGAAACAAAGAAGGCTTTCCTTTTTCATTCTTTGGCGTGCCTGTTTCTTGCCTCTCTGAGTATTTGCATGACCATAAATTCAGAGCTCTGGAGGATATTTTCAGCCAAAGACTACATGTGCAGGATACCATAATGTAAACTGCATATGTTGTGAGAAGTTGTTAAATGGAACCAGCAGATGATAATGTGCCCAGCGTTGCTGCTAACATCACTTGATTTCCTCCCACCATAGGTAAAACAAGATCTCTTCCCAATCGATTCTAACTCTCTGACAGGCCTATAAATTTAAAATAAAGAAGGGAATGTCTTTTGGCTACCAGACCTCCACTAGAGGCCCCGGAGCTGGCCCCCACTTCTAGCGCAGCCCTGGTTCTGAGAAAGCTCAGACATGTTTCAGCACAAACGGGTTTCTCTTACCGTGTCCCATTGTCTGCACTCGGCCTTGCAGACAGTGAGACGTGTTGAAAAACTCTGGCACAGCCCGGTACATCTGCCACCTTTCCCAGCCTCTTCCCCACTGCTTTTCCATTGCAAATAGCTGTTCCCCCTTTCCGTGTGAATTTAGGGATAATGGGAGCCGCAGTGTTTCCTCCCTGCGTGAGGATGTGCAGCTGTTAAAGCCACGTGGTGAATGCAGCAAACCTGTTTTGAGGAACTCTCTCAGTCAGCTTCAACAAGAACCAGGACTGAAGCGGACAGAAAACTGTCACCTCTCCCTGTCAAAATATTTGGAGGTGGTTATATATGAGGAAAATGATCTGGATGCTGCTCGTGCAGGGAAAGCCTAGTGGAGACTGATACACGCTCTCCGGTAAAGTCCAAAGTTGAGGGAAGAGAAAAGGGTTCATTTTTACCATATTGACAATTTCAAATGAATTGAGCTGTTAGTATTACCAGGTCCCGTTTTGGTGCGTTTGGAAGTCTGATACTGTACATCAAATAGGCAAAGATTACGAGGAGATTTTCTCGGGAAGCAACTGTGCCATATCAGAACACTCCTGGCAAATACCTTTTGGTATAGAAGGAGCAAAAGGCTCCAGCACAGAGGGAAAACCATCTTCGTTATTTCTTCCTGCTATCAGGAATCTTAACCTGAAAAAAGTCAGACTTTCTTTTCTGATAGCCCTTAGCACAAATATTAGCGTTGGCATCAGTGTCAGTGAAACTCAGCCCTGGACAATGATTTCAGAGGTAGCCGATTATTTCCTTCCTCAGCCCTTAGCCAGGAAGTTTGTTTGTTTATTTTTCTGCACACGAATCAAAGGGATATTGTATATTTATCTAAATAATGTTAATATGTAGAGGTATAACACTAAACAGTAATCAAACTCGTATTGAAGGAATGCTAAAACATATGTTCCAGGGTTTACATTTGTTTATAACTGTAAGCGGTCAGGAAGAGATAGATAGCCGTGTGGGTTGTGTGAGTCTCTCTCTGTGGAGTTCCTTTTGTTTCTTGAACATCCTGCTATGAAGTTTCTTGAATTCTTTTGCCGAGGCGTTTGATGCAGGTCGCTGTCAAAGGCAGGATATAAGGCCAGTGATGCACACGATCCACCCTGGAAACTGCTTCCTTTCTCCAGTTTCGACAGGAGCTAATTTTTAAAACTGTTTATAAGTGCAAATTACAAAAATGCGTTTTTGTTTTGAAGCTGAGGTGCTGGGAAGCCATTTACCCATTATTTACTTGCCAAGTCTCTTGTCAAATTGAGAATTTTTCCCTGCGAGATTCCAGGGTATTACAGGCACCTCAGGCAGCGCAGGCTGAAGGAAAAAGCTCTGCTTGAGGTGTCTGAGATGTCGCGAACTGTTGCTGAGAAAAGACAGAACCCCCTAAACTCAAGACCAGCAAAGTAAAGCAGATGTAGTATTTGACTTTCCGTGTAGTTCCAGCATGCAATCCGTTTGCCTTGATGTTAATTTTGTTTCGTTTTCCTTTGCCATTTCTGGCTTTAAAAGTTAATCTGTATACTTATTATTTTGTTATCGTTTGTCCCAAAAGCTTCTGAATTACTCTTTAATTGGGTCAAATGTTGTCTGGGGTGTTGGAGGAATTTCCAGTCCCAATCACGGCAAGACAATTGCGTCAAATCCCCGGTGTGCAGAACGCTTGTGCCGTGATGAGTACCTGTGCAACTGCAGGAGCTCAGCGTCTGGCCAAGGGCGTAAATCAGCAGTGTGTTGTACCCGGGGGCCTCAGGCGTCGCCTTTGCGCCCCTCTTGCGGGGTGCTGGTGCACAGAACACACAAGCCCCACTCCGTGGGGTTACCCGGCACATCTCTGTCCCGCAGTGGGTCCGTAAGCCCTACGGGGGGTTAAGACCCAAGCTGGTTCTTACACACCCGGGTTGGGTGATGCTGAGACCATTATAAGAGTTCTTTGCTGAGAGGTACGAGGTCTTACGTGGGGGCTGCCACACGGGATCAGCTGTACCGGTGCTGGCAGCAACTGCAGAGGTGTTTCAGGGAGTCTGCTCTTCCCTGTGCCATTTCTGGGGCTTAACGCACCTCGGGTGCAGAAAGCTTTGTGCTCTGGGACAGGGAAAAATGGAACTGGAGCCTTTGAGGAAGGAAAAGGAGAAATATTCAGGTTACTGATCTGCAGAGTAAAAGGATCCTCGGCATTACCGGAGATGGTACAACCTATGCTGAATGTCGTGTCCTAAGTGCTTTGCTAGCTCAGAACCCGAGGCCTCCGTTGAATAGAAGGGACAGATCCTTAGTTTATGAACTGTAGGAGGTGCAAGGAGAGGGTGCTGGGTCTGCTTGTGGCCCCACTGCCTGCGGAGTTTGGATGCTCTTGGATGCAGGACTGGGGGCATAAAGAACCCAGCTCTGGAGCTGCGGGTAGTGGGGAAGCCGTGTAATTCATAGAAATGTCTTTATAAGCCTTATGGAGCCGACTGAAGGGAAAAAAAAAAAAAAAATTACTCAAACCCCCCACCACCTTTAGTATACGTGGCATGCGGCAGGAAGGTGCAAAAACTTTAGAGAACAGTTATCCTAATAAGGAGAGGATTCGTTAAGAGCCTTTTTGTGTTAAGTCCTGAAGATTTTCCCTTAAGGGCAGGTGTTGATGCGTTGCGAGCATGCTCTGTCCTCTTGAAACCAAATTCTTACCTGATAAAGACTGGAAGGAAGAACTCCTGGATACGCGGCGTGATTGAGGTGCTGCCGCTTCCCAAGGGGAGCTGGGTGCCTGTTTCTGAGACAACGAGCACGGGGGCTCTCGTGGGGTAAGAAATCCTCCTGCTTTCTTCCTTCTTGCTGGAGTGGGCCCTTCTCATTCCACACTGCCAGTTCCCTGTGATTGAAATTTGAAAGCATGTAGCTGTTAATCTGTGAGTGATTAAAGAGCCTCATTTCTTGGAAGAGTCAGTACTCATCATCTGCCGTGCTGAATGAGCCTCTAACATCCCCTGATCCCATTATATTGTGATTAATTGTGCCAGTTTAAGTCAATAATTCATTTGTTAAAAATAGGCCTGCAAAGTATCATTTGTCTCAGGGGAGATATCAGAATAAAAAAAAAAATTCATTTGATACTTCTCATTAAATTAGTGTTGGGAGTTCTATTGAAGGGTTCTGTTCATGAAACATTTATTGCAGGCTTATTTGATAAGAAGTTGTATTTGTCTAAAATTATGTCTGCTAACAGATGTAACGGCTTGCATTTTTCCATTGTTAATGAAAGTATAAAGAGTCTAAATAAGTGCGTGACTGGGGAGAGAAGTCTGTGATGACAATAAGGGAGATTTCTGAACATGTGTTTTACAAAACAGGCAGAAATAATGTCCTCATCTTTCACCACAAAGTGGGGTCCTCTTCTCCCCACTCACTCTTCAGTGTGACAGTGTGGTAATGGGAGGTTATGTGCCTGCAATGAAAGATGGATGTGCCCCAAAGTCTCATATGTGTAAATGGTTATAAATGTTGCATTCATATTCATCGAGCCATTAAAAATGTTTCAGCTGTAAACGGTTCTAAAAGGAATATATAGGGAATAGTAGCTAGTCTGCTAATGATAATGGCCATAACTGACAAAGACACATGCTTAATATCTTCATCTCTCTAGTCAGTCATACTTTGTATCACAGTAATATTCCCGGAGACGTGTGGAAGGATGTATAGATTATCAGAGCTCGCCAAAGCTGCGCAAAACATCCCTTCAGGAGACGGTCGAGGTGGCTAATGGGGTGTGCAGCCTTTGATTGCTAGGTCGCTGATTTAAATCCAGGCCAGGTCACCGAGGGCCGGAAAGCCTTGCTAGCTAATGGATGTGCAGTGGCCTGCGCGGCTGAAGCCAAAGGTGGTTTCAATTGCTCTGACCTGTCCCTGTCGTCTTTACCAGAACATAAACGGAGCGGTGCGGGGCTCTCCCGTGCTCCCCAGGAGCAGGAGGAGGCGTGCGGAGGGAGGAGAGATGGGTTATGCTTCGTCCTTTAAAGGGGTGCAGCAAAGCCCAGCCTGGCACGGCTGCCGAGGTCCGGGCGCTAAAGCTTGCCGGCGCTCTGCCCGGCACGAGGCAGCGCCGTGCGCGTTCCCTGCACTTCTGTGCCTGGGAGCAAGATCCAACCCCCAAGCAGTAGGAGAGTTTTCATACAGGCTTGACATCCCTGTAGGAATTTCTTGTGGCGCCCCAGGTGCCGCTGGCGCCGCCACAGCAGCACGTGCTGCCCCGACGCTCCCCACCGCGGCTGCAGGAGCTGATGGCCTTTTTAGGGGCTCTGGAAGAAACAAACCCCTTTGCAGTCACTGACCTGGCTCGTTGCTGGATTGAGTTGGGGTTACAGTCCTGTGCAGAGTTTTCTTTCTTCTCTCTTTTCCTTATACTGTTTCTTGATATTTGTTAGCTTACCAGTGGTTTATATAAAAGAATTGTCACAATTACTGAGCTCCAACCCCAATTTCTTGTTAATCATCACCTAGAGAGCACTGGAGGCCTCTACTGGGAAAGCTCTCAGGGGCACATCCCCAGGGACGGCTGGTTCGGGCACGTGCCCTGCGCTCGCCCTGTCTCTGTTGCAAAGCGCTGGTTCCCACAGAAGCTGTCCCTGTCACTCCTTCTGGGGCTCAGCCACCCCGCGAGCAGTGTCACGCGAAGCAGAGCCCTTCTTGTTTTATGGTGAAAAGCGCTAGTGAGCAGCAGGCTGTTCCTGCGCAGGTTACAGTGCAACACGGTGTGTTTTCAACACTTTTCACTGATTCTGCGAGGCCAGCTGAACTTGGCCCATAATTTGTCGCAAGTAATGAAATGAAGGATGGGGAGTATGTGCTAGGGAAGGAGGCACTGGAGAAGACAAGGAAACACTGCGCCGCTTAAGGAAATGTGCATGTTAAATTCAAGCTAGGTTTGAACACCCAATCAAGTCCGATGCCAGGGTCTGATCCAAAATTTATACCGGAAAAAAAAATCTCTACAAACCGCAAGGCTCTCTTCATAACTAAGCTCTGTGTTTTTCGCTTGTGTCTTTGAGATATTTTATAGCTCTTGCATCACATTACCTGGTGATCTGCCCATCAGCCGTGCCGCAGAGTGTACAATCCTTCCATTGTTTGAAAGCCTTCTTGTTTGACAGCAAGTTCTATTAATGTGATGTGCTTGGCCAAAAATGTGTCACCGCTGAGAAAGGGTGAGCGAAAAGCGCCTTTGATGTCTGAGTGACAAGTTTCATGTGTCTGTGTGGGGTAGAGGGAATCTGAGCTGGAGCAGCGACGGGCAGGGAGGGGGAAGCAGGGATGCTGATAGTCGAACAGCTGTGGGTGCGGGCTCGGCTGTGGTGGTGTGTGTCTGTGGACACTGCTTAGTGCTCTCTGGCAGACGATATCTGTGTTGCCCTATTTCTAACATAATTGTGGGTTTACAACCTTGGCCTTTTAATGCACTCATGCTACTTCTGATGGTGTTCGTAGAGGAACAGGATGGATATTGTTTATGCTTAGCATAGCTCAGCTCAATTAAGTCAGTGAACCTAAATCAAGGACAATTTCTATTCGATGAAGCTGCGAGTAAGTCTCTGTAAAAACAGTGCGGGTTGTGTCTATCCTGACAGATGGCTCAAGGAAGGTAGGGGTGTGCTGTCAGTTTCTCACACTTTGGCAACATTTTGTGTAGCTTCTCCTGTCAATAAAATCTCATTTGAATTGACCTGAATTGACAGATATCTATTGACTTGAACAAGAGATGGATCCAGTCAATAAGCTCTCATGCCTCAGGGCATAAGCCAGTCACTAACTCAGAGGAGGTTAGAAGGAAATATCCCTGATGTGTTGATTATTCCATAAAGTCGTCCACTAGGAGGATTTATGGACATTTGGCTGCTCACAAATACAACATACAGGACTGTAGGGACCATTAACCTGTTATAGTCCAACAGTTCTGAGGTTCTGCAGCTCTGAGCCTCTTTAGAAGAATTGTAGTAGAAAGATTGAGTACTGCTGGTGTTTAAAAGCATGGAAAGAACAACTCTGTTGTTGAATCTTAATCTGGAGACCAGAACCTGAGACGTGCCTTCCCCATTTCCTCTATCCTCCTTATAGGATCTTTACCCACCTTTGCAAACAGCACGCTTTCAGTGCTTCTCATGTTTTGTGTTCAGGACATGCAAGCTTTTGCTTCTTTCTAATGGCAAATCTGCTCATGCTATCTCTGTATCTTCAGCAGCTGGGACTTTGTCCGTTAGCTCTAAGGGTAGAACATCACTAGTGGTTTATGCAGTTAATTCTCTGTTTTGAGCAAGGATGCATTCATTAAAAAACAATAGCAATATTAATACAGCACCTTCATCTTCTTGGCCTTAATAACTTCCTGATTTGGTTAATGAATATCAGTCACAATCCTATAGGGTGAATAAGCATTGCTATAGCTGGGGAATGACCAAGGCACAGACAGGTTTGATCAGTTCCCAGAAGCAACACTCAAAGCTCCAGTTCAAGGCCAGAAATCCTTTATTCCAAACCTTAATGTTTCTCAACTTTAAGAACAAAGTCTAGCTAGGGGCTTTATCAGGGTAAAAGCCACTTTGTGGGTTAACTCTTCATGTTAACAGGGTCACAAAATAGCTGGTATCAAAAATCCAACAAACCTATAGCCCCGTGCTATAAGAAAAGTTCCTAGTCTACAGAGAGTTGAGGACACTATCTCCTGTAACGTTAGGTGTGAAGGAGAAGACTCGGGTACCTCCTGCTCAACCATTGAGTTTCTGAAGTTCTCATGCATCACACACTGAGGAAAGGACACCAAAGGCTCACACGTCAGCGGGGATTGCTCTGAAACGAAAGCCAATTGGAAGGGCCCCCGGTTCTGGTCAGCCTACCGCCCTCTAAATCCGGAATTCCTCTGGTTATGTCAGCAGAATTACACTGGTATCAAAATAGCATAAAGGGAGAATGAGACTTTTGGAGGTTACAGACTAAAATTTGGGCCTACATTTTGCTGAAGATCTACTTCCATTTTATTCTGAGGGCTTTGGTAGAACTTGAGCCACGCGCTGGGTTTTTGCTGGCTCTCCGCACTAATGGAGAGCGGAGGGTTTTCCAGCATGCAGAGCTGCAGAGCCAAGTTCTTGGTTAAGGGCTGTCCCATACTCTTCCAGGGAGTTGAGGACTAGTGAAAATCTTGCCATGACTGTGTCCCCTACGTGCTTTGAAATCTAGGCCTGTGGCATGGGGAAAAAAAACCCTTGTCTGGTTTTACTGTTACTTTCTGATTCCGAGCTCAACTAGAAGAGAGAAAGGTCACAGTTTTCATTCATCAGCAGTTTTATATGAAGTGTTTGGTTCTTCGTTTAAATAACGGTGGAAGGTGTGTCCCAGCTGGGCCAAGAATAAACCAGTTGCACAGCTCACAGCAGTCGTCCCACTCAGAAGGCTTTCGCTGGTTGAATTCTAATAAAGAGCTAAGTTTTGTGACTCCTCCTTGTGTTTTGCACCCTGAAGCACCTGCAGGTAGGAGGAGCGAACTGCTTGGTTTCAACAGGTAGTGGCTGCAAAATATGCTTGGAGTTGCGTGTCCCACCTCTGTGCTGTGTCCGCTCTCTGGAAGGGTTACCGGGGCTGTTTGAGCGTCCCGCGCTGGCCCCTCGGGGCTCGGGGGTTCGATCGCATGGGAAGAAGCGTTCAGCAGAAGGAACAGCCTTCAGCCGGGAGGTCACTGTCAAACTTATGCCCAAAACATCCCCAGGATCTGAAATAGGGGAACTCCTCGATCAAATGAGTACCTCGGCCCGCGTGCAGCCCCTGGGGCGGAGGGCTCGGGGTGCGGGACCCGAAGAGCCGTTCTCTCCCAGAGCCCGCACGGAGCGGTGCGGGAGCCCCTCGGCGAGGAGTGGAGGCTGTCAGGGCGGGCGGCAGCCTCTTGCGGGAGACTTCAGGAAAAGCTGGGTTTGGTGACATTTTGCGAGCAGTTGTGTGCGAGGCGTAGGGAGAACCTCGCTCATTCCCCACAGCCATCGGTTACGAACAACTTCTGCTTGCAGCTGTGGGTTGGATATGCTGGTATGGCAGAGGTCAGAAGCTGTCACTGCTATCCCTTTAAGTCATCCTCCGTCCCTCTGTTCCCTGCCTGTCAGCAGGGAGCATAAAACAGATTGTGACACAGGGCAGTGATTTTTTTTAACAATCCTATTATGAAAGACAGAGTGCTCCCATTTCCTTTGCAGCTTTTATCAAGACTTAAATTGCTGCCAAGGGAGAAAGTGGGGAAAAAAAACCTCACTGCTTTTATTTTATTTTTAATTTTTTTAGGAAAAGATTTTGCTTAGTTACTAAATTCCTCCCTAAGTCTCCTCCAAGCAGAGATCCAACAGTATCCCTATTAAATTATATAGAGCGAGTCCAGTCCTTGGCTGTCAGCGGGACCCATCAGTCCTAATTTATCGCCCCAGGAAACACAGTACAATTATGGTAATAAATAATAATAGGATTCAGTACATGACAACATGAATGATGGAGCCTCTCAGAACTCATTTACATTGCTTTGTGTTGCAATCACCCTGCTTCTAATGTAATGCCAAGCAAATGAGCCTTTTTGAATATTGTGCAATCTATTGCAAGTCAACTGGCACAAAACTCACTCAATAAATCATGTTCAAACACATGCCTCTAATGACAGGTAAATCAACAATGAAGTAATTGCATTTAATGTATTGAAATACTGGACAAAAACAGTGACCTCAAAGTGACTTTTTGTAGAAGGTTTGATATAGTTGCAATGGCAAATGGGTCTTTTTTTATCAGGCACTTCTTGCTCAGATGCACACGTGAGAATTAATGATACTATTTCCTTGGCACACCTTGATTTAATGGCTGCTTGCTGCACCAGCCCTGTGCCCGATGCCGGCAGCGCTGGCTGCTGGCAGTTTGCTGGTGCAGCCATTGCACTGCGGGTCTGGGGACTGCATCCTGGGCTCAGTTACACGCTCTCGGAGGATCAATATACTTGATAATCAGTGACGCAGTAGGTTCTCTGATGCTGCAGACTGGTGCGACTCCATCAAAGGCAGTTCAGCTCTGCCGATGTAGACTGGTGGGGTTCTGGTCTGTTGCTTTCATTTGAAGTCATTTCTGTTTCCCCAGTTTCCACGTTCCCTTTATTTCAATAGGAAAGGGAAAACATGGGTTGGAGTGTGGAGCAGAGGCTTCTGTGGTACCTCCTATCAGCCCCTCAGGTGGTTTCATATGTGGTGGGACGGTTTTTTGTTGTTTTGTGGGGGGGGGGGGTGGGGGGGTGGTAGAGGAATATGTGTTTTCAGGCTCTGCTTAAACCCAAGGGTTGGTTTTGCTTTGGTGGCATATCAGACTTGCATTTCTGATCCTTACTGGGATGTTTCAGGAAAGAACTTAGAGCTGATTCGCCAATGCCTCACGCAGACATTTACTCCTCTGCAGACCTTTTTGGGACCATTTTCTACCGTGCTACACTGGAGGAAATGTGAGGGTATTTTCTACTTTGCAAGGTTGTTACTGACTGCAAGGATCATGTCAAAGATCAGTCAGGCTCAAAAAGCATTCTACATGTGCAACTAGAAGTACTTGGATGAAATAATGTTGTCTCAGAGGACACTGCTCCAGAAAAACATCAGTGCTGTAGCAGAGGTGTTTCTGGTTTTGCTGCCATTCCCACGCCGTGTTGCCTGCTCACATCCCAGCAGCTGACCCCACGGATTGCAACAGATCCTGAACTTCCACATGCTTGGCTCTTCGGCAGCCATCCACGCGAGCTGAGGGGCCCGATGGCCAGGCTAGACTGCGGGTCACCGGCGTGCAAGACGCAGAGCCAAGAGTATGAAAAGAAGTGGTCTTAGCAAAATGGTTCCTCAATTCTTGTTGCCCCAGAAAAGCATGGTATCAGCAGAAGAAAGTTTTAAGATTATATTTGAAGGCTAATGAAGAAGTAATTTTGGCTCTGAGTTTCTTCTCTTACCCTTCCCTTGCAAGGGAATTTGGCAAGTGTCAAAGGTCTCTTTGGATTCTTCAGGCAAGGGAAAGGTTTTACATATCCCCAGGCTTGACTGTCTCTGCTGATAGCTCCCATATGATATAAACTGATTAGCAAAATGTCTAGAGTCAGGACAAAAGAACTATTAACTAAGAAAAAAAGAAAAGAACAAGAAATTTCTGCAATTTCAGAAAATTGTTACCAGTTGTGCTTGCCATCCAGTTTGTTCCTCGGCAGTAGGAATGTCAGGATGCCGTCGCCCGGGTTCCCTAGCCACGAGGACTCTAGGATCTCGGTCGTAAGTACTTCCAATGTTGATCTTGTGGTGGTTGTGCGGGGCTGTGTTTTGTTTGTTCCTGACTCTTAGGATGGATTCCTGTCATCCCTGGGAGCATGGCAGGTATTTGGAAAGAAGGCTTTGTGCAGGCACAGTTCATTGCCGAGGGAGGCAGAGCCCTCGCAGCCCGGCAGGCTGAAGGCATCATGGGTATGGTGGTAGTCATTTTGTTTGGGCTTTTCTTAGATTGGGCTACGGTCTGGGAATCTGAGCTAAAGTTGTAGTGTAAACTTTTATAGATGCTGACTTAATTGTCTTGCTCTTTTTAAGAGCTACCACTGAAAAAAAACTGAGCTTTTTCGATGTAGCAGTGTGAATATCAGTCTAGATAAAGCAAGCAGCTGCAGACTGGATCTGGACCTCTGAAGTAATGAAGGATCAAGAGCTGGATCCTAGTTTCGGTCCAAGATTTTGCCAAGCATTTCGTAAAACCATATTTTTCTCCGAACTGCTGTACTCGGCTCCCTAGGACAGTTAGCGCGTACGTGAACACACCGGTGCCGTTACACGTCTGGTCCCACACATGCGCGCAGCAGCTGGGTAGCGGCAGGCGGACCCTGCAGGGTTTACTTGCGCAGATAGATTCGCTCTCCCCCTCCCGCCGCCTTCCCCAAGCCCCCCAGTGTGAATTAATGTCAGCAGTTTGGCGGCAGGAAATAGACTCACTCCCCTTGTCATTTTATTACGCAGCTCCCAAGAGCCAATAATCAGGCTCTGGCTGTGAAAAGGCCCCGGCTTAGGCAGCTTGATTAATGACTGGGGGTCACCGTGCACCACCTTTCCCACTGGATCTCTGAAGCGCACATACAGCCCAGCTGGAAATGAACAAGAGTCTGAAAGTGCGGAATAAAGAGCCTGAACAATCGGGAACTGAAAACAGCCCCAGCCAGGACAAAAGGGAGGAAATGCTGCTTTTGCAGACGTCCTTCATCCAAGAGTTGGGGTTTTTTGGTTGTTTCTTTCCCCCCCCCCGTGGTGAATTCAGTGGAGTTGCTGCATTAACTGCTCTGGAGACAGGGAAGGGTGCAGGCTGAGAGGATTTGGGAAATTTGGGATTTTAGCATAGGATTTGGCAAATGTGAATGCTCCTCTTCCTCTGCTGTCCCTCTACCATCCATTCGGTCTGTGCCCACCTGCTAAAAGGGACTGTGTGCCGCCGGCAAACCGAAATTGAAGTTCGGTGTTTATGAAACACCGGGAAACAGGGAGGGCTAAAATGGGAAAGCAAACTTGAAAGGGAGTGAACGCTGTGAGCAGTCGTCTCTTCTGCCCACGCTGCCTTCCCCGGCTCTCGGCAAGGGCAGGGAGGGAGGGTCGGATCCGCAGCCCACCTTCCCGGAGCAGAGCGGCATTCCTCCCGCAGTACCTTCTCTTCCTAGGTCCCGCTGTCACCTTTGAGAAAGCCGTCCCTCTGCAGCGCTTTCCCAGCCGGGGCTGTCTGCTCTCGGCGCTTGGTGCCAGCGCCGGGCGGGAGGAGGCAGGCCGTGCAGCCCCACGGTACTCGTTCCACCGCCCCGGAGCATCAGAGTGACAAGCCAGCGAGTACTGTTCGGGGGTGATGTCACTGGTCTTCAGGAGAGGCCCAGGGATATGTTCTGCCTTGAGACATATTAACCCCCAAGCTTTTCACTTCACTTGGTCAATAATTACTCTCTGCTTTCTTCCCGTGCTGGGCTCTGCCCAGAAACCCGACTGTGGGGCTCGGCGCAGACTCCTTTCTGGGGTGGACCTAAGGTTGGGGCTGTTTACTCTCGGGCTTTTACAAACTTCATCCTCCGAGCCCCCGACCTGAAGGCCCAGGCCAGAAGCGCCGTACCGGGCACTCAGGCGCATGCTGCAGTAAAGGCTGCGCTGCGGAGGCGGCGTGGAAGGGAGGAACAAAGGTGGTGGTCTGCAAAATCCAGAGACAGTTCAGCATCCTCCAAAGTGTAAAATGCTATTTTTTTGGACCTAAGAGTGTAAACTTGGCGCAGTGCCATCGAGATGAATTAAGTCCTTGGCCTCCCTGGCGTTACTGCGTGTGCACCGCGGTACCCCCACGCGATGGCTCGGACTCGGAGATCCCTTCTCTTACAACACACGTGTGCCGCTGCGCACCTCTGGGGCCTCGGCTGTGCCCACAAGTTTTGTCCGTGAGAACAGTGGTCTTGAAACCATTCTAAATGCAGAAAGCCCTTGTGTGAACGTGAGGTTCAGTTTCAGACTATTTTAAGCTCAATTAAGAGATTAAGAGCACCGCCACAGCCTTTGTGCTGGCCTACGAAATCCGTTAAAATTATCTATTGACATGTCAGATGCATCATCATCATCTTACTGTGGCTTCAGCAGTTGCTCTTCTTCATATGCACAAATGCAAGTTAACGTGCTTGAACTAGAACATTTTTCATTGAGATTTAACTTAATACAACTTAACTTTTGTTTGCTCTGATGACTTACAGTGGCTCAGCTCACAGCGAGGGTGTCGCTTGCACTGCATTTAAGTCTTTCCAAAAGAGATGTGAAATGTTGTTGCCCTACTTCTGCAGAATGAGGAGATACAGTGGAATTGAGAGAAATCAGTCCAATAGCACTCAAGAAACTGGCAATAAAGAAGGCATGTCAGTCATTTGGATGAACAGAGGGAGATCTTGGATTTAATTCACCTCAAATTTCAGTTAATTCTCTACAAGCGAGTAGTGATTTTTGATGCACTGCAGACAAGAAAAAATGCTGATTTTTCTGGCTGAGTCAGCTCTAAGAATCCGATTTGGGTAAGGCACGTTTTATTCTTTGGTTGTTAAAACAAAATAAATAGTGAAAACATGTTCATCAGAAGAAAAGGTGAAATTTTACCCTGGACTGAACTGATCTTTAGGGAGAAAGACGTTTTCTTCTGTTTTGTGACTATGTAATTTCTGATGGTGGTAGGCACTTCTGTGTCAAACAAGCTGGGGTTGAGGTGGCGCGGGAGAGGACAGGAGAGTTGAACTGATGCAGTTGAAGTTTCCAAGACCTTACGGACTAGTAATAGAAAATGTACTTCTGTGAGGTCGCCTCGTTGCCGCTCTCCCAGGCCGGGTGCCCGCCGTTCCCGGGCGGCACTCTGTGCTGCAGTGCCTTGTCCAGCCGGGTTTAATTGACTCAAGAGCTGTGCTTTGCACTGCTTCCCTTGAGAGAGGATTTTATAGTCTAGCGGAGCTCACCAGTAGGAAAGATTTCCTGGTAATCAGTCTAAATTTTCCTTTGCTCGCTTTCATCCCGTCGCTAATTAGCTATAACCCACTGGCCCATTTCTCCGCAGTGAAATGGCCCTAGAAACCCACTTCCAGCAGCTCAGAGTTTCCCATTTCCTCGCCAGTTACCCATCCCTGCCTCTCCCCATCACTCACCATCTCCCAGACAGGCTGGGTCCCCGTGTTCCTGGTGTTACCCCACTGGGAGAGAAGGTGCCCTGATTTCCAAGCCGGCGCCTGCGGAGCAGGGAGGGCAGTCTCAGAATTTGCTGGAGCTTCAAAGAACTCGGGTCAAGATCCAGCAAACTCAATACCCGAGGAAATTAGGTTGCTAGGATCCCAAGATTGTTTATTATGCTCTCAACTTTAATTAGCTGTAAGTAACATCATGTCAGTGTTCTGCCACAAATGCTAAAGCTGTCAAGGCAATTTTACCAAGTCTGGCAGCTTAAATCAGAAACAAGAAAGTCAACATGTCAATAATGGATCTAGACATGATGGATATATTAAAGGAGAAACCTAAAAGTTCTGGACTTCATTATACTGACTTCAGCTCTGAAAATGTATGCCAGAGAAATCTGCACCTCATTGGAAAAGCCCCTTGGAGATATTGTTCTCAATTATGGAGCACTTCTCCTCACCTCCGTGCAGTTGGTTTTTGCAGTATATACCTTAGAAAATAAATTAAGGAAAAGGGCAGGGGTGGAAATAACCCGTTCAGGTTCAATTTCTACAAATGCGTCTGTGAAGGAAGAGAGGGCATGGTGAATCTAAGGATGGGACGGTTACTCCCCTTGAAGAAGGGACTTTAAACCCCCCAAAGAAAATGCAATCCCCCTTAACACCAGGCCCGCTCAGAGCCAGGAGGTGTTGCTCCTGGTGCACAAAGCCTCTGTTCCTCAATCTGATACGGGAAAAGAGTTTTAAAGTGAGCATCGTTCCAGTCCTGCCATTTAAGCTTTCTTAGCATAACTACCGCACAGAGCAGCATTGAAAGTCAGGCCTCTAATGCCTCCTCCCTTGGTGCTCTGCCGTCTCTGAGCCAGAACTGCTCTGGAAGTGCTTTGGTGAGGCTGTGTTTTCACATGAATCATAGAATCACAGAATGGTTTGGGTTGGAAGGGACCTTGAAGATCATGTAGTTCCACCCCCGTGCCCGGGGCAGGGGCACCTTCCACTAGGAGGTGTCTCTGCCTCTCCTGAGCACGCTTGGGAGAGGCGTCTTTCTTTTCCTGTAGAAGTTCTTGGGTGTGAGGCTGCAGTGGGGAGTCACGAGGAGGAGATGACTGAGCTGTGGCTGCAGGGGATGTGTGTGGGAGAGAGAAAGTGCAAGAACTGACTTCCCTTATATTTCATTAGTTAATAGTTGTTTATTTTCTGACATGTCCCATTTTAAGTGTATTTTGGCTTGTGCGTTATACATATGTCTATTAAAATTAAGCAGATTTGCCATGGTCTGACAATGTTAATACTGCTCTGAAAATATAAACAGATGTTTTAGGAGCTCTCAGGTTGTGGGTTAGCCACAGCTGGCGCGTGTGCGTGTCGGGGAGCCTGCGCTCTCCAGTACCTGGTGGGAAAGCGTCCACGTGTCCTTAGGTAGGGCTGTCAACAGAGAAGCAGAGGATGTCTTGCTTTACACTAGTGGCGGTAATGGTTGATTCAATGTTTGTTTTAAAGTCTGGAATTGTATAAGTTCTATACAGTAAAAGGTCTAAAGAAATCCAAAGCTTTTAGTAAAGCTGAACCGGCCTCTCAGTTCAGCAAAACACGCGTGCGCCTGCCAGATTTGGAGTAGCTGGATACCCTGTTTGCTGAAACAGCGATCGCGGCTCCCCTTCACGCCCACGTGCTGGTGGCAGGCACGGAGCGCGGCGGCGCTTTTGGAGCAGCCAGTCTGCAGCCGTTTCGGGCAGGGCAGCAGATGGAAGACCCAAACGGGTTATACACGCAGGAGCAGCAGTCTGAGTAACCCGTGATGCTGCTCCCGTGCTGGTGCACGGCTCGCGGAGGCCCACTGGTGCTTTAAATACTCCTCACAATTCCCCTTCCCATGCAACCATAAGCCAACTTGCACACATCTGTTTGTTACCTGTCACGGGCTCACTTGCTTTTGATCAGCCTTCTGTGAACTGTTGGTTTATTTTGTTCCAGTTCCAAACTGGTAACCACGTTTGATTAAGCTTTCTGGACCTCGTTACAGAGCTGTCTATTGTACATTCCTATCACTAGAGATTTGGTCACTTTTCAAATGTTTTACATTTTTAAAATCTATTTTGCTTTTTGTTCTTTCAATGAAATACTTTGCTATTGTTTTTCTGATGGATTTCTTGTTCTTATTCACTGCATTTGGTATGGGGTTTGGTCTGAACTTTCTTCTCTTTCTGTTGCCTGTTTCCCATCAGTGGCTTTCCAGCACGTTAAGGTCGCATAGCTGAAGCGCTGCGGGGATGCGCTGGCCCGCGCGGCTGCGGCACATCGCGCTCTGCGGGAAACTGGTGCGGGCCCTCACTGGGACACAGCTCCGCTCCGTCTCTAACAAGCGCCGCTTTTCGAGGCTCAGCATCGTACAACTGCAGTGCTGCTAGTTTTAGGGCTGTCGCTTGTTCTACGTAGTGCTCCATGTGTGGTACAGGATTGCTTCTGGTTGTGTAACGCCCCTTTCCCCGTTGGCCGCTGCACCGCTGGGCCGTTCTTTCTGCCGGCTTAGGGGCTGCTCACACGGACGCTGCAGCTGCTTCTCCTGAAGTTTAGCAGTGCGCTGAGGCCATCGTGGAATCCAACATTTGGCCCCTCTGCTCAAGCTTGCTTTCTCTTCCACGTTTGGCTCGCCCAGATGTTGTTGGTCATTTCCGGGTTGTAATTAATAATAATAAATCAACAGAGTCCGTCAGGGCTGGCTATTTCCTGCCACCACTTGGATTAGAGCGCTGTGTTTTTTTCCAGGCTCTCCGACTGTTGGTCAAGAGAAGCTGTCATATGGGGACTGTTGGTTAATAATAAACCCCACCACATTTCCTCCCTGGGAAAGTAACATCTTCACATCTGCTTTTGGGTGGAAACATCTGTTCTATCCAAGCCTTGTCTGTCTTGAGAAGAGACAGGCATTTTGGGAAAGTGTTCCAGCTGGGCGGGTTTTTTCTTCTCTTCCCCCCTCCAAAATCTTTCTGACATTGATATGCGCCAAGCAGCCAGCACTACCCAAACATTTGCCAGGCATTTGTCTCTTACACAAAACTGTACGAGCAACCCAGGGAAAAGCATGAAAGATGCAGTAAGATTTTTTTTTTTTTAAAAAAAAAGGCTGCTGCTTAAGGATGCAAATATTTAAGAAAGGTGTTATCAACAGCATGAATACATAGGAGCAAAGCAATCGGAGCTAATGGAGGCTTATCCTTAGCCTCTAACAACAAATAGTAATGCGTGAGTCCTGTTCTATAACTGAGTTCTATTAACATAGCAGCAAAATTAGGTAGGGAAGGGAAAATGCACAATGCTTCTGTGCTAACCCTACTTCAGTCAATGAATGCCTATCAGATTATAGTGGCAGACATTACCGAGCTGGATATGCACATTCCAGTGACCGCAGCAAATATTTTGCTTTATCTTAATGGGGAAGCCAATGACTTTCTCATTGCAGTATCCCTGAGACCGCTGCAGAGCACGTTGTGCGTTGCAAGCAGGGAGGAGCTATGCTCCATCTAAGCCGCGTTGCTGTACCACCTCTGTTTCAAGACACTAGAAACCCCTTTATGGGAGATGCATAAATCTGAATTAATTCTCTCTACTTCAGTGGGTTGACCCCATACCCTACAGTAGTGACAACAGTATTTGGCTCTGAGGCGTCTAACCAAAGAATAAAAATTGCCATTGCCAGTGTTTGCAACCTGCTGCGGACTTTAATTCCCTCGGGAAAAGGACTGTGTCTTGCGTTGTAGTTGTAGAGTTTGCGCTGTAGTGGAGTCTCCAGCATAACTGAACGCGTGTGCCACGCCAATGCGAACAGGCTAGGTTTGGCAGCGACATTGCCACAGCTGCATCTTGAGTCTTTCTCTTCTCAGTCCATAAGCAGCACCTCTCGAGGGATGAGGGATGAGGCGGGAGCTAACAGCTTGCTGGAGCACCGCTCGTGCTGCCTGTCAGATTTTGCTTCACTGGTGCTCCCACTTCTGGTTTCACTTCACAACCACTTCTACTCCAAGCTCCACTTTCACAACTCGGGTTCAAAATCTCACTGCCGTGTGCTACTATCCCTTTTGAGAGGCTTTCAGGTCACGACTAGAGCTATCGGGACCATGCAGTGCTTCTCTCTGCTGCCAGATGCTCTGCCCAGGTCTCGTGTTCCTTATCGTCCTTGGAGGCCTGGGGCTGTCAGCAGCGAAGCCCGTCTGTCCTTTCTCTCAGCTGGTGCCAGCGAGAGCCAGGGGGACGGTGGAGGAGAGGAACCTTTGGTGAGCCAGGACACCGTCCCCGGCTGCTGCTTCCCGGTCCTCTGGCCCTGCTCGGAGCAGAACGATAGCCAGCGGGGAAAGCAAGCAGCCGCAGACGGTTTCGGTGAGTCGTAGGCTCTCCTTCCTCACCCCATGGGCGCTTTCTCTGTTGCATGAACATTTGTTCCTTGTCGCTTGAGGGGAAGAGCACAGTGTGTATCAAAGCCAACAGTGCTCCAGCAGTGAAAATGTGAGGAGAGATGCTAAACAGCTCAGGAAAGGATTGCGAGCCTCGGAGTGATGAAATGGGGAACCGCAGCAGTGTGGCTGCAGAGGACCTAGGCCAATTATTTATTTTCTTGTGGTCACTGTCACTCCTAAAAAAGCCAGCTGCAGGGCTGTCCGTGCCCCCAGTGCCACCCTGACTGGCTGGCGCGATCCTGAAGATGTGTCAGGCTCTGTGTTCGCTGGGAGAAGTGTCACCGGGAGCTCCATGCCCTGAGGCCCAGTGCAAAGTGTGAGAAGTCAGCAGAAGCCCTGCCAGGCGATTGCCTGACTTCTTCTTTTCTTTCATCGCCCTTTTCTTCTTTTTTATTTTTTTTTCCCTGTTTGGATTGCAAAGGATTCCGGGTGACAGATTTTGTGCAAAGAAGGAAGAGCATAAATTGGGCAAGACTGGCAGCGTATGCCACCACCCCTCGTGCACATAATTGTTGGATCTGGCCCAGCTGATGCTGGTCAAAAAGTCCTGCCAGCACAGATCCGCGTTCGGAGCGGAGATGCTGTTGTCTGCGTAATTACCGAGGGCTGGACGTAGCGGGAGAGGAGAGCGGGGGGTAGCTGCGCGCTAGGTTAGCTGTGCGGCCCTGGCAGAGCAAGCAATTGCCCAGGGCAGCAAAATAGCGAAGCAGTGGCTGACTCACGGCAGATATTTTCGTTTGTGCCATGCTTCACTTGAGCTGGGAGCCTGTGCTGCTGTTAGGATATAAGACGCAAAAGTAACCAGCACAGGTAAAGCTAATCGCTTTCCCAGAGTGGAAGGGAGGGGAAGGAGGGATGTACAGGATTTTAAGAAATGAGTCCTGGAAGCTGTGGGGGAGAAACACCCTCAGTGCATCTCTGCAAGGCTTATCTTGTTACCACGGTGTATAACCCTGTCGCTTTTTCCTTGGCATGCTTCCCAACCCTCACAGATTAGACTTCATGCGGTAGCAAACTGCCGCGTTGGTACGTTCGCCTGCGTTGCAAACCAGGGGAAACTGAGGCAGAGTGGGACGGGCCGCTGTGTGGCAGCCGTCCTGTGCGTCAGAGGCTGTGCTGGAGGAGCAGAGCTTGACCGCTTCTCACCCTGTTCCTCTTCCTTCATCCCCAGCCCAAGCCATCGTGCCGGTGCCGTGAAAAGGCTTACCGACCATTGCTATTTGTGAGGTTGTCTTTGACGCTGAAAAAAAAAATCCTTGATTATGACAATGCTTTATGCAGAACATCAACGTGAAGTCCCTTCTGGGAGCTCTGGAAGGGCAGTCTGAGCCTTGCAGGTTTTGTACATCCCTTACTTCAAATCTTTGCAGTCGCGTGGATTGTTCTCCTCCCAGCACGAAGCTGGGTGTTCCTGTTTGTAGCCAACACCTCTGGTGGGACCCGCCGCCGCTCGGTGGAGGCAAGTGGGGCTGTGGCGGCTGACTCCCGCGCTGGCCGGGCTCGCCTGCTGCGTCGCAGGCGGTGGAGACGGACAGCGGAATTGCTCTGCGTGACCTCTGCCTGTCCGGTGAACAGTTTCTTCCTAATGCGTGCACGCCAGGAGCTATGGACCTTGCTGCTTACTACCTCCCCCAAGGTAGCCCAGCAGGGGCCAGGCGGTGGCCCAAACCCTTCCCTGCTTTGCGTGGGGTGGTCAGAGGGGGTCTTTGGGAGCCCAGCCCGGCAGCAGGAGATGCGGCTGGACTGGCGTGGGCCGGGAGCGCTGCCCCAGCCCGCAGCTGCCCCTGCTGCTGCTGACGGGGCCGCAGCCCGTCCTGCAAGGTGGAAGGCTGAGAGAGTGCTTTTGCCAGCTGGATGGGGATTTATGACTGCAGCGGCACTTTTCTTCCTGCACTCTCCCCTCCTGTGCTCAGATGGAATTAGTCAAGCCACGCGCACCCACTGCCAGGCCGTGTATGGATGAATTCACACATTAGAGAAGGATTTGTCTCCCTCCGCTCCCCCTCCGGCATCTCTGCCGCCTCCGGCCGCCCCTGTGCCTGTTTACAGAGGAGTGCGGCCGCGCCGATGCCGCCTGCGGGGGTCTGCGGCGCTCCCCAGCCATGTGGCGTACCCCACGAGCGGGCTTGTGGCATTTATTAGCGGGAGCAGAAAAGTGCTTGCCTCATCACGGAGAGCAGCTGGAGACAGAAAGGTTTTCAAAGGCATGTGACTGACCTCTACCTCGGCTGCCGGGGGCCTGGGTATTGCCGACTCAGTGGAATTTTTTTTCTTCTTCTCTCCGTCTCTCTCTCCCTCTCTCGTTCCTTTCTGCAGTGTCCTGACCTTGTGAGGCCTTGGTCTCCCCCCTATCCATCTCCCAGCGTTCAGTCTCTCCTGTGAACTCATGCTGGGAGATTAATTGCCACTATCGCCCCTAATCCATCACACTTCCCAAAGATTGTTTTGACATCTAGTTAATTTTTGGCTGATGATTTATCAAATTCTTATTACCGTGCTCTGAAGGGGCTCATTTATTGTGTTGATTCATGGTAATGATAAAGGGGAACCTTTTTGAATTTTAACTACATTCCCTCATGTTCTTCCCAGCACAGCTAAAGAGGAAAAAGGGAAAAAAATATAGCCGGGGACTCTTAATTCAGAGAGTAAAAGGGGAGGGGGAGAAAAAAAAAACCCCTCTATCCTCCATTATTTGTTTGAGAGCCAAAAGTCCTAAAAGAGGTTAATATATATTAAGACGTATTTTTAGAGTTCTGGTCTGGACTGTGTTTCAAGAGCATCCCCCCAAGGCTCTTTAAAACATTTATTGCCCTGTAATATTACCTAAATGTCTACTACCATTTTATTCAAATAGAAGTTAATGCTAAATGATGTCAGTCATGTACCAGTGGAAATGTAAAACATGTCTCTCTGCCAGTCCATATGGCAATTCCAGCTTTTAAAAGTACACAGAGAATTTTCTGCAACCCTTTATGTCATTCCCCCATCTTTGTTCCCACCTATTTTTAATTTGCTGCGCAGTTTTTAATAAGCCCAGATGGTAAAGGAAACACAGTAAATGGCCATTCTCTCTTTTTCTTTCCACGCAGCTCGGGGAGTTAGAGCCCTTACGTGGAGGGGAAGAAACGTAGCAGGGGGTACGTGTGGGTTCATACGTGGTTTTGGGGACGGGAGCTGCACAGCTGCCGTAGCGGGCAGTGAGGCAGCGTGGAAGGAGCTGCAGTGATCCCAGAAGGGTGTGCGCTAATGTGGGATTCGGGCGGTTTAGGGCTGAGGACAGACACAGGAGGAGTCACTTGAAAGACGCTCCGAGGACCGAGCGCCCAGCCGTTCCTGTCTGCCCACACAGTCCCCCCTGCACGGCCCAGTTCAGTGCTGGCTGTTGAGAAGAGGAGGGATGCTCTTGCGCTGAAAGCCCCGAGAGCCTGAGGGAGCTCCTGGTTCTGCTCTGGCCTTCCCCTTGTGAGCGCAAGCCGTGCCGTATGCTCTGGGCGCTTCAGTTTCCTACTTCTGACCAGGAATAATAATCTTGCCTTTTATCCATCTGTCTTCACCGTTCAGCTTGCGAGTTCTTTGGGGCGGAGACTGTCTCTTCTCTGTACAGACACACTGGCTGACAACAGTCCCGGGCACTGATCCAGGATAACTGGAACAATGAACGAGAGATAAGGAAAGTAGAATCGAAATAGTAGGGAGAAAGCAAACAGTTCCTTTTTATCAATTCCATTTTCAACTTTAGCAGATCATTTTATTTAACCTTTAGGGACCCTGTAGGATTCATTACCAAAGCGCAGAATTCATCACAGGAGGAGCCTTGAGCATCCAGCTAAGGGCGGAGGGGAGGCGGCTGATATATTCTCTGCTGTCGCGGGGTTCAGCTGCGGGCCAGGGCTGTGCTGCGTGAGGCAGCGCGGGTTTGCCGGGCTCCGCGCTGGGCTCCGCCGTCGGTGCCCCGAGACAAATCAGCTCAGAGCTCTTGGGTATGTTGTTTTCTCAGCCTGGGTATCTTTCTTACCAACAAATGAACACAGCATTTTACATCAAAAAGCGGTATTGTTAGATGTGAAAATATGACAAAATGCCATAAAAAATAGCCAGGTTTCTGTTCTCCTCAAAGAAATTCCTGGAAATTTAAAAACCAAACCAACAACCCCAAAGCAAATAAAAAAAACCCCAAATTCTCCTGATGATCCCTACAGGGTTCTGCTGAAAGGCAGGTGCCAGCAGTCAGCGTGGAGCACCGGGGCGGCCGGCTCCTGCCGCTGCTAGCCCTCGCCCAAGCTCATAAGAGGTACTGGGGCTCAGAGTAAAATTCCTCCCGGTTAGCTGCTGGAGTGGCTGCAGTAACCTCTCTAAACAGAGAGGGGCCTCAGACCAGCATTTGAACGGTCCTTCCCAGTCGTCCTGAGAGAAAGGAAGATGTTGTTCCAGCTCTGCCCAGAGAGTCACATTTTCCTTCCCTCCTCCTCCTCCTCCTCCTCCTCCTTGCGCGCTGAGCCGCCCCACGCGCTCCGAGCGGGTGCGCAGGTGCTCTGGCTTCCATCAGTGCCGCCGAGCCGTGCCAGGTGCCTGGGCCATGCCTGTACCGCGTTCGACAGCGCTGTGCGCTGTGCTTTGTGCCTCAGTTTGAACGCTGCACTTAAAAACAAATCCGATCCATTTTAAAAATTCACGGTGGGGCTCTGGTTTAATTTGTTTCAGTTTTTTTAGGGCTGCTGCCATTTATGAAATTTGCTCCCGCGTGCGGATTTTCCACTTATTTTACAGCTGGGATTTTTCGGGTGTTCCACATCGCTTGCTCGGTTTCCCCCGCCTGGAAGAGGAGGTGGGTGGCTGCGTGTCCGACGGAGGGAGGGATGCTGGAGAGGAGACGGGGGTTCCGATGCAGAGGTGGAGGGCTTCCATGAGGGGACTGGACACCCTCTCTCTGAATCTATTTGTCACCTGTTATCATGCAACAAGGAATCAGGCCTGCCACGAGACTGAACGTGGCACTAGTTTGGGGTTATTCTGTTGCCCTGGGCTGAAAACCTCACAGCCCTTCCCTGGCTCTGGGGCCAGTGTCTGGCAGAGACGGGCACCTTGCAGCAGTAACCGCTGCGCCCGTAACTTCCCCGATCGTGGGAGGTGTGCGGGCCCAGCGTGGAGCCGGGGGGAACGCAGCACATCAGGAGAAGCTGCTGGCCCCGTCCCGCGAGCTCCGGGAGCCTGAGCGAGGCTGAGACGTGCACCACGGGGCCCTCCTGTGCTCTCATAGCACTCCTGTAAATCAGGAGTGACCCCCTCCAAATGGGAGCAGCGTCGGTCCCGTAACAAGCAGTGCCACTGCAGTGCTGGAGCGAGCCTGACGCAGGGTGGAAGCTCACGAGAGATTGTTCATTTACATCACGCCCTCTCCTTATCTTTTATTTTTCTTATTCTCTCTTCTTCTCCTCCCCTCTCTCCCCCTTCTTCCCTCCCCCTCGTACTCTGCGCCGCTCATTTTCCATCCCTTTAAATGAGGTCACCCTGACTGAATGAAGGACGCAGGGAGCGGGAGAGGTCACGCATTAGCACTGCTATAACTGCGCTGCTACTGAAACTCGGCAAGTCATCCATCACGGCCTCCACTACTCCATTAGGCCCCGCATGAAATATGCCCTGCTCTGAATCGCACGGCCATACATCTCCCAGTCTAGACACCTTCCTGTTGTGTGAAGATCAATGCCGCGCGGTCATGCATCATGTGTCATCCAGTAGCCCTCACTCTAATAATCGTGTCTATTCTCTAGTCTGCAGTATAAATTATGGGTACTGTGAAAGTACTATATTATTCAGCAACCTTGGTCACTAATGGATTATTGGTTTATTGGCTGATAATGTGAGCTCCTTTTTTGGCTGGATCCTACCTTTATTTATTTATCTTTTTTTCGTGATTATTATTCTGAGTGATGACTGATTTGGATTCTTATCCAGAGGCTTTCACCCTTGCAAAGCAATTATAATAATAAAGCCCTTTCACCATGGGCCTATTGCCCTGGCTCTCGCTTAATAGAGTGCTTTCGCTAAATATATTTTGCTAAGATAAAAGTCAAATAGCTGTCTCTACCAGCTCGGTCTCCCCTTCCTATCTTGTTTTAGCTACTGAGCCCTTTTCCTGGGATAGGGCCTCCAGCAAGAGACTGGGAGGAAAGACCCCGGGGTCTTTGTGGGCGATACTGCGAGAAACTGATTTCTGAAAGAGATCCGATGCAGAGAAGCTTCTCTGCTGGACTGCTGCCGGCCTTCCTCCCGGGGTCAGACACGTTCCCGCTTGGAGAATAAAAGCAATCCCGCGGGGTCAAGCCGAGGGTCTCGCCACCTCTGCGTCCCGTCTCTGAACGCCGCCTGTGCTGCTCAGGGAAGTCCTAACGAACCCGCGGCGTGCCCTGCCAGCTCCTTGCAGTCCGCAGCTGCTGTATTAAGGTCTTTTTTTTCCCCAGTTCTACCAGTAGCTTCTTGCCTTGCACCTGACCGTACCCCGTATCTCACCCAACAGGCGCTCAGATGGCGGAGGAGGAGGAACCCCCGTGAGGCAAAGGCGGATGGGCAATGGCCGGCGGGGCCGGGGAGCGCGGGACGAGACCCGGCTGGCACGTGAGCAGTCGGCACAGGCAGCCTTAATTGCCTGTAAAGAGTGCCGCATGTTGCTGTGCCGTGGCTTCCTCACGTGTCAGCTGCTAATTTGTTGCTGTTTGTTTGTACATGACAGTAATGTGTTTACCTCATTAGGGGATGTCAAAGTTCCCCAAATCTGTAGCTGGGAGATTACGGATTTCCTTTGCTGACACGCGGAGGAAGCGCAGCAGACGAAGGAGCAGGGTTTTTGGCAGTGGGACTAAAGGCAAGCAAAGCAGAAGAACGCGTTAACCCTTCGAGCACCCTGTCCATCGGGAAACGTGCACCCGTCCCCGAGAAGGGTTCGCTGCTATTTGTTCCCAAATCCAGAGCCTGTGTATCAAACCGCAGCAGTTAAATACCCTTGGATACGTGGCAAGGGCCATGATGTAAAACCTGTAAAACCTCTTAGAGCAAGGGCATGAGAAAGAATGGGCGTATAAAGAGAGGGGATTAGAAAACAGCCACTATACATCACACTCGGCTGCTCGAACCACAGCCAGGCCCGCGCGCAGCTACTCATTGAGCGGTGTCTTCCCGTTAATTATGATTAAACTACCCTACAGTTAGTTCTTCCTTCATTTGTAAAATGCTCCCATTTTCCAACCGGTTCTAATCTTGGCTGTAATTATCCTGACGGTAGAGGAGTCACTCCAGAGAGCCTTTTCTTCTCCCTCGGCGGTACTGGAACCTGAGCGGGGTCTGTAGCCCTGTGGCTCCGGCGCTCAGAGGAGGTGCAGCGGGGCTCGGCCGCGTCTGGCACCCCGATGCCGCAGGGCGCTGGGGTTCAGACCAGCTGGGGACCTGCGTCTCGGTGACCGCGGCCTTCCCCCGTTCAGTGGCGTTCATACCTATCTCATTTACGGGATCGCTCTGAGAATTAATTAGTTAAATTTTTGCAGATTGTTCTGAACGTACTCGAGGCTACTGCTGCCTCTGCTTTCTGCCAACGCATCACATTTACCACCTTCCATGGGAATGAATTCCTAGGATGCTGTCCAAGCTGACAAGAGGAGCAGGAAACGCCGCCTGCGAGGGCAGAAGGAAGGTGTTAGGAAATTAAAGGAGCAATTCAGGAGCTGCGGCTTTTTCTTTCACCGTAAGAGAGAGCAACAGTCACGTCCCCCTCCCACATCCCCCCCTCCCCAGGAAGAGCCGCGCCGTGTTCCTCAGGCCCTGACGTGCTGGGAAAGCCCGGCGTGCCCATGGGTGCCGATGAGGCTCTCCTGTCCCCTTCCCGCGGTGGCTGGAGGGAGGGAGAGGAGCCCGAGGGACGGGGACGGGAGAAGGGTCTGCGTCAGCTCGGTTGGGGTCACTTGCAGCACATGCTGGGAATTCCTCAGCAGCTGCTATCTCTGACAGACAGAAGGAGTATCTCAGGGAAGATCTCGGCAATCAGTTTGACGGGGGCGGCTGGTTCCACTTCCTATGAGACATAACTCCGGCACCACATTTGACTCTGCTGATCAGATAGGAGCTGCATTACAAGGCAATATTGTGGTTTCCCTTAATGTCCTGCCAAACTACATTTATCTTCTCATTCCTTCCCCACCCTCCCTGAGAACCCTGCTCAGGTCGCGGCGCGGAGAGAAAGCCTTCCTCGTGAGGAGGAGGATGGTGCCCTAATGCAGAATCTGGGTTGATAAGCATGTTTTATATTAGTCAGGAATGAGGCAGAATAACTTAATTAGAGGTGCTCTGACTGGTCCACGGTACGGAGGTCTTGACCTACAAGGGTGCATGTAAGAACACTGGAAGGCTGAAGCAGTGGTGGTAAAATCCTGGAAGGCTTCTGACTACTATTTCCAAAAACATCAACAATGTGGCTAAAAAAAGGTAGTCTTTTGAATATGTAAATCCATAGCGAGGAGCAGGACAGTGTGATTGAGTTGGCTGAGTGCTGTGTTCAAGTGTTGGATCGACATTTTAATTCCAGCTCTGCTGACAGAGGGTTCTCCAGCGGCTCATGATGGGGGAGTTGGGGTCGCCGAGTAGTGTAAGATGGAGCAGAAAACTCTCAGGCTCCACCTGGCTGGGGAAATGTGGAAGGAGGGCTTCCATCAGCTTGTGGACCAGAGGAATGGTTGTGCTCGAGACTTGGGAAAGGCACTGCAAGGAACAGCCCTGTGCGGGCAAAGGACACGATCGGAACAGCTGAGTCTGTCTTTTTTATCTCTTAAAATCAGTGAGGAATCGCAACAATTTGTTCATGTGCCTAAGTACTGCTACGAAGGTCTGCTCACAGTCATCCTGAATCATCTCGGTGTAGAGGAGAAACTAAGTAAACAGCAACAGCCACATCAGACCCTGAGCAGCACCAGCCAAAAAATATTGCTGTGGCAGTTCCAAGTGCCATCAAGCATATGGCTAGCGAGGGCACTTTGTCATTTCTGCCTAGCAGGACTGAAATACTGTGCCGTCAGCTTCCATCTGCATCTCTGTCATTGGAAGAAGGCTTCCATCGCACAACCTCTGTAGGTACCAAGGGAAAAAAAGGTACCTATTTTCTCTAAAAATTGGTTAAAAAGCTGGGCTGTGCTTTTGATGAAAGCATCAAGCTACAATTAGTAACAGCAGGTTTATAATGCGCTTGCAGCCAGAAAGCGTTGTGGCCGTGGCGAGGTAGACTCGGCTCTGAAGGATTACGTACAAGCTTATGCTGATTTTAATTATATATAAAATCAGGTAGAAGCACACACATACATCTGGGTGTGCGGAGGCACACACACACAGAGTCATCATTAGCACCGGGTACCTTCATATAGCTGCGTACACGCCTAATAACCTTTGGCGGGCGCATTCGTGGGTATGCATCGGACCAGTACAGGGGTGTGTGGAGAGGAGAGGGGAAAAAGCTGAGAAAGGAAATGTATTGCCACCTCCCAGCTCGCTTCTATCTGCTGCTCCAGAGGTCTCTTTCTCTTGAAATCACTTCTTGCCACGGTGATGTAGGGCTTGCAAGGCTTGTTGGGATCCTCGATCCATCTTCAGGAGAGAGAGAAGAAGCGGGGGGACCCCAACATTCCTGAGCATATTTTTCCATTCACTTGATCCATAGCCGAGGCCCTCCACCTGCAGAAATCCTCAGCTATCACATTTCTACTGCTCTGGCCGATAACGAAGATAATTGTTTCATCCACTTTGTCAAGCTGAAATGAAAAGAGGGCAAAGCAAAATGATGCCATCATAAATCATCAGGCTGAGACAGCAAAAAAAGGACAAGATAGTGACTTCATTAAGGGTTATGTATTGTGTCATTAAGTTGGCAGGGGTCACCTTTCATGTCACACAGCAGCCCCATGATGCATTGCTGGCTCCTCTTTCCAATAAAATTAAACGTAGATGTAAAACTGATTAGGCCGTGTTTGCTTCAGCCCAAGGCAAGAGAACTGCGCAGGGAATAATTGATACAAGATCGCGACTGATTTGTAATGGCAGCGATTTCTCTTCCTGGTCATTTCTTTGCTGACCTTGCCCATTAAAATAAGCCCAGCTGCCTTGAAAAGAGAGACGCTCGTTCCACCCTTTCCCTCCCCCTGCCCGAGCCGCTTGCCTGGAACTCATTTCCTCACTTGCTTTCCTTGGGATTTCTCACTCAGCATCGCTGCGGGCTGGCGGCCACGTGCTGCCGTGCTGCAGGAGCGGGGATCGCCCGTCCTGTCTTCCCGGTGTCGCTGGTGACACCGTCTTCGTGTGTGGGTGCCATCCCCTGTTCCTGGTTTTGCCCTGCTGGCCGGCAGCGGGTCGTTGCCTGTCCCTGAGCCCCCGCTCCCTCGTCTGTGTCCTGCTGCAGGGCAGGCGGTGCTCTCCCGGGACCTTGGCTATGGAAACATCCCAGGGCACAGGTCTTTCGGGGTTTTGGGGGTGTTTTGTGGAAAGATTTTGTCAGGGCTATCAAAACACCTTCCAGACAGGAAGATGTCTGCACCTCTGAAACAGGGGCTGTGGGCCGGACGAGGCGGGAGGTGTAAATCCCTGTTAGAGCTTATCGCACGCCACAGGGCCGCTCGCTGTCTGAGAGCGGGGCACGTGGGACACCCTTCTGCTGCGTAGCGAGAGTATGTAAATGTGTCCCCCCCCAAAACTTACATGTAGTGCCTCAGAGGCGTTGTCGTTCCGGAGAGACGCAGAGAGCGGTGCTGGCTCCGTCACGCAGCTGTTTGGTGCTCGGATGCCCTTTATTTCTCCTTTCTGTCTCCTGCAGCATCTATCTAATAACACGGGGCCCACAGCGGTGCTCTGCGTTTCGGAGGAGCCCTCCCTGGTGCACCGTATATTACTGTGCCCGAGTAACCTCAGCAGATTTACACTCCCGCTGTTTACAGCGCTTTCCCAGGTAAGGTTAGAGAATACGAGATCAGGCCAGGGATGGAAGTGGAGGCAGTCACTGGGATTTTAACTTCTGCTTGCGCTTTCCTTTGGGGAGTTTGAAAGAGGAAAAATACGACGTTCACCCAAAACACAGCGCCAGATCTGGAAAAGTGTTCGATGTGGGTGGCTTTCGGAGGGATTGTTTATCCACTTAGAGCTAGATATGTGTTTATATGATCTGATAGAGTGGAACTCTTATTTGCAACAACTGTGCCTCATTCTTGATGCCTTTTGGCCAAGGTTTTCTTAAGTGGCTACTGGATCTGGGGCACTCGGCTCGAGAGAAGCCCTGAGAGAGCCCAAGTTTCTGAACACAGTCACTAAACTGTGCTGGAAAACTGAGTGACTGCTAAGATGTCTCAAGGTAGATGATTAAGAGAGTGGATTCCTCCCTTCGGTCACAAAGTACTCCTGGAAATCCCAGCCCTGGTCCAGGATAAATCTTAGCCTCGGCCGCGGGATGCTGCAGCTGCTCTGCGCATCGCTCCGTGGAGCCGTGCCAGGTGGTTCCAGCTGAGGACCTGACCCACAGCACAGATAAGTGCGTGAGCTTTCCAAGAGCTGGGCCTCTACAAACATCTCTGAGCTGAGCCCGGGCAGGGTTTCAGAGCTCTCCCTGCTCCTGTTTCCTTCACACTCAAGTAGGTCGGGGAACCTCGTAGCTATCAGGCAATTGGATTGATTGAACCGAGCGCTCGCAGTAATGGCACTGGAAGAAAGCAGAGTAAATAACGAACATTGGATCCCCTTTGCAATGAAAAACTATTAGAGAGACAGAACCAGTAAAACAAACACAATTCCGTGTGTCAATCGAAGACATATGGACTAAAAATACATATAGGGAGAGAGCGAGTGTGCACAAGAGAGAGAATGCAAAAGCCTTATAAATGGCGAAGTGAAAAACACTCGTTTCCCATGCAATAACTAATATGAGGTGGAACAAAAGAGCCGAGACCTGCTCGCCATAAACAACCGATGAAAATATAAACATTTTCTGGGGCGCAGATGGCTGATGCTTTGATTTTATTTTTCTTTTCTATACGTTTGACAGCTAAATTCAGTCATTTGTGAACAACGTGGCCATAAAAATGAGTAATAATGATTGGAGGTATCTTACTTCTGTTTTAATGGGCTCTAGAGTGATTCTGAGGAGCTGCTCCGACCCTTGGGGGGAGCGGGGGTAAGATGCAACGGCCGGATCCTCAGTTGCTGTTCACAAACCTCGCAGCAGCAGAATTACACCAGCTTACGCCAGCTGTGCGTTGGGCCTGTAGGTTTTCTGCAGTACTGGCTCCAAACTCTAAATTAATGCTGTCCTCAGCTGCACTGTTTCAAATTTGATTGCAAAACCCCGTTGCTGACACAGACAGCTATCAGCGTAACATTACCCAGGCCAGGCGGAGGGGTGGGCTTTCAGAGATTTTATCAGCTTTTCAACTTTTTTTTCACTCGTTAATTATTTCGACTATGTCAAACTTGAGCGGAGGATTTTTTCAGCAGCCAGAAAGAGTTAGGCACTCCTTGCCAACCTTAATTATTTGTATAAAACTCTTACTGAGAGATTTTCAGGGGAGTAAAGCTACATCTGCAGAGAGACACACTGCCAGTAACTGGAAGGGGCTCCAGCCATCTCTGCAAACAGAGTTTCAGACTTATTTTCATCCCCAGGCTCACTGTAAAACCTGGGTGAATCCAACAAAGTGCCTGTGTTTCAATTTACCTTCCTGTAGAAGATACTTACTTTACCTACATGAACTGCTTTGAGGTTCTCGGATTAAGGAAACACAAGGTGATGGTTGTTATCAGAGCTTTTACACACCGAGCAAAGTGTGTGTGTGCTTTCACATGTGCCTCATTATTGTTAAGGATACTAATTCTGGATATAGAGAAGCTGAGTGGCAACAGCAACATGGAATCTAAATATAGAGAACATATAACAGAAATACGAACTCCATTCTCACCAATGTAAATTTTAATGAGATTATGTATAATCCTTCTATTGACACTTCTGCCGGGGTAGCACAAAAGAATGAGGTTTGTTCTGTATCCACCTGCCATATAGCTGCACGGTTTGGCCTCACATTTAGGAATCTCCCCAAAATCACCTGGCCAAAGATTGCTCTGGCCGGAGGAGAGTGGATCCAAGGGATGACTTTGTCTGGTATCGAAGGATTAGTTGGCTTGGAACTTGTTTAGGGACACATCCTAAAATACACAGCCCAGTGCTGCGCATCAGCTATTCAGTGACGTGATATTAGATGATATTTAAAACTAAAGCTGGCTCGGGCAGTGAGATTTACCAGGCTGGAAAACTGTGTAAAGTACCATCAACAGGAGTTTCAGCTGCCTTGCTGGAGGTGGAAATTAGTCGCTGTGCAAAAAGGGCAGGGAAAAAACCCCAAACGTACAGTGTCAGAAGTCCTGTTCTGAGGGCTTGAACGGCTCACGCCCGTCTCTGCTGGGATGAACGCTGTCCTCATGCTGCCAACGGCAACGCTTTGATTGAGGCCTTTGCTTCGTTCAGCAGGACAGCCTTGTGCTGAGCCCCAAGATGGGATCTGTCCCCTCTCTCTGGTGTAGAGAACCACCAAGCACCAAACTCCACGGTTTCCCAGTGGCGAGGTCCCGACCCACACTCCGGACTCCCCGCCGGCCCCGGTGAGCCGTGCCAGGGCTTCGGATAGTCCTTGCAGAAATCTCTCTCCGCCACTGAATAAGTGCTCCTTCGACTGAGCCAAGCGCACCGATGCACAGAATTATGTTCCATCCACACCTCTGACCTTCCAGCATTTAGAAGAGACATCTTCACAGATGAATACAAGCCCGGAGGGAGGCCAGGAACGGTGAGAAAGAGCAAAGCACATTTCTGACACGTTCTCACTAGTGTTCTCTTCGCGGTCTCTGCTTCCGGTCGTACTCTTTTACTGCCGCTTGTAACAGAGCCAGAAGACAAGGAGGAGAAAAAATGGGGGGCTTATTAAGTAGATCAAATGTTAAGGTAACATTATGTGCCACGCTAGATTCTGCAAGCTGGGAAGAACAAGGTATTATTCAAGCGGTAACCAGATCGCTTTGATGAGTTCAATTACTGCGTTCTTCTACAGGCCTGGAAGATCCAGGTCTCTGGTTCAGGAGAGGTTGTTGCAACAGAGCTTTTCTACCATCCTTCCCGGAACAGGGGAGAGAAAACACAAACACTCCACTTCTGAGTCCTGGTGAGACTTGCCCAGCCCAGAAGAGCTGGCAGCTCCTCTTCTCTGCCTCTTCGGGATGTGAGAATCTTCGGGTGCTGTGACGTGATGTGATGTGACAGCTTTGCCAGCAGCGTAGTCCTCTCGTTTACTGCCCAGCCGTAACCTAACTGCCGTTAGAAAAACATCTCCGGCAGCCCCTGCTCTCCAGCTGGGCTGCACGGCGTTCCTTCCCCATCTCACCGAAGGCCCCGCTCTCCCTGGCCCTCGCAGGATGGTTGGAAGGGACGGGCTCCGCTGAAGATGCCCTTTCTGCGGGCGGTTTGGCCGCTTGCTGCAAACTGCTGACAGCAGCTGGCTGGGCGCCGACCGGAGCTGGCGAGTCCCCGCCGCGGTGCTCAGCGCGCCCGGGCTCCTTCCCACCCCGCTCCTTGGTGTCTCTCTTTTTTCTCACGCTCGTTGCAGCCCGGTTTTCCGCGCCGCGTGCTGCCAGGACCGGGTGGCTGCGTTGCCCTCGGCTCGCCGTTTGTGAGCTGGGGCTGGGACACGGCCGGTCTCCTCTGTGCCTCTGCTGGATTCCCAGCTAGCGATCGATGCAGAGGGCAGACCTGCGAGCCTGTGCAATGAGCTGCCTGGGCTCAGCGGTGCCGTGCTCGTGCACGGGGGTGTTTTGCCAGCAGTTCTTAGCAATTGCAGGGTATTTAATTTCAAAGGTGCCGAGGAGCACTAGGTACAAGCTTATCAAAAGCAGGAGGGGAAGATTAAATGATCCCTGCTGCCCATGTCAGGCAGTAGATATCCCCACAGAGCGCTCCACTGGATGCCACAACTCCTCCATTTACTTCTCCCCAGTTCATGCCACAGAGTCAGGATGGTGAGCTCTGATCCCGGGGTGATTTTTCTTAATGTCTTTATATAGATGAGTTAACTCAAAACCTTTCCAACATAAGCATGTTTTTCTGTTCCTTCATCCTGACCTTGGCATTTTCTTTCTCCACTCCAAGTTCTGTGCTGTCCTCTGGCCAGCTTTGCCTCTCATTTGTCAATGTTATTATTGAATTTTCAAATGCCAGTAGTGCACATAAATCAATGGCTGGCTTCTCCCCAGTGGCATATCCCTGCCACATGTGGTCATTCATTTTTTTTAATAAGTCCTCCTCTCCTTTCACCCATTTATAAAAATGCATCTTGTTCGCCTGCTGCCGTCCATCATTCGGTGAGTCCAGCTATTTGTTGCCCCTGAGTGCTTATTCATCAACGTTTTCAAAAGCAAAATCACTCTTCGCCTCCTGCTCTTATTGTGCCATCAATCTCGACTGGGGATCAATACACCTCGCTTTTGCAATTTTTCCCCCCGTTGTCCTGTGCTGGCTCTCCCAAAGTCTAGCCTTTGTATTTACATTTTTAACTGATCATCAGAAGTAGGACAATGACAGTGTTGACGAGCAGGATGCTTTCATTTGCTCCCAGTGTGGCAATAACTGGCCCAGCATCACTCGTCTCACTTGGGGACCCCGAGAATTGAATACTCATCTCTTTCTCTTTTGGCTTTGGCTCCAGGAGTTGTAAATGGGGAGACCGTGACCCGTGGCCACACAGTTCTTGCAGACATGAGCCCTGGGGACTAGAACTGGGTGAATATTTTTCTTCTCAACATCATTTGAATGAAAAATAGCTTTTCACTGAGAACTGAAATTTCCATTGAAAAGTCTTTTTTGTTGTTGTTTTTCAATAGCAACAAACAAAACTAAAAAACTCTTCTAAAAAAAGTTTCCTCTTTCAAATATACACTTAAAAGCCTGACATTTATTTTGAAACTGTTTCCAAGAAAACAGACTATTTTATTTTTTGACCAGCTTTCCAAAGCTGAATATTTTCACGACTTTTGAAAAAGCTAAATGTTTCAGTTATCAGTTTTATCTTTTCATTGAAATTCTAAAAAAAAACCTCTGTGAAGCTGAAAAGACTTCCAGCAAAACTGATCAGCTTCTAAAATGTTCCCAGTTATCCTGTGCGAATAATGGGACTTTCTGTCTCGCTGTAATCATAACAACCCATCTCGAGCACCTAAGGACTCAGGATTTGGGCTCAGGCACCACAGCATGGTTGAGGTTGGAGGGGACCTCTGGAGGGCACCTTGTCCAACCCCCAGCTCAAGCAGGGCCACCTGGAGCCGGTGGGACGCACCCTGCCCGGGCGGCCCTTAATATCACCGAGGAGGAAGACTCCACAACCTCTGTGGGCCCCCTGTGCCAGTGCTCTGGCACCCTCACAGGAGAAAAAGTGTTTCCTGACGTTCAGACGGTGTCCCCCATGTTTAGTTGGTGCCCATCGCCTCTTGTCCTGGAACTGGGCACCACTGGAAAGAGCCTGGCTGCATCTTCTTCAGATATTTGTACACATTAATAAGATCCCCCCCTGGAGCCTTCTCTTCTCCAGGCTGACCAGTGCTCTCAGCCTTTCCTCATCTGTGAGATGCTCCAGTCCCTTCATCATCTTCGTGGTCCTTTGTTGGACTCTTTCCAGTATGTCCATGTCTCTCATGTAATGGGGAGCCCAGAACTGGACACGCTACTCCAGGTGTGGCCTCACCAGTGCTGAGCAGAGGGGAAGGACCACCTCCCTCGACCTGCTTGGCAGTGCTCTGCCTAATGCAGCCCAGGATACCGCTAGCCGCCTTTGTGGCAAGGGCCCGTTGCCGGTTCAGCTTGGTGTCCACCAGGACCCCCAGGTCCTTCCCTGCCAAGCTGCTTTCCAGCCAGTCGGCCCCAGCATACCCTGGTGCCTGGGGTCATCCCTCCCTCGGTGCGGGACTTTGCCCTTCCAACCCATCTCTTTCTGGGGCAGGGTACCCTGGCCTCATTAACCCTTCCCTAACGAGACGGGGGAGGCACCTAACCCAAAGTTTTCCAACAGCAGAACCTGAGTAAAGGAGAGAGGCAGCAGATGGGAGCGTGTGCCAAGGCAATAAATTCAGGCCACAATCACTAACATTTTGTGGTTTGACACTTAATTGATTAACTAATTTGAGGCAACAAGATTTAGTGTAGCTGTAGATTAGTGTCGAAGGGATAATTACGGCTAAGCTCCCATTTCCAAACAGTGTGTCAGCTGCAGTTTCGAGCCGAAGCACCAGCGTTCAGGCTCTCGCCTCGCAGCCGATAGCAAAGGTTCCTGGAAGAGGTCCTCTATGGCTCAGCACCCGGGGATTGCAACGGAAAGGTCAGGCGCTGACTTATCAGCATAGACAAAATCCCTTCCTATAATGTATGTGTTTATTCTCAAATTAAATATATTAATGTATTATTTGTTCTTAAAATGTCATTCAATAGATAGTAGGCTTAGGTTTCCTGGCAGACCTTTGAAGCTTAAAGAGTAATGTAATAATAGTACATTAATCCATAAGCTACACAGTCTTCTCCCAGCAGACCCCAAACTCCAGAACTGGCTCTGAAGCACTGAATTTGCTGCATCTGTTTCTAGGAATTTCTGTCTAACAATAGTGGACTTGTTGGAGTCTGCTCTGCCAGTTCCAGCATGAAATGCTGCTTTTCTCCCACCCATCTGTTCAGCATTAACATTTGGGCACCTGTAAATGGTGTTTCTGGGGGCAAAGGCAGGTGTCCGCTCCTCTAACGATGCACATCTCTGTTCTGCAAACGCAGGGGTGGGCTACAGGCACCAAATCCTCTTCTCCGTGTCCCTGTTGAGAGCAAGTCTTTGGAGCCAAAGTTTGGTTTGGGCCAAGCCCCAGTTTAAGCTGGAGGAAATGCTACATTTGGACTTTTCCCCAGGCTGAATTCTTGGCACAAGCAAATCATCTCTTGGAAAAAAAAAAAAAGCCTTGAAAGAATGTCTCCATCTTTTTCTCCAAATCATCCATCCATCTATCTGTTTGTCTGTCTAGAGATGATAGCTTGATAGCTATCTAAATGCCAAACCTGATGTTTTGGAGAGCTTGGAATCCATCTCTGAACTGCACTGATTTTAATTCTGCAAGTCTTAATACTTGATTGACAAATACAGCTAAACAATCCATCACAGTTGCCTTATCCAAAAAATGTAACCTTTTTTCTGTTTATGGAACATGCACATGTGGAACATGTTTTTCTTTTACTGTCTATTTATTCCAGTTTGTTCAGTGCGCTTTTATTTTTTACTTCGTACTGGTTTTGCTGGCTCGTCCCACCTTCACGTGACACACCTTTCACCTCCGATTCCTGGAAAATACGGGTTGCTTGCAAACAAGCTGTGACTATGTGTGAAAGCAGGTTTGAGAAAAGAGATCTTGGAAATACCCCAGCTGAAGGAAAGGTTGCATTCTGCCCGTATCTCCCTGAACGTCAGAGGCTGCACATGGAGCTGGGCGCTAACGACGCTAAGGTTTTCCTTCGACGCCTGCGTTCAGCCACGGCACACGGGGTGGGGAAACTGAGCGCTCACTCCAGTGTCCTCAGGAGGGACTGTGGCATTTTATATTTACGCCGACGGGCAGACTGGGTTTGGTCTGGGACTGGAAGTGCTAGGTGCTGCCAAAGTGACACTAATAATTATTACGCTCGTCTTCTACCCTTTTAAGATGAATGTGAATCTTCTGTTGTTTCAAGCAACCCTGGTGGGCTGCCAACGCTGCAAGAATATCCAACAAAAATTGATGTTGAGATATGCTCACCACTGTGGATGTTATCGCTAAGAGTGTTGGCAATTATTAAATTATAGCTATTGCTATAATGATAGTAAAAGTAATGTTTGTTAATTGCTATGGCAAATTAACAGCTTTTGCAATTTCCCATTTGGGGAGAAGCTTAACAGACTGGTGATGCTGAAAGAGTTAATGGCACCGCAGGGAGCTGAGCTGGGAAGGATCCCTGCGATTGCACTCTCCTGCAACCCCATCTGCATCCCAACCCCACCCAAAACAACTCCTCTGCTCTTCAGAGGAGCGCTTCAGCTCTGCTTGCAAATGGCAAATATGAAAATAAATAACTGCATAAATGAGTGAATTTGGCAGGAGTGAAGCTGCTCCCCCCGCAGCTTCCCAGAAGTTCCTTTTCCTTCCCGTCTTGCTGGCGAGGCAGCGCTGGCCGGGGCTCCGCAGGGCACATCAGTGCCTCCCCAGCTCTTTGCTCCCCGCGAGGGCGGAAGGCAGCGCGGTCCCATTCCCCTCCCGGAGCTGGGGAGGGTTCCCTGGTATGACCCTGGATCACAGAGCCATAAAGGTCACGGAGGGAACATGCTGGGATCCTTCTCTTCAGCTCTTGTAATGGTATTAGCAATGACTGTTTCTTACTCAATCATACTCCCAAAGGATTTTCAATAAACTTTTTATGTGCCATAACTGTTACATTAAATAAAGCTGAAAGTATTGAGTAAACTGACTGTAAATCACTTTAGATGCCTTGGAATTACATTAAGTGTGAGAATTATGGATCTTTTGCTGCTCACAGAAACAGAGAGACGACAGAGCCAGAAATTTTTATGCTGCCAACCCTTCTGAAGGTTTTTTTAATTATTTTTTTACGCCATACAACAGGCTTCTCCTCCTGAAAATGGCTTGTTCAGAGACATGTTGGGACCGAGCACCATCCCTGTGGTGTAGGATCCTACGGTGCTGGTGGATATTTTCCCTTCCTATCAAGCTGGGTTGGTTTTCTCAGTCTGGAAATTGTAATTAAATGCTGGGGTAGGGTTACCGTTCGCAGAGCTGAACAGGCTGTGAGTTTTATTGCATGAAGAGCGATTTTCTGTTGGTAGCCTGACAGCCAATACTTCATCAATACAAATATATATTTTGATATAAATAAATGCTGAGGAAAGATCTGCTGTCTCTACTCTTTAGGCACCCCAGAGTTAGCTTAAATGTATGTTACATTTAATACCCTACAGAGAGACACACAATTTAATAAAAGCAGCCACAAGTGCCCGGCACTATGGAATAAATGAACTTCTCTCCTCCTTTTCCCGTGTTTCCCCCCCTCACACGACGTCCCTCTTACATTTCACTGCCAATGCCTGAGACCAAAGTCAAGCTTTGCAACATGCACCACGATGCTCTGCAGCAAAGGTGGAGCAGCAGAGGGAGAACGGTCAGACAGATCTAGGAAGCTTCTCCATGGCCTGGCCTGGATCTTTCTTGCTGGCTACCTCCTGCCATTGAGAGACAGTGTCTGCAGTCTCCGAAGGTGAGAAGACCGGCCCTGACATCGCTCCGGCTCAGGAGACTGCTCCACTGCTCTCTCGGTTGGACAGCAGTGGATGCGTAGGAAAGCGGACCCCTCGGGAGCTTTGCTCTACCAGCCCAGGCGGCACCAAGCGCGGCGAACAAAAGGCAACGCGTCTGCCCCGAGCAGTGCTCAGCACCGACGGAGTTTGGTGGTGGCAAATGCAACTCACCTGGTGACAAACAAAGCCAGAAGCAAGCTGACTGGACAGGGAACGCGGCGGAGGCTGGACCCAAGGACAGGAGACCTCTCTACATTACTGATCCTGCATTTACGGAGAGGGACCACAGGGAAGCTCTGGAATCCTGCACATCTTCCAGATTTTATACCGAGCTTTCCTTTCCCCCACCTGCACTTGCGCCCATTGCTAGGGCTGAGAGTGAGGATGTCGATTTAGATTAGATATTAGATAATATATTAGATATATTAGGTAGATTTAGATGAGATATTAGGAAGAAATCTTTCCCTGTGAGGGTGGTGAGCCCCTGGCCCAGGTTGCCTCGAGAAGCTGTGGCTGCCCCATCCCTGGAGGTGTCCAAGGCCGGGTTGGACGGGGCTGGGAGCACCCTGGGCTGGTGGGAGGTATCCCTGCCCAGGGCGGGGGGGTGGCACTGGATGGTCTTCAAGGTCCCTTCTAACCCAAACCATTCTATGATTCTATGTAAATACGAACCCAGGGACTTGATGTACTCAAGCAAAATGTGTTTTTCCTACCTGGGGACCCATGGTATATGATGTAAGAGCAGCTCTATGCTCGAGGATCTGAATCCGAGATACCCCAGCTCCCCAGAAATGATTGTGCTGGGACTCTCCTGTTGGAATCTCCTCTTCACAGCCACCAATGTGGCAGGGGTGTCAGAGCTTCCTCGCTCGAGTTCAGAGCAATGGGGCCATGCTCGTAGGTCCTCACCCACTCTCCCCCGTCTCCCAAAGCCAGAGGAGGGCTCGGCCCGGTGATGAAGGTGGCAGCCCCAGCTCATCCCAGCCAGGCCGGAATGAAGGGCCCTTGTTACATGCGGACAGCAAAACTGGTGAGGGGTCTGGAGCACACGTCTGATGAGGAGCGGCTGAGGGACCTGGGGGTGTTCAGCCTGGAGAAGAGGAGGCTGAGGGGAGACCTCATCGCTCTCTCCAGCTCCCTGAAAGGAGGGTGCGGAGAGGTGGGAGTCGACTGTTCTGTCAAGTAACGGGTGATAGAACAGGAGGAAACAGCTTCAAGTTGCGCCAGGGGAAGTTCAGATTGGATATAAGGAAGAATTTCTTCACTGAAAGGGTCATCGGGCATTGGAACGCGTTCCCCAGGGCAGCGGTGGAGTCCCCATCCCTGGAGGGATTTAAGGGTCATGTAGATACAGTGCTGAGGGACATGGTTTAGTGGTGGGTTGTCAGGGTTAGGGTAATGATTGGGCTAGATGATCTTACAGGTCTTCCCCAATCTAGGAGATCCTATGATTCTGTGCGGGTGGTGGGAAGTGGAGAGGTTTTGGTTTTCTGTGTGATCACCACTGCCGCGTTGGGGCTCCACCTCTCCCGGCACAGCAAGGCGGCCGGCGCGACGGAGAGCGCGAGAGAGGATGGGGGATGCTCCACGCTCCCAGCAGACCCATGGCGAACCAGACTCCCGCACACCAACGTCCTGATGAGGAAAGAGTTAGAAAAAGGCTCCCGGTGGGAAAACCTTCTGTTTTGCTGATCTTGTAAATCAGCTGAATTCAGCATGTCACGAGCACGTCTTACAATACACAAGACAATGCCCAGATTTTTGTAGTGCAAAAGCATATTAACCTTTGTGTACTCTTGCCGGGTTTCGACAAAAGATGTCTGTTAAGAACTGCAGGGCTCATTGTAATTGCTTGCCATGTGGGTAAATGATCCGGAGCTGTGTGAAGATAAGAAGAAATTGCTAAAGGCAAATCACCTGGGTTTTATTATGCTTGCCCTAAAAATAATTAGCATGGCCTATGAAATCATACTGTGAGGGGGTTTGTTTTAGCAGGAAACTGTAACCTATATATTGTAGCTTGCTTTCTGGAGAGCTGATCTTTGTAGTTGTGTTGATGTGGTTGGTTTTTTTTTTTCCTCTTTATTATTTTCTTTTTTAACTACAGTGAAAGACAAATGAACAAGCTCACACTGCTCTGAATAGCAACGAGGTGAATGCTTGCCAGCCTGTAAAATGTGGTATTGTCCCTCCTGGAGTCAGAGCTTGACCTTAAGAAAATTCCTGCCAGTTTCTCTGAGGGAACATGTCCCTGTGCTGCTGCAGAAGCCTGTTCGCCACAGGTAATGCTTTTTACTTGGGATTATGGGTTGTGTATTTGCCACCAGGCATAAAAATTCACCGCCTTTTCTGAGATGAAACAGCTTTGCATGGGAACAAAATGGTGGGGTTTTTTCCATTTGCTGTCTCTGTCTGGGACCACAAAAATATCAAGGTCAGAGCAGAAAGCAGCAAATAAAACAGCAACTGCATATAAAATTACAGGCTTGCTGTTTTAAGTGCTAGCTACCCACAATTTGGTGTGAATTGCAGGTGATCAGAACCTCTGAAAAGCATTTGTGCACATACAGTGTTGGCAACCCCAAGCGTTACAAGTCCTGAGTCAGCTTTCTTAAAATCGTGTGTCTTGACTTACATAATGAGATACTACAGAAATGGCGATAAGGGGCTGTGTTTGCTTGAAGCCTTTAGGGATTTTTTCAAGCTCTGTTCTGCCACGTTCTTTTCTGTGACAGTCTTCAGTTTATTTCCACCTGCGTGCCTGAAGGTGGCTGTGGCCCACGCGCGTTGCCGCAGAGGAGAGGCAGCGGAGACCCCTCCACGTGTCCGGTGCTCCCCAGGCTCTCGCTGCAGCCGCGGTAGGGAGAGAGGGTCCTCCACACACCTCTGGGGCTTCCTTGTGTCATCCTCCAGAAGGAAAACCCCTCCCACCACGAGCAGCGTGTACCTGAGAAGCAGTTGCCTTAACTACAATGCCCAGGCTGGGCGACGAGCATCTCCTAGAGTGCCGTGCATCCAGTGCAGAGGAACCTCAGACTACACAAAGGCAGCATAAACCCCCCTGTGTATGTCCTTTCCAGAGCCATAAATGGGGCTTCTGGTGGGAAGTGGCTCAAAGATTAGCACCGCTCTGTCTGACCACCTGTACCTCAGCAACACTGATTCCTCATCATCTTGATCTCAATGCAGTTGTATTTCTCCAGCACAGTTTCATTTCCTCATGTTTGCTGTAATTGTTGCATAATCCTGGGAAGATGCTTTTTCGTGGCTCAGCTGATAATTTATGTAATTTTGCTATGTGTTTCCTCTGTGGAGAAGTGGAAGGAAAGAAGGTCTGCTCCCCTAGAAAAGCTGATTCACAAATGTTCTGGTCTATCCCTTGTTGCAGGCTGAATGTTTAAGTACAGACCTTTTGTGCACTTAAGCAGCTTTCCCAGCCAAAAAGTAATAATGCTCAGAGCATCTCCCAGGTCCTGGGAACTGCAGCGTCTTATTTCTTCGTGATGACAGTGCGTAGATACTAATGCAGCTCATCCCTTCTGGTAATGCGTTTGGAGGCTGGATGGGCCAAATACTGTTCCTCACTTGGTTCTGCACAGCCTTTAAGGTGAAGGAAATGAAAAACCACATTGATGTGTTCTTTCAGTGGCTCTCCACAAAAGCATTTAGTGGTTTCTGCACTGGGTGGTTAATACCACTTTGCAATGTGACAACCAGTTTTTGCTTTGTTTACTTCTGTTTAATTGTGGCAGTAGGTACCCAGCTGGGCTGTCGAGCACCATCAGCTCCTTGCTGGGGGCAAAGTTCATCCCCACAGCAAAAGCAACCACAAGGTTTAGGGATCTCCTTACTGGTTCTAGAGGGCTCAGGTGAGAGTCGTGTGGTGCCTAATTTTCCTCAGCATAACTTCGTTAACTCCTGTGTCTGAGGACTTCAGTTCCCTGTTGTCGAAGCTCCGGTGCCTCAGTGAGAGCTGTGAAGGTCAGCGGTTGCTGCTGAGCTCTTGGGAAGGAACAGGCTGATTCCTGGGCTCGCCCCAGCGGGGCTGAGGTGGTGGATCGCAACCCAGTGGGGATATTCGTTGGCATCAGACCAGCTTTGAGGACAACGGAGTCTTGCAGGTACCTTCAGATACCCTTTGTGTACTTGGCAGTGTTAATGGCAGAAGGGCGGCTCTGGAGCATAGGGGTTCCCTGCCCTTCACTTGAGGTGTTCATAGAAAGCTTCTGATGAATGTGTATTCTGTCTTGTTTATTACCATTGAATTTGGGTGAGCTGTGTGCCGTTGCTGGTCTGAGCCTTCGTCCGCAGCCGGCAGCAGGCTTTCCGGGTCGGTGGCACAGGTCTGGTGGCTCCTGGCCATTGGGAAGCGCTGGTAGGAAGGCTGCCCTCCGTCCCGAGGTGTGGGGACCTTGTCAGAAGGGCAGCACCTTACTGGGGCCACAGGACTCCAAGTGCCGTGGGTTTAGGTATTCTTTGCTAAGCGAAGTCAGGGGTTTGTGCGTTCTAGCGCTGGCTGTTCAGAGGTGCTGTGAGCTACGGGGCTGTTGGTGCTAAGAAGCTCTACATGTCTGGCTGTTCATAAGGCTTTTGAGTCCCACTTTAGGTGTCAGTTCTGACTCGCTCGTATCTGTTACTCACCCCAAACTATCCCCAGGTGTGGATCAGTGCCGAATGCGCGGGGTTCGTCTGTTGGGCTCTGCGTCCTCCTGGCAGTTCTGAGAGTGGGTTAAGGAAAGGAAACTGAATGCATCATTTCTCTTCCAAAACAAAGTAAAATCATATTGGTTTGGGTATTCATCACTGTATATTTAATTTGTAGTTAAACCGAAGCTACTATTACCAGCCTGCAACAACAAGTAAACACGCTTTCTTTGGAACTGGCTGGTCCTCCATCTGCCCCCACTGGGATGTTTCCCGTGTAGGGACATGAGAATCTCTACCTGAGTTTTAAAAGAATCCCATCTCATAGGAAAGGCATCCACCGCAGACAGCTTCTTCCTAGGAATCCTTCTGTTTGCTTTGTCCAGCTGCTTTCTGAGCTTCCTTTTAAAGGTCATGGAGAGTCATAAAAACCCTTTCCCCCATTATTACACATCTGAAACAATAGATTCCTTTCTGCATTCACTTGGGCTGCGTTTATTAGACTAAGAGGTTAATTCCTGTAGCAATTAGTCATTACGACAGTATTCACTAGGAAAACAGAAATATGCTACTCTATAATTTGGTTTGCATTTAAAATAAAATACAAAAAGCCTACTGAACACGCAGAAAAAAGCAGGCGCCAACCCACAAGGCATGAACATAGGCTGTTGTTTTACGTTTGCCTAATCCCAGGGTAACCTGAAATAATGTCCCTGCCTGGGTCTAAGGCAGAACGTGCTCTTCTCAGCGAGTTTTGTGAGGTAACAGAGGCTGCAATAAACACCTGATAGGATGATTTGGCCTTAAACCCCCACTTAGTTCTACAAAATTAGGCCAGAATCTCTCAAGGATCCAAACTTTCCTGTTGGTCACTGGTGCACCCTCTGCGTTAAAAGATGATTCGAGGAAGGTGTCAGCAGCGAGGGCCCCCGGCGTCCTGGGGCGAGTCTAACCGAACTGCTGCTCACTCGGGGAAACGCTGCTCCCTGTCAGCTTCACAGCCCCATTAAGGATGAACAAACTGAAATAAAAACTGGACCAAATCTAGACCCAAACTCCCCAGCTCAGGTTCATTGTTATAATAATAAGAAAAAAGAAAAACAGAAACATATTCTGCCAAGCTCTTGACCATCAGTTTTTAGGCTTTTTGCGGTGGAAGCTCAGTATTGTTACCCTCCTGCTCCATGGGATGCAGTAAGGAGCTTGCATAACCGAGCATCCCCTCCTCCAGCCCGCGTGCCGTCTGGGGCTCTACACGACTGGGTCGCTGGTGAGATGCCGCCACATGGCGAGCAAACGCTCGGTGCCACTAACTCGAGTCAGATTGACTCTAAAGCTGAGAAGTTCTGGAGATGTAACTTTCAACACGGAGATAGAAGGATTGATTGGGAGTTGGTAGACTTTCTCTGACATAAGTTCCCCTGTGCTATTCAATACGTTTCTGAGCTCCAAAGTTTCAGAAACAATGCTAGCCTAGAAACTAGCAGGGGAATCCCTTTCCCTGCTGATCGTGGATTTTTCTGCAGTAAGAAAGGCATTGAATTATATAAACCGCAACAGTACTTGGTCCTTATAGTCCTCAGTGACTTGGAGGCACTAAAGACAATGTGATGTAGCAGTATAGTAGTTTCCACACTCTGGATTTGTATTATTAAATACCAGAATAAACACTCATTTCAAACCCACATCATTTGTCAGCTCTTGAGTTATGGCTGCTCTGGTAACTTAGACACCCTCTCCTTCTGCCAAGTTCCCATGCTCTTTGTTTTGAATATGTGTAATTTTATGTGTTTGGACTTAAATAACTTCTGCTGTTTCTCCCAGATTCCTCCTGTGCTAGAACCTGCCAGACCCCTTCTGGGGAGGAACAAAGGCAGAGGCGCTTCCAAACAGGATGAAAAGGGAGGGGGGAGGACTGTGTTCTTGAGAAACGCATTGTTCGTTTTTTTTTTTTAAGGAATTGGAAAGTCATGCAGAAATTGGATCAACTTTGCTATTAACTTTGGTCATAGATCTTGCAAACGTCTCTTTCCCATGAAATCCCAGTGGCTTTCTGGAGTTTCGCACCCACAGGCCATGTTTATAAAGCAGCTGTGGATGTAAGAGGTGACTGGATGCTGGGGGCTGTACAAAAACTCCGAAACATATTATGCATCTGATTTCCCTTTCATGCTGGGTGCCTCCATCACCTCGCTGCTTAATCCCTCTACGAGTCTATAAGCCTCTCGAAGTCTTGAATGCCAGTGTCTATCTAGACTGGCTTTGCGTGCGTGAGTTTGGCAACATCACTTAAACAAGTCCATTGTATTAACGGATGCAAAAAGAAAAAAAAAAGTCCTAAAGATTTTAACATTCTGTCAGTGCCCAAGGCAGGTCTCCGGGAGTCCGTGCTGGATACTGAGCTAGCATAAATCAGCATAGTTCAGTGGGCTCTACCTGGAGCTTTGCTGGTTTGTACCAGGGAGACCTAAAATGATGTCTGCTGTGCTTAGAGCAGGGGCTGGAAGGGCTGGATGAGAAGTGATTTCCCTGATGCCTTTTGAGGCTGGTGTGGTTTGTCTCATAAGCGGAATGAGTTTGGCATGTCTTAACTACCATTCATCAGCTCCTAAACACATGACAGAAAGGTCATGGACATGTGGGGATAACAAGGGACCTCGTGAATTAGGAGTAAGAAATAGCAGCGTTTAGGGCTGGCTGGAGACTTAAGTGTTTCAAAATCAGACTTGGGGAAAAGTAGAAGTGATATTTCCTTTTGACCTTTTAGAAACACTCTGAGAGACTCCAGACTGCACAGAGGCTGGAAGTAAGGGCTGTGGGGGCTCCTTGTGCTGACAAACCCTGGTCTAGGGCTGTCCTCTTGCCGAGCGACCTCTGAGCCGGGCAGCTGGGGCTCCTGGGGCAGCCGAGCTGGGCTGGAGAACTGGCGGGCTCTGCTCCATCCCTGGCCGCTGCCGTGTCAGCACTCCACTGGAACCAGTCCAGCACAAGGAGCGCTGCAGCGTGCCAGGCTGGCATTTTCCTACAGGGGAGCGGTGCCTGGGAAAACTTCAAGCTAGCTTTATTGCTGAGCTACGGACCGAAGGTGGTGATGCTAAGGGGTGGCAGAGCAGCAGGGCAGGGCTGGGATGCCGGGGCAAAACGCTCAGGTAACCTGATCGAGGTGAATTTTGCCTTGGGAGAGCTGGAGAGATGCTTTTCTTGTTGAGAACCTATTTGCAGCGTGTCCCAGGCAGTCTGAGCACAGCAGTTGTCACTGTACCCTTTAACGTCCTTTTGTGCTCTCTGGGGTCCCCAGCAGGCGCTGGGGAGCTGACACAGGATGGCTCTGCCCTTGCCGCACCCACGAACAAGGCAAGGAGGTTACAGGCAGGCACAGCTTAGGATGCTGGGAAGAAGGCGGAGGAGTCTTGCAGGAGATCGAGGGTGCGAGCTGCTCCCTCCCTCGGGAGGTGCGTGTCAGCGGGGGCTCCCTGCGTGCGTGGCCGGTCCCGGCTTTGCTCCACAGCAGAGGTCATGGCACAGCCAGGAGAGCAGCGCCATGTGGGGCCGCACACAGCTCCGGGTGCAGCCTCCCCTCCCCTGGGCAATGCGCACGGCACCCGCGGGCTGTCCAGGGACACGGCCCACGATGGGATGGAGGGAGCTGACGGGGAGACAGTGTCCATCCACCCCCTGGGGAAGTGGGAGCAGAAGGGGTAGCTGTGCCGGGGAAAGAGGGGTGTCTGAGAAGCGCTGTCAGCCGCGTGCTTATAAACTGCCGGGGCTGGGGGGAAGGCACAGGGCAACGCTTGAGGCACTGCAGTAAGGGCTTCTCAGAGCTGTGCCGCACACTCAGAAGAAAATAATAATGCAGGCATCCTGCGCTGTCACCCTCAGAGGCAGGACGAGTCTTCCCCTCTCTCTTCACCTCTGTTTCTTCCCTTGTAAGCGGGACTACGGTGGTGGTGTGTCTGGAGGATCACCAAGTACTTCAGCTTTCTTCAAATGTAAATGTAAGCTCCGCTTGGTACCAGTAACCCCACCTGCCACCACCTGAGTAACGAGCCAAGTCAGCCAGCAAAGAGCTTTCCATCACCAGTTCATCCACTTGGAGCCCAGCCTGGGCGCAGGAGGTGTGACTGGGCGTTACTTTGCTGCCTCACTTCACTGCAGCCGTCCTGGAGTCCTGCTTTTAAGAAACACATCCAAAAGCTGAGTGCTAAATAATGCAGCCAGCTGGAGTTAGGTTTACGGAATAACCCGGTCCTTAACATGAGCTCAGCCTGTGGGGTATGTCCTGGAGATTGAGCGCTTCTGGCTGTCTGGCAGGAGATGCTGAAAGTCCTGGGTCCTCTGGAAATCTCATGCTGTCACTCTGGAGCAGCTCACACTTGAGGGACCGCAACGGACCACGGCCATCTGGGAACTCCAGGAAGGGCAGTGGAAACCTTTGCTGCTTCTGTGTGAAGAGTGGTCTAAAACAACTAATTTTCTGGGTACCAGAACTGAAAAAAAAAATAACTGTCTTGTTGGCTTTTCTGTTGATTAGGGGGTTTGGGATGTTTTAGAAGCTTCATCTGAACCTTTTGCCCTCAATGGGACTCTTCTTGTGCTGAGTCTTTGGTGTCTAGTAACACGCAGGCTCACACTACTGCCCTTTCTGCCAGGACATTCGTACCTCGTCTTTCTTCTCCTCATCCCCTACTTAATGATCTTTGAGGCCCATAGCTCTGCTGACCCCCTACATTGCCATTATCAAAGTTAATCCAAACTTCCCAAAGGGTGCAAAAGTCCCGATGGGTTTTCCCCCTCTGCCCCGTGTAAAACCTCTCCTTTTTTTGGGGCACAAAGGCGAGGGGAAAGGCTTTTTGGCGCCTAAAATAGGTGCGTGTGAAGTGCTGTGAGCTGGGAAGCCTGTATGAGCTGGGTGCTGAAGGAGGATGGACACCACGTGTACCTTCCTCATCTGACTCGTGCTGAGTGCGGAGGGCAGACGTGCAGCACGCATCTTAGCCCGTGCTGGAGCCGGGCACGCTCCTGGCAGCGGACCTGAAGGGGCTCGGAATAACCAGGCTTCAGCTTCTTGGGGTAAGCAGCACCCTGTGGGCATCCAGCGCTTCCATTATTTGTTATTATTGTTTATTTACCTATTTATTGGGAAAACGCTGAAGACGAATGGATAATGGAAAGGTTAAGCGGCAAATTGCTGTGCCTCTCCCTGGTCAGAGAACGCGGGCCACAGCCTTCCTAACCTGTAATATAAGTCCTAATGGGCAAGGAAAATTATTTTGCCTTCTGCTAAAGGGCAATTTTCTGATCAGCTCTCATTTTGAAGCATGCAGGGAAGAGAGAGAGCAAAAGGAGAGAAATATATATTTATATATTAAAAGAAGAAAGGAAGAAAGAAAGAAAGAAACACTTATGCTTTAATGGAAGCTCATTTTTGTAAAGTACCCTAGTGGCCCCTGTGGGCCCAGAGAATTAAACGCTGTCATTCATAGCTTGAAAGCGGAGCCATCCAGTTTGCAGACACCTGTCATAATTAAACTAATGGCTCTGAAAATGTGCCTTGATATTAAATCTATCTTCCGCCGAGGAGCAGGGCTGATTAAAACCGCTGTTTGACAGTTAATGATGAACCTCTCGCTTACTGAGCTCCGTAACTGGAACAGACCGGTTCATCCCTCCCTCCACTCGTCGAGCCCTTTCCCGTATCCCTCCCTGCCGCCGGCCGCCCTGAGCTGCGTGGCTTCTCCCCAGGCCCCGTCCTACAGGCGGTGGGAGATGGAGGGTCCTCAGGCTCTTGGTGAGCTCCTGGGATGGTCCGTGTGTGCCACAATCCTGGGCTGCGACTCAGTGGTAGGAGAGAAGGCATCTGCCCAAGGATCGAACTGGCGAGGGGTTGATGTGCCATAGTACTGCAGAGCTACTGATGATGGGGAGGATGCTCAATCGCATTTTTCTGTCCAGAAACTGTGCCCTCTCAGGGGCTCTGCATCTGGGAGAGCTCGGAGAGCTCTTTTTCCAGTGCTGGTACTACATAGTTGGCATCAAAATAGGAATCTTTCTTGCCCCAGGCTTCATCAACTGCTCCTGCTTATTCCCCTGAAGATGTCAGAACCAACTTCTGTCATCACCGCTTGTTGCCAGGGCAATGGGTTTGCTGTTGCAAAACCAGGATTGTGATTAAACAGAGAAAGAGAGTCCTTAAGGACCAAAATCAGTGTTGGAAATGGACACTTGAAAATGTGTCCAATATCTGCTTGGTACTTCTGAATACGTATCTCCAAATAGACCGGTCCAGCCGCACCTCTGAAACCCATCGAGCCAGTTGTCTCCTGTTTTCTCTTCTACTTGCTGCTGACCTCGTCAAGGACAAAAACAAGACAAGCTGCAAGGACTGAAGTCCCACTGGCCCCACAGGTGGTCGGGTCTGACACTCAAACCGCAGCAGTGGTGCAAGTGTGGGATGCCCAGATAGGCACAGTAATCCTCCAGTGGGTGCAGAGCTAATCAGACACAGCCCCAGTAATTAGCGTGACACAAACTCTGCAAAGTTCAGATAAGCATCAGCAGTTCCAAGTAGCGTTTATTATTATTTGCTGGATCTCTTAGTCTCTAGGTACTTTAATTCCCCAGCTCTACAATGGAGATAATAAAGCTTCTTTGTCTGCTTTGTTTTAATTGCTGATGAGCTCCATGGGGCACGGGCCGTCTCCCTCGGAAGGCACACGCAGCGCCCGGCGCGGAGACCTGTGTTTGGGGCATCAGTGGATTGCCACTGTGCAAACACCTGATCACGTTCACGAGTGGGGATGATACTGAAACGGTGAGGGGGGTCCTTTGATAAATACAGAGAGAGCAAAAGAGCCACTTGTTGGAGCGGGCTGGTGACAGAAGCCTGCTCCCCACCCGGCCAGGCTCCTCTCTGACGATCATTAGCTTTCTTACCCGGCTCTAATGCCATCCGCTGCCACAACAGTAATTACCAGGAGATTAGGCAGCATTAAGCACTCTTTAATTTGACACATTGCAATGATCTCCATTCAGCCTTTCTGCTCGAATAACTCTCCATAAATATTTTGTGAGGCTACCAAAATAAACAGAGGCTCGGCTGTTTGCACAGCTGAGATCTCTGCAGTGTTTTGAGAGCGCAGGTAGCAAAGCCGAGGGTGGCACCGGGGGCGCGGGTGGGAACTGAGTGGTCAGTTGGGTATGCGAAAGCATTGGTGAGTGGGAAAATAGCCGTGTATAGCAAAATTAAAAATAATAACGATAATATATGCCTTGCACCGATGGCAATTTAATAGGAAACATTTTTTAAACAACAACCCAATAAAGAGAGATGGGTATTTATGTAAGAAGTGGCTGCATTAGAAGAAATAATAATTACACTGGAGTTGTGTTCTCTCTTTCTTTTTTCTTTTTTTTTTTTTGGTGTGCTATTAGCCTAGACATTATTCATTAAGTAATGCAATGGAAAACCACTGTTAATACAGCAATAAATCCCATGGGGCCCCATTGCTTCTGAGATAGGATCATTTGGTAATTACAGTGCATTAGAAGTTCAATATTCTTTCATTTTTTTCCCCTCGGCTCCTCGCCTGGATGAGTGGTGGGCTATGAAGGCAAGTGCTGGGAGGATTTACTGTAAACACACCGCGCGCTGCTCCTCCTGGTGCTCCTGCGCCTGGCGCTGGCACCGAGATGTGCCGGAGGGAGCGGAGCGGCTGGGGGTCCCTGCGCCGCCCGCAGAAGGAGCCCAGGACGATGGTGTTTCTAGAGTGGGCTCCTCAGTGGTCTGTGGGAGATGGTGCGAATGTGGATGCTCAAGCTTTCATCCCACTTGGTGGGCAGCGGCTCCTCTTCCGGCAGGAGTGATGGAGGAGCAGGGGCTTGCAGGCACGCGGGAGAGGAGGAGGGGTGGCGTGGCCAGAGCACGGATCAGCCAGGGGCAGAGGAGAGAGTTCTTGGTGGGTTCTTGACAAAAATAATTGCTGCTTTCAGGAACATGTTGCAGAGGCCGATGAACAGAGGGAGGAAGGTATTGCCCATCTCCATTCACCCACGCCACGCCGCTCACCAAAGCGCGATCCTGGGGAGCACTGTGTGATTGTCACGGGGTAACGCCGCCGCCATGCCAAGGAAACCCCCCCGTCCTTGGTAAGGCAGCTGCTGTTAAACAATAGGGAAATCTATCGGCTGCCTTAACAGATGCATCTTCCCTGCCTGCTAAGTAAACTGTCTCCATTTACGGTGTCAATACTGGCTCGGAGTCGTCCCTGCTCCTGACGCAGCCCGTGCCAGCTCGTGGCCGGCTGCCGCCCCGGCTCTCCTGCGCGGGGAGAGCTGTCGATAGACCTGTCAATAAGATACTGGGGACTATTGATCGGCATAGGCATTGAGGGGTCACCGGTCGATAGGAACTCTCATCAGGCGATGTAGGAAATGAGCGCTTTCAAATACAGGCAGCAAAGTGAGACTCCCCAAGGGGGAATGATACAACTCAATTTTCCCTATCCTGTTGCTTTGTCAATTTGCCCGAGTCTGGAGAAGGTGGTGGCAGCAGAAGCATGGAGAGAGGGGGAGGAGAGGGAACGACGCATCCCAGTGTTTGACTGAAAACATCTCGGAGGCTGAAAAACAGCTAGCCACAAGCCAACCGCAGGCTAGCGCCGCGCTGGGTGCGGGGAGAGGAGCCGGCTCAGCAGGAGCGGCTCTGCCGGGGTGCGCGGCCGGCTCACCGCGGGGCGCGTGCCGCAGCCGTGCCGTGCAGGATGCCGGTCTGGGTAGGCTGTGGAGTGCGTTGAGACTGTGCTGAGGCTGAGTGGGCTGCGAGGGGTAACCGCCGCACGTACTGCTGGGCACTGAGTCCGGCATGAAAACATCGCCCGGCACAAACCCACACACACAGTGTGTACTATGCTTATTAAAAATAACAAGCTGACAGTCGGAGCGTTGAGCATCCCAGGGCTGCTCTGAGCCCTTGAGCAGTTAACGCCTGTTTGCTGACCCCCAACAGCCATCCTCGCGTTTCTCCTGCTTGCTCTCACTTTGGCTTTAAAGAACCCATGAGCAGCCGCTGAACCTGGACCGTGCTGGGGCAGCGGAACCTCAATGACGGTGTGTGCTGCGGGTACCGACGTTTCTGCTGTTAGGGCGTTTCTGAGGCTCCAGTCGGAGAGCTGCTGGGAGCAGTGGGTAGCAAAGCTTGTACGAGTCCTTCTGTGCTCTGAGGTCTTTAATTCTGATTTTGTTCATGATTTCTTGCAAAGTTGTGTTTTGAAACAAGACAAGCCCGTGCGTGTTTCTGTCCTGGAAGCAGTAGTGTAGAGACGCACCCTGCAGCAGCGTGGAAGCTCTCACCAGACTCATCGTTTGCTTTACTCTGAGGCCTTTTTATCCATGGGATTTGGTGCAGTTTGGTCGGGCGATGGGCGGCCACTGCAGCCTGGCCAAGCAAGCGGGAGTCTGGGGGAGCTGTGCGCCGGTGCCGGCCGCGCTGCGCCGCGAGGCTCTGCCTGCTGGGGAGCTGCACCGGGGCAGCCGCTCGAACTGCAGTGGGCTGACGCCGAGCCCTGTCCTTGGGGTAGTCACAGGCCTGTAATATCTTGTTTACAACCTGTATGCTTGTGGGGAGCGGGCAGAAATCGCGCCATGGAAGAGGACAGGCCTGATGGAGTTCCCGTTTTGAACGGGGCAGAATTGGGTTTTCTTTTGTTTTCATTTTCTGCACTTCTTTTGTCTCCGTGTGAGGCAGGTACGGAGCACAGAGTAAGGGGGTTTCATCCTGTGAAGTGATGACAGTGGATTAAAGTAGAAAGGTACCGCCGAAACCAAAGGGAGCTAAAACCTGGGCCGAGATGAGCCCCCCTCAGCCGCGTTCTTGGGAGCCGGGGGCGGGAGGAGCGGAGGCATCACAAGAAGTCTCGTCCTGGCTAGGGACAACGTAGGAGAGTCCCTTAAACCCCCTGCCTTGTGTCATGGTGACACCGTGCCATCGTGAAGCAGAAGTATTTGTGTTTTCCATCTTGCGTGACGTATCCTCGCCGGATTCCCGCTTCCAGCACAGCAGCACGGTGTGCGATGGGGGGAAGCTGCAGCTACTCAGCATGGCTCCCAATAGCTCAGTGGTCCGAGTTTTTCCCGGAGTGCCATTGGATTGCACACATTGCACAAAATATTTTTCTCTGTACCTTGCCACTTGGCATTATTTTTCATCTTATGGTATTGTTTTCCCCCTTTCGGATCGTTTCCCAGCTCCACATACCTCTCCGACTCGCTTGATTGTGATGCTTTTTCAGGGTTTGGGGTTTTGGTTTTTTTTTTTGCTGTTCTCAATTGCTCAGGGCCGGTGCTTGAAATTAAACTGTCTCTCTATGTGATGCAAATCAGATAAGAGAAACCAAATGAGCCCCATGTGTTCATCTGCAGAATCCTATTCTGCTAAAATTCGTTCTGTTTCATTCTGATCTTAGACAGATGTAAATCAAGAGGAACTTATTTTAAACCAATGTCAGCAGGAAAAAGCTCAGCAGAAATAACAAAAACACCATGCCTTGCGTGTTTATCACTCTTCAAGGTAAGATAAACTTCTAGCCGGGTTGTGATCTCTCCAACGCTGCGCTGGCTGTAGTGCAACTCCCAGCAACACGTCTGCAGCGGGACCCGGCGTGTGCTGCCGGGTGGCGCAGCGTGGGCGAGGAGGGAAGGGGCGCGAGGCATGCGGGAGATTTAAGGAAAGAGATATACAAAGCATGAAAAAATGCCACTTTGGGGAGATTTTGAAACTCTGGCTCAGAGCTCAGCGAATACATTTCATCCGAGGCAGCCTGAGAGGCCGCTGGCCCCCGTGACGTGGAGGGCCGGCTGTTGGCCATGCCCGTGGGTCTGCCAGCCCCGGCCGGGCTGCGCTCGGCGGCTGGCGCAGCACAGGGACTCGCTGCGTCCCGGGGACGGGACCCAGACCGGCCCTCGCCGCTGGAAAAGTGGGACTGGCCTGGGCTAGGACAACCAGCTCGCAGGGTAACTCTAAAAAGGGAAACTGGGGAGTAGAGCCTCAGATTATGGAGCAACAAAAATAAAAACTGCGGCAAGAGCCGACCCCTCTGCTGCACGGTGAGCTCCGCGTCCTGCGCCCACGGGCCCCTTCAGCGGGGGACGGGGGACGCGAGGACTTTGGCATATGGGTGGCACAGAGAGGCGGTCATGGCAGTGCTTCCACAGCACAAGTGGCACTGGCACAAAAGAGAAGGAAGAAAAAAAAAAATTGCAAGTAAATAAAAAGAAGCCCATTTGCAAATATTGTAAGAAATGCATGTTCTCATACGTGCTGCTATTAAGTCCGTTCGTATCATATCAGCAAACATCATGTCAGCTTGGAGAGGTTCCTACTTATTTCTTTTTCCCCGTGAAATGTTTTTCAATGCCTGAGCGAATCAAAATGAATGTAAATGAGGTTTATTAAGTCAACCCCACACGGTGCTGTATTGTCAGCGTTTGTAGGCTGTGACAGGTTAGTTATTGCGGTTTGAAGGGAATGTCACCAGCACAGCAGTCTTCAGAAGTAACTTTTTAAAAGAATAATAATAACAATAACAACAATAACAACATCTCAGGACTATCTGTGATGTTTTGAGATGTTTTGAGAAGTCATTTCACAGAAAGGTGGTGTGTCTAGAGGGCATTTGCAGGCAGCCTCCCGAGCTTCGGAGGCAGCGCGCTCTGTGTGCCGTCGTGTGTGCACAGGCTGCGTTGGGGCCAGACACGGGCTCCAAAGTTATTTTCTCTCCTCTCCTGCTTGGTGTACACTACCAATCACCATGACATCTGGAAGATATCCGTTTGTAAATATAACCCTGTTGAGCTGTCTCATGAGTCTTGCTGGTCTTCAGTGAGCCACTCTCATTATTTTTAGTAAATTACTTCGGCCTTGGCTATGCTACAAAAAACAACTAGTAAGGGTAGCGTTAATTTAGTTAGTTATTTAGATTTAAAATAACAGAGACGCCCATCCAAGGCTCTACATGCCTTAACATTGTTAATTGTACAATAAATTTCATTCAATTACAAACTCCGCTTCATTAATATCCTCATTTCCATAGGCACTCAGCCAGCACGCCGCCACCCTGCTGTCATGGGGAGAGCTCCCTCTCCAGCCTTTCTAACTCTCTCCACTCTTTTGCGGCATATTTGACGAGCCATCAAATCCAGGTTATTTCTGACCAAGTGGAAAATAGAATTCAGGAGCACGGCGGCCTCACGGGAGATGCCCGGGGATGTCCTCGCTCATCCCATCTACGTGATCTTGCCAAGCGTTGCCTGGTCGCAAGGGCACGGGGAGGGCTGACGCCCGTAGAAAGGCTGATCCCAAGGCATTCCGTGGGCTCCTTTGGTGGCACCTGGGGCCTCTGGGTTGGGTGTCTACTGCTGCTCTTATCTCATCAACTCCTCGTAATGTGGGCTGGAGGACTTTGGTAATCTTCACTCCTAGAAATCTGAAACTGGCCGCCTTCGGAAACACGCGCTTTTTTGCCGCCCGCTGCTGAGTTTGCAGGCGGACAGAGGTACTTTCTGGATAAACTGTTTCTTGCGCTGTTGCGCATGTTCCCTGTAAACTGGATTCTCCGTAGCTGGATTCTCCTCCAGTTTATTCTGCGGGAAGACCCTTTCCCTTGGATCAGCAAGGAGGGTGGGAATGTTTTAGCCAGCTTTTAAAACATGTAAGTGAAACCTGTGAGTCAGTATGGATGTGTGCAGTCGTACTCATTCATTAGCTGTCTCTGCTAACTGAAAAATAGTAGCGAAAATTAAGACAGCTTTGTTCTCGAAGCCAGCAGACAGAATCCAACCCTCCCCTATATGAGTTTCCAGAAGCACTGGCCTAAAATTGATCTAACAAAACACCCACAACGCTTAATATACTTTGGCTAGGTTAGTGTTAGATCAGAAATGTTCTGAGGATGTCACATAAGCTAGACAAAATTATTTGTTCCCTAAAGGTATCGATCTGTGCAAGGTGCCTTGCAGTCCATCTGCAGAGAAAGGAGTTGCAGCCTGACAGAAACCTGCTCCGCTTTTGCATATTTATTCCTCCTTTAAATCATTTCCAAACCACTAAACCATTTTACAAGGACGAAGGAAAACATCAATTACGATTACAGTGAAAACCTCTTTCAAGGCAGAGCCTGGTAGACAGAAAATGTAGCCATCCATTTGTAGTTTTTCACCAGGTGCTTCATAATATTATGGTCTGGTTCCTCCCCACCCGTCATCTCTTTCCCCGTCCCACCATGTCTCCGAGATCTCCGTGGTCCCTGGCAGCGGGTGGAGGGAAGGAGCCTGAAGTCTCCTGCCCTGTCTCGGGTGCTCACCGGTGATGCTTCGGTCCCCGCGCTCCCCGGGCGTGAGCCGAGGCTGGCTCTTAAGGCCTGATTGAAAGGCTGCTCGGGTTCTGGGAAATGCCGCTTGGGGAGCAGACATGGCATTCGTGGCATCTCGCGAAAGAGCTTCATCCTGGGAGAATCCCCGGATGCAGGCAACGGGGGTGGCGGTGAGGATTTCCTGGGATTTGTAGACTTACTCCAACCTCCAGCCGCCGTTGCTCGATTCCAACCCGTGTGGTTCCTGCTGGGCAGAGGGACGAGGGCAGAGGATGCTGATGCGAAGCACTAAGCCAGCAGCTGCTCGCCTCGGCGGCCAGCTCGGCTCGCACCTTCTCTGGTCACTGGTGTTCATGCAGAGGGGCTGCAGAGCTCCGTTGCTGGAGAACAGAGGTATTTTACACCATCGGTTAGATTCAAACCAGAACAGAAAACGTATTTCTTTTCTGGAAAATTCGTTAAATGGTTTGCTCAGCTGTGTGTCTGTCTCTCTACCTGTCTGCCCTGTGTTTCTTGGAAAGAAAAGTCCAAAATGTTTCTTCCCCACCCACCCACCCCCAATATTAAAAAGGGCAGCAGCTAGAACTTGTGTAAAATGTAATGAAATCAATAATTTAACATAGCTTAAAAATTGGAATTAGATGAAGGAAAATGACTCAAAGTAAAAAGTTTTATCATACCTATATGAAATATTTTATCCCCGTGCAAGATTAAATGAAAAACTCAGATGATGCCACTTCCAGCTCTCCTTTAAGGAGGGGAAAAAAAAAAAAAGCCCAAAATAACCATCCTTCGGCCCCGTTCAGGCTGGACCGGGGTTTGTTGCTCAATGGACATCGGTGAGTTGCAGCTGCTTCCAGCACCTCCCTGGGCTCCAAGGCAGCAGGGGCTGAGGAGCTGCGTTTGGGGGCAGGTCATCGGTCCCGGGCGGGCGTTTCTCTCAGCCTTTCGGGGAAGGACACGGAAGGTGGTTGGAATTTGGGTTGTGTCGCTTTTGAACGTGACCTGCTTGCTGCGTGTGGCTGTGCAGCGGGCAGACCCGGCGCTGGCGGCTGGCGAGAGGAGCCAGCGCTTGCTACGTACCTCCTCCGTGGCACTCAGTGGGCTGCAGTCCTGATAGAGCAAATTAAATTAGCTACTAATTGGTTAATTGGTGAGGGGTTCTGTAAAGCAGCTAGGAGCAAATTAAGCAGGAATGAGAGAAGTGCACATTTGCGAGCGGTGATTGCTCTCTCTGAGGGCTGCCAGTCAGTAACGTCGTGGGCTGGGAAGCAAACGGGGAGGAGAAGGGCTGTCGCTTACGCCGAGGGCTCATTCCGCGCGCCCATGGGGTGTGTGGCATCATCCTCCGCGCTGGACCAAGGGCGCCGTGACCCACGATGAACTGCTGAGATGTTACGGGTGGGCAAGGGCGCCTTGAGCACACTGGTACGCAGGAAAATCCCACGGCTTTGATGGCAAGCTGGGTTGCAGTGATTAATCTAGGTCTAGCGAGGACAGCCCGGGAGGCACGAGCACATGAGAGCTTGTGTCCACACGCAGGAGAGCATGACCCCCGCGTGGCCTCCGTGCGCGCGGGTGTATACGCTGTGCCTGGCCGCGAACCTCAGGCAGCCCTCGCGTGAAGGAGAGCGCACGGAGGCTGCGGATACCTCGGGGGTTGTGTTTGGAAGCTCTTGTGTCCCACGGAGCCCTGTCCTGCCCGTCCGGCGCAGGGCTGGAGTGGAGTGGGGGCCTCCCCACGTCCCCCACCTCCTTCCCCGAGTGCGCTCGCACTTGCTCAGGCTTGGAAGCATCCCCAGATGGTGCCCCCAGATGGAGCTCTAGTCAGCGAGCTTCTGCCTCCAAAAGATGAAGAATTACTGTTCATCTTCCTTGTCAAAAACAGGGAGGGGAGGGGGGAGGAAAAGCCTTTCAGAAGTAAATATGGGGACTTCTGCCCGCGGAGGGGCGCATCCCGGCCCCGGTCCAGCGGGATTGCCCGGGCGGTGGGAAGGGCAACGGGGCACCCCCGGTGTCTGAGGGCGAAGGTGGATTTGGGTTTTCCAGCCTCATGCATTTGCCTTTAAATTCCAGCCAGATGCCACATTAACTTGCGTGACTTCTTGTCGGTAACAGCACATAATGCAGCACGAATGATGTAACTCAATGTGATGCCAAAATTTATAGGAAAAGACACTGCTTTCTGAGGTCAGGCTGGTATCTGATTTAAGCTGGCAGCGGGAGCATCAGTGTTTCTGCAAACCTATACCGTGGCTCTCCAGCAAATCGCATTACTCTGAAAGACTTTGGCGGGCCCCTCATCTAGACAGCTCTTCAAAACCGGGGACATCAATTAGGCTGGAGTGCATCAAACCCACGCAGGGCTTTTTGGGACCCGACTCAGGCAAACTCCTAAAAGCACTTTTAATAAGAGATTTCTTGGTTTTTTGGTTTTTTTTTTTTTGTTTTTTTTTTTTTTTTTCTTTTAAATGAGCAGAAGGATTCTAGATAAACTCGATAAGGGCTGGAATCCAAACAGGATCCTAGAGCCAAAACTGGAGTGACAGCTATTCCGGGTAGTGAAAACGATGACAGATTCTGAGCAGACAGAAAGGAACATGATAAAACAAGCAGGGCTATTATCCTTCCGTTCGCGTTGCCGGAGCACGTACAGGTCCCATCCCAGGCCAGGGCTGTGGTTGCGCCGGGCGCTGGGAAGCACGTGCCAAGGGCCGGTGCCGGGGGGAGCGTGGAGCTCAGCGTCTCGCTGGACGAGCGAGTGGCCGGGCTGGGGAAAGGCAGGATTATCCGCTACACAACTGCACGTCTTAGAGTCAGCCCAGGTTCTGCACCAGATTGTTTCTTCTGGTGCAAAAATGACTCCTGGGATGACACGGGGAAAGCAATCAAGCCAAAGGCGGCTGGTTTTGGAGAAAAAGATCAAAAGTCCCTAGCCAGAGAGAAAAAATTCTTGCCCAGGCTATGGGGAAACTGAGGCACCGAAAGAGTAAAAGCCGTGTGCTCAAAGCTGACCGCGACCTGGCCGTTCTCCTTCAGCTCTGCTTAGCCGGGTCTGCAGCGCATCCATGTTGCCTGTTGTATTCATGGGAGCTGAAAACTTCAAAAATTCGGTTGCAAGGTACTTGCCCAAGGCAAGCAGCAATGCGGGGTTGCAACAGACGCAGGAGTTTCAGCTCCTCTAAATTTTCAAGACCGTGTCTGCTGCCTGACCGAAATCCTGGAGTGCACTGGAAGCTCTCCCATGCTCGCAGCAGCGCCTGCGGGGAAGGAGATGGGGCGCAAGCTCAGCGGGGCCCGTAGGTCAGCTTACACGTATGGCGTAGGGCAACGTGATGAGGAGCCAAGAACTGCTCTCTGGAAGGAAGGCGAGGCCGCCTCTGTAAGCGCTCGAGCTTCGGTCCCTCTCGGAAATCAGCAGCGGAGGCTCTCAGCCTGGCGCACCTACAGCTCTTGAAGCCGTTTGCAAAATGTTACCTTTAAATAAGTGCTTATTTTTAAGCAGTGGTTAAAGTCTCACCAAAGAGTTTAAAATAATAATTTATAGCAATAATACGCTAGGACATGAAATAAAGCTGCTGATGGTAACATAAATAATGTATAGAATAATAAAAGCCGCTGCTGTTGTTGAAATCCTGTGGTCAGCTCGCAGCGTGGAGCGTGCCGCAGTCGGAGAGCTGATGGCTTTCGGCATGGCAGGGGGAGGCAGGAAGGAGTGAGAAGCCTCGTGAAGGTTTTCCAATCACTCCAGCCACCATCTCTAATTCTTTTCTTAAAGTATAAAATCATTCTTCCCCTGATCTCACTTGTGGTCAGAGCTCAGCACAGGCCCATCAGTCACCGCGGTGATTTGGTTCAGCAGGTGTTGGTTGGGCAATCGTTCATTTCGGGCTAATCTGCTAGCGGCTGTCAGGGGTTATGGAGTATTTATTGAGTTTGTGTCAGGTCCAGATGACCAATAGCCGGCAGCCGCTGGATACCCATTGACACTGATGATATTGCTGAATTAAACTAGGTGATGTATACAGAACTTGCTTAGAGCTAGTAATGAAGCTGGGAACCATTTGAAACACAATACAGAGGGCCCCAGTGCTCGGGGCTTCGCTCTCTACCTTTTAAATAAAAAATTATTATTATTTTCTTTTAACGCCAAAGGAGAAGCCATGAATCGAGCTCCCCTGAAATATTTAGAGAGAAAAATAGAGTAGCCCCATGGAAATGAAAATCATCTTTATATTCTGCAGATTTACTGCCTGCTAGTTGGCCGGTGACTGAGGAATTTCTCAGCTGCTTTTTAGAAAGGCATCACGGGGGAAAGAGAGGTAGGGAGGATGATGAACTGAGTATTGATTACGCTTCAAGGACCTGATCCTTTAAAGGGCTTTGCTGAGCACCTTCAAATCTCATTGACTTCAGCTCAGCGCGGGACGGGACCTGGATGTATTTGTGGCGGGGCTGTTCCCTCCCGTGCTGCGCTCTGCGAATTCCACTTCGCGTGGACTGCGTCTCCCTGTGCCTGCGGACTCGGTCGTCCTCCCTGGGAGAGAAACTGAGGCGTGAGGGAAGAGGCAGGGTGCGCCCCGAGTCGCAGCCCCTGGTGCCGGCGGGGCTCCGCTGGGCGTGCGGTGACGCGGGTGCTGGTGAGGGACGTGCGCTGGGCACCTCCAGCGGCACGGGAGGTCAGGACGGGCACGGAGCCTCGCGCCAAGCGGTCCCTGCACCTCCAGCAGCTCGCTCCTGGCACCGCGTGGGAGGGGAAGGTTATCTTTAAAAGATTGGGGTTGGCCATCCGAGACAGCAGCTCCTTCTGGCCGGAGGCGGAGGGGGAAGCGGAGGGCTGCGGGTTGGTTCCTTGCTGCCGGGGTTGGCATCGGGGACCGGGAACAGGGTTTGTGTCAGGCAGGCCAGAAGGTCCCCGCAGCGGATCTGGAGGATGTCCTGTCCTACCCGTGGAGGCTGAACACCTCGGAGCAACCACAGCTTACCCGTGAGGCTCCCCTTCCGCTGTGGGGATGGAGACAGGTTCCAGGGCGGTGATTAGACCATGTTGCTACTGAATTATTCTGCACAGAGCATCAGAGTTAATTTGGGGGACAATCAGCTTGTCTGAGGCTGTCACTGCTGCTGGCTGAAACCTGCAGTGCCGGAGAAAGAGCAATCAGAGCTGTGACCTTGGCAAGGACTGGGGTTAGATTACAGGCATGATTAAATGCCAAGGAGAAGGCTCTGGAGCTGCTATTTGAATACCTGTTTACATGTAGGATAATAGATGGCCACCCGCTGCCTGCGAGGCTGTAATTCACTCTGGGGATTCTGGGACTCGGCTGACACCATAAACCATGCGAGGCAGAGTGCAGGATGCTCGCGAAGCAGCGCCGAGGCCCTGCGAGTGATTTACAACCACGGGCTCACTCTGCGGCTATCTAATCTATTGTCTTTTTATTGCAGACACTGCACGGAGAAATTATTATTGTAAAAATTTGTTTAAAGGAGCTCTGTAAACTCGCTTTGATCTGACAGTTTCACCTTAAAATCCTCCTGTTCCTGTGGCTGGAGGAGAGGATGTTTGGCATCTAAATTATCTGTGGGTACGACTCCATCCAAGTGAGCGGTGCAATAGCCGGAGAGAGTTGTCACTGAGGATTTGGCTTTGGGGGGTGTTTCTAGGGTAGAAAGAAGCGGGGGACAGAGCCGCGTCACCCCCGCGCATGCGGCCCCTGTGCCCTGCGGAGCCCCCCGGGGACGCGGTGCCCTCGTAGGCTCAGGCTGGGCTGGCGATGTGGCTCCGAGGAGCCGGCCCGTGCCCACCCTGCTGGGCCAGCAAAGTGGCGTGGGCTCTCCTGCGAGCACTTGAACCCTCCCAGGCAGGTTCTGAGCCCCCGAACCCCTCCTGCCCGCTTTCCGCTGGCGATGGAGCTGCTGGTGGCCCCCGGTGAGCCCGTGGGGGGTCAGGGGCGAGCGCTGGGGCAGGGGGAGGTTGGGCAGCGCTGGGGGGGACGGGGTTTGGGAGGGAAGCAAGCGTGAGCCAAGCTGTTGAGCAGGTCACCTCTTCTTTTTTTTTTTTTTTCCCTCTATCAAAAGAATAGGTGTTAATGGCTTCTCTGAGCTTCTGCTCCTCCTGATGAATAATCTTTTTGCAATCTTTTCTGAAAAGCGTGGTTTAGGATTCGGGCTGAAAGCTCAATTTGATTAAAAGAGAGTCAGGTGCAAATTAGGAGGCATTTGGTGCTTAGTCTTGCTGCTTTTTATAACAGGGCCCTAGATGAAAATATTTCAATTACTATTTACTCTTCTTTAGCGTCTTTCATCAAGGGACTGTCAGGAGCTCTGAGCAGAGCCCCCGCTGTGCTCGTGGCCGTTGGGGCACAGCGGCACCGTCAGCGCCGGGCTCAGGCAACTCGCCTTCCATTACTGTGTGCTACAGACTCACTCCGTGACCTTGGACAGGGTACTTAATCTCAGCTCGCAGTGGTAAACAGGAGATAATATTTCTCTATTTCCTGCAGTGCAATGTGAGAATAAATCAAGTGAAAACGGTAGGCTGCTCGGAGAGGTCTGGGAGCCAATGCCCTCCTGAGGTTTGTCTCCAGAGCTGCTCTCGTTGCACATCTCCTCCCCTGCGCAGCCTGCTTTCCTGCTCCGTGCTGCTCGTTGGCATCCAGCTTTCCTCTGAAGGTGCTATTGTGCTTTTTGTCAAAGTCCTGACAATCTCAAACTGCTTTTCATGCAGGTTTCCCAGAACCCTGCAGCAAATAATCGGTGGCGTTTTATACACATGGTCAGCGCCTGTCTCCCACCTCGCAATTTGCCATCCGCTGTTGCGTGAATCGGCATCCAGACCTGCATGCTCCTGATTGCCTTCCTGCTTTCCCCTTGCTGAAAACCAGGAGGGTACTCCTTAGCTTGTGACTAATTGTCCAAAGCCATCTGACACAGGGATAATCTATAAATGCTTAATCTATCCGTGCCTGCGTGGCAAGCAAGGAAAAAAGTAGTTTAGAAAGATCAATCATCTAAAATCCTCAGGAAAGGCATTGGCACCCTGGTCCCTGCCCATCCTCAGCTGAGAGAATGATGGTGCTGAGAGATGAAGGCTCGAGAAGAGCTTTTCTGCGTGTCCGTAGCTTTTTGATCCTGAGATAGATTTCCCGGAGCGCACTAACTGCTCCCTGCCTGTGCTAAACAAAGATAATAGCGTTTGGAGTCACCTCCGCATAGCGATGCGGCCACCAAATAATAAATGATCCTTTCTCCCTTCCCAGCACCAGAGCAGGTGGTTTGGGCACCCCGATGGCTGAGAGGGGCCGGGGCAGGCTGTGGCTCGTACCCTGCTCTCTCGGGGCCGCCTTAAAAAAATCGAGTTCCTAAACAGCTGAAAAAACATAAAATGCTCCATATACTCTCTATAAACAAGCAGTTAGAGAAATCCAGGCTGGAAAACACTTGGTGGAATAAGGTCAAGCTTCTCATATGAATCAAATTAGTGGCCGCTCAACTAGCACCACAGTACATTAGGCTGAAGGGACTGGGGAAACGCAGCTATTTTCAAGGTTATGCTTTTGTTTCTTCCGAGTTCCTCTTTTGTTTCCACTCCAAGTCACTTTTTTTTTTGGGGGGGGGATGTTTTCCATCCCCTTTCCAACATCTGCTCTGAAGGTGATAGAATCCCAATTTGTCGTAAGCAAAGGGAGATAGCATTACAGACCAGTGTCGGTGCCCTTTCTATTCACTGGTTTGGGAAAGCTCCTTGAAAATAGCAAGGAAACGGCGGGGGAGACTAAACCCTGAAGGAATTAGACGGGAACTGTGGGAGGAAATCACCTGGAGTGGCTCCCATTGTTCTGGTTAACGCGTGGCACGGGAAGGTGGCTGCAGGACGGCCACGGCGGAGTCCAGGCGGACACGCTCACGTAGCCGAGCCCCGAGGGACGTGTCTGGGGCTCGCCAGGCGGTCCGGGCTGCGAGCAAGAACCGGGCTGCCACGTGCCCAGGCGTGGGGTGCGGGACCCGTCTGCTCCCCAGGACACCTCCCAAAAGCGCAAACCTTCCCCGGCCCGGCCGTGCTGCCTGGTGGAGGGGGCAGGCAGGGATGCGTTGAGCCGTGCCCCGCGGTTGTGCTTCGGAGATGGCTCTTGCCAGGCGTTACGCGCAGCCGGGGGGCCTGGCCGTCGTCCTGCCCTGTCTGATTTCAGGCAGGAGCGCCCGGCGTTTGCGTCTGGCAGTAAAAGTGAGATTGAGCGTTGCTCTGAATGCAGGGAGAGTTTCTTGAAACTGAAGCGTTCAATTTTACTCCACTGAGCATCCAGTATAATCCATTGAAAGGGCACTGTCCTTCAGGCCTTTCAGCTGGGCTGACAGCTGCCCACTGATTAATTGACAGGTTAAAAAGATTGATTCCACATGTCAGAGCTGTAACCCTGCCAGAACAATACGGCTGTCAATTGGGCTGTAAAACAGACGCTTACATTAACAGCCCTGACAGCAGCAGCACATGAACACATGCACCTGCCTTTATGGAGAGCCTAAACACACAGCCGGGCAAAGATTAATCATCTTGAAAGCAATGTTGTAGGATCAAATAAATGTTTCTGCAGTGGAGAAGTGGTGCAGTGCCGCGCTGGCATGGAGTCCGGCTGCAGATGGTGCCCGGCGGGCCGCCGCGGAGGGCACGGGGCCCTCGGGGTGGGGTCTCGCCGTTGTCTTCAACGCTTGACTTATTATCTTGGCCACGTGTCCTCCCTTCCTCAGCCTACTCAGACACGCACAAACACTGCATAAATATCCGCCGTATGGGGAGCACAGCTGCGTTCGGCATCACTCGGCCTCCCCAAGTGTGTGTGCGGACCCCCGCGGTGGCAGTGCCCTGACCTCGCTGCCCCTCTCCCGTACTGTCACCGCTCGGGTCCCCGCTCGCCTCCCGCCGTATTTCGGCACAGGTAACCCGGAGCCCCCCCCGGCGCCCGGGCTGCCCGAGCAGATGGCACGGCTCAGGGCCGCGAGCGTGTTTCGACATCCGAACAAGCATCGCCCTGGACGGGAGAGTGCTCCAGAGATTAGTGTGGGCACGAGAAGGCAAAACGCTGAAGTAAATCACTTCTTCCTTTCTCTCTCACTTACTTTCCTTATCAGCAAAACGTAACTCATTAATATCTATCGTGCAGGGCTGTTTCCAAAGATCCTCAGCTGGAGCGCACTTCAATAATCTAAAAGGCTGTTTATTTTTCTGACGTGCTTTTGAAGCCGGGCGGATGGCAGCGGGTTAGAGAGGTTGGCTGGGGCTTGGGCGAGGGCGCTCCGGCGGAGGACGCAGGACCCCGGCCCGGAGCATCGCGGGAGGGAAAGCGCTGCCGCTGCCCTGCGTGCTCCCCACCCAACGCGCCCAGGAATGAAAAAACCCTCGGCAATCTGGAGAGATAAGGAGAGGTTGAGTCACAAGTGAGCTCGGCTTTGCCAGAAGACGTTTCAAAGCTTTTATGGTGAGATTCAATACAGATATACAGAGATCAATTATCTTAAAAGCAGCAAGGAGGTTCAGCAAATATTTCCAGCTTTAAACAGGTTTATTTCCATCTGCACTTATCTGTGCTATTTAAACTCCATTGCTTGCAGTTAATCTTTTGTAATGCAGCATAAGAGGGCTTATTTACTTTCTAATGACATCAATTGGCCATAAATATTAGACATCTAAGGTTCGCTGAAGCTGTAGGGACAGTTTTCCATTCCTACTTGACATTTGACTATTTGCAGTGCTTCCTTTCTGTTTGTTCTTGTGTGACTCACTTATCGGCTGTCATAGGCCCGTGTTCGATTTATTTAAATTGAATGAATAAGTACATTAGGCAAAGCTGTCAGGAGAAGAGAGAATGGGAACTCACGGGGATGAGTGATAAGTCAACAAGCTGCAAGGGAGATTCTTAGCAGAGCTGCACAAATCAAAGTGCTAAATAGGAGGAACAAAGACAGCACGGTGACACGATTCTGGTATGAGTGAAACTATAGATCTCAGGGTAAACAGGACCTACCGACCGTAATCTATGGGACACAGCGAGACATTTGTTCTGCGCACCGTATCTCGGGGTAGGCATTGCCACAAGCCAAAGCCTGGGAGCATTTGAACAATACTAATAGTTCTAAGAGTTATTATAGGAGCAAAGACTCCAGACTATTATCTGCCACTAAGGTGGGAGTTGTGCAAATACCCAGATATCTCTGTACTTGGGAAGATAGTTTTTCGTTTTAATTTTCTTCATTGCTTGGCGCTTAGCTGGACTAATTAATTGTGGAAAGCTCATATCACGGCCCTACTGGAACTGTTTGCATTGAATATATTAGTGATGATCTGAGAGGGGGAAAGATACCTCGAGTTATTTTGTCATTTTTTGATTATGGAAGTAGTTTGCTTTGTGTGAGAGAGGCAAGGTTTAGAGACACCTTTTTCAGGGAGACCGTTCTGCGTATCCCGGTCGCTACTGCTGCCGCAAACTTGTTTTGAAGGAAACTTAGAGGTGCATCGTGAGCATCATGCTCATTCTGCATCTTCCATCATTGAACACCGTGTCCCATTTAACCACAGCGAATTGTAAATTTCTCTGTGCCTTTTAGCAAGACTCTCAGTTGTGTTTTGTATGAATTCAGAGAATCTGAGACATCCCAGGTTGGAGCTGGAGCCACCCCACTGCTCCAGATCCTTGGGAGCTCCCAAGTGTCTGCGATGGGCCGGTGCGGGCTGACCCCGGGCCAGGGGCTGTGCTCCGGGGCTCACCCAGCCCCAGCCCGGGCTAACGCGGCACCCCGGAGCCTGAGGCTTGTGCCAGGATGCCCCAAACCCGTGAGGACCCTCGGTGGGGCCGGCTGCCAGCCCCTGTGCCAGGCTGGCCGGGTGGCGAGTCCGACCCCACACCGGTGGTTTATCCTCCGGGAAGGGTTTGGAGAGCCCCGTTCCTCTTCTTGCTTCAACAACATGCTTTTGTTGTTCACCTCCTAACCTTTGAACCCCCCAAAAACCTTAATTGGCTGAACGCAGTAAATCAGAGCTGACAGTAGTTGAATAGCAGCTGATTAAAATCGTTTGTTTTCAAACTCAGCCAGCTGCAGGCTCTTGCCGACATGACTTTTGTGGCATTCCCTGCATTGCTCTCCCTCTCTCTCCCTTTCTTTTAAATGAATTGCATCACATTTTTGTGATTCTTTGAAAATGAGATCCTCCCTCTCACCCCTCTTCCCTGCCCCCTAGAACACCAGCCTCCATTTTACGAGCCCAGCCTTGTTTATCTCCACAGCCGCTCGTGAGATTCCCGCGAAGCGGTGGAGCGGTCTCCTTTTCAGTGCACAGGCCACATCTGCTTTGGGTTTGTTTGTGTTTGTTTTGCTTGTTTTTTTCCCAAAAGGAAAGCGGGGAGGGAGGGAAAAGCATTTAAACTCATAATTCCCCATAGCCTGCCTGCTAGTCGCACCCCTGGCCAAACCGGGTCATGAAATAGATAGAAAATAATTTAAAAATGCTCTTAAGGTGGCGACGGCCACCTGTGCAGGGGCAGGTACGGAAGGATTGAAAGGCGTTACCCGTCGTTTGGGTGCCTGAGGGAGGTGGGCATCCTTCGACGGATGCTGTACGCCCCAGAGCCGGAGCTGCGCGGGGGAAGCTCAGCGTCCCGGAGGTGGCGCAGAGGAGGAGCTCGGAGAGGCGATGGGTCTTTGGGGGGACGTGGTGGGGAAAGCTGCCTTTGCCGCAGAGTCCGGGGTGAGGGGACGTGGCCGGTCCCTCCCCGGTGCGGGGTGGGCGGTGTGGTTGCAATGTGCTCTCCTTCTGTGTTAGGCCACAAGCCATCCCCTGAAAAATGCGTCCTGGCTGAAAGTGCCATTCCCCAATCTCCGGCATCTACAGCCATATGCATCAAATTAAAACCAAATGCAAAATATAAATCTCCTTGCCATTCCTAGGAAAGGTTTCACATGACAACCGCATTCCTGTGACACTTTCCATCTTATGTTTTACCGCACAGGCTAACAGCTGTTTCCAAAACAAACCCCGGTGTTGAACAGACAAAATCTTGGCGATTTGGACAAACTTGTTGTTATTGCACCGGGTCGTGCGTGAGTGGACAATCTGTGTCTGCCGGGCTTCCATTGCGCCTGGCAGAGCGCAGCGTGCATGCAGAGAGCTCACGTGCAGAGCTGGGGCCTCGCGAGGGCTGTGCCATCATTCTTCTTATTTTTTTTATTTAATTTTTTTTCCCCCTGCATAAACATATTGCGAAGCCAAGCGGTGTATGGTTTTAAAGAGGTAACTTGTCTTACAGGATGGGCCTTATTTTACCTTCAACTTTTCCAAGCTGAGAGAGAAATTTGGGTCACTACTTAATTAAGACTTCTGAAGCTTCCTTATTACTATTGTCATTTTTGCTGTACTTGGAGCTGGCGAGCCCTCGGCAGCGGGAATTGTACAAGCACATACCAAAGAAGCGGCCCAACCCTTGCTGAGTTTACAATCCGAAGCGCTCCAGCCCCATCTGAAATGAGAGTCCATACGGCTGCGTCCCTTTGCAGTGTGCTGACACACCGTGGAGCAGTTCCGCGCGCATCCTTCCGCCGATTCGGCTGCTCTGGGGGCCCCTCCGGCTGGGTGTCCCCACACGTTACCGTCCCACGCGTGCCACCGCCGGCCCAGAGGAGGGTTTGCTCCCGACCGCGCGCGGCCACCTTTCCCAGCGCGCAGGCGAGCGGCGCGAGGTCTGAAAGTGATTACTTCTCTGGGAGGATGTTTACCTTCCACAGCCGCCTTGTCCTTACATTTAAACAGAAATGTTTCCTTTTCTAAACAGTTTACATTTCTGATTCCAGAGGCATCCAGCTTGCCAAAGCCACCAGTATTTGTCTCACTTTAAGTGCATTTATATGCTAATACAGACAGTCTCTCCTGCTTGCACGCATACCACACGCAACTATATAGAAATTATTCTTTTCTTGCTAGATTTACAAAATATGACTATCAAACATCCTTTGGATTTATCTGCTTTAATCAGAATCTATACGCTACCTAGTGCTGGTGCGATACAGACGTTCCTGGTGATAAAGCAGAGCCGCGCACCTCTGGATTATCTGTCCGGACTTGACAAATCAGTGCCACGGTTGGAGGAGGAGGAGAGGGGAGGAAGGAAATGTAATTTCAAGGATACAGTTCTGTGCAGGGCTGGGCAGCATTTCTCCCTTTTTTATTGCCTTTGGGATCATCTTACAACATTCTCTGTCCAAAGACTTCAGAGCACTTCACAGATATTACCTGATTACAATCTGCAGAGGTATGAAGTGCTTTTCCCAAGGTCAATCAGCCACTCATGGCAGAGTTTGTATAATCGCTGCGATTTCCAGACTGCAGAGCCATTCAGTGTATAAAAGACTCATCTCCTTGTCCTGGGGGAAGCGAGGTGATGCTCTCATCCGCGGCTAGGCCTTTCCTGTGGAGGGGAAGGGACGCAGGAGCGGGAGAGCTCGGGGAGCCCTCCCCAGGGCGCAGCGGCCCGCGCTGAGGATGCCTAAACGCGGCACGACGAGAGGCCGGGGGAGTTCTGCTCTCGGGTCGGGATTTTCATCTTGCGGCTCTGTTGCCCGTTTTGTCCTGTCTGTTCTCTTCTGCCCCTGTTCACACCTTTTTCTGTTCCGCACAATTCCCATTTCCTCCCTGCTGTCGAGAGGGCTGGAAAACACCGACAGCCCTGCGCTCTGTTAGACAGTGCTTACAAGCAATAACGAAACCCGATTAAAAGGATGTACCTGGAATGCTTTTCTGTTGAAAACCGATGATTCAATGGCATAAAAATATTCCACGCTAACCTGTAGGTTTTGTTTAACTTTTTCTTGAAAACTATGAAAATGTTTTGCTTTTCAAATCCCCATATCTTTCATTTTGACTTTACCATTCTGTATTAAGGACATATTGTAATTGATATACAAGAAAAGGATGACTTGTTTCGGTTATAACGTAGTAACGGACACCGGCTTTCTGTCTAGATCTGAGACAATTACGCCTATTTGAAACCTCAGAACGTCTCATACAATGGAAACTCCATTTTTCAGCCAGCTACAATAGTAACACCATTGCACCAGTATTAATCTTGAAAGGAGCCTAGAAAAAAATCAAATCGCTTGCCTCTAAGATTTAAGGAACAATGTCATCCCTAAACCACCTTTCTTCCTTTCAAGTTTTCAAGACTGAAAACTGACACTGGAAAGGGAGAAAATTTAGACTCGTAGCAGACAAGTTGGACAACTTGCCAAATCATCCAGGGCCCGGTAAAGTTCAGCCTTATTCTTCTGGAAAATAATGATGGAAAATTCATTTAAGTATCGTGTATAGCTTTGCTGGGGTGGAGGAGGGAAGGGGCAAATTTAATTCAGACCCAGAACTCCCCTCAAACGGATGCTGAATGTAAACTTTAGCTGCATTTCTGTCAGACTTAATGGATTTCACTTATGGGAACTATAATAAACAGCTCATTACGGAGTCAGCTGCGGGAGCATTTTGAGCCCAATAGGGTCATTTGTTTTCCAAGGCAGATTTAGTCTAAAGGGGGTGGACAGAATAATCCAGTGTTTGAAGTGTCTCTATCGATACTTGAGGAACAGTGACAGAGTGGTATTTTGGGTCTCCGGCAAAGGCCGCGGTTGGACCAAGGCACGGCGTGGGGCTCCGGAGACGAACGGGGCTGCAGCTCCGCTTCGGTGGTGGGTCGCTGCTGGACACGGGGAGGCCGGTTCTCACAAAACAGATTTCAAGAAAATTGTCGTCATTAACAATCCCAGCTCCCGGAGTCCTGCTATTGCATAAAAATCTGACCTCTTTTCTCTGTGTGTGAGGAAGTTTCCATCCTTCACGCTTGAAGGGAAATTATGAGTCCCAAAAGCCAAAGAAAGCAACAGCAGAAAGACACTTCTCTTTGTTTCCCATGGTTTGGAGGCGCTGCCCGGGCTGGGGGAAAGAGGGACGTCTCGCTGGGCGAAGGGAGCCGAATGTGCCGCCCTGCTGGCTGTGCCCCCTGCCCGCGGCGGGGCGGCTGCCGGCGTCCCCGGGGAGGGAGGGCTTGCTGGCAGTGAATCAGGGGCAGAAAGGCAGGTGAGCCATGTTGATAGCTGGCCCACGAGCACTAAAGAAGGTAAGGCGTGAGAGTCCGCGTGCCCCCACCACCGTGGGGCAAAAGCCGTTCTGCCCGTGCTGGGGGGGCCGCAGGGCCGGGTTGGCTGTGCAGGGAGGGGGGAGCCACCGCCGCGGACCTGCACTCTAATGAACTTCTTGAAAGACTGAATTTATAAGTCAATAAACATCTGCGGAGTGGAGGGCTTGGGATCCAAGTGCACCCTCTGGAGCACATCTTCCCCTGCTCCACATCTGGCGGGGGGCCGAGGGGGGGGTTGGGGAACAGGCATCTGCGGCCGAGGCAGCGGCTGCCTTTGTACCGCCATAAATCTCCGCCGCCCCCGCACCATTAATCTGAGCCATCCCCTCGCCGGGATGAAGCCAGAGGACAGTGGTTTCAAACAGTATGACTGTCAAATTGCTCAGCACGCAATAAATCACACACAGCATCTTCCCTTTCATGTCTGCTCCGGCTGGGGGACTTGCAGACACTTCTTAAACACTTCCATACCCACGGAGATGCTCTCTGCGCGCCTGGGCCGTGCACAGGGAAACTTTTTGCCTCTACAGAGCAGAAGGTAAATCATTCACGCAGGGAGCAAGGGGCGGTTGGCTTGTAAGCGCGAAAGGGGCTTGGAGAGGCGTTTGCAAGTGCGGCGTTTCACTTGTCGTCGTGCAGCGCCTGCGCGTGCACGCGCGCTGCCTCTTGCTCTGTCGTGTGGGCACAGAGCACACCCGCCTGTTAACGTCTCGTGTTAGCGCACATGGGCACAAGTGCTTGTGCGCACACACACACTCTTGCACGGCTGCACCAATTCGTGAAAGCTTTTTTTTTGTTCCCCGAAGTGGGAAAAAAATACACTGCTTCATGGAGCAGAGGTGTGGGTTATAGCGGATACCCAGGCCGAAGTGTGTCATTGCTGGGCTGAAACACAAACTCCATCGGTTTGGTTTCATCCTTGTTGATATTTTGGATTTGGAGGAATGGAGAGGAAATGCTGCCCTCCATTTTAGTGAAAGAAGAGGCGATTCTTGCGTCGGATCTGCTAGGTTTCATCCAGTGGCTTCTCATACTGCTGATGGTCTCCAGCTCCTGCGGTAGATTTTTAGCCACATCTAGAGATGGTAGAGGACATGTTGGTAGAGGTACAGAGGATTGTTTCTTCAATTTTCCCAGATAATAGTGCTGAGAAAAATAAAAATCCCTGTAAATTCAGTCTAGAAACCATACTGGTTAATAACCCTCTAATAAACCCCAAGACTGCAACTTGTAAATGCCGTTGCAGTTGTTGTTGTGAACACTTTGAAAGCCTCTGTTTTCTTTGCTGGAAAAATGATCTGCACTGTGTGATGACCCTTAAAACCTGCCAGTTCTAGGGGATGACAAAAGAATTGAGTACTCGGGGGAAAAATAATTAGCTGCAATAAGAATGGCCGTTCTTCATTATAGATTAGTTTATTTTTGAGTTTTATTCCTGAAGATACTATTGATGTTTGACCAGCTTTTTTGAGGTCAGCCTCGTAATTTCTCATCCCTTAATTATTGTACCATTTATTAAACCAATGAATGTTATTAATCAAAACTAACCAGGCAGTGGAGTAGACACAGGTCGCAGTATTGTTCCGGCCTTTCTGTAGGTGTTTCTGTGGCTGACCTGTGGCCACGTGCTTGTGGAGTCTTTCGTAAGCGCCTTAAGAGAAGAAATAAGCCAAACGATGGAGCGACTTCCACGCCTCGGGTGGGAGCAAACTCCCGGGTTGTCCCAGGGATGCAGCGTGCAGGCGATGGGGTGAGGGACGTTTTCGCTGCCTCCTGGGCAGCTGCTGTGACGGTCCCGTGCTGACGTGGGCTGTCTGCGTCCCTGCCTGATTCTACGTCTGTTTTACAGCGTTCACTCCTTTTGAGAAACACTTTGAGTAACGATGCTTTGCTTTGCTGTGAGACTCAAAGCAATTTTAAATATTAATTAAGTCTCTCAGCTCCCTTCTAAAGCGTTACTGTTTGTGCTAAGCAGATAAAAATGAAGCCACGTTGACAAGAGCAGTGTGGTGAATCGGTGCTGGAGGCGGGAACGGAGCCGGGCTCCCGGGCTGGTGGCTTTGGCCACGAGAGCTTCCCGCCCGCCGCCCTGCGAGCGACACCCAGCAGCACCGCGGTGCCTTCCGCCCCGCCAGCCCTGGGCCGCGGCCACGCTGGGTCCGGCAGCAGCTCCGTTCCCCTGATTTCCAGCTCCGTGACATAGGAGCAGGGACTTCATTCAGGTGAGATTTCTAAGCTCCCGCTCGTAGCCGCCTCATGTTCGTATATCGACCTGAGCATATTTCCAGGGCTGGGCACCTCTGGAAGAGCAGTTTCTGGCTGGGTGCTGCCACGGCGAGAGCCGGAGCCCGCTAGTGGCGGGACAAAGGAAGAAGCTGAGAGTGGAACGAGCGCTGCCGAGCTCGGCTCTCGTACTGGGAGAGCGGCGTCGCGAGCGAGAGCGCCCAGCTGGCTGTGGAGTGAGCTCTGGTGCACGAGGGCTCTCTCGGGCGGAATATATTTACCCTCTTTGTAGCTGGCTGTAACTCACATCCCTGCAAAGCACTCTGCCAATACAGCATTTGCTGATGTATAGCTACAGCCATTTTCGCTGTTTCCCTTACTCTGTCTCCGTATAGAATAATATGCGATTAATTGATTTTCTGTCGCTCTTTTAGTACGGAAAATTAATTTTGGAGCAACCTTGTTTTCTCAGGGTATGAATTCTCTACATGCAGAGTAATTCCACTCCTACATTATTCATGAGAGAAAATAGTGATGGAGTGTGTAACTGAGGCAGCCCCAAGGCCACAAACTGATAGTCTGCGTTACTGATACAACAATATTCCACTGATGCTTCTAAATAATTCACGGCTACAACTCAATTTGGCACCAGGCACGCGGCTCGGGATGTGACTGGTGCGGAGGGGAGGAGAGGCACCTTGGCAGGACGCTCGGCTTCCCGGCGAGAGCGCGGGGTGGGGGCCGCCGGTGAGAGCCCGGTGCCACCAGGCAGCCGGAGCATCGCCCGTGCCGGGCCGGTCCCCGGGGACACGTGCCACCACACAGGGAGGGACCCAGTGCTGGGGCATCCGGCGGGAGCTCCTGCTGGCATCAGTGGGGATTCCAGGGAACTGGAATCAGGGTGGGGAAAAAAAGGGTTGGTGAGAAGACGGGGTAGGTGTTCAGCAGCACCATTTTCTGTAGCTGGGGAGATGTCTCCTGCTCCGCTCGAGGGCATCCCCATGGCCACTGCTGCAGCCACGCAGGGCTGGGGGGCACCGGCCCCACGGGAGCCACAGGGCTCTGCTTTTCGGTGATGTGCTTGGAGCATTCCCCGGACCACACTGATTTCCTTAGGGACGTACCCGCTTCGGGGTGTTAGAGCGGACACATCAAACAGCGAGTGAGGGCAGGGGCGGCACGTCCCCGTGAAGGAAGGGCTGGGCAAGGATTTCTCCCAGGGATCTACCAGGGAAGCCTGAAGTCTCCAGGGGGATGTTGGGAGCTTCTCCATGTGAATTATTTAAAACTACACCGTGCAAAACACAGGCCATGCAGGGAAAGCCAATTTTTGTGACAGTTTGAGGATTGCACCCCCGGTCTCCAGGACCTCCCCAGGCTCCTCCGCAGGTGGGACCCCCTGCACTGCGCCACCGTCCCTGCTCCGTGCCTCGCCGTGTGCCACGAAGGTGGCCTTTCCCTGCGGATGAAAGGGTTAACGGCGGCTGAGGGGCTGTGTGGGGCAGACGCTGAGCATCGCCCAACGATAGCTTCTCTGGAGCCCCACGCCGGAGCCGGGCAAAGCCGTGTGTGAGCTGGCCGGGGCTTCGGGGCACGGCGTGGGCTGCGGAGAGGGTTAACGGCCTGGAGAGCACTTTCCGTGTGAGTGGAAAATGGCAGGGGCCTTCCCTTCCCTCCTTCCCCGCCTCTGGCAGCGGCTGTGCCGAGCGGGTCCAGATGACGATGGAGTGAGGGAGAGCCTTGTCCTGGCACCGGCCTCCTTTTAGATTAATGACTTGCGATGAGATGCCTAAGTCACATATTGGGATTTTTCACCGTTGAACTGTACCTGGCACCCTGCAGCCATTTATCACAGGGCTGCAGATGGAAGGCAGCAGCGGCAGGACTTGCGGAGGGCCAAGAAACACAGCTCCCCGCCAGCCCGCCGCTGGGTCGGGGGGGGGATTTTTCTGGTGCGTGTGCATGTGTGGGGTGTGGTTTTTTTTTTTTTTTAATCTAAAATGATAAATCTGATTTCTTCAGGATATTGGAACAGCTGCAGCTGACCTGGCTATTTATCTGACAGATCTTCAAGGTGTACGATAACAGCTCTTAGAGGATGGATGGGGTGTTATAAGCTGTCCAGGCACAGAACATGATTAATGGGATTCACAGAGATAAACAGATGGGGGGGAGAGCTCATGATCTAAGAAAATCCTGTTCCTGGACTGGGAAACTATTGGTGAGCTGGAACAGGACCAGGAGCTGAAGGCGTCCTGGAGATGGATGCTCCGTGGGTGCCAAGCCACCCACCGTGGCCTCCCCACCCGCTCCCGCCCCACGGCCGGCGGGGCCCTCGGCACGCCGGGGCGGCTGTCGTGGCTTGTACCGCGCCGTGCGGAGGATGTTCGTACCTAATCGTGCAGCTGCTCTGCGCAGCGTGAGATGGAGGCAACTGTCCTGCAACATCTCACAGCCTTTAATAGCCGCTGCACTCGGACGCTTCCCGGCTGCCGTGCTGGGTCCCAGCCCGCTGGTGTGCTCTTGTCGGACAGGCGTTGCTGCTGCCTGACCCTCTGCAGGAATGAAGCACCATAGTGCTCCTCCTTTGGCCCCCCCAGAGGCCATGCTGTCCCCCTCCCACCTACCTTAAAGTCCCTTTTTTTTCCAGAGCTCCCCACGTGAGCACTCCTCAGTTAACAGCCCATCTCTTCAGGGAAAAACTAGTTTGGTAAAAATTGAAAAATCAATCTCTCTTATATTAGCTGGCACGGAAACTTGCAAGGAATTTACGCATCCAGCTAAGATGACATTCATTTCCTTGTCTGTTATTTTTTTGATGTGGGCTTAAAAGCCTCCTCTCTCCCCCGCCGCTTTCTGCCGGCTGTCCCCGCAGACCTGCGGTTGGGTTCCCGCTACTCGCTCGTTCCCGGCGCGTTTCGGAGGACGTGCAGCCGGGAACAAGGAGCAGGGCCCTGCTTCCTTCAGGGTGTCAAAGGGGACACGGTGAACAGCTCTGATGGGGAACACCATGTAAAAGGGAGGGGGCGAAAGGAATCAAAACAGCGTTAGTGCAGAAATTCTCACTCAAAGGGATGGATCAAATAAACACTGAGATTAATTAATCACTAATGGCACAGACTAAAGGTGACCCTTCAGCATTTACAGACTGAAGACAGCGGGGTCAGGATTGAAGAGCATTAATCTTACATTAGCAGAACTCCATCCTTGCCAGAAGGGAGGAAGAAATCCCTTTGGTTCATGCAGAGGAAGCTGAAGCTTATTGCTTCCTGCCAGGTCCAGGGCTGCATTTTTATGAAACACCTGAAATCAAAAAAAAAAAAAAAAAAAAAAAAAAGAAAAGAAGAAAAAAGAACATAAACCTGAGAAAATTAAACAGCCATCCCCGAGGAGGGCTGCAGCCCCGCGTCCGGGCAGGGCTCTCGCCCGGCTCCCCGCAGGCCGGGGGCCGAGGGCCGTGCTCCCCGCGGCGCAGCCCAGCGAGGGTTCGTCGTCAGTTATTAATAACGCTGGATCAATTACAGCGAGCAACTGGGAAAACGGATTTTGAAATCCTTCCTCTTTACTGCTGAAGCTCGTGTGTGTGTGCATGTGTAACGTTAGCAATACAAGCCACCAGAGATGAGCTATAAAAGGTGCTTTCTTTTGCCTCCAAATTTTGCTCTGTGGTTGCTCTGTAGCATGCACCAGATGCAGCAGCAACAGCGCAAGGCCTATAACCTCTTTCCAAATGGTAATAAATCCCACAAGACCCTAACACACTTGTAATTTACAACTCTGCTAAAATGAACATTATTTCAAGCTAAGCGTATTCTCCGAGGTGCAGGAGGAATGTGGCAGCTTTCCTGCTGACAGCGGAGTTTCTTTTTTAAATGTCATGCATTCACTTTCATTACTTCCAAATAATTGCCCAAAAGATCAGCAGCCGGACGAGCGAGAGCGTTTTATACCGCCGTTAGTCGATTCCATCGTTGTAAAAAGCGGCTGCGGGGACCCGCTCTTGGTGCCGGTGAGCAACCGCTGTCTCTTCAGTCCCTAAAGCCCCCGAATGGCCCCGGTGGGCTTCGGGAGCGGACGCGCTGCCCTGCTCTGCCACGGGGCGAAAGAGCCTTGACATCGGTGAGGCTGGGGCAGGCTCTGCCTGCCAGCAAGGCACTGTCGCACCTGAGAAAGTCATCTTTGTTCGTTTTGGGGTTTTTTCGATGAAATGAAACACTCTTCTTGCCACGTGGGGGTGTTTGCCGGGCTGTTGGGGATTTCTCGTGAAGCGTCCTTCCTAGGCAGCGAGGGCTTGCAGCTTCGCCTTTGACGGTAAAATCGGCGTTTGAGCACGGGGCTGAGGTGGGATGCTGAGAGGCTGCGGTCACCCCCGGCAGGACAAGCCTTTTTGCGGGTCCCCTTCAGAGCGGTTTCCCGGGTCCCCCATCCGGGACCCCACAGGAGAAAGGGGGATGAGGGGGAGCCCCAGCGCCGCAGCCGCCTCCTCCTCCTCCTCCTGCTCTCTCTGCGTTTCTCGCAGGAACGGTCCAGAAACGTCAGCCTGTGGAGGCAGCCCCACGCTTTTGCAGATCCAGGTCCAAGACAAACTCCAGATCCTGACTGTGAAAGCTCTGTGGCCTGTAATGAAAGCCCTCAAGGAAAACTGTAAATATAGGAGCTATTGGCAAAATTCAGATCTGGCCTTGGGCTGGAACTCCCTCTCCCACAGTGGGAGGTTTGATCCGGGTATTGGCGCGGGCCTGTGGTTCGGTCTATCTTAAACAGCTGGAAGACGAGATCTTTTTAATCTAGACATGGTTTTCTTCCTCCACTGGAAAGAGAAAAAGAAAGAGGGGGAGAAGACAAAAAGCAAAAGCTGTAATAAAACCCTTGGATGCTGAGCAGTACGAAGGAGTAATAAAGAGCAAAAAGCCAGTGCCACTGTTAATTATTCTGCAGCTTCTCGTCCAAGGCCTCATATCATTTGAGGGCTCAGATCGTCAGTAGAAAATTGTGTTCTTTTTCGGAAAATAATTTCTGATGGAGGTTTTGGCCAGCCCCGTGGCTGTGTGAGCAGTCCTGGAGTCTGAAAACCCGCGTCTGATGCTGCACACCGAACGTGGCCAGGGCAGGGCTCCCTTGTGGCCGCCGGTCCGTTCATTTCTGATTGAGAAGGTTGGTTCCTGTTATAAGAACATAGATTCTTGTTGGAAAACCCTATTTCTGCTAGAAAATAAGCTGGTTTGGATGAAAACACGAGGGTTTTAATTGGTAAAGCAAAATGTTTTGAGTTTCACTACCTTGGGTTTCTAAAGGGAGAGGGAGGGAAAGGAATTCCTGGTTTAAAATTGCTTCTCTGAAACTCAAAAAATGCCTACGGACCGTTTTCCAGATTACGAGAAAACACTGTTTTGTCTCCTTGAGAAACCGGCTCCGGCACGACCTGCTCCACCTTACGCTTCGTTTTGTGCGTTTAGCCGTGCTAAGCTCCCCCAGGCCTCTGCTCTGCGAGGGGGCACCAACACCACGGAGCCCCTCTCTGCGCCGGACCTGACAGCACGGCATCAGTAGCGATGGTGGCAGTCGTGGAGCATTTCCGTGCTCCTGGGAGGCCGCAGGGAGCCGTGCCGCGGTGCCGGGGGCTGCTGACAGCCCGGAGCACTTCTGAGCCGGGCAGCGCTGGAGCCGGCGCCCTGGGGAGGGACAAGCTGCTCGGCCCATTACCCCTCTCCTCGGCCGTGCGCCGCTTAGCTGGGATTGACGGCGGGTCCGTAGTCGGGGCGCTGCCATCCCAGGTGCCTTCTGCCTCCTCGTTCTGCGCCTCTCGTGACCCACCGCGCTTGCAGCGGGGTTAAATCTAAAACCGTGGGAGATGATGGGGAGAATCCATCGCTCCCCGCCGCTGCGGCGGAGCCACCGGCCCCAAGGGTTTAGCTCTGAAACTCATCTGAGACACCCAGTGGGGTGGGGGTGATTGTGTCATTGACAACCCCCCGTGCGTGAGGCACAGAGCCTCAGCGTCCCACTGCCGGAGCCCCCGACGCCTGCAGAGAAGGTAGAAACACAGCCCGGTTCCCCGGGAGCCACCCGGGGCTGCCATCGCAGAACCGCGTCGGTGGTGTCTCGGTGAGGGTGTGAAGCAGAGGGGGCACAGGGGCTGCGCTGCCGCGAGCTCCGCGCGTGGTGCCCGCGGGAGCCCACAGGAGCGGGGCCGGCGCAGCCCGGGCAGGGCAGCACTGTGCTTCAGTGCCTCCTGTCCTCTGCATAAATGCAATTTCCCTGAATGTCAGAGGAAAGCATTACAGATAACACACTGTGTGTGTCTCTGACCCAGTAAGTGCTGAAATCACAGATCTCATTATTCTGACATGATAGAATTTTTTTCCCTCCCCGCTGCAACCCTGCTGCTGTTGTTTTCCAGACTGCAGACATAATTGCCGAAGGTGCAAAGCCTCCGCAGACAAATACGTCTTGCCTACTTCCCTAAATCTAGCAAAACGCCGGTTCCGTGTGTGCATAAGAAAACGCTTTTAGATCACGCTCGTAAGCGGCACGTATTTCCATAGGGTGCCAGTCACCGTCAGGCTCACCTTTAGGGACGTGCGAGACGGCGGAGCGGGGAGACGCGCCGAGCTCCCAGACGGTTCCCAGACTCGAGGTTTCAAGGTGCCGCTTGCCAGCCAGCACGTGCCGTCAAGGGGTGACACAGCTGAGGAGAGGAGCCCTTTAGAGAGCGGTCCTGGATGTTTACGGCACTTGACCGCGAGCGCGGGGAGCACAGGGGACCGACCGCGTTTGAGCGGGTTGGGCAGCGGGGGACCCTCTCTCTGGCTGGCGGGGGCTTGCTGCGGCAGTGTTTGGGCTCCTTACAGGATAAAGGACGTGGGGACGCAGAGGCTAGCAGTGATGTGGGCAGCCCCGGCACCAGAGTGGCTGTATTTGTGCAGGGCTGCGTCTTCGCTAATGAGCTCTGTCACCAGACAGCACTGACTAGCGTGGGCACCGCCACGGGGCGAGTCTGCTGGCAGGGTCTGCGCGAGCATCTCCGCTCTGCGCCCAGGAGATGCAGCTCCCCGCACGCATCTCTACTTTCTGCGGCTGCCCAGACTTGCAGAAGTGCTGCTCGGAGACGGGGGTCCGCAGGGGACACCACAGCTTCTGGAAACCCTTCGGCTCAAGGGCTGAAGAAAGGCCATTTTTTTATTCTAGTAAGTTTAGTTAAAAAGAAGAAAGAGCCCCCCTAACCTCCACTTTTGCAATGGTCTTACTATAATTTTCCTTTTAGGTGGGTCAGATGGAAAGGTCTGTTTGTAGTCTGGGTCTTGGATAGATAAAGGGCTCTTCTTGCAGGGGCGATCACGGAGGAGGGAGTAGACCCCTCTTCGGGGCGGCTGTGGCCCTCTGCCCAGGACCATCTTGCCTGACCAGAGGACATTTTCTCACTTTTATTTTCGTCTTTCTGCCCATGTGCTTATTTCTCCTCTTTCGTTAGGTTATGTTCCCCCGTGAACGCTTTTTAATCAACTTTACGAATCCACCTTATTGGCAATAACCCTAAATGTTTTTAATTGCGGCATCATTAGTTCAGCCATGCAGTAATGCAGCAATTAAGCACGGCCTTAAACGGAGGGAGGGAGAGGTACAAAGTTTGCTGTCGGGGAGCAGAAAGCAAGGACGAGCGCCCCGAGGAGCGCGGGCGGCAGAGGCAGGCTGCTCCAGGGCAGAAATGCCATTAAGAGGATGTGCCAGGTGTGAAGTCCCACCTGAGCCTCTTCTGCTGACTCCTCCGCTCGGGGACTTCCAGAGCACCTGCCCGGCGCGCAGAGCTCAGCAGATGGCGGGGAAGAGGACAAGGGTGAATGTTCGCTCGATTTTCGAGTGGGTTTATGGTGCCGCTGCATTCATACCCCTTTACTGCTATTTTTCTTCAGATACTGGTGAAGCGGCTTGTCGATGCTCGCGGAGAGGCTGCTGAGCGGATGGTGTGCCGCTGAGCGAGGGGCGGTGTGAGGGGCAGATGTGGCTTTCCCTGCCCGGGATGGAAACACCGCCCTTTGGGAGCAGTTCTGCTCCAGGAGGGGGCACAAAATACCAGCTGAGAGATGATGTGCGTTGTCCTCGTGCTGTCCCTTCTGTACAGGGTTTCAGAATGTCATCTCCGATCATTAATCGGAGATCAAAACCAATTTCACGTGATTAAATTCACCAGTGGCACACTTTAAATGAAATGTGAAGATGGAAGGACAGCAGTGAAGACGCGTGTGCCTGGAGAGCCGAGGGGCTGAGGAACAGGGCTGCGTAAAGGGCTCTTTACCATAAACCAATAAATCACTGAGATCGATAGACCTTCGGAGATAACTCAGATATGGTTAAAAAGGAGAAAAGCAGAGGGTTAAATTAATCAGATAAATTGCTCACTGAAGAGTTTGGCCAGCTCTCCTCACCAGAGAGTGCTCGGCTAAGGAAATGCTAATAGATGCTCACCCTATCTATTACTCTTCGTCCACATAGACCCCGAAGTGCTTAACAAACTTCACAGGCGTATATTTTACTGACTTTTATCTTTGAAGTTCCTTCGGCACCTTGGGCTGGTTTAATGACTGCAGTGGGGTGGGGAGGTCGTGCGCAGGGTTGCAGAATGAGATGCGTGGTGTGAGGACGTTGGGTCCTCCGGGTTCAGCAGTGGCAGGGCCAGAGGAAGCCACCAGCACGGTTTGCATAACCGCCTCCATTGTTAAAAATGCATGGGGCAAAATGCAATCAGATTAAATCCTGTGATTTAAAGTCAGGTGAAGCTCCTCCTCCCCACCCGTAAAACGGCAGCGATTACATTTCTCACTTGATGAGGTGTTATGCACCAGAACGGTCTCTCGCGGTGCCGGCAGGGTGGGCAGCGCCGTCATGGGTGACTATTGCGCAGGAACAGAGGCGGTGACGTCTCCCGTCGTTGCACGGTACCGGCGGTACCTTCCCACGGACCAGGGGCTCGCGGCGTTGCTCGCCTGCCTCTGCCCTCGCCTCCAGCGGGCGCCCCTAAACCGGGAGGATGATCTTTGTGCGTTGCTGCCACATCTCGTTCCGTTTGCTGCCTGGGGAAGGCTTTTCGTGTACTTTATCCCCGAATCTCCCGGAGGTACGATGGCCTTTGATACCCCCACCGAAGCGCGGGCTGTGCTTTGCCTGCTGAAGCCCGCCAGCCTCGCGCAGGGCCCGAACGCCAGCGGAGCTTCCCAGAAGGAATTTCTCTCCGGCTCCCCGGGAGGTTTTGGCAGTCTAGTCTCTGTCCAAACAATCATTATTAAACCGCGTTCAAACACGCTTGTGTTTGCAGAGCTGTGCAGTGGGGGGCCGAGGCAGCGCAAGACGGGGCGAGGGGGGCAGCGTGTGTCGGGGAGGCTCTGAAATCGGGGTTTCCCTCTTACCCAAGCGCTGACGAGCGGTACTAGCTCTCCGCACACTCAGTAGCGCTGAAGTTACCTACCATGCCCTGCTATTTCAGTTCGGATTGGGAAAGCCGGCGCCTCCATCCTTCTGCCAGCCCCGATGTAGCGGGGCAGAGAGAGATCCCGAGCCCTTGGCACAGCCTCGTGCTGTCCTGGCTTGCGAGTAGTGTTGTGATGTTAATGTTATAGCTGGAAACGGAGGCACAGGGAGATTCGGGACCCAGGTCTCTCAATATGCAGGCACTCAACTCCTGCTCCAAGCTGCTTTGGGTGGGGATGAGCGTGGGAGTGCTGGTACAGGTGGGTGCAACCATTCGGGGATGCTGTCCCGAGCCTTTACAGCCCCAAACTGCCCCAGCTCCCGTTCAGATGCTGGCTTCGCTCTCCGGTGCACGTCAGAGCGGGTCAGGACCTTGCCTGCCCTGCCTTGGTAGGAGCCCACTCGACAGGAGCTCCGACTGCAGATCTCCCCAGTTAGAAAAACGCAGAGCGCGGGTATTACCGTCTGTAACGGGGGTCCCTGCAGGGCTGCGGAGGGGAGAAACTGCCCGTCTCGCCTTCGCCCGTCCCTGGCACCTGCCCTGCGCCCGGGCTGGCTTCCCGCAGCGCGGCGGGGGGAAAGCTCTCCTGCAGAAACGCACTTTGCAGGTTGGCCCGTTACCGTGCACAATGGAAATCTGGCGGCTGCATCCGCTGCTTAAGAGCCTTCCCCTTGTGCAATAACCTCTCATTATTTTTTAATGTTGTTGTAACTTTATGGCTTAATCAGTATTTGCAATTTGTTAGTAGTCCAGGCTGCAATAAAATTGTTTTCCAGGTACTGAAACATCCTATCAAGGTTTGTAAAGCAGTGGTTCTTAGTTTATCACACTCATAAAAAGCACTGGCAACTTGACAGATATAATAACTTTTTTTATCAAGTGTCTAATTTGAGAGGAAATTAAGCCATACATTACATGCCGATCTGAGCTGGAATTGGAAAAAGACCCAGCCACCCCTCTCCCCACCCCGGCGAGTTTCCTCTCTCATCCCAACCTCTTCTGTACGGAAAAGCCTGTTTAAAGCCGGCCGGGGTTCTGCATTCGCTCTGCAGTATCCTCGGATTGTGTGTGTATTTTTACAGGGCACTGCACACTTAATAAAAAATTATTTATGTGGCCTGCATTGATGTCACAGCAGTGAAACAATACCTTTCCTTTACTGCAGCAGAGTGGTGATTTATACGAGTGCCTGGAAAAGCTTCCTCGAAATGCAGTGCAGATGCTCCAGGCCACTGTAACAGCCACTATATCCAGTTTACTTACGGGCCAAGATTTTTAAATCAGGCAGGTGATTCTGGGGGCTTCCATTTACGGCATCCGTCTCAGGGTGCCCGGGGGGGCCGGGACTTCACCGGCACCAGAAGAGCTGGGCCTTTGCGAGCCTTTGAATAACTGCATTTTTGTTCTCAGAATTTTGGTCAGTCCAGTGTAATACCCTCCCCCGACCCCAAACATGTCTGTTAGTGAATTGAGTGGTGTCTGCTGTGTAAGCGCCCCAAAAGGCCCTTCCTCCGCGAGGCTCATCGTGCTTGCGTGTGTCCTGTCTCCCCCGGCGCACACCTCTCGCCTGCGCCCACGTGGCAACACAGGCAGAGAACACCGGCTGTCCTCAGGCAGTCGTTTTAAGGATAATTATTTTGGTGTTTAATTCCAGTACTGATTTTCCCCCCGTTCCCATAAGTGGTACCAAAATGCCAATAAACAATTGAGCAACTAGCGCGGATCACCTAGAGATAGCTTTCGAAAATCCTCCTTCCAAAGCAATGCCCACGTCTCCCATTGTCTCCTCCAGCGCTGCGAAGTTTGAAGAGCTTGCTGAGGCCAGAATGGATTTGTGCTGGAAGCCTGGAGTAAAAGTCAGATGCTGACTACAAGCCGCACACTGTATTTGTTTAAATTTTCATGCTAGCGAATGTCTGTGACACAGGAGACAGGTTTATGGAGAGCGAAAAAAAATGTTGACAAATGGCCCAGTAATCAACTGGAACATGCAATAAATCATTGGAGTGCCAATAACACTTCCAGGACGAGTTGCGAAAGGTCATTACGATGCCACCATGTATCATGCAGCGCCAAACAAAGCAAACAGAACATGTTGGGAATAGGATTATGGGAGAAGCATCTGTCAGTTCTAATTAAGAATTAACTGTGGATCCTATATAAAAAGATGTGTGGTTTATTCCTATCTCCCTCCTTTTCCCACTTAGCTCTCCATTTTTCCCCTCTCCAAAATAAAACTCAATTACTTAAAAAAGAAAAAAAAAACCAACCCACCCTCTGTCATTTAATCTATTCAACAGCAGCAAAAATAACCCGATGTGACAAAAGAGTGATGGCTGGAGGGGAGGGACAGGGCTCGCTCTGGCTTCTGCAGCCTCTGCAGCGCGCAGGAGGGCGGCTCGGAGCCTGCCCAAATTGCCTGAAATCCCAGAAGTCCTTTGGCATCTCCGAATCCTGTGTCTGCGATGGTTGCAGAAGGCAGAAAATGTGCAAACCAAAACACTTCAGCCCCCCCCTCCTTGGTGTGGATGAGGGGTGGAAATGGAGAGAACTCGAAGGATGAGATGCTGAAAAGATTTTGGCTACCAAGGAAAGGAAACGCAAGCTAAATAAGTGCTAATAAAATAAAGAAGACAGGTTAAAGAGAGGGGAAACCCGGTGGAGAAGAGGCCCGGGGCTACCGAGCGGTGTGCCCTCCGAGGGGACGGGGGTCTCTGAGCCCATTGCACACCACGTCCTCCCCCCACAGCGAGGGCTGCTCCGAGGCGTCCCCCACCTCTGTCACAAATCTCTGGGATTTTATCCCTCCGGGCGTTTATCCGTGTCCCCGGCACTGGGTCTCACCCAAAGGCAGCCGGAGGGACGGCTCCTGAGTCGCTCCCCGTGTCAGCCGTCCCTGCCTCGCCGAGCCCAGCCACCGGAGCCGCCCGTCCCCTCCGAGGCTGCCCGTGACCCTCCTGCATCAGCGTCTCATAAATCCCCCGGCGCCTCCTTCCTTTCACCTTGTCTTCCCTCTCCTCCTTCAGGTTCCCCTTCCCATCTCTCCCCATTAATCTGAGTTGCGTTTTATCATGTGGGCGCCTATCCCGGGGCTCCTGCTGAGAGGGCTATGCAAGCAGCGTGCTTTTCTTTATTATTATTATTTTTCCCTTTCTTCTCCTCTATATTTCCAGGCCTCTTTTCTGCTTAAGTTTGCATTTCTTCTTTTTCTTTCCTTTTTTTCTTTTCCATTCTGCTGACTGAGACAAGACCGTGTCCTACTTCAACATCCCAGGATTTGTTACAACTTCAAGGTGCAGGTTTATGGCCACGGTTGTCCGTTTATGGTACAGTTCTTCTTATGGGTTCTAATAAACTTTGTAGCTCCAGGGTGCTCTTAAATCCTGATATGAAAGATAGAGAAGAATCATTATTTAGTCCAACCAAATATAAGATGCTTCACCCTGGAAGGCTGAGGATAATGTTTCTTTCACAGGTGTGGAAAGACCCATAACTCCTGCGTACAGCAAGTGCGGCTGCAGGAAAAAATAATGCGTTCTCCCCACGGACATAAGTGCGCTCCCCCTACATGGGATGGGGAGACAGAGTGCGGCTGGGACGGGCGCAGCGCAGGGGGGACCCTTCAGCGCCGGGAAATAGCATTTAAGATCAGCAGAAGCTGCGATAAACGGGCAGGCGCGTGTCGGGTAAGGAGTGCGGCCCCGCAGGGAACCGCTTGTTGCGAAAGGGGGAAACGAGAGCCCTTCCCTGGCAGAAGGAGACGCGGGGCAGTGTGTCTGTCCCCAGCCCGGCAGGACCCGCTCAAGTCTTTGGTCCCTTTGGAACTTCAGGACGTCGCGCGGCGTTCTGCCGAGGCAGTGGTGACCTGCCTACGCGACAAAGCGCCGGCTGGAAATTCGGTCCCTCCCGCTTCGAACAAGGGTTGGGGTTTCTCAGCAGAAACGTCGCGGAGGAGCTCAGCGGTGGAGGGACTAACCGGCTGAAGGCTGGCAGCGTGGCAAGCGGCGCTGCGGGCGCAGGAGAGCGGCTGCGGTACGTCCCTCTTACCTCCTGTGCGACCGTGGGCGGGAGGCGTTGCGCCGGGGGGCGGCCCTGCGCTCCAGCAGGGCAGCGGCCCTGGTCTGTCGGGTCTCGCTGGGCTCTGGAGACTGGGGTTTTGTCCCGGCGTTTGCGCCGAGCGAGCTGGGCAGGAGAGCTGAGCCCTGGTGCGTGGCCAAGGTGTGCGGATGTCGGAGTGGGTGCGCGTCCGTGTGCTCACAGACAGCAAATCGGTGTATTGGTTTCAGGGAAAATCTTTTTGGCTTTTTTTCCCCCCTTCCCTCGGATTCACCAAATCCTGTCTGGTTTCTGGTTTGCCTCAGGGAAGGAGAAAGGAAGTCAAAGTAGGTGGAAAGGGCTGAACAATTTTCTCACATTTTTTCCCCCTCCACAATGTATATTTTCTCCTCTAAAATTTCTGTAAAGTAACAGGAAAGTACAAGTGGTGGTTGACGGGCCCTGGGATCCTCCTTTCCCAGCTGCGCTTATCACCAGCAGGATCAGCTGGGCCCGTTTTTTTGCAGAAGTTGCCATGCAGCAACCAATTATTCTGTTAGGAAAAAACATCAGACAACAACATAATTGAATTGTTGTTTAGTACACTGCCCTCCAAACCGGTCACCTAATTATCATTTCTCTACAAACAGCTTGTTTTCCATTAAATTTCTGGTTTTGTTCTTAAGTAAAATGATAGGTTGTTCGTAGGGGACAGAAAAGCGCATTGATGGAAGCTGCAAATGAACTTTCAATTAAATGCACCACCTCTGAAGCCAGCGCTGTTTATGATTATGGTATGATGAGAGGAGGGTGAAATGGATTTAAAGATGTAACCTTGCAACCACTGAGGGTTCATTAAAATTAAAATCCTGCGTAAAGTGGAAGAGATGCCCTGTCAATTGGTGTAGCTGTCTAATTCCGCTCTCGCCACGGTAATATCGGAGTCGCTGCCTGGAGAAGGGGCCTCTTATTAAAATCCTCGGGTCAGAGCTGAAAAGAAAAAAACTCCAACCGGCATTGGTAGCTTATGCGTCTCTCCCTGCAAAGCACTACGAGGGACCTTGGCATTGCTTTTCCTTCGCATTCAAAGTAGATGTGTATGTACGATGCTCATATTGGCGCACGTATGCATACGTGGGATGAGGTTAGCCCAAGGGAGCAGCTTTCTCGGAGGGTTTTGCGACCGTTGCTGAAGAATACCACGGACTTTGGGCAGGGATCTGCAAAGGGAGAATCACAGCAATGCTAAAGCATGCCTTGGGTCTTGCTCGTGGTTTTGTAGCAAGACATGGCTGAGCAGGGACACTGGGGTGGAACGTCAGCCCTCGAGCTGTGCCCGACTGTCGGCCTCGAGCTCCTGACTCGCCCAGCTCCCAGCCGGGCACTGAGCGCTACTCACGGCATCACTCAGGCTTCACCAGACTTTTTTTTCCTTTTTTTTTTTTTTTTTTTTTATATCTCATCTGTTGTCGCAATTATTCTCGCTTGTGAGTGAATGATTCGGTGTCACTTTTGGCTTGCATCCACCCAGCCGGTTCGGTCCCTCCCGCGGGAAGCGCCCGGCAAACCCGGCAGCACTTACACCAATACGGAGACTCTCCATGAGCTCGTGGCAACAACGAGTCACCCCCGAACCGACAGACTTAAATAGCAACCGGCCAGGAAAGTTTCCTTTCCTGTCACTGATCCCTTGAACTGGTTACTCATATTTTCTGCGGTTCCCGCCGGCGCGGTCAGCCCCAACCATCCCCGCTTTACCAGATCCTCTCTCGGCAGCCAAATGCGAGACAGCAGCGCTGTCACTAACGTACCTATTTGATTGTCCTCATGACTATAAATAATTGGGTTTAAGACCATTGAAAAGGCCATGGTATGAGACACCAGCTTGTTTGCTTATTCAGATTTATGCAAATATTTTTTAAAAGGGTGTGCTTCCCTAAGCTCTAGGTGTCCTTGACACTCACTCAAACACATCGCCGATCCTACCCGAGGTGCGGCTGTGGAGTTTCACAGAGCAGAGGGTGCAAGCGGGGGCACGGGCAGCCTGCGTACCCTCCTGCAGCCCCCGGGGGGCGAAGGCAACCTCTGCCCCCGGGCTGAGCCACGCTGGGGACGGTGACACCCTCCCGAAATGTGCCCTTCCAGCAGCCGCCTGGCGTTTACGCCGAGCGGGCTCCTCCTCGGCAGATGTTCAAGACTCAGCACTCCGGCTTACACGCAGGAACTTCCAAAACAAACCATCTGGAAAAGAAAACAGCAAACTATTTGCAAGCTATTTCCCTCCACCGCCGCGCCCCCCCGCCCGGCGTCCCTGATCTCAAAGTCACAGGGAAGGATTTAAAGGACAGAGAGCGGAGCGCCAAGGCCGGGAACGGAAGGAACGCGTCAGTGAAGAACTGTTCCCAGCAAGGCTGCAGCTGTTCCTCTAAAATATGGCAAAGCAGCGCGGTGGCTCGGCACGGCCGGGGCCGGGGAGGCACCGCCAGCTGCTCGGGCACCCCCAGCACTCCAGCGAGCGTTTCCAGGGTGGAAGGGGTGGCGCTGGGGGCAGCGGGAGCCAGGAGGACACATGGGGGTTGGACCTTCTCTCTCTTTGCTTTTTACCCCGGTTTCCTCCCACCTTCAAGAGGAGCCAGTGGCTTTAGCCCCCAGGTGGGAAAGCCGTACGTTGTTTGCCGATGCGCGCCGTCAGGATGGCTGCAGCCGAGGCGTCGTTGCCCTCTGGCAGGTCCTGCGGGGCTGCGGTGCTGCTCGTTTCCCAGTAGCTGTCTGCAGCTCTTCACGCTGCTGTGCCGGAGAGCCAAAACACAGTCACGCTTTTTTCTGCCTTCGGTTTCCAGAATCACGAGGGAAAGTGCTCCCTCCTACTGGAGGGGACATGAGGACAATTTCCCTGAGAAATTGGGTCTGGGCTTCATCTCCTCAAGCGATGGCCGGGGGCTGTCGCCAAAGGGCTCGTGACTCTTCCTGAGAAGGGTCTGTCCCCTCTCACGTGCCATCAGAGACCTGGCCAAGCCCTGGGCAATGAGCAGCGTGCCCCTCGGTGTCCCCGCTGGCAGGGGGACAAGCCTGGCCCTGTCTGCCATCTGCGCGAGAGCCACACTCTCGCTCGAAGTTGGAGCAGTAAATCGCAGTAGGACCGAGATGGAACCTGCTCCTCACACCTTTTATAACATCCGCAGGATCAACAGCATTTATTCCGCCCCTTGGCAGGTTTTAAATTCACGGTGCTTTATGCCGGTGGCTAAATCTCACCACGAACCGTAACAGCGGGGCGGGCTCCCGCGCTGCGCAGGCTGAGCGCGGGCGCGTATATCCCCGTTAGCGCTTCAGACACGATGGTCCATTTATCCCCGCTCTAAGTGCTCCCGTTCTTCGAGTTTCTTCCACCCATGTCATTAGTTAAGAGCAGCTTGCGCCAGGCGTAGGGCCCGGCTCGCAGACCGCCTTCACTGCGCGCTCAGGTGGCCCCGGTCCTCCCGGTGGGACAGTGCGGACCGGAGCTGCCTGCCGGACGCTTCGACCGTGCCGGAGGTGCTGGCTCGTCTCTGCGTTTCTACCCATCTCCCACTGTAACTTCTCAACACCCTCTTCCAGCTTTGGGAAAAGCTGAATTTAAACGGGGAGCTTCGGGCTCTTTCCACATACAGTATTATTACAATTGCTATTAATAGTAATAGCAGTGCAGTAGTTTTTGTAAGACTTTCTGTTACCTCTGGTGGGCACGTGAGAGCCCGTTACCGAGCAGGCTGTGGTCCCAGCGTTACGCCGCTATTAGATTTTCTGCTTGAGGGAGGAAGATATACGGCAACAATTGAGGTAGGAAATGTGCATGGCTCCGGGAGCGCCATGCAGCTCTGTCTGTGAAGGGCACATTCGCGTGTCAAAACTGCAATGGGAAATACGTGTGTGAATCGCGATGCCACATGTGTGTGTTCGCGGCCGGTGCTGGTGTACATGTGCCACATTAGGTGCGACCCTTCCCTTTATCTTTTTCGGGATCTCTCAGTCCTCCGGGGTCTCCCCTTCCCCGTCTTCCCGGTGAGCTTTCTGCACAGCCTCGGAAATTGGGTAATGAAAGCCGAGTCATACATTCCTGCTTTATGTTTCCAAAGAAGCAAGTGTGACTGTCAGGTTTACAAAAGATTGTTTATGTTCAGTGGCGTGAAATGGGGAGCGAGTGTGCGGAGCAGAGCGAGAGAAAGACTGCCCTGCCCGGGCTGACAGCACTGCATTCATCCTCCACGCTACAGCAGACAAAGCGCTGGTGCTGCCTGACAGGGGCCATAAATCACCGCTGGGAGATGCTGTACCTACAGCTTATACCATTCCAGATGACAAACACACAATAATCCACACAGCACAGCACTTTTTCTCCCCTCTCTCCCTCCGACTCGCTGGTGCTCAAGTGACGACAAGAGGCAGCGAGGAAACCTGCAAAGCCTGGAAGTCTCCTGCAGGGACCGCGGGAAGGAGCAGGGGTGGTCGACGATGCACGTACTGTAAAGGCATGGCATGTACCATAAAGGCATGGCATGTACTGTAAAGGCATGGCATGTACCGTAACGGCGTGGCTCACCGGAGCCAGCGGCTGTTGCGGGGGCGAGAGTAACGGGGGCGCCCGTTGGCAAAGGCCAGCAGGAGGGGATGCCACGCAGGGGTGAATCCCCCCTGGCTGAGAGGGCTCCAGGTGGAAAGCCAATGATCTTTACTTGGTGGGACGGGGCTGGGGCAGCGGTACCAGCACCCGGGGCTCTGCAGGAGCCGCCGGGACAGCCCAGGCGAGGCACGTGGGGCCGTGCGTTCATCCAACCTGGAAAAATCTGCCTAGTCCATCTGCTGCTTATGCAGCGCCCACATGCACTTGGAAAGACAGCCTCAGCAGCGGATGCTGGGCCTTTTTGGGAGCCCTGGTCTTGACCCTCGCTGTGGAAGCCTCCCTGGCCTGTTTTCCCCTGGTGGTTGATGAAGGTATCAGCCTTTGCTCCGCTTGGCGGGTTCGGTTTGTGTGCTGCCGAGTGCTCGTTGTGCCCAGCCATGGGGGGAGCTGGACGGCACCGTGCTTCCTCCATCCCAACCCTCCGGCGTCCCCACAGGGGCTCCGTCAACAGCACCGGTTTTGGTGACGGGGGTGCCGATGTCAGATATGCCACAAACACCCAGCGGCACGTTCAGCTCTCCGGCGTTTCCCACCAACGCGGTGGAGCCGCGGCATTGCCAGCTCTGCCCCATGGCCCTGGCGGCTTCGCCCGGGTTGGGGTTTTTTTGACGTGAACGTGGAAGCGTGATCTCTGAAGAAGGAGGCAACGCAAGGCAGGGAGGCAGACACGCTGCCACCACCCTGGGCTGTAATTTGCGAGGGAAGGGAAAGGAAGGAGGTCTATCTGGTTGGACAACCCTTAAATCAATGTATCCTAATTAACAAAAGATCTAATTCATCAAAGTGACAGCAACTCTATTTATATCACCTCCTTCCATGGGGGCTGCTGGGGGTTTAGAGTTGGGGTTTTTTCTCCCTTTCCCTTTCTGACAGCTTTATCTTTCCCACACACAGTTTTATTTTCCCTTTCTGGGGGAGAAGGACTGATAGTGAAGCTTTCCTTGGGAAAAGGGCCATTTAATTGTCATTTTCTGCCTCACCCCCAAAACAGAGGGACATGTGGGGGGAGCTGGGAAAGAGGGGTTATCTTAGGGAGGCGCAGGTCTGATTTGGAGTGGGGGGAACCCACTGACGGGTGAGCAGGGGGGTATGCAGCTACGCGTGCAAAATCTGGTCAAATCCTGTAAGGTGGTGTTATGCTCTGAAAATACCCCCAGCAGGAGCCGTGGTCATACGGGGATCTTGGCTTTCGTTCAGGAAAGCAAACCCTGAGAGCTTGACAGCACGGCTGGGCAACACCTTAAATCTTGAAGTGCATAAAAAGAAACCCAACTGTGTTGTTTTGTTTTAATGTCTGTAACCTCGTGGTTTGGGGGCTGGGAGAGCGGGATGCTGAATTGCCGTATAAATACAAGGACCGTGTCATTTCAGAATTGCTCCGCTGTTCTCAGTGGGCTCGCTCGCGGGAAGAGTGAGGTTTGGACGTGATATAGTAACGCAAAAATAGTAATAATAGTAATGAATCCCCACTCAGCCACTCCTCCCCGCTGCAAGCACAGGAGCACAAAATCCAAGATGCAAAACGCAAGCCTTGTCTCGTGGGAAGAAGGAACCTCAGAAGACTGCTGGGGTAAAAAAGCCCCAAACCCAATCCAACCCAATCCAACCAATCCCAACCCAACCAAATCCAACGCAACCCAACCCAACCAATCCCAACCCAACCAAAACCAACCAAACCCAACGAAACTCAACCAAACCCAACCCAACCAAGCCAAGCTAAGGCAGCTTTGCCTCGGACGCGCAGCCGTGCTCACAGCACACCGGCGAACAGGAGATGAAAGGGCCATAAAATGGAGCCGTCGTCGGAAGGCTGCGCCAGCGCATATATCCTGATGTGCCGGGAGTACCTGCTTCTCCCGTAGCCTAAACTTCTGATGAACCAACGTGCTTCAGCGCACATTTATATGCAAAGGCATATAATATGTCCCCTGTATCTAATTATCTGTCAACCTGAGGCAGTTTGTTTTCCAAATCAGCCTCTCGGCTGTGACTTTATGAGGTCGTAAAGAAAACGGTGCCACTCTCGCACTGGAACACCGGGAGAGCCTGGATCAACAAATTACCGTCTTTAATGGTGTCTCCTTGCACAAGCTGACGCCCTGCGGCGTGCCCCGGCATGGCCAGCCCCGGCACGGCAGCCAGGGAGCCCGGGCAGCCCCCGGCCCCGTGCACCCAGCCGGACGGTGTGGGCAGGGGTAGGACCGTCCCCCGCGCTGCCCTCCGTGCCCGCTCGCCCTCCTCTCACCCCGGTAGACGCAGTGGAAAGTTTGGCAGGAGCCGGCGGTGAACTCCATCCCGTCGGCTGTGAGAGCAACACCACCGCCTGCGAAAGCCGAGCTGCGGATTCCTCTGCCCACGCTGCTCCTGTGATTAATGATAGAAAGGAATTAAAAAGGAGGAGAAAAAAAAGAGCCAGGGAGAGGGGAGGGGAGCGGGTCAACAGCTGAGTGCAAGGCAAGTCGCTAGACAGGGAGTAATTAAGATACTTGGGTAAATATGATTAATAAGCTCAAACTGGCAGGGTGTGCAGTAAACAAGGGCTAACCAGATGGTACCCTTTCCTTTCTGACAATGCTGCATGCTTTGGAAAAATAGGAAGGAAGGCTCTGGATCCTCCCCGCGCTCTCGCTGGGGCAGGAGGGAGGATTCAGCACAGGGCCAGGGCAGTGAATCACCTGATAGGAATGAGAGACATTTCCCCCTTCGTCACATCCCTGCCAGGGACGGCTACGAGGGGAGAACGAATGGCTGTTCTCGCCGTGCCGGGGCCCGATCCAGCGCCGTGCTCGAGCACGGGCTGAGCTTTGCCCGAGAGCGGCTGCCTTCGCTTGGCGGCGCGCGGGCAGCGGGGCACGGCCGCGGGCAGAGCCTTCGTGCTGGTCTCCTGGCGTCTCATCTCCAGCCGTAACAACGGGGTTTGAAAAGTCCTGCCCGGAGCTCGGCTGCGCCGCCAGAGCTCGTGGCTGGGCGCTGGCGAGACCCCTCGCTCCTCCCTGCCAGCCGCGGCAGTGGCTCGTTCCCAGCGAGAGCCAGTCGGCACTTTCCCCACAAAACACTTCTCTGTCAGAAGATGCCATTTCACCAAAGGTGAAACATTTGCGGAAACGCGCTGATTTTGATGAAATTGCATTTGGAAAGAAAAATCAAAGGAGAAAATCATTTCGATAAGGCCAAAGCATTTCAGTTTGACCTTTTAGGAATTAAATGGCATAGGGTTTTTTCCATTTCAAAAAGGATTTTGTTTCAATGTACGATATATATATGTATTTGTAAGAACTATTGAAACACGAATTAAATGTTGTGATTATCCCAACACGCGATGATATATTTCCCCCAGTGCAAATTGCAAGAAATTAAGCCCAACTATCCTTCTGCTTCGAAACAGGGAAGGGAAATCTGAGAAACGAAAAAAAACCCAGTTCTTCTCCCGGTGCTGCTGCTGGGGTGTGCTGCCAGTGGCCACGTCCCCGCTGGGGCTGCCGGCGCTGGGGAGCGGGCACTCCGCGTCCGCTGTCCTTGGCCTCCTGCCCACGCGCCTCATCCTCGTAAGGTGCCGAAAGCAGAAGGGATGCTCGCATCTCTCGTGGCTCCTTGGGCCGTAGCACGGGACGGGAGCCCTGGCTGAGGGCAGCTGAGTGGGGCTGAATGTCTGAGAGTCCGTAAAGAGGTCTGTGCACGCCCTGCGATGTCCTGAGCGAGGCTTTTCGTCACCTGAGCTCGTACACAGCACAGCAACGTGACAATATGTTCAGGGTCTCAGAGCTATCAGTTTTCATTGGGCTATTTACTGTCCAGTACTTTGAAAATAAAAAATTTGCCAAGTAGCCCCAGGTATTAATAATAGATTAGATCAGCACTTAGCTTTCGGCTTCCTCGGGACGAGGATTCTCTTTTTTCCCAGCTGAAAAGTTCCCAGTGATAATGAGAACAGTAAATGTTTTATCTTTGCAGGGAGACAGGCAGAACAACGGGTGCAGGAGGAAATCTCTGAATCGCAAAGATGTCACCCGAGGAGCGGCGTGCCACCGGTTTCTGCTCAGCGCTATTTTTTCCCCACCATTTTCACTGCGCGTAAGTTGTCTCATTATTGTAGTCACCTTCTCCTGGGCAGGGAGGCTGTCCCTCGGCTGTGCCACAGACCCAGAGTGTCACTTCTGATCTCGCTGGGACTCGCCTTCCCATCCCGAATAATAATGCTGCTTCGGCTGGCGCGTCGCTTCGCGGCACCCGCAGGGCAGGGGCTGTCTCTGCCTGTCTGCGCGTACCGTGTTTCACACACCAGTGCCGTGACTGGCGAGGGCCTGTGGATGCTTCCCCTTGCGAAAAATGAAGTGAGACTTTGTTGGGAGGCTTCAAGGTAGAGCGAGGCTGCAGGAATAGCCAGCGGCTCGGAGGAGGTGGGGTACACATTAAAGATAAAGAAGAAATTTCAGCTCATTGGCAGGGCACATATTTTTCCAATATAAAAGCAAATGGGGGAACCCTTAAATAAATTGACTCTATAAAAACGTCCTTTTGTATTACTGCCTCACCTTTTCAGGAGGAAAACACCAAGGTTTATTTTCATGGCTCCCGAATAAAAATATCATTGCTGCTTCATAATTTCGCAGAACCAACAAGCAGTCCATAGCTGTTTAAAATACAGAGGCCCCCCTCGGTACCCGCCATCCGCCCGGCTGCAGGAGCAGCTGCCACGTAATTACAAGTCCTCGTCACAAGTGCGGAGAAACAAGTTGTGGCATTTAGGAAAGGTCTGCAAAAATAGGTGTCAGACCTTAACTAATAGTGATTGTCCTTCCATTCTGCTGTAATTTACATTTAATTCACACATTTCATTTCCATTTAAAATATGATTACAGTGTTTTGAAGCACATCTCACCTGTCCCCTCCGATTACGGCGGGATGAAAATAACACGAAGCAGCAGGAGCGCGGCTGGCTGCCCCGGGTCTTGGCTGCGGGATGGTAAACACATGGCGCCGTTCTCCGAGCTGGAGAAAGGGACAGAGAGGACTTCCAAAAACATCGCCCGAGCAGGGATGGAGGGACACACACAGCCACGCGGCCCTGCCCCACCTTCCTGCTGCTTCGCGCCGGTGATTCTTGCCGCAGGGTTTTAAGCACCGACAAACCCAGGGAATCAGAAGTGCCAACAGGGAGCACTGGGCTGCAGAGAAGATGACTCTCTAGGCTGTGTTTTTCCAGGGTTTTTTTTTCATGGGATAGGCGGGCTTATCCTTGTGACATGCTAGCGTGGCATCCAGGCATGCGAGTTTGGAAGAAAAAGCAGCATCTGGGCGTCTAGCGCAGTGCGCGGCGGAGCAGGGCCACCGCTGTCCCAGGAGGGCGCGAGCTGGGCCTGGGGAACGGCACCGTCGGCTTCTCCTCTGTGAGGTTTAAATGCAGAGCTGCTCAGCGAGAGCCGGGCTGGAGAGCCCTGGTCCTGTAGCATTATTGCATTCAGCAAGTTTTTATAGAAATAAGACATTAAGTGGGGAGCTGAAGCTGGCTGGGAATTAATACTTCATAATTCATATCCTGGAGTTTGCTCTTCGTAAGTCCAAGCAATTTACGCCACTCAGTTTCATTTCGGGTCCCGCTGCGCTTTCCCCACCCCTCACTCTCGCCCGCCTCTCGCCGCTCAGGGCTCTGGGTGAATTTTTTCCTTGGAGCTCGTTTCCCACAGATTTTAAGAAAAGGAGGATGTGGGAGAGGCAGTAATGAGCCCGAGTGTCTGGGTTTCGCTTACACTTCATTTCTACCTCAGCATCATCTGCGGTGACAGCTCAGCTTGGCACGAGCCTGTCTTATTGTCGCTGCAACAGGAGACGGACGCCCGTGCTGAGCTGCGCGCCCGCGGGCTCGGCATCTTCCCGGCCCAGCGGCGATGGAAGGGGCCCAAGTGGCGTGTGCCCAAGCAGGGGCACTGCTCTGCAAAGCACGAGCAAACCCCCGGTCCACCGTAATCCCTCCTGGAGAGGAGGAAGCCGGTCCCCAGGGGGGCCGCAGTGTTCCTGTGCGTGTCCCCTGGGCACCGGTCACCTCCCAATGCCGCGGGACTCCTGAGCACGGAGCCCCCGGTGCCGCGGCTGCAGCTCGAGGCTCTTCCCACTGCGCGGAGGTGCGAGCTGTGTCGGAACACCTCCTTCTCCAGGCAGGCGAGGTGCTCGGGGGGAGACGGACGGTGGTTCTTCATTGGGAGGTTATGGTGATTTGTGCTCTCTGCCTTAAATTCCAGCACGGATTTCAGAGCTGCCGGAGCGCCTCTTTCGTTTTTGCGGCACACCGCCGGTCCCTCTGGTCGGGCGAAGAACTTGCTGTCTTTATTTGCCTTTCTCTTCTCTCCTCCTTTCTAAATGAATTTTGAAGCCCAGAAACTCAGCTGTGGAGAAGGAGAAGCAGGTCCTTGTCCTCGGCAGCCTGGGAAGGGGAGCAGATAGACAGCGGGGCTGAGTTTCCCCCCGCGGAGTCCTTTGTAAAACCTGGGTGCTATGGAAGCCCTTAAAACAGGGATTCAGTGGGAGAGAAGAGGAGCAGCGGCTGTATGGCGTCCGTGGCAGTCAGGTGCTGTTGTGGAGCCTGGTCTGGCCTGATTGCGAGGGAAATTTTAATTTCTGGAGGGGGCGAAGCTCCTTCGTGCTGCCAGGCTGAGGGACGCTCCCTGCGCTGGGTCTCAGCAGAGCGTATCCCAGTGCCGACCCGAAGAGCAGCGGGGGACAGTGCTGGGGCCTCTCTCAAAGCAGTTTTCACCCTGGACAGGAGCTCGACGGTGGGAGGCGGTCTGTGAAGTGCTTTTTACCAGGACAGAGGGAGAAGGTCGCCAGGAGAAGGGGGAAGGCCCTGGGGCGGAAGCCGTCCCCTCTGCATTTGGGGACAGAAGTGTCCCTGAGGAAGTACTGACATGCTTGCAGTCCGCTCTGTTAGTTTGAAGATGTGTTTATTTGTGCGGCTCTCTGAAGCGCGTGCCTTGCTTTGCTTCTCCCCGTCGCGGCTGTGAGCGCTGCCGTTGGGTTCGGAGGGAGCGGGAGCCGAGGCCGACGCTTTCTGCTGCCCTCAGCCCCGTGCCGGCGCTGGGACGCGGTGTGTGCCACCCGCCCGCGGGCATCAAATAATACTTATTTGGCAGTAAACCAGTGAAATCCTACAAAACGAGTGCTCGCTGAGTAGTGTTTCACCTGAGCGCGCTGAAGGCGGAGAAGCTCTTTGCACCAGCTTCGTTGGGCATTGGAAAAGTCTGCAGAGAGTCTGCTGCCTCTCTTAAATTTATGCCTCAGGCACCCAAGCGAGGAGTAACCTGAAATGGGGGCAGCTCTTCGTCGCCCAGCAAACCCGTGGGTGCCTCCGCTTCCACATCTGGGGCACCGTTTCCCTCCTTGGCCCTCCCGGAGAGGCAGCGGCCGGGCTGCAGCCGCCCCGCGGGTTCCCCCGTGCAGGGAATGTTGTGCTGCTGCTCGCTCCCCCGAGGAACGGCTCGGGTGGGATATCACGGTTTTCTGAACGTCGAAATCCCTCCCGTGGCTCAGAGGTTCGCGGCGCCTGCGCAGGCACGGTGCTAAGTGACAAAAGATGCTGCCCAGAAATGGGAACTGCCAAAAACCCCTCCAGTGCTGCCCCTCGCCCTCGGGACTCGGCGAAGGAAAAGTTTTACCTCCTCCCGCAGAGGACTTTCGGAAGACTTTTTTGAACACAAAAACTCTCGCCTGGAAAATAAATCAGGCTCGCCCTCCCCACCTCGTCCTCAGCCGGCGTCTCCCCCGCGCTGCGCCCGCCCCCAGCGCGCCGAAAAGGCATGGACGCGCTGATTAATATCTGCTACGTGTAGGGGAAAACAACAACCCCGTAAACAGTATTATTAACCCATGGGCTGGCAATAAATCAGTGTGAGAAGGTGACCTCAGCAATGCTGGAGTAATCCTTTGTGTCAGGGTAAATTTATGAGGCCAATTTTATTGGCCTGTATGACCCAGGCTCCTTGGAGATGTCTCAGTAACAAATCCAATCCATATCATTTATTAGCTTTGTACAGCGTCAGCGCTCAGCATCGGAGGGATCCCATTAAAACATATCGCTCCCTCTGCAAAAGATGGGCACGGATAAGCTGTTGGGTAATTGCGGGCTGCAAGGAGCCCCCCCAATTATGAAATTGTTCGTTGTAGATCTGCTCTCAGGTCCCTAAAGCTTGCCGGGGCTGGGAGCGCTGGGGTTTGGGTTTGCGCCCTCTGCCCCTTGCCCTCCCTGCCTGCACCGGGCCGGCTGCCGCTCTCGGGAGCAGCGGGCAGGGTTCCGCCGTGGGAACGGAGGTGCCGGGCCCCGGGGAGCCCCCAGCAGAGTCCCCGGGACCCCCCGGTGCTGGACGGGGAACTGGCGGCTCTGCGGGCGCCAGGGGGATGCCGGGAGGCGCGGGGCTGCGACGGCGCGGGCGTCTTGCAAGCGCATCTCTGCAGCGAGAGGAACGGGCGAGGGGATTTTGAAGCTGTTAGTGGCTGAAACTCCTCCTCCGAGGCAGGAAACCGCTTGCAGGAGGGGAGGGATCCTCCGGCCGGAGAAAAAGCTGCGTTTCGGGAGCTGCTCGCGGACCTCGCGGTGGTGTGCGTCGTGCCCAGCACCCTGGTGACGGGAGCAGTCGCGCCTTCGCACCAGCACCTCCCGGCTCTGATCTCTGTTGGCTAACCGGAGCCTGGTGGAGGCAGTTTAAGTCTGTTTGACTGTCCCTGTCATCATAAGGTTTACGGATGGTTAATTTATTCTTTATAGCACAGTCATTGATGGCTGTTAAATCACAAATGAGAGCCAATAAAGGGTGAATTGCAGCTGAAATTACACTGTTTATATGACAGCAGAGTGCTGGCTAAAAGATTCATATGCCGCTGATGAAGTACGTTATAAATTTTAATTACCATAGTTTGTACAAATGACATGTTTGAAATGCTATTGAGTAATGTGACCCTGATAATGAAACTATAAAATAAATCATTAACTTTCTGAATGAGCTTTTTTATTTCCATGCTACATGAAGTAAACTTTCCAATTTATTCCATCGCAGTCGCCTTCTGAACAAAAAAAAAAAAAGTGCAGAGAGAAGAGTCACCAACCACCCCCTCCGCTCTGAGGGACACTGAGAAGCAAAGCGAAGGAGGGATGAGCGGGCCTGTGTCGGAACGGATGTCAGAAGACCGGCCAAAACCGGCCAAAGCCCCCAAAACGCTCGTGGTTTCTCCCTGCTTAATACGGGATGATGCCTTGTTCCTGCAGCCACAACCAGCTTAGCCGCGGGAGCGCAGAGATAAGAGCGGGGCTTGGGAACCAGCTCCGAAGAGCCGTAAGAATGGCAAGCACAGAAGAGAGAAAATCTCCAGTAAAGTCAGGGCGTAATTATAACTCAGTGGTTGGCCGGGGGCTTTGCAGCCCGAGCCGCTGGGGATCGCCCTGCGCTCCCCCGGGAGCTCCCTGGCTCTGCCACAGCTTTGAAGCAAGAGCGAAGGTGCCCGAGCCCCCCCCCCCGACTGCTCGACACAGAAGCGGAGATAATTCCCTGGATGGGAGCGACGAGACAAGTTTCGGCCCAGCAAGGGATTTCTCGGCAGCTCTGCCTGGGCAAGGAAGCGCAGAGCGGGCAGTTATCCACTCAGCATCCTTCGGTCTCGCTCCGCTCGCTCAAGAAAAGGGGATGCTGCTTAAACCCCCCTGGGAGGACACCAATACCAGGTTGTTACCCTATTATATTGCCATATATTATTTTTTTAAGGGATATAGGGCACAAAACAAGATGGGAGTGTGCCAGAGCTGCTCCCTCGTCCCTCTGCGGAGGGGTGCTCCAAACACCAAGGTGCTGTGGTCCCTGCCCCCGGGTGCCCACGCTGGCCCGTCCCCCGCAGCGGGGCACAGGGCTGCCCCAGCCCTCCTCCCGAAAATCCACCAGGCCTGGGGCTCTGCGGCCCGGCTCGCCAGCATCGCTGCCGCCTTCTTCATCTCCTTAATTAACCTGGCTTCTTTGCACACCTCGCATTGAATATGAACCTTTCCTATTGCCCGGCTGTTTTCCGCTGTAAATAAGCAATGGATCCGTCTCACATGGCAAACAAAAGGCGGCAACGGGAGTCTCAAATAAGCAGCAGGGAGAGGAGAGGGAAAAAGGGGACCCGTGACATTTCCAGGCTGTGGGATGCAGCAGGAGGTGGCAGTGTCAAGTACTGTACAGCAGTTGGGTTTCAGGAGCGGGAGTAATTGATGACCCGTAATAACGTTTGCAGTTCTTTGCGTGGACGTAGGGATGGGTATTATCCTTCACGACGTTGGTTTGAAGAACCCCTGGGCTTCCCGTGTGCGAGGGAGTCCTTACCCAGGGAAACTCGGGCAGATTCGTGGCTGGGTGCATCCTGCCCAGTGCTGGCTGACTGCCCTTCCCCGTCCTCTTCCCCTGGGCAGCCTCTCTGCCCATCTCTGCCCGGAGCCGCTCCTCACCAGGGGACACGTGCGATGAATTCAGATCCCCCCCGGTGTCAGAGCTGAAGCGTGGTTGCCCGTGCCCAGCTCCGGAACGGGCCGCCGGGGTGGGTGTCCGCTGCTGGCCCCCGTCCGGCCGAGCCCGGTGTCCCTCGTGCCACAACCGCCCCGTGCAACGGCCGCGGCCACCCCACCGCCTCTCGCTGCAGATCTCGCTGGGCCTTTTTTCCTCCCCAAAAGTGTTTGGAGTTGGAGGGCTTTTAACGCCTGCTTTTGTCTTATCAGCCAGACCGAAAATATTTCCAAGCAGGCTGCTCATGCCGCACTACTTACCATTAAAAGAAAGGACCACATTATTGCTGTTATAAACCATTGATTAAGGTTTATAATAGCAATAATCCCCTCGAAATTCATTGTTACTGCAGTTAATGACCAGTTTATTAGAGCGTTAACCATCCTTGGCAATGGGCTGAGTCGTTTAATGCTGGTAACGACCAATTTCTCAAGGGTTATTGCTTAAATAACAATCCTTTGTTAGATATATGTTCAACCACCAGATACTGCTCCAGCTGGAACCTTCTCCTGTGAAATAATTGTTAATTATTTCCTCCAAGTTTTGCCACCATGCCTCAAAGTTTTAGATGGAAAGGGCCGCTGAGGGTGCAGAGTGTCAGAGATGCTGAGAGCTGAGCCCGGGTGAAGCAAAGGGAAGCAGCCAGAGATGCGTGAGCCATCGCCCGGAGGGATGTGAGTGTAGGAGTTGCAGCTTATGAGGGTTTTTTCCCTCTTCTGTCCCCTGTGACTGTCCCAGCCCCGGGCACGTCCACCCCAGGCACCCGCAGGGCTCTGCGGAGGCACCGGCTCAAGTGGGAAGCCGCAAAGCTTCCCGGGCTGAGCCCCGGGCTGCTGGGCGCCGCAGCCAGCCGCCCGAGGAGGGCGAGACACACCAACGCTCTCCCTCCCTTCTTCTCTTACGTTAATATGATCTGAACGTTTCATCGCGTTAACTATGTCCTATCGTGTCACGTTAGTATCATCCTTCTAACAGCATTCATTTTGCCTGACATGATATGAAAGATACAGATACGATTACCCTTTAATTGTGTCATATTAGCAAAAATAAATGCTGATATAGTGCGAGGTTGACACAAAACGCTGGCAAATCCCTGGGAACAGGATCGGACTCTTGTTGCCCAGACAGTGCCCACAAACCTGCGTGCTTCAAGACACAGGTGTTTATCGGGCAAACGCGGGAGATGAGCAGGAGGGGGACTCTGCCTGGGGTTTCTTTGCCGTCTCTCTAACGCCGGTGCCTGGCTGTGCTGCCCACCGTGCGGGGACGCCCCCGAGCCCAGCTCCCACCCCTGTGCATGGTCCCCGGGGGCTGTGAGCCCTCCGCGAGGGTGGAAGGAGGCTGCGTTGCCATCATCCGCTCACTCCCAGCCACTCGCCCCCAGTGCCTCATCTCTGGCTGGCTTTGACAGCCTTTTTGATGATTTGGCTATGAAAAAAAGTATCCCCGTGTCACCCCCAGAAAATTACATTTCCATAGCAAATGAATTTCAAGCTTTCCCGGTTCTTGATGAGAAAGACAAAGAAAATCTAAATTTGGAGGATTAGGTGAAAGCTGAACAGTGCTAGGTTGGGGTTTGGCGTTCCTCTCCCTCCTTTGCTCTTTGTTGTTGAGTTTGTGCGGTCTTTGAGGTGTCAGCTGGGAATAAAAAGGAAAAAGGAAGGGTGGATAACTCTGAAATCTGGGAGAAGTTTAAGTTCTGGTTTGGGCAGTGGGATGCTGATGATCTTGTTGCCAGGAAGGCCAATGGCACCCTGGGCTGCGTAGGGAAGAGCATGGCCAGCAGGGCGAGCGAGGTCATTCTCCCCCTCTGCTCTGCCCTGGGGAGGCCACAACTGGAATACTGTGTGCAGTTCTGGGCTCCCCGGGTCAAGAGAGACGGGGAACTGCTGGAGAGGGTCCAGTGTCGGGCAACAAAGATGACCAAGGGATTGGAGCATCTCCAATCTCTCCCAGCTGAGAGAGCTGGGGCTCTTTAGCCTGGAGAAGAGACGGCTGAGGGGAGACCTTATTACTGCTTATAAGTATCTGAAGGGTGGGTTGAAGGACGATGGAGCCGGAGTCTTCCCAGTGGTTCCCAGTGACAGGACGAGGGGCAATGGGCACAAGTTGGAGCATAGGAAGTTCCATTCTAACACAAGGAAAAACTTTTCGGTTGGGGCGGCAGAGCCCTGGCACGGGCTGCCCAGGGTGGGTGGGGACTCCCCTTCGCTGGGGATGTTCAAGACCCGCCGGGATGCAGTCCTGAGTAACGTGCTCCGGGCAGTCCTCCTTCAGCAGGGGAGTTGGGCTAGGTGATCTCCAGAGGTCCCTTCCGACTCTGAAAATTCCGTCATTCCGTGATTCTCCTGCGATGCTTCAGGCCCCTCCAGTCCCTGAGGAGGCAGGAATCTGCGTAAAATAAATTATAAAGTGGAAAACGCAAAACCTAAACACTTTGGCTCTTTCCTCGCCTCTATAGGAAGGAGTTCCCATTGCCTGACTGTCTCCACTGTCGGCCAAAACCGCTCGCTGGTGCCAGGCGGCTCTGAAACGGACCCCGGCTGGGAAAAGCAAGAGGCGGCCGCGCTTTGCCGGCTGCTTTACCGCGGCCCCGGTCCAGCCAGGCTGGGTCTGTCTCTGGTCCCTGTCACAACTGCTGCGGGGATTTGTGCGAGCATCCGTGTTATTTTAGAGATAATGTGAGCAGAGTGGAGCATGTCACAGGATAATGGTCTCCTGCTGCTAGGCTGTTCTTGGCATTTATCAAAAAATGACACCAGAGGGAATATGCTCAAGGGAACCGAGGTGTCGATTCGATGACTGCTATTTCGTGATAAAAGTTAACAGAAATAAAAATGAATCAGTCACAAAACAGCTTATTTATAGCTGTGCCCAGCCCAGAAGGGGATCCCTGGGAAAGGCAGGGCGCTGCGTGCACCCGCACCGGCATCGCCTTGCCGAGAGCCGCGGCCCCGCTGCCCGTGCCCCTTCCCGGCAGGTTCGGCGGTGCACCTTCCCCACCACCCGCTGAATCCCCCCGTGGGCACCGGAGGGGCCGGTGCTCGCTGCAGGGTGGGAGAGGAGAGCTGGAGGGGAACGTCGTTTGAGGTTGCTCAGATCAGGCGTGGGTTTCGGGCTCCCGGGGCAGGACTGGAGCAGGGTGACAGGGGGGGTAATGTCCTGTGCTCCTCTTCCTCCCCGCTCTGTGCTGCTCTGCCCTGGAGTTGCCCCCGAAAGGCGGTGCTGCGCCCCGAAAGTCCCCCTGGAGAAGACAAAAGTGAGCAGCGTCCCCTGGATTTCACCCGTCCTCCCTCCGCCCCTGTGTCGCAGCAAATACAAAGCCAAACCCTTTTGCACAATGCTTATAAAACAAAGCAGTTCCGGTGTTTTGCCTAAAAACAAATATTTTGAGCAAAATGTTTCAATGCTGCCTGTGTTTATACATCGCCACGGGGCGGGGGGTCTCTGGACGGAGCTGTGACCCCGTGCTGGGCTCGGCCCCAGACCCCCGGGATGCGGACAGAGCCCCTGGGGGATGGAGCTCCTGGGGGTCCCGTTCCCCGGGGGGGGGTCAGGTTTGGCCGTTCGCTTTCAGCAGACTCTGCCCCAGGGACCCGTGCGGCCTCGGGGGGACACAGCACGCGAGCGGGCGGCGATGGGCTGGGGGGTCCCAACCGCCGGCACCACACACCAGCCTGGAGGGTTGTACCCCCGCAGCAGCGGGCGGCGATGGCATGGGACTTGTGGTGAAGTACAGTGGGAGCAGGAAAAAAGGGCAAAACATGGAAAAAAAAATAAAAATAAAAGGTCAGCCTTTGCTGTAATGGCTAAAAACATCTAATCGTGGGGCTGGTCTTCAGTTAAATATCCTGGCTAAAGCCCATCTCATCGTGGATATTGCGCTAAGTTAAACACGCCGCTATTTAAGGGAAGGAAAATCAGGTGGGATTTGGGTTTCCACACCAGCCCGTCAAAGGCACCCTAAAGCTAAAGGGCTCCACTTGATCAAGGTGAACAAATTAAACTCGCTGGGGCCAAGTTCTGGTGCGTTTCCAGGGACGGTCTGTTTTTGTTATCTCAGCTGTGGGCAGGGAGGAGGAGGAGGAGGAGGAGGAGGGCAGAAGGACGCTGCAGCACCTGGGTTCGTTGGCCCGACATGTAATAGGAAACAACAGGGGCCACAGGGGACGCGTCGCTCTTTTCCACCTACATGTTATTCCAGCCATAAATCTGAGTGACAAGCTTGAACTTTTCTCAATTGACATGTTTACAAGGGAAGTCCGCATTTGACAGGAAAATTAAGCATATCAATCACTTAACGAGCTCGTTAATGAATGGCTCTCAGATCTCTCTGATTTTGTGCCTGGTAGCACAATTTATTGATCAAGTGTGCCTTCGGCCGGGGCCAGATGTTGCCGTGCCTTGATCCTCAAAGCCGGGACGGCCCTGGCCGGGGTTTAGCAAGAGGTCATTTTCTCCAGCAGACCCCGGGTTCCCTTTTCTGTCTTCTGTTTTCTCTTTCTTTCTCTCCCTTTTCCCCCACCAGAACAAAGAGAGCAGATGCGGGCTCGGGGCCCCTCACACCCACTCAGACATATGGAAGCGATCTCCTCTGTCTTTGTAATTACCCAGGAGCTTGCTTTTCAATGGCTCCGGCTTTTATTGCACAGAAACCAACCTATTCCTACATAAAACATTTTTATGGCTTCTCCTCTAGGGGCTCCTCGGCGAGGACCTGGCAGGTACCGGAGCGCGCAGGACCCCCTGGCAGGCGGCGGGAGCCATCCGGGCAGAGCGGGGACCCCCGGGGTCCCCCCGCAGGAGCACGCAGTGCCGGGGACAGCACGGGAGGCGGCGGGAGAAAGGCTAAGGTGAGGCGTGGCGGTGGAGAGATGGGAGCCAGATCCCCCAGTAAAAACTAATAGCTTTCAAAAGGCAGCAGGGAACACAATCCTCAAACCTTAATGAGACCCATAAGTAAAGCCTGACTGCGTTTGCCTTCCCGGCCCTGGATGTGCCCGAAATCCCACCTGGGAATGTGTGTGTAAAAGCCCCATTTGCCTGAACAGCTCAAAGACACTCGGGGGGTTGCGATGGGATGGAGGATGCTCACACCTGATTCTCCATCGCTGACCATGGCAGTGGGATGGAGGATGCTCACACCTATTTCTCCGCTGGTGACATGGGCCAGAGTCCCCAGGTTTCAGCTCTGCGAGGAGGGTTTGCGTGTCCCGTGTCCTGGTCGCAGCCCGGGGAGGGTACGCTGGCTGTACTCGCTGTGCCAAACGCCGCCTGTGCCCGGGTCAGGCTCGGGCGAGAGGCAGCGCCCGCGGACAGCCCCGGGCTGACCGATGCGGGTGTACCCGTGCCGAGGGACAGAGACGGTGACAGCCGCAAGACCCATCCATCCCCCGACGTACGCTTTGGGTATGCTGTCGGCTTGTTTTCGGGAGGGCTTGGTAAAACAATGGAAGAGTTACTCTGCAATCTAATGGAGGAAAAAAAAAAATACCCTATAGTGCGTCATGAATAGTCCAAAATGCAAAGATGACAATTTAAGTGTTTAAAATGTACTCAAGGTAATTCCAAACAAATTTTAAAGCCATTTCAGACTATAAAACCCCTCAGCTAAATCATTGGTTATATGGTGGCAGTGCTTATGTTGCAAAACATCCCTAGCATGAAAGGGAGAGTTTAAAAAATTGCCCGTTAATCCTTATAAATGACTTATTAGTATTGCAAAGCTGGGGCTGGAGCAGCCTTCCAAGTAAAGGCCGTGCTGTTCGGTCACTTCTTGCCCGGCTCCGTGAGGAGCACTTGGGGGCTGGCTTTGATTTGTTGGGCTCTGTGAAGGCATTGATGTTCTTCCAAAGTGTTGCATCAGCGCTGATGTCATGGCACAGCCCTGGCTTTATCCCTCCGGCTCCGCCGAGCGCCTCCCCCTCCTCCCAGCCATGTGAAGGAAGCCAAAATCTCGGGCTGTCCCCGCTGCACCCACCCCAGTCCTTGCAAGCCCCAGCGGGAGTTGGGGGGGATTTTCCCCCAAGGAGAGCCGCAGGGAAGGGTGGGCTCAGGTCCGGCGGCGCTGCACGCCCCGAGGGGCCGGGGGAGCCCGGCTCTGCGCTGCCCGCGGGAGCGCCGGTGGGTGTCTCACCGATGCGATTTATTCTGGGCCATCGCCGCAGCCTCCGCCTGCCAGAGGTGGCGGCGCCGGCGTCTCTCAGCTATGTTGCGGCAATTCAGATCCTTTCGCTGGGTGTCCATGTTTCACACCCTGCTAATGGATTAAGCCCACTGGGAAGCTGCGAAGCGCACGCAGGGAAAACAAAAGTTTATTCCCTTCCCCGCGCTTCTGAGCTCCTAACTTTTCTCCTGTGTGTTTGTGCCCTGATTTGAGAAAGCGACACCATCTCGCTCGCTCTCCCTTCTCTCGCTCTTTCCCTTTCACCAAACAGATGTAACTATTTATTCCTTATGTCCCAGTTTTCCTGTAATTTCATAAAGTGCAAATTTGCTGTCCTGCTCCCAAATGCCGAGTCGGTGGTTTGTCATAACAGTCATCAGTAACTGTCGCTTTCTGCCTGGGGCTTAATTAACCCACTCTCTCATTAGCATGTCCATGCAGTTGTAAGGAATGAAAGCCTGATTATTTTCTACAACAGTCGCAGCCAATTACTGCACCGAAATGGAACCACATTAATCAAATCTTTAGTACAGTGGCAAATTCAGAGATATCAGATTGCAAAAGACTGCAAACCTAATATGTCACTGTCAGCGGAGCTACGCAGGCATTTAGCGAATTGCATTAAATAGATGGCTTCGCTGAAACCGCATGAATTTAATATGTGATGGGATCTGGAAGCTATTAGTGTGACATGGCAAAGTGCTGGGAGCTTGGCAGCTCTGGACTTTATCCATGAACTCAGGAAACTCATGTAAAAACTTGTGTGTGTGTGCGTGTAGCAGAATGTCTCGCCTGTCTAAGGCAAAGGCACAGCTCTGCGCTAGCGAGGACGCAAGCGAAGCGCGGGATAGTCCCCAGCCAGTTTACAGCAAGTCGTTGCTGCTGGTTTAGGCTGGGGCAGAGCGCGGGGCTGGAGAGCGTCGGTGCCTCGGGCTGGCGGGGAGGGAGGGACACGCTTCGCACCCACGTGCAGGAGCGGCTCTCGCAGGCGGCTGCTCGCCCGCCCGGGCTCGAAGCCACCGCTTCGGGAAGCGCTTCGAGGCGGCGGGGCACAGCCCTGCTGCTCTAATAAACCGTGTACAGAGGAGTCCCAGGCGCAGAAATAATCCATGCAGAAATTACCAGGCATCGCTATTTTTACGGTGCCTTGAGAGCGGAACCGCGTCCCCGAGCACTTTGCAGACGCCCCGAGCCGCCGCATGGGGAGGGGTGAGACGGGCCGGGCACGGGGGCTGCTGGAGGGGGGATGCTTCCCCCAAGGACCTCCGCAACCTCACGACTGATTCCCTGCTGCCAACCGCTTTCTCGGCACTCTTGGCTCCATCCACCCAGCGAAGTCCTGCTCGTTCCAGCCAGACGTGCCCCGTGCTTCGCTCCCTCTTGCGTTGCCCCGTCCCTGCCAGATGTGTCAGCTCTGGTCTGGCCGATGCCTTGGGCTCTCCCTGCTTCACCCCACCGGCTGCAGAAGCTCTCGGTTGAAATTCCTCCTCTTCGTCTTTCATGGCGACCTCTCGGGGTGTCTTTGCTTCAAAGGCTGCGCAGCCGAGGCTGCCGGTGCGGTTACAACAGCAACAAATGGGCCGCAACTCAAGCAGGAGCTAAGAGGCATTTTCCATCTCTGCTCAGAGGCGTTTTTCCATCTCTGCTCTTAGTGAGCCCATAAATTAATTTACTTTCCTCTGACTTTGCCACCTTCCGCAGCACCTGCAGACGCCGCGTTTTGCAGGTCTCAAGAAACGAGGGTGAAGGTGTGCGGGAGCGACGAGAAGACGGGCACACCGTCCGGCCGCAGCGCCGCGGGGGGACGGCCTGGATGTCCTGCCACCCGCCGGCTCCGTGTGCACCTCCATGGCCCGAACCACCCTCCTTTCCCGCCGCGGAGGGCTGTCCCGGGGGCTGCGTGGAGCAGAGCCGGCAGGGCAGACGGCAGCTTCCCCGGCGGTGGGTTTCGGCGCGGGCGGCCCCGGCGCAGCGGAGGGCTGCAGAGCCGCCGCCATGGGAAAGGCGAGAGAACGAGGAGGGGTTCTCAGAGCCACATTGAAGCGCTCCGTTTGTAAATCTTTCCGTGTTCCCGAACAGCGGCTGTGGGGAAATTCACGCTGGGTCCGGGTTGCTGCAAAGCTTGACGGGAGACCAAGATTTATGCCCTATTTTAGTCTGCTTAATCCTTCGTTTGCCGGGCTGAAATCACAGCAGCCTTCTGCGCGTTCATGGGCTTCACCGAGACAGCGTTAAATATCCCCGGCAGCCTGAGAGCGAGACAAACCCCGTGAAGAGACTTGCCAGCGCCGACCGCCGGTGCGTGCCCCCCGTGCCCGCGCAGTGCCGTGAGCCGCTCCGTGCCTGCGCTGGGGGACGGCAGCAGACGGTGACAGCGATGACTGATGAGTCTCAATAGTCAGGGTCTGCTCTTACACAAACTGCCTTCATCAGCAACTTGCTGCTACCATCAGTTAATCTTCTCGCAAAAGGTACACTCCCGGTACATTTGTACGTTTCCTCTCCCGGTAACCTAATCTACCATCTAGTTTATGCATACATGCTCTGAGGGGTTTTTTATATATTTTTTTTTTCCTAAGCAATCAATCTGTGCGGCTAGGAGCTGCAGCTGAATTTAAATACCAGGGTTTTCATTATCTCCAACACAGGAAAAAGAAAGGGGGGAGAGGGACATTGGAAATAGAGGGAAATAAATTCCAATCTCTTGAACAATATATTTGAAGGTGTGCATATTTCTGCAACCATATAATGCCTAGTGTGTTATACAAAATCTTTTTCTGCAATAGGAATACATTTGGGAAGTCGATTGCAGAGTTCCTTTGACTGCATCTTTGCGATCCTTCCCGCCGTCTTGTGATGCATTTGAGCGGTCTGGAACTAGTCTGTAGGATTTGCACCGCATTGCCTTTTAAAGACCCCCTGAAGAGAGCCGGATCCTGCTCTGCCGGGGGATGCAGGTGCAGACTGGAAGATCTCCCCAGCAGGAGACGGACCTGGGCCGTGGGGAGGGGGACGGGGGCAGCGGGGAGGGGAAGGGGCAGCTCTTCGCAGAGCCACGGGCAGCCCTGGAGGCGTCACCCCGCGCTGGCTGCGGGCTCTATGCCCAAACACACCCCATGCGGAGAAGCATCGGCTTGTTGGAACTGAAGGAGCCTGCTCGGGTGACCGGGGACACTGTCAGGACCTGGTAGCTCCATTTCAACCAGCTCGGGACAGTCTCTGTTCTCTCCTAAAATTTCAATTAGAAAAAGAACTAAATGGTTCCTGGGCTGCAGAGAGCTGCCGCCCGCTCCAGTGCTGCCAGTGAGATGCGCTGTGGCCGTTAAAGGGCTTTGGCTCCTGCTGAGAATGATGCCCTTAAAGCCGTGCCTTTGCGCCACACACCCCCTTGCACACCCATCCTAGAATGGTTTGGGTGGGAAGGGACCTTGAAGACCATCCAGTGCCACCCCCTGCCCTGGGCAGGGACACCCCCCACCAGCCCAGGGTGCTCCCAGCCCCGTCCAACCCGGCCTTGGACACCTCCAGGGATGGGGCAGCCACAGCTTCTCGGGGCAGCCTGCGCCAGGGGCTCACCGCCCTCACAGTCAACAATTTCTTCCTCATATCTTATCTAAATCCCCCATCTTTCAGTGTAAAACCGTTCTCCCCTTGTCCCATGGCTCCCCTCCCTGATTCAGAGTCTCTCCCCAGCTCTCCTGAAGCCCCCTCTGTCCCCTCCTGTCATCCGCTCTGGAAGCGCCCACAGCCCAGGGCCAGCAGCGAGGCACAAAAACAACCTGCGGCGGATCTCCTCCGGCGTACGGGGCACCACGCTACACCCGCGCCGGGGCCTCGGGTCTCCCATCCCTCCTGCGGAGCCATGTCCCAGGGGCTGACCCTCGCTCCTTCGGGGACACAAACCCCCGCGTCCCACCCCTGCGCCCGCTCCGTGTCCCTGCAGAACTCGCTGCCATCCCCCGCAGCCCGCTCTGGGATGGAAGCGCGTCGTTCCTCTTGCGTGCGCCCTTCTTTTCTGTCGTAACTGAGAGAAGGAGAGCGAAGCACCCCGCGCTGCCCCTGCCCAGCTCAGCGCCCGCGGGGTTGGCGCTGGCTCGCTTGCGATCGCACCCGCGCGCTGAGCAAACACCTCCCGGGCTCCCAGCGAACCCCGGCTTTAGTAATACTGAGTTTTCAGCCACGGTTTTTCTCTTTCAATATAGCTGGTGGGATGCTGGGTTTGGAAGAAGATTATTTGGACTTTAAAGGGTTTGTGGTTTGTTCTGCATTTCTGCAGCGTCTGTTACCAGGGCTGGCTCACACGCACAGAGGGTCACAGCGCCTGCAGATTCCCAAATCTTTAGATTTTGGATCCTTGAGCAAATAATGTGCGAGTAGTACCTTTCCGTACCCCCAAAGCAGTATCTTCTGCCACATTTGTCCGGTTCTAAACACCCACCTTCCTCCCTTGAGGTGCTACAACGGAGTCGAACGGATTTGCTGTGGCAGGAGCTCTGGAAGGGGAAACCTCGTGCATTATTTAAGTTTTCCAGTGTTGAAAAATCAATAATTGCACAAAAAGGCGCTCTGAGTTCAGGCGGGTTTGGGGAGAATTTTCAGGGGAGCCTTGCCCAGAGTCACGGCAAAATCCCAATTCTGCACAATCCGGCGCCCGTGCGTGCTTGGCTCCCGCACGTGAGCGTGCGAGCCCGGGGCCGGGCCTGCCCCGGCTGCAGCTCCCCAGGGATGGGGACGGGGACAGGCAGCCACCCGCGTCCCGCAGGAGCGCGGGGAAGGCGCCCGGTTCACGGCGAGGCTCCTCTTGCGTGAAACACAGCCGGGCAGGCCGGGTCAGCGCGCTCGGTCCCGTAAATCATCTGACGTTTTGACTGCGTGTGTGCGCTAAACCGGCTCTGAACAACAGCTCCGGCCGTTAAATCACGCTGCCCCGCGCAGGACATCGGCCTGCTTTCGCCTTCCCCCGCTTAAATGGCCCTTTTGCGGGGGGGAGAAGAAATTCAAATTGCACCTAAAAAACACCCTTAATTCGTCTCATCTCCTCAGTTTTCCCCTTCTGTAAAGGACTGTTTAGCAGCGGGACGGGGAGGACGGTGCCTGAAGGGCAGCAAGTGGGGGGCTCTGCCTTTCCCAGCCCCGGAACCCCACGCTTTGGGCAGCCCCCCGAGAGTTTTAACGTTAAATAAACTTCTGCGCAGGCAGCGGTGAGACCCCTGGGGCAGGAATGATTTCTCATTCTCCGAGTCCGTACCAGTGGCTGGACCGACCCGCAGGGACAATCCCACGTCCCGGGGGATGCTGCGGTGCGGGGGCAGGACCGGCACGCCACCGGTGACCCCGTCCCAGCGCCACCACAAAGCGCCACGGCGGGGGCTGCAGGGGATGCTTCGCACGCCCGTCACGCACCCTCTGCTTCCCGCATCTTCCGCACGAGGCCTTTCTTTTCCTCCCTCTTTTCCTTTTTTTTTTTTCACTTTTTTTTTTTTTTTTTTTTCTCTCCCAGGGAGAATTGCACCGAGAGACTGATGGTTTTATTTTACATGAATCACTGATGATCTAACAAATTAATTACCTGCTCACTCCTTCCCTCCTGCGTGAGGTCACGGAGGCTGGGTGGGGGGCAGCCCGCCGCCCCCCGCTCAGTGGCATCATAGCTCCTGCTTTAAAGACCAGAGACAAATGTCAAAATTGCCAGTTTAGGTTAAAATCAGATTTAAATGTCTCTTACTAAACACAGAGGCACACAAACTCAATATGTCATCTTTAATGGTTCAGAACAAAGCCTAGAAAAATAGTGTCCCGGCACGCAGGAATTTTATAACCTTTGATATATAGCTTTCATTATTAGCAATAATTTCTGTAACTGCATCCGGATTCACAGGAGCACATATTGAATAATAATTCTACTTTTTTTTGCTCTGCTCGCCGGTCCCCGCAGGTCCCTGCCCCTGCAGACCCCTCGCGCGGGCAGCGCTGCCCCGGCCGCGCAGCCTCCTCTTCCGCCTTCCCCAAAAACGGCCTTTTGTTGTCTTTTTCGCTCCTCTACGATTTTTCATTTTTTTGGCCAACACCCACCTCTCCCTCCCCCACTCTTTTGTCATGATATTAAAATCTAATTACCCAGACAACTCTCTTCACCTAAGTCATCAACGGGCCCAATTATTTCTCCGGCGTGCGCAGCCCCCCCATGTATGCACACACAAGCACGCACATAAAGCAACGAACAATAAAAAGGCGTTCGCTAACCTCCGCCTTTTTTCACAGTCAGGCTTCAAGTTCACATGTGAATTTATGCCAGTTTTGACATTAGCAGGAAAAATTAACAGTTCTCACCAAAAAAAAAAAAAAAAAAAAAAGAAACTTGCACAAAAGAGGTTTTGTGTTTCAAGCAGAATAAATTATAGTGTGATGTTATTAAAACACTTAGTTGTTAAGTTGCCAAGAAAATCCAGTATATTCACACGGACTCGAGGACCTGTCTCCATGCAAAGTAATTAAATTAGATTTATGGGCTGCATTACATCAGTGTTTGATAGTTCATTTTTCCTTTCTTCATATTTTGTCCTGCTTTATTAGAGCATGTGACAGATGGTAAAAATAGTGTGAAGTTTCTTGGCCCTGTGCTAAATCCCCCTTCGGTAGTATATCTCTCTTCTGTCAGTTCTCCCCAGCGATGATAAATTAACCTCTCCTCTTCTATCCCAAGTGTGGCAGTAAAGCACTCTTTGACACAGCACTATCACTTTATCTTAATCTGTGCTGTTCTAGGGGCGGGGTAGGGAAGGAAGCGAAAGGGAGATGATGCAATCGCTACCACGAGTTTAAAGAAAAAAAAAAAAGAAAAAAGATTTATTGTGTCAAAAAAAAAAAAAAAAAGGGAAGCCAGGAATTGTGCTGATTTATAGAATCTGCTTTGTTGCGTCTGTGTATGTATGTATACACACACACACGTATGTACGTGCCCGTGCGCAGCGTCCCCTCTCGCAGTGGTCGGCGGAATAAGGCTCTTCTCTGCCGTACCGGGGTTCCTGCGCGCCCTCGCCCACCGCTGCCCCGTCCCTTCTCCGGCCGGGCGATGGACGGGGGCTCCTCTCCAGCCAAATGGAGGCATCCACCTCCCGGTCACCTGCTTTGCAGCGTGGCAAAAGCTGTCCTGCCTGGGGTCCCGCAGCCTCCTGTCCCTCCTGTGTCCCCTCGGGGCTCCGGATGGGCTCTGGCTGGGATTGGGCTCCTGCGCTCCCCGAGGGCGCTTTGCAGAGCGACCCCCAGGAGGGTCCTGTGGGCTGTGAGAGTGCTGGGGTAGGAATTCAGGAAAACGACCTCATGGGTTTCCTTCTGGTGAGACAGAGCAGGAGCCACAAGTATTTTCAGCCAAGAAAATGGGTGAAGACGGAACCGGGCAAGGGGAGGTGTGAGAGGGAGAAAGCCCTTCCCTGGGGAAGCCCCCGGTGTCCCGGTGATAGGGAGGTGTTGCACGAATCGTGCAGAGAAGGCAATACCGGACACGTGGAGATATAAAGGGAGTAATATCCCTAAATTTAAAGTACTGAGATGAATGGAGCCGGCCCTCAGCTACCTCTTGGTCCAGCCCGTCCCGCTCACGCCTGGCTCGGAGCACACAGCCCGGGTCCTGCCTGCTGTTTCGGGAGCCGGAGACCTCAGCTTTCTCCCAAACCCAGGGTGTCCTAATGGAGGAGAGACCCAGGGCGCTGCCCACGTGTGGGTAACTCCTTGCTTGCTGGGGATGAAGGCTGCCTCCCAAAGACACGCGGCACGTTGTACGTGAACAGCCCCCTTAGCGATGCCCGATAATAGCACAAAACCTCCGCTCGTGCACCCCCGACCTGGAGGTACAGCCTGTACGTGGCCTGGGCTGTGTGCTCCCTGGTCCCGGATGGCATCACCCAGTGGGACAATTTCATACCTGGTGTTTTGTTAAACACTTGCTGCCAAGCCGAGCCTGTCCGCTCTCCCCTCTGATGCCATATCCCTCACTCCCTCCATCGAAAAGCCAATTCCTGCCTGGACAGGGACCATTTGCTGAACATCTTTCTTTCCTCCTCAGCCAGATTTCAACTCGAAGGAATTGACTGAAGCGTTCAGTCACCTGGACTGTAACTAAAGACCACGGCGCATCCTTCAGGGGCGAGACTGTCACCGCTGCGAGCATCCTCCCGCAGGCAGGAGAGGTGAGTGGCAGAGCCCCCAGCGCCAACCGGCCGCGTCCCAGCGCGGCGCAGAGTGGGAGCGGCCCCGTGTCCCTGTAGAGGGTCGCACTGCTGGGAAGGGCTTGCGAGAGCGGAGCAGGGTCCGTGTGCGAACAGCGCCCAGGCACATGGACGAGGGGCGTTAATCGCGCAGGTCCCCCCTCCTGTCACTCCAGGGCCCCCCCGTGAGCGCCCGTCCCGGGAGGGGGCTGCAGTCCGGGCTGCCGAGCGGGGCGGCTGCTGGAGGTCGTTACGGTCTGGTACAGCAAGACCTTAAGGCCCAGCTATAGAATTTTTAATTCGTAGATCAATAACCAGATAATACTAATGATGGTGTCGATGCAACTTAAGCCCCTTAAGAAAAAACTGTGGTGTAATGGGCGCAGCAATTCGCAGCTCGCAGAAAAACTGGGAAACGGGGAAACCACAGAACCAGGCTGAGCCTCCGGCTGGAACGCGCCCCAAACCCTGAGCCCCCTCCAAACCTTCCTTTGAACACCCTCCGCGGTCTGCCAGGATCCGGGGCCGGGGCTGTGCCGCTGAGTCTGGAGCCTGGGGGCTGAGCTGGAGGCTTTTCCGGTTAAAAAAGAAAAAAAAAGATAAAGTTTTAATAAATGGCCATTTCACTTTTTTAATTAAAAGCTGAAACCCCTGCAGCGCTTCCAGACCAGCCCCAAACTGGTTTGTGCTTAAAAGGAAGACACCGATCGCTTTGTTGTTGTCATCAGCACAAATGTATTAAAATAGCAGCTGGCCCCCACGTCTCGCGTCAGGCTCCGGACTAACGGGGGGCAGAGAGACTCTCCCAGAGAGTTTCGGGGCGAATGGACTACGGGCGGTGATGACAGTGGGATTACCCTTGTCCCCACCCGCCCCACTGCAGGCGGGTCAGCCCGACCGGCCTCCTGCGGCGCGGGCACCGAGCCCAGGGCGTACTTACAACGAAAGCAAAAACCCCGCTGAAACCAAAGCCTCAGCTGTGCCTGCAGCTCTGCCCGGGGGGGACTCGGTGATGGGGGACAGCAACGGGTGGCATTGCACTGCGGCACGGAGCGTCACAGTGATGGGTGGCGTTGCACTGCGACACAGGGGTCGCAGCAACGGGTGGCATTGACTGCGGCGGGGCATGGGGGAGTCACAGTGATGGGTGGCATTGACTGCGGCACAGGGGGGTCGCAGCAACGGATGGCATTGACTGTGGCATGGAGTGTCACAGCAATGGGTGGCATTGCCCTGCGGCACGGGGGGGTCATAGAGATGGGTGGCATTGCCCTGTGGCACAGAGGGGTCGCAGCAACGGGTGGCATTGACTGCGGTGCAGGGGGGGTCGCAGTGATGGGTGGCATTGGCTGTGGCATGGGGGGGGTCGCAGTGATGGGTGGCATTGACTGTGGCACGGGGGGGGTCGCAGTGATGGGTGGCATTGACTGTGGCATGGGGGGGGGTCACAGTGACGGGTGGCATTGGCTGCGGCATGGGGGGGGTCGCAGTGATGGGTGGCATTGACTGCGGCACAGGGGGGTCACAATGATGGGTGGCATTGCCCTGTGGCATGGGGGGGGTCGCAGCAACGGGTGGCAATGACTGCGTCACAGGGGGTCGCAGTGATGGGTGGCATTGACTGCGGCTCAGAGGGGTCACAGTGATGGGTGGCATTGGCTGTGGCACAGGGGGGGTCACAGTGATGGGTGGCATTGACTGTGGCACAAGGGGGTCAGTGATGGGTGGCATTGCCCTGTGACATGGGGGGGTCGCAGTGATGGGTGGCATTGACTGCGGTGCAGGGGGGGGGTCACAGTGATGGGTGGCATTGACTGCGGTGCAGGGGGGGTCGCAGTGATGGGTGGCATTGCCCTGCGGCACAGGGGCGTCACAGTGATGGGTGGCATTGCCCTGTGGCATGGGGGGGGTCGCAGTGACGGGTGGCATTGACTGCGGTGCAGGGGGGTCGCAGTGATGGGTGGCATTGGCTGCAGCATGGGGGCACTCAGGGTGTGACCTCAGGTGAGAACAGCAGTTTGCAGACCCGACTGTCGTGTCCATCAGACATCTTGCATTTTGCTGTCCAAAACCTCACCTTGACAGGCAGAAATGGGGGCAGAAAGGACCCGCGAGCTCAGGCGGGGGCTGAAGTGAAGTTTTGGGGTGCGCTGCGTTCCCCCGGGTGCCCCCGAGCGAGGGGAGCCTCTGCCCCCTACCCCGCGCCGCTCAGGTCTGCAGGTCTGAGCACATTAAGTAGCCAATCACACTGCATTACGAGCCCAAGTAATGCTTATCATTAAACCTGTAATTTATTTCTTCTGTATTTCATAAAATGTGAAATATTACCACTCGTCGGGTGCCCAGAGAGAACGGGGATGCTCCATTAAGTTCGACACTGCTCCTCCATAAGATGCAGTAATTATATGCGGCTTTTTTTACTGCTAAGTTCCTACTTGCAGATGCTAACAAAAGAAATAAGCTTTTAATCCAAACATAATTAATATGAATTACCTCCACAGTACACCCTGGCTTTGCACCATTAAACTTAATTTTTGTTTTGCATGATAATTGTGTTATCATTACCATTTATAGGAGAACTCGGGGACCTTCACTTTGTTTTCAGCCAAGACCAAAGGCACTAGAAACGGCTATCGACGGTCTCGCTGCCGGCGGAGGCCGGGGGAGTTGTCGGCCTCGGCCGGCCTCGGGTTTGCCTTGGCCATGGTGGGTCGTCTTGGGGGGGATCCGCGATGCCCCCGGTGCGCGCCCTGTGCGGAGGCGGTGGGGTCCGCACTGCAGACCCCCGGGTGGGGGGCTCGGCTCTGCGCCGGCGCAGCCCCCGCCGCCCTGCGGCTCGGCTGGGCCACCCCTGCGCCCCAGGGGAAAGTTACCCTGACGAGCTCTTGCTGCACCTCCGCTCCTGGTGCCGGGGCGGGCAGCAGCGCAGGCAAGGAGGGCAGAACGGGCAGCGCCCCGGCTGGGACCCCTCCATGGATGGGGAATAAACCCCCGTCCTCGGGGTGCGGTGAGAGCCGGTGCCTGGAGCACGGAGCAGGATGCCGAAGCCTCCCCCAGCTCCCCCCAGGCAGTCCCGGCACAGGGTCTGCGCCCCGGACCACCGCGTTCCGCGAGCGGAGTCACGGCCCCAGAAGAAGAGCGGGGTCTGTACCCTGCCGTCCCCAAACCCATGGGACCCTCCTGAAGCCCCGTTGCTAATTAACTGCCCGGCCCCATGTGATGAGTTTGTGCAGTCACATTTCAGGAAGAAGGGAGATGAAATCAAGTCCCATAATTATTTATTGAAATTACAGCCCCTGTCGAGGAGGACTGAATTACTGCAGACTCCATTAGCTGGCTCGCTGTGTATGGGAGAGAGGGAATGAGAAAATGATGGATGAGAAAGACAGAGAGAATTTTTAAAAATAAAAGGGAAAGAAATGAGAGGCACAAGGGGCAAAGAGGGGGGAGAGGTGGGAAGGGGATCTTCTCCAACCTGCTTTCTCCCTGCCCGAGCGGCTCCCGGGCCGCGGTGCCCGGCGGGCACCAGGTCGCTCCGCAGGCAGGCGCAAATCCTGCAGCGGCGTCAGCGCAGCGCGGTGGGGCTGACGTGCCGGGGGGGGAGAGGTGAGCTTGCTTGGGAAAAACCAGAAGTCACCTGCGCACCGGTGCCTTCTCCAAGGGCAGGAAGAGGCTCCTCCAAGGGTGACCTGGTCTTGCTGGCAGTCCTGGAGTTGGGGCTTTGAGCACATGCGGTGAATTAGTGGGGAAAATGAGAAGTTACGGTGTGGCTTGGGCATTCGGGGCGGGCAGGGAACCCCCCGGGTATCTCCTCGCCCTGCTCGCCTTGCTCAGCGCCTTCCCGCGGGAGCGCGGCCGCCTTTGGGCGCTGCTAAAAGCGAGGGTGGTTTGTGCCGGGGAGCCCTGCGGCGGTGCTGGGCGCGTACGGGGCGAGCGGCCGGCGGCTTCGCTGCGAGCGGCCGGGAGGCAGCGAGGAGGGTGATGGAGGACACTGCTGATGTTGTCAACATGGCTGGGCGAGAGCGGGGATAAACAAATGCAAAGAAATTGCACCGCTGAGCCCAAGGAAGAGGTGGCTGTCACTGTTAAAAGTTTTCTCTGCAGTTGTCTGTAATCAGCACTTTGAATGATTGCATAAATATATTAATTACACTAATTAATTTCCCCAGAAAAGAGGCTTTAGTAGCTGGAGACAGCAGGTATCCGAAGGAGAGTATGAGCATCATTTTGCAGGCAGTGCATTCTCGGCAAATTCCTTAATTAGGGCTGCTCTCTGACACTGAAGGTTGGTCCAGGGATGAGGCTTTGAAAAAAAAGAAAATCTCAGTGCAAAACATTTTAGGAAACGCGAAGAGATCTAACAGGAGCCTAATTACCGGGCAGTCTGGAAACAGCCGCCTGGTGCCTGAGCCCGCCCAGCACGGCACTGGGACCCGCACCGGGGCGCAGGGTGGGCACTGCAAACGGCCCCAGAGGGGTTTAAGCCTCAAGGGACAGTTCAGGGGGTGACATGCAAAATACCTGGTGGCCCCCAGAGCTCCCCAGTGCTTGTGCCCCCGAGGGGGAGGTGTTGGGAGCGGACTAGATGGACCCCCGTGGGTGGGCAGCCGAATGGCACAGCCCGGGGAAAGCCCAGCGAATGTCCCCTCCTGTTTTCGGTTCCCGCAGTGTTGCAAAGTCACTGTCACTCTGCAAAACCCCCCGGCAGAGGTCCCGGACCCTGGCTAAGGGCAAACCCCAACTCCCCTGTCCCTCCCCTGCCCTGCTCTCTTGCCCTGTTTGCTTTCCACTCCACGCCAGCTCTTCAAAGGCCATTTTTAGATGGAGCGAGTGATGCACGAGCCACTGTGCCCCTCATCCCCTTCCCAACCTGCCTCCTGATAATAATGAGCCCAGACACTTTTATTATCATTATTAATTAGCACTTTCAAGCAATGGAATTAAATCAATATGGTGGACTGAAACTAATTTTAACAAGCCATTGAGATCAATCATCGGGACTTTTATCTACATAAATGCCACTAAACTCAGCTCGTTAGTGTAACATTAGCTGGAAAAGGGGGGGGGAAGAGAAGGGAGACTGGCGGGGTTTTAATTAGGAAGACATAAACCATGCCACAATTTTTCTTCTTTGATTTGCTTTTAATCTCGTCCATGAGCTCTCCTGGTGCCCTGGCTGATTATCACTCTCTTCACCTCCTCTCGGGCAGCAAAGGCAGCAGGAAGGAGAACGGGGGGAGCGGGAGAGGGCAAACCCAAGGAGAGGTGCTGGGCCGTGGTGGCTCTGCTGAGCTGCTCGCCCTTACCGCACTGTGTGGGATGCTGCAGCGTGCCGGGTGCTGCGGGATGCTGTGGGCTGAGCTGTATCAGGATGCAGGGTGCTGCGGGATGCTGTGGGCCGAGCTGTATCAGGATGCAGGGTGCTGCGGGATGCTGTGGGCCGAGCTGTATGGGGATGCAGGGTGCTGCGGGATGCTGCAGCATGCAGAGTGCTGCGCGATGCTGCGGGGCTGAGCTGTATCAGGATGCAGGGTGCTGCGGGATGCTGCGGGCTGAGCTGTATTGGGATGCAGAGTGCTGAAGGATGCTGAAGGATGCTGCAGGATGCAGAGTGCTGCGCGATGCTGTGGGCTGAGCTGTCTTGGGATGCAGGGTGCTGCAGGATGCTGCGGGGCTGAGCTGTATGGGGATGCAGGGTGCTGTGGGATGCTACAGGATGCAGAGTGCTGTGCGATGCTGTGGGCTGAGCTGTATCGGGATGCAGGGTGCTGCGGGATGCTGCGGGGCTGAGCTGTATCAGGATGCAGGGTGCTGCGGGATGCTGCGGGGCTGAGCTGTATCAGGATGCAGGGTGCTGCAGGATGCTGTGGGCTGAGCTGTATCGGGATGCAGGGTGCTGAAGGATGCTGTGAGGCTGAGCTGTATGCAGGACACTGTGGGGTGCTGTGGGGCATCTGCAGTATCCCCTGCACTGGGAAGCTTCCCATGGCATTTCACCATCCTGTTCCTTCCCTGACCCACATCTCCCCCAGTGCCTCTGAAACGTGACTTTCACCGGGACCCAAAGCAGATGAGGGTTTGCCATGCAGGGCTCCCACCGCAGCCCCAGCCTGGATTTTGGGAAGCCAGGGAGGTCACTGGGGTCCCTTTGAAGCTGGGAGAAGCTGGCTTGCTGCTTTCAGATGTCATCGATCACCAGAGCACCTTACTAATGGGCACTTCTGAGCCTTGCTCTGATCAAAACAGCCCAAAATAAAGGGGAAGAGGAGTAGGTTCCTTGCAAAACTCCCTTTGTAACCCCTGGGCCCAAAGTCATCTTCTTTGCTTTGAGGAGTAAGAGCTGATGGTGGGGTGAGGATCTATGGAGCCTGTTTCAAGTTGGGCCATAATCAAGGGCTATAAAATTGTCGGGTGCTGGGATTAGTGGGCTGTAAATGGGGCTGGGGAGCGGATCTCCGGCGCTTCCCAAAGCCCCTGGCAGGGTGGCAGGGCAGAGCTGCCCCTTGCACCCAGGTCCTTCCCGGCCAGAGAGGTTGGATCCCGGAGCTGGGATCTGCTGCTGTGTCCTACAGCGCTCAGAGCTCAGTGTTCAGCAGGAATTTTCAATTCCTTCGGTCCCGAACGTACTCTGGGCTTGGGCCAAGGGTAACATGAACCCTCCAGAACTGCAGGTTTGAATCAGATGTCGTGTATTTCGATTTCTTCTGCAAAACCGAGAGCTTCAAATGTTTCCTTCTTCCTAGGAAGCCAGGTTTCTCTACCACAAACTGATTGTTGTTTTCCTCTTCCACTTAGCTGTAGGTAGGAAATAAATCCAGGGCCTCTGAGATGGCAAGCGGGTTTCTGGCTTTTTAAAGCTACCTTTAGTTCATCGTCTGTCACCCTGGGATGGCCAAGCCCTGCCGGTCCCCGGTCGAAGGCGTTGTGGGAGACCTTTGGCTCCCCCAGCCCGCCTTTGGCTCCCACCCCCTGGGGCGTTGCTCAAGCCTGGCCGCTTCTGGCGTGATCAAAGCCATCGCCACTCAACGGCCCCCGCTGCCGACGGCGGCGCGTGTGTGGGCTGCGAGTGCAGGCCAGGTTGAAAAAACCTCTTAAACTTCTCATTAACAGAGCTCAAGTAAGCGGCCAGCCTTCAGCGGGGCTGCGCTGGTTTACACCACGCGAGGATAGGTCCCCCGGTGTCATCTTTCCCGATGTCTCTGCCAAACCTCCCCGTGAAATATGACAGATGCACTAGAAAATATTTCCTTTTTGTTTGCTGGATGGGTAATAACTTGCCTCAGAGACAGTCTTTATAGTCAGCACAAAAGTAATTTACCTACATGCAGTGCAACCAGATTGCAATAAATCTGCCGCTCTCCAGTCCCGCTGAACGCGGGGGCTGCCCGCGCGTCCCGGCTCCCGGAGACCGGCACCGAGGATGCTGCGCCCCTCGCCCGGCCCCTCCTGCCACCGCCCCCGGCCCGGCGCTGCCGGCTCCCAACCCGAGTTAATGTTTGCAAGCACCAAAAAAAATAAATAAATGGGATGGAGAGCACCGCCATGGCAGCGGGACTCTAAATCACAAAGCCTCGCCTGTCAGCCAATTTCTCTGCAGAAAGCTCTTAGCAGTTAATTTCTGGCTAATTTATTATCCTTCGGCTTAGCCCTACAGCACCATTAGCAGTACACTGACACAACTGAGTGAAATATTGTCTAATTTATTATCTTATTACTCCTCTGGAACAGGATCAATTAATTACCCATTAAAGTATTTCAGTTGCAGAGATTTATTAGGGGACTCGGCGTTTTAACAGATGATTAGTTATATATGTTTGTTTGCCTGAGGAGCGCAGACTAGCAAATGACTGGAGGGGAAGGGGAAAGACACCGAGTCGGGAGGTAGCTAATGGATCTTTTCTTGACTCTCTGAAAATGGAGCAGTCAATGACAAGAATTATCGACTCATTCACTTGCGGTTTTGAGATAACCATATGTACAGGGAGAGAGAGAGGGGGCGAAGGGAAAGGGGAGAAAAAAAGCCTCACTCAACTGCTTTTTCCATTCAATAAATTTGCTTCAGAATATATTGGATTGGGGTTTGATGGCTATTTCGTGTTTTGCAGAGTGCTGACACTGGTATGATTCAGTAATTATTGTTTCTTTTAAGTTATTGCTGTAATTTTGCTTTCTAAGATCCCAATCAATTCCCGCCTCTCAAGGGCACGCTTGAAAAGCGATATTTGAAAACAGCCCTCTGATAGATTGTGCCGTTAGACAGTGGCTGAGACAAATAGCCTAATCTGGCACAAATTAGCTTGGCTTCCACAGATAGTTTTATACAGCAATGTAAATTATATTGTCAGGGCCAGTCACTTTCCTGCTTAGAGTGCAGCTAACAAGAAGCCATGCAGACATTACTGGTGCTGCCGCTCATTCCCAGCGCTGCTGCAGAGCCATTTGCCAGCCGGGCTGCGCAGAGGAGCGCCGGCGGGTCCGCGCGCCGCGGAGGCAATGCCCACCCCGTTCCCGCACTCCCTGGGCCCATCGCCCGCCTTCTCCCCGGGGTGCACCGGGACCACCGCGCCGGGGTGGCCGGTGCGAGAAGGGAGATGGGTCGCAGGGGTGGTGGTGGCGGCCGTCGCCTTACGCAGCCCGGATCGAGACTTTCTTATTTGCTCTCCACAATTATTTGGGGTGGGGGGGAGACGCTTGTTAACCCCAGGTGGTAACTGATGGGGATGGTACCGTGATGATGCTCAGCCCTTGGGTGTCTGCCTGTCGATGCGCAGATAACTGCAGGCTGCGATGCTCTCCTCCCTGCCCGCCTGCGGGGCCAGGACCCCTCGGATGATGCTCTCCTCCCTGCCCGCCTGCGGGGCCAGGACCCCTTGGACGATGCTCTCCTCCCTGCCCACCTGCAGGGCCAGGACCCCTCGGATGATGCTCTCCTCCCTGCCCTCCTGCGGGGCCAGGACCCTTTGGACGATGCTCTCCTCCCTGCCCACCTGCGGGGCCAGGACCCCTTGGACGATGCTCTCCTCCCTGCCCTCCTGCGGGGCCAGGACCCCTCGGATGATGCTCTCCTCCCTGCCCTCCTGCAGGGCCAGGACCCCTCGGATGATGCTCTCCTCCCTGCCCTCCTGCGGGGCCAGGACCGCTGGGACGGCGGCGGTGGAGGCTGGTTCTTGGCTCTCGTTGGACATACCATCTCCGCCTTGCTTTGTCCTCACTGGAAGCAGTCCTGGAGCTGGCGAGGCACAAGGGAGCGGAGGGCACAGCCCTGCCGGAGCTGCAGGCACCACAGCCGGCCGTGATGCTGGAAAGCCGGCTCAGACTTCTCCTCCCTGCAAACCCAGCACAGACGTACCCCTCATAGATCCTCCACACGTGAGCCTGTGGGCAGCCGCCGGGGCAGCTGAAGCCGAATTCCCCCCCTCTGGCAACAGAAACTGGTTTTAGAGCCGCCTGGCTTTTCAGCTTGAGACTGAATGAAATTAGGATGGGCTTAAGCGAGAGGGGAAAGCAGGCTGAGCAAATCGAAATGGAGGGAGAAGGCGAGTAATCTGGAACCGCTGTCACCGCACAAGAGCCGTGTCAGGTGCAAACAGGCTGAAAAGCATCACAAAAAGATGTATTTTTATGCAACTGTTAGCTAACCCACGGAATTCATCACTGCAAGATATCGCGGACGACCTGAGCAGCATGAAAAAGGGATGTTTAGACAGCAAAGCGGGTACAGAGCCATTTAATGAGACAGGTTCAATTTAAATCAAGTTATAAGGGATCCGAGTCTTGTTTTAAGGCATAAGCAAACCGCAAGCTAGTGGAGACAGGAGGCTCTGCAGGCTGCAACCCCGCGGGCCCCAGGACGTGCTCCCAGGGCTCCTCGCCTCTCGCCCCCCAGGTGGGATCCTGCAGTTTGAAATCCTTCCTGGAGAAAAGCAGATGGAAACGCAGGCAGAAAGCAGCCGTGTGCGTGGGCTGGCGAGGTGGAGGGACTCACGCACCTGCCCAGCCGCTTGGTCCTGTCTGAGGAGATCCTTGGTCTCAGATCACGCGTGCGGCAGCAAGTCCACAACGTGCCTAAGCTGACCTGAAGCAGTTGTCTCATCCCGTAATAGAGAGATAGCCGTGTCAGGAGTGAATTTGTGACTTTAGGGAAAGAAAAAAGCAAGGAACAGCTCCTGCCAGGCTCTGCGGGAGCAGATGGAGGATGCACTTGGCCGCAGCGAGAGCCGCGGGCCCTTCTTAACCTTGCAAATGGCTTCTGTACCGGGAGGGACGGGTTAGTTCAGGCTTGGAGGACTCCGTCTCCTGAGGAAAAGCTTCTTGATTTTCACTTCACCCTCTTCAGACCGGCAGTTTAGCACGGGCACTTAGAGGTGGAGTTGATGACTGCAGTGACGATGCTCGGACAGAGCAGGGAAGCAGCCACTGTGCCCATCCAGTGAGCAATTATCCGATAATACTGGAATGACACTTATTTGGAAATACAGCCCCGAGGGATGCAGAAGAATTCATTAAAAATGAGGAACTGGGGAAAGAGTGGTTTTGGAGACTGTTCAGCTCTGCTGAGCTGGTCTGAATGTCCTCCAAATTCGCTTGGAACAAGCCATGGTCTCCTCATTCACCTGCCTGACATGAGTTTGTGCGTTCTCAACCCACTTCCCACTGGGAGAGGTGCTTGCTGTAGGAGTTACAGCAGTATGTGTGATGGCATGTCCTGCTTGATGAGTTCGTAGGCTCCTTAAACCTTTTCCCAGAGTCTCCAGAAATGATCTGAGCCCAGCAGAGGAATAGCAAAAGTGGGCTTAGTCTGGTGTCTCCTCAAAGCTCAAGGAGCCAGTGGTTTCGGAGGACAAATTAGCCTCCACGGAAGGAACAGGGGATGTAGGACAACCCCGACCCACATCACTCTGGAGTCCTCACTGACTGGAGCACCCCTGGGGAAAGCCATTTTCTATCCCATTTGCTGACTCTATGTCTCAGCCCGCTCCCTCCGCGCAAATCTGCAGACAAAGCCAGAAATAAGCACAGTTTTAATCTAGCACAGGGACTGGTTAGTCATAGGCGCTTGCTTTCAAGTGGTGCCAGCTTGGTGGTGTGATGGGTGAGCCCCAAGAGCAACCTGGCATTAACTCATGCCCCAAAGGGCGTTCCAGTGGTTTGGGTGCTGCATTCCTCCAGCTCTCATGAAAACACCCGTGTTTTCGTGTCGGAGCCTGCCTCGTAGGCACTAACGAGCAGCACCCCCAGCTGAGAACCGTGCTCCAAACTGCAGTTAGTTTTACAACATCAGTAGTAAACATCTCTGCAGGTGGGGTTCATCTTGCTTGACTTCAGCCGTCAACAGGAGACATCTCCATCTGCAGTCGTCACCCCGGGCTCCGTTTAGATGGAGGCAAACAAGTGTTTGCAGGGATTTGTCTGCCCTATTTCAGACACCTCCGACGGGGCTGGGCTGACTCAGAGCCTACAAGCGTTGCTTTTCTCCACGGGTTGCCCAGGGAGCCGTCAGCGCTGCGGGTGGCTCGGTGACCACATTTGGTCAGCCTCAGGGGCCGTGTTCTCGGAGATCGCTGCGAGGGAGGGACGTGCTGCCAGTGGCAGCAACCTCTGTGCTTCTAGCCAGTTCCCAGTTCCCAGTTCCCAGGGCTTTTTGCTCTGGAAAGGCGCTGGGCAGGGGCAGAGCCGCCGGCTGTCCCTCTCCTGTTTAGCTCTGTGTTGCTCGGAGGGGGGATCTCTGCAGGTCACCTTCTCATCTCCTCCTTGCGCTCAGGAAAATCAATGCTCTAATTTGCCAGAGCGCAACAAAACAACTGTGATGACTGGAACAGAAATAGGATCGTATTCCTAAAGGCTCTGTGCTAAAAATGGTGCCGGTTGCTGTACCAGAGCTCCCCTCTGGCAGGCCGGGATGCTCCTGCGCGGAGCGGGGGGATGTGAGGGGCACAGGCTCACGCCGGCGGCGGGCTGCTCCTCCGCACCCGGGCTGGGACACACGCCTGTGCTGGGGAGAGCCGCTGCCCGCCCGGAGCGATGCAGCCAGGCCGAAGGAGACGGGCAGCGGTCCCAACCCATCTCTTGACCTTCAGTCGTGAGCAGTGCCATGGTCCATCCGTCCCCTCCCCAGCGCATGCGCTCCTTTGCTTCAAGGTTACTACACCAGTGCGCGGAGGTTCCCGTCGGCGCCGGACCTGCGGAGCAGAAAAGGAGCATCCCTCAGCTGCGACACCGAGACACGTGGTCACCGAGAGACTTGCCCAAGGTTGGCCAAGAGAGCTGTGGCAGAGCCAGGAGCTGAGCCCAGATCCGTCCCACCACCGCAAAGCTGTCCTTTCGTTTTGCTGGTGCAATTCTCTTTCCTCTTCCAGCGGCTGAGTAATGGCTTTGGGAAGATGACACTGCACTGATTTAGGGGGTTGACCTTGGGAATGCTCCTGCAAAAGCTGCGGTTTCCTGAACAAGGCTTCACATTGCCTTTTATGAACACTTTTCAGGTTACACATATAGTTGGGTATTTAGCAACTGGGAGGAAAAAAAAAATACGCATGCAAGAGAGAAAGAAGGGATGAAAAAAAAAAAAACACCATCCCTTTTATATCTCCAGGCTGCCTTCAGCAACAGCATTCCTAAATAGGAGAGGTTAAATATATTGCTGCCATTACACTCTACAAGGAACACATTCCATAAAAACGAAGGTGCCGTAAATTATACAAATATGATGCTAACAAGCCAGGAAATGCACTGCTAATGAGGTCAGCTATAGAACTCCCGCAGTGCTGCAAATCATGTGCCAATCCGGCGCAGGAGGTACAGGAGCAGCCCTGGGTCAGCATTTTCTGAGCGCATTTGTAACCCGCTGTTTGGCGAATAGTTATACAGGTAGATAAAAATCCTCCTCCTCTCCTTGTTTATGTGTCAAATAACCAAGGCACCAGACAATCACGCTTTGCATTAATGTACCTTGCTATTATGCCTATTGTTCTGTGGCGCAGAGTGGAGAATTAGTCACTCCGATGTGCAAATATTGGTTACAGTTTGGAAGCATGCATGCTTTTGTGTTCCTATCAGACTTGCTCCTAGAGGAATTATACATGCTGGCACCGGGGTTTTTTTTTCTTCCCTTGTACGTACTGTGTTTGCTAAAGCTCTTAAAAAAAAAAAAAAAGAAAAAATCAAATAAACATGTTGGCGGCAGCTAAGTTATTAGCTCACTCAACCTTCCTCCCCTGTTAGGCAGTGGGACAATAAACACGTTGAAATGTGGCATTTAGGAACCAAAACAAGAAACCTGCCCAAAACCTGTGTGCCTGAAAAACAAGCTCAGACCGCTTTGGATTGTTTCATCCCAGAATTTGAAGCGCAGCCGCCCCCCCCGAGCGGCGCGCCGGGCAGCGGGAGGGGGCTGGGATGCTCGCGCTGGCCGGGCGTACACCTGCGGCTCCGACCTTCGGCGGGGAGCGATGCTCTCCACCGGAGCAGCACAAGCCGTTGAGATCATTTTGCCATTTCTGCAAAAGCTCTGCTACTGCTGTGAGCCAGGCAGAGTGCGGCGCGGGGGCCCAGAGCCAAGCCCGCTGCGGTGTCCCGGTCCAGCACCTCTTCTCCCCTGCATCAGAGCAAACAGAAACACCCCGAAACAGCCCTGGTCCCGCAGAGCAAGCGCAGGGCTCGGCCGCACACCAGGCATCTCCGTAGCAAGCCCTGACTACGGGTTTCCTCAGGCATTACCTCTTTTTTTCTACCCCCCGCTTCGAGAGCAGGGTACGGGATTTGGAGCACTCGGTGGCGAAGGCTGTGCGGGGACGGGATGGGGGGTCCCACCACGGGCACCCCCGTTTCTGCCAGGCAGGCGCACCCACCTCAGGGAGCACCGTGCGCAGGCTCAGCACCGAAGGCCCATGTCCCAAAAGCGTCCGCCTTTGCGCGCAGCCGCCGGCAGCGGTGCTGCCCGGGCTGGGCGGCGGGAGGGAGATCGGGTGCTCGGAGCAGATCGACGCTGACGATCCCTGAGCTGTGAGCCCAGCTCAGGCAAAGTATGAAATATGCATATCTGCCTTTCATTTCCATATGGTTTTTATGGGTCCTCCATGCAGAAACAAGAGCAAAAGCCTCATTCAGAAGCCTCCCAGCTTGGCAGATTTATTACCAAATTAAGGAAGGAGGAAGCACATCAGCTGTCTGGCCCAGGTAGAGGGGATTATCTCTGCTTGAGAGGAACCAGACAAAGCCGTGGCTTGAGCTCAGAAAGGCTTCCCATCACGTCCAATAAAGACTGTGAAGTTTGGAGTGCCTGCAATGATCTCCGTGGCCAAACGGGGCCTTTTTGTGCTGACGGTTCGAGCGTGGCCACCCGAGAGCCACCACAGCGCGGTCCCTGCCCTCCCACCCGGCGCTCCTCGGGCAGGACCAGCAGAGAGCTCTGCTCTTGTTGCTTCTCATGCAAATAACTGATGCAAGCAGAAACGCATTTCTATATTTAATAAGCTGGATATTTACGTTAACTAAATAGCAGCTAATTATGAAAACATACTTAAGAGTCTGAGCAATTAAGCAATAATATATTACATAGTTATCAAGCCTCCAATACACATGTCCTTAATAATCAAAATATTAATATGCAACTACTCTTCTATTATACAGCAACTCTGCTATTATACAGAGAGTGTCCTATTACTGCCAAATTAAATGCATAGTTAGGCGAATTTAGGACACTTAATTTAATGCGTTCCCAAGAGTTCACTATGGCAGATTCTGCAAGACAGGCCTCTATCTAGGTAGCACAGGATTCCTGGAATTGCTCTTTACTCCAAAGCCACATGGCTTCGTTTGCTCAGAGACACGGTTAACCCCTTCATGGCAGCAAATTGCCAGGGAAACAGCTAATTCCCGGGGCTGTGCTCTTAGCTACCGATGAAGGCTGCCATCAACAACGAAAGAATGATGCGCAATGCGCTTTTTAATGGATCACAATGGAAGCGAGGTAAAGAGATATTGTAAAGCAGAGCAGGAGCTGAAGATGAATGGGAAGAAAGCAAGTAGGGAAGATAGTGGGCAGACACCTGTATTGTCCCAAGCACCAGAGTTTTCATTTATCCAGTTGCCAGGCTCCCAGTGCAGGGCTTGAACTGGTAGATGCGTCCAGCTCTGGAGCCCCCAACAGCAGAAGGACACGGAGCTGTTGGAGCGGGGCCAGAGGAGGGCCCGGAGATGCTGCGAGGGCTGAGCCCCTCTGCGGGGAGGACAGGCGGGGAGAGGGGGGGTTCAGCCTGGAGAGGAGAAGGCTCCGCAGAGACCTCAGAGCCCCTTCCAGTGCCTAAAGGGGCTCCAGGAGAGCTGGGGGGGACTCTGGGTCAGGGAGGGGAGCCATGGGACGAGGGGGAATGGTTTTACACTGAAAGAGGGGAGATTGAGATGAGATATGAGGAGGAAATTGTTGACTGTGAGGGCGGTGAGCCCCTGGCGCAGGCTGCCCTGAGAAGCTGTGGCTGCCCCATCCCTGGAGGTGTCCAAGGCCGGGTTGGACGGGGCTTGGAGCACCCTGGGCTGGGGGGAGGTGTCCCTGCCCAGGGCACAGGGGTGGCATTGGATGGTCTTCAAGGTCCCTTCCAACCCAAACCACTCTGTGATTCTATGTCTGTCAACTCAAACTCTGTTTTTTCCCCATATAAATACTGTGTGGTTGTACCAAGACGTTCACTCACGGCAGGAAGAGAGGGTGGTAAATACACCCGTAAATCCCTGCTACTTAAAAACTCGAGGAGCGTTCCCCCTTGCACGCTTTGCCCGTTGCTGATTGAGAGCTGCCGCATCCATGTGCCAAAGGGAAGGTGCTGGGTGCGCAGAGCCCAGGGGTGCCCCAGCACCCGGCAAAGGGCACCCAGTTCCTATCCCGCGCATAGTGTGTTTCATAGGACTTTTTAATTAAATCCCACAACAATAGGCCTCATTCTTCATCACTTTACACATTTTCCTGGGTGCAAAGTGGGTGTGAAATGTAAGCAGGCGGATTCGGTATCAATTTACACCTCGTTCTGCATCGGAAGGAATGAGGAGGGGCAGGGCAGGGGCTGGGGAAGGGGAAGGCTGGCTGTGGGGTGTGCTGGGCGCCTGCGGCAGTGGGGAGACGGAAGAAACGCGATTTCTCTGTTGTGAGGCTCTTTTAGCTGAGAAATCTCTAACTTTAACGTGTGAGCTAGGACTAGAGGTAACGGGCACAAACTGGAGCACAGGAAGTTCCATCTTAACATGAGGAGGAACTTCTTTCCTTTGAGGGTGGCAGAGCAGTGGCACAGCTGCCCAGAGAGGTTGTGGACTCTCCCTCACTGGAGACATTCAAACCCGCCTGGACGCCGTCCTGTGCAACTGCTGTAGGTGTCCCTGCTGTGGCAGGGAGGTTGGACTTAGATGATCTCCAGAGGTCCCTTCCAACCCTGACGATACTGTGATACTGTGAGCTTCCCTCTGTGCTTACTCCATTGAAATAGTTCTCTTCCCAATGCCTGGGTTGTTTGGGGAGCTGCTGCTATTTACTGTCCAATGTTTAAATTCCTTCAGAACTGGGGTGTTACTGGGGGTTGTGGAGCGAGTGGTGGGGAGACAAACTGGGGTCTTCTCTGGTGCTGGGATCTTTCCCTGGTGTACCTGCCTGCTGCTTGGGTGGCAAACTGGTCTGTACTGGTGCCTTAGTGAGTGATGCTGGTGCTTCTGAGCTGCGTCTGTGTCCCAGGTGACCTGTGGTGCGCTGCCCTCGCTTTCCCCATCGAGGTGGCTTTTTCTGCCAGAGGTTTGATGAAGGAGTGATGCTCCAAGGGATGTGCGGTCTGGATTTTATTTTTAAGGGGGATGATTCCTGCTTCTGAGCTGCTGGTACGGGTCTGGAAACCCATGAGATGCCTTTTTCGTTCTGTTCCCACCAGCGCAGACCCCTGCGGAGGGGGAGCGGGTCGCACCGCGGGGCTGGCACGCTGCCGGGGGCTGCTGGGCTGCGGGGAGGTGCAGCCAAAAACCCCGGTGCCCTTCTCCCCCGTGCCCTGCTCTGCGGAGGAGCTGCCTGCCCACCGCTGCTCCTGGTCCTATGTTTTTAAGGCCTTATCTGCCATATGGCTTCCAGTTGGGATGATTTATGGGGTGAGGAAAGCACACTGATAAATTTTACGGCTGGGCCCTGCGCAGACTGGGGGTATCAACAGCCCGATCCAGACAGCCCTAATGGAAACTGCCGGCACCGAGGAGCAAGGCGTTATTTATGACTGTCTGTAATGCCACTGGTGGAAATTTATCATCGCTTCTGCCAGGCAGGCTGGAGCTGCGGCATGGCCGGGGGAGGAAGGGGGACGTGGAGGGGAGAGGGTAGGACAGGACGGGCACTTGTTGGGGGACGCGTGGGGAAAGCGGAGCAGAGCGACCGTGTGAGCGATCCTGGGGGCTCAGCGGAGTCTGGCCAAGCTTCGTCCCGCGGATGGAAAGGGGATGCAGGCGCCTGCCCGGGCTCGGCTTCGGCCAGCTGCTCCCAAAGCTTCACATCCCTGGCCGGCACCGAGATGCGGCGTAACGGGATGGCTATGAACATCCCTTCCCACGCTGGCATCTCGCAGCCGCACAGGCGGGGGGAGCTTTGGAGGCACACGTGGTCCCCAAGGCTTGGTCCCCCACCTCGCTGCCTGGCCCCGATGCTGCGGGCAGCCGGCAGGACTGAGGGGACACTGGTGCCCAAGGTCACCCGGGAAATCCATGGGGAACAGCAGCCCGGAGGCGGGAGGCTGGAAAGGCAAACCCCTAACGGCCGCTGCCGGGCTGGAAACGCAGGGGATAAATCAGGGAGCCAGGGAGGGGGTGTGGAGACATGCGAGATGCTGGTCCCCCCTCTTCTCAGCCGGTGCTACATTTGCTGGAGGAATGAAAAAAATAATAAATTTTAAAAAAAATTAAAAGGGAGCAGCTATAAAATCTAGATACTAATAAAATGTTCCAGGAAGATGAATTCTTCCGATATAATGGTGATCCCTGATACTGAAATGTTCCACAAATACATTTTCATAGCCCCACTCAGTATTATTTGTAGATCTTTTTGCAACCCTTGTCAACAAATTCCTGATAAAAAGGAGACACTTTGCTGTGTGCTAAAGCTATGAATTTAAGAAGTGTCAACTGGTCCTTATTTATGGCGCAATCTTTGGCTTTCTCATTTTACTGATGTGGTTTGGTGCAGACTTGCTTCTTCACTCACGCGCTCTCCCTCCTTGCTCCCCAGTTTGGGATATTAATACTGCAGCTGTCGCGGGCAGAGCGCTGACTTTCTCAAGGTGCAGAGAAGTTATGCTCTGCAGACAAATCTCTCCGAGTAGGAAAATCCATCAAGGGGAGGGGGGAAAACACCGCCTTGGCAAACATCGAAATTCTCCCGGTGTTGTTAGGCAATGCCGGTGTTTGCTCGAGCTGCCCTGTCTCCCCGGGCACAATGATTGCGGCTGCGGAGACCTGGGGACAATGGGTGAGGACGCGGCTGGTTAAATAGAAACGGAATCCCTGCGGGATGGGATGGAGGGAGCTGGAAGGGGAAAGTCGGGAGGGGAGACCTGCGGGGCTCCCTGGCCTTGCAAGCCAAGGGGCTGCGCGCTCGCTGCCGCTGCCTGCACCCTCCCTTCCCCGCACGGGCTAGAAAGGGGTGAAATGGCTCAAAATCCTGCGTGGAGATGTGGGCTGTCCCCACGGGCGCCCTGGAGTGCCCGGGGAAGGGAGGCACATCTTAGAGGACAGCAAAGTGAGATGTTAAGTAGTGAGTGCCCCCAGAAGTGAGCAGGGTAAGAGGCGGTCCTCTTAAGGTGAGAAGGGCACCTCTGGCAACATCCAGCAGAGCACAAAGTCATCAAACTTGGGTTTTTGCAAAGTTTGGCCAGAATTTTTCATCTCAAAGACTGTGTTCGGTGTCCAGCTGACCAATAAACGCCGGTTTGCCTTGGGAGAGCTGCCTTGCAGCTATAACTCGCAGCTGGGCGCCTAACGTGCCCTTAGAAGTTCTAGCTCAGGGTTGATTTAGGCTCCTCTGGCGAGGCCTCAGCGTGGAGCAGCGGTCCTGTGACTCACAGCTCAGCCTCAGGGCTCACCCTCCCGCAAACGCTCCATCCAGGACTAATAAAGGAGGCTGTGTCAAGCCGGGGGTCTTGGGAAACTCTTTTTCCGGTACAAATCCATGTACAAATCAACAACAGATTATTCAGGGTTCGTGCTTGGAGGGGTGGTGACAGTAGTTACTAAAATAACTGCTAATCGGAAGTTATACTTTGAGTTTGCTTGCGGAAAGCTGTGGCACGGAGGAGAGGCCCTATGGAGCTGGGTGAAGGTCCGGATTTACCCATCTCGCTGCCGGAGACCCCGCCGGGGTCTCAGCCTTCTGCTGCCGCCCAGGAGGGAGCTCCCTGTTCCCCTGGCAGTCCCTGAAGGCTGTGGGGGCTCCGGCTGGGGTCCAGCCCTGTACCCGCGCCCGAGCAATGAACCTGGTTCTGGGAGGAGTTTGCAACATGGAAACTTGAGACAAAAAGATGCTTTCCGGGTCACTGGGTCCTCCGCTCTCACAAACATCATCTGCTCCTCCTTTGTGCACCTCTCGCTCTTCCCCAGAGGGAGACGGGGTCTTCTGGTCCGTGGGATGGAGATCCCCGCTCACGCTCCCTGCAGAGCATGGCTCTGCCTGGCGAGGATGCTCCGAGCATCCCGGGGCACGTGGGGCCAGGGACACCGCTCTCCCCAGTTGCACTGCAGCCACACTCTTCCAACTCCTACAAATGAACTGGGAGCACTGGGATTCTCAGGGACAAAGGGCCAGTAAGCATGGCCTGATCTCCCCCGCGCTTGCAGAGATGCTTGGGTGCCTCGGGGACAATTAGCTCCCAGTTTGCAGATTCTGCTTTAACTATGGCACATGTTCATAATTTAAGGTCTTTACAATGGTGCTTGGTTAACACCGGAGCCTACTCCCTGCTGCCCATACCTTTTGTTTGGGTGATTTACTATTCCTCTGTGCCCCTCTGCCCACCGAAATTCATAACAGCTTTCACACAGCAATAGAAAGCTCGTAATTATAGCTATGTCTGGTAGTGCCATTGGAGCTAAAGGGCCTGCTGGCACTTTCTTTTAACAGGAATCCAGCTCCCAGCTGGAATGAAATTTGCCCTGCTGACGGGGTCTTTTTATTAGTTTGTTTGAGCCCTTATTAAAAAAATACCCTAGTTTTTGGCAGCGACGGTCCGGTGTGCTCCACCTTCGAGTCTCCTGTGCTCAGACTCAGAGTTTTCAAAGGAGTCTTGGGAGTTCGGCTCAGCAGTGCCTGGGCACTTCACCCCAGCCAGAAAGCATTGCCCTCGGGCTGTTGCTGCCCGGGACAGTGATACCGTTTGTTTGGGTTTTATAAGAGAGGTTTATTTTTAATTATTCAAAGTCGCCCAGGCAAATGTGCAAGAAATCAGGTATAACCCAATAAAAGCCGTGCTGTTTAGGTGCTTGGTGATCTACAGACCTCACTGTCCACTGCAGCTTTTTTTTATCCTCTCACTCCATTTGTGTTTCTGAAAAGGCGGTGGTTTACCTTCTTGCGGTGAAATGTGGCGTTGGAGTGACAGAAGTGTGGGACACCGGCGTGCCCCCAGTGCTGCTGCCTGCAGCAGGGATGGACTCAGAAGGCCCTTGGCTCATGGGAAGGGACTGTCCTCTGCCCGCAGGGATGCCTTAAACCCCGGCAGAGCACGGTCCTGCCAGAAGGGTAACCGGAGCGAGCAGAGAGGGCTCCAGGGGAAGGAGGGAGAGGAGAGAGAGGGGGAAGGACAGAAAGAAAAGACAGACGGACAAGCAGACAAGAAGGTGTTCACAGGGTGGATGAGAGAGGTAACGCTTGGGGAGACACTCCAGTTTTGCTTTGTCTCCTGTGTGTTTGTCTGGGGACCTCGGTCGGTACTTGAGCAGCTCTTGGAAGCCGGCAGAGGTGACAGACGTCCCTACAACAGCCAGGGGGTGGCAGGGGGCTGATGTGACGCGGTGAGCCACCGCACAGCCCCAGAGGAGCTCAAACGCCTCATGTTCCCAACATAAGAAGGACATGGACCTGCTGGAGCGCATCCAGAGGAGAGCCACGAGGATGATCCGAGGGCTGGAGCACCTCTCCTATGAGGAGAGGCTGAGAGAGTTGGGGCTGTTCAGCCTGGAGAAGAGAAGGCTCCGGGGAGATCTTATTGCGGCCTTCCAGTACCTAAAGGGGGCCTACAGGAGAGCTGGGGAAGGACTTTTTACTGGGGCATGGAGTGATAGGACGAGGGGGAACGGCTTTAAGCTGGAAGAGGGCAGGTTTAGATTAAACATTAGGAAGAAGTTTTTCACTTTAAGGGTGGTGAGGCACTGGCACAGGTTGCCCAGAGAGGTTGCTGAAGCCCCGTCCCTGGAGGTGTTCAAGGCCAGGCTGGACGTGGCCTTGGGCAACCTGGTCTAGTGAGAGGTGTCCCTGCCTGTGGCAGGGGGGTTGGAACTCGATGATCGTCAAGGTCCTTTCCAACCTAAACCATTCTATGATTCTATGATTCTATGTTCTCGGGGGTTTGTTCCTCACTTGCCTCTCCGAGTGGGTGGGATGGTGTGGAGGGGACGCGTGTGGGGTAGAGGTGTCTCCAGAGGGGCCGGCTCTGCTTTGGGAAGGAGCAGGGATAGCCGTGGGGTACGGAACCCAGGAGCTGCTGCGGGTGCCTGGGTGCGCCCCTCTCCTTCCAGTCCCACGCATCACTGCTCAGGCACTCACCAAAGAGTCCCTCCGCCTTATTTGCAGCCCCTCGGTTGTTGCTGCCGGCCGGTCCTCGCAGGATCCTTGGCCCAGGCGCCCCTCTTGTGCAAGCCTGTGGGGTTAACCGCGGGCGGTGAGCCATCACGCCGGGGGACGTGAAGAATCCAGTTCCAGGGAAGGATATGGAACCATGAGACGACTTCCAAAAATAGAGAGAAAGACCAAAATAGCGGGTCATGAATCTCAAGCACAGAAAGCAGGTCCAGCATCGCCGCAGGGGGCCGCCGGCTCCTGGTGCACCAGCCGTGCTGCGCCTGAGCTGGGGGGCTCCAAATACAGCCTGCGGATGGACCGCAGCTCCGCTCATGTTCCGCGTCGGGTTTCAAGGTGTAAATTCCCATCAAGAAACTGGCTGAAAGGAGAAGCACGTCATCTGATCTCTGCACAACGGATTTACAAGAAGGGATCACGCAGGCACGCTGGGATCGTCGTAACTAAGTCCAGAGAACATTCCCGGTAGCAGGCGACAGCAGAGAGCACCGCTCTTCGCCGTACGCTTGCACTGCGAAATCCTAGAGGGATTTTAACAGCATAAGACACGTTTCATAGAAGTTTCAACGGCAAAAATGTAACAGGAAAGATCTCGGGAAATTTCTTAGTGCAGTTTGGCGTTCGTGGGTAAAATCGAGCGACCAGAGCGGGTCTGTGCTGGCTGTGGGGACGTGGCAGCTGCCGGGGTCGCCCCTTCCCTGCTGCTGCGGCACCAGGTCCCGCAGCCTGTGCTGGTGCCGTTGGTGTCCTTGTGCAGACATGATTTTCTCACACAGCTTCCCCGTCAGCCCAATTTGTGAAAACTTAGTCCTAAATTATGCTCCAGGATGCTACAGATGCATCTGTGCAATAGCGGAGACAGGACCCTTTATTCCTGTTACCAGAGGGTTTCTTTAGCCAAAATGCTTTGTATTTAAGAACTTGATCCTCTGAAACAATATTGTTGTCTCAGCGTTGTCTGTGCATGATGAGGAAAAGCAGAGACTAACAGTTCTGTGAATTCCTCTCTTGACTGGAAATGCTGGGTCTTTTTGTTAGGACTTGCAGTTGAAGGCAATTGCTATGTGTTAAACAGGGACTGCAGCATGTATTTATTTACCTCTAAAGGGTTTTATTACTTCCACACACACATTCTTTGCTGATTTGAACATCCTGAAGGCAAAGCTATACATGTGCCAGCGCTCTGCAAACTAAAGGGCCAGTTCTTGCAAGGTTTTCCTGCTCTGGTGATGGCTCCAGGGTCAGCTCACAAAAAGAAGGTCATTCAAAAGACAAGCGATGTTTAGAAACTGATAACCACCGGGTTCTGCTGAAAGGGATTTGATTTCCCCATCTAAAAGGAGATCTTTGATTAGTGACTGATGGGGCAACTTCAAAAGCTCATGGGGTCTGGCTGAGATAAGCATTCAAACCTGGGATGCTCCTTCCCAAAGCCTCTTTGATCTGGAATTAACGCTGGAAATCTTGCAGGCTTTATTGTGAGATTTCCAGTGTTTTTAATGACGCACCAGGCACAATGGGACCCACCTGGCTTTTCCTCGCCAGCCAGCAGTAAACGGGCAGGGTATGGTTTAGCCGGGGCTTTCCAGGGGGGGGAGAAGGGCTCTGGCTCCCTGTGGCCAAGCGCAGCCCCGGAGCCCCTTTTGGAGGCTGAGAAGGGAAATTAATTACCCGAACGGTGCTGCTTTGGGGTGCGCGGCACCCGGCGGGGGCTGGACCCCCGCACCGCTCGTGGCTCTTGGCCGAGGTTTGCTCTGGCTCACCCCAGGGACACGAAGGACTTCGGTGTGCTGTCCCCTTCCCCGCGGTCAGTCTGAGCCGCAGCCTTTGGTGCCGCTGGTGGACGGCACTGGGCATCACCGGGGGCTCACCAGTTTGCACCAGTGGGCAGCCTGCGTCGGTCGGCTCGCTGCCAGCTTCGGAAGGGACACGCGCTCCCGGCTCCGCGGCCCAGCGGAGGGTTTGCTCGGGGTCTGTTTGCGCTTACTCCGCAGTGAGGGTTCGCAGAAGCGGCGTGGCGAGGCACGCGTCGGGCCGGGAGCTGCCGCTGTTCGCCTGCGCTGCGGACGCACACGCTGACGGGGTACTGCCAGTCCCGGCCTTGGTTTTAGGCATAGAATGTGTCACACCTGGAAGTAATTAGGATGAATTTTTACTAATTCATAGCTAATTGCACAATTACTCTTCTGCGAAAGATTCAACTCTCGAAAGACACTTCAACACATGAAATAAGTTTCTCCGAATCTGGCTTGAAAAAATAGCATGAAAACATTAGGCTGGATCCAAAACATTATTTTCTTTTCGAATTAAGTAATTCTTTCTGAATGTATTTCAAAACGCTCAGAGCTGACAGGGATGGTTTCGCCAGTAGTTTCCGAAGGGGAGAGCTGGGGGGGGCCCCGTGCGAGCCGTGTTCCCGGGGTGCACGAGCCCAGGAGCCACCTTCCCTGTCGCGTGGCATCCCTCCGGGCTCTCTGCTCCGTGTGAAGGAGAAGCCGAGCTCCCGGGACCGGCGCTCATCCCTCTACTCTCGGCGGTGTGGCGGTAAAGCGGTTTCTGGCAGCGGCCCAGGCTCAGCCCCCCGCGCCCGGCGCAGGATGGTGCTGCGGTGCGGGACCACCCGGGCTCAGAGCGGGCGCGCGGGGAGCGGTGCCGGTGCGCAAACCTCGCCGACCCGCTTTGACGAGTCGCTTGACGCGGTGTCTATATCTCCTGCGCACTTGCAAATGATGTTTACTATTTAATAAGATGTGATGAGACTGTTCTGATACTTCAAAGGCAGCTGACAGTTTTGTTAGAGATAATCAAGGAACTTTTGGACAATTACGGTGAAGGCTTTGACAGGAAGAAAACGCATAAACCTTGTAACTGTAACTAGCACCAAAGTCAAAGATTCTTCCCTGGAAACAACTTGAATATTCATTTTATCCATTAAGCGTCACTTTTTTATTTATTCATTTTTATTCCGTGCTTTTTTATGTCACTTTGCTTCCTTCATGCCCGGGAGAGCTCTTTTCTTGTTACAAGATGTGAATCTTCCCACCTTCTTGAACTTCCTCCGCTCCAAAGAGGCGGAGGGCTCTCGGTGCTGTGCTGTCTCCCTGTATGTCCCTCTGCTGCCCCGGCACATCCCTGCCCCTGCGGGAATGGCGGGGGGACGCTGCGGTCCCCATTTTGCAGATTTCTTACGAGACCAAGAAGCGCGGAGACCTCTGCGAACCCTGCGAGGGCCACGGCAGCCCAAGGCAGCGGGCTGCGGCTGGTCAGCGGGAGAAATCCCCAGTGACTTCCGAGGGATGGGGCTGGATCTGGGAAAGGAAAAGTATCAGTAATTCAGCCAGGATGGGCAAAACTTAAATGTCCCTTGAAAGCATCTGACAAAGCAGGTGAATGAGAATGAAAACCAGCTGAGCTCTTCCTCTGGGTCATCTGATATGCTGATTTCCCCTAATATTGATTGATGTTTAGCTTATAGACATATTGTCAAGCAGACGCACGGGGCTTTTTTTCCAGTTGATGTCCAGGGAAAGTGTTTCATTTAATCACAAACCTTCTATCACTCAAGCCAGTGAGAAGGAAATTTGATAATATGGACGTAAAACTAAAGCCGCTGATCTAATAAGACTTTTGCGTGGTATTAGCAGGAACAGGCGGTGACAGATCGCCGGCGTGCTCGGGTGGGAATTACCGCCATGACGAGACTTCAGCAGCGCAACCAGCGCCTCCTGCTACCCCGGCAGCCAGGCTGAGGAGACAAAACTGCTACTAGGAGAAAACTTTGAGGTTGTGTTAGATGAGCCCTGCCCGCGCTGTGGGGCCGCGGAGGGACGGAGCGATGGGCCCGGCAAGGCAGCGATGCCGTGGCGCGTGGCTGCCGCTCGCCTGGGGGGGGCCAAGCCCCGTCTCGGGGTGCACTCCAGGAGATGCTGGGGGGTTCTGTGCTGATTCTGCCCTGGGTTTCGCCGGCGTACAGTGTGTGCGGCCTCTTTTCTCTTTCCATCCCCGTTGCGTCCTGCGCTCGCATCCCCGTCAAGCCCGACGCCCCCAGCCCCTCCGGTGCGCGGGGACTGGCCGTGCGTGCGTCCCCGCGCCTCTCCTGGCTGCTTCAGCGCTGTGCATCGCATCCTCCGGTAGTCACTCAGGAAAGTAATTGGCCAAAGATTATTCTGTATAATTGAATGGCAGGGGCTTTGTATACCAAACAGGGACTTGTCTTTGTCAAAAAGTCTTTACAAAGTATCCAGCTCCGGGTGTCAGGGAGGACAAGTTTTTTAATCATGTTAAAATGATTTATTTAAACGTCAAGCCATGTCACCTCACTTCCTTTCATTTTTCAAACTGTTTGTGTTTTTTCTGGATGATAAATTTATCTTCAGACAGCCTCAATATGACTAATTAACTTTGAAATATAAGAACCAGATGTGTGAGCTGGAGAGCTTTCTGAACTCATGCCAGGCATTTTTTTCCCCTCTTCTCTTTCCCTCTCTGCTCCCTTTCCCCGCTGCCTGCGCTGAAACCGCTTTGCAGACACCCACAGCACATGGAAAAAAAACAGTTACAGAGCCGGACTGACCCTCTTCCCCTTCCTGCCCCGTGCTGCCCCGGCCCAGGTTACATTTTACCGCCGGAGGTGGCCCCCGCGCTGGCGGGCGAGACGCCGGCGGCCCCGCGTACCTGCCGTAATGATATTTAATGTGGAAGGCGAGCTGCCACGGTTCGGTTGCCACATGAAAGGCAATCGAGGCTGGATGTGACATAAAGTGAATTCTTTTAAAGAAGATCCTCCCGTGTGAAGTGGGTTTTCCCCTTCTCTTTTCACGAGACGATCGCTCCGCGCTGCTCGCAGAAGGGAAACGTTTATGTACCAATTAATTAAGCGAAGCCTCTCAGCTTAATTTTTCTCACGGTGACGCACGGTCTCGTCCCCATCGCCGTCGCAGGACAAGGGTGGGAGCAGCAGGGCAGCACGGCCGCGGGCGGGCAAGGGCCGGGTCCCGGGATCCCCTCCCGTTCCCGCTGCGCCAGGGGAAGCGCGGTGCCCCCCAAACCCCCCAAACCCACAGCCAGGGCCGCCGGAGGGGGCGGGGGGACCGCGGTGCCGCAGCAGCGCCCGAGTCCCCCAGGAGAGGATGGGATAAGGGGAACCAGGACCCCATGGCAACGTGCGGCTGCCCGCAAAGGCGGCAGATAGCGAGGACAGTAAATAACGGTCTTCACGTTTCTCATACACTTTTCTTGACAAAACACTCATTAATCACAGAATGTGCTGAAGCTGATTGCAGCGAGGGCTGGCGTTGGTTCTGGAGAGCTGTCCCATTTTGAAACCGACGGACAAATAGCAGTTTTCAGTTTTAAATTACTTTTCACCTCGCAGCTCAACAGGGCCTGCGGAATGAGCAGCGTAAGGGCCAGGGGTGAAGGCGGGAATCGAAACGTAGCGCCGGGACCAGCTCCGGACTGGGGAGGGGGATTCCGAGATGATGCTGCTGCTTGAGCTCTGCCCAGCTCAGGAAGGGAAAATGAGTTTTCTTGGATGCTGGTGATGAGAAAACCCTTCCCTGCCCCGCGCTGGGGCGTCATCTCTTCTCGCTTCGACTAACGGGGCTGGCGCGAGACGGATGGGGCACGACAGAGAGGTGCGGGAAAATCCTGGGATGCGCGGACACATCTGAGCAGCTCTGCACAGGCACTGCGATCCTGCGGGAAAGGTTGTTGAGACATCAACCCCGGCGTCTCCAGAGGAGCCAGGGTGACAGGACACGGCTTTTTTCTGCCCCTTTTTGCGGCTCTGGTGTCTTCAGACAGGCACATCGGGCAACCACAGTGGGGAATTGTCCGGCTCTGCTCCTGTGATCCTGCCGGGGACGGCAGCGATGCGCAGCCCCTGCCCTGTGCCGGGTCCCCGCGTCACCAGGGGAGCGACATCGCCCGTCAAGCAAACTTCAACAAATGTCTTTTCAGCCAAAACAGATTTTTCAAACAAAGTGTAAATATTCATGTAAAAATGTTGATTTCAGTGGAGATTTTCCTGATCTTCTTGGAACTGGTAATCAAAATAATGTTTTTTAAATTGCTGTTTTTAAAGGCTTTTTTTTTTTAAGTTTTCATTTCAACAACCCTAAATTTATTCTATGGAAAAACTTCAGTCAAAATTATTGGGTCGGTGTGTTAAAGGGAGATGGTTGCCATTTTTTTTAACCACTTCCAGCACGTGGGCTTTTGGGAGCGTGCTTCACATTTGCGCCTGCCGTCATCGGGGAGAGCACAAACGGCTGGCGAGGTCAATTCTTTTAATTACGGCTTTCCAGGGCTGATTAAGCAATGTGTATCTGTGCACACAAACGTGCGATTCCTGCGACGTCTGTGCTGAACTCGGTGGGCAGGAGAGGGGCGGTTGTGCCACCCGAGCTGTCCCCTGCTCACGTGCGCCCCGGTGGGGTGCAGAGCGGCTTGGTGGGGTGCGGAGCGGCATTTGCAGGCTTCATCTGCGAGCTTTGCCCGCCTGGCACCCGTGGATGGCTCTGTGCCCTGGGCAGCGGCAGGGCCTGGGCAGCGGCAGACTCGCATCCACATCCAAAGAAGAATTGCAAGGATGCCTGCTGGCTGGCGACGTGGGGCTAACACGGGAGCGGCAGTTCACGCAAGCAAGCTGCCGATGCCGTAAGGACAAATAAGCAGATAAATTGCATTGCCCAATGCGGGGCAGCCCGGGGCCCCTTCTGCTGTTTCCTCCAGCGGGTAACAGGCTCTGTCCAGAGGAGAGGGGAGGGATGCAGGGATGCGGGTCGGGGCCCAGAGGAGAGGAGAGGGATGCAGGGATGCGGGTCGGGGCCCAGAGGAGAGGAGAGGGATGCAGGGATGCGGGTCGGGGCCCCAGAGGAGAGGAGAGGGATGCAGGGATGCGGGTCGGGGCCCTGGAGGAGAGGAGAGGGATGCAGGGATGCGGGTCGGGGCCCTGGAGGAGAGGAGAGGGATCCAGGGATGCGGGTCGGGGCCCAGAGGAAAGGAGAGGGATGCAGGGATGCGGGTCAGGGCCCAGAGGAGAGGGATGCAGGGATGCGGGTCGGGGCCCAGAGGAGAGGAGAGGAATGCAGGGATGCGGATCGGGGCCCAGAGGAGAGGGGAGGGATGCAGGGATGCGGGTCTGGGCCCTGGAGGAGAGGAGAGGGATGCAGGGATGCGGGTCAGGGCCCAGAGGAGAGGAGAGGGATGCAGGGATGCGGGTCTGGGCCCTGGAGGAGAGGAGAGGGATGCAGGGATGTGGGTCGGGGCCCAGAGGAGAGGAGAGGGATGCAGGGATGCGGGTCGGGGCCCAGAGGAGAGGAGAGGGATGCAGGGATGCGGGTCGGGGCCCAGAGGAGAGGACAGGGATGCAGGGATGCGGGTCGGGGCCCTGGAGGAGAGGAGAGGGATGCAGGGATGCGGGTCGGGGCCCAGAGGAGAGGAGAGGGATGCAGGGATGCGGGTCGGGGCCCTGGAGGAGAGGGAAGGGATGCAGGGATGCGGGTCGGGGCCCAGAGGAGAGGAGAGGGATGCGGATTGGGGCCCCAGAGGAGAGGAGAGGGGAGGAGAGGGATGCGGGTCGGTGCTGGGGCTGGGAGGACACCCGGCACAGGCATGGCCGGAGCCCGCGCCAGGCATCGCCCTCCGAGCCGGCTCGGCAGCACCGCACGCAGCTTGTTAGGGCGATAATGGAACATTTCAAACACAACAGCATTAAAAAACGAGCTGAACTTTCCCCTCCCCGTGCCTCAGCCGTGCCCTAAATATACATAACAAGCTGCGAAAGCCGGCTGGGTGCGAGCGAGGAGCCATCAGCGGATGTTGACAGCCTTGATGTCTTGGCGGGCAGGATCCAACAGCATCTCCCACTGTATGGCGCTAGATATTTAATAAAGTAAAACCCCCAGGATCAAGAAGGCTGCAATCCCTCCCAGCTCCTTTCTTCTGCTTTGCTCGAGCTCTTTCAAGCCTGCCTCCCGTCTCTCTCCAGAAAATCCTTTCATGCCTCCCTCACCAGACTGACATTTTGACAAGTTGCCACGAGTGACATCTGATTTGTACAAATTTCAAGACTAATAAATCTACCTGTCAAAGCGGAAACTTTAAAAGGAGCTAAGCCCAGCGGGTATAGTTTAACAGAACTCAAGTTGATGAAACTGTAGGATGGAGAAATTATATCTGTCACAATCCACCCACATTAGTTCTGTAGAGATGTTGGCAACTGAAACAAACGTCTTTCACAGCCTGGAAAAAAGGGAAAAAAAAATAAAAGGAGACTGTTAATACTGTGAGTAACAAGTAACAGTTCTATTTGTAAACTAGCAAATTTATTTATTTAATTTTTAATTTGCTTGTAGATGCACGAGGGAGGGAGCGACCCTCCCTGCTCCCATGCACCGTCGGCAGCCCCCGGCCCCCGGTGAGCCCCGGTGACGTGGCACGAGGTCTCGGTGCTTTCGGCCCCCCCGCGCTCGCCAGCACCTCGCTGTGGTTATGACACCGCCAGGACGATGCTCATGCGAGGCTGCAGCGCCTGCTGAGGCCATGTCCCCTGCGAGGCCGCGGGACTCGGTGCCATCCCGACAGGTCCGGCCACAGGCTGAGCCCCGTCCGACGCTCCGTCCCCCTGCCCTCCTTTTTCTGCTGGTATTTTCTTCTGTTTTCTTTGCAGCCGGTTCCCCACTTGTGCCGAGAGCCTGGGACACAGGGGGAACGCGCTGCCTCCGCCAGACTCATCTCCCATCTGCAAACCTGAACCTTTCTAAGGGCTCAGCTCAACTTTCTCCCCAGTTCATGGCTCGTTTCCCCGGGAGGCTGCAAACACCCGCAGCCGAGGGAGCGGATTCGAGAGCAGGGCACGGGCTCCCCTGGGGGGCCCCATCCCTGCAGGGTCGGTGCAGAGGCGGCGGTGGGGCTGCAGGGAAGGAGACCCCAAACCCTCGCCCGTTCCCCCACCTCGGATGCAGGGCCTCGAACCCCGTGGTTGAAACGTTTTGCTCGTGCGGCGTTACAAGGGAGGCTGCATGTTTGAAGAGCAGGTTAGAGAAGCATCCAGGCACGCCAAGGGAAGGAGATGCGGTCTCGTACCCGGCTGAATTTCCTTTTTTATTGCGTCTTCTGTTTGAGACACACAGACGTGAGCAGCCAGTTCATTCTGCCTGTTGGAAAGAGATTGATTTGAAAGTCGCACGTTGCATGAAACTCCCGTAGCCACGTCTGCAGCACTGAGAGTGTCTTCAGGTGTATCTAATGACTGAATGAAACCTCTGAGCTGATGATTTATGACAGCTGGTTTGGTTATAACTTGCCCATCTCCTTTCATTACAGAGGAGACTGGAGTGTTAGCTCTTTCCGCTTGAATCCCATCTGCCGAGAGACTCCCTGCTTTCTCCCCAGCCTGCAATATTGCTGTCTCACCCAGCGAGGATGTGCTGGCTCTGCATGGAGAGGAGAGGAGAGAAGAGCTGCCAGCAGTCTCCTTTGCCCGGTGTGGGCTCCCACCTCGCTCCTGCTGCCCCGAGCTCTGCGCGGGAGGCACACAAGAACACCGCTGCCCTTCGGCACGACACCGCGCCGGCTGGCCCCGTGTGCAGGTCTGTAGCCGGCTGAAGCTTGTTTAAATCCCGCTTCAAGGGATGCCCAGGCTTCGTGTGAGTCCTCTGCTCCCCGTGAGTAAACCGCGACTTGTAAGCTCTAATCACAACCGACGTTTCTGAGCGCTGGGGGGTCCTGGCCCGGGGCGCCGGGGGGATCGGCAGCGGAGCGGAAAGGCGGCCGGCCCGAAGCCCAGCCAGCCCCGGGGTCTGTCCCCAGCCTGGCAGCAGCAGCGGCTGCGGGGGGAGCTGCGTGGGGACAGCGTGTCTGTGGACCCCCAGTTTCTGGCCACCAGTCACGCACGGATGGCAGTGAAAGTCAAGTGTTGCCGGCAAAGGAGCTTCTACCCATGGACTTAACGCAGTGCAGAGAGCGCGGCCCTGTCCGGCAGCACAGAGACGGCGCACGGCAGAGATGGGCGCCCACACTGACACCGGTTTCTGCGTGCAGGAGCGCAGTAGCTCTTTTCTGGTGGCAGCTCCGTGGCGGGGCACATCGCCCGGGGCTTGCTCTCCCACCCGCTGCTGCCAGCGGAGCGACCGCCTGGACGGGGGCCGCCGTCCTCAGCCTCCCGAACGCCTCTCGCAGCCTCAGCCTCAGCCCTGGCCAAGGCCGTCAGCGTGCCGGGGCGCCTCCGGACCGGCCAGGGAATGTTTGCGGCCGGCTCCGGGTCAGCTGGAACCCAGGAGCAGCTGGAAGGAGGAACGGGCACGGCGGGGACGGCTGAGCGGGGCTGCGCCCCGATAACTCACGGCAGAGCAGGTGACGAGAGTGCTGCCCCGCGCCGGAGCTGCCGCTTTCCAAAGCAGCCGCTCGCTGGTCCTGCTGTGCGCGGCGGACCCCAACAGCCACCAGCTCCCGTCGGCCGGACCAAATCCTGCCAGCGCCGCGGGCAGACAGAGCGCTCAGGACTCGGCCCTCTCCTGTGCGGCTCCGTTCAGGGCCATCAGTCCCAACACCAAAACCCCAACCACAAACCCGGGAGCGGTCGCGGTTCGCAGGCTCGCCGGCCAGCCCCGGCTCCCCAGCACGGGTGGGACAGCACCGGGAACACGGCCCCTGCCGTGAGACCCCCATTTTGGTCCTGCTCCTAGAGAAGTCAGCAGGAGCTCTCCCATTTTGCAGACTGGCGTTTCCACAGGATGAAGTAATTACCAGGCAACCAATAAATCCCAATCCTCATCACCCTGACCACCGGAGCAGCTCGCCGTGCTGCGAATCTCTGGAAGGTTTCTGAAACCTCAGCTCTGCGTAAACCTTCTCCAGCCACGCTGGGATCATCACGGGCCATTCCTCACTTCCAACAAGTCTTATTTAGAGATGTGCTTCCACGGAGAAGCGGTCAATATATTTGTTTTCCTCTAGATGTACAGCTGCAGCAGCAAGCCATGCAGGAAGTTTATTAAGCTTGGTTAATTTTCTAATAGCCGCAGCAATGATGGATGTAAGCCACGCTGTCTTCCATAAATAAAATAATCATGCTGATGGGAAAATACAATTCCTGCAGCTAAGGCAGATAATATATGATATGTTGCTACCTACCGAGCGTCTCGTCTCTGGTAACATTCCCATCTACTTCAGCGGGGTCAGAGTTCGGCTGGCGCTATGTGCTCTCCCAGACACCATATACTGGGGATTTTAGTGTAAACAGCCCGCCGAGGTGGGTTGGGTTTTTTTTTTCGACATCTGTATTATTTCTAAATGTAATTCCTATGTGGAGGGCTCCGTTGCGATGAAGACTGAATCGAGAGGCTCTGCCCCTGCACACCTCCGGCAACGTTTCCCGCACCGGCCTGGCCCCCGGGGTGGGCACCCTGCGGACGGGCGCTCGCATGCTGCCGTGGCCGACGGCTTTGAAGCCCATTTTCACTTGCGACTCTTCCACCCAGGACTGGAGGCCCCAGGGCCGAGGGGTTGGTTTTGGCTGGCGTGAGGAATTGTTTTCCAGCCATTTCTGCCAGGAAGCCGAGCGCTCGCTGCCGTCTCTCCCAGCTGGGGGGGGGCAGGCCGTGCCGGGCAGCCCTGTGCCATCTCTCGCGGGGGCTCAGCCCCGCTTCGAGCAGCCTCTGGAGCCGGGGAGGGGGACACCCGCACCCCTCTCCCTCGGGTGGCATCCAGCCTTCATCACTCTCTAGCCTAGAGCCGCCCATTTGTATCCAATGGCATCTGAAAATCTCTTGCTCAGAAAACCACAACACGCGGGGATTATCCAAGAAGAATTTAACTCACTTCTCTGTGATAAACTCTGGTTAGGGAGATTACGACTGTTTACCCAAGAAGTAAATATTGCTCAGCGCTTAACTGCCGCCAGATACGAGGGAAAGGGCTTGCGGCTGTGGGGCCGGGCTGCCGGCGATCCCGCGGCACACCCGGCCCCTCCGCTCCCCGGGCACGGTGCGAGCCGCCGCTCGGAGATAAGGAGGACCCGTTTTTTCTGCAGGACTGCCCGTCGGGGAGGTTCATCGAGTTTGGCAAAGCAGGGACGCCGGTCCCCGCCGCCTGCACCCGGGTGAAGTGTTTCTGCGCTGGCTCTTGCTAATGTGATTTGCTGAGCTCAGCTAACTCGATAAGCTGGATGAGGGATGGCAGGCTGAGCCCGGCAGGTTATTTCGATTGTACTTCTTCCACTGCTCTATACCCCGTCCGCAGCATATGACGCCTATATATCTTGGCAGTGAAATTAAGCATGGTAAGGAAAAGTTTTCCCCTTTCCCACTAGCACCTTGTGGCTGATGCTGGTTTTGATATCTGGCTGGACATTGTACTCTAACATGTCTACAGTTTGATGGAGATTGTAGCACCAGTGCTGCCACCGGGCACGGCCATCCCTGCCGCCTGTCCCCCAGCCCCGGCTCTTCGCCTGGCTGCTGCGCCCGTCTCCGTAGGACGAAGCCCGGCACATTAATGCCGTATTGCACATCTGTTTAGGGGAAAAATATTGTAAACTTGCGTACGCTCAGAGGTTTCTCAGCGAAGCGTGCCATGCTCGCTACGCCATCCCGCCTTGCTGCCTGGTCTGTACGAGGACAGCAGCCAGCTGCCCCCGGCGGATTTGTCCCGCTCCGAGCTCTCACTGCCCCACTGTTGCGATCCAGCCAGTGTGTTACAGGGGCTTCGTGGGCTCCCAGCGGCTCCCGCTGCACATCCCACCACGAGTATGAAGCTGCTGTATGTCTGTTCCCATCGGCACGTGAGCTCGCATACGCTCGCGCTGCGCCCGTGTCACCGCTCGCTGCTAGCACGATAAAAAGCAACACATGGGCTTGAAAATTAAGTCGAATTACCACATCCAGCACCGCTCCTGCATAATACCAAACCACCTCTGGTTCCTCTCTGAAGCTCACCAGACCTCCTCGGCTGCAATAGCGGAGGGCACGCCAAGGCAGACCTTTTGTGAAGAGCAATCGCAGCCTCCCGTGTACAAATCCTTCCAACAAAATTTATGTCGCGCGTTATCTTTGCGGGGAGCGGAGGGGGGGACGGGACGCTGCCCTGCTAATTTTCGATCTGCGCAGAGGCTGGCCGGGCGGGCGAGCGTGTCCTTGCAGGCAACAGCTACGCACATCTGCATGGATGGCAGAAGAAGACGGATAGACCCTGTTGTCTTTCTAATTCCCGTTCCCTTTGTAATGTGGGGGCTCCCCGGCTCGCCTGGTGTGCTTATCTCCCCTCCAGGTTTCAAAGCCACGCTAATCATATCCATCACACGACTCGCATTAGCAAGGCGAGCTCCAGGCTGTCACCGCACCTCATGTGCAGGCATATGTTCCAGCGAAGGGCCGAGTGATTTAGAGGGGACCATTCACATTTGCAGTCATCGCTTCAAATAAACAGGCTGAGAGTTTAATGATTTCAAGGTAAAGCTCTTTTATTAAGACAACACAGGGAACTTTTTTCAACCACAGCTGACATCACTATAATAAATCACCATCATGTCTTGTGGGATTGAAAAAGCCAAAATACTGTCAGAACTGATTTTTCTGGCTACTCATGCCTCCAGAACAAACCATGTGTTTTTAATCAACAAATCTTTGTTTTGCATTTCTAAGACCCTAGCACTCTTTAAATAGTTAGCATTTACCAGAGGGATATTTTAAATTCAACACACTGCTTCCTTACTGAAGAGATTAGGAAACAGGACACCACATTACAGACTTACTGGGCTTGTCCGGGGCTTTTTGGAAATTTGTTTTTGTTATATTCTTGTAGTACAGAGAAGGGCTTTCCCATACTTGTCCCTAGCTTCGTTAGACCTTTTCTCTCCCCGAAATCAGGACGTTTACTGCTTGTAGGAGTCAAACCCATCTACCAAGGCATCAAGACAACCCTCCCTGTCCAAAGCTTGGAGGAATAGCAGTGGAAATAACACCGCACCCAGGGAGGTTCCCGAATAAATACCCCTTTGCCCACCATCGGGCGGGCGCCCTGCACCCGTTCCCCTTCGCCCAGCAGAGCGGGCTGCCGGGGGACGGTCTGAGCATCGCCCCGGCTGTGCCCAAGGCGCCCCGGCCGTCCCCGCTCTCGCCTGGCTGCCGGCACCGGCACTGTTCGTTCATGCCCGGGATGCGCCAGGTTTTTGTGCCGTGTTTCCCCCCCGCAGCACCCGTGTGATCCGGGGTGGGGGGCGTCTCACCTCCCCGGCTCCGCTTTCAAGGTCAGGCTGAAAGCGGAGACGTCGGGATCCTCTTTCGTGCCACGCGGGAACCCCTCCCGCTCTCGCAAATCAACGCGACGTGCTCTGCCTGCTTGGCACAAATGTCAGGGCTGAGAATAAACCCGGGACGGGGCCCAGGCGCAAAGATGCCCATGCCAATCAACCCGCCGCCAGCGGGCAGAGCAGCGCCGTGCCGGGGAAATGCCGAAACCCGCGGGGAGCGAGCGGGCAGTGCCACGGCGGGCGAGCGGTCCTGGGGGTGCTGCGAGAGGGTCCCTGCAGGACAGGACCCGCAGGGGCCAATCTGGACTCAGTTCCCTCCGCGTCGCGTGGCAGCTTTGGTTTGGAAACCCGGCTGGGAAGGGGCTGGGTGACCCAGGCCCTTGTCCCCGTGGAGAACACCTTGCAAGGCTGCCACCCTGGGTGGCTGCCACTCTCCTCCCAGCGCCCCTGATTGTGCCAGGCTGGTGGCACACCGGCGCAGGCTGTCAGCGGGATGGTGACTGCAGGGAAAGGTGGGGACACCACCCAGGGCACCCCCTCGTCTGCCCCAGCCTCAACCCCCGCCATCCCGGGGTGCAACGTCACCCACAGCCCTTTGGGCTGAGCTGGAGTGGGTCCAGGGGGACGAGGTGACCTTCTCCAGAGCCGCCTCCGGGCTGAGCATCCCCATGGCGCTCTCGGATGCTTCTCTCCCGGGGTGACAGCGAGCCCCCGGGGTGACAGTGAGCCCCCGGGGCCCCCACAGCTCCCCTGGATCAGGGATGAACTTTCTCCTTCGGACGAACTCCCATCGGCCCCGGCACCTCCTGGACTGACCCCGGGGCCGGCGGCTGAGACCCCCCCCCCCCTCCATGCGTGACCCCCTCCCCTCCTCGCAGACCCCCTGCGGGCGGCATAAAAGCGACGTGGGCACATCCATTGCTCTAACACCCTCCCACGCAGCCGGGCGAGATCAAAGCCCGCGCCGGGAATCAAAGCATGTGACAGGCAGGTGTCCGTCCCCCTCGACAGGGCCACGATTAATCACAGGGTCTATCCCACAAGGAGATCAAACCGGGCCTCCCGCCGGCTGTTGGTTAAAGCCTGCCTTCAAGTTACCCTAATTAAAGTTTTCTCTTCGCCTCCCCCGTGTTCGCCGGGCTGACTGCTGTCCCATGACCGCCCCTTTCACTCCTTAAAACAAAGGCTGCTGTGAGGAGCTCCGGGCAGCCGGAGCTGCCGGCCCCGGCCATGCTTCGCCGTCCCTTTCTTCTCGCCCCGCCGCCAAACCGCAGCCTGGCAGGGGAGCCTTTCCCGCGGGCAGGGCTCCGCGGCCGCCCGGCACCGCGCGCAGCCTCTCCCTCCTTCGCTTCCCCTGGCATTTTTAAGTGCATTCTGGAACTACCCATTTTTCCTCCTTCTAAACTGGGAGAATCGGCTGAAAAGCATGGTTTCTGAGTACTGGCGGAAGGGCTGGGCTCGCGGAGCAGCGGTGGGACCCGGAGGAACCCCCTCGTGCTAAAGGCTCCTCTCCATCCCCCTTCCCGAGGTTCTCCTCTTGCCGTGACATCAGTAGCGGCATTTTGATGAGAAGGCAAAGGAAATGCTTCTCTCCAGCAACGCTCTGCTTTGATGTGTTTCAGGGTTGCATAAAAGCAAGCCAGGGGAGAACCAAACTGTTTCTGGATCCAAAAACCGGGGGGGGGGGGGGGGGGGGTTAAATGCACGTTTTAGAAGTGTCATATAATGAAGTTTTAAGATTCTCTTTTCCCCTCTAATATGCATGTTATTTCACTCACATGGGAAAAAAAAGAAAGGAAAAAAAATCACGGGGTTTCACTGAGATGCGGCTTGCAGTTGGGAAATCAATCATTTCGATGGCAAAAATGCTCAAAACTGCCCCCGGCCATGGCTCATCCCCATCTGCGCCCGGGGGCTTGTCCCCGCGGAGGGACCCTCGCCCATGGCGTTTGTGCCGGGGTGCGGGTGAGCCCTCGGCAGCACGGCCGCGGGTCCGGAGGGACGCGTCTCCCTTTGCCACCCCGGCAAGCAGCCCCATGCTTTTGAACTTGGTTTTTCTCGCTGCGAGGAGCAGGGCCGGGGGACACATGGCCGGGCTGTCAGTGATTGATGGCAGTGACTGCGGGGCAGGACGTGGGCTTCAATCGCCGGCACACGTTGACACTGGCACCGGGACAAACCGCCTTTCGCAGCCTCCCCGCGACCCCTCTCCTGCTCCCCGCTCGCGGGCTATCACTCAAACGCCTGCCCCAAACCTGACCTTTTTTTTCCAGAGGAGCTTTGCTAAAAGCAGCGTTTCTTCCCCAAACCCCGCCGGAGGAATTTCGCTGGCACTGGTCGGGGACGCAGCGCCAAGCCGGTGCCAGCCGCACTCCGTGGCTCCGGTGAGCCCCACGGCACACGGGGCCACGGCAGCCCGGCTCACACAGGCGAGGAGGCCGGTACGTGTCCGGCCGGTGCGGCTCCTCGCACCTATTTGTCAATTTGCACAGCTGCTTCTAATCCCCGCTTTGAAGTGTCCCCTCTCTGTTTTTTTAGCTGACGGCCTCGACGCGGGGTTCCCGGGGTCAGGGCGGGCTGCGAAAAGGTTTCGCCATTGGGTTTGGAGGAGCATCCCAAAGTTCAGGCTCTTCGCAGTGCCCGTGGTGAGCATCCTCCCCGCGCTGCGGCCAGGTCTTGGGGTCCCCCCACCGAGCCCCCAGCAGAGCTGCTCGGGAGTTCGGGCAGTGGGGCTCCTCTCCTAAAAAAAAGCTGGGAAAACCAAGCTGGCGCTACGGTGCGGGTTTGTCCGGTCTCACACACGCGCACGCAGCCTAATGCAATGTTGTTCTGGTCTTGGCCTTACATTATTAATAATAATAACTGTAAAATTTTGTTACCCGCAACACGCAGATGGAAGTAGCCAGATAAAGGTCTGTGAGCTACACAACCTGCTGCTGGGGAGAGATGGTTATCTAAATAAGACTTTTTTTTTCTGAGCCCAGGATAATAATGATAATGCTAATAACAATAATAGTAATAATACCTCTTTTTAGCCTGCTTCGAGATCCAGATCTTATCCTAAACAAGAAAATAATTCTAAGCCCCAGAGAATGCATTGAAAATTAATATCGATTATTAGGAATAATAGTCCTAGGAATGGCACTGCAGTGTCTAGGGAAAGGATTCCTCCAGGGCCAGGTAATAATCACAATCATATTTAGTATCTGCACTGCACTTTCTATCCCCAAAGCAGATTAACCTCTTCTGTACTAGCTTAATTATCCAGCGACGGGCTCGCATGGTTGGAGGCGAGCAGCTGCGCCGCTGCGCTACCTCTTGCCTGGAGAACTCTCCTAACGTCGAAACCCCTCACAGCCCACCGCGCACGGCCTCCGCAACGGCTGCAGCGGTCCCCGGAGCCGGCAGCACCGCGCTGCCCCTCCAGCCGTCCCCCCGGCCCCCCCAGGAGCTCGACCCCCTCCCCTGCTGCAGCCCCCGCCGCAGCTCTGGCTGCGCCAGGTTCTCCGGGAGACCACACAATGTGCCTGACATGCCATTTAATACAACACAATGAAATATTGAAAAGGCTTTCAAAACTCAACATGTTGAGGCAGAAATCTATGGAAGATGTTTAATACTAATTCTATTAGGCATCTGAGTTAATGAATCACAACTGTAAGAAATCATGATAATCCAGAAGGCATTAGTGACAGATTAGCTTCAAAGCTACCATAAAAGTGCCATAATGCTTACCTAGCGGCATGATTAATACCAGCAATACATAATGGCATTATGAGGGATGGAGCTGCGCGGCGGCGGCGGCCTGACAGCCCCTCTGCTCTGGCCATCGCCCCGGAGCACGGCGCTCGCCCGGCCCTGTGCCCCTGCTCCGCCACGGGGCAACAAACCCACCACGGGGCAACAAACCCGCCCCAGTCCTGGCACCGCCATGGTCCCTCTCCGGGCACCACACAGCCCTTGGTGTTATCTGCCCGAAGGTGTTATTTCCCCCAGGTGTCATCCACAAGCCTGTCTGCTCTCCTCCATCCCAGCACTGGTGGGAGGTGGGTGCTGCAGGTGTCGGCGCTCAGGCGGTGATGGGGAGGCAGAGACCATGGATGGGGCTGGGCAGCACCAGCACGAGTCCCAGTGTTGCTGCTGGCAGGGCTGGAGGGGGCTCTGAGGGGCAGAGCCGCAGTGGCAAAATATGGTGATGCAGGGCGCCTACAGATGGCAGGCGATGGTCCTGTGCTGTAGGTGCTTGAGCTGTTTCTTCCTCTTCGCTGAGTCTTCAGCAAGCTCTCCTGCTGTCTCCGCTGAGACGTGACCCAGACCCAGGGCTTGGCTTGCCAAACCCAGAGTGGATCTCTGCTGGGGACCATGTCAGGAGAGCTTGGACCACGGCTCTGCCCCGCTTTCGGCGTCGCTTGCCCGTGCCCGGCTGACGGAGGTCCAGCGGAGCGTGCCCTCGGGGTGCTGGCAGGCACTGCGGTCCTGAGCGTCAGCAGAAACGTAAGTGGAACAAGTTGCTATTGAATGAAACTAGACGTCTCATTATGGCTTTTCAGGATTGTTTTCCTACATCTTTATTGCTCAGGTTTGCTTAATTCTAGAGTGGATGCCTGCCAAATTGTCTATCAAATTACCTACTGGCAAGTAAACCAAGATTAGTTCACTTGAGTGCAGCCCTCTTATATTTGACTTATAGCCAAGCAAAATATGGGTTTAATCAAGGGAGAAATTGGACATGATGTTTCAATGAAAGATAGCAGGGTACTACTATCTGTTCAGCGGAAACAGGGGAAGGCACAACCCGGAGGCAGGGAGCAGAGGAGGGTTGGCCAGTGCAGCTCCACAAGAATCAGCTGAGGACGGTTACTCCAGGGCTGTGTGAACGGCTTGGGGATGCCGAGGAACTCAGCCCTTGCCCGGCAGATTGCTTGGCTGTGTCCTCTTGATTCCTCGGTGGAGCCGAGATCACCCGGTGACCCCGGTTGGGCTCCCCGAGCATCACTGTCCACCGTCATGTGCCTTTCAAGCGTCTCGTGATGTTGCGCTGGCTCCAGCTATTTCAGTCGTGTCCCATGCGGATCTGTCCCCAGCAAACCTCCTCTTGCCCCCGAAGGAGACGGGTCGGGGAGCAAAGGCTGTCGCTGGTGTGGTGTTTATTAATGCCGGCGTGCGAGTGGGGTCTCCCGCAGGCTGGTGAGTTCTCAGCAGACAGGGGTTGGTCAACGTGCACCAGCTCTGTCTCAGCTCTTCTGATTTACAGTGTCTGAGGACGTGCGGGAAACTCTTTCGTCCACCACCTGTAGACCCAGAGCCCGGCAGCCGGTGGGGCGGGCTTGGGGTGGGAAGCGAGGAGGAAGATGAGGCTGCAGAGGTCTGTGGGGAGCGAGCACAGGCAAGCGTTTGGTGTTTGGCCGGGAGGTAGAGCTGACACGTTTGCAGGTCACGTGCAAAACCCTCCTTTCGGTTTCTTGTGCTTTGCTTTGTGCCTCCCGACGGGCTCCCAGGAAAACGCAGCGCCTCAGCGGATGGGCTGCCCGGCCCAGCGCGGGCACGGGGATGCTTCTACACCCCAAAAGGTGGTGCGGGGGTGTTCCCCTCCTTTGCGTCTGGCTGCTTCCCCAGTTGTAAACTGGTGCAGGTGGCTGCGGGCAGATCCCTGCTGAGCCCGGTGGGACCCGCCGCTCCTCCCCGGGACCCCCTCGCCTTTCCGTGCCGCTCGGTGTGTGAGGGCAGGCTGTGCCCTCCGGGGAGGAGAGATGCGCCCGGCTCCGGGGCTCCCGGGCAGGCGGTACCTGCGGTTGCCCGCAGCCCCCGGCTCTGGGACGGTTATCGCAATCCCTGCGACGCGCAGTGTCATTTTAAATCCCCGGCTCCTGGCATCATGGGAACGTGGGCACATTCCTCCGCTTTGCGTTTTCCTTCCCCCCCCCCCTTCTTTAATTTTAAGCGGTTTCCAACCCTCAGTGAGGCAAGCTCAAAAATTTGACTCCTGAAGGCTGAAAACTGGAAGGTAAATAAAAATAACCCCAAAGTTAATTATACACTTAACAAGTCATGATTTTTTTTTTAAGCCCGTCTCGTTCCTTGTGGGGGTCTGACTCATGATTCTGAGCACTTGCAGTTGGCAATAATATCTTGCTGTAATTTGAATTAAACCACTTGTAGCAGTGCTCTGTTCTCTAATTTCATTTAGGCCCAGTGGGTGTCCTGTCTTCCTGGAATTTGTTGGCTATCTAATGAGAAGCAGCCCGGCAAACCCAGCTAATGAATAAAGGCAGGCGTCTCGAGGGGGGTGGGAAAGGGACGGGTGGAAGTGGGTCGGTGAGAGGGGACCGTGGGGACGGGGAGGGGTCTGTAGGGCCATTGACGTGGGCTCCTCGCGCATCAGGTGCCGTGCGAGCTGCATCCCTGCAGCCCACCCCATGTCCCCCCGGTGCCTCCAGCAACCTCTTGACCCAGCGCTGAACTCGGGCTCAGCCCCGAGCTCCAGAGATGTGTTTGATCCTCACCATCTGCCCGAATTTTCCCTATGAAAGGGGGATGTTTGCTCTCTCGGGCACCGCCGCCACCGTGCCGAGCTGTGGAGACCCGGGCAGGTCGTGGCGCTGGTGCGGAGGAGTAGCTGTGCCCGTGGTCACCACCGCACCCGGGCGAGCAGGAGGGTGCCCGGTTCCCCCGCTGCCGCCCGCCAGCGATGGGCTGTGGATGCTGTGTGGTGGTGGCGGGGCACCGCTCTGCTCCGGGCGCTTCGTGCTCGCAGGTTCTGAGCGTGCAGCCTTCGCTCGAAGCCGGGCACGCAGCCTAGCAATGAAATGGTTCCTGCTCTGCCAAAATAAAAAGGCGGGGATATTTTCAATGGCCTCCTCTGTCCTGCAGGGACGTGCGGTTTCCCGCAGTGCTCTCCAGGAGAGCCGTTTCCACCAAACCTTTGCCAACGGTTCCCGCTGGCGGGGAGCCTGTGCCCAGAGCCGGTATGTCCCTCCCGGCTGCCTGCGTCGCACGGTCCTCGGTGTCCTGCCTTGCTTCCACCTCCCATCCATCCCATTTCACAGCTGGGGCGGGAGCGTCAGCCCCAAACCCACCGCCGAGCCCGGTGTGGGGCTGCGGACCCGGCTGTGCTGCTCCCGATTACCTGGGGAGAAAGAAAAGGGAGGTAATAACGATGCGAGCGGATGACACTATCCCTTCAGGGAGAAAAAAATTAAAAAGAAAAAGGAGGAGGAACATTTGGGTTTTTATATATTAAAAAGAGCAGGGTAAAAAAAAAAAAGAAAAAAAAAAAAAGACTTCCAAAGTCATGCGAGTTGCTGAGTTGAATTACGGGGGCTGGGGTCGAATGATTAACAACCCTCCCGCATTTCTGCATCGCAGTCATTACTCACTCCAAACCTGAGGCTTCTCAGTTACATACCCCGGCACAGGCCGACCATTTTTTCCATTGACTGAAAACACATTCTGACTGAAAACAAACTTTCGATCCCCAAGGCTTGGCACGCCTCGGGTCCTTCACCATATTTAATCAACGGGAAGCTAAACACTTTCAATCTGTGATGGCTCATTTGGAGAGGGAGCTTTGGGCCCTCGGTAGGTGCCAGATATAATAACTCTCCCCTTTTCTTTTCTGAGGCCTACTTTTATAATTTTGCTATTTTTCAATGTCAGACCCATCTTTTGAAGAAATTTTATTGGATTTCCTGCTAGACTTCAGCGAGGATTTTTCTTTCTTTGGCAGAAATATCAAGCAGAACAGGGGAAAAACTCAATCATAATCTTGGAACGAGGATTATTATTAGTTAGGATTTCTTTGTCTGTTTGCACAAACACATTATTTAAGAGCCCCGTGGGTCAGTGGGCCCCTGGCTCTCACGAACCGGCCCCTGGTGCTGGTCCCTGCTGTCTGTCTGTCCATCCGTCTGCCGCGGCTGCTCCTGCCAGGAGAGGGGCAGGCAGTGCCCGGCACAACCAGCGTACGCAGGGCATGGCAAGGGTGGGCTGGGGGGCTCTCCTCCCCTTCGCCGGGGTATTTCTAAAATCTTGCCAAGACTTCTTAAATCTTTGCAAAATCCTCCATCTCTTCCGGAACGTGGTCTCTGCCCGTGGTCCCCGCTCGCTCAGCCCCTGGCTGCACCGCTTTGCCCTGGCTCTTTGTGGGAGCGGGCGCCGGAGGGAGACCCCAGTTATGCCGTGTCTCCGTGGGCACCGTGCCTCTGAGCCTGGGCGAGATGCATGTGCTGGGTGCTGGCTGTGGCCTCTACCCGCACCAGCCTCTCCCAGTCCGCACCAGCATCTCCCAGCCCGCACGCAGAGGGGCTGCAGCGTCACGGGGATGCCAGGCACCGGGGGGACTTCTCTCTGCCCCCCAGACCCCAGGCGGGTCCCCGGAGGGTGCTGGCACAGCCGTGTGTCTGGGAGCAGGAGGTCTGTGCTGGCTTTCCCGGGGGTGGCATCAGTGCCAGGCTGGGTGCAGCGCGGGGGATCCGCAGGGACGTGCTCGTTTCTTCCACCGTCTCCCTAGTTTTGCAGACGCCCGTGGTGCCTGCGCTCCTCTGCCTCCCTGCCCCGTCCATCCTGGTCCTGGAAGCGGGGACAGCCTCGCAGCCCGACCGGGATGTGAGTTAGCAAACGGGCAGCGTTTTCCGCAGGCACGGGGCCGTGCAGCCGAGCCCTCGCCCGGAGCCCTCCGGTGTGTGAAACCCGGAGAAGGGTTTTGGCAGCCGACTCCTGCTGCCAGCTCGTCCCGGCCGAGCCCAAAGAAAGCAAGCTGCCGCTGCCGGAGCAGAGCTCCTGCCCTCTTAGCGGAGCAGCTTTTGCTGTCTCAAGGTTTTCCAGGGGCTCTCAAGGCTTTCCTTCTTTTTTTTTCTTTCCGTGTTTGAGGTTAAGAAGTATGCTACAGTATTCAATAAATCGCTTGGCATGGCATACGACAAAACAAGAAAATGTAATTCAGATTAAAGTCACCCTCTGGCTAAAATGATAGTTTATTAAATAAACTGCAGCGCTGCCAATCAACTCTGCTGGCAAGCAATCCTTTGACATTAATCTTTTTTGATGTGATTTAGGGTACACCTGGGCCTTTGTAGAGTATCTCCCATAATTTCTTTCCCATCTCTCTGGATCAAGCTGCTGTGCTTGGCTCCGTTGACAAATTCCCCAAGTAATCCCTCAAAAGATTGGAGAAATGCTCCAAACGCTCCATTAAATTTATTTTCCGTGCTTTAAGAGCCCCAAAACTATGTCCAATAAATAAGTGTTCGCTGTGATTTATTGAAATGCTGCTCTGATTTAGAGTTATAGGCGGGGGAAATATGTCACCCCTGGGAACTGGAAGACCAGCCTCGCAAGCGAGACCAGATGTGCCGGCGCGGGGCGGGGGGAGCGCGGCCGGGCCGCGGGGAGGGGGGCAGCTCCGCAGCCCAGGGCCTGAACCCCGCTCCCAAACCCCGGCACAAAAGGTCCTCGGTCGAGTTTTCTCGCCTGAAAAATTTATTGTGGTTGTAGTTATTGGGGGGAACCATCAAAAGAGTAATTCTGGCCCTTGTTTTTGCACGGGCCTTTTGATAAATATGATACTTAGAAATATGCCTCCCACAAGACAGGAAAGCCATAGAGTTAAAATGAAGTAATCTGTCAGTAAACTTGCTGGAACCGAGGCCAAAATGAAACCTGTGAAAGCAGGAGGGGGAGAAAGGGAGCCTGTGCTCCGCGGCGCGGCAGCCCAAGCGGGGGGCCGGCAGATGAGGGGCTGGCCTTCCTCCGCGTGTTTTCACCGTCACACTTAAAAGCGAGGAGTTATTCTCAAAGGGGCTCTGTCCACCCCTGGCACAGCCGCTCCGGCTCTGGCTGCTGCAAGGGCTCCCTGCTCCGCACCCTCTGCCGGCAGCACCGCGCCGCCGGTGCCCCGTCCTCCCTGGGTGCATCTGGAGGGCTCTCGGGCACCTCAGCCTCTCTGTCCACCCTCTCCTTGGCTCAGCCTCTGGGGCGTCCCGGCCGGGTTCCCGCATCCCACCCGCCCGGCGCTCGGGGTCTGCAAACCCCACGGGAACCCCGGGCAGCGGAGAAGCAGGGGATGGATCCTGCTCCCCTCGCCCCAGCGCGGTGCGTGGCTCCTGCTGGCCTGGACGCAGTTAAAAGCGAGGTGTGTTGCACCACCTGTGTTTATACTGCGCGATCTGCAGTTTACTGTAATAAAATCATTTAATACAGTCATAATTTTTTTGGCAAGGGCCGCCCTGGTGGGGAGCGACAGGGAGCGGAGCCGGCTGACAGCAGCCTGATGGACCCGATAACTCCCGAGCAGGGCTGCTCCGAGCAGGAGGCAACACGAAAATCCCGCGTTGCGGCACGGCCGCGCTCGCCGGGGAGGCAGATGGCTCCTCTGATCCATGGCCAAGCTCCCGGGGCGGGAGGGCGCAGGGAAGCAGGCTTCCTCCTGCACCTCGAGCGCTCGCCGGCTCCCACTGGGTAACGAATCCCACTGGGTAACGAATCCCACCGGGAGAGCCCGCGGCTCCGTGGTCCGGAGCGGGGAAGCAGGAGCCGGCTCTGCCGGGTTTGATCCTGGTGCAGGATGATGCTCCGATGGTGCGGAGCGGGGTGAGGTCTGTGCCGGCTCGCAGCCCCCGGCGCTCTGCAGGCTCGGGAGCGCGTCGGGGTACACCCGCGCCCCAAAATAAGCGTTGTGCCCAGCACGAGGGACGCAGCTCCCGGGGAGAGCCCTGCCGTCGGCCTATGGTTCCATTAGCCAGACCAAGGATGGCGTGCAGGACTGATGAGGCTGCAGATGTGGAGGGTGACCTGACCCCAGCCCGGCACCCAAAACCTCTCCTACCCCCCGGTTAGCGCCGTCTGATGAAGCAGAGGACAGGCGGGCGCTCTCGGGCAGCCCGACCCTGCAGCAAAAGGGATTTTTTACAAGTGTGTGAGATCGCTGCCACGGCGCAGCCCCGGGGATGCTGCAGGGAGAGGGATGGAGGGTTTCAGGGCGCCAGTGGGACCCTCTCCGCAGTCTGGATCGGGCCCTGGGGTGGGGACAGGGGAAGGCGAAGAGAGAGGGTGAGCAGGGAGAAGGGGGGGGGAAGGAAAAGAGTGAGGAGGCGTGTGTGTGCGACTGTTAAGAGAAACAGGATTCATGGTAATTTCCTGCCAGATGCCTGAGCTCCTCCAGCACGCAGACGTTTCACATGCGAAATATCAAAGCGTTCCCAGTAACAAATGTACTTCCTGCAGCTCCTCAGATCTGCCTCCGTGCCAGCCGGGGAGCACGGGGATGCCAGCAAGAGCCACGCTGCTGCCGCTGCACAGGGTCCGGCCCCCCCTGCCTGTGGGGCTGCGGGGGGACACGGGCATTGCCCCGCTCTCCTGCTGCGGCGCGGGTGCTCCCCGGCTCGCTGCGCGGGGGCTGCGGAACCTTAGCCGCGTGTTTTGGGAAGCGCTGCCTGCGCCTCCCCGGGCGCTTGTACGTGTATTGGTCCTGACAGCTTGAATTAATACGTCAGGGTGTATGATCCGCGCTGGCGACGGGCCTTTGACCCTATCAGCACAACGCTTCCCCGGCTGAACGTCTCCCGGCCTCAAATTGATTCGGAGTTTTATAAACATCCTGATGTCGGGGCTGGGAAGAGAGAAAGGAGGGAAAAAAAGTGCTCACCACCAAGAAGCGGCTGGGCTGTGCACCAAGTGGCGATGGGATGGCGGTGGGAGGGTGGCGGGATGGAGATGGGATAGCAGTGGGATAGCAATGGGATGGTGGTGGGGTGGCAATGGGATGGTAGTAGGTTGGCGATGGATTGGAGATGGGATGGCAATGGGTTGGAGATGGGATGGCAATGAGACGGTGATGGGATGGCAATGGGATGATGATGGGATGGCGAATGGTTGGAGATGGGATGGCAATGGGATGATGATGGGATGGCGATGGGTTGGAGATGGGATGGCAATGAGACGGTGATGGGATGGCAATGGGACGATGATGGGATGGCGAATGGTTGGAGATGGGATGGCGATGGGACGGTGATGGGATGGCGATGGTTGGAGATGGGATGGCAATGAGACGGTGATGGGGTGGAGAGGGGTTGGCAATGGGATGGCAATGAGCTCCCTCCCACCACTGGGAAGGCTCCCCCGTCCCCTCTGCATCCCGGCAAAACCGCCCTTGGAGCTGCGGGATGCTGCTCACCCGTCGCCAGCAGCCTGGCCTCAAAATGTCATCTCTGTTCCTACTTTTTGGGTGCTTTTGTTTTGGTCTTTTTTTTTTTTTTCTTTTTTCAGAAAAGGCAATGCCTCTCACCATGTTTCACATTTTTCTTTGCAATTCTTTTTAATGTCTTACAAAGTTGGTTCAAAATCCCAGTATATATAAAACTCCCCCCACCTGTGAACTCGATTCGATGCTGTTCTTCAAGCTCTTTCTAAATGCAGCGCTCATGGGGAAGCGGTGAACTTCATTTGATTTAGCATTTTTAGCATGGTTTAGGAGCTGCAAGATGATCCCAGCGCTCTCCCAGCGGTCAGAGGGCTCTGCCAGGTACTGCTGGAACACGCTCCTCACAGCCTTTCCGAGGCATTGTGAACCTTGCAGCAAATCTCTCTCGCTCCTGTTTGCATCTCTCGGCGCTATCGAACGTGTGAGCCTCGTGGGCGCAGAGCGGCTTTGCCTGTGAAAAACTCATGCAAAACCCCAAATAATCGTAAATCAATATTAACCGTGCATTGCTTATTATTTTCTATATATTGTCTATCGGCCTGAGAAGTTAATATTGACTCAGTCGGAACAAAATGTCGATAACTGCAGACCTTGAAGGTCGGGGGAGACTGATACTGATTAAGACCCCCGGCTGCCGGTGGGTGGGCTGGGGCAGAGCCGGTGCCGCGGCGGGACGGCGGCAGCTCCCCGACGGGAGCGGGTGCAGGCGGGGAGGTGCTGGTTGGGTTTCAGCCACCGGCTGCGGCACTTCCCACGCCGGAGCCCAGGGATCCTCCCAGCTGCGGGAAAGCACTACTTTCGGCCATTTTAGCCTGTTTTGGGGGCAGCAGACCACCTTCCCCGGGTGCTGCACCAGCACAAGCTGTTTCTGCCCCTCTCCTGCCCCAGCCCTGCGCGGAGCCGTGAAGGAGAAGGCCGTCACCCATCTCCCCCGGCCCTGGGAGGGTGTCCCCAGGCTTGCAGCCGTCCCATGGAGACCTTGGCATGCAACGGGCCATCAAATTGGTGGAATTGAGGGCGAAAACTTCACTCCTTCCCTCCAGCGCATCGGTCTGTTCCTTCCCCGCTCGCTCCTCCTCGTCGCCCTGCTTTCGGTGCGCCCGCCGGTGCCGCCCCGGCACCAATTAATCCCCCTGCCAGATTTCTGTCGGCTCTCGCGGCGATGGGATCACAACAAAGCAATGTGACTTCAAACGCGTCCCAGCCTGTTTCCTATTCAGCCCGTCAAGTACAACTCAATACGGAGCTGGCGGGGAGGCATCGCCGCGCTCGCCGTCGCACCCCGCTCGCCGCCGTGGTTGCGGGGCAAAGCAGCCCAGGGAGGAGCAAACCTCCCCGGTTCTTACAGACCGCAGGGAAGGCGTTTGAGCCAAATTTGGCTGCTTGGTGCTGTCCCCCCGCTGTGCCTTTATTTTAGCTCTCCGGGCCAAGCCTTTCACAGGGCTCTGCGGTACCGGCGCTCAGCGGGGCGGGGGAAGGCTGGGTTTCGGGGAGGGATGCTCGGCGGTCCTCACCCATTTCGTGCCCCTTTGAGGTTTCTCAGGCGGGAGCCCCCAGCCGTTTGCCGTGCTGGGAAGCCGTGGCTCGGCCGCGGGCGGATTTCCTGGCTTCTGCCCTGATTTGAAGCTCTCATGAAAAAAGCAGGCGGCTCTCCTTGGGCTCAGGTCCACCGCCACCAGCCGCGGCCTCGGAGCCCCGGTCCCTGGGCTCGTCCCGTCACCCCGGCACAGAGCAGAGCCTGAGCAGTGGCCCCGGCAAAGCCTCAGCCGGCCGGAGGACCGATCTAATGGAAAGGGGGGGACCTGTCCCTGGGGACTGCGGTGTCACTCCTGGAGCCTGCCCGCTCCCCGTCACGTCTGTCACTTCTCGTTAGTGCCCGTCAGCCGCGTAACGCGACTTGACTGATGTAATCGGGGCTGACACACCGGCAGAAGGGATCTCCGGAAACTTTACACCGTGCGGTTTCCCCGCTCCGGCTCTTTCCTGGAAGCGCGTTTGGAGGCGATGCTCTGCCTGGCGCACAGGAACGTGGGGGTCGAGGCCCTGCGATGCTGCTCAGCGAGCCCCGGGCTCCCCTCCGAAAATGGGGGTCTCGGGCCAACCAAGAGCTCCTCAATGGGAGCAGGCTGGGCTGGACTCAGCCAAATCTGCGGCTGACTTGGAGGGAAATAAAGGTGCCGGCAGAGCCCCGGGGGACGCCCGTCTGGCAATGCCAACCCTGCTGCCAGGGCGGCGGGCACTGGCGGAGCGTGCGTGCTGCCAGGTGCCCGCCAGCTGTAGCTCACACCGCGCTTACGCCGGCGGCTGTTTGGCCCCGGCAGCGCCTGACGCACCGTCTGCGCCGCCCCGGCCCCGCGGCGGGTGCGCGGGGCTGCCAGCACGTCTGCCGGCGGTGCGGGCAGGGGCAGAGCCGGAGAGGCAGATGCGGGAGGAGATTTGGGGCATTTCCAGCTGCGAGCCTGGCTGGCAAAAGAGGGGCGGCGAGGTGGGGAGCGCGCCCATCCCTCGCAGCCCTTCTGCGACCCTGTGCTGTGCCACAGCGCCGCGGCGGACCCTGGGCAACTCCGGAACGGGTTCAGCGGGAGTTTGCTGGAATGAGGAATGGGGGTGCCGGGGTCTGGGCTGGGTCTCACGCGTGCGGCAAAGGGAGGTGGGAGAAGACCTCCTCCAGCCGTGCCGTGCACCGCGGCTGGGGGCTTCCCACCGCCCTCGGGGAGCTCCCGGCTGGTCGCGGTTGGAGCCACGCACCGGTGCAGAGGGACGGGCTGGGGGCTGGCACGGGCTTTGGGAACGGCCCTGGGGGGCAGAAAGAAGTGAGAAAAGGGGGTTTTGAGTCACCTGGGAGTTTCTGCGGCGTGGGGAATGGCTGAGGTCTCACCGCTCCCCTCCTCCCTGCCGTCGGGTCTGGCAACTGCGCTCGCCTCCAGCCGCTCGTGCAGTCCGGCGTTCGGTGCCACCTGGAGGAGGGTGGCACAGGCAGGCGGTGGTACCCGCCGGCCTCCCATCACTCGGCGCAGTGGGCAAGCGGCACCGAAGGGCCATAAGCCCCGACAGCAGCGAGGGTGGGGTAGCGGCGACAGCGCTGCCGCTGACCCCCCCGGCCTTCCTGGATCAATGTATGTGGCAGGTTTTGGTGGTTTATTTGCCGAAAATACTTTCTCACTGCAAGTGTCACACGTAACGAGCAGGCACATCCGGCACTTCGGGGAGATCAATATCTCTGCAGTTGTAAATATCCCGGGAAATCGATGGGGGTTGTAAAATGTATTTCGTCCATTTTCACTTTTAACATCTCTTTGTAATAAAAGTGCTATTTTAATAAATGAAAATGAGGAGATTCACTGCCGGGCGACGGGTGGTTTCTGCCGTGCTGGATCTTTGTCATCCCCGCCACCGTTTCTCTGAGCTCTGCCGGTGCAAACCACCCCGCCGAGGCCGAACTGCTGCACTTTATCCTCCATCCCTCTTGCCTGCGCCGAGGGGATGCCATCGCCCCGTCGCCGGTCCGGCCAGAGCCCTCAGCCCCGGCAGGGCGCCTTGGCTCCACCGCTGGCTCCGGGGCAGCTCCCCATGCGACTGGTGGCTGCAGTTCTCCCCGCGCAAAGCCTCCGCGTTGCCACACTGCCTCCTAATCCCCCGAAACGGGTATTTAATGCCATGCACAGACGTGTAGGTGTCGGGCCCGTGGCGCAGGGTGCGGTTTATTCTCTCGGCGTACCACCGGCTTTTCCCTTCCGATCCATGCGGGTTCTGACCCTGTGGATGAGGCGCACCGAGGGAGGACGACCCTAAACAAAACGCATCTCTCCAAAAAAAGCCCCTCGCTGTTACCTCGTCCAGGTCTGGAAGTGAAATCTTAACCTATTTGTAATTACTGTGCAATAGCCACTTGTTAATTACAACATAAAACCTCTCACCGTGTGAGAGACGGATTTATGGGTGAAATTCCCTGATCAACATTCACGGCAGCGCCAGGAAGAAATGTGTGGGGTAGCAGGGAATACTAGTTTTAATTTTACTTTTTTTTCTTTTTTTTTTGGTAATTATTTCTGTCTGTTTTAATATTGGCTGACCTTGGAGAATGTAGGAGGAAAACAGGAAGACTTAACATTTGCTTTCGGAGGAGCCTCTCCCGACGGGCGCTGGCTGCAGGGACCTGCCGATTGAGACACCGGTGCCCGCGCGGGAGCAAGCCACGCCGTAAAACCCCGCATTTCCCAAGCAGAGGAGGCGGTGGGAGAGCCGCCGGCGCGGGCAGCTGGGGGCCCTGGGGCAGCCCCCGGCCGCAGCCAGCGATGCCCCGTTCCCTCTGCCGGGGAAGGACCGCGAGGGCTCTGCTGAAGAAGGGCGGCTGCATTTGGGAGAAGAGGTCGGGAAGAAATAACCGCTGCGGGGCAGGCAGCCCGCTGGCGTTTGCCGCGATGGGTTTTGTATCTTCCCGTGAGGACCCGCTGGCATTTGGCTGCGGGGCTCGGGCGCAGGTGCCGCCTGGTCTGAGCCGGCGTGGCAGTTTCTGCGGTCCGGCTCCTGTTTGCCCAGATAATAGTCAGTTATTAGGCGGTTTCGAATGTTTAACCTCTTATAAAATGTTTGTTAACCAGATTTATCCGGGCGGCTCGGTTTTTTGCAGAGCGCCGGCAAACGGCTGGTTTGGATGGGAGGAGAGGAGGGAGCGAGGTGGGAGCTTCCCTGCTTTGCCTGGGAACACGGTGCTGCCATCCCGTCCCCGGGAGAGGGCACGGACGTGTCCGGACAGGGTCCCAGACATTCCTGGGAGACGTGCACCTGAGTGCTGGGAGTTCCCAAGGCAATTAGCATCTCTGTGCTAACAGTGGTTTTCTCCTCTGTCTAGGCAACTCCTTCATCAAGGTGTGGATCTGCTTTTGTCTCCGCGCTAGCAGAGCATCTCGGGGAGTTTAATTAGAAGCTTGGCACGGCGTGTGCAGTTACAGCAGATGTGCTGTGTACGGGCGATCACCACCAGCTGGGTCGGTAACCCCGTGCTGCCCCGGGTGCTCCCTCCCTGGGGGTAAAGGTCCTGCTCTTGGGATACCTTCAGCATGTGCATTTTTCCCGCTCCGGCTGCTATCGCGGTGAGATTTCGTTGGTGTTACAGCCGCGTTTGGACCGCTCAGTGCCGGGACCGGGTCGGATGCAGCCCCAGGGCCTGACACCTCTCTCAGCATCACCCCAGCCCCTCTCCTGGCACCGGCCGAGCGACGCAGCAGCTCGGTCCCCATCACCGGCGAGCCGGTGGCAGCTGGCAGAGACACCTTTCATGTCTCTAAGAGCAGAGTGGAAGTCAGCACACAGATAATTACAAGGCAGCGCATCTCTGTGCCCTGTGACTAAGGCAGTATGTAGAGCAAAGGTAGGAACAAGCCACCAGAAGAGCAAATAAATAAAGAAGGCAGCTTTAATAATGGGGTAATTACCTAGCTTAAGTACACAATCATCTAGCATTTTGCTAAACTTTATGACACATGATGACAAGTTAATAAATGAGATGTCTTACCAGCAGTAAAACAGCTGTTACCAGCCACCTTGTACGTCTGGGTAGCCCATGGCAAAAAAACCCACCAAGCCAAATGAAAAGAAACTGGTTATTTCTGTTTGTCGAAATAGCCCGGGTAATAAATCACCATTAATGATGCTGTCATTTATCAAAGGGAAAGCTCTTGTTGCAAAAACCTTTGAAGTCATGGCACCTATAATTTCCTACCTATAAAAAGGTACCTTTGTGTATGTGTCATACCTGGAACCGGCGGCAGCCAGGAGGTACCGGGAGTTCATCGCCACCCCACACCCCGTCTCACGAGCGTGGCGGTAACGAAGGGGAGCTGCCCCGGGCTGCGGGCTGGGCTGGACAGGCCGTCACAGAGCCCCGGATCCGGCAGGGATCGATTTGTGATGGTTTAAAGGTGGTTTTCCTCTCCTCCCTATACCTAATAGCTTGTTTACCCAGGAATATTTAGGTGGTTAATTCATGTTAATTAGCAGGGATCTAATGTGGTTAAAATAATCAACTTGACATTTGCAACGGCAGGACCAGCCAGGAGCGGGACTCGGAATTACCGGCGTAGCGAAGCCCCTCGCTGCCGTGGCTGAGCAGGCAGAGTGCGGTCCCCGCTGAGCCTCGCCGGCGGAGCCCGGGTCGCCCTGCTCTCCCGTCCTCGCTGGGCGAGCACACACACTGATAATGCCGCTGCAATCGTCGCGTTATTGCGAGAATCTTCATTTACCATCATGTCCGGGAGAAACACGCAGCAGCCTGTGCCGGGCTCTGGCACGGCTCTCTTCCCCGCGCCGGTCCCTTGCCACGCAACCGCAGCGCGAGAGGGATGAGTTGGCGCGACGGTTACAAACGCGGGCCCTGAAGACGAGCAGTCTGGCTGTCATCGGAGATTAAGTCCTCTGTCACCAGAGAGCAGGAGGCACCAGGCACTTGAGCTAAAGGAACATCTCCCTTCAGATGTGAGAAAGCAGCCGGCTTGCGTAGCCGCTGGGGAGAGCGGTAAGGGGAGACACAGTCGTGTGCGTTAAACGCACGTGTGTGTGTGCTCGCGAGCGCTGCAGCGCCGGCGGACACCTGATGGACGGAGCGGGGCTCTGCCCAGCCCTGCTGCTCCTTCCCGCGCTGATGCCCCTCGCAGGAGGCGATACGCGTGTCGTGGGGGGGTCTCGCCCGGCCTCGAAGCAGCCGTGAGCCCACCCGGCAGAGCCCGAGGCTGAGCGCGCCCCGGCCGTGTGCAGCAGCAGAGCTTTGCAGGGATGCGTCGTGCGTGACGGCCTCCAGCCGAGAGCCGACTCGCCTGCCGGGATCGCCCAAGGGAGGGTGAGATGCTTCTGGGTTTTTGGGTGCTCCGGTGGATTTTGGCGCTGCCAAGGGCAGCAGAGCGAAGCAGGGCGACCCCGGGGGGAGCTGGCTCGCAGCACGGCGGCTCCGGCTCTGTCCTGGCTGTAGTACCCATCGCACCGCCCTTACACGAAAGGCTCCGCATGCAAAGGGGAGGCATCTGCTCCCCAGAGCATCCATCTATTTAGGAGGAATGTTTCTTTTCTAGAGACCTAAGGAGGGGGGGTTTTTTTTTTTTACTTCTTCTTGACTATTAAATGAGGCAGCTCCTATGTAGCTTTGTCATTTTTTCCCCCGCTGAAGACACTTTTTCTTTTCTTCTCATCTGAGCGGCAGGCACCTCACCCGCCTCATAAGCATCTGCTACAAGAAGTCTTCACCTGTCACCTCTTCCCAACTGACTTGAGAAAACAGGATAGGAAAGCTATAAATAATTAAGACCCATCCAACACAGGTGCAGTGACTAAATATCAAACCTGCCTGAGCATCACCAACGCTCCCTTGATAGCCAAGGGGAAACTAACCTACTTTGGAAGGAGGATGAGAAGAGAGACGGGAACCACATGCTAAAATTGTGGCCAAACTGGTTTCAGGTCCTGGCGAGGGCTCCCGACCGGGGAATAACCCACTCATATCAGTGGAGTGTGCCGCACCTGCGTGAAGGTTTATGTCATCCCGAAAGACCCGGATGGGGCACCCCAAGAGTAAGAGGGTGGCTCTAGCACCCCGGGCACGCAGCCTGCGCTCGCCCCCTTGTATTTCTGGGGAGAGAGAAACCTCTTGCATCTCCATTGCGTCTCCCTATTAACATGCATGATTTACTGATCAAATCCTACAGCCGTCTCGGAGCTTGTAAGAAGTTAACATCAAAGCCGTGGAAGGGAGGGAATGGCAAGAGCTGGAGAGAGATGTCACATTAGTGTCTGGCTCTCTGAGAGCTTCTGCATTTTAAACCTTGTTCGTCAAGACTTCAACTTCATTGCCCTGCTTCGCGGGGAGGGAAGAGATGCCACATACAAAGAACTTGTCTGCCACATGGGAGAGGCTTCGGTGGCCGGGAGAGCCCGGGGATGGCGGGGACAGTCCTGCCCAGAGAGAGCTGCAGCCCAGGCCAGCACCGCTCCGGCCGGGGCACCCGGCCACATCGGAGGATGTAAATCCTGCTGTCGTCAGGGCATATCGAGCCTGATGAGGGTGAGATAGAAACTTCCCCTTTGGGCACTTCTGTAATTGTTCGTAAGGGCGTCAGTTCAGCAGAGCGTGATTACATTCCCAAGTGAGCAACCAGGGAGATAATTAACTTTTGGAACAACTTACCTGTGAGACGGAGTATCCATCATTCAAGGTCTTTACGGAGCAAGCAATACCCTGCTGAAAGCTCCTGGAGGTGACCCTGCAGCCCAACTGGTGGGAAATATCCTCCTGGGATCGGAAAACGCTGATTTACCTGAATCTAAATGATCTGCAGGAATACTCCTGGCTCCAACTTGCAACAAAAGATAGGCGAGCCGCATAATGTGCTGTCAGCCTGCCCAGGCCTGGGGACGACAGGGTCACCCCGAGCCACGGGGCCGGGCGCGCTCTGGCTCCCAGCTCGCCTTCCCGGGGCTGCTGCTCCAGCACCGGGCTGCCCGGGAGGCGGCATTTCGGCTCTCCCACCCTTCAGACTTTCTACAGTGCTTTCTCCACCCACACACATGCACACCTGATTTTTATCTTTAAAAAAAAAAAAAAAAAAAGTTTGATTTTGGCCCGGTTGGGGATGAAATAATGACCATTTGGCAACCTGGGCTGGTGGGAGGTGTCCCTGCCTATGGCAGTGGGGTTGGAACTCGATGATCTTCAAGGTCCCTTCCAACCTAAACCATTCTATGATTCTGTAATTTTTGCAAGCCCCGTCGCTGGGGCAGGGAGCTCTGGGGAGAGCCAGGACGTCTCCTGCCATCTCTGAACGCGGTGAGCCTGGAGGAGCTGGCGGGATGTGCCTCCCTATATATGCCAAGCAAAGAACCGTTAAAGTTTTGCCCTGGGACGAGCTGCCCCTGTTCGTTGGTGTCTCGGCATGGGAGAGGTGGCAGAGGGGCAGGAGGATGCAGAAAGCGTTTCCAAGGGTCGCTGCAAACCCCGTGCCAAGGAACCAGCTCGGGGCTGTCCCCGCACCGAGCAGAGCAAACGCCTGCGCCGGCTGCCCCGTGCCGGTCTGTGCTGGGGGGGTCTGGCCCCAACCCGGACCCTCCTGCCCTTCCCGCGGGGGGCCGGGGCAGGACCCTCTCTGGACACCCATTAGCCCAGGGAAGCTGCTTTTATTTGGGCTCCATGGCCACAGTCCCCGGGGAGATTTATGGCCTGAGCGCCTTTGATGTGGGCCCCTGATAAGCATCAGGAATATTTTCGTTCCATGACAATGTCAGCCAGCGCGCTCTGACTGAAGGGGGCTTACGGGCAGCGATGTTTCCTGCAGCTATTGAGCCGGCTGCCACATTCCTAGGGACGGCCAACCATTAAAAGAAAATCGTAAACCCCCCTCTGGAAGGCTTTATAAACAGAGGGAAGCTTCTCCTTTAAGGGAGAGGATCGGGGAGTATTTCCATTTCAATCAGGGGCATCTCTGGAACAAGACCACAGCCAGAATTTGTCAGGGGATTAGCTCAGGAAAAGAGCGAGTGCAGGATTTTTCCCCTTCGCACTCACTCGGCTGTTATTCCAAATTAGGCTGTTCGCGTTGGGCTCGGAGGAGGGTAATGAAAACCAGAAGGGAGCGCGGCGAGAGCCCGGCTGGGGGCAGGGGACGGGGACGGGGCGCTGGAGGAGCCCCGGCGTGCGCAGGGCACCCCGCTCCTCGGGCAGAGGGTGGGCAGCCCTGGTGCTGCCATGGGCCGGCACGCGAGAAGTACACGGCGCTGCGCGGGTGCTGCGTGGCGCTGCATGGTGCTACACGGCACCGCATGGCTCCTCTCCTCCCCTTGGTGCTCCACTGGGAGCAAAGCTGGCGACGGGAGAAACCTCCGCCTCGGGCGCAGGCAGCGCCTCGTGCGGCACGGTGGGCGGGGGGGGTCCCCACGTCGCCCCCGCCGCTGGGGGTCCCGGCTGCGGGACAACCGCCGTGGCCTGGCTTTCCCCCCGCGGCAGCCTCTGCTCACTGTCAACTGCTTCCCGCCTGATTTATTGGAGGTTTACGCTCCAATCTGTAACGCAAAACCACCGAGCGCATTTCTTCCTCCTTGTAATTAAAGCCCCCACCGCTGAAGCGCACACCTGGTATAAACAACTATAAAAAATATACGCGTGCAGCGCCAGCGCTGTTTTTAGGCGCCGGGAACGCAGCCCGGCACCGGGTGCCCGTCCAAGAGGCGGGTGAGAGCGGCTGCCCCGGTGTGAGCCGGGGGGACGTGGCTGGATCAGGCCTTGTGCAGTCTCCGAACGTGAGCTGCACTCTTCCCAGGGCTTTTTTGGTGCATATTTTGGGTAGGAATAGGGGTTCTTTCCTCACCCATCCTCCCCGGACATCCCGGGGAGCTCTTCTCTAAGAGTGCAATTCCAGGGCTGAGCTCTGGGCTTTAAGAACAAATGATTAATGCCCAATAGGTTTGAACTGCCCGGTGGTTGGGAGATTTATATAGCGATGGTTCTCCTGAACTTTACTGAAATACCGTGGGCTGAAGCCAGCGTGAATGCTAAAGCACGCCGTCGTTTGGAGGCAGCGAGAGCCCCTCGCTGAGGAGCCTCGGCGGGGATGGAGGGGAAAGCGGCCAGGGCTGGCGAAAGCCCTGCGGTCGGGTACTCGGAGAGAAGGAGGGCAGCAGCTCTGGGGACGGTCATCCTCATTTCAGGTCCCAAGTCTTCCCTGTGCCGGGAAAAGGGAAGAGGGTTCCGTGTATTGCTCAAAGAGCATTTATTGCTGCCAGTGAAGGCATGGCCAGCGAGACCCAAAGGCTGCTTCTGGCTTGAGCAACGTGCCCAGCTGGAAAATAGCGTCTAAGGAAGGCTAAACGCTGCTGGCAGAGCTGTGCCCCTTTTCCCTGTGGGAGATGGCTCTGACAGTCCCAGCCCCGGGCACAGCCTCGGCACCGGGCTCTCCGCTAAGGGGGCAGCACTGCCCCGTCCCATCCGGGAGGGGACAGGGACCGGGCTCCGTCCTGGGAGCGCTGGTGGCTCCATCCCTCCGTCCCCCTGCTCAGGAGGCTCTTCCAGAACCTCGCGCCCCTGATGATTTTAAGCTTTTTTTTTTCCCTCATTTCCAGCCTAAATCTTTTTCATGGCTAATTTATCCCCTTTGTCCTTGTGCCAACATTGTCCTTTAAATTAAACAGCTCATCCCCCTGCCTGGTGTTTACCCCCTGTGTGTTTATAAAGAGCGCTCATTTCCCCGCTCGGCCTCCTCGCTCGCGGATAAACAAGCTGAACTCGCCTGGTTTTCAGTCGCTCTTTCCCCGGTGCTGGCAGCCGCCGTCCTGCCGCCCCGGCCCCACTGCCCCCGGCCCCCCCGGCCAGCCTGGTGCGGGATGGGACCCCATCCCCGCATCCCCCAGGACCTCCAGCCCCCATCCCTCCGGCTACGGCAGCGAGGAGGGAGAGCTTTGGGGTGGGAAGGGCACCCGGGGAGGGCTGCGTGCCAATTCCTGCCAGCGCCGGGGTGAGCACCGGCACAAGGACTGACACAAGATGGAGATGGGACACGCCGTGCTCAGAGCCCAGGAAGTTTCTCGGCCTCCCTGGCAGGCAGCAGGGCAGGACAAACAGGTTTGGTGGGTGGCGTGGAAAAGAAAAAGGCTCGGTCGGGCCCCAGCATACCGCGCTGGTGTAGGAAAGTCCCAACCCATCGCTGCTCCTCCTGCGAAGAAGCAGGCGCCGGGGCGATCGCCAGCTGTCCCTTTGCTGTTTCCCCAGGGGACATGTCCCCACCAACCTCGCTTTCTGCCAGGAGGTTTTGCAGGGCTTCCCATGACCCCCCCCGGCCACAGGCACAGCATGAGGGGGGCAGAGCCCCCAGCCCAGCCTTCCTCTGCCTCGGTCCATATTTCACAGGAGAGCAGATACCCATCGGCCGTGTCGCGGCGGAAAAACCAAGAACTCAAAGCAATTTTAAATGAACTTTCAAAATGATGAACAAAGAGCCCTTGTCCGTGTTATACAGCAAATAAATCACACCAAAATGATAGTTGTAATTCCCAAAAGTACACAGAGAATTGATTTTCCGATGACATTTATCATGATAAACCGGTGCAGCAGCATACAGGCACATCTTAAGTTGCAGCTGGTTGACTCCCGCCCATTTATCTCCCGTCCCATCTTCACCGGCCACATTTGCACAGTTGCACAAGTGATTATTGCTCCTAAGGACAACAGTCCTGGGGCCGGTTTCAGCTCACCCTGCACCAAAGCTCGGGCTGGGTTTGCCTCTTGCCCCACGCTGGCTTAAGCCGCAGCCGGCGCAGGTACGGGGCGCAGAGGCGGTTTAATGGCTCGCCAAACACGACGCCCACGCAGGCAGGCTCCCAGGCTGTGGAAACTATTTCTGGGTGGACACGAAGTGCCTCTGAATTGCAGATCAAAAAACAGGTCAGGTCTGGGTTGGTGTAAGCCGCCCTCCAGCCCCGGGCTCTGGAAAAACTTCCCAGCTCCAGCCTGGAGCTGCTGAGCCGGGCACGGGGCGAGGGGACGGGAGGGTCCCGCTCTGCCGCGGGGACGGAGCAGGGATGCACTGGGTCCTTTGCCGGGGGGACGGAGCAGGGATGCACTGGGTCCTTTGCCGGGGGGACAGAGCAGGGATGCACTGGGTCCATAGTGAGCAGAGCGCGGTGAGTGCAAGCGCCGGAGTGCTCATGCTGCAGCAGGCAGGCAGGGCTCTGCCCCCCCCAAAACCCCCCCAGCCCACGGCAGCCGGGCCAATATCACCATGGAACAGCCTTGGTTTGGCTTTGGCTCTTGCCCAGGAGCCCCCCCTGGTTCCTGCGCTGCTGGGGCAGGATGGACGGGGAATGTCTCGGGCCGTGCCAGACCCTGAGCATCCCAAAAAACAGCTGGAGACACAGCTGGGCTTCTTAGCGAAAACCAAAACCCTTCCCAAAACCTAAGGACGTTCTCCCAGAAAGCGAAGCCAGCTCCATTAGGATAACATTGCTTTCAATCCCCAATCAGATTTTTAAATTATCTGTGGCTGTGCCGGTGTATATATCTCCCTTTGTCAGAGCCTCGCCAGCCTCTCCCGCTCGCCTTTATTTGTCTTGCTGCTGTTGCAGTGAAAATGTATTGGCTTTGCAGTTAGTGATTACACGTCATCACATACCCAATTTATAACACCATACCCCAAAGAACAGATGTAATAAAGCCAGGCCAGGAAACAGCAATGTTATAAAACAGAGCAGTCAACTCAGAGGTCCTCGCATGTGTGCAGGGAAGAAAATATTATAGACGCTGGTTTGGGGAGGGAGCACGGGGAGGAATGGGACTCGTGTGCCGGGGACGGGGCGGCGCGTCTGCGTCTCACAGGGATGTGCACGGGGGGATCGGGGGTGTTCGGTCCCGAAGCCGCTGCCTGGGGTGCCGCAGCCTGGGCAGGAGGGTTGGGGGGGGTCTGGGGGGGTTGTAGCGCCCGGGTCTGGCTGGGGCGGCTGCTTCTGGATGGGCAGAGGGGGGACACGGCTTTGCCTCCAGCCGCACAGGGGTCTCCCCCAGGGCCAGGCGCAGAGTCAGGGTCTCCTCGCTCTTAGTCCCGCGCTGAGCCCTCAGCCCCCTTCTCTCCGAGGGGAGGAAAGGCGAGGGGGGCTGTTATCGCCAAAAACTTTGATTCCCCCCTCTGCCTTCCCACAAAGCCCCCTAAGCCCGGAGCTATCGCGCCAGGAGACGCTCTCCAAGAAGACTTACCCAAAGCAAGTTTATCTTCTATTATTCATGGGCCGGGGAGACGCGGCCTCTCACAGCGGGACGGGCTAATCACCGGCAGAGATAGAGGCAGCCCCGTCCCGATAGCAGCGCGGCGGCGAGGGGCTGATAAACCAGCAGCGGCAGGAGCGGGTCCCCGACGGCCGGGCTCCCGCTCCGAAGCCAACGGTGGAGATCCCAGCGCTTCATTATCGCAAAGTTTTTGTTTAATAATCCAGGGTAATAAAATGCACCTCTGGAGGGCTTTGCCCAGATAAAGGAATGTAAATTGGTGATAAAGAGTTTTGAATTTAGCTACCACAAAGAACGTGTTAAAGCCCATTGTTCCCCGCGCCTCCGCCGGTGACCTTGGCCGTGTCCGCGCCGCTGGGGCCGGTGCTGCTCCTGCACCCCGGGGACGGCGGGAGGGAAGGGTCGGAGGGAAGGACCCCGGGCTTTGCGGGGGAATTGAGGGGTCCCGAGGAGCTGGGGTAGACCATGTGTTGGCGGTGGCAACAGGACCGCAGGCGGACATCTTCCAGGGTGATGGGATTTTGCAGCGACAGCAGAGCCAGAGCTTTGGGAAGGGGCTGGGGGAAAGCCCGAAAACTGGGTGCACCCAAATCCTCGAAGATTTGGAGCTGAGCACGCAGCAGGAGCGGGGCCTCAGCCAGGGACCAGAATACAAAGCCCGGCGGGTTGCTGCAGGCTGCTCTTAAAAAAAAAAAAAAGGCAAAAGGAGTGAACAACAGCAACAAAAAAATAAGTCTGGTCCTGGATTGTATATGTAGTTTAGAAACCGATGTTATGCAAATTAGTTAGCTTCAAAAGCTAATCACTTTGAAAGGTCAAAACTCACATTCATAATCGGACTAAACAAAAAGCTAATTAGAGGCCTTTTGTGTGCCTAAATGAGGCCAGAGAATTCCCCCTGCTCCCGGGGGTGGGTGATGCTCAGGAGGGCTCTTGGCAGGATTATTTCCTCCGCGAGGTATTTACTAGTAAAACCCTTTTGCCGAATGAATGGAAATAATGATACAGAAATAGCACCAGACCCGAAGCGTGTATTAGTGTAACATTAAACTGCCATTACAGCCTGGAGCAGAAATTCAAGAGAGGCCAGAGCCGGAGCGGGATGCTCTGAGCCAGCCGGCTCCCGGGATGCAGCCGACGCTCCTGCCACGTCCACCCCGGGCCGGCGGGAAGCGAGCGAGCACGTGCTGGCGAAGGACGATGCTCTGTCCCACGATGCTCTGTCCCCTTGCAGGCGATGCCCAGGACCCCACGTCCCCTCCCCAGCTGCCCACAGCTGGAGGGCTGCACGCTGCTCTGCGAGCAGGGGCCGGCAGTGAGCTCAGCTCCACCACTTGCGCCCGCTGCAGGTTTGGCCCCGCGGCGCTGCCGGTGCCCGGCACGGTGCGGAGCAGCACACGCAGCTCCGGCGGGCACCGCGCCGGCTGCGACGCTTCCCCCGCGAGACCCCCACGTCCCTCTCCCCGCGTTTGAGTGCTTCCCCAGGAGCAGCCCCCGGGCTCACCCCGGCTGTCAGCGGCACCGTCACTCCAGCTGGTCCGGAGCGCTGGATTCCTGTTGCCAAGATATGGATTTGGTTTTAATAACAGTTAGTGCAAACATTGTAAATTTACTGCTGCTAGAGAGAGTTTTTGAAAACGTCCAACTCTGGCTATAATTTTTCAATCGCACCAGCTGTTTGTGCTCTGCTCGTACCTGACATGCTGCTTTGAAATAGCAATCACTGTATTTATAAGAAGGGAAGGACTCATAAATATGTCAGGAGTGGAATATACAACGCCATATTTCACCATTTTCTATTTTAAAATTGTGAGTTATGGCTACAGAAATGTGGTCCCATTAAAGGTGATATGATGTATTTTGTGTCTTGTTCAGGAGCCCATCCATCATTGAGACAATAAAGAAAACCGCACTTACTTTTTTTCCCTGTCGTCTGTAATTTATGATGCCCAAAAAGCTGTAACCTTTTGGCAGGCTTTGCAGAAACTGCTGCACTGTTAGCAACTAAATAACCTTTTATAAGGTTTTAAATGTGTTGCTACAGTCTCAATGCACTTGCTGTATCGATCCAGAAGATCCTGCAAAAAAGGGGAAAGGAACATGATCTATAACGGGATCGATAACAGTATATAGATTGTTGAAAGATGCTTCTAATGATTTTTGCCAGCCGTCATCTTTCAATGTGCTGCTCCCCATCTTTTAGGCTTCAGTCTTTGCTCAAATTAATTAACCTTGCTCAGCCTCTCGGCGTTGCCGGTGCTGCAGACAGGGACTGGGAGCACCGCAACGTGTTTTCGGCCTGCGGGGTAATCGAGAAGGGCAGTGAGAATATCGCCGGACGGGGAGACCCTGCCGGGAAGGGTGGGAAGAAAGAGGGTGCAGAAAGAGCCCCCCCCTCCGCCAGGCTCCCGCTGCCCGGCCCTGCTTTAGGGAACAAGAATATTATTTTTATTTGTTTTTCCATGGCAAGGCACTGGCCCCGCAGGTGCAGGACAGGGCATCCTCCTTTGGAGGTGGGGACCTACGAAACGCACCCAAAACCTGCCGCCCCCCCGGACGCGGGGCCCGCTGGCGGCGTGCTGGCTGCCGATGCTCCGGCCGGTGGGTGCCACGGGTCCACGCCGCGGGGTTTCATCATTAGCCCTCGGCCCCCGGTTTTAAAAGTGCTGAGTGGAAAGCAATTACGAGGCAGAAGTCTCCGTGTTCACGGGGCGATTTAATGAAAAATAAGAGAGAAGGGAGGCGCAGCGGGGAGGTGCGTGGCTGGGCATGGGCAGCACGCTGCTCCCAGACAGCTCCGCTTTCCCTCCCCGCCTGGCTCCCTCGCTTTGTCATTTATGTTTTCCCCCCAAAGCAGCCACCAAATCATTATTAACGTTATAAATAAAATGAGAGGGCAAGTTATTAAATGTAAAATATGTGGAGTCCTCCTCGAACTCACTGCGTAGTTCATAAATATGATGGCTTAATTTCATCTGTAATCCAAACGGCTGATGAAGCATTACACAGCTCTCTGTTAATTGAAGTTGTTAACAAAGCTGAGGAGAGAGATTATTATGTATAGACTTTTATCCTTCAGGGGTATCATCATAACAGATCATAAATGGAAATGAATTCATCGCTCCCACATGCCATGGCGGGATCCCTGCACGCGGTTCTACGCCAGCTGGGTGGCCAGCGCAGCCACGGGGACGGGGTGCGGGATGGATCCCATCCATGAGGGTCCCCCGTCCCCTCCCGCAGCCCCAGCGCTGAGCCCCCCGCCCCGGCCGGCCCGGCCCCGCCGCCCCGCTCTCCTCCCGGCACCTTCGGGATGAGCTTCCCGGAGTCCGGCTCTCGGTTTGCAAAGCCTCTTGGAAGCCTTTAGCTGTGATGTGTGATCATTGCCATCATCGGGGGCACGCGATATATCAGGGAAGATGGAAAATCCATTCCCTCAGCCGATACATCCCGGCCGAAGCGCCCACGTGCGGGAGGATCCTCTGAGTTCAGGCCAGTTAATTTACTGCGGGGCAGGAGGCGAGTTTCTGTGCGGGCACCCAGGGCTCAATATATTTGTCAGCTCCACAGACAAAGGGTCGTTACCATCTCAGACCGGACCCTCTATGTTTTCAGCACGTTGCTTAAAGTAATAACTGTTTGGCTTCTGGGTAGTGATGGGTTGCTTCTTTCACGGCGACGTGGCCGCCTGGTGATAGAGGTTGCATGGGAGGAGAATACCCTTTCCCGCGGCTTTGCGCGGTCGCTGCGTACACCCTGCCTCTGCTGAGCGCCGGGAGATGCTCACCCAGCAAGCGAGTGCCGGTGCCCACCCCGGCCCCCCGCCGGCGCCCTCCCCGCGGCGAGGCACGCCAGCCCAGCCGGGCTCTGCAGCGCCGCAGCCCGTATTTCTGGGCTGCGCTGCTTCCAGGTGGAGTTATGAAAACACACAATGCCGTTTCCTTCTCCTGGATCCCATCGGCTTTTTCCATCCAGCACATTATCCAGGAAATTCTCGTCTATACCTTTGAGGAGTTACGGTGATTATCTGGAACGCGTTACTTGCACACAGCAAATGCAAATTAATGTAGTCTTCACATTTCGCCATGGCAATAAAGGGGAATGTTGACATCAGCCTGAAAGTAGAATTAACTTTTGCATTATGTGGTGTGAGAGCGAGGTGTTGAAACCCGTGTCCGAGACTTTCCAAGTTACAGTAAAGAACTGTTCTGGCAGCGCTGCAAAAACACGGCAGTGTTTCCAAAAGGCAGAGGTAAGCTGAGTGCTCTCTCTGTTCCAGGCTGGATTATTGCTTCTGCTAGGCTTTCAAAACCCTGCCATTTTGTCTCGTTACCTCTAATGTGCTCCTTGGTTTATTGCAAGCTCATCTCCTTAAGAAGAGAGAGTTACAGCGCTGTCAGGCTCTGCTACTCTCCGATAAAGAGCCCGCTCCCTTCCCAGCAGCATCAGCCTCCCCTCCCCGCTGTAATCCCTCCAGCCGCCCTCCTTTCATCGCAGCCACGGGAACCCTTTGAACCAGAGCAGACGAGGGCTGGCGGGACCAATCCTGCCTGGGCCCTGCCAGCTCCTTTGCAGCCATAACTCCAGCAGCTCGGTGTTAACACCTTGTTCGTGGCGGCGGCGCGTACGTTACCGGAGCCCCTTAAATCACGCGCCGAGGCTCAATAGGAAGGGACAAGGCTAAGAGCTGTATTGATCCCCTCTGCAGTGCACCAGCATCTCCGTGCTCCCAAACCCCCCAGCGAGCACAAAACCTGGCGTGGAGCATCTGCTGCCGCCCCAGCGAGGGCGTCCCCGGGACTTTGTGCCCCCCCACCCCGGCCCCTGTCCCTCTTCGGGGGGGTCCATCCAACCATGGATGCGTCGGGTCCTGGTGTGGACGGGATGGGGAGCCCGGGCATGGCCGTTGGGTGATTTTCCTTGTAAAAGTGGGTCAGCTGCAATTTTCTGCCGCCGGCCGTGGCGGGGCGAGGGCGAGCGGCCGGGCGGAGGGCAGGGGGAGCGGGGCGAGGGCGCCGCGGTGGGAGCGGGGGCTGCCGGGAGCTGCACTGAGCGAGGTGAGACCCGCGCGGGGACGGGCGCGTTGGGTCAAGTGGGCTTCGCTGGATGGGCAATTATATCCCATCCTTCCCTCCTCGGATGTCTGAGCAGAAGGGCAAATTAGCCTGCGTGATTTGAATTAACCCCTTGTCGGCCTCCAGTCTCGGTACCCGGGAGGCAGGGGGCTGTTTGCTCAGCCGCATCCCATCCCGGGGGGAGCCCCCGCCTCCGTCCAGCACCATCCTGCCCGGTCTCAGCGGTGGATGGTCTCACAGGTCCATTGCATGCAACTGCTCCACCGTCTTCAAAGCAACGCTGCCTTGCGGCAAGGCCTGGTTTTATCATAGACGCACAGAACCATACAGTAGTTTGGGTGGGAAGGGACCTTTAAAGGCCATTCAGTCCACCCCCCCCCCGCCACGAGCAGGGACATCTCCAACCAGATCGGGTTGCTCAGAGCCCCGTCCGACCTGGCCTGGAGTGTTTCCAGGGATGGGGCATCCACCGCCTCTCTGGGCAACCCGGGCCAGGGGCTCACCCCCCTCAGCGTCAAAAAATTCTCCCTTCTATCTAGGCTAAACCTTCCCTCTTTCAGTTTAAAGCCGTTACCCCCTGTCCTGTCGCAACAGGCCCTGCTATAAAGTTGGTCCCCAGCAAACCCCCGTGCGGAGCAGCGGCTCTGGCACGAGGGCTTTGCTCTCGGTGGCTGCCTGCGCAGAGCCAGGGCATGGCGGGAAGGGGAGCGGGAAGAGTTTGGAAGAGGCTGCCTGGACGTGCCTGGGTGCACGGGGCCAGAGGCTGGCTGCAGGCTCGGCTCGGAAACCGCTGCCTTAATAAAGAGCGAGTTTGGTTTCAGAGCCCTGAAGGGCGGCCGTGCCGTTACCCAGCATGGGGCATGTGAAACAGGTCGTTCTGCTGAGACCCTCAGGAAGGAGCGGAGCGCAATAACAGGCGACCGAAGCGACTCAGCCACAGCACTCGGAGCACCGGGACCGGGGCTTGGCAGGCTGCGCCGCGCGGGCACCCGGAGCATCCCATCAGCTTTGCCCGGGATGGGGCAGATGCGGGGGCAGCTCTGGCTGTCCTGGGGGGCTCCTTGCAGCCCTTCGAGGGGGCAGCACCCCCCTGCCTGGCCAGGCAGGCAGCGCTCCAAGACAATTTGGGCTGAGCAGGCTGTAAATGAGAAGAAGGGAAAACAAATGATGCCAGCAGCAAGTGAAGGAAGTGTAGGAGCATTATGTAAAATATTAAATTTAATGCTATTCCATTTTCCATCTCAGTTATTAAATTAACTGAGAACTATGCTTGCACTTAAAAGATTCCTGTCATATTTTATGCACACGATGATCTCAGAGTAATTCGTGTTAGAAATATGTCATGTTAAATTACAGATACCAATAAACCTTACTTAAACTCGGCATTGATCATGTGTGGGAGATAAACTCCGCAGGGCCAGATCCTCTGGTCGAGCACCCCCGGCACTTCTCCCCGCTCAAAACGCACCCGGCCGGCAGCAGCGGTGACAGCAGGGATTTTCTTACCCCCTCCCTCCCCACCAGCACCAGCATCTCCCACCGCGGGGACGCGGGCACAGTGGTGCTTATCCGCCGGAGCGAGCGGGTGTTGCTTGACGTGCGTGGGAGAGCCGAGGGCGCCGGGCGGGGGTGAGGGGTGACGGCTATCCGCGGGGAGGTGACACCGCTTATCGGCAAAAGATTTGGTGTCGCCGTATCGAGCGTGGCACGGCGAGAGTCTGTGTCCTATTTGGTGTCACCTCTGCTTGCACCGGCCCCGTCTGCCCAGCTCCCCCCTCCTCGCCGGGACGGGGTGGGTGGACGCATCCCGGGGATGGCCGCAGCTTTCTGCGTGCGCTTTGCTGGGCCATGTGAAACCTGCTCCTCCTCCAGGGCTGGATGCGCTACTTTTAGGAGCGGCGAGGTTGTACCCGCACACAGGACACCCCGTTCCCAGCGTGGTGGGGCTGCAGCAACCCCGAGGAGCCGGGGGGGGGCAGCGAGTGCCCTCTCACCCCTGCTGCAAACGGGGAAACTGAGGCAGTGCGGTCAGCCCTTGGGATGCTGCCCCTGTGGCACCCCACATGTCAGGGCAATGCTGCCCACCGAGGAGTGCCCCCCAAACCCCAGCCCACCGCTGCGCGGTGCCCAGTGGGAAAGCGGGCGGCAGCGGGCAGGCAGCCTGCCCCGGACTGCAGCACAGCGCCCGGCCGGCCACGCTCGCCACGGGGCTCCCTGAGCCCTCGGAGCCGGCGTCCATCCTCGGTACAGGCAGGGCAGCCCCGGCTGACGGCTCCACGCCGTGAGAGCGAGCCAAAGCTGCATTACGAGGCATTACGAGGCGCCAGGCTCCGCGGGAGAGGGAAAATGCTAATAATAGGCCTAGGCAGAAAGGGGAGAAAGATCCCTCCCAGCCCAGCGTCCTGCTGCCGGCTGCAGGATGCGACCTCTGGTCACCAGCCACGCCGGGGGATGCTCTCCCGGTCCAGGACCCTGCGCGTGGAGCGGGCTGCAAGCTCTGCCAGCTCAGGGACCACCAGGCTCACATGTTGGGGGGGTGCACGTACTGTTTTGCAGATGAGAGCGGTATGGATGTGCTCAGGGCGGTCATGTGTGCTCAGTCCGGAGGGCCCTGGTGGTGCCCCTGTGCCGCCCACAGCCCCGGAGGCGGACGGACCCCGCTGGGACGCTGCCGTGGGGGCAAAGCCAGGACACGGGGACTGCAGAGCCCTCAGTGGGACAGGGGCACCGAGCCCCTTCCCAAAACCCGACCCGCAGCCTCCCCCTGCTCCCCGTCTTCGCTCCGTGGCGCTGCCCTCATGTGATCCAAGATTTTCCTTTATTAAAACAGCCGCTGCCTCTGTGCGCAGGAATCACAAGCTCGGGCTGCCCCGAGGCTGCTCCCGACGCTGCACAGAGGCTTTTCAAGAAAGTTTGGCTTCTGCCTTCCCTTGAATAGAGCGGCTTGTTCTCAGGAGCCGGCGGCCCCGGCCGCCTTCCGCCCGCTGCTGGGCTCCAGCACCCCCCTCCCCACAGCCCAGGCGTTCGCTCTGAAGCCCCAGTTGCGCCCCAGTTGTCTTCACCTTGAGTGACCCGACTGGAAAACCCTGGTGTCCCTGGGGAGCACTGCTGCTAATACGGACCCAAAGAGCACCCAAAGCCTCAACCCCTTGGTTCCTTTTGCCGAGAGTCTCCCCAAGGTCATTCCCTGCTGATGGTCACGGGCTTAAACACAACAGCTAAGGACGCTGCGGCCATCCACCCTCGCTGTATGCACCTGGGGCTGTGGTGCGACCGTCCCTACCCACAATAACTTCCCCGGGCCACCGAGACCCATCTTTGGAGCTGCTCCTGTCTTGTCTGGGCAAGCCAGACGGCTGCTGGCAATCCTGGTCCGGCGCTGGGTGCCGAGCACCCGCTAGCCGGGTGCTGAGCTCTCCGCACCACGCAGCTGAGCATCCCCGGTGCCAACACACACCACCGTTTGCCACGGCCACATGGCACCACCAAACCGCCCGTGTCGGCGGCCCTGACCTTGCAAAGCTCAGCTCTGGTGGGTACCCCAGCCTCACGCCGGGCACCCCGCGGCTGCCGGGGCCTGGGGTACCCCTCGCCGCAGCCGCCCGCCGCCGGGGAGTAATTGGGTGCAGCAGCACATGCTGCAGGGCTGCTTTAATCCTGCTCCAGGTGGCTGCAATCCAGTGCAGGATTTACAGTGCCCTGACCCTGAGCTGTCAAGAAGGAACAGCCAGATTAATGGGGTGGGCGGGTTCGTGCAATAATCGTTTGTTTGATGTGACAAGCCTGATAGGCGTTGATTTACTTACAGACTGATAGGCTTTTAATTGAGCACCTCCGTCCCAGTCACATCAAAGGCAGAGGTTGACAAGGGGCCCCTTTTACCAAAAGCTCCCAGTGACTGACAGATCCTGGATGCTAATTCTCCTGGGGAGGGGGTTCCCTCTTTTTCTCTTCTTGTTTCTTTTCTTTTTTTCCTCTCAGGATCGGCCAGGCCGGGTGCAGAGAAAGCCCCTGTTCTCGAGGAGTGGGTGCCTCTCTGTCCCCTCCCCATCACGCTTACCCAGAGCCCTCCGGCAAAGCCAACCCCCCCCGCACAGCCCAGCCAGGCCTTTGTCCACCCCTGCGAGGCGTTTTGGGGTCCCCTGCCTCCTCCCCGCTGCTGGCTGGCTGTTGGCCACGATGCCCAGTGTGCTATGGCTTCCCCATGGCACTGTCCCCATCACGGAGCCCACCTCGTCCCTGGGGATGCCCTTCCTCCGCATGGGGTGGCGGGTGCTCCCCTCCCGCCCACCTCTCTGCCCCCCAAAACTTGAGGCTTTGGGGTTGCTCTGGTTAATACACCTCCTAAAGACGAGGAGGGACGCTGCCCTCTGGGTTGCCAGAGGCTCCTTGCCTGTGTGGTGCCACGCGCCGTGCCGGCACAGAGAGGTCTGGGGGTTCGGGTGCACCCATGGGCACCAGCTTTGCGTCGCCAGAGCCAGCGGGGCAACCCAGCGCCCTCACCCCCATCACAGCACGCTTCGGACGGGCCCACCACGGCGCTGACAAGAGCATCCCAGGACCATCCCGGTAGTCAGTGAGTATCTACCATCGCTCCTGTCCCGCTCTGGCCACCGCGGCACCGGGTGTGTGGCACGCGCCCATCACCAAACCCACCTCTGGGTCCAGCTGGGCCAGATAACGGACGAAGGATGGTTTAAATGGGCTGAAAAGCGGGAAGCAGAAGCCAATCCACGGTTGGTTTATCAGTGAGTTTCTGCACAGGAGGGCGGCTGACCTGCCTCACCTGGTAGGTCTCCTCGCAGGGATGCAGTTACCCACAGAGAAAGAGATTTTTGTGAATTAGCCGTGGATGGGCAAAGAAAGTCAACACAAGGTGAGTGCGTGGGCACACACATGTGACCATGTACCCAGAGCACGTGTGCACCCACCGGCCCACCAAACGGCTCTGGAAAAGCGAAGGAAAAAACACCCCGAGTGGCTCAGACATTTTGTGAGAGACTTATGGGAGATTCTACTCTTAATGGGAAATTTAAGGAAGCGGGTATAAATCACGGCTCTTTTCTCTAACCTGTGGTGTAGCATTCGCCTGAGCCTTTGGGCTGGATTAGCTCTGTATATTTATGTTTTAAAGTCTGATGTGTTTCTCAGTATCTAAATATAAATTATTTTTACTGTATCAATGATTAAATATTTTTCCTTGAGATCATAGAGTCCAAAAAAATAAATGTTTCTGAAAAGGCATTCAAAAAATTTAAAAGAAGAAAAAAATCCCTCTGAGAACCCCTTTTGTCATTTGCAACCAATAAAAATGCCTATTGTTATGAAGGGCTCATAAATAATCTGATTTTGGCATGCTTTCATACCATACAGAAAATGAATAAATTAAACTTGATTTACAGCCTTTTTCATTTTTATTAGAGGCGCTCCAAACATTTTATGTAACGTACGTGCCAGATGAGCTACACCAAATGGTTTGAGGCTCTGGTCCCGATATTATAGAAATTAAGTTGTTTTAATTTGCATAGTTTAATTAACTAATACTGGCAAAGAAAAAAAGAAAAACAGAGGTAAAAGTGGTTTGTTTTTTTTTTTCTTTTGTGGGTGTCTGAGGACTAAATGAACCCACCGAGACAGATCCCCCAAAAGCGCTTGAGCTGGCGCCAGCCATGGGAACCGCCCGCGTCCCCGCAGCACTTTTGGGGGACGGGTGCTGCGGGCAGTGCCCGGCCCCCCCCAGGGCCCCTTCCCATGGTGAGGGACATCGGGGGGCACTGTCACCCCCATGTTTCACAGATGGGGAAACTGAGGCACATAAGCGAGACTGCTCCATACAGCTCTCGGCAGCGCCGCCGTGATGGTAAGTAAAAATGGTTCATCGGGGAAAACACCCCAAACTGCCCTTACAGCCCAGCCTTGCAAAGCCCATCGCTCCGCTTGCAGCAGCAGCAAACTTAAAAAGATAAACAGGGGGAAAAAAAAAAGAAAAGAAAAGAAAAAGCCTCAGGTAAAGCCGCTGTGACCCGGCGTCAGCCCCGCTGCCTGTTTTGATCCGCTGCCCGTCCCTGCGAGGGGAGCAGAGCTTCGCTCCCCTCTGAAGCGCTTTGATACGTGCGGGATGTTCTCCTCCCCCTCCTGCAATTTATCCCATAGAATTTCACACCGGGAAACAGCTTCATTACATCAACAACAGGAAGACCCCACTGATTTGTCACACAGAAAAACAGCTGTTAGTCACACATCAAGGGAATAGGGGAGGAAAAAAAAAAAAACCACCACCCCTCACCTTTTTTGCTTTAATGTTTACGCCGTTCTTTAATGTTAATCGCTCTGCAGAGGCAAGCGAGCTACCCGGCTATTCAATAAGTAACCATCACCCAGTGAGTATCAGTTAATATCTAAGTGTCTTCTGCTTTTCCTGCTACATGATTGCTTTGGAAAGAAAGATTAATTCCAACTTTAAAAAAGAAAACACTATTTTTATCATTGCCAGAAGTCTATATGGGTTTAAAAAAGAAAAAGCACTTGCTTGTCGTTTTACATCTTGCAATTTTGTCAGTTGTTTTAAAACATGTCTCCTGTAATAAATAAGATCATTTTTATGCACTTGTTCTGCAGCTAAAAGCGAGGCCCGAGCTGGCGCGGCGCTGGGGAGAGGGGAGCGGGGCAGCGACACGGCTGCCTCCGACGCCTTGGCCTCCGCCGGGGCAGCTGGAGGGGCGGCCGCCGCCGCTGCCTCCTTTACGGGGGGCTGAGAGAAGATGGTTTTCCTGTCGAATAGCCGGTACCCAGCAAGCACCGACGCGCAAATAAAAGCTCGGCTTTTAAGAAGCATCTTGGACCCTCATCCTGCGGCGACGGCCGGAGCCGGACCCTGAGAACCCCTCACCGGCTCCTGCGCCGGGACCTTCATGGGACCTGGCCTGGGACCCCCAGAGCCCGGTCTGTCCCGCAAACGTCCCCCCACTGCGCTCCCGCACACCCTGGGCAGACCCGCTTTTGCCAGGCAAGGACCGTTTTCCCAGTTCCCCTCAAACTGCGTCCCGCAGCAATGAAACTGGGAAGGCATTTATTCAGAGTACAGCGGCCCAGAGAGATGCTGGAAGAGTTACAGTGCTTTAAATTCACGTCTTCTCTTATCCCACCACAATTTTGCGTGCAGGCTGCAGCGCTCGAACACCTCGCACCTTCTCCGCCCGTCGCTCCCTGCCGGCTCCGCATCCCCGGCTCCGCTGGCACGCGGGGCTCCTGCGCCCGCAGCCGCCGTCGCTCCCTGCCACGGCACGGAAAACACGGCGCCCAACGCAACCATCCGCGTATTGGCAACGCGGGAATGTGTTGCAAAACCGGAGAGGATTTTTCTGCTGAAGAGCAGAGCAAAAACAGAGACTAAAAGCACCGGGGGCTCGACAATGTGTCGTCCGCAGGTACGCTTGTGCACTATTACTGGCTGCTGACACAGGCAGGTGAAGGAATGCACTTGACTCCCTGGGAAAAACACCTCCTTTCGATGCAGTTTAATATTTATGTATTTAATGCCGTGGTTTGTATAACAACTGCCTCAGAAAGCAATTTCCTAGAAGTCGGGACTGCTGTCCTATCCATCACGAAGGACACGCGTCCTGCGCAGGCGGGGCTGGGACCGGGGGGGTTCCAGCAGTCCCTGCACATCACTCATGTCCTAGTTGGCTTTTTTTCTCGCTCTTTAAAAACACCTGGTGGATGGTGTGTGCCTGCCTCCGGAAAGCACCTTTCTGCACCACCCAGAACCGGCGGGACGAGGCCAGAAAGGGGCCTGGGGAGAGAGGGACGCCCCGGCGGCGTGTGTCCCCCGAAAGCCCTGCCCGGGAGTCATCCCCGGTTGCTGAAAAATCTTGAACATAAAGAAAAACAGAGTTCCATCTCCCACGGCTGTGCTTCCCGGGTTGCAGAAACGCCCGAGTCCATCGGCGCTGTTAAGGCTCTGCGCTGGGGATGCGTCCTTGGGAAACGAAAGCCCTGTGAAGAGCAGCCCAGGTGGGGCAAGCCCTGGTTAGGGAGAAAAAATAGTGTTCGTCATTTCTGAATGTGCTCGGGGAGGCTTTTTGGCTTTACTTTTATTCAAAATATTTTGCTTTTCCTTTGACGCCTGTGTTATTTTTAGTTGGCAAGTGGCCTCGCTTAGCTTTCTTTGTGGCGGGCAATCTCTAAGCAGAGGGTGACTTGTCGTGGAGCAGCGCTGAACATGAAATAGGGCAGTTTTGTTGCCTCTCCCGCTGGTCGCTGCTCCCCTTACTGAAAACGGGACCCACACAGGTTTTAGAACGAGGGATATAATCAGAGACGGTGAGGGCATCAACACTGAGCAGGGCTCATCACTCCCCATGATGACCCTCCGATGGAGTTTTAATCCAGCGAACCCCAGCTGCATCCAGGCGTGTTCTCTGCTGCGCCGGCACCGGCGCAGGATCAGGCCCGCGAAATGATCCCGGCTTTGGGGGAAGCGGTAAACGCAGCCCTGGACGTATCGCTGCTTCGGGCCCTCCCTCCGTTGCCGCATCCCCCGCCGCATCGCCGCCGCTCTTACGCACTTGTCCCCCTTTGCTTTATGATATTTTGTTAAGGCCGTGTTGCTGTTGGCGGACAACTCCAGCGACTTTGAGGAAAGGTTTTTTTTCTGTTTCCTCCTTACTTGAATGGCTCCTTTGAAAGGCAGCGCCTCTCCGTTTACGTCCCCGCTGTCCGCGTTGAATCAATCTTGTGGTCAGCGTGGGGAGGGGGGGAGAAAAAAAGAAGAAAAAGCTCTCACGAAGAGGGAAAATTGACAGGTCCGACCACCGGGGTGATTGATAGCGGTTGGAGAAGCAGGACGCGAGGTTGGGCTGCGCCAGGGCGATGCCGGCGCTCGCTGGGGAAACCCAGCAAAACCTTTTTTCCCAGAACCCGGAGCAGAGGGGGCTGGGGAGGGGGGGGGGCCGTGTGAACTTAATAGCAACGTCATCGGAACATAGAGCATCTGTCAGGAGTTAATATGATTGATTAGAGGTGTCTGCCTCTGCCTGCTTTCCCCTCTCCCTCTCGGGGTAGGCAGGAGGGACTGTACCCCAAACCCAGGGAGGGCGGAGGTGGGTGCGTGCCGCGGCGCTGGCCGGAGCGGGCACGCAGCCCCAGGAACGCTGGGTCCTCCCCACCAGCCCCGGCTCCGCCGCAAGCAATCGCCGTGCAACCTGCTGTTGGCGACTGATGCGCCTTCAGCCAGAGGGACATGAAGGAAAACACAAGAACGTCAAACATCCAGAGTTGCAAACACGCTGGTGGCACACCACGCTGGTCAGCGGGACGGGGTTACTGGGCCCCAAAAAGGGCATTTGTTCCAGCTAAGCCTTGATTTTAGTGGCGCAGCCATGACATCACCCCAGTGCGCCAAACACTCATTCCTTCGCTTATCGGTACCCGACCCGGCAGCTGGGTTCGGCACGTGCGGTGCGACACGCGGCTGCCGTGCGTCGCAGGTGGAGCATCTGTCCGGCTCCTCGCCTTCCTCTCCTAAAGGCACCACATCGCTTTTCTCCAGGCCAAGCGTTTCCAGCGCTCGCCCCAGCCTGGCCCCCACGACTCCCTCCCATGACCCCACATCCCCTCTCCTTTGCACATCTCCCCCTGAGCCCCGTTCTCCCAGCAGCTCCCAGTCGAAGCCGCGGGGAGCCAGCGGAGCGGCTCCCCAGCCCACCCGGGCCCCGCAGCCACCTGGGGCATCGCTCCAGGTCGGATGCAATGAGACAAAGCTCCGGGATTTATGCGTGCGCCTCAGCTCCTTGTGGAAAGGGCTCGGTGGGACGGTGGTTTTCAGCCCCCTCAACTGTGGAGCCGCAGGGGTTTGTGAATGTAATTCAAAGACGTCTGGAAAAGGTAACTAGAAATAGGAAGTTAATTGTCGGGAACCTTAATTAGTTATACAGCGGTCTGCACCATCACTGGCAAATTTTTAAGACTCTGCAAACTAAAGAAAGTAGAAAACCCCTGGAAGAAAGGAGCATTGTAGGTATGTGTGGGACCCGGTTGAGACCTGCCCCGTTCGCTGCATTGCAGGTGCCCCGGACACATCCCTGAGGGCCCCGTATTTACTGGTGGGGTGAAATGATCGGTGACTGGTCACTACCCCGAGCACGGAAAATGCTGCGATACCAACCGCTGCTGCTGCTAAAATAATTTCAACGCCGGTGACGGCAATACGTGCAAAACAAAAAAAAAGTACCTATGCAACCTGGGTTGGCCCTTCAGGCTTGGGTGACACCGCTGTCCCACCAGCGACCCCAGAGCTGCCCCAGTTTGCAGACGGGGCGGGCAGAGACATGGAGCTGCCTCTGCAGGGACGCGGGGGCTCGCTCTGCCCCACACGGGGGGTGCGCCCCCGGGCAGGGTGCTGCGGCCCTCCCCTTGTGCGGCACTGGGACGGGGTGCAGGGCTGGCACGCCGGGGGCAGGGGTCAGGCGGGGCGAGGGGCACAGGCAGCGGGCGCAGGTTTGGGTGCAGGAGCCGCTGCAGAAGCGTGCTGAGCTGTGCCAGGCTGATCTTGGCTAAGCCACGCCATGCCAGCAGTGCCATGCCATGGTGTGCCAGCTGAGCCACGACATGCTACGATAAGCCGTGCCGGGTGTGCCATGCCAGCTGAGCCATGCCATGCCATGCCGATATGTGCTGGCAGCACCATGCCATGCCATGCAAGCTGAGCCATGCCATGCTATGCCGATATGTGCTGGCAGAACCATGCCATGCCGTTCCACGCCATCCGAGCTGTGCCATGCCATACCAAGCTGTGCCAGCCATGCCATGCTGCACCAGTGGAGTTGTGCTGTGCCATGCTGAGCTGTGTCAGCCATGCCACGCCACACCAGCAGAGCCGTGCCACGCCATGCCAAGCTGTGCCATGCCATGCCAAGCTTGCCAGTTGTGCCACACCATGCCAGCTGTGCTGTGCCATGCCAGCCAAGCCATGCCATGCCATGCCAAGCCAAGCTATGCAATGTCATGGCGAGCTATGTCAGCCGTGCCACACCATGCCAGCAGAGCTGTGCCATGCCACACCACACCATGCCATGCCATGCCAAGCTTGCCAGCCATGCCACGCCATGCCAGCTGAGTTGTGCCATGCCATGGTGAGCTGTGCCATACCATGCCATGACATGCCAAGCTTGCCAGCCGTACCACACCGTGCCAGCTGAGTTGTGCCATGCCATGGTGAGCTGTGCCATACCATGCCATGCCATGCCAAGCTTGCCAGCTGTGCCACGCCATGCCAGCTGAGTTGTGCCATGCCATGGTGAGCTGTGCCATACCATGCCATGCCATGCCAAGCTTGCCAGCTGTGCCACGCCATGCCAGCTGAGTTGTGCCATGCCATGGCGAGCTGTGCCATGCCATGCCAGCTGAGTTGTGCCATGCCATGGTGAGCTGTGCCATACCATGCCATGCCAAGCTTGCCAGCTGTGCCATGCCATGCCAGCTGAGTTGTGCCATGCCATGGTGAGCTGTGCCATACCATGCCATGCCAAGCTTGCCAGCTGTGCCACACCATGCCAGCTGAGTTGTGCCATGCCATGGCGAGCTGTGCCATGCCATGCCAGCTGAGTTGTGCCACGCCACGGTGAGCTGTGCCATGCCATGTGAGCTGAGCTGCGCCATGCCAGCTGAGCTGTGCCGTGCCGTGCCGTGCCATGCCAAGCTTGCCAGCCGTGCCACGCCGTGCCAGCCGAGCTGTGCCATACCATGGCGAGCTATGCCAGCCGTGCCACGCCACAACAGCCGAGCCGTGCCATGCCATGCCGGGCTGTGCCATGCCATCCGTTCCGATCCGTGCTGTGCCGTGCCGTGCCGTGCTGTGCCGTGCCGTGCCGTGCCGTGCCATGCCGTGCCGATCCGTGCCGATCCGTGCCGATCCGCGCCGTGGGCGGCTCTCGGCTCTCCCCCACGCGGCGGCGGCGCGGGGCGGCGGCGGCGGTTCGCCCCCCCCCACCGGCGGCTCTCCCCCGCCCCGGGGGCCCGGCCGGGCGCGGATTGGTGCGCGGCGCCGGCCCCCTCGGAGCGCGGCCGCCATCGGGGCTATTTGACGTGTCGGTGGGGCCGGGGAAGGGTTTCGTCTCGCCGGGGCCGCCGCCGCCGCCGCTCCGCCGCCCGCCCGGCCCGGCCCCGCGGAGCCCGGCGACCCCCCCCCGCCCCCCCCCCCCCTCCCTTCCCCCCCCCCCCCCCTCCCCTTTTCCTCCGCCGCCCGCCCCAAATGAGCGGAGCCCCCGGCGGGCCCCGGCCGAGGACCCCGCCGAGCCGCGGAGCCGCGGGCGCCCCGTCGCCCCGGCCGCCCCCCGCCGACCCGCTGCGCCAGGCCAGCCGGCTGCCCATCCGCGTCCTGAAGATGCTCAGCGCCCACGGCGGCCACCTCCTGCACCCCGAGTACCTCCAGCCGCTCTCCTCCACGCCCGTCAGCCCCATCGAGGTCAGTTGCCCGCCGCCCCCACCCCCCCCTCCCCACCCCGGGCTCCCCCCCTGCCCGGCGCTCCCCGCTCCTCCCGGCCGGGCTCATCCCGCTCCGGCGCTCCCGGCTCCTCCCGGCCGGGCTCTTTCCTGCCCGGGGCTGCCGAGCCGCTCCTTCCTTCCCCCTCTCCGCTGCAGCCCGGTTCCCCCCACCCCACCCCGGTCCTTCTCCCCGGTCGGGCGCATCCCGTTCCCCCCCCCCCCTGCCCCGCTCCCCGCCCCGTCCCCCCCCATCCCCCGCGCCCTGGCTCGGCGCCGCGCCCGGCCCCGCTGGACCCGGGGTTTTGGGGGGTGGGATGGGGTGGGGGAGGCCGGGCCGGGGGCGCCGTCGGGGTGTTGGTTCCCCCCCACCACCACCACCTTGACCGGCTCCGCTCCGCCCGCAGCTGGACGCCAAGAAGAGCCCGCTGGCGCTGCTGGCCCAGACCTGCTCGCAGATCGGCAAGCCCGACCCGCCGCCCTCCTCCAAGCTGAACGCCGTGGCCTCCGCCGGGCTGCCCGCCGCCGAGAAGGAGCCCACCGCCCGCCCCGCCGCCCTGAAGCCACCGGGCAGCGGGGACGCGCCGCCCGAGGACAAATCCAGCTTCAAACCCTACTCGAAGGGCGGCGGGGAGCCGCGCAAGGAGGGCGGTGCGGACAAGGCCGGCTTTCGGGTGCCCAGCGCCGCTTGCCCGCCGTTTCCCCCGCACGCCGCCGCCTCGCCCGGTGGCTCCCGCGGCGCCTCGCCCCAGCACACCGACCCCAAGGGCGTCGAGGAGAAGAAGGAGCCCGAGGCAGGCAAGCCCAGCCCCGAGGGGACGGGCGGGGGGCTGGGGCGCGGGGCGGCGGAGACCGGGGCGCATGGCGAGCCCCCCTCCGGGCGCAAGTCGGAGCCCCCCACCCTGCCGCCCGCCGGCCATGTGGCCCCCGTCTCGCCCTACAAGCCGGGCCACTCCGTCTTCCCTCTGCCGCCCTCCAGCATCGGCTACCACGGCTCCATCGTCGGCGCCTACGCCGGCTACCCGTCCCAGTTCGTGCCCGGGCTGGACCCCACCAAGCCGGGCCTGGTGGGCAGCCAGCTGCCGGGGGCGCTGGGGCTGCCGGGCAAGCCGCCCAGCTCCAGCCCGCTCACCGGGGCCTCGCCGCCCTCCTTCATGCAGGGATTATGCCGGGACCCGTATTGCCTGAGCTACCACAGCGCCTCGCACTTGGGCTCCAGCAACTGCTCCAGCTGCGTGCACGACCCCGGCAGCCTGAAGAGCGGATACCCTTTGGTGTACCCCACGCACCCCCTGCACTCGGTGCACACCACGCTCTCCTCCAGTGGCACCCCAAGCCTGCCCGGCCACCCCCTGTACACCTACGGCTTCATGCTGCAGAACGACCCCCTGCCCCACATATGCAACTGGGTGTCTGCCAGCGGACCCTGCGACAAGAGGTTTGCCACCTCGGAGGAGCTGCTCACCCACCTACGGACCCACACGGCCTTGCCGGGGGCGGAAAAACTCTTGGCGGGTTACCCTACCTCCGGGCTGGGCTCCGCAGCCTCCTGCCACCTCCACCTCCCGCCTGCCGCCCCCGGGAGCCCCAACACGTTACCCGCCTCCCTCTCCTTGAGGAGCCCACACACTTTGGGACTAAACAGGTACCACCCCTACGGCAAGAGCCATTTGCCCACGGCCGGCGCCCTGCCCGTGCCCTCCTTGCCGGCCGCCGGACCTTACTACTCTCCATACGCGCTCTACGGCCAAAGACTAACTTCAGCTTCTGCACTGGGATATCAGTAACTCCGGCAGCCCCTCGCCCTGCTCCAGCCTCCTCCTCGCCCCAGCCCCCCGCTCCCTCCTTGGACTGTGTATTTATTTACTGTATGTTAGCTTAAAGCTGGGAATATAAGTGCATTAATACACCAATGAATCAATGGTATGCAAAAAGTCTGTGTCCAAAAAAAAAAAAAAAAGAAAAAAAAAAGAAAAAAAAAATTTCTTTATTTTGCAGGTGTGGGGCTTTTCTTTTTCCCTTCTGTTTCTTTTGAAATATTTTTTTTTTTCCCTCCCCCTTCTTAATTTCCCCCCTGAGAAATTCTTGCATGACTCCTGACACACAAGGAAAGAAAAAAAAAAAAAAGGCGTTTTCCTGCTCCCCCTCCGTGTTTATCATTCTGGGATTCTGTTCCTCTTCATTTGTAAAGTTAACAGATGTAATTTTTTTTTATTTTTTTTTTTTTTTTTTTTTTTTTTGCGATGTGTTTGGGGCCGGGGGCGGCTGCGGCGGACGGATGGACAGGCGAAGGCCTGGCCGCGCACGACCCCCCGGTCCCCCGCCGCTCCCCACCCGCGGCCGGGCCCCGCCGTGGGACGCGGGACCGTGCGTGTGTGTGTGTCCCCCGGGAGGGGGGGACCGAAGAGCGGCGGCTCCAGCGGGCAGGACCGGAGCAGCGGGAGGGCGGCGGGTGGATGAGCTCCGGCTTGGTAAGTCTGATTTTGTTAATAAATGACTCTTGGTTATATTCACCCTGTGGTGTCTTCTCTCGTCCCCGGGGGGGGGCTCCGGGCCGGGGCCGGGAGCTCGGGGCCCGTGTTGGGGGGCTCCGTGCCGGGGCTGGGGGGGTCTCTACCGGTGCTGGGGGCTCCGTGCCGGTGTTGGGGGGGTCTCTACCGGTGCTGGGAGCTCCGTGCCGGTGTTGGGGGGGTCTCTACCGGTGCTGGGAGCTCCGTGCCGGTGTTGGGGGGGTCTCTACCGGTGCTGGGGGCTCCGTGCCGGTGTTGGGGGGGGTCTCTACCGGTGCTGGGGGCTCCGTGCCGGTGTTGGGGGGGTCTCTACCGGTGTTGGGGGGCTCCGTGCCGGTGTTGGGGGGGTCTCTACCGGTGCTGGGGGCTCCGTGCCGGTGTTGGGGGGGTCTCTACCGGTGCTGGGAGCTCCGTGCCGGTGTTGGGGGGTCTCTACCGGTGTTGGGGGGCTCCGTGCCGGTGTTGGGGGGTTCTGTACTGGTGCTGGGAGCTCCGTACCGGTGTTGGGGGGGTCTGTAGCGGTGCTGGGGGCTCCGTGCCGGTGTTGGGGGCTCCGTGACGGGGCTGGAGAGGCTCCGTGCCGGTGTAGGGGGGTCTGTACCGGTGCAGGGGGGTCTGTACCGGTGCTGGGGGCGGGGGGAGCGCTCCGTGCCGGGGCCGCGGGCTCCCAGCACCATCTAGCGGCGGCGGCGGCGGCGGTCGTCGGTCCCGGTCCCCCGCGGGACCGAGCGCGGCGCTCCCGCATCCCCGGGCATCGCTGCCCGCCCCGGGCCGGCTGGCGGCCGCGGGGGGTAGGGGGGGTCGGAGAAAAAAAGGGGTGTCCGGGGCTTTCTCCGTTCCTTCCTCCTCGCGTGTGTGTTTCCCGGGGCGGAACGCGCCGGTGTTGTCGTGCGTGGCGGCGGAGGGAAGGTTCGAGAAGGCGTTTTTGAACTGAAGTCGATGCGAAGAGCCCCGGTTCTCTCTCCCCCTCTCCCCGCCCCCCCGAGAGGCTGCGGGGAGCGGTTGGCAATCCCTCCCGTAGCTGCAGCCGCCGCAGGAATTAAGTTTTAGGGACGGAATTGACACGTAACGGGGGGGGGCCCGGACCCGCTCCCGCCTGGGGGTGTGGGCAGGCGAGAGCTGGCGCGGGGTCCCGCGTCCCCCTCCCCATCTATCCCCTGTGCTGTCCCGCGTCCCCCTCCCCATCTATCCCCTGTGCTGTCCCGCGTCCCCCTCCCCATCTATCCCCTGTGCTGTGTGTGCGAGGAGCGCGGAGGGGGGTGACAAATGGCTCAGGACGGGGGCTCGCTCCCACCCCTCCTGGCGGGGGTGACCGGCTGCCCGCCGTGCCTGCATCCCCCCGGCCCGGGGTGCTGGGGGGGTCCGTGTGCTGCCCCCCGGCCCACCCCGTGCCCCGAGGAAGGGGCTGTTGTTCCAGCAGCAGCCCACCCTCCGCAGCGGGACGCCCGGCCGTGCCCCCGCTCCCCCTGGAAATCCCACGTGCTCCTATTGCCCCACATCACTTTTTTTTTTTTTTTTAATTTTATTTTTTTTTTCTGCTGTTGAGTGCTTTACTCCTGTTGCATTTTGGGTGAGTCATGCAATTAATCCCAGTTAATTGCCTTCTCTATGTTGCCTTATGCCCTGTGTTTAAATTCCTTTGTGTCCTTTGAGCTAAAAAATAATGCGCTTAAAACAGGGAGTTGTTTTGCCAATGGGATTTTTATTTTCCTGCCCGTTCCTGCGAGCGTGGCCGTAGGCGTGCGGCCGGCGGGGAGGGCCCTGGGCGGGGGCTCCCACTGGAAATGGGAGAGGCTGGTGGTGCCGGGGACCCGTCTCCCCTCAAATGGTGGGCAGCACCGTCCCCGAGCTCGGCGAGGCAGGTTTCGGGGGTCCGCGGCTGCCCCTCGCCCCGCTGTGGACGTGGCTCGTGTGCGGCTGTGCCCAGGGTCTGCCCGCGGTGGCCCCGCTCTGTCGGGGCGGGGTGTTTGCAGGGTGAGGGGCTGGGATGTGCAGGAATGGGTGCGGAGCAGAGGCGGCTTCGCCGCGGCCGTTGGCTCTGCGGGCTGTGCCGCGGCAGGAAAGGGCTGCCAGGCCCAGGCTGCTGCGACCGCGCCGGTGTCTCCCGTCCCCCCGTCCCAGCTGGGTGCTGCGGAGCCCCCCGGCTCTGGGCGTTGCAGCCGGTGTTGCAGGGCATCGCGAGGGGCAGAGCACCCATGGGGCAGCTCCTGTGCTACCGTCCCCTCTGCCACGGAGCTACCCGGTGGCATTTGAAGGCGTTCCGGGCCCCACTGCCTCTCGGGAGCATCGCCGCTCTCTGGATGTGGTCCCCGCTCCCGCTGGTGATGCTGCTCGGTGTCGGCCTCGCTCGGGCATTGCCGGTCCCCGGTGTAAATCACGGCTCCTCAGCTGCAGCTCCCAAACGCCGTGCCTGTTACGGGTCCCTGCTGCGGCATTTTGTTCCACCGTGCTTCTCCCCGGCCATAGCCAGGCGTCTCTGCTGCCAGCACCGCTGGAGAGCCTCGTGCCGCGGGGCGAGAGGGTGACGCCGTGATGCCCGCGGATGCGCACAAGGCACGATAGCCCGGTGCAGCCGACGCTGGGTCCCGGGGCTGCCGGGGCCGCACCGCCTGCCAGCCGGCGAGTCTCTGCCATGGGCCTGCACAGCCCGTTGCCCTGTGGCGCCCGTCTCCCAGCGCAGGGCGCGCTGCCGGGTGCCCCCTCCCCTTGCGGCCGGGGTCCGTCTCCCCTCTCCCCCCCCCCCAAACCCCTCCTCGCACCAGGATGCTTCCAGCTCCGAAACCGAGCCCGTGCGCCATCCCTCCGCTGACGGGGGGGAGCGGGATGCTGCTCCGATACGTCCTGCTGCGCAGAAGGTTCCCCGAGGAATATTTTTTTTTTCCCCTCCCTAAAGACTGCAGCACCGGGGCCAGACTGTGTAAACACTGCAAAGTATCATCTGATAGCAGCCGACACTCGGGGGCTTTATCTGCTGGGGAATGATTGTGTTGCCAATATATTAAATAACTCCCTATCTAATGTATGCCCAGGTTACTGCAGAATTCATTTTATAATAAGAGCACTGGGATGCACTTTATTAATCATTCTGTCTAACAACCTGCACTCCACAGTTTCGGTTTGATTTGATTCAATCCTGTCTTTCTGCAAAATATATGGCTGAGTGGGTCGGATAATGTATGGCTTAATTTAGAGTTGTATGGGTTTGAATTACCATTTTCATAATGTGCTGTGCATTAATGTGTTGCATCATTTATACAGAAAAATGTGCGAGGTTTCAAACCTCTCCGGGAGGCAAAAGTCACCTAAAGGGAACGCGGAGTGACATAGAAAAGGCCCTTTCAAACGCAGCCGGCGGGGGGTGGTTTGGGGCGGGAGGGCAGGGCTTGGGGTAACGCGGGTGGGTGTTCGATGGGGCTGCACTGCCGCCTCCCCTCCCGATGGCACATCAGCAACTCCTCCGGCTCGCCCCGAGCTGCCGGGGACCTCCAGCGCTTGACTCGCCAGTGACCCCGGTGCCGGCGCTCGCCGCAATCGCGCCGGCCGTCAGTCACCCCACGCCGCGAGGAAAAAGCTCTGATTATCCAAATACAGTCATTAAAGGGGAAATGTGTTTTTAGGACTGTCAGAGTGATTAATGAGGGTTAGCAATCCTTGCAAATGCACTTGTTTAGTCTAACTGGCAGCCTCTATTTTCCTATTGATTTATTGCGGCAGTTGCCGGGGCCGCGGTGTGTGTGGAAAGAGCCGGGACGCGCCGGGACTGTGCGCTATTTAACCGGCGAGCACGCAGGGCTGCGCGGTGCGCGGCGGAGGGGCCCGGCCGAGCCGCATGGCACGCTTTGCTGTGCCGGGCCGTCAGAGGCAGCCGAACAAAGGCAACATTATACCTTGTGCCGGGGAAGGAATGACTTGGACGCACATGCAGAACAGCTCCGCCGTGCTGCGTGCCTTATAAATATCCCCATTTGTAAAGCTCGAAGCCCATCTGACCACAAATGATCTGTCCACCTAATAAATACGTGAACGAAAGAGCAAGGCCGTATTTTATTTTTATTTTTTTGTTGTTTTCCTTCCTCTCCTACACGCAAATCCCCAATGTCTTTTAGGTGTCTGCCCGCAGACGCACAAGGCGATTCAGAGACCAGACCGGAGCACAAAGTCTTCGAGGGCCGGCGCGCGCCCGCCAAGAGGAGGTCAGGTCAGGATGCAGAGGCAAGGGCCGGAGCAGAAGCGATGGTGGGTGGATGAGAAGTTTCTCAGCTGCATAAAGCAGCTTTTCTTCCCGCGTGAGCCCTGGTGGAAGCCCCGGAGAATACGGGCTCTGTGCTTGTCCTCCCAGCCGGAGTGGTGTGGACACCTCCTGTCCCCCCGCCAGCATCCCCGCGCCCAGCCCTGGCGGTCAGGGCTGTGCTTTGGGGGACGCTTCATGCTGCGTGTGCGGAGAGCAGACCCGGAGGGACAGACCCGTGCTCAGAGATGGCCCCGGCAGCCAACGCCGCCGGCGGCAGAGGTCCCACTGCCCGGGGCTGCGTGGCGGAGCCGGGAAGGGAGCAGCCGGCGGCGGTGACAGGGAGCAGACGGGGCAGCCTGGGGGCACGGGGGTGCAAAGCTGCTCCCCTGGTTTGCAGCCGTGAGCGTGGCCCCATGCTGGAGCCCGGCGCTGCCCTGGCCTGTGGATTGCCTCCAGCCAGTTTGAGCAACGGGACGGCCTCGGAGGAGGCGAGCGCAGAAGAGCAAAGACATGGGGGTGCCCAGGGAGCCCCCCAGGCCAGAAGAGCGTTGGCAAGCGCCCGGGGTGCTGCAGTGACCGGGAATGCTGCGGGTGCGAGAGGGCTTTCATATGGCTTTGAAGCCACCGCTGTCACCTCCCTGGCCACAAATGGGTGTGTGGTGCGAATCCTCCCAGCGGCACCGGCGTCAGCTTGCGCCGGCGATGCGCCGGCATCGTCCCCACTGTACCAGGACACCCGGTTTCGGCTGGTCACCGGTTACCCCATGGGAAGAGCCCAGCGTGACCCATGGCCGTGGCTCCCCCCCTTTCTCCTGCGATCGCTGATCCGGGGTGCCGGCGCCGGCAGACCCACGCCGGCCCAGCGTGGCGATGCGGCACGGGCCCGCGGGCAGGCTGCAGAACAGCCCGGTCCTCGGGCTGAGCCCAAACCCACGCGGCGCTGCAGCCGCTGCCGGCAGAGTGCAGCCCCGCTCGCGCAGATTTACACCGGCGCGCGTGTAAGTGATACTGTTCATTACTGTGATGCATGGTTAATAGTTATCTCTCTGTTTATTATCATGATGAATAACTGAAGAGTCGTAATTCTGTATACACAAATGTTTCAGCTAAACGCTCGCTGGAGAGCGCTGGGGGAGACGCTCGGCTGACAGCTCGGTTTACAGAGTGTATTCCTGTAGCTCATTTCACAATAACAAACAGATTTCCACAGACCATAATGTTTTCTAACACGGAGTTTATGGAAACCTCCTGGAGCAGCTTTACCGTGACTTCACGCCACCTTCCAGCGCGGTGCCCGAGACGGGCCGGGGGGATGTGGCCTCTGCCAGGACGGACCCCCGCGGGACGTGCCTTTGCGAGAAGAGACAGTGGGACGCTGATGCTGCGCCGGCAGAGCCGACCCCGACGGGCTGAGCAGAGCTGGGTGCCACGCTCGACGCTGTGCAGGGTGCAACGCGACCACCGCCAACGCATCGTGGTCCCAAACACCGGGGATTGTCCCTCCTGGCCTGGCAAAACCCGGAGGCAGCCAAAGGACATGCAGCGTCCCGGGCATCTGGTGGCTCTGGGGGGCTCTATACCCGCCTGTAAGCCCAGCCGGCAGACACCCCACCGCAGCAGAGAACTGAAATGGCCTTTTTTTGGTCCCCTCATGTCTGCAAGAGGGCAGCTCCCTGGTGTCATGCGGGGCCACGTCGGTGCCGGTGCCCACCGCAGCGGCTCATGCATCTCCACCGGACACCAGCGCCTCACTGGGAGAGGGAGATGCTGCTGCCCCAAAGGAAAAGGGACCGGTGGGAGCCCGGGGGACCGGTGCCGCGTCTCCATGAGCAGCTCCCGCACAGGGGAGGTCGGAGAGGCTCTGAGAGTGAAGGACAGAGGAGAGGGGAGACCAAAGAACTTAAAGATGTGCTGGATCTTTCTTGCTGAGCCCTCGCCGCCTTCTCTGCCCTCCTCTCCTGCTGGAGAGGGACGAGAGGGGAGACTGAAGCACCCAAAATGATTTGCTGCATTTTTCTCTCCTGGCTCTTTTGCTCCTACCGCAGAGACCCGGCCGATGCCACGCTCCTCTCCCACTGTCCCTCCCGGGCCAGGCTGGGTCCTGCAGCCCCCGAGCTCCACGCGGTGCCGGGAGCCCCGTTTCCACCACCAGCATTTGTAGAAGTGACTAATTGTTTCTGCTGGAGCGATGGTTACCTTCGCGGGGTTTCATTCCAGTTCCCTGCACAGGCTCGGTGATGTCCGTGGGGCCGGCGCGGGACGGTGGCCAGGTCCTCCCTGCGAGGTGGGAAGAGCCACGTTCTGCGGAAAACGTCTCCGAGGTGAAGCAAAGCGCGAGCCGGGCTCACGGGGAGCCGCTGATCTGCCACAGGCACGGAGCGACCCCAGGTTCGCAAGAAAGTTATTGCTCAACCTGCCCCAGCTAACAACCCCGTGCACGGCAGCGCTGGGAAGGGGAATTTGCCGCCCCGGCTGCTGGGAAACGGAGCCGAAAAGCCCTTCGTTCCTGCTGGGGTTTCCGCACCTCTCGGGCTCTGGCGGAATTTTGTATTAGGAACAACAGCTCGGGAAGGGCTCGCTGGGTGCGCACCTCGCCCGCTCCTCCGCCTGCAGAGATGTGCGCTGCCCCGACTGCCGCCCTGATAATGCCCAAACCCGTGACTCGTGTGCACGGCTGCGGCACCGGCCGGGGAATCCTGCGGCACGCATCGGCAGAGCCCCGCACCAGATCTGCTCCACCGCTGGCTGATGAGCTTGTCTGGCTTCTCTGGGGGTGAAAAGCCAGGAGAAGCGCTGGCGCCGGGCTCGGCGGGGTTTCTCCCCGGTGAGCACCATCAGGAGAGCGCCGGGCTGTCGGCAGCCGGTTTTCGGGAGTCCCAGCCCCAGCAGCTGGGTCACTTGCTGGTGCATCATGGTGTGAGGCAGAGCCCGCAGCCCTCCCTGCCAGGGAGGAAGGTCTCGCAGCGTTGGTGTCTATCCTGTCATTTTTGGGGTCAAGTTTGAGTTTGGGCGGAGATGGAGGCCATGGCAGAGCCAGCACAGGGCCAGTGGCTCCGGGGGCTTGGCGGGGGATGCTCGGTGCGGGCCGGGGCACCGGGAGAGCTCGGTACGGAGCCACGGCATAGCTACAGGGTGGACAATAGGCAGAGGAGTCCCTCAGGCTCCTGGCATTCGGTTACTCCGGGTTGCACCCCACATTGCACGCTGACGCCCCTCCGCTCACGCCCCAGCACGGCGCACTGATGGGCTTTGGGGCCGAGGGGCCAATTTTCTCCGCAGGGTGGAGCGGGGGACCAGGGATGCTGTTGGCATCCTGCATCCCGCCGCTGCCGCCTCGGGGTGCTCATCCCTCTCCCTCCCCCCGTGCCCTTCTCTCTGCTGCCGTCAACGGCCCTTTTATCTCTTGGGTAGGTACAAATGGAGCTGTCAGATGCGATCAGCCCCGCGATATGACAGGTTGCGGGAGCCGGGGCCCCTCGAACAGAGCAGCCTTGTCTGTCAGAGCCGCCTGACACTCCCTATAATGGCCAGATGGATGAGACTCTGAAAGTAGGGCCCGGCGCGTTTTCAACTCTATTTTGGGTGAAAACACTTCTTGAAAGATCTTGAAAGGAGCTGGCAGTTTAGTAGTTCAAATGATTAATGAGCACTGGCTCTGCCGGGTGGATTTCTCGCGCCGTGCCAGCAGCCGGGCTGCTCCAGCGGGCCAAGACACGCCGCGCTCCCCCCGGCTCCCCCCGCACCCCCCCGGCTCCCCCCGAGCCCCCCTGGTTTTCCCGGAAATGACACCAACGCGACAGGCCCCGCATATGGAAAAAGTTAAATATAAATTACTGCTGAAAGAGGCCTCGCTGAGCGGAGTTAGTTAAAGATGTTTATGGATTCAGAAACACGGGCCTGCATATGTATTTAGGGATGACAAATGTGATTCAATAAGTAAGGAATTTCTCCGTGGGCTGAGGCGGGACCCGCGCGGCGCGGGCGCTGCTCTGGGCTCTCCGGCTCGGCCGCGCCAGCGCCATAAATCCTGCAGACAGGCTCCTTTTTCCTTCCCGGGCAGCTCGAGGTTTATTTTCGTTTTTTTCCCAGATCAGACCAAGTCGCTGCATCTCTTGCACTTGGGACGTGACAGCACCGTGCACGTCCCCGTCCCCAGGCTCCCCCATCCCCCCGGAGAGCTGTGCTCGACGGAGCGGCCGGACCCTTCAGGACTGTCAGCGGATGATTAATGACCAACAACCCTGAAACTGCCCCGATTGCCAGTTTGGGTGTTGTTTGACCCAGTGCTTAATAAGTTCAGGCATATTTCTGCAAGCGGCTTCACACGGGGCAGCTGGGCAGTCTCGTGGAGCCCGGCGGGGTGGGGGCACCTGCGTGTCCCCCACCCAAACTGCCCTGTGCTCTTGCTGCTCTTGAGCGTCTCGCTCGGGGCGCACAACACTGGGGACCACAGCAAACTAAAGCAAGAGAGCCCTAAACTAAACTCCAGCTGCTGTGGGGTGGACCAGGCAGGGATGCCGGGTCCCAGGGAAGGATGCCGGGTCCCATGGAGGGATGCCGAGTCTGTGGCAGGGATGCCGGGTCCCAGGCAGAGATGCTGGATTTGGGGTGACAAACCCCAGGACAAAGCACAGGAGCCGGCCCCTCGGCTCCCCCCCATCCCACCTCCTCCGTGGGGCTCACGGGGAAGCTCCTTTCGGGGGGTCAGCGCCCGGCCGGGCTTTTGACTGACAGCCACATTCCTTTGTCCTGATTTTATTCGTTAGCAGCATTTGGCCTGGACACAGAGACAGCTAATGAGGGACTGAGTTTATTGCAGTTTGATTTTTCTGTTAAAACAATACAATAAAATAAATGCACTTGGAAATCTGGTATGTGTTTGTACATAGTAGATTTATGGCTCTGGAGGCTTCCAGAGAGACGCAGCCTTTCATTCCCTTCCTTATTGGAACAGATCATATTGCAGAGTTTAAAGGGCTCTGGAGTTGTGATTTATTTGAAGGGAGAAACTAGGGAAATCCAACTATCTGTTCCCTGGCTCAGATCATCCAGCAACTCCCCGGCCAAGGGGACGGATCTGCACCTCCTCCACAGCTTTTTTTTTTTCCCCCCTCTCCTGTCGCTTACATTATCCCGCTCTAAATATATCACCGAGACAGGGCTGACTCCTGACCTGGGCTTCAGCACCTCGCCGAGGCTTCCCCAGCCCTTCCCGGAATCCCACAAATAAATCACCCTCCTCGAGCCCTTTCCGAGCTCCTCCGCACCGCTCACGGGACGGGACCCGTGCGGGGCCGGCTGCTGCCTTGGTCCAGAGCAGAGATCAAGGCAAAAATCTTGATTTTATCTCTGGGATTGAGTGATAAATCCACACCACCGGTGCCTGGTCCCTTTCGAGGGAGCCCTTTCCCCACCGGGCAGAGGAGAGCACAGCAGCTTGGATCCAGGTCAGGATTTGTGCCTGAAAGCCTTTTTCGTGCATTTTCTAACCCGCAGGCCCAGCCTTGTTCCTGTGGCTCCGCCGGACGCGCCGATGGGGGGATGATGCTGTGGCTCCTGCATCCGAGCGGGACCGTGGTCCAGGCTGGGGCTGCCGTGGCTCCTTCCCTCCCACCCTCACGGAGAAAACCCGGGGTTTGCCCCTCTCTGGGGTTTCCTGCACCCCGGGGATGAAGCGCCTCGACAGCTGTTGTGACAACAACCGGAGCATCACCACGATGGCTCGACACTCGGTGCTGCCGTGGTGCACCCCAGTGCCATCCCCATGATCCCAGTGGTTCCCATCGGCAGGAACAGGGTGAGACTGTTCCCCCCAGCCCAAAACTGGGCTTCCTCTAAAGCATTTGGCGTTTGCAGGCAGGAACTCTCTGGGATTTGGTGCAAAACTCCTCCTGCTTCTCCCTGGTACCTGGGTACCTCTGGGATATTTGGGAATGACCAGTTTAGGTCCCACCAGCAGCATTCATCCTTCCCCGTGCCGTGTCGGGAGGCCCACGGGAGGAGATTTCCCTTCTCCTCGGCTGTGACCATCTCGGCTGCGGGGCAGATGAAGAAAGGGAAGGAGGTTTCCAACCTGGGGGGACCCAGCTCTGGCGGCTGCTCTCCTCCTCCCACCCCCAGCTCCATCTCGGCGTCTCCAGCCCGTGTTTTTTCACGGGGTGTTTCCTCCCCCTGCGCACAGACGGGCTCTGTTTGCCATTAGCTTCCCCTCCTCTGCCCTAGGAGCTGATCCGAGTGCTAATTCTCACGCGTGTTTCGGGTAAATCTACTTTCTTTCCCGGGATGAATTGTGGTTTCCAAGCACCATTAATCATTTCCCTTTAGAAAACAGCGTCGGGGGGGGGGGGGGGGGGGGGCTGGAAACATTGCTCCTTTATTTACTGGGAGGATGACCTGGCGTGCTGGCACCCGGCCATGGGGCTGGCGTCTGCAGGACGACATGGAGCGCGGAGCGAAGCCTCGGGGTGAGATCCCCTCTGCTGTACCGGGATGGTAGCGTTGGCTCCCACCGGGACCGTCGTCCCCGAGGATGAACCCCCCCCCGCCCCGTCCTTGAGGTTAGGGGTGAGCAAGAGGATGGAGAGGAGGACGCTGCTGAAATGCCGTGTGTTTTAGCCCTTTCCTGAGGGCCTCTTCCCGGAGGGTCTCTTCCCCCAGGAGCCTGTTTGCACCATGAGATGTGTCGTGGCGACGGCAGAAATGCCGACCCTGTTCTCCGCGTGCCCCTCGAAATGCCCGGGACATGAAATCAGGACCCTCCGCTTATCGCCCGCCGGCGGGGTGCGGGTGGGCAGGGAGTCAAAGGAAACTTCTCCTGCCCCGACCGCGGCGAGGGTAAAGAGGTGCAGCGAGCACATGTGAGCGGTTTCCTCCTCTCCAGCTCAGGACTGTCAGAGGATGATTAATGGCCAACGCCGCAGAACTGCCTTGATTGCCAAGTGCTGTATTGTTAGCACTGACATGTAATGAGCCCGGACATACTTTAACACAATTCTGCACCGTAATCTGCAAATAACGTTCGATAGACTTAATTTGTTAAGTATTTCCCCCCTCACAGTCCCTCTCCCCACCTCCTTTCCCTTTCAAAGCCATGTCAGGGCCCGGCCCAGCGCCCCACAGCCCCCCAGCCCTGCTGCAGCCCCGGCTCTCGCCAGGGATTTCCCTTGCCGGGCTCGGCTGCTCCTTTAGGTTTTGGCTGGGTTTGGTTTTTGCTTTTCTCCCCCAACCAAACAAAAAAAATCAACTTTTTACGCATTTTCGGCCCTGTGCAAATCCAGTCCCCCGCTGCCCCCGCACTCCGGTGGAAGCTGCAATAGTTACCAGTGATTTTGGGGTTCTGCCAGATGACTTTGGGGTTCCCCATGCCAATAAACAGGTCGCCGCACCAGCTGGCAGCCGGTGAGGGGCCCCTTGCACCCAGAGCGGCTCCTGGGTAAAAGCCCCGGTGGAGCCGTGGTGAGTTACAGCAGCACCGAGCGCTCACGGAGCACAACTCGTCCTCGAGGCACTTTACAAACATCGTATTAAATAGTTGTTAGGCATCACGGTTAGCGAAGCACCGGGGTTGCCTTCCAGAGCAGCTTCCCCAGGAGTGCCAGAGCGGCCGAGCCTGGGGAGGCGAGCGGGGCCGTGCCAGAGGGGCTGGGAGCACCGATGGGTGGGGACGGGGATGGGATGGGATGGGATGGGATGGGATGGGAATGAGGATGGGATGGGGACAGGGATGGGATGGGGATAGGGATGAGAACAGGGATGGGGATGGGATGGGATGGGATGGGATGGGATGGGATGGGATGGGATGGGATGGGATGGGGACAGGGATGGGATGGGGATGGGGATGAGAACAGGCATGGAGATGGGGATGGGAATGGAATAGCGATGGGATGGAATGGGATGGGACGGGGATGGGGATGAGAACAGGGATTGGGATGGGATGGGATGGGGATGAGAATAGGGGTGGGGATGGGATGGAGATGAGAACAGGGTTGGGATTGGGATTGGGATGGGGATGGGAATGGGGATGGGGTGGAATTGAGGATGAGAGTAGGAATGGGAATGGGGATAGAGACAGGGATGAGGACGGAGACTGGAATAGGGATGGGAACGGGACTGGCGAGCAAGAGCTTTCCACCCCACCGCTCCAGCTGCGCATGGAGGTAACCTTAAACGCTGAAGCAGGAACCGTGGGGACAGAGTTTTTCCACCCCTATTCACAACTGTCAGGCGGTGATTAATGGCCAACAGGCTCGAAATTGCCTTTATTGCCAGCCCAGCATTGTTACTTGTGACAGCTAATGAGGTTAGACAGACTTTTACACAGCGCTTTACGCCAGTCCCGGTGGAGCAGCCCCGGGGCGTTCGGTGCCCCGGGCGGGGGGACCCCCAGCTCCCCAGCAGTGACCAAGCCCGGGCACGTCCCGGGGGGGCTGCCCACCCCCTTGGCCCCCGGTTCATCCCCCGTGGGGCCGGGGAGCGGCAGCGGGCAGGCTGGGACAGTGGCGTTAACAAGAGCGCTCTGAGACCTTCCAACTTGTCTCAATTAACTTCGCAGTAAAACCCGCGAGATATTTTTATACGGGCTCCACTGCAGCGGGGCGGGGAGGAATGGGGCAGGGATGAAAAAGTTTTCAAGTGCCGGAGAGAAGTGGGTGTAATAAACCATTTGTTCATATAAAAAAGCCCGTGCTGTTAAAATCCACAGAGCCGCAGCACAGACACCACCGAATGTTCCTGGCCCCAGGTCCAGAAGTAATGATTTTCTTGGCCTTCTTTTTTTTTTTTTTTTCAGGATTATTACAAATAATATTTACCTTTGTGCTAGTTCACATCTTGATGCTGTTAAACACGTGGCCGCAGCTGGTTTCCCATTCAGGGTAATGATATAGCGCCGATGTTATGAAGCAAAACCTCGTCTGTGAGCCAGAACACCCCACATTTAAAAATCTATTACTTTTCAATATTATATGAATGTATTTTGCTTCAGCTCAGAGCAATTTCCTAGTTTACCCTTATTAAACTGAGAGGGGGCTGAGCAGAGGTTTTTGATTTATGAAACACATACTAGATTCATTAAAACCTTTAAAGATTTAATACATTTTATCAAGGCCTTAAATCTGGGCAAGCGTTTTAAAAAAAAAACCCCTAATACAGGGTGTATTTCATCTCTGGCGCCCTTTTGCGCTTATTTAAGAGCTGTAAAATTTGGATTGACAAATATCGCGGATATTTCATTCCTTATTTCTAAACGGCGCTGAATCCTCCTGACAGGTTTGTTATATATAACCCTCGGAGATCTATCAAGTGTAAAGATCAAATTATTCTCCTTTATTGACATTTTATTCCTCTCTCCCATGTTTTTTTAAGTCCCCTTCAACAATTACAGAGGTGGAAGATTTAATATGTTTTTGCCCGGCTTGTCACTTGTCCCGTTATTGCCCCTCCGTCTGCCCAAACAAGGGCCAAACCGGGACTGGGGGGGTCCGTCCTGGGGGGGCGCGGGGCCGTGTCCGCTCCCACGGGGGTCGTGGGGGGCCAGTGCTGACTCCCACGCGTGAACTGGAAGTCGGTGCAGGGTAGAACCGCCTCCCCGGGCGCCAGACCGGCCGGACCCCCCCTCCACGCCGCCTTCCCGCTCTCCCCCCCCCCCCGCAGCAGGGTCCTGGGGGTACAGGGGTGCGCAGCCCCACCTCCGTCCCGGCGGGGCGAGAGGCGGCGGCGGGTCTCGAACCCGCGGACTCGCGTCTGCCGCGCCTCTACCGCCCCCTGGCGGGGCGCCTCCGCGGCGGAAGTGGCCGTCGCGCTGTGATGACGTAAGGGCGGCGCCGGGCCGGGCCGCGCCGCCCGGGAAAGCCGCCGCCGCCGCTGCTGAGCGCCGGGTATGGCCCAGCTGGGCGCCATCGCGGCGCTCTCCTTCAGCTTCCTCGCCGCCGCCTTCCTCTCGGCCATCCACAAGATCGAGGAGGGGCACATCGGCGTCTATTACCGGTGAGGCGGGCCCCGCGGCCTCCCCCGCCCCGGCGGGCCCCGCGCAGGCCGCCTCTCACGGCCTTCTCTTTCCTTCCGCAGCGGCGGGGCGTTGCTGACCTCCACCAGCGGGCCCGGGTTCCACCTCATGCTGCCCTTCATCACGTCCTACAAGTCAGTGCAGGTGCTGCTGGGCCGCTGCCCGCCGGGAACGGGGCCCTGCCGCGGGGGTGGGTCGGGCTCCGCGGGTCTCCCGCCGCCCTCCGGCTCGGCGGAGGCGCGGGGTGGAGGGTTGAGAGCCGCTGTGGTAAACGCCGGGGTTGGGTCGTGGGGTCGGGCCGGCCCGGGGTGGTGGTGGGGGGGTCGGGCCGTGCCCGGTACTGGGGGGGAAGCGGCTGTCGGGACCGTCCCGCTGAGCTTTGTACCGGGGACCGGGCGGGGCAGGTTGGGTTCTCGCGTTCAGTGGTTTCCCCAAGGGGTGCAAAGGGCAGATGTGGGCAGAAACCTGCGGCTGGGCTGTATGCTGATAAGCACATAGGATTTGTACCTGTCCCTTAAGCTTCTTTTCATAAATCTCTCTTCAGACCACGCTGCAGACAGATGAGGTGAAGAATGTTCCTTGTGGTACCAGGTGAGATGTTCAGCATAGCTATTACCCCCCGCAGTCCTTTGTTTCTGCTAGAAAGCTTTCGATCCTTTCCCTTTTTCCCCCACTGCTTGCTCCAGCGTGCTTTAAAACGTGCAGATTTGTTTTCGCGGACTGGATTTCCCCCCACCCCACCAGCTGAAATCGGTGAAAGGCTCTGTGATGCACGGCCCAAGCTGGTGAGCCCTACTGGGGTGGTTTACGTGCAGCCATCCCCAGGGGCTGCACTGGGTTTTCCAAGCCCACGTTTCACGATCCAGTTTCTGGAGACGCGTGTAATTGAAACCAGGAGCTTGGTGCAAGGAGTTGGGCAGTGAAGCTTTGCCGGAGTAACGCAGAGGTGCTGCACGGCCGGGTGTGGACACCACACTCAGCCCGCTAGAGGGGAGTGTCCTCTGCTGAGAGCTGCCCGGCTCCGCAGGCAGAGCGCTTGGCCTCCAGCAAACTTCCTTTTTTTTTTCTGTCTTTTTCTTCTTTTTGCAGTGGAGGAGTGATGATTTATTTTGACCGAATTGAGGTGGTGAATTTCCTCATCCAGAGTGCAGGTGAGTTCTTCCCCTGTGACCCTGCAAATCCTGCCAGCCGGGGTTGTTTGTGCTCCTGCTAGCATGAGATGAGGTGAAGAGGTTGTGCATGGCTGGGCTTTGATTTGGAGCTGGGATGTACCCTGAGTATTCCCCTGTATACCTTGCAAAGCCCCGTGCTTCCTGGGCAGAAACTTAAAACCAGCTCTCCCAGACACTTTGTGTGTTTATTATTTATCGCACATACCTGTTCTATGCTGCTCGTTGCTTCACTAATACCCAAATGCCAGCCATCGCTTTTATTATTTGTATTATTATGGCCTCGCTGGGCTTTATGCTTCAGTCAAGAACTTCTGATGTGAATAATGAGGTGTGCAAGAGGTGGGGGAGACAGGGTGTATGTGAGCAGAATGCTGTCTCTGAGGGCCAAGGAGAATGACCTGTATAGCCTTTTTTCCAAATTCTTTGATTTTTAACATCCTGTTGGTTACAAGTGTGGTACAACTGCCTAGCTCATCGGTGGCCTGCTTTGAGACCTCTCTTCTACGCCAACTGCAGGGTGCCCTTTCCTCGTGCGTAGACCATGCAGTCTGTGTTCTGTAGCTTGGACACAACCTGAGTATTTGCAGATAGAAGGCTGTTATTAGTTAGACGTCCTCCTGTTTACAAAGCATGTGACAGAATATCAGTTAGGGTGTTGTGAAATACTAGCAATAAATAAAGCTCCCCTGAAAAACTATTTGTTTGTGGTGCAGGCTTCTCTTGTGGGTGGATTCCTCATTTCAGATTGGCACTGTGACTCTTGCTGCTGTGACTGAGCCGTAAGCTTTTCACTGCAAGCTCTCAGCCCAACCCGAGACGCCCCTCTGGTTTCTCTTCTTCTTTTGTAGTGTATGACATAGTGAAGAACTACACCGCTGACTATGACAAAGCTCTCATCTTCAACAAGATTCACCATGAGCTGAACCAGTTCTGCAGTGTCCACACGCTGCAGGAGGTCTACATCGAGCTGTTCGGTGAGCTGCCCCTCTGACCTTTTCGCTGTTGCGTTGATGGCTCCTTGAGTGATGTTTCTAATAGTTGTTTGCATGGTCTGTTGGTGCAGAAGTCACTTCCCCCAACTGACACCTATTAACCCAGTGTCTGCTCTGTTTGAAATCAGGATTGTTGACCAGCTACTGTCATTTACTCCTTATTATCTTTTTGTCCTGAATGCTTTAGTACGTTGTAACAAAAAAATCCCAAACCTGCCAGTAGTAGCAGAGGGCTTTGGGGACGGGAGCGGTAATTCTGTGGTGTTATTTGTCTGTTTAGCAAATGTGACTTGTTGAATCAGTCACAGGGTTTGCTAGTCCAGATGGAAAAGCCAGTCTTGTGCTCTTTGCTGTTACAAAAAGTATGAGCAAGCACTCCCTGGCCTGTGGGTTTGATTAGCTTTGTGTCATGCATGCAGCTGCGGTGCCCAGGCACTGCGAGGGAGCGCTGGAAAACAGGACTGCTTGGCAAGGGCCTGCTGACCTTCCCTCCCTCGCTTCAGGCCACTGGGAAATCGGGCAGCACAGGCGCTGGGAGAACACATTGCGAGAGACCGTCTGAAGAAAAGTGGTGGTTTCTTGGTAGAAATAAGAGCAGTTGCTGCCAGTGCTGAGTGTTTTGTTTATGGCTTTGGACTGACAAGAAATCCTTTCCAGTATTTCAGCACTACAGCAGCGCTGACCGCGGGCAAAGTGTTGCTGTGAATGGTTTTGGGACTCCAAATGGGGAGAATTTGCACCTGAAAGAACAGGGTGTTTGCAAACTCCTGCTCTCTGTTCAAACTGGGTTTTCCAAGAAGCCTGGCTTTCTGCTTTCTGACAGGCCTCTGCACAAGATGCAGAACTGGGGCTCAGTTCCCCTCCAGTTCCTTTATGGGACTGTTGGCGGGTGTACTGATTCTTTGCTGATGGAGTCTCCAGATGTCGGCAGCTGCTGACGACAGCTGCTTGAAATGGACTCAAAGCCACTGATTTGCACAGAAGGAACTTGTATAAACTCCCGTGTAACTCTTTGTTTGAGCTGAATGTTTTCTGGCTCAGGAGTTCTGCAATGGGGCACGGCCCATTTCGAGCAGACTTAGGTCATTCTCTGCCCCCACATCTGCAGGCAGGTGCAGGAAACTGATAACAGCTGTTTCCTAAACTCCTGGCTGAACTTCATTATGAGTGCGAGTTCCAGATAGCTAAACCGGGACCAAAGCAAATAATCAAGGAGTGCGATGTGATCACTTTCAAGGCTATTACATTTTCATTTTCCCTTTGCACTTCTCAGCAGGCCCCAACTGGAAACGCTGCTGTCCTTAGAGCTTTTCATTGAAGCAGGGCTTTGGTTTGTATTTCCTTTTGAAATTTTTTAGCTATGCTGGAGCTAACTGTTATCCATGGAGCCAAACAGACGTTACTGATGATTTTTTTGCAGCCTATTACAATAACAGCCATTTTTGCAGCCATTTCACATTTCTGTCTTTCCATTTTCTTTGTCTCCTGCCGGCACAGATGCAGTTCCTAATCAGTCACGATTTAGCTGGACCGTGTTACTTCAGGATCTGGTTGGGAAGATATTAATGTGGAAGTGGGTTAAAGCACAGATTCTTTATCGTAAAGATGCTACTTCTGGCCCAGAAAAATTCCAAACTGCAGGTTATGGGAAACTGGGAATAATTGCATTTTATGCCTGCCATGTTCCTATGGTCTGTCCCAAGTGTTTGGCGCTGGTCAGTGCTGCTTGACACGCTGAGAGATGGGAACCTGCCTTGGGGTCAGGCATGGTTTTTCTCAGCCCGGCACTTCTACATCAAACTTACACTCGTACTTGCTTTCCAGGAATAAGAAATCTGAGTCATTCCAGCTAATTCTGTATGTGTTGACAGCAAGCTGCCTTGTGGGGTTTTTAGTTACCTTTTTTTTTTTCCCCCCCCAATCAGATCAGATTGATGAAAACCTTAAACTGGCCTTGCAGCAAGACCTAACTACCATGGCCCCTGGATTAATTATACAGGTAATCAGGATTCCACTTTGAGATGTCTAAGGTGCAGATCATAAGGAGGGGTAAGGGCTGAAAGGAAATAGGAAGCTGCAAAACCTTTTTAGAAAATTGCTTTATAACACAGACTTCGTTTAACTTGAGGAATGAGAATGATATCCTTTCCATCCCCTCTTAACTTTGATGTGTTGGGTTTCTTTTGGTGTTATTCTGGGTACCAGTTTAGCCAGGTTATAATCTCCTGTCATGTCAGGAGATCATTCAGTCCTACATTTGCTCTGTGGAGTTTGGATCTGGTCACAATTTCTGCAGCATGTGAAAGCTTTGTGTGGCAGAGCATGCCCTAAGTGTTAGCTCCCCCCGCCTCTGCAGCCTCGGGGACCATTTGGCTTTTAGTTGTTGGCTGCTTGCCTATGTTTTCTTCGGTCTCTCTTTCCAGGCAGTTCGAGTTACAAAGCCGAACATCCCTGAAACAATCCGGAGGAATTATGAGCTCATGTAAGTGCCTGAGACTTGCACCTTTGTGTTACCGGAAAGAATCGGTCATCCAGATTAATGTGTTTTCACAGCACGCAGTGATCGGAGTGCCCTCTGCCAGGCCTGCTCTCAGCCCCGTGCTGCCGTTCAGAAAGGGTCTGGTGAGGCTGCACCAGATGAGCACGTGTCTGTCGCCGTAAGTGGCAGGGGCGTCACTGCTGAGTTAGAAGGTATTTCTCCATTTTGAACACTGGAGCACAGAAATTATTTGCCCAGGGGCTCCTTCCTCTTGACACTGGCCCTATTTTAGAGAGGCCTCCCAGAGCGTGTGAGTGAGTGGCAGGTGGAGAGATTCCACCACTAATCCTGTTGTTTGACTAGGGTGGAGAAACTGTTGATTCAACAGGCTGAAGACTTGCAAAGCTTTGAAATAACTTTCTTTAATAACACTTGACATACTGATCCCTTTTCAATGCTCTGAGCCAGCTGCCTCCTCTTGCATTTGGTCATTCAGAAATGCTTATATTCTCTGAGCGCTCTGCCAGCAGAGTCTGCGTAGGCCAGAATAAGATTCCTCTCGTCCATTTTGCTTCCCTAGCATTTCATACGACCTTTTGGGATTGTGGTAAGTCATGTGCGGTATGGTCATGATAGGCAGAATCCCAAATCAGCCTGTTATCTGTTGCCATAAATACAGCAGGGTATGTGTTGAAAGAAACTTGTTCTTGACTCTAATGTCTCTTCCCTGGCTGGAAGCGGGAGCAGAGTATTTTATTTATATGCACACTTTCAAAACTTCTTAGTGTATGCACAAAACAGTAAGATAGAAAAGGCTTTAGGAGGTAAAATGCACAGAGCCATTGCGTTGAATGGAGGGTGATTTCAAAGCTGTGCACTTCCAAATAAAGAAGAATAACTGTCTGTGAGGGCAAGGCTTTTAATTTCTTATTTTAAGTAATTTCCTCTTTAACAGTAGCCCAACAAACTTATAGATGTGTATGGTCTGTGAGCTGCCTCTTGTAAAAGGCATTATGGCAGCTGCAGAGAGTAGCAGGGAGTGTTTCACACTGGTTTGACCGAGAAGTCTTCCTGCTCTGGAGGGGAGGAAAAGACGCTTTGGTTTAGAGCAAAAGCTCTGTGTGTGCAGGTACATGCCCTCACTTTCCTGATTGCTGCCTGCCCTAAACACACCTTCGAAGAAGGACTGAACCAGCAGCTTGTCCTGGAGATGTGGTAGGCCACTTCTGTTAGCTCGTGTTTTGTAACTGGCTTCTTCTGCCTCACTAGGGAGAGTGAGAAGACAAAGCTGCTGATTGCAGCACAGAAGCAGAAGGTGGTGGAGAAGGAAGCGGAGACAGAAAGGAAGAAAGCCCTCATCGGTCTGTATATCTGTGCTTGAAGGCAGTAACTATAGGGGGGTGTGGTGGGGTGGACAGCAGAAAGAACCCAGACATCAGGGAGGGATGCGCCAGCTTCACTGTTGGGTGATCTTTCTGCTGCATCTGTTTGCTGCTGATCTGAAACTCTTCCAGAGAAACTCAAAAGAGTTTTTTAGGTGGGTTCCAGCTTTGCCCACAAATATAGATTGACACCTTCTGAGGGCTGAAAATTCTTCCCACAATTTATTTCCACCAGAATGGGGTGGTGAGGACTTCTATGAGTGAAGTTGCTTCTGGCATTAAGAAGATTGTGTGATGACAATGTGGATATGTTTTTTTTCATTTTAGAGGCAGAAAAAGTTGCGCAAGTTGCCGAAATAACTTACGGACAGAAAGTGATGGAGAAGGAAACGGAGAAGCGAATTTCAGAGATCGAAGGTGAGTGGTGAGCTTTCCAATACGTAAATGATTTGTGGTGAATTTTATCTAAAGATCCTGAAGCAGTTCACCACGGAGTTAAGTAGTTGTGTATTGACTGTGTTCTTCAATCCAAGCTGACATTCGCAGGGGTGAAGTTACTGGTCTGAAGTCTTTCATTTTAGCCCGTGTATGTGGTACCTTACGTAATGCATTGCAGTTCTGAATAAATGCATCTGAATACTCATATTCTCCCCAACAGTTTCACAGCCTGTTTTGCCGTAGAGTTTTCGGGGAGGCACATCAGTCAGGATAGCAGAAGGCATTCAGAATACTTGGGCAGTGAAGCTTGCCTCCAGATTCTTAGGTGATTCTTCGTATAACAGAAGTGCAGGAAGTACAGTTGTCACAAGTACAGAGGAAGGGAATGGCAGGCTGGTGTCTTCCTAGGAGAAGTACTGCCAGGCTTTGGATAACGGCTGCAGACTCGCACAGAGAAGTGAAAGTATCCTAAAATATTACTGTGCAGTCTTATGGGGGCAGCCACATCTTTTGATTATCTGCAGTAGGGTAGAGTTGTGGAAGCTTTCTATTGTTTTCTTGCTTAGGATTCTTCTAGAACCTGTCTCTTGGGCAGAAGAGGTATGCGAATTTAGCTTTAGGCTTTTTTGTGTAGTGTGAAATATTTAGAAAACAAAGTCTGGCTATTACACGCTTCGCAGCAGCAGGGGTTTGTTATGTAGCTTCCAACTCCTGAAGGTTGGGAGAAGGGGAGGGGGAGCTGCTTCTTTTGAAAATAGTATTTAACCAATAAGTCTGCACTCCCTCTGTTTAGCTTGCGTCTTTGTTTTTTCATCCTCCTCTAGTGTTGCAGCTAACTGCTTCTAGGAACTAGGATTGACCAGAGGCAGGAATAGGAATGTTTCTTTGCAGGCTGTGCTTCTTGAAGCTCTCTTTCTGAAGGTGATCCTTCTAGGAGGTTGTACTGTGAAGTTAAGACGACGTTCCCCGCCTGTATGGTACAATGCTTTGTCAAGGAAATTCCTGGACATGAAAAGGGGTCTGCGTTTCCAGCTCAGAGTGGCAAGGCCTGATTTTCAATTACATTCATTATAGGCCCTGTCAGGTTTTGCAGAAGGCCACTGAGGAGCCAATTAAGAGTTTTACAGTTCAGCAGCTTCTTATTAAGAAGCTCTTTGCAGAAATACAGTGGTTTTTATTTCTTATAAATGTGTGTCACCGGGTGTCAGGCCTTCAGTTCAGCTGTGTGCTGGCAGAGGATTCCCGTCTCCCTCATTCTTTCGAGTGGCTCTGCCTGGGATCGCTCTTTTTAGCCAAAAGAAAGGAAGTTGTGGGCCAAACCACCCAATTCCTTACATGATTTTTAAGTGTAGCAGCTCACAAGACTCCCTGCTAGTATAGGTAAACAAATGGTTTATCCAGCTGTGCAGCTCTCAAATCCAGACTGGCATGTGGCTCCCATTCATAGGAATGTCAAGAGATCACATCGAACCAGCCAGATGAAACTCATCTTAGCCTTAACATGATGGCCTGATATCACATTGTTATCACTGGACAGATAAAAAGTCAGAAAGAAAAGAGAGGAGCGTGATACAGAAAGGGGAAGTGTTCCTTTCCTTGTATGTCTTTGCTAGCAGTCAGGGAATTTCAGTATCCTGCAGGATTAGGCCCTTTACAAAATTGTTGATGTTGCAGAGAAACAGCTCTCCGACATCTATCCAAGGGGCAGAGCCTGTAGAGGTTAAAATCGCCTGCCTCTACGTGCCAGAATCTTAACCTCAGTATCCCAGACAAAATCCCATCTGGGGAATTACATTCACAGTCACAGACTTCATCTGTAGAGCAGTCTGCTATGCTGTTCTTGGAGTCCTGTGCAAATGTCGTGGGTAAATACCACTTTTTCAGTGGAACAGTTGCTGCGCTTTCAGCACGAGAGTTAGTGGCTGGCTAGAGAATAAAGAGTGTTCTCAGCCCGCGTGACAGGGGTAGTAATAAAAACCTTATGTTTATAAAATGCTTTGAGGTCTTCAGTTGCAGATGCAATTTACTTAATGCTATCATCCTGCAGCGTTTTAGATGTAAATTGAGATCCCATTCCTGGGTTTCCCATGTTCCCTCTTCCCCTTGTTTTATCCCATCCAGTTTAGGTTGGGTACTGGCCACTTTAAAAAGTTTCCAGCTGCAAATGGTGCTTACATGGCTGGAAGTAAAAATCTGGATATGAGAGCATGTGTTTTCTTCCAGATGCTGCATTTCTTGCAAGAGAGAAGGCAAGAGCTGATGCTGAATGCTACACTGCTATGAAAGTAGCCGAGGCTAACAAGGTATTGTTATTTCCTTACGCTGTGCCTTGAAGCAGGGCTCCTTACATTAGGCTGTATATAAATACTCAGCAAAAGAGCCATCTGTGGTTATTGTTTGCTTGTTGTGTCTCATTGTTTAAGTCAAAAAGCAAAACAAAGCCATCTCCTCTCAGAAAAGTTTTCATTGAGACTGAAACAATTAGATCCTGATTTGCAAATTCATTTTCTTCTCTGGACAGATAAATTTATGTCAGGGTATGTGAAATATCTGGTCATCTCTGGAGACAGCTCTGCTAGATGCTAATGGGGCCATGGCTCCCTCTGTAGATAGAGTATCAGTTTCAGCATTGCCCTTTCACGCTGTGTTAATCAGAAATGTCGATTCATTCCAATCTGCAAGCTGGCGAGCAGTCAAAGCAGGGAGATCTCTAGAGTGACAGGCAAGCTTAGAGTAAACAAGTGTTCAGGTAAAGAACAAATGGAGTTGATCTTGTACACCAGACTAATTATAACTAGCCTGGCAAAGCCTTGGCCCTGCAAAAGGGGGGGGAAAAAAACCCCAAACCGAAACCATAAACCCTAGAAACAGAGAAATTATACGGATAGAACTGCCGGGCTTGTTATTGCCTACAGCACGTTCCCAGAACATCCCGCAGGAAGACTTTTTGTTTTGTAAGGGTCAGTGAGAATGGACAGAGGTCTGGGATGTTTGTGCACAAGTTCTGTCCCAGTTACTTTATCCTCTGTGTTATAATGTCATTATCCTGAACGAATGAGCTCTGGTCTCCGAAACAGTCTCGTCAATCTACTCTCTGGAAAAAAGCCAGTTGTATTTTTCTTTCCAGTAGCTTGCATTGCAAGGGCGTTCAGTGAGTTATGTGCTTTCGAGCATCTCCATCTCTGGTACATTTGGATTGAACGTTTCCCCAGCTGCTTCCATCACTTTCTCCTTTTGCCGTTTAGTCACTGGGATTTAGAGCTTCACTTAGGCATACTGAAAGAGAGCCTTCTTCTGGGCACTCCGTCTTTTCAGCTGAAGAGAGGATGAGCATGCCTGCTAGTGTTGTGGAAAAGCGGATGCCTCGTATGCTCATGAAAGAAATTTGCTTTTGACTGAATCCGAGCTGTTGGTGATCTGTTTTCTTTTTGTGCAGCTGAAGTTAACTCCTGAGTACTTGCAGCTGATGAAATACAAGGCTATTGCAGCAAACAGCAAGATATATTTTGGCAAAGATATTCCCAACATGTTCATGGACTATGCGGGAAGCCAGACCAAATTTGCAGAGGGACTAGGAGAAGGAATCCAAGAAGAGGATGGGGCAGGAACCAGTGAGGACACAAAACTACTTCATAATGTCAACTGAAAAAGATTTCTATTCATTTTATATCAGAAGAAACATGAACTGGGAAGTTCCTTTTTGTTTTCCCCCTTTCCTGTACTGAAAGAGATGAATCAGACTTAATCCTTTCAATCTTTTGTATGACAATTAGACACAAAGACTTTGGTATTTATGGGGTGTTTTTTCTTGTAACGGCTAAGCAGCCAGCTCCACATATGTCCTCTAGACGCACCTCTCCCCGCTCTTGGACATACAGACCAAATTATTCTGGAGAGGGTAGCTAGACTATCTGTTCTGCAGCCAGCTTAGATGCGTACTTAATTTTGGATTGAGTTGGTTCGTAGCAGTTGGAAGTAAAGAAATTTTGAGGTTTTGGAGGGAGGGCAATTGCTGCTACAACTTGGTTTGGGTTTTTTCTTGTTGGATTTTCAAGTACTTTATGTCAAACCCCTTTTTAAAAAAAGGTGCTACTTCCGTACAGCAAGCGTGTCTGCTTGAAGGCCTGGACCTTATCCAGACGGCAGGTTACTGCCCGTTGTGTGGGGCGTTGGAATGATCTAACAGCCGGTGTGCATGCTGCGGGCCCATCCCGAGTGCGGGCTGAGAAAATGCACGAAACTACCTTTGACTGAGGTCTGAGCTGATGTGTTTTGCCTTGGTAGGGCAGCTGAGACCACGCACACAGTGAGTTACACAAGTTCAGCTGAAATCCTTTAGGTTACCTAGTTGCTGCGGGGGGATCTAAGCCTTAGACCACGTGTCATGCAGGTAGTGGCCCAAACTGTTCATTTTCTGCATCTTAACACTATTTTGTTTTCCATTTGTCATATTTGGGGAGGGCAAAGGAGAGTGTGTTTTGAGGCCTTTGCCAGCAGTTTAGCTGCTGGGTGAGGGCTGTGGGCATGCTGATGGAGGCAGTGTCCTGCCAGTGGATAATTAGACTTGACTTTCAGTGAAACCAGACTGCGAGTACGGTACTCGTCCCAGTTGTCATAGTTAGAAAAACTAGGGAGAAAAGAATTTTTGTCTCAGGGACCCTGACTTTGCAAAAGGCCTTGCTGGCAAGTTACTGCTTGAATGACTGGTCCCGTGGTCATTACAGTACGTTACCTGCCTCTGCAAGACCAACTGGATCTCAGTGTTTACAGTGTCTTACTAGAAAGAGGACATTCAGGTAAACTGAAATGAATGGAACCAAGTTACTGTTTTGGTTTTTGTTTTGGGTTTTTTTGGGTTTGTTTTTTTTTTTCCGGAATAGACCTCATGAAAAGAAGATTTCCTAATAGCAAAGGACACAAACCATCAAACTGAAAAGTCACAGGGCAAAGAAAAGAATCTCTGGACTGTCCAAAGATAAATTTTCCTTTTTTTTACTCAGAACAATGCTATGTAATGTACCTTTCATTTCAGAAAGCTTCACATACCAGATGCAAAGAGGTAATAGGGTTTTGTTTTACATACATGCAAAACTTGAGGGGGTGTTAAAGACAAAAGTTCAGGCCTAGAGAGAACATTTTTTTCTCTCCCTAATCCATCTGCCACTTGGCAGAAGAGCCTGCTTATTAATTGCTGTTATAATTTGCGGCCAACATACTAGTACGAGATGATGCCAGTGTAAGTGCTAACTTAGTTGTCAGAGACCAGCCTACTGCATTTACAATCTTGTGCCCTAAACGCTTGCTACCTACTACACTTGGTTTCACTCTTCAGTGTTTTAAATATGCATTAGTCTTTTTAATAAGGCAATCACACTAATGTAGAAATCTGATGAATTTCAGCTGCTGGTTCCAGTATTTTTACTCCAGTTTTCTTTTCCCTGTTGGGAGAGTTGCTATTCGTACTTGAAAATGTGAAATAAAAGATAAACATCAGTTTCTGCTGGAGGAAAGTCCCATCTCCTATGTGTTGTCCTTGTATTTGTTGGAAAATAGGAGCTAAGGGAAATTCCATCTCCAGACCTATGTACTACATCAGACAACACAGTGGGCAAAAAAATTGCATCAATAAAGTAGACAGTAATATTACTGACTTTTATAAATAGGTCTCTGCAGGAAGATTGTGAACAGGGAGTAGCAGGAACTTAGGAATGAGGTAATAGTATCTAAACCTTTGAGGATGATCTCATTAGGGATTGTTCTGCGTTCGTGTTAGGGATTTCCACTAGTAACTAAAACCTACTTTTTACGCAAGTATTTTTCACTAATGAAAAGACCCTACTAAGCCAAAATGGTATTATAAAGTATGTTTTTGTATGACTTCAGTAAGACAGTAGTTTGGAATAAATAGGTATTAATGTTTTTTTTAATTGAAAGCATTACTGCTAAAGTATGCTTGTAATTCAGTTAAATTGTAATAAGAGTAAAAAAGCAAAAACTAAGTCGAAATCATACCAGTCTTCACAAGCTAAAATCCACTGTTGCGTTTTCACTCAGGTTTCTTGATTATATGTATAATTTCCTTTATTTTCCAGAGTAGATCTGTCACTGCAGGTAAATCTTTATTCAATCCATCTCTTTAACTGGCATTTTGTCCTAATTTCCATAATCTGCAATCTTCAAATGAAGATCTGAATTTTAGAACCACTCTGTATAACAAACACAATCCAGGTTTGTGGCACTGCTAATACCTGAGAATTTCTGGCAGGAGCACAATAATGCTTTACCAGTACAGTCTTTGATCTTCTTATGTATTGAATTAGAAGTCTTTTTATTTTGGTATTTGCTATGACAATAAAATGGCCTTCAATTTTAATATCGGGTTTGGGTTTTTTTTTAATAGATAACCTTTAACACAGTGTGTAGATATATTTGCAGGGGCAGGTTTACCAGGGAATGACACCAAGGCTGCTGCTGATTTAGTGGGAGTGTGTGGAGCTGTGGGGTGCTGCGGATGGGTGCTGTGCTGGCAGGAACGCGCCTCTCCTGCTGCACGGTACCAGTTCTGCCTCCCCAGTGGGCAGGAGAGAGGAAAGCGGAGCTCCGGCTGAAGAAGAGGGGCAGGGGTGTCTGTGTCAGCTGCCGCAAGCGTCTTTCAGCCCCGCTTCGCAAAACAGATCGCTGAAAAATACGGTAACGAGGCTTCAGTGGCAAATATCTAGGATTTGGTAAAGTTTGCAGAAAATCATTGTCGTGTTTTACCAGACAAAGGGCAGGAACCTTCTGGGTATTTTCAAGCAGCTGTGTAAATACTGTCACTGTGCAGAGTATGGGGAGGGAGAGTTAAGTTCTGCGCATTAAGGCAAATATTTCAGTTAATGGGTTCCAGCTGGCAGTCTCCCATGCTTTCCATCCGCCTCGCCGCGATGAAGGCTGGCGTTGTCCGCGGCTGCCGTGCTTGGTGGCATCCCCCCAACTCGGTGGTGTCCCTCAGGCGCTGCCCGCCCCTCCCTCACGGCTCCAATGGGGCCTGCAGAGCCAGCGGTGTCGCCTGCCTTGGTTTTTATGAAGTGTTTTTATCTGAAATGTGCACACTAGGGAGACTGCTCTTCACGCAGGTGGAAGAATGTGATTTTTTTGGGGGGGTGGGTTGGGGGTTTTCTTGTCCTTGCCCGAGGCCGGCGGCTGCTGGGTTTTCTTTCCAGTCGTGAGGGCCAAGGGTTTCTGCAGACGCCTTCCTCCCAGCCGAGCGAAGGCAGGCAGCCCCAGCCCGGCCCCGCGGCCCAGCCTTTGCCCTCGGGAGCCCGTGTAAGGCCGGCGGCCGGCCCCGAGCGGCTCGGGGGGAGCGGCGGCCGGGCCTCCGCTCTGCCCTCCGCGCTGCCCTCCATGGCGGCCGTCGACCTTCCCAACATGGCGCCGCCGCCCTATGTCCCGCCCCGCCGCTGCCATTGGTCTGCGGTGGCGCGGCGAAGCGATCCCATTGGCCGCGGCGGGGGGAGCGACGCGCGCGCGCGCCTGTGTGTGTGTGGCGGAAGGCGGCGGGGGCGGCCGGGGATGTGGAGAGCGGGCATGGCCGCCGGGGACGGGCTGGGCCCGGCGCTGCGGGCCGTCACCGAGCAGGTGCAGCAGGCGGCAGCGCGGAGGCCGCAGGTTAGGAGCGGCGGGACCGGGGCGGCGGGGGAGGACCGGAGTGGCGGCGGCGCGGGGGGGGGAGCCCTTACCCCGCCGGGGTAGGCCCGCTCGCCATGGCGGCAGGTCCTCCGTCACCATAGAGACGGGCCCCGCATCGTGAGGGCAGGTCCTCCGTCACCATGGAGACAGCCCCCCCCATCGCCACAGGGACGGGCCCACCACGGAGGCGGGTGTCTGTTCCCCCCAGCGAAGGAGACAGGACCCCGTCATCCTCCTCAGAGATAGGCCTCCCCCCCGACTGGAGCCAGCCCTGCCGCAGGGACGGGGCCTCCATCACCGTGGAGGCCGCCCTGACCCCCTCCGATGGCAGCCCCAGGCTGTGGGGTGACCTGAGGTGGGGCTGGGGGCCAGGCCGGGCGCTGCAGGACACTGGGGAGAGCGTGGGGCGGGTTGGGGCCTCCCCCAGGTGTCTCCCTCACACACGGGTGTTTCTGCAGGGGCTCCCGGCCGTGCAGCCGCGGCTGGTGGCCGTCAGCAAGACGAAGCCGGCGGAGATGGTGATCGATGCCTACAGCCACGGGCAGCGCAGCTTCGGGGAGAACTATGTGAGTTGGCTGGGCCCCACGGGTCTGCGAGTGGGCCCCCACGCCGAAAGCAGGCGCCGGGCAGCCCAGTGCGTGGGGAGTGGGGTTTGGCTATAGCATCGGGCTCCTGGCCTTGTATTTATGAGGCGCACATTGGTCCCAGGAACACCCATTCCAGAGAGACCATTCTTCCAGTGCAGGCACATCTGGCGTGGTTTTAACAAGAGATTGTCTTGAATTCTCCTAGGTTCAAGAGTTGCTAGAAAAGGCATCAGACTCCAGAGTAAGTACCCTGTTCCTTACATATTCTCTCTCCTCGTATAGCTGTGTCCTGAGAGCTGTTCAGCAAAAGTCTTGGTTTTTATTAGGCATTTAGCAATGGAGGCTGTTTGATCCTTGTTGGTTCAGTTGAACGGTGGGGTTATTCTTATCTCTTTGCCTCTGCCCCGTTACCCCTCCTTGCTTTGCTGGCTCCAGAGGATTCTGTGAATACGTGCACCTTAGTCATAAAGTATTTGCCTGAACAGTGCTTTATCTTTTGTGTTTTCTGCTGTAGGAGATGTGCAGTCCTCATTTTAAAAAAAACAAACAGTAACAGTCAGTTTGGGGAAAATATCCTTTTATGACTGTTCAGTAACAAAAGAGCTTTGCTTTCCCTATTCGCCGTGTAATGCTCTGCAACCACAGCCCTGTTCCTCTCCAGACTGTGAGGCAATCTCAGTACACACCACAAGCACTGCCTGAACTGTGTCTTTCAGGGTAAACAAAAAAAAAAAAAGAAGATTGGGTGTCTGGTATTTTGTTTGTGGGCAAACTAAGACTTAAGTACTGCGTGGGGGAAGAGGGAATTGTCGTTCAAGCCTAACTGTTCCTCTCTGCTTGCAGATTCTGTCATCTTGTCCAGAGATTAAGTGGCATTTTATTGGCCATCTGCAGAAAAATAACGTCAACAAGTTGATTGGTAAACCCTTTTTAATTTTATGTGCAGTGACCCTGTGGGCAATAATCTTCCAATGTTCAAATAATAACAACCTCATGTACATTAACTCACTAGTGCCTGTTTCTGTGAGTGAGCTGAGCTGTAGGTACAAACATTTCTGTGCCAGCAGAATTGCCCTCAGCCTGTGTTTTCTCCCCAGCTGTCCCTAACCTGTTCATGTTGGAAACGGTGGATTCGGTGAAACTGGCAGACAGAGTCAACAGCTCATGGCAGAAAAAAGGGTCATCTCAGAAGCTGAAGGTCATGGTGCAAGTTAACACGAGCGGAGAAGACAGTAAGTGGCTTTGTCTCGTGATATGCAAGTTTGTCCTGCTGATTTGATGGAAACAACCTGAATGGGGGGGATTGGTGTGTGCTCTTAAGGAGTTTCTCTAAGCTCAAATGAAATGTGCTCATCTCTTGGCTTCTGCCTGGCTGTGGGGAGGGGTCTGGCAGAGCTTGGCACAAATCTCCCCGCTTCTTGCCAGGTAAGCATGGCCTTCCTCCTGGAGACACCACAGCTGCTGTGGAGCATGTCATCAACAAGTGTCCAAGCCTGGAATTTGTGGGGCTGATGACGATCGGCAGCATCGGGCATGACCTTAGTAAGGGGCCAAATCCTGACTTTCAGGTAAGATCTTCTAGAAGAAAATGTGAACTGTTGGCTGGCTTCCCCTTACAGTCTGTTGTCTGTCCCAGCCAGACCAGCACGCAGTCAGGCTGTAAGTCTGACTGTAGATTGTCAATAGGAAGACCTTGTTCGGAGTAGCGCAGACCTCTGAAGTGTCAGTATTCATGCAGGTGCTAGGCTCATTTCTGCAGAGGCCAGGTGCCCATGTGTATTCAGTCCCGTCCCTTCTCTGAAGCTGTAGCCAGGACACTGGCAGGGGCACCCTGTGCAGCTATTTTTGTTCTGGATCCTCTGGTGCTGCTTTCAGATGAGGTTTCGGTCAGCCTTCCTTTGCGCACTGCGTGCACAGGGCTGCATCAGGCAGAGGAACGGGGTCTGCATTCCTCGTCTGTCACGCTGGTGTGATAATTGGATGTCTTCAGGAGATGTGTAGACTTGTAAGTATGTGTGTTGTCAGTAACGTAGCCTGTAATGGGAAATCTCCAGGCACTGCTACGATGCTGCAGAGCAAGTGGGAAGGGTGGGAATTGCACGTTCTGTGGGAAGGAGACTTCAAAGCAAGGCAGAAATCGTGATCTGTAAACCCCTGAAACTGAGCTGGCGTGGCTGTCAAGCGTGTGATCCTCTTTGCTTTCCTCCTCCCTTGTAGATGCTGCTATCTTTGCGGCAGGAAGTGTGTGAAAAGCTGAATCTCCCCGTTGAGAAGGTGGAGCTGAGCATGGGCATGTCCACAGACTTCCAGCACGCAGTAAGTCTGGTTTCCTTCTGCCACCCCTTCTCTCGGGAACCAAATGTACCAGCGCCGGCAGTAGGCATCCAAACAGGCCTCCCCTTGGATGGCGATACCGATGGCGCTGTTCCATGAAAAACAGCTCTCCTGGTCCTGGGATGGAGTTCTGGGGATCAAAACAGACGCTAGCTGTAGCTGCGGCTGGCGGGTACGTGGGGAACTGTCCTTCTGTGACATGACGAGCGTCGAGGTTGCTTACGGACTGTGTTTGGCAGGTGTGGGTGGCAACCCGGCCCTGAACCCCTTTCTGTCTCTTCATAGATAGAGGTTGGATCCACAAACGTCAGGATTGGAAGCACTATTTTTGGAGAGCGAGATTATTCCAACAAAGCAGTTGGTGGCAAGCCCCCTGCTGAAGCTAAAGGCGAAACGGAGACCTTGACAGTGCAGGGTCATTAGATGGGAAAAAAAAAAAAAGCGGCCTCGACAGAGGACGGATGATGGGAGACCTCACTATGCATTCTTACCTCCCTCTGTGTCGGCACCCGATCATGATGGTGAGAGGGAATTCCTCGTAACTGAACAGAGGCCAGAAATGCCTCGTAATTTATTGTGATTATAGAGTACCCATAGAAACTGGAAATTTTTATAACCAACAATGAGAAAATTTATGGTTGAAAGTGACTGTGGTATCTTGGCTCCTTCAGGGTCATTAAGAACAGTGACTTTTGGATAACTAGGTTGAACAAACTAAATATTTGTCAGGATGGAGTTGCTAATGAGCAAGATGTATCTGCAGCAGTGTCGGTGATTATGCTTTCACTGAGGACTAAGTTCTTCACTAAGTAAGTTATAATCTTGCCAGAGACCTATCAATGTTTCCCCAAATAAAAGTTTTGCACATGATCACTGCTGAGGGATGCTTACATAGAAACTGTGAGAGAGACATACTGTGGCACTGGAGAGACTAATCCGTTTAAACAGGACGACTAACAAGCACACGAGGATGGATAAGGAACGCAGTTGCCAGCATGGGTTCATGGCGTAATGTTTTGGATGCAGATCACAAGTGTGGGAGTGTCTTTTCGGCTGAAGTTTATATTTGTCCTTTTCAGGCTGACACTGCTAACTTTCCCCATTGGTTCCATGTCTGTTCCGATCGTCTGGGATGCTTTCAACCTTCCCGTCCCCTCTTGTGAAGTGTTGTTGGGAGTTATTTTCATTCTGCATAGTAGTTCTTGACGCTGTAAGTTCTTTTTGGTCAGAATGGGGCTTTTCTGCAAGGTCCTTGGTCTACCGTCAGCTTGCTGTTGCTTTCCAAGGCAAGTCGCTTGACCGTTTGGTGCCTCCAGCATCCCCTTCACATCCGTATGAGGATTGTAATAGTTGCCTGTCTCACAGGGCAGCAGGGAGGTTTCCTAGGGGCCCTTTGGGAAGAGTACTTCAGAAAATAAGGTGTTACTGTTCCACTGTGTTCTAGGTTCCTGAACAAAACAATCCAGTCACCACTGACAGAGCTTCTAGGCCGTGTCTTAATATCTTAAGCGCTGGTCTAAACTTCGCTGCTTCTGGAGGAGGGAAACGACCCTTTCAGCACAGTAACCGTTTCAGTCAGATGTGAGCAGAAGCTCCAGCATTATGTCACGTGCTATTTGCCCAGCGGTAGCTACGGCCAGTCTCTCTGGTAACCTGTGTTACAACGACATTTTTGGGCTTTTGTGTGCTGCTAAGAGGAGGAAACATTGGTTGCCGGCAGAAACATCCCTCCCAGGCTTTTCTCTGTGTGCGTGTGGTTAAATCTAGCTGTTGGTTGTACTATCTGACTACAAATGCTGAATGTAATCGAAAAGAGTCAACTCTACCACCAACCTGTCATAGCTACGTGGTTTAGAAGCAACATGCAGTCTGAGCTGCCCTCCGCGGCACTGCACCATGTGTTGTTTCATAGTCTGTTAATAAAAAGTGGTGAATTTTAATACCATCTGTGCCAACTATAAAGCTATTAAAGATGTTATTTTTATGTTCCAGCCTTGTGAATAAATGCCCTGAGTTGTCGTTGAAGCTATTCCCCCAACCTGGAGCTGCTGTTGAGCGAGACTTGCTTCTCCCAGGATGGAGGGAGGAGGGTGGTTTGAAAGACAGCTGAAACAGAGCTGGCAAAGAAAGCGAAGCTTTCTTTGATCAGAAAGGGAAAAAAATAGCTGCTGAGTTGGGCGAGATGTCAGATGGCGTGAGCTGTTTCTGGAGAAGCCCTCTGGGTGGCACTGCTCCCCAGGTCCGGTGCAGCGCTCCTGCTCCACCGAAGGAGAGACAACAGCTCCTCGGCTGCTGGCGGACAGGTACGGATCAATAACGAGCCGCAAAAATAACTCTGTTTCCCATCTGATGGTTGAAGTGAATCCCATCCTCTTCCACCTCTCTCTTCCCAGAATTTCGGCACCACGCACTCACCGCAGATCTCATGTTTGAAAATTTCACAACCTTAAAAGCCTTTCGTTTATTTTACAGAGCAGAGTCGACACCGGTTCCATCTGAATTGGATTCCGGCCTGCAGACACTGCCGGTGTCCCTGCAGTGTTTGTTTGCCACTTGTGAAATGTTGGCTGGAGCTCTCCATAGCAAACCAGGAAGGAAAGCGATCGGCTGCCTGCGCTTACGGAGCTGGCCCAGCCCTGGGCAGGCGGTTCTGAGCCCGAGGGGGTGATCGGGGACCCCTTGCTCTGCTCACCCCACGCTGACGGCTCTTTCCCACCAGCCGGCGGCTCCAAAACCGGCTGCGCTGCCGCACTTCTTTCTGTTTGAGTACAGAACAGCGGGGCGGGTTTATGTTGAGGATTGTCTTGCGTTGTCGCTCGTGTCCCCCCCTTGCTTTTCCTCTCTCAGGCATTTTGTGCTTATTTCCTGAGTTGGAACTGGACGCGAGCCAAGCTTAATGAAGCAGTAAATGGTGTAAACTGGGAGGTGAGCGTGCAGGGGTGGCTGTGGGGCAGGGCAAGCCTTGTCCTGGCTTCCGTGTGCCCTGGAGCTCTGGCCCGGCACGGTGGTATTTAAGGAGCAGAGTGGCTCGCGAAAGCGTGTGGTCTTCTGTTTTTCCGATCTGCCTGCTTACAGCCTGCCAAAACGCTTAGGGCTCCATCACCTTTGCTGGTGGCCGCCGGTGTGAGACCGTGGCGGAGCTGTGCTCTCTGGGGAGCTGTGCTGCGTGGTGCTGGGGATGCTCTCAGCTGCGGGACACCTCTCCCCTCCCGCCGGGCTGTGTCCGGGCCGCGCAGGTGGCCTGCGGGGAGCAGCTTGGGTGCTGTGCCTCGACGGCAGCGCCGGCTGCAGCTGTGGCGGCCGGTGTTGGGCTGTGACAAGGCACTGGAGATGAGAAAGGAGCAGCGTGAGCTCCGTTGCTCTACAGGTGTTTCTCCTGCCCGTCCTGCTTCCAACTGGCTTTTTTTCTTCTGACCACGCTGTGCCGGAGAGCTTTGCCGTGCTCCTCCCGCGACCGAGCCTCCCCGAAGCCGGTGCAGTGGGCACTGCCCACCGGTGCCTTCTGTTCCACCTCGAGCCCGAGCCAGGAGGGTATGGAGCCGCGGTGTCGGTGATGCCGGACACCTGTCCGGGGGGCAGCGGGGCACAGACCACCCACTCCTTCCGCAGAGGTCACCCGGCAGATGGTGACTGTTGGTCACTGGAGTGGAGCCAACGAGCCGGAGATGAAAGGCTCCCTGGCCTCTTAATGAACCACTCCCCGCTCAGGCACCTCGGCCCCCTGCGACACAAGCTTTATTTACATCTATTAAAAGCACTTGGCTGCTTTATTGAAGCAGCAGTGCTCTCACTCCCCGCTCCTTGGGGCAATGTCACTGTCAATATTTGCCTTGGAGGAACGCGTCCAGCGGACCAAGGCTTGTTTTGCGGCCAGAGGGACTCCTCCTCCCTCGTGACTCACAGCCCTGGATGCTGCTGGCCCGTGGCGCAGGCGCTGTCACCTCCCGGAGCAATGGCACGGCCCCGGGTTTCCCAGCAGTCCCCTGAGGTGGCCCTTGTTTCCCTGTTGTCCCCTGGATGGGGGCTGGCCACCCTGACCCCCCCCAGACCCACGCTGGCACGCAGAGCCAGGTTTTCGCATGTGTTATGGAGAAAAACTCTTCCTCGGGCCTTGGGGAGCATCTGTGGGCAGGCTTGGCTGCTGCTAAAAGGGATAAAATTGTCGATTATGCTGGACGGGTGATGCGCTGCTGCTTCGGCAGTGATGGTCCCCCTGTCCGCGGCACTGGTGAGGCCCCACCTCGAGTACTGTGTTCAGTTTTGAGCCCTCACAACCAGAAAGACACTGAGGTGCTGGAGTGTGTCCGGAGAAGGGCGACGGAGCTGTGAGGGGTCTGGAGCACACATTTGATGGGGAGTGGCTGAGGGACCTGGGGATGTTCAGCCTGGAGAAGAGGCGGCTGAGGGGAGACCTCATTGCTCTCTACAGCTCCTGAAAGGAGGGGGTAGCGAGGGGGGATCGGGCTCTGCTCCCATGGAACAGGGGATGGGACAAGAGGGAATGGCCTCCAGTTGCACCAGGGGAGGTTTAGATTGGATATTGGGAGAAATTTCTGCACCAAAAGTGTTATCAAGCGCTGGCACAGGCTGCCCAGGGCGGCGGTGGGGTCGCCATCCCTGCGGGTGTTCAGCAGTGTAGATGTGGTGCTGAGGCACGTGGTTTAGTGGTGGGCTTGGTGGTGTTGGGTTAACGGTTGGACCCGATGATCTTAAAGGTCTTTTCCAACCTAAACAACTCTATGATTCCACGACTCTCCTTTCCTGGCTCCTGGGGAGATGGGTTGGCTGCCCGAGGCCATCCTCATCCTCAGGGAAGCGCCGGTGCCGGAGCAGCAGCCTCTCCTGTTCGAGGCGCTCTCTGAAGCTGCGGAGTCCAGGCATCGTTCGCTCCCCTTCCTCCACAAAGCCAGGCTCGATTTATTTTTTTATCAGATAATATCCTTTGTGTTGTGAAGCGTCTGGAGCCGAGCTCGGCCTCCCTGCCAAATTGCTGGGCGAGCTGGGCGTGCGGCGCGCGCAGGGAGGCGGTGGGGGCCGACCCCGGCTCTGCGCGCGGGGAAGGGCTTGGAGGGACACGAAAGCCTCTGCTCCCCGATGGGTCCGCTCGCTGCCCGGCGCCCCTGTCCTCTGCGGGCAGGCGCAGGGTGCTCGGCTTCCATGAGAAAATCAAGATTTGGGTCAGTCCCCTGCTCTGCTGCCGGCAGATGAGAGCTGGGGGCGACCGGGAGCAGCTCGCCCCGAGACAGAGCCCGCTGCAGCCCTTCAAAGTGGAAAACGTGTTTATTCCTGGGATATCGGGTTTCCGGCAGGAAGGCCAGCGACTGCCAAGGTTTTTATTGGATCCCAGTGAAAGGAATTTAGAGAGTCCTGCGCTGCTTGTCTTTCCCTGTGCCTGCAGCGGTTAAGTGTCATAAGGAGCGTTTTTTGCCTTTGAATGGGAGCGAGGGGCACGGGGATTTGGCATCCGGCACCAGCACTGCCGTGGTGATGGAGTTTCAAACAGGTTGCCTTGTTGTCTCCCGGGCAGGAGGCATCAGGAGGGGTCGGGGCTGGGAAAGCGCGGAGCGGGGCTTGGAAGTAGTTGAAAGAACCTCAACTCCGTCGGGCTCAAAGCATGTGGGAAGTGTTGCTTGAGCTCCTCTCCTCGTAGCGGGGCTGGGGCCAGGTATTTCACATTTGTTATGAGTTTAGACAAGGTTTTGACTGTTCTTGGAGGTAATTTTATAGGAGATTGAAATTCTGAAGACCACGTATGGTGGCTTGATTGCTTCAATGTGTCGCGGAGACAACTCCAGAGCTCTGATTGCCCTCAGATGCTGCCAGCACTGACCAACATCCTCCAGGGCCTGAGATGCATGCCAAGTCCCGTTCCTGTCCACGCACGGGGAGCTCTGGGCTTAATGCGGGGGTTTCCCAGGGCTCTTCCAGCCCGGCTGCGGAGCCGCTGCCCCGAGGAAGGGGAAGAAGAGGGGCAGTGGCTGTGGTTCGGACCAGGGTCAGAGCTGCACTCAGGAGGAACAGGAGTGTGAGCGGCTCCCTGGCTCTCCCTGCGGAGGAGAAACGAAAGGGGCCATTAAGGCAATGCAGAATAAGCGGGGGGTGAGTGCGCTCCGGAGCAGAAAGGCCACCGGCGGCGAGGTGCGAGCCCCGGCTCTGCTCGAGGTCCCTGCAGCCACTCGGTGCCGCAGCGTTGGGCCGTTCCCTCGGGGACAAGCGGCTAAAATGTTATGTCTTGCTCCCAGCTCTTGCGCTGACGGGCACAGAGGTGAGCAGCTGCTGCACGGTGGCTCCTAGGGTCCTTGCAAGCACTGGAGATGTTGGAGACAAGGATTTCTTAATTTAGGGCTCGATCCAGCGAAAGGAAGGTGGCCGAACCCTGTGCACTGCCGTATTTTGGGATTGCCCTGTTTGGTGCTGGGTTTGCTGTGCTGTGAGTGCCTGGTGTCCAAATCGGCCGTCAGCCGAGCGGTGTCCTCTCCCTGTTGGTGGGGACACCGGGGAGAGCAGTGGGCTCCAGCCCGCAGGCTCAGCTTCTCCAGAATGAGAAGGGAAGACCACTCTTGCTTTCAGCAGTGTTTAAAGTGGGAGGCAGAGCTCGTCGTTTGGGTTTTTGGGGAGGTTTTTCTGCTGTGCAGCCGCTCGCAGGATCTCTGAGCGGATACTGGACACAAGTGGTTTCCTGTTGCTCTTCCAGCTTCAGCTGCAGGATCTGGGACAGCATCCTGCAGCGCTGAGCACGGGAGGGTAATTCCTGCCGTGGAAATTTTGCTCAGTGGAAAAAAGGAAAAAAAAAAGGCAGGGAAGATGTGGGTACAGTGTTGATTGTCGGTTTTTTACTAACAAGACAATGCTGTTCTCCAGGGCTCTGGGGTCCTGCAGCTGACCCCCGGGGCCAGGGATGGGAGGTCTGCAGCGGGGGGGGCGACTGGCCATGTCCTTGTCCTTGTCCCTGCCTGGCGCGAGGCAGCGAGTGCCCGGGCAGGGAAGAGCTGGAGAAACGAGGCAGCTGCTGGCGAAGTGGCTAACGAGCTGTGCGGGACCCTGGGCTGCTTACGCGCCCAAAGAAAAGCGCTTGTGGAAACCGCTCGGGAGTGTGTGCTGATGAGTATCTCCTCTTTCCAACGCCCACCGCCACAGCGAGATGTATTTATTTGGAGAAAGGAGTAAATTTCTTTTCCCCTCCAGGAACTATTGGTCCTGGAGAGAAACTGCATTCCCAGAGCTGTCTCTTGTCTTCCTTCCATGACCCTCTTCCTCCGCTCCCTGGCGCGGGGTCCTGGAGACTTCATTGCCTGCTTTTGATCCCTTTTGATTTGAAGCTGCAGTGAGCCGTGGCCTCGGAGAAGCTGAGCCCCCGGGGGGGGGGGAGAAAGGGCTGGGGGCAGTGCAAGAGGCAGCGGGGACGTGGGAGGGGGGAGCGGGAAGGAAAATATTGAGCTTAGCGTGAAAACCAGTGAAGCAAACAGGGAAGGCAAGAAGGGAGGAGTGTTAACTGCGGCGCAGAGGCCAGGAGGGGATGGCGCAGCGCGACCATGAAGTGAACTGTGTGAGTTTGTGCAGGGGGTTCCTCCATGGCGCGGGGTCCCAGGGTCCCGGCAGGCGGTGGGAGGCCACAGAGCCCCCACGTGTAGATGGACTGGTGGGGCCACGTGCGTGCCACCACCCCGTCACAGCACCCTGTGCTTGTCGCAGCTGGGATGCCACAGTGAGGCATCGCATATTGGCCCTTATGGACCATGTGCGCTCTGGACCACGCAGGGCTCCAGCCCTCCCCACTGATTCCCGGAGCTCCAGCTCACGACCAGATGGGGCTGGAGCTTCTGTCCCTCTGGGAGGATGCTCTGGTCCATGGGGGCTACAGCTGTTGGTCCTATGGGAGCCTGTGGAGCTCCAGCCCCTGTCCACGGAGGCTCCAGCTCTGCACCATGCAGGACTCAGAAGGACCTGGACAGGCTGGAGAGGTGGACCCGTGCAAACCTCATGAAGTTCAACAAGGCCAAGGGCAAGGTCCTGCACATGGGTCAGGGCACCCCCATGCACAAATCCAGTCCAGGTGGAGAACGGGTGGAGAGCAGCCCTGAGGAGAGGGACTTGGGGATGTTGGTGGGTGAGAAGCTCAACACGAGACGGCAATGAGCGCCGGCAGCCCAGCGAGCCCCCGGCACCCCGGGCTGCATCCCCAGCAGCGTGGCCAGCGGGCGAGGGGGGACTGTGCCCCTCTGCTGCGCTCTGGGGAGCCCCCCCTGCAGCGCTGCCTCCAGCTCGGGGGGGGCCCAACAGCAGAGACACGGCCCTGGGGGGAGCGGGGGCCAGAGGAGGGCCCGGAGATGCTGCGAGGGCTGAGCCCCTCTGCGGGGAGGACAGGCGGGGAGAGGGGGGGTTCAGCCTGGAGAAGAGAAGGCTCCGCGGAGACCTCAGGGCCCCTTCCAGTGCCTAAAGGGGCTCCAGGAGAGCTTGGGGGGACTCTGGATCAGGGAGGGGAGCGATGGGATGAGGGGGAACAGTTTTACGCCGAAAGAGGGGAGATTTAGATGAGATATGAGGGAGAAATTGTTGACTGTGAGGGCGGTGAGCCCCTGGCGCAGGCTGCCCCGAGAAGCTGTGGTTGCCCCATCCCTGGAGGTGTCCAAGGCCGGGTTGGACGGGGCTGGGAGCACCCTGGGCTGGGGGGAGGTGTCCCTGCCCAGGGCAGGGGGAGGTTGGAAGGAGATGGTCTTCAAGGTCCCTTCCGACCCGAACCATTCCACGATTCTATGACTCCATCTCTCTCCCACGCCGGCTCCAGCTTCCCAGGACCACCCCGAGCTCCAGCCCCGGCCCAAGGGGCACTCCATCCCTCTCCCACGGGGGGAAGAGGAGCCCGTGGCCGGGGCGGAGCGGGGCGGGCCGGGGCGGGCCGGGGGAGGTGCCAGGGCCGGCGGCGGAGCGCGGCGAACGGGGGGGAGGCGGCGCCGCCGGAGCCGCCCCGGGGAGCGGGGCGGCGGCGGGCTCGGAGCCGGAGCCCGGAGCCCGGAGCCCGTCGCCCGCGGCCGGGGCCATGCGGCGGGCGGCGGCGCTGGTGCTGCTGCTGCTGCTGGCGGCGGCGGCGCGGAGCGGCGGGGGGGCGGCGCGGAGCTGCCCGGTGCAGAGCCTGGGCTGCAAGTGCTCGGCCGAGCGGGCCAAAACGCCCGGCGGCCCCGCCGCCCCCCGACGGCTGGTGGTCTGCAGCGGCGGGGGGCTCCCGGTGCCGCCCGAGCCGCGCCTGCTGCCCGACGGCACCGCCACGCTGTGAGTACCGCGCCCCCGGCATCGCCCCCCCCGGTCCCCGGCATCGCCCCCGGTCCCGGGCATCGCCCCCCGGCGCTGCTCCGACGGCATCTGCTGCGCCGCGGCGCCGTGAGAGGGACGGGAGCCCACGCGTGGGTCGCGCTGAGCCCGTTCCGTGGCCGCGGGGGGAGCGGGAGCAGCGGGGAGACCCCCCCCCCGCACCGCCCCACGCCGCGGGTACCGCTCCGGCGGGTGCCGGTGGGGGTGAGGGAGACGGGGGGCGAAGTCCGTCCGCCTCGGGGAGCACAGCGCCAACGGTTCCTTTTTTCACTTATTTTTTTCACTTAATAAGTGAATCGGGACCAACGAAAGCATTGCTCCGTCCTGCGTGACTTCGTTTAAATCGCGTTAAAGCGGGATGCGGAGGGTATAGAATAACGGGGAGGACCCCGCTCGCCCCACGGCGCGGCGGCAGCGCGGGTTTCAAGTGTGGACGTGAGCTGGAAGTCCAGGAAACGGGCTCCTTCTCCACGCTTCCCTCCACGTTCGCTGCCCGAGTGCTGGGGGAGGATGTTTGTGTTTGAAAGCGAAGGCTCTTACTGGAAATATTTGCTGGAAACAGCTCAGGGGCAGTAAGTGGGTTTCGGGTTTGTGCAAAGGGTCTAAAGCTTCCGAAAAGTTTCCTCGCGCCCTCGGTGCCGGGGAGGGTTGGGGTTTCAGCTGGGCAGCCGGCGCGCCTGCTCGCTGCAGCAGTGGCTTGCAGGGTTTATTTATAACTCCGGAGGAGATGTTTGAATTAAAATCTGGTTTGGAGGGCAGGGCCGGCAGCGCCGTTGCTGGAGGGAACGTCACTTTTGCCCCAAGTGTCGTCCCGCGAGGGTGGCTGTGCCCACATAAGGGTGCCCATGGCCTCAGCTCGCCACCTTCTGCTCCTCGGGTGGGTTTTGGTGGACGCTGCGGAGGATCGGGGCTGTGCGGGACTGGGCTGGGGGCTGCGGTGCTCCTGGTCCCGTCCGCTCTGATGTACTTGAACCCGCTTGGCCACGTGTCCGCTCGCGCGCTGGAGTTGCTGCTGTGTCTAAAGCGTCTCTCGGTTCCCGTGTGCCGTGCCGCTGGCTGCAAAGGGGCTTCGTTTTGGGGTGGCACGTCCATTTTGGCGTGGCTGTGAAGGAGACCCAGCCGATGCCACCGTCCCCCACGTGGAGCATGTCTTGAAACACGCCTGTGCTGCGCGGGTGCCACGAGCAGGGTCTGAAGTGTAGTGGTCGTAATCAAAGTGGAAATCATCCTGGAGCAACAGCACCGGGTTTGTCCTGAGCCTGCCCTCGCTGGGGGACGCTGGGAGGCTGCAGGGCAGGTGGAGGCTGGGCTCTCCGGTCGCGCTCTCCCTCGGGCAGGCTTTGCTCTTCATTTCTTCCCTCCTACGGACCTTTCTTGTATGTCAGCCCCGCGCAAATACGCGCAGCGACTTCTGAGTCCTTTGTCAATTTGTATCGGGAAAGGCATCCGATTAATTGCCCGCTCTGGTGCTTTCTCCGGCGTGAGCGAGTGTAACCGCAATGCTGAGCACGAGCGGAGCCCCGCTGCAGCCCCGTGCCGGCGGAGCGGCCGAGGTGGGCTGTGCCCGGTGGGACAGGGGGGTTTGGAGCCGTCCGTGCCGGGGTCAGCTCCCTCGGAGGGGCCGGGATGACCGTGTAGAAGCATTAGGGCATCACACGATCCCACTAAAACGTGACATGAAACCTACAGGCGTAGGCAGAAACCTACAAATATGCGGTGACCCTGGGCTCTGCTCTTGCGCAGTAAACATGATTTATTCTAAACCCTTTCCAGATGGAACAATCAAAACCAGAGGCTCCGGCTTCGGGAGCGTCTCCTGGAGCCACTGGGGTGCGGGCAGGGAGCGGAGGAGGCAGCGGGGCCCGGGCACGTGGCAAGGGCTGCACGTGCCTTGGCGGATGCCCTGCTGGGGAGAGCCAAATTTTGAGCCCCGTGGTTGAGCCGGGTCCGAGCAGGGCTCCTACGTGTGCCCCAGGGATGTTCAGGTCCCGTCCGTGCCCCAGGGATGCTCAGCATCAGTGTTGCCCCAGTCGCAGGAAACGCATGGTGTGTTTTGTGCCGAATAAGGCTTAAAAGCGGAGCCCCGTTCTAGTCTTCGTCCAGTCTGGCCTGGAAGCCGGCGTGCGTTAGTGCTAACGATGCTGCGCACGGGGGGAGGCGGCCGACGTGGGATTGCTGCTGTCCCGACCACAGCTCCGGCCGCCCGAGCGATGGCTGGGGATGCGCGGGCAGCCGGAGGAGGTCTGCTGCCCCGCGGGTCCCTCACCCCGGCTCTCGTTTGGCTTTTTCCCACACTCTTGGTTTACTTCTTTATTTATCTTTAATTATTAGGCCTGCGCTGAGGAATCCAAGGCTGCCTCCGTGGCAGCTGCTGCTTATTTACCCCCCGCGCCTGAGAAACGCTCGCTGCCATCGCAGCCTGCCGATGGGCAGAGCAGGGGACGAGGGACAAGGGATGCCCGCGGCCCCGGGGACCTGCCCTGCCGCCAGCGCTGGGCTCGGCTGCGGCGTCCCTGGGGACGTGGCGGTTTTTCTCTTCCCTCGGCGCCTCGCAGGGGATCGCTGCTTCGGGAGAGAGCGAACCCGAGCGCAGGCAGTGCCCGCAGATGCTGGAGCTGCAGGAATTAACTCCATGTGGGGAAGCCGCGGTGGTGGGGAACAGACCCGGCGTGGCCGGAGGTGCTGGGAACCGGTGGCCCTGCTCTGTCCTGGCGCTGGATGTGACCCCCGGCACCACGGCGGTGGAGCCCCTCAAGCTGCGGGACAGTGGCAGGACAGGGAGATGGGGTTCCTCATTTCTTGCCTAAATATCCCCAGCTCTCCCAGCGGTGTCCCCCCGGTCTCAGCTGAGGAACCCATGCTGCGGGAAGACCCGTGGCCGGCGGGTACGGAGCGGCCCGCCGGGACCAGTGCAGGCAGAAGCGCTGCCTTCGTGGCGGAGCAGGCGCAGGGAGCCGACGTGGGGACACGCGTGGGGTCTGGCGAGCGGGGTGATGCTCACGGGGGTGCGCTATCCCCCTGCGACCCCAGCAGACATCACAGGGCACGTGCTCTCTGACACGTGCCCCTTTTTTATACCTAGAGGTTAATTCTTGTCCCCAGCTCGTCGTGGGGAGGGAGGAGGGGTGCCAACCCTAACGGGTTGTGTCGTTACCCCTTTTCGACTCGTCGCCCTGCGCAGCTCGCACGGCTGCGGCCGTCTCAGCGGAGCTTGCAGGGATGCAGCCCGGGGTACGGCGCTTTGCCTGGCCCCTCCGTCGCGGTCCAGCCTCCGGGGACTGCGGTCTCCTTGTGGTTTGGGGCCGGGGGCTTTGGCACCTCTCGGGGACATCCCTCCGGCGCGGCTGCGAGGTGCCAGGGCTCTGCAGACGTGTATTAACAAGGCTTTAATTCCCTCCCCCTCCAGCTGACCCCTGTGCTAATCGCCTAATGGAAAAAGCCCTGTATCCCTAACGAGACGCAGATAGCCACGCCGGCCGCGGCCAGCCCCGCTGTCACACGGGCGGGAGCCCAAACCTCTTCCAGATGTGGAATCCCAGCACAGGCCTCATTTATGTGCACAGCTTGATTGCACTGAAATTACAGATTGTCTGCAGGGAATAGAGGGCTTTGACTTATGACCAATTTCCAGTTCTACTTGAACTCCTCTCTCCGAGGCCGGTTTATCCTGGGCCCTGCAGATGGTTTCTTTCCCAAACCTTTGTCAGCTTTTTATTTGTTATTTATTGGGCTGTGGGTCCGGCAGGTTTGGGTTTTTCTGGGGACCGTGGGTCGCGGTGCTGCCCGGTGCATCGGAGCATCCCGGCTCTGCCGACCCACGCCGGCTCTGGAGGTTTCGCCCTCTCTCCGGGGCTGATTTTTCCTGTGCTAACAAAAGCCCAGGGTTGGAACAATAATTTTCACCATCCGAAATAGCCCGGCGTGACGCGAGGCTGGCGGCAACGCCCCGGGCACGTCGCGGGGAGGGGAAGAGCCCCCGAGCGCCCAAACAAAGCGGGGAGGGGGCAGCCCCAGCGGTGTCGGGGGGGTCTCCATCCCCTTTGGGCTGGGGACCGCGGGGTCCCCGCTGGGATGCTGCCACCTCCAGAGCCCTTCCCGGTCCCGGAGCCCTCGGCACCTCTCGCCAGCCTCGGGGCCCCTCTTTTTTCTCTTCCTAAAATCCCTCTGCAAAGCAGCGAGCTCTGCTCGGGGCGCAGCCTGCGCTGTATCTGCTGCGAGCATATGCTTTGAATTAATGCACTCGGAGAGCAAAGCATAGCCGGCCTCCCCGCCCCCACCGCGGCCCCCCCTTATTAACCTCCGCGCCGCTGCCGCTGCCTTGCCCCCGCCTGCCCGGCCGGGGAGCCACCATCTCCCCGCGTCCTTTTTTGGTTGGGTCCAGAGGAAGTTTATTGTTTCAGCAGCCCAGTTTCTGGAGCTGTTATTTATCCAAGTGGATTCCAGCACGCTTGAAAAAACAATCTTGGTTTTTTTTCACTTTTGGCTCCTCTTTTTGAGATGAAAAAAAAAAAAAAAAGAGAAAAGAAGAAGGAGGGATCTCTCTATCTCCCTGCCTGCAGCCGCGAGGGGTTCGAGCTTGAAAAGCCCCGGTACGGGTGGGTTGGAGTGAGGATGCTGAGCCCCTTCCGAGGCTCAGTCCCCCCGGGACGGGAGGATGCTCCTCGGGGGGCTGCCTCCCGCCGCCCGCGTCCCTGCCACGCATCCCCCCGTCGTTTCCGTTTGACTCGACGCTCTGGGTCTTAATCCCCGCATTGTCCGGAGAGACTTTTCCAGCCGTCGCTCAATTAGCCGATTATTGTCCCTGTGGCGGGGCCATCCCCCAGCGGGCGACGGGAGCCGCCCGCCCGCCCACGCACCGCGGTGCCGGAGGGTCCCGGGGCGGGACGAAGGCACCGTTGGGCAGGAGGATGCTGGAGCGGCACAAGGACGGTTGGGCGTCGAGGGCTGGGGGTGTCCATGGGGTCCCTGTCCCTTCCTGCCACGCTGCGCCGGGCGCATCGCGCCAAGCCTGTGGTGGGGGGATACCTCTTGCCGCGGCGTTTGCCGGCGCTGCCGAGGTGAGGAGTCCCAGCCTGGGCCAGCGCCAAGGCACGGCCGAGCGGCGGCTCTGGAGGAGCACAGCTGTGCTTTCATGGGCTGCCAAGCCTGCGGACGGCGGGGACGTGGGGGCACCGCGTCCCCTCTGCACCCCCAGCCCCGCACGGACCTCGGCGAGCATGCAGGCAGCTTGCCTGGCGCGCTCCCCAGCCTGCCGGTGGCAAGAACCGCCTTGGCCATGGCGAACAGGAGGGATTGGGCAGCAGCGGGGTTTGCTTCCAGCCCTCCGTCCACTTCTCCCCGCAGCCGATCCCTCCTCCCGGCTGGGTGCGAGAGCAGGGGCAGCTCTTGGGGTTTGAAATCTGTCCGAGGGGTTTGGGTCCAGCCCTGCTCCCGCGTGCCGAGGGCTGGGTCCCGGTGCGGGGTCCCGCTGCCCTGCTGCGGCTTGGGGGCTGCTCACCCGTGACCCCCATGTTCTGGGTCAGGGTGGCCTCGTGGGGACACTTACTGCATCGTATTTGGGGGTTTCTCGGTTAATCTCCTGTAAGGGGATAGTGCTGGGGACTGCGGACGTGTGGGGCCGGAAAGTCCCGTGGAGCCTGATGGGAACTTCCTGGGAAAAAAAACTCAACAAACCCCAAAAACATTTTGGAACATAATAGCCATAAAACTAGAGAAAACAAAATAAAACCATGTTTGAGGCTGTGAGTTGTAGCAGCGGAGCGCGACCCGGCTGGCTTCTGCGGGATGGGGGAAAGAAGAGCCAGAAAAACCCAGAAAAAGTTGTATCAGGAAGAAAAGTTTCAGTCCAATCGTTACTGTCAGTGCAATTTTTCTTGTGCCAAACACCCGGTTTGGTCGAGGACCTCTTTTCCTTAAGGAGGGGCAGAGCAGGCGCCGAGCAGTGGGGCATGGCAGGGCGGGCAGTGCCCATGGCTCGGGGTCCCACCGTGCCGTGGCCGTTCCCGTGCTCCCCGACGGCCGGTCCCGGGGGACCAGCAGCTCCGGGGGTGGCTTCGCCCTCGGCCGAAGCTCGCCATGGGGAGGGCGTCCTGCGGCTCTCTCCCGGCCGTCGCGGGCGGGTTGCTGGCCCGGCGGCCTGGCTGCACATCAGAGGGGAGGCTGAGCCCGCCGTTGCCTTTTAAGGCGGGGAGTTGTGTTTTTGTGGCAGAGGCGCGGATGGTCCCAGGGGTCCGCCAGCAAAGCGGAGCATCCCCAGCACGGGGGCTCAGCCCTGGGGGCGCCGGGGGCTGCGCTTCCCGCTGCCGTGGCCCCCCTCTCTGCACATCCATGGTTGTAACCCTGGTCCAGCTTGCCCAGGGTGCCCGGCTCCCTCCTGCCCAAAGGCCCTGCGTGTCCTTGGCCGTGCTGGGGACCCCCATGTCGCCCCAGCAAGGGCGTGGGAGCAAACACGGGAGGTCCAAGACCAGAGTCTCCTGCACTCGTCTGGTTTCTGCATTTCCAGCTCGTACAGCCCCCAAGGGCTGTTTCAGCAGGGTCCAGCGCGCGCCCCGGCTCAGCCGCCAAGCCGGGGGGGTTCTGCTCGCCCCTGCCTTCGCAGGGAGCCCCTGAGGTCCCCCCATGCGCGCGCAGCCTGCAGAGGCTTTGCCGGGTTGTGAAATCTGCTGCTGCTGGAATTAAAACCTTCTGGAGCCGTTGAGGCCGTCGTGTCCTTGAGCAACAGCCCCAGCCGATGCCGTGAGAGGGGATCCAGGCGTGACAGGGGATCCGGGCACACCACGGGGCTGCCACATCCCAGACCTGGGGCTGCTCCGGGAGCGATGCTGCTCTGCGAGCATCCCTGCTGCCCCCCCGCTCCGGGCGGGCTCCCGGGGCAGAGCCTGCCACCGGCCAGCACTGGGCTCACCGCTGCTCTGCTGGGGCTCGCCGAGCCCTGCGAAAGCGGGGTCCCCGCGGGGAGGAAAGGGCGAGATGCGGCTCTGGCTGCCGGCGTGTGGAAGCAATTTGCAGGCTGGTGGGGCCACCGGCCGCCTCCGCTCCTCATTAGCACAGGATGCGGCTCGGGGTGGGGGGCTGCCCCCCAAACCTTCCCTCCCCACCACCCTTTGGGGGTTTGGCAGCCGCAACGCAGCCCCCCACCGAGCCGGGTCCCGCTCCTGCCCGCTCTCGGGGCAGCCCCGGCGTGGGAGCCCGGCCAGGGTGAGCCGAGCGCGGCCGGCGACGGCTGGGTGTCCGGTGGGGCTGGAGCTGTGGAGCACACAGCCGCCATTCAGCCCGGCTGCGGAGCCCGCCCGTGTGTAAACAGCCCCGGCTCCGGCCCTCAATGAGCCCTTTTTTCCCCGCGCCTCCCCCCGGCCAAGCTCCAGGCTGTCCCCCCCGGCTTTTGGATCCCGTTTGCTGAAGGGAGCATCGCTGGTGCCCCGGTGTGCTGGGGAAGCACCGCTGGTCCCCGAAAGCCGGCTCCCATCCCCAGGCCAGGGTCTGGCTCTGCTAATTGCCACTGACGTGCTTTAATGAGCTCCTGGCTGAATTGCCGGGTGCTTGTGCCTTCCCTCCCTCTCCTGTCACCCCGCAGGGGCCCCTTTGCACTGGCAAAGTTGTTTATTTTGGGATAAAATCTCAGCGCTGGGAGGCTCCTGGGATGAGGGGGTCACGGGCTGGTGGGGGCAGAGCTGGGGTTGCCGTGAGGTCCCCTCCTGGCTTGCAGGTCCTCGGGGAGCCCTCTCGGTGTGGGTGCTGGGGTGGGGATCTCGTCCCCCGCATGTGCAGCTCCTTGCACCCAGGCCCAGGGACAGGAGCGATGCCCCGAGAGCCGCCATGGCACTGGGCACCTCCAACCCAGTGCTGCCATGCGTGTGGACCACACGTGGCATTCCCAGTGTGGCCGTTGCATCCCGTCTCCCCACCCCGGCCGTGCGAGCCTGTCCCTGAGACGTCACCATCGCCGCCGCCACGCCGGTGGCGCGGCCGGGGCTGCCGGCAGGTCGAGTAACGGGGCTGCCCCCTCTCCCTCTGCTCTTCCCGCAGGCTGCTGAGTAACAACAAGATCACGGTGCTGGAGAATGGCTCCTTCTTCGGGCTGCGGGTGCTGGAGAAGCTGTGAGTGCCCGGCGGGCGGCTGGGGGGTCGGGGCAGGAGGGGTGGGCAGCAGCGGGGTGCAGGCAGGGCTGCCATGGGGTGTCAGCGGGGTGGGTGCTGGCGGTGCCGCGTGGGTCCTGCTCCCCACGTCGCTCCCAGGTGCTGTGGTGGGGCTGGCACTGGGGCACAGGGTTTGCCACCGGCACCCGTGGGCGTCCCGGGGACCCCGGGAGCCACGCTGGGGTGGGAGGCACGGGGCGGGGGGGCTGCGGTCCATGGGGGCCGGTATGAAAAGCGACATTGTCCCCCGGAACAAAGTCAACTTTCTTATCTGTCCATGAAAGGCATCTCTATGGAGGGAGCTGTAATAAGGGGAGATTTATGGCCCCCATATGGGTTTGATCTGTAGGTATGCAGGAGCGGGGACCGGCGCACTGAGGGCGTTTTGTTCCCCGCAAGGGTCTCGCACATTCCTGTGCCGAGTGGGGCTGGGTGTGCTCCCGCCTTGGGACACCCACCCGGTGTGACGGTGGCCCGGCTGCCGGCCGCCATGGGCACCGTGCCCCGCAGCCCACCTCTGCCCTGGGCATCCTCTGCGGCGCACGGTGCCGGCGGGTCGGGGCTGCGGCTGTGGGGTGCCCTGTCCTTGGGTCCCTGCCCCGCAGCGCGTGGTCCCCCAGGGGCAGTGGGACCCGCACCGCCTGCCTTTCATTAGCCCAAACGAGGAAGCGTTTATTAACGCGGGTCTTTGAGTTACAGGCTGTGCACCTGCCCCGGCCCGCAGCGGAGCCCCGGGGTGGGCTGTGCCCGCTCGTGGCATTGCTCTGGGGCGCACAGCCTCATGCAGACCCCGCTCGGGGGGGTGCACGGCGTGGGGTGGGGTTGCAGGCACCCCGGGGTGCAGGGCGCCTGGGGCACGGCACTGCGGTTGGGGGGCACGGCGCTGGGATGGGCAGCAGGGGTGCCAGAGCACGCAGTGCCTGGTGCCACGGCGCTGGGGCTGGGTTGGGGTTTTAGAGCCGTGGAAATCCCCGCGGGACTGTTTTGGGGGTGAGCGGGAAGCAGTCATCGTGGGGAGCCTGTGTCCCTGCAGTCCCACGTGTCCGAGTCCTCCCCAGCGCGGTTCCAGGTGTGGGGTCACCTCCCGCTCCGGGCACTGAGCTCTCAGTAACGGGAGGGATTAACGTGCGTGCGGGCAGGGGGCAGCCGTAGGGGATCGTGGCTCTGCAGCCCTGGGGTCCCTCTAAAAGTCTCCATGCCCGGAGAGAGCAGCCGCCCCACGTCACCTCCTGCTCACTTCTGCCATGCTGGAACCCTGCGTGGCTCGGAGGGGGAGTGCCAGCGCGGCCGGGGGGGCCGTGGGCAGCGCTCCCCCATCCCGGGCCGGCCAGCACCGCGCTGCGCCTGATTGCCCTCGACAGGAGCCGTAATTGTTTTCATCGGGTCGGTCCGGGGCCACGGCGCAGACGTGCCCCATGGAGGGACCGCGCTGGCGCGGCGGGGGCTCCTGGGGCCCCTCGCTTCTCATCCTGGGGCTTGTGGGACCCCTGCCCACCCTGGCTGCCTGCTGTGGGTTGCTTTGGTGTCCCACCATGACAGGGGAGAGCCATTCCTGGGGTCTCAGCGGCATACAGGGTGCCCCCACGTACCGCCGCCCCTCCGGGCTTGCTGCTTGGCATCTCCGGTGATTTGTAGCGGCGTAATGAGATTAATGAGTCTGAGCAGGGCCGGTATGCAGCCGGGGCGGCCGCGCTCATTAGCGCAGCCCCGCTTGGGAACGTCCTGCCCTCCGCCGGGGCCGGCGCTTCCCCCCTTGGGGCTGCGGGCTGCGAGGGGGCTCGGCCGGGTGACAGCGGTGACGGGGATGGAGTCTGTCCATCTGTCTGTCTCCACTGGGCTGCGGCGGGTGCTGCTGTGCGCGGGGAGCTGCTCGTGTGGCTGTGGGCTCAACCCTGGGGTGCTGGGCTCCTGCACCAGGCTGGATCGGGCTCTCTGTGCCGGGGTTTGCTGCCTCGGGGCAGGAGGCGGTTGCTTTTCGGGGTCCCCATGCCTGCATGGCGGCAGGACCGTCCCCGTGCACACGTGGCACGGTGCCGCTGCCGGCTCTGGTGCCTGCAGCACGTCACCCCGCCGGGGCAGGGGGAGGAGGGGGCTCGGGACCAGCGGAAACGCGAAGGCAAACAAGCGTGGTGCGGAGAGAAGAGCCTTGTCGTAAATCAGCAGCAGCAGCCCCGGGCCCCCGGCCGGTGGGGAGGAAGCGACTGAGCGAGGAAGGCTCCCCGGCAGGCCGTGCGCCGGGCTGGCCGCGAGCCCCCGGTCCCAGCACAGTCCCCGCTGGGTCCCATCCCCGGTCGGTGGTCCCCTGCAGCCCCCATCCCCCGGCTGCACCCCAGCTCGAGCCCGGGCTGCCGAGTTTTGGCAGTGGATGTGTTGTGGCTGCTGTGTCCCCAACCGCTGGGGGCCATGCTGGGTGCGTGTCCGGGGCGCGGGGGTCTCTGGGGACCTCCGGTGACCCCCGGCGGGGAGCGGGGCTGGCGTGGATGGTCTCCCTGGGCGTGTGTGGAGGGGTGTTTGCAGGGCGGGTGTTGGTGCAGCGGGTGTTGGTGGTGGCGGTGGTGGTGGTGGTGGTGGCGGCGGCGGTGGCGGTGGCGGCGGTGGCGGTGGCGGTGGCGGTGCAGGTGAGCGGAGCTGTTCTTCAGCACCGCTGCTCACCTGGGCCCGTGCGCGCACGCCTGCACGCACACCTGCACGCACGCCTGCACGCACACCTGCACACACGCCTGCACACACGCCTGCACAACTGCCTGCACTCCTCCCTGCATGCACACCTGTATGCACGCCTGCACACCTTCCAGCATGCCCACCTGCACGCACGCCTGGATGCATGCCTGCACACCTGCCTGCACGCACACTTGCACACCCACCTGCACTCACTCCTCCCTGCACACTTTCCTGCACACCCGCCTGCACGCCTTCCTGCATGCCCATCTGCACACACACCTGCATGCCCGCCTGCACACCTTCCCGCACACCCGCCTGCACACCCGCCTGCACACCCGCCTGCACGCACACCTGCACACCTTCCTGCACGCCCGCCTGCACACTCGCCTGCACAACTGCCTGCACTCCTCCCTGCACGCACACCTGTATGCACGCCTGCACACCTTCCTGCACACCTGCCTGCCTGCACACCTTCCTGCACGCACACCTGCACAACTGCCTGCACACTCGCCTGCACAACTGCCTGCACTCCTCCCTGCACGCACACCTGTATGCACGCCTGCACACCTTCCTGCACACCTGCCTGTATGCATGCCTGTATGCACGCCTGCACACCTTCCTGCATGCACACCTGCACAACTGCCTGCACACCCGCCTGCACGCCTTCCTGCACACCCGCCTGCACAACTGCCTGCACTCCTGCCTGCACACCCGCCTGCACACCCGCCTGAACACCTTCCTGCACTCCTGCCTGTACACCCGCCTGCACACCCGCCTGAACACCTTCCTGCACTCCTGCCTGTACTCCTGCCTGCACACCCCCCCTGCACACCTTCCTGCACGCCCACCTGCACACCCGCCTGCACTCCTGCCTGCACCCCGGCCATGGGAGCCGGCAGGACATGCTTATGCCCGTGGTGGAGCCCGGGGAAGGCAGGTGTGGGCAGAGTTGTTGCGTTGGCCAAGCAGGGCCAGGATGATGCTGGTCGGGAGGGTGTCACACCACATTTCCCTTCGCTGTGGGGCTGTGCACATCCACACTGAGCACTGCCCGGTTGGGGTCCGCTGGGGACCCGCAGAAGCCACGTGTGTGAGTTTTAGCCTGGAAGCAAAGCGTATCTTCGTGTTCCCGGCGTGCAGGTGGCATCGCCTGGGTTTCCTTTCCCTGCACGGCCCCTTGCATCCCGCTGGTGGGACCCCCGCACCCGCCTGCGCCCCAGGTCTGCTGGAAGGGTTTGCACCGCTCCCCCATCCCGGCTGCCAGCTTGTGGCCTTGAAACGCGGGCTGCGGCTCACGGGGTGTCCCCGGGGCCGCACGCAGAGCAGCGGGTGACCCAGCGATGAGCACTGTGGAGACTGCTATAAATAAACACGGCATCGCCATATGGATCCCATTTCCTCTCCCAGCCAGCGCCGGTGCTCGGCAGGAGCCGCCGCACTGGTCCCCAGGGCTGGATGGAGTGGCCAATGCCACCGGTGCTCCCCACCGTGGCAGCAGCCGCGCCGCACCGGCGCACGCCTGGCTTGCCTCTGATTAGATACGTGCCTCCAATCAGGCTAATAACCCAAACGAGCTTCCTACGGGCCGCAGAACCCTTTTGGGGCCGTGCTGGCAATTGCAGCGCGCTCTTATCCCGCATGCGGGAGATAACCCGCCGGGATACGGCTGCCCCAGAAACAATGTGCAGGAGGGGATGGTGGCCACCGCCAGTGCGCGCGGGCGTGCGATGCTCCGTGGTGCGCGCTCGGAGCGTGCAGAGGGGCCGGCGTCCCCCCCGCGAACAGCGGGGAGCCTCGCGCCTTCCCCGCACCCTTCGGAGAGATAACGAGGGGGAAATGGGATGGAAAGCTGCTAATGAGGTGCCCGCGTGGGGTTTTGCCGCGCCTGGGGCTGCCGAGGAATCCGCGCGTGGGAGCTGGGGTCTGTGGGGGGCTCAGGATGCGTGCGTGCCCCTGTCCCCACCGTGCTGGGTCGCCTTTGGCCGGGGCAGAGGACGCGTTCGGGGCTCCCTGCTGCACTCCTGGAGGTCTGTGTCTCTCCCCGCAGGGACCTGAAGAACAACCTGATCAGCACGGTCCAGCCGGGCGCCTTCCTCGGCCTCCCCGAGCTGAAGCGTCTGTAAGTGGTGCCGCAGCCCCCCGGGGAGCGCCCGGGGCCGGCCGGGACGGGGGAGCGGGGACAGCGGGGCGTCCCCAGCCCTGACGGCCCCTCCGCTTGCCTCGCAGGGACCTCTCCAACAACCGCATCGGCTGCCTGAGCGCCAGCGTCTTCCAGGGGCTCCCCAACCTTCTCAGGCTGTGAGTAGCTCCCTGGGGACGCCCTGGCCAGCCCTGTCCCCTGGCTCCCGAGAGGAGCCCCCAGTGCTGTCCTGTGCCCACCCCCAGGGGCATCGCTGGTAGTTTTGCACCCTGGGGCTGCCCCGTGCCACATCCCGAGGCCGGCTCCTGCCCTTTGCCTCCGGCTGGTGGGGGGCTCATGAGGCTGCGGCTGATGCCCACCCTCGTCAGGTGCCATGGTGGGGTGTGCGGGCACAGCGAGGGGCCTGGGAGGTGTTCCCTCTCCCGGCAGGTCCCCGGTCCCCTCCACGCCACCTTTCTCTCCTGTCCTGCAGGAACATGTCCGGGAACATTTTTTCCAGCCTCCCACCCAGCGTCTTCGATGAGCTCCCCTCCCTGAAAGTCGTGTGAGTTTGCGCCCCGGGATTTCAGCCCCCGGGAGGGGGGGTCCCTGCCGGAGGGTCTTGGGGCTGGTGGCGTGCCCCTGTCCCCGCCGGACCCCCGTGACACCGACCCTTGCAGGGACTTCGCCACCGAGTACCTGACGTGCGACTGCAACCTGCGCTGGGTGCTGCCCTGGGCTCGCAACCGCTCGGCGCAGATCTGGGAGCGGACGGTGTGCGTCTACCCCCGGCACCTCCACGCCTTCCCCCTGCGCAGCGTGCGGGAGAGCCAGCTGCGCTGCGGTGAGCCGGGGCCGGGGCGGGGGTGGCGGCGGCGGGCGGGGGCGCGGGCTCACCCGGCCGGCTGTGTCCCCTGCAGCGGGCGCCCCGGAGCTGCACACCCACCACCTCATCCCGTCGCTGCGCCAGGTGGTTTTCCAGGGCGACCGGCTGCCCTTCCAGTGCACCGCCACCTACCTGGACAACAGCACCCAGATCCGGTGGTACCACAACCGCGAGCCAGTGGAGGAGGACGAGCGGACGGGCGTCATCGTGGAGGAGAGCCTCATCCATGACTGCACCTTCATCACTAGGTCAGAGATGGGGACAGGGGTGGGGACGGGGACGGGGGTGGAGATGACATGGGGACAGGGGTGGAGATGAGATGGGGACAGGGGTGGGGATGGAGATGGAGATGGGTACAGGGGTGAAGGTGAGATGGGGACAGGGGTGGAGATGGGGAAAGGGGTGGGGATGGGGATGGAGATGGGGACAGGGGTGGAGATGAGATGGGAACCGGGGTGGGGATGGGGATGGGATGGGGACAGGGGTGGAGATGGGGACAGGGGTGGGGATGGGGATGGGGACAGGGGTGGAGATGAGATGGGGACAGGGGTGGGGATGGGGATGGGATGGGGACAGGGATGGAGATGGGGACAGGGATGGGGTTGGAGACAGGGGTGGAGATGAGATGGGGACAGTGATGGAGATGGAGATTGAGATGGGGACAGTGATAGAGATGGGATGGGGACGGAGATTGAGATGGGGACAGTGATAGAGATGGGATGGGGACACAGATGGAGATGAAATGGGGATGAGGATGGGGATGGGGATGGGGATGGGATGGGGACGGGGATGGGGATGAAATGGGGATGAGGATGGGGATGGGGATGGGATGGGGACGGGGATGGAGATGAAATGGGGATGGGGATGGGGACAGGGATGGGGATGGGGATGGGATGGGATGGGGATGGGATGGGGACAGGGATGGAGATGAAATGGGGATGAGGATGGGGATAGGGACAGGGATGGGGATGGGGATGGGATGGGATGGGGACGGGATGGGGACGGGGATGAGGATGAAATGGGGATGAGGATGGGGATAGGGATGGGGACAGGGATGGGGATGGCGCCAGTGACAGAGATGGGATGGCGACAGCGGTGGAGATGAGCTGGGACAGTGATAGAGATGGGATGGGGATGGGGGTGGACACTCATGGCTGCAGGGCTCGCTCGTTTGCGGGTACCAAGTGCCATGGGTGGGATGACACGTGTGGGCACCTCCTGTGCTTCATGGTGTGTGTGCCCATGCCCCCACCTTGGGGGATCGTTGCTGCGGGTTCGCTGTGGGGCAGACCCACCGTGCCAGCCCCTCCCGTCTGCCCGCAGCGAGCTCATCCTCTCCAACATCCACGTCTCCGCCAACGGCGAGTGGGAATGCGCCGTCTCCACCTCCCAGGGCAATGTCAGCAAGAAGGTGGAGATCGTGGTGCTGGAGACCTCCGCGTCCTACTGCCCTGCCGAGCGGGTCACCAACAACCGCGGGGACTTCAGGTAGGGACCGGCGGTGGCCCGGCTGCGGGGTGGGTGCCGCAGCGGGTCCGGGGTGTGCGTGGTGTGTACCACGTGCAGCGTGAGCGGGGTGTGCCGGGCTGGGGGGCTCGCCGCAGGTGACCGGGCGTCTGGTAGCGATTAGCGGCCGCGGGGAGCGCGAGCGCCTTTGAAGGGCTTCCCGTGCCGGCGGCGCAGCCCGGCTCCAGCAGCAGAGGTGTTGGAATTTCTCTGGCACGAGACGAAAGGCTCCGGGCGCCTGCCGTAACCCCGGCGGGGCTGTTACAGAATATAAATTACTGGTACAGTCAATGTGGCTTAAATTAGCGGTGCCCCCCCCCCACCCTCGCCCCCCTCTTTCCCTCTGTGCTGTGCTGAGCCGAGCGGGGTTTGGGAGTCGGGGGCGGTGGGGGGGGGGGGGGGGCAGCTTTCTGGGGAGCATCGCCCTCAGCCCCCCCAGAGCCAAGGGCAGGCGGGGGCTTGCTGGGGGGATTTGGGGTCCGTGGCGTGGTGCTGGGCAGGGTCTGCCCGGGTGGGGGAGCGTGCTGGGGGGGGGGGAGTGCAGCAGGAGGGGGCTGCTGGTGGCGAGTGCGCCGCCGTCACCGTGTGTCGGCACCCGCAGGTGGCCCCGCACCCTGGCTGGCATCACCGCCTACCAGCCCTGCCTGCAGTACCCCTTCGCCGCGGGGCCGGCCGGCGGGGGCTCGGCGGCCGAGAAGCAGGCATGGCGGCGCTGCGACCGCGCCGGGCGCTGGGAGGAGGGCGACTACTCCCACTGCCTCTACACCAACGACATCACCCGCGTCCTCTACACCTTCGTGCTGGTGAGCTGGGGACCTGCGGGGCACTCGGCCGTGCCGGGGAGGGGGCTGGCACAGCCGGTGACCGTCCCCACACCGTGGTGATGCCACTCTGCAGATGCCCATCAACGCCTCCAACGCCCTGACCCTGGCTCACCAGCTCCGCGTCTACACGGCCGAGGCAGCCAACTTCTCGGACATGGTTGATGTCCTCTACGTGGCCCAGATGATAGAGAAGTTTATCGGCTACGTGGACCAGATCAAGCAGGTAATGAGCGCTGCTCGTGTCCCTTGCTTGCCCTGGTCCTGCTGGGGTTTTTTTGGGGGATGGAAAAACATGAATTGGGGTGTTTGCCGCCGGGGGTGGCAGTAGCTCTTTGCGGAGCCACTTGCTGTGCTCGCAGCTGACGGACGTGATCGTGGAGATGGCCAGCAACATCATGCTGGTGGACGACCACATCCTGTGGATGTCGCAGAAGGAGGAGAAGGCTTGCACCAGCATCGTCCGCTCCCTGGAGAAGATCGCGGCCCACACGCTCAGCAGCAACTCCCAGCACATGGCGGTGGTGAGTGGGGGGCTGCCTGCAGATGGGGGGGCTGCGGGGGGGAGGACGAGGCCGTTGGGCTGCTGGTGGGGCATCTCTGCCCATGCCAGGGGATTTCTCTGCCCGTGCTGAGGGTCTTTGCCTGTGCCAGACGGTCCCTCTGCCCGTGCCCGGGGTCTCTGCCCGTGCTGGGGGTCTGGGGCCGTTCTGGGGGGGTGTCTCTGGCTGTGCCAGGGCTGACGGCCGCCCCACGGTGCTGTGCTCGGCAGAACTCACGCAACATCGCCTTCGAGGCATACGTGGTGAAGCCCGAGAGCTACGTGGGGCTGAGCTGCGTGGCTTTCCAGCGACGGGATGGGGGTCCGGCCGGGCGTCCCCCGCTGGCCGAGCGGGGCTCCGAGCCCATGCCCGACCAGCAGCTGAGGCTGCGCTGCACCACGGGGCGCCCCAATGTCTCCCTGACCAGCTTCCACATCAAGGTAGGGGTAAGCCCGGGGACGGGGCGGGTACCGGGGGAGGTCGGCCCCTGCTCACCGGTGACCGTGCGCCCGCAGAACAGCATCGCCCTGGCCTCCATCCAGCTGCCACCCAGCCTCTTCGCCAGCCCCGTCCCCACCGCGCCGCTGGCCGACTGCAAGCTCCAGCTGCTGGTCTTCCGCAACGGCAAGCTCTTCTGCAGCATGGGCAACTCCTCCCGCCTGGCCGACGACGGCAAACGCCGCAGCGTGGCCACGCCGGTCATCTACGCCGGGACCTGTAAGGGCGGCCTACTGCGGGGGCTTGGGGTGCCCTGTGGGGGGGTTTGCTTGGGGGATGGAGCTCCATAGGGCTCCTGAGGTGTTGCTGTGGTGCCCCTGCAGAGCAAAGCCATCCCTGGGGGTCCTCATGGGGAGGTGGCAACGTGCCTATGGGATGCAGTGGGGGGGTCCCCTGTGTCAATGGCACCCTGGGGGGCACCCAGCAGAGTGTGGCCAGCAGGGCGAGGGAGGGCATCCTCCCCCTCTGCTCTGCCCTGGGGAGGCCGCAGCCGGAGCACTGTGTGCAGTTCTGGGCTCCCCGGGTCAGGAAGGACAGGGAACTGCTGGAGAGAGTCCGGCAAAGGAATATGAAGATGATGAGGAAAGGCTGAGGGCCTTGGGGCTTTTTAGTCTGGAGAAGACTGAGGGGGGATCTCATCGATGCTTATCAATACTCAAAGGGAGGGTGCCAGGGGATGGGAACAGTCTTTTTCCAGCGGTGCCCAGGGACAGGACAAGAGGGAACGGGCACAAACTCGACCATAGGCAGTTCCATCTCAACCTGAGGAGGGACTTCTTCCCTGTGCGGGTGGCAGAGCAGTGGCACAGCTGCCCAGAGAGGGGGGGAGTCTCCCACTCTGGAGCCATCCCAAACCCGCCTGGACGCCGTCCTGTGCCACTGCTGGAGGTGCCCCTGCTGTGGCAGGGGGTGGACTGGGGGAGCTCCAGAGGGCCCTTCCAACCCTGATGATTCTGGGATTCTGTGGCAACGTGCCTATAGGATGCAGTGGGGGGGTCCCCTGTGTCCAGCCCCCTTTGGGGGTGCAGGTGGAGGGGTGGCTTTTGTCCTGCTGACCAGATTTCTCTGTTGCTGCAGACGGCTGCGGAGTGGGAAACCTGTCGGAGCCGGTGGCCGTGTCGCTGCGGCACCCCGGGGAGGGCGCGGACCCAGTGGCCGCGTACTGGAACTTCGAGGTGCTGGGGGGCATGGGGGGCTGGAGCGCCGAGGGCTGCCAGCTGGCCGCCCGGGAGCCCAACGTCACCTCCCTGCACTGCCGGCACCTCAGCAACGTGGCTGTGCTCATGGTAGGTGCCGGGTGAGCGGTGGGGTTGGGAGCCTTCCCCGGGGCGGGGGGGTGGTGCGGAGTCTGGGGGCTGCAGGGGGGTGTGTGGTGGGACGGGGACGGGTGGCGCAGTGTCTGACGGGCCGTGCTGTGCTCTGCAGGAGCTGAGCGGGTTCCCCAGCGAGGCGCAAGGTGCCGTGGAGGTGCTGCACCCGGCCATGTACACCTGCACAGCCGTGCTGCTGCTCTGCCTCTTCACCACCATCATCACCTACATCGTCAACCACGGGTGAGCGAGCGTCTCGGCGCCGGCCGCGGCCGTGGTGAGGGCTGCAGCTTGGGTGGGTGTCTCTGTGGGCAGCTGGAGGAGCTGCCAGCGGCCGGGGGGAAGGCGTGTGGGGATGGCCCTCCAGGAGGTGACCATCCAGGGGACGGCCCTCCAGGAGATGGCCTTTCAGGTCCTCTAGGACATGGCGCTTTAGGACGTGGGCTTTCAGGAGGTAACCCTCCCAGAAAGTGCTCCAGGCAAGTGGCGTTGCCACAGGAGCCTGTCTCGGGGTGATGGCTGGATGTGTCCCACCTTTGTGGCGTTGGGGACTTTGGGCTGGTTGTCTGTGTCTTGTTCTGCAACGTGAGGCATGCAGGAGGTGAGTGGGACTTTGAGGGTGGGTGTGAAGACCCCCTGAGAGCTCGTTCGGTCAGAAATGGTGAGCAGCTGGGGCTTGGGGATGGGGTCCCCCCATACCTGGGCCCAACGAGCCCCCGGGTGAGGGGACAGTGGGGCGTTGGGCGGTGGAGCGGCGGCTGGACAGGAGCAGGAGGGCTCTCCCTCTGCAAAAGCAGTGTCCCACGAGTGAGCGGGATGGAGTGACAAGGGCAGGAGCAGGGTCAGCCGTGCTGCCAGAGCCTCATCCCAGGCTGGTGCTGGGCTCCCTCCGGGGCCAAGCGCTCTCCACCGCTCCTCCATTCCCCCAGCAGGGCAGCAGCGAGCGTCGCTCGGCCGCGGGTCCTGCTCAGAGCCCCGGTGCAGCGGGAGCCCCTCACTGCCTCTCCCTCTGCCCCCCAGGATGCGGAGGGGTCCAGGGCAGCAGTTGGGGTGCAAGCCCGAGCGAGGCCACCCCAGCAGGCCACTGACCAACCGGCTGCCTTCTTTAAAGTGAAAAGAACACAGAAATAGTTCTATCTAACACTTAACGAGTGCTTAATGAGATGCACGTAAGGCCAAAGTACGAGCCTCCTGCTACAAGTGAAGCAACCACTAACGAAGCTGAGCAATGCTCTTGGTCCACATCTATTACCCCGTTGGAAGAACCCAACAAGAACAATTATATCTAAAACACTTAACAAGCACTTAATGAGATACATATAAGGCCAAAACATTCCTCTTACTATAAGTGAAACAAACACTAATGAAGTCAAGCAACACTGTTAGCTAAATCTATTCTCTATTTCTCAGGAAGAACCCAATAATAAGTATTATATCTAGCAAGTACTTAATGAGATAAATATAAGGCCAGACAATTCCTCTTAGCATAAGTGAAACAAACACTAACAAAGTCAGGCAGCATTATTAGCCCACATCTATTATCTATTTCTCAGAAATAACCCAATAATAAGTATTATATTTGACACTTAACGAGATGCACATAAGGCCAAACCGTTCCCCTTACTATAAGCGAAACAAACACTAACGAAAACTCCAGCAACACTATCACTCCACATCTGCTATCGCCTGTTTGGGAGAACCCAACAGTAGTTATTATAGCAAACACTTAACAGTACTTAATGAGATACATACAAGGCCAAGCCATTCGATTTATAAGTGAAACCAGTATTAACAGTTAAAGCCAAGCAACGCTATCGGTCCAAATCTAACTACTGCCCGGTTGGAAGAACCCAGTAATAATTATTATCTCTAACAATGAATGAGTACTTATTTAGATAAATATAAGGCCAAGCCATGCCTGTTGCTGTAAAAGTGAAGCAAACACCAGCAAAGCCGGGCAGTTCTACCGGCCCACGTCTCGCGATGGAAAGATGCTGCTGCCCAGGCGAAGCCAGGAACAGCCCAGAGCCAGGGGCGCCCTCACCTCCGGCCCCGCTCCTGCCATCCCCTCCTCCGCGTCCCAGCACCGGGGGCTCCCTGCTGACAGCCCCGTGGTGGACACGCTGCCAGCAGCTACAACACGGCCTTTGCGTGCACTTGTGGGCTCCGTTGCCTGGCCGGGGACCGGCTGGGTCGGAGCATCCCCCCGGAGCAGCGGAGGCGGGATTTGTGCAGGCAGGAGCTGTGGCTCGCTCACATACGGCTCACAGCACCCGTTATGCCTCTTCCAGCACCATTCTCATCCCGCGGAAGGGCTGGCACATGCTGCTTAACCTCTGCTTCCACATCGCCATGACGGCCGCCGTCTTCGCCGGGGGCATCACCCTCACCGGCTACCTGATCGTCTGCCAAGCGGTAGGTACCAGGGGAGAGGGGACGGCCACCGCACGCTGCCCAGGGCTGCTCTGCAACTTGCAGAGCCCAGCACGGCCAGGTTTCACCCCGCTGGGACGCCAGGACGGTGACTGGTGGGGACACAGCCATGTCTGCAGCACCCCCCCTTCCCGACCGTCGCCTCTCCCCCGCAGGTCGGCATCATCTTGCACTACTCCTCCCTCTCCACCCTGCTGTGGATGGCGGTGAAAGCCAGAGTGCTCTACAAGGAGGTGACCTGGAAGGCGCCACGGCAGCCGGAGGGGGACGCATCGCAGCCGGCCCCCAGACCCATGCTGCGGTACACGCACCCCTTCCCCTTGCCCCGGCCCCGCGGAACCCACGGCGGCTTCCCCTGCCCCGCGTCCCGACGTTGGGGCAGGACTTGCTCTGCTGTAGAAGCCCATGCCATCCCGACGGCTTGCTCTGGGTGTGCAGTGACACCATTCCCCCCGTGCAGGTTCTACCTGATCGCCGGCGGCATCCCCCTCATCATCTGCGGGATCACGGCAGCCGTCAACATCCACAACTACCACGACAACAACCCCTAGTAAGTGTGGCTGCTCGACCGTGCCCTCCTCCCCAAACGGGCTGCCTCCCTCCGCCTCGGCAGGGGGAACCAGCGCTGCCAGGAATCAGGGCAAGCTTGGGAAAGGCTGGTGAGATCTTTCCCAAGAGCTGTCCATATTATTGGGAAAACAACAGCCGGGCTGCCACCAAGCCCGTCTCGTCCCACTGGGGCAGGGATGCCGAGCATCACGGTACCACGACGCGTGGCTGCCGGCTCTGCTGGCACCCAGCTCTGCTCATCGAAGCCCCTTTCCTCCCGTACAGCTGCTGGCTGGTGTGGCGGCCCAGCCTGGGGGCTTTCTATGTCCCTGTGGCTTTCATCTTGCTCATCACCTGGATTTACTTCCTCTGCGCCGGGCTCAGCCTCCAGTGCCAACCGTCGCGCCGGAAAGATGTCCCCGAGCCGCTGGAGCCACCACCGCGGCTGGGGGGTGCCGGTGACCTCCTGACGGACTCCGGGTCCATCTCGGTCACGCTGAACTCGGGACCACCCTGCCCTGAGACGGACGGCGTCTACTCTCCGCAGGTGCAATTCTGGGCACTGGTGACCACCCACGCCTTGTACGTCGCCCTGTGGACTTTCGGCGCCATGGCCGTGTCCCAGCGCTGGTACCTGAACATCGTCTTCAGCTGCCTCTACGGCATCACCGCCGTGGCGCTGGGACTCTTCATCTTCGTCCACCACTGCGTCCGGCGCCGGGACGTCCTCAACTCCTGGTTCTCCTGCTGCCCCTCCTACAGGAACGCACTGCCCATGCAGGCGTATGTCCACCCTGGGCTGGCGCCGGAGGACGGCTCGCAGGTCTTCATCGGCTGTGACCCGGAGGCGGCTCGCTCCGGCGCCTCCTCCTCCTCCTCGCCCAGCAGCGCCGGCTCGGCCGGGGCCCGCTGCAAGCTCACCAACCTGCAGGTAGCCCAGAGCCAGGCGGACGCCCGCCCGGCCGCCTGCCCGGAGCCAGACCCCAGTGACGGCAAGACCGCCAGCGCCGGCAGGCACGCCAGCAACCTCCACAGCCGCAGGAACCACCGGGGCAGAACTAAGCAGTGCCGGGACGGGAAGCACCACCGCTTGAAAATGCTGCGGGGCCCCTCCTCGGAGCATCCCTCCAGCGAGAGCGGGAGCCTCCACAACAGCCACTCCGAGAGCTACCACAGCGGCAGGAACAGCCCCATCGGCAGCGGCCGCGCGGGGCTCCGAGCCCCCCAGGACGGGGAGACGGCACCCAGCCACTCGGAAGGCAGTGACGGCGGCCGACGGGCGCCCGACTTCAGCGAGGCTCGCCGGAGGAGCGCCAGCAGGGACAACCTGCGGCAAGCCAACGCTGCCGAGAAGGAGGCGAAGCGCCGGTCCTACCCGCTCAACGTGGCCAGCCACAACGGCGGCCTCAAGGGCAGCAAGTACGACATCAACCTGGCCAGCGCCGACAGCGTGGCCGGGATGAAGACCGGCCTCTGGAAAAGCGAAACCACCGTGTAAAGGTGGGGAAGGACCGGAGGGCCGCAGCGCCGCAGCATTTTCCTCCGAGAGCCGCAGCCGGAGCCGCTTGGGGCGTCTGCGAGGAGGTGACGCCGCGGGAATCGCCACGTGCACTAGTGGGGACGGGCGGCGCGGCCGGGGGCTCCGGCTCAGCCCGGGCGGAGGGCGATGCTGGGCCTCCCCGTCCCCCCGAGGAGGCTCAAAGCTTCCCGTGGCAGCGCCGGGGTCTGGAGGTGAAAGGCAATCCTTGCTCTTCAGCAGCCTGAATCGCAGCCGTGCTTTAATCACTCCTGCTTGTCACTTAAGACTGATCCTAAATGCTATTTTATAATATACAGAGGAAACAAATGTCTATTTTTCAAAGCTATATTATTGAATGTATATATGTATAGACAGATCAGTAAGTGATGCGAGTGCCTCGTTACCAACCAGTGTTCTCCGGGAGCGGGCAAGTCCCCGGGCGCTTTGGCAATAGCCCGCTCGTGCCACGACTGCAATATTCCCGCCGAGGGGACCACACCAAGTGCCCTTTACAGACAGGCACCGTAGCGCCGATGCCTGTGTGACCCCCCCCCCCCAGCCTGAGCAACTGCTTCTGAGCGAGTCAGAGAGCAGCTTCTCCGTCTGAAATGTTTTTTACATGCAAAAGTATTTATCTGCGTGTGTTAGACGCCAGCGTTTAGCCCTGTGGGTTACGCGGCTGCCAAAGTAAAAGCCATATTGCAAAGCAAGCACAAGGTAAGAGGAGCCTCAGCTCCAGGGCGAGGCGATTGTCTGCACTGTTTTAATGCCAGACACTAAAAATCACGGCCAGAAAAGGCTCCCGAGCCCTTGGAGACATAAGCTATGCAATGGGGTGGGCTGGCGGAGCTGTGCCGCTGCCGGAGCTGAGCCCGACCCTCTCTGCTAAAGCACCAAAGAGCCGAGCCGTGGGCAGAGACCCGAAGCAGGTCCTCGTCCTCAACCCAGGGGTGCACGCTGAGGAAATACTTGGGTTTGCTCTTAGGGAGGCAGAGAAACCCCCCCTCCCAGCTACCGGCCTCGCACAGAGGAAAGCACCGGGGAGCAGGGGCCGTTCCTGGGAAAGTGGGAGAAGGATGGCATTTAATTAGGGACCGTCCTTGGACAGTCCCCGTGATGCATTCAAAGGGCTGGAACTTGGATAAGCACTTATTTTTCCCCCATTTAAAAGCAAGTCCCCCCCCCTTTTTCCAAGCATGCAGATAAAAAAGCCACACTGCAGGCAGCAGCAGCAGGCTCTGGGAGCCGTCCCCTGATGGGTCTTGAAGGTTTCCTAAAACGAGAGGCGGTTGCACCCCATCCCCATGCTGGCGCAGCACAGCTCTGCCGGCTGCCGGCGCTGGGCAGGGGCCATGTTCCACCCCTTGGGCGGCGTCGAGCCGGGCGGCCGTCAGCCCCACCTGTAAGAGCGATGCAGAGGCAGCGGGACGGGAGCCTGGTGCCTCCTGTGCCCTTTCCAGTACCTCCTCCTGCCTCCGTTGTCGCCTGCGTGCAAATGGGTTTAATTATTTAGCTACCTCCTGCGGGGTTGCGAGGATCAGGCAGGGAGAGGGAGCCACAAGCCAGCGGAGTAAAAAGCACTTAGTGGTGGATTTGTCTCACCTTCGGAACCCCTCGGGGAACCCGCACCCCGCAGGGCTGGGGCACCCCTGGGCTTAACGCGGTTCTGCCGCTCCCCGCCTGCCTCGGCGTCTCTGCCCACCCCGCGGCTTAAACCACGTCTCGCTGCGCCTGGTATTTAATACAATTTAAATCCTTCTTGTCGATACCACAGCCTACACGGTCTTGCTGATGCTGAGTTGTTATATATGCTTGCTGCACTGTGACAGTATTATATAAAAGCTTTGTATTATTAATTACACCTTTTTTTTTTTTTGTCTGTTTACATTACAAGCAAATGACATATCAACAGAGAGCTTCTTGCAATATACGTGGGGGAGGGAGGGGAAAGTATGCCAAAGAAATGCCTTTAAAGGGGTCTTTTTGCATTTTTATATAAATAGAATGTTTCTAGCAGATATGTTTTGTTTAATATATTAAAGATTTGCCAATCTGCCAAGACCTACTGTTATTTCTTACCGACTTTGCATTCAAATACAACAGGCCACCGGGCACGGAGCGGGCACTGTTGTACTGAGCAGCACGCTGCCGTGAACAGCCAGCGGCACTGTACGCACCATCCAAAGCTTTGCCGCAATTCCCAGCAGCTTCACATGCCTTATTTAATCAAGGACAGGACAGTTTTCTCCCTGCAAGTTAAGGTGTCTCCTTGACCCTCACAAACCCATTCTGCTGAAGGAGGTGAAGCACAAGAAGGTGAGACCGCCCCAGAAAAGCCGGAGCAGCGCTACGGCACATCGGCACCAGTGAAGGTGCTGAAGACCTTCCCCTGGGCATCACCCCCAAGGTAAGTCCGCGGGCTCACCAGACTGGCCCATGACACTGCCCCGCAGGACGGGCACTCATCAAAACACCTTTTACCAGAGGCTGCATTGAGAGAGAATCCAGAAAACAGTTCTGGCACCTGCGTTTCTATTTATTTCTAACAGAAACAGAACAGAACCCAAAGCAGTTACTCCATAAAAAGCCCCATTTTGGTCCAGAACATGAAATGGGACATAGCCCGCTCCTTCCCCACAACTCTGCTCCCTTGGGCGACTGTCCCTGCAGCACGCGATGGCTCTGTCACCATCGGGTTTCGTGCTTTTGGTCCCACAGTCCTTGCTGCCCCAGTGTCTCCAGCAGCACCGTCCTCTGGACCACACCGGGGACGACCATCTTCACGGCCAGGCCTTGGCCTTCCTGAAGGCCCGGATCTCCGCCGGGCCCCGCAGGTACTGCTCGATTTCGCTGTCGGAGATGGGCTCGTCGCCAGTGATGGCGGAGTCCGAAGCGCTCGGGGCTGCTGTCCGTAGTCTCTTCCTTGGATTGATAAGACAGGGCGGCAGCAAGGGCCTCGGGCCACCCTCACGCTGGCGTTTCCCTTCCGAGGGACAGCCGTCCTCCTGCACTGCCCCTTGTGCTGCCGGAGGAGAACCGGGGCAGACCTCACCCGGGGAGTCCTCACCCGGGGCCGCAGCACACTGCTCCTCCCTGTCCTCCAGGCAGAAGGCCTTTTTCAGCAGGAAAATTCGGTGTTGCAGCAGGTCCCCGATGTGTTTGACCACAGTTTTCTTGTCCACGTTAAACACCCTCAGCCAGGCGAGCTGGGAGGCCATTCTCAGGAGGATCTCAAGAAGCTCCTTCAGCCTCAGGTGTGCCGGCGGCGGCAGATCAACACCCGCCAGCTTGCAGAACCGCGCGAAAGTGCAGGTGAGGCGGGCAGCAGGCTGCAGCGACTGCCACGACAGGAAGGCCGCAGCCGTGACGATGGGAACAGGGTGCCGGCCGGTGACCAGCCACGTCTCACTGGCCAGCTCCACGATCTGCATGGTTCGGGTGACCATCTTCTCCTTGTCCTCCACAAATGGGGCAGGGACGTCGGCCGCGTGCTGGAACAGCCGAAAACTGCAAGAGTAAAGAGCTCATCGTTAGCAGGAGGGCAGAGGGAAGGCTCACCACACAGCGCCGCAGTAATCCAGCTCGACGTGGGAGCTGGCTGCAGTATGACAACACAAACTGTTCCTGCGATGGGCTTCTGCTCAGGTTACCTCGCTAAGTGCCTCACTGTCCTCTCCAAACTGAGGAGAAAGGGGCAGGAAGAGAAGAATCACAGCCCATAGTGTGATGACGGAGGCAAAAAAGCTACCCCAGTCTGTTAAAGCACACAGGTGGGTCATTCGTCCCAGTCATCAGCGAACACCAGTCCTGCTAACACGCACCTCCGGGCTCCTCTGTTGTACTACAGTCACTGGCTGGAGCAAGAACTCGATGAAGTTTGTAATTCAAGGAACAAGAGAGTGTACTCCCAGATCACAAATTTTAGATATTGCTGCACCAGTACCACCAGCCAGCCTAACGGGCTCCCGGTAGATATGCCCCCCCCTTAGCGCACAGGGCTGCGAGCTGTCCGAGGGAATACTTTCCCAGAGGATCTGGTTTTGCCTTAGAGCACGCAGCAACGATGTGCCGGTGTACCAGCACAGGTCACCCGGTGTGTGCTTGTGCACTTCTGCCCTGGCCACAGCTGTGTTTCAGAAGCTCTTCCACCCATGGTGTCAAACGCAGGATTCTGAAATGGCTGAAAGGGGCCCCGTTACCTGTTCAGGTGCGTCTTCACCAGATCCGCCAGGCTCAGGGCCGGCACGGAGAGCTCGAGCTCTTTCTGAAGGCTCAGGTAGACGCTGGCAAACAGCTCCTGCTTCGCGTACAGGAGGGAGCAGATCGTCCCCATCGTCACGGGCCAGTTGTGCTGTCGACATGTCACGAAGACGCAGCAGCCCCCCAGAAGCTCCTTCTTCTCCAGACTGACCAGGTGGAAGGAGGGGTGCTGCACAGCTCTCTGGAAGTATGACACCGCTGTTTCCTCAAATACCCTCGGGAGCTGGAGAACTTTACAAAGATCCTGGACCCGCCTGATCCCTGTGAGAAGACACTGCCCTTAAAAATCAGCCCTAGCAGCTTCTGATACACACCTCTCCTCAATATCACAGCCAGCATTCACCCTGCCCCCGGCAAAGGCGCGAGAGCAGCCCCGCTCCTGCAGCCAGCATGTGAAGATCTCCCACGTCCCTTCGTGCAGATGAGGCAGCTTGCTGAAGGCAGTTCTGTGTCCAACAGGTGCCTAACGGCCTTCTTGATGCTTTACTGCCAGCTCAGGCAGCTTTTACCATTTTAGAGAACATTAGAAACATGTAAAACACACTATAGAGTAGCAGTAAGAGAGGATCGGGGTGTGAAGCAAACAGAACAGCAAGCTCTTACCTTGCTGCAGACAGCGGCTCAGCTGCTCTTTCTGGCCAGTGCTCTGGGAATACGCCACCTCTGAAAAACAGCCAGTGTTAGGCCAGACAGTCTGGCAGTGACTCTGGGGAACGGTGTCATTTCAATTTTGGGCAACCAGGTGCCCATGGTGCTGGATTTCAATTATCAGAATTGACAGGTCTTTGAGGCCACTAAACTAGAGCCGGCAGCACAGGTTAAGTAACAGCGAGGAGCAGGATCCCTTCCCGCCATCGCTTGTCAACAAACAGAACCAGCAAATGGCCTCAGGGCTACGCCACTACGCTTGTAAGGGAGTCAAATGCCAGAAAGCAGCACATGAAAAGTTCCAAGGCTAAAACCTGGCAGAGAAGTGCTGTGTGTCTGACTCTATCGCGCACAGACGTGCTGGTGTCGCGCTGGGGTGAGGGGTGGGGGAAGCAGCCGGTCTCCCCCCAGCAGCGCCCGGCCGTCCCTCCACACAGGGGCCCAGAAGCCGCGGCCGCGCAGGGTGCAGAAGGCCAAGGGCCGCTAGGCCGGCTAACCCGGCTGCTTGGGGAGCGCTTCGTTGCTCAGACCAACTCAGAAGGGACAAAACAAGTTTTTCACCGAGAGTTTTGCATCAGGCCGAGCGCAAACGCCCCCCCGACTCTCGCTCCCGCCCCGGGCCGGGCCCGGCCGCACCTCGCAGGTGCTCCTCCTCGGCGTAGGTGGTGGTGAGGAGCCCCTCGGCCAGGACGCAGCCGCAGGCGGCGCAGACCAACTGCTGCTGGGCGTAGTGAGCGTCCTCCACCAGCGCGGCCGAGCCGCAGCCCGGGCACCGGCCCCGCGCCGCCATCGCTGCCACCACCCCAGGGGAGCGCGGGGGCGGGCGCACCGCCGCCCACCAATCGCGGCGCCGCCCGGGGGAGCGCGGGGGCGGGCGCACCGCCGCTCACCAATAGCAAGGCTGGATGCGCCACCGCCCACCAATCGCGGCACGCCCCCCACGGTCCGGCCCGCCGCTGTCCCGGCCGGGTCGCCGACCCCGCACCGCAGCGTTCCGGGCGCCGCGAGTTCCGGCCGGGGGGACCCATTTGTTTACCTGTACTAGCAGGGAGTGCTGTGAGCTGCTGCACTTAAAAATCATGTAAGGAATTGGGTGGTTTGGCCCGCGACTTCCCTTTTTTTGGCTAAAAAGAGTAGTTCCAGGCACAGCCACTTGAAAGAATGAGGGAGACGGGAATCCTCTGCCAGCACACAGCTGAACTGAAGGCCTGACACCCGGTGACACACATTTATAAGAAATAAAACCCGTTGTATTTCTGCAAAGAGCTTCTTAATAAGAAGCTGCTGAACTGTAAAACTCTTAATTGGCTCCTCAGTGGCCTTCTGCAAAACTGGACAGGGCCTATAACAAATATTATTGGTTAAATACTATTTTCAAAAGAAGCAGCTCCCCCTCCCCTTCTCCCAACCTTCAGGAGTCGGAAGCTACACAGCACACCCCTGCCCTTCCCGAGTGCGGATATAACGAGGTTTTGTTTCCTAAACAGAGGAGAGGAACCAAGGGGACAACACGCTCCCTCACTCCGCGCTCATAAAAACCTTCCCTTGGTGAGACTCAGCAGCCACAGCTCATCATCCCCATCCAGGCTGAGCCCCGGGGTGCCGGGGGGCTCCGGGTGACCCCCCACCCGCCTTCCATCACCAGAGGAGGAGGAGGGCGATGACAGCACTCAGGGCTCCTGCGGCGCAGATGGGTTTTGGGCTAAATGGCCCTGAGACAGCAGGAGGCTGATTTCCTCTCTTGTCATCCTCTGCCCACAATTTGAGGGCCATTACAATCAGGGACCGGGGACTGGGGCGATTGTGCTGGCTCCTGGCCAACAAACCTTTCACACATTTCTTTTTTTTCTTTTTCCCTTTACAGAAACTCTCGATTCTCGTGATGTGGATGAGCTTGTCCATCAGGTTTCCCCACCCTGCGAGGTGTTTACCATGAACTTCCTGCAGGGACGGAACTAGCCCAAAAATACCTTGAGGATGAGGAGTTTCGGGCAGCGGAGCCGGTCACGAGGAGGGCATGAGGCCCTTTTGAAACCACTCTCTCAGAAAAAAAGACAAAGGGGTCAGAACACTAGATTAAAGGTATTTTTATTTTAGTGTTCCATGAAACCAAAAGGCATTTAAAAACAAATAGGTACCCAGGCTAAAAGCAGACAGTATAAACAGGGAAAAATACATTCAGATCCTTCAATAATAAAACAATACATTTGATTCTTGAGGCCCTTAAGGTGAAGCACCTTGCTGGACATAAAATGCCAGTCCCCTTCCGCCAGAGAGAGGCTGTAACTGGTATTGCCAATAAAAGACTGAGGTACAAGGTTTGTGCAATGCTTTCACGGCCGTGGAAGCCGAAGCGCGGCTGGTGCAGGAGCGTGGCCCCACAGCAGCACCCGTGCTGCCCTGGCAGGAGACTTGACACCTGCAGCCACCCCAGAGAACAACCCCCGGGGCAAAAGCCAGACACAACCCAGGGTCCACCTCAACAAATACAGCTGTAACTGGCAAAAAAAAGGCTGCCAGGAGAGGATATTACAAGTTTTAAGGCTTCATCTCCAAGCAGACTGCTAAGAGCACATATTACTGCTTTGTTTCTGTACGTGTAACTTCAAGACGCACATTCCTGCCAACAGGAACACACAGGATCCAAACTTCATAAAGTCCATACTCCAAAAGCATCGCACACAGCACCGCGGCGCCAGCAGCCAGCCACTCAGTAGTACCCACACTGCTTTAAAATGAGGCCAGCAGAAAGCAAGAGTCCAGCCTTGCTTCCCATGCGTCCAGTTATGATGACCAATAACACCATTTTTGAACCGTTAAGTCACCGTTCAAAGGCACAACCGGTTTTTCTGACTCTCTGACCTAGAAGAGCAGAAAGGTGTGGAATAAAGTCTAGCAGACAAGTTCATTAGTGAGGTATAGGCAACCGTTTCTTTCCAGAGATCCACTGAGGCACAAGGAGGAAACAAATTAATCCTTCATCTTCCTCACTATTTCAAGGCACGAGAAACAGCAGCAGTTTTCAGTAAGGCTAACCAGTACCACTCAAAATTAAAACCACCAGCCAAGAGCTGAAGATGCCGCTAAGGCCTTCTGCGTTTCAGACCCTTCATTCACAGAAGAGGGTACGGTAGAAAAGAAATAACCCCTTCGCTGAAGACATCTGCTCAAGTAAAAATAAAATTAGAAAAAAAGTCCCCGAAGTCTTAGAAGACTCTTAAGGCTCGTTCCAACTCAAGCTTCCTGTGAAGGACAACTCTGTCAGAAAAACTCCAGACTTTGGTAGTTAGTCAGTTTACAGTAATAAAAATGTAACTAACAGCATTTTTTTGAATTTTCCAATAAATGTATACATCTCTAGGCAAATATATTAAAACTACTCTTCACTACAAAAATACAGTATTTGAGAAGTCTCCAGTAGTTTTCAGTGTTTTATGAAAATAGTAAGCAGACTACTAACAGGTTGGTAATCGATCCAGCTGGTCTATTCCCTCAATAAAGTGCTTTGCTGTAGAAAAACTGAGTTAGAAACTCATCCCTGTCGAGCTAAGCCAGGAGTGACCCAATAAACCCTTTCAATTTCCAAAGGTAGGAGCGTTTGCTTTGGTCCTCTGCTACCCACTCTTTCAGTATTTCAACTTTCTTCAAAGTCTTTTACGGACTCTTGCAACCCTGATAAATCCCAGAGATGCAGAGAGGCATCTGATTTCTTTGATCTTAGACAAGAGCTCGCCAAAAAAAAGCCACATTCAGTTTTTCAGTGGAGGAAGCCTGTTGTGGTGGCTGCTCGATAGCGCTATGCTGTTACTTGCTGTCCGATGAGACGGGGAGGAGAACGTACCCGTCTCTATTGAGCTGCAAAGCAGCCACCCTTTAAGGAAGCAGACTGAAAGGTATCGATTGTCTAGCAAAACCAGCACTCTTTCTCAGCTACGTAAAATTTTCATTCCATTCTAAGCAGGCAGCCACAAAGAGAACCAAATCAGATTTGAGCACTAGCTTAAATCCCCAGGGGAGGGCGATTCGGTTCCTCTCTGGGCTGTAGAAGGAATGCATGGCAAAAAGTGTTGCAAGACTAATGATCACCTTTGAAGGTTGTTCCAAGGTAAGCTCCAGCTCCAAAATTCAAGGTATTTAGATCTAATAAACTGCAACGGTGTCAAAGAAAAATTGTCACAGAACTCCCATACAGCAAGAGACATGGGCCACGCACATGTGCTGTGAAATCCACACCTATGTAAGATTGCAGAACAGAAACCAGGCGTACCTTTGCCTCTCTCGTTTGAACGACCTTTGAATCAGGAATTTGAAGTCTGTAAGAGAACAGCTTCTGATTTAAAATGCACCTTTGGCCCAAATTCCTTACTACCATTCCTATGGTAGACAAACGTACCATGACATCTCAATGTTTCCTATACCAAAACCACCTGTAAACCTTCCCCTTGGAGAACCACTTTGAAACAATATGTACTTTATGAGATTACCTAAGCTTTGCTTCTTCCTTTCCAATCTAAGGTTTACCTTGCATTCAACTTTCAGGGCACTAATTACTTTTAAAACACAGCCCACACAGCCCTGGTCTGAAGCACACATCTTTGGATTTCTCAAGTGTAGTTGTTTTTGAGACAAAAAAAAAAAAAGAATAATAATCAAATCCTCAAGCTCTACTGTACACGATTTTATATTGCACTACAACTTAAGATATGGAAAGAAGAGTGATTGATCTATCAAAGCTGCTACAAAACAAAACCATGAAAAAAAAAAGTCTTCATAAAGGATCATCAGTGCCTTGCTGGCAAGCAAAACACATCAAAAACCCGTCATCCTTCCTATCACAATCAGCCTTTGGATTAGATGCCTGAACAAATCTTCCCAAATAATGGAAAGAAACCAAAAAATAAATATGATAAGTTGACTCCACTTTTGGACTCCATATACAAGACCTGATGTAACTACTAATCAAACCGAGAGTTGCTCAAGGCAGAAACAGGAAAGAGGTCATTTTCATGGGCAGCACAACCGGTACCACCTACTTCACGTCATCTCCTTATTAATCAAACTCCACTGGTGGGAATCCAGTCCTTTGTTCAACCACGGTCCCGAGAGCTTTCACATCTTTCCAGCTTTTTTGTTTCCAGATGTTGAAACACGAAGAATGTTTGGGGTTTCTTCCATGACTCTGACAAGCAAGTTATCGATGTAGTCTTCAAGCTCCCGCACCTGGAGATCCTTCTTGGTAATTGCATCCTTCTGTTTCAGGACCAGCTGGATCAGCTCATCGTGTGTTAGCTGAGCATAAGCATAGGCAGGATCTGAAGGATCATATTTCTTCGAGAGAGAAGAAAGGCAGGGTCATTACAGACATACGGGCATTTCAAAATAGCAACAGAACGGTATGTGGTAGCAGGCTTGTGGAATTTAGAGCACCGACGAACAACTTTACAGTTGGCATTTGCAGAGCCACAGCTGCTCTTCAAAAGTGTTACTGTGCTTCGTACCTTTTAAAAAACAAGTTCCATCCAAACAACATCTTGGAACATCAGTGATTAGCATTTTAGGACCAAGCAGAGCAAGCTGCTCAGAGCCAAGCTGCGCAATGGCCATGGCGCTGACAAGGACAGGCAGAGGCTGGCAGCCCAGCCCAGCTTTCTGCTACAAAGCACCTTTCGGGCTATTAGCAAAACCCAGCCTGGAAAAATTCAAACCACTATCTACTCGTGCACTTCCAGAATGCAAAATAGCCTTTTGAAAGTATTTGGAGGAAAAAAAAAAACAAAACCCAACTGCCTCAGAGTAAGTACGTGCTACTTATGGCACAGAGACACGACTTATAGAGCTTAGGCGGTCTTCTCCAGAGCAAAAGGCAGGCTCAGAGCGAGAGCGCCGTTACGGACGGTAAGCAGGCCATTGGTTTTAGCATAAAATCTTTGTATAATGTCAGTTCTGTAATTCAGCTCTGCTGCAATTTACCCTGAAAGAATGTCATGCTGACTCCAGGCGGCAGCCCATCCAGCTTAGCGAAGATGCATGGAAGCTACAGCCGTGCACCATCAGCTACCATCGTTTACAGACGAGCACTGGGACAGCTACTGTTTAAAACGTACCAAAGACTGGGAAAGCCAAATTCAGCTCGAACAGCGAGAAACACCCACCTAGGCGTTTGGCATTTCCCTCTTACTGTAGTTATCCCTGTGAAAACACGTCACAACACAGGTTCTCCGGAAAGTCTGCTTTTAACCATTGAGCAAATTTGACAGGTACTTGGCACCTTCTGCCAATTCCTTGGGCCACCTTCCCCGACGCTGAACCAGAGTGCCAGCCCAGGCATTCAACAGGCTCGTGTGACCACATCAAGCAGAACTTCTTATGTGGAACCAGAGCACCACACCAGAATACTAATTACAAGTTTTCAACTCATTCAAAATAGCAACGTGCCCGTTTGAATCATTTAACACTCCGCTGCTTTTCCACTTACACCAGGAGGCGGCACTACAGCTATTTTGGTAGTAACTTTTTCTTTTCCCCAAAAACCTCTTAGAGACAGTAACGGTACCCAGGGTTTCTCCCTGCTGACCCAGAGATGCCTCTAGCCATTCTGATCAACGTGATTTTTAAGATACGCCTCAAGCCTGGAGGTGTCTTTTGAGGCCGAGATTATGCAGAAACGCCTTTAAATCTGAGTGGTTATGCAAGCTGCACAGCTACGCTTTTAGGAAGCAGCCGTGCTTTAATGGCAGGCGCCTGGCCGCTCAACCGGCACAGGATATTAATGCAACACATTACAAGGCAACAGCCACCCTGAGGTTACTTTTTCCCCACGTTCTCAGCTTTAAGAGCCACGTACTGATTTTAGGGTGAAAACGAGCTTTGGGGACTAATCACGTCTGAAAATAAACAGTGACTAATTCATCCAATCTTCTCTGCAGGTTAGGCAGCTCCCACACGTCACCAACATGACTATCACCAGGGGTAGCACCACCCGCGAGTCACCGTCTCCTGTCACAGCCACGTCACGGCTCACCCCGCTCCCTTCTGGGGAGTCAGAGAGCACCCCACACTCCTCTCCACCGAGAGCCCCCATCACAGACGGGGGGCACCAATTCTATTATAGATCAGTTTGCCAGAAAAAAAGTATTTCAAGGCTGTCCCCACCTTTGGGGACTGACAAAAAGGAATTTCGTGCCCCCCAGGTTTAATAACCACTGTACTTTTCCTGCTCAGGATATATGAGAAATGAGCCTAAGCAAACTGTGAGATATGAGCCCAAGCAAACTATCTCAAACACGCGAACTCTGTTCAATTTACTGCTTAAGCTTTGGTTTAAAGTGCCACTTTCCTCCATACCTTCACGTTCATCTCGAGCAGCTTTTCATTCATAGAGCTGATGACATTCAGGTTTTTATTTTGGGGCTTGTTTGCTGTGGCATTCATTGGCTTCACAGGATGCAGTCTGCAATGTCAAAACAGGCTCATGTTATTTAGGCAGTACATGTAACACCAGCACTACACAGACCTTCAGACTAAAAGCAAATATAGCAAGAAATCGGGGAAAATTCCTACCCTTCTCTATCTCCAGAGCGATGAGAGATTCAGCTTTGGGAAGACAAGGCATTCCTGTCTAAGCTACAGGCTTTTTATAAGTATACTCCAGTTCTTTCTACTATCTTTATTGACTTAAGGCATTGGAGACAAGGCAGCAGTAACAAGGGAAATACATCCTGAACGGTATGTCACAAAAAAAAAAAAAAAAAAGGCAGGTCAGTCTAAACGAGAAGGCAGTACACAGCAGCACTTACTCTGATCTCTCACGCACCAGTATTTGAGCCTGACTTTCCTAACGAGAACCTATTTGTGGTTCTTGCAACATATCAAATACTTCTATGCCAGGACAAGCATGTATTACACCTTTTCCAATCTGAACTTACGCCATCAGCTCCCAAAAAGTGCTATCTCCATTTGCTCAAGCGGGATTTATATTGCCAAATTTAATACAGGAAGAAACTTTTACTTGTATCTCTACAAACACCAGCCCAGAGGCGTCCTGGACCCTAGACGGAGTTTTGCAGATAAAGTACTGAGGGCTGACAGGTCAGTGGCACCGTTCCTCCAACAACAGTAGCCCAGCAGGCCGGAGGAGCCGCAGACAGCTCCGGCAAGTAGCCAGGCGTTCTTGGGAGAGAGCGGCTTTAGCTGCATTGCTGGCTGCGATTCACTTTGAGGGTCAGGAGCCCAGTTCAGCCAGGAAAGGAAGCATCCCAGTTTACCCGGCTTCCTGTGACCGGACTCCCATTTCTGAAAAATGGATGAATTGCAGTCCATTTCCCCAATTTGATGAAAAGACCCTATTTCTTAAACTGTGACCAAGTTTCCCTCACGTTTTTCCTAAGAGGTAGCACTGTGACGAATGGCAGGTCCCCTCGAGTGCTCTGGGCATCCTCAGCATGCGTTTATCTGGTGCCAGCAACGATCCTACGCTGGCACGACAGACCCAGGCCCCGACAAATCCACGGGCCGGAGGAAGTTAAGGCAGTACGATGCCACGCCACTGCAGAGCGCAGTAAATTCCTGCAGCTGGAGAGACAGATCTGCGCTCACAGGAAGAAAACGCAAGGCTACATCAGCACTGAGATACTTTCTGTGTATTTCCCATATTGTCTCACCTGTGCTTAGGAGACACGGTTTCACCACTCTGCTGAGTTTGGTTAGGATATGTTTCAGAGGGTGAAACCCATGCCTGAAGAAGCTTCTTCTTGCCAGAATTTCCTGCTTTATCTGCGAAGCCCTCGGCTGTTGGCTTTTTCGGAGACTCTGCTCTACGACTTGGGGTGTCAGAGGGGAGAGAATGAGAGGAAGAGTAGGGCTGAGAAGGACTTGACAGGGAGGAAGAGGAAACAGAAGGCCCAAAGAAGTCGCACTCTCCATGCTCCTCAACACCTGCGCTTATTTTCAGTTCTTGAGTCTCAAAATCACTATTACACTCCCTGGAATGAGACGTCATACCTAAGCCTGAGTCAGCTACGCGGTTATTGACACTGTGAACATCCACTCTGGCAGGCAGCACGCGTGGTTTGCTTGGCTTACAAGCACCAGGAGCGCTTCCTCCTCCTCCTCCTGGCGCAGCCGGGTTTACTCGGGCTGCAGCAGAGCCATCAGAGTGCTCTGTCAGTTCTTCGTGCAAAGGCGTTAAATCTCGGGACTGCTCTCCGGTCTCTGAAATGTTTTTATCGCCCGCAGTAGCACCACAGTTCTCCTGAGAGTCACCCAGCAGCTCGTCATCAGAGCCTCCCTCCAGAATAACTGGAAGACCAGCCAGTTTCAAACCACGGTCTCCAGGAACAGGCATGGCAGACTTTAGATTTGCAAGACAGTCAAATAAATTATCGTCACCTTCATTTTTTAAATGCCTATTACTGCTGTCCTCTCTGAGCATCACTGGTGGAGTTACAGTCTCTAATGAGCCACTTTGGGGGCGGCACCCACGAGCGTCTGAGGCTTTATCGCTATGTAATGGGAGCCCAGGCACAGATTTTACACCATCGCCTGAAGAAGGCTCATCACCACTTAACTCATCAGCCTGGGAAACTGGCGGGCACTGCTTCAGCGTTAAAGACAGCCGTGGTGCCGGCTTTGGAGTGACTAACACCTCGCTGCCAGCCCTCCCTACACCGGCTTCCCGAGGGGACAGTGCACAAGCTCCCGAGGTTGGTCTGGCAGACCCTACTTGAGAAAATGAGTCATTTTTATCAAGTGGAGTCACTTGGGGCTCTAACGTGGGTGCACATTCTTCCTGTCTCTTTTCACCAAAGAACTCCTGCCTCTCTTTCCGCTCGTTCTCGGGGGAAGGTGGCTGCTCAGCACCGTTCTCTGGTAAGAGGCTATTATGACACCTTGAGAGAGACGCAAAGTGTTTGCCGTCCTTTGTGCAGGGTTCAGTGTTTACAGCACCCACTGCCACACCACCCCGCACAGCAGTCTCGCTGTGTCGGCGGGGACCTGCGCTGTCACTAGAGAGTTTTGACGATGGGTAGCACCCTGCTTCCAGTTCACGAGCAAACCCTGCTCGCTCTCTTGTTGCATCTGAACCCGTCAACGATATTTCACTGAAATCAGAGGGCTGCTTTTCACGTTCCTGCCCACCCAAATCCTCATCGCCTGATGTAACACCCTCCGATCCATCAGGGAGAAAGGACGCAGATTTCCTGTTGCCCAGCTTACTTCTTTTCAAAGAAGCCTCAACCTGAAGCTGGGGAGAATCGCACTGCTTCTTTGGAGCCAGACCAGGGTTGTCAGAAAGGGTGCCGAGAGGGTTTGACACAGCTTTGACATTACTAGGCAAAGCCACATCTGAAGAGCTCCCTGAAGCACCGCGACCAGAGTGTTTCGGCTCAGCAGGCTGCTCTGCTGAGGAACAGTCTTCATCACAAGGCAGGCAGAAAGGGGAAGAACTAGCAACAGCTTTGAAGCCTGGCGCATCTACTTCCCGCCCAAGCTTGGATACAAAGGGATTATTGTCATTAAAATGACAATCAGAGGGGAGAGAAGGTGCGGGTGGGCAAGAGAGACCCTGGGAAGCCCGTGCGTCAGAGCTTCCAGGGCCCTGGCCCCATGAGCTCTGCCCCCATTCAGAAGCAAAAGGATTATTACCACTACCAGCGACCTGCCCAGGAAGAGGCGTTTTGGGAGCGGAGGCTGCAAGACGATGGGACGAAGGGAAACGGGCAATGCCTTCAGGATCCAGGGCTGTGGATGCCCTGTCCCTCTGGGCAGTAAAGGGGTTCTTGCCATTTAAAAGCTCTGCAGCAAAAGCAGGAGGAGAAGTAACAGATGCAGGAGAACCAGTAATGTTTTCAGAGTCTGGCACTCGGACATTTTGCCCCGTTTTAGAAATGAAAGGATTATTGTCACTGCTGATACGGTGTACAGAAAGAAAAGCAGGAAGGGAATCAGGTGCAAGAGTAGGAAGCGCGGCTTTGGTTTCCTCCTCTGAAGACACGCTCAGTCTGCAAAAAGGGACAAAAAACTCGCATGTCACTTGCGGATGCAACACGAGGCGGGAACAGACAAGCTTTAGCACCAGACTCCATCAACTCCTAACACTGGAGACGAATTATACTTGCAAGAGACCTCAGAGCCTATCTGACAGACTTTACATACTTAAGCGTGTCTTTACAAAGCGCTCAATTGACATCAGAACACTTCTGCTGCAGAGTTTGCACAGGTTACTGCACTGGCTGCTGCTTTTAAGCACTATCTCATCTTTCGCACCCCAAGCAATTTTATTAGTAAGACACTTCATATGCAAGATGTTTAAACATGAGAAGCGCTGAAAATAAGGAGTTAGACACAGACACAAAACATAGCCTTGTTAGTAGGACACACCCATATATATAGAAAAAAAACACACGCACTTTTTTTTATATATATAAATATATGAAGGATAAAGGAGCAGAATTTCCGAAAAAGCCTTGTGTGCAAATTCAGACAAATGTCCTTCAAGTTGCTGGGAACAATGCCAAAAGCAGAAGGGCTCCAAGACTAACACTTCTGAAGACCACAGCCAAATACAGAAGAGAAAATTAGAGAAGTTAGAACCGGTATTTCAGCCCCTGGGTACATTCAAGCCACGCAGCTCAGAAGAATGTTAGTTTTTGCAAAAGATCCAGCAAGAAAAAAATCACCCCTACAGTATCTGCAAAGACGCCTGTGCTCAGAGAACCACTATTTCGGCATCACTTACAAGGAACATCCCTCTATCAATCTCTCTCTCATACCAAGAGAGAACTCAGAGTTATTATTTGTTATCAAAGGGCCAATGGCCGGCTTAAAACCACCGGGTACCCCGCAGAGCAAGACGCTTCTGCCGCACGCAGGATGCCAAGGCGAGAGGCACTGCTCTGTGGCAGGAAGCAGCCCAGTTACAGCCTTCCACCACCGCTGCACATCGCTGTTTATGGCAACCTTTGCAGCAAACACAACTGACCTGGGCTTCACGGCTTTGGTCTTTGCCGGCGCAGCAGCTTTTTCAGGTTTCCGTTCTTCCTCGAAAGGGTTGAGCGGCTGCTTATTTGCAAAGACATCTTCTGCGCAGTGGCTGTCTTCTTCTGAAGGTTTCCCTCTGCTTGAATCTGTTGGAAGCTCAAGATGTTTGGCCTCTTGTTCGTTCTTCTCTTCTGGAACTTTGTTTTCCTCATCCTGCAGGGTCCTGTCAGCAATATTCTCAGCGTCACTGGTCTTCACTGCTTCCTTCTTCCCTGTGACCAGAGAGAGCAAGGCAGACTTTTTGTGGTCCGTTTTTTTGGTCTCTTTAATAACCTCGACAGTTGGAGGAACACTGGTTTCGAGGTACTCTTCACTGTTAAGTAATTTGTATGATGGCAAAGTCATGGATTTAAAGGTCTCCAAGGATGCAGACCCAGAGAAAGCATGACTAGGAGATGTTCTTCCCGTCTCTTCAGGTCCTTTCGTAGATCTGGAAGACAGGTTCTCTTCTGAAGCAAAGAGCTGCTTCCTCCTGAAGTTGTGAGGAGAGGGGGAAGAGACTGGAGTGTTGTCCTTCGTCGTGCTCTCTTCCATGTAAACGTGACTGCCATTGATACACAGACTAGACTTGGAAACGGGATCGCTTTTGGATTTAAGGCCACTGAATAAAGACAGCCCTTCTTTCTTGGTGTGGCTAGCGGTTACTTGGTTTAGTTGCCTGCTGTCCAAAGTTGCTGTTTTACGAGACTTAAATACCGGAGAAGGAGAGGACTTCTCTTCCAGGGCATTTCCAAAGGCTTCTAGAAAAAAATCAACGGGGAGAAATTCAAGATGTAAGAACATCCTTTCCTGACACTCGCTACTGACAGCAGCAGCGCTTCGCAGTCATTAATGGATTGCAGCAACAGAAACATCACAAGTGTGGCTATACCAGCCACTTCCAAACCTTCTGGGTCCCCTACCACTGCCAGCCCTCAGCAGACCAGATCGCACGCGCCATTCAGTGACCTAAAACCACCACGGATCACTTAGAGTGAAGCTGCACCGCCAACACGTGCGGTCATTGCTCGCGCAGCTCCACAGTTTCTCTGCTACCGCGAGGTACGCTTAGCCGAGCGTGCCTAACGTCCTACGTGCATACCCCCCACCGGGGACAGAAGTGACTTTCTACGGATTCGTTTAGTAAGAACAATTTAACCGGCAGTTTAAGAAGTGTGAAAAGTGCAAGCACACCTTTGAAGAAAGGCCTTGCGCCGATCAGTGCCAATACTCACTTTCTGAGGTTGGAGAGATGTCAGACTCCTCATCGTCCCACTGTGACTGGAAGTCGCTGGGCCGAAGCCGAACCCTCTCGGTGACGGGCTGCTGCGTCGGTAGGACTGACATGGACTGGGAGAGGGAATTCTTCTGCAGGCCAGGTTTGGAAAACAGGGTTTTGAACTTTGATTTCTTCTTTTCCTTCTCGACTGACTCATCTTCGCTGTCAGCAGGGGAGTGAGTCGTGCTGGGAATGATCGCCGACGCTGTGTCGGAAAGGCCACTGCTCCTCTTCCCCTTGAGCTTGTCTTTGAGCTTGCCAAAGGGAGAGCGAGACTTGTCCTTCACGGACAGATCAAACATACTGGCTGTCATGTTGCTCCTCATAAACTGAATATCCACTTCGATCTCTCCTCTCTCCTTTTCTTTTTTCCCAGGTTTGGAGCGAAGCTTGTACCACCTGCAGAAACAAGGAGATTTCTTTTACAAAGAAGTTCTTGAGAGGCACGGGTAATTTAGAACAACAGAGGGTGTTTATATTTTAAAAAGCAAATAACCTACAGTGTAGGGGGGGGAAAAAAAGCCTTTAATCATACAACTACGCCATAATCACATGGCCCCAGGTGCCAAGGAAAACATTTCTTATCATAAATAGAAAGTTATTATTATAATTTGTTTTAAAACCCAGACCGGGAAGGGTTAAAAAAAAAAAAAGAAGAAAAAAAAGAAACACAACGTGGAATTCCTGTATTTCAGCTCAGCCACTCTCTTCTGTCCTTTTATCTAGCTTCCCGAAATTTGAAATTCGCAGAGGCTAGGACTTTGAAGTGGGTTGGAAAGAAGGCGCCTGGGAGAGCTGACACTGGTACCAGACAGCTTGCACACACGCCCCACGCCCTCATACCTTTCATTCCAGCTCCTTCGCAGTTGCTATCTTAACGCCTCTTGAGCTAAGGAACCTCTAATCAACACAACGCGAGCCAAACCAAGCCTTACAGCGCTGGGGATTTCCACTCACCTCCACCAGCTCGCGACGGGAGCGCACCAGGAAGGACATTCGTTACAGCCAGAGCCTTATCCCTTTCCGAAACGCAGCTCCAGAGTATTAAGCACCACATATTAAGTGCGTGCTCAGGTACGCTAAACCGCAGACCCACCACCTGCGTGCCGCTATCACACGCGCTCAGTTACCACTCAATGACATTCAAACCACATTAGGGCCGGCAAAGAAAATTATCAGCCCTGCGCACCAATACTTTTTTGTCTATCGCTGGAGCCACAGACTTCCCGACTCCACAGAACCGATAGGAAAGGCCGCCTGGAAAACACCGGCTTCTTCCTCCTCACCAGCTAGCGCGGGGAATAAAGGGAGCAAACAGAGCATGCAAATCTGCCTCTCCATCAAATTTGCACTTGAGTCCTTTGAAAGTACACTGGAAGCAATGAAGGAGAGCGGGAAAAGGCAATTTGCTTCAGAGAAAATTCAAAACTAATGAGCATTAGCTGAAGGAGATGAATTCAGAAATCTACAACAGAGAAACACATTATATGGAGAGGAACGCGCGAGCACCGCACTACAGTTAGATGTTCAGACCCGAAGTTACAAGTCACCAGCACCAGGGGAGGGATTTCATGAGATGTTTGGCTTTGTCAGGTCCCGCAGTGGCAGCAGCAAGGGAAGCACAAACCCTTTGCCTTTAATGCAAGCCAGCACTGGGCACTTTTTGTTCTAAACCGCGTGATTTCTAGGAGCATCCTGTGCTTGTACAGTGCCACAACAATTCATTCTGCGCGCTCTCTGCCGCGGGGAAAGAGCAGGCCCTGTTCGAACGGCATCCAAAATACAAACTGCGTGATCAGCAAAAGGCAGCTCCCACCGAAGCACGGCCGTCACTTTGAGAAGCACGCGGCTGCGGCTGAAAGCAAATAACACGCTGGCAACCTCCCCCTCAGCCTACAAAATCAAAAGTCTTTTTAATTTCGTTTATTATGTTACTGCGCACCTGTCAATCGACATGCTTCTGTTTTCCAAATAAAACCAACCCTTTACAGGTGTATGTCACCACGGCGGCTAAGCGATGACAACAGAAACGGGCTTCAAACAGAAAATCGAGTGCTGGGGGGACGCCACTAATAACTCAAAATCTCAGAAGTTTTCCCCGGAGCAAAGTTGGGGCTGTTTTTCTTCCCCCTCCTCCCTTTTCCTTCGGCCCCGACAGAAAGAAGCCAGGCCAGGAGGCCGGCGGCGCTCGCCGCGCAGGGCTGGCGCCCTGAACTCTGCGCACCACGCTCCGCAGTGTAAACACATTAGCGCTTGACACAACCTTAATGACAGCCAGGCTATAATTAAGGCTTCACGAGCCCCGACGGCTTTGTCAAGAAGCAGGACGCAGAGCTCGGCTTTGGCCGAGCCGGCGTAAATACCTGGACCTGCTCAGGTGAGCGAGAGGAGGAAGGTGACTCACCGGCCACCCCCAGCCACATTACAAGGCTGCTGACTCCCAGTAAAACCCTCCCAGTAACCACCCCTGGGATTTCAGCGCTCCGTCCTGGTGTTTATGTTCAAAGGAGCGAGTATGACACAGAGCTGGCACTCGGTATTAAAGGAAGAGTCTCCCAGCTCGGTGTCCTGCTGACACCAGCGAAGCCAACCCCTACAACATTTATTATCTGCTCTTCCAAGCGCTCAGGCTCTGCTAAGTGTTGATTAAGAAAAGCACATAAACAGCTGGCTGCAGCCTGCGCTCACTCTCTGTCGGAAGGTGAAGGCGTTTCAAACCCATGAAGTTTTTCGGGGCAGCCTGGCTGTTCCCGGTGCACACCATCACCACTCGCACATGAATACTTCAAAACCAAACCCAAGCCTGTGGCAGGATCAGCCAAAAAAGCAGCGGCGGTGTTTCCCTGGGCTGGCCCGGCCTCTTCCAGGGGGGCAGGCATGCCGGAGACACGGGGGGCCACCCCGCACCGGGAGGGACCCTGCCCCGAGGGGTCACCCCATGGGCCCTCACGGGTCCCTCGCCAGATCCTCAGTCCCCCGTGGGGGCTCAGAGGTTTGCATGGAGAACAGGGACATCCCATGGGGAACTGGGGTCCCCCACCAGAATCCCCAGCCCCCGTGGGATGCAGAAGCCCCCCCATCCCACTTTCTGGCACCTGCGGGCCGCCCCCATCCCTTTCCCCAGCCCCTGGGGGGCACAGACCCCCCTTCAATCCCTTTCCATGGCCCCTGTGGGGCACAGACCCCCCTCAATCCCTTTCCATGGCCCCTGTGGGGCACAGAATTCCCCCCCAATCCCTCCCCACAGCCCCCGTGGGGCACAGAATTCCCCCCAATCCCTCCCCATGGCCCCTGTGGGGCACACAATTCCCCCCCAATCCCCTCGCCATAGCCCCTGTGGGGCACAGAACCCCCCTCACCCCTCTCCCCGGCCCCGGTGGGACCCAGACCCCCCCGCCCGGTTCCCCCGCGGTCCCCGCACAGCCCCGGCTCCCCCCGCCGCCCCGGGCCCACCTGCAGTGCCGCCGGCCGCCATCGGCCCGCAGCGCCGCCAGATCGACTTCGGCGCGGCCCAGGAACTTATCGAGGCCGACGAGGGCGCGGTGCAGCACGGTGAGGCGGAGGGCAGCGGCCCGCGGCGGCGGCGGCAGCTCGAAGGTGGCCTCCTCCCGCCAGAGGGGCTGCCCCTGGCACCGCTCCGCCACCGAGGTGGAGAACTTGTCGCGGCCCAGCGCCATCACGGCGTAGGCGTCGCTGCCGCCGCCGCCCGCCGCCGCCGCCTTGTCCCGCAGCCCCCGCGCCCGCAGCACCGTCACCTGAACGTGGGTGGGCGCCCAGGCCGGGGCCGGGCCCGGGCCGGACATGGCGGCGGGAGCGGGAAGGGGAGCGGGAGGGGAGCGGCCCGGTGTGCGGCCCGGTGTGCGGCCCGGTGCGCGGCCCGGTGCGCTGCCGCCCCGCCCCGCAGCCCCGCCCCTCTCGCGAGAGCACGGGGGCGGGGCCGGGGGTGGGCGGGGCCAGGGAGGGAGGGGCGGGGGTGGGCGGGGCCTGCGTGGTGCAGGTGTGTGCAGGTGTGTGCAGGGGTGTGCAGGGGTGTGCAGGGGTGTGCAGGTGTGTGTGCAGGTGTGTGTGCAGGGGTGTGCAGGGGTGTGCAGGTGTGTGCAGGGGTGTGTGCAGGGGTGTGTGCAGGGGTGTGTGCAGGGGTGTGCAGGTGTGTGTGCAGGGGTGTGCAGGGGTGTGCAGGGGTGTGCAGGTGTGTGTGCAGGGGTGTGTGCAGGGGTGTGCAGGGGTGTGTGCAGGGGTGTGTGCAGGGGTGTGTGCAGGGGTGTGCAGGGGTGTGTGCAGGGGTGTGTGCAGGGGTGTGCAGGGGTGTGTGCAGGGGTGTGTAGGGGTGTGCAGGGGTGTGTGCAGGGGTGTGCAGGGGTGTGCAGCTGTGTGTGCAGGGGTGTGTGCAGGTGTGTGTGCAGGGGTGTGCAGGTGTGTGCAGGGGTGTGCAGGGGTGTGCAGGGGTGTGTGCAGGGGTGTGCAGCTGTGTGTGCAGGGGTGTGTGCAGGTGTGTGTGCAGGGGTGTGCAGGTGTGTGCAGGGGTGTGTGCAGGGGTGTGCAGGGGTGTGTGCAGGGGTGTGCAGGGGTGTGCAGGGGTGTGCAGGGGTGTGCAGCTGTGTGTGCAGGGGTGTGCAGGGGTGTGTGCAGGGGTGTGTGCAGGGGTGTGCAGCTGTGTGTGCAGCTGTGTGTGCAGGTGTGTGTGCAGGGGTGTGTGCAGGGGTGTGCAGGTGTGTGTGCAGGGGTGTGTGCAGGGGTGTGTGCAGGGCTGCACAGGCAGGAGGGTACGGGTGTGCAGGGGTGTACATACAGGTGTGCGCAGGTGTGCACAGGGCTGTATGTGTATATACAGGGGTGTATGTGTGTGCAGAGGTGTACAGGTGTGTATGTACAGGTGTGAATGCGTGTGTGCAGGGGTGTACAGGTGTGTATTACAGGTGTGAACATGTGTGTGCAGGGCTGTACAGGTGTGTATGTACAGGTGTGTGCAGGTGTGTGTACAGGGGTGTACATGCAGGTGTGTATATACAGGAGTGTACGGGTGTGTGCAGAGGTGTACAGGTGTGTATTACAGGTGTGTGCAGGGGTGTGCAGGGCTGTACATGCAGGTGTGTATATACAGGAGTGTACGGGTGTATGCAGAGGTGTACAGGTGTGTATTACAGGTGTGTGCAGGGGTGTGCAGGGCTGTACATGCAGGTGTGTATATACAGGAGTGTACGGGTGTGTGCAGAGGTGTACAGGTGTGTATTACAGGTGTGTGCAGGGGTGTGCAGGGCTGTACAGGTGCATATATACAGGTGTGAACATGTGTGTGCAGGGGTGTACAGGTGTGTATTACAGATGTGTACAGGGGTGTGCAGGGCTGTACGTGCAGGTGTGTATATACAGGGGTGTATGGGTGTGTGCAGGGTATGTACAGGTGTGTATAGACAGGGGTGTATGTGTGTGCAGGGGTGTACAGGTGCATATATACAGCTGTGAACATGTGTGTGCAGGGGTGTACAGGTGTGTATGTACAGGGTGTATGGGTGTGTGCAGAGGTGTACAGGTGTGTATTACAGGTGTGTACAGGGGTGTACATTCAGGTGTATATATACAGGGGTGTATGGGTGTGTGAAGGGGTGTACAGGTGTGTATGTACAGGTGTGAACATGTGTGTGCAGGAGTGTACAGGTGTGTATTACAGGTGTGTGCAGGTGTGTGTACAGGGGTGTACATGCAGGTGTGTATATACAGGTGTGTATATACAGGTGTGTGCAGCAGTGTGCAGGGGTGTACATGCAGGTGTGTATATACAGGTGTGTGCAGGGCTGTACAGGGCTGTATGTGCAGGTGAGGATATACAGGTATGTACATGGGTGTGTACATACAGCTGTGTGCATGTACAGGTGAATGTACAGATATGCATGTGTGTGCAGGTTTAGGTACAGGTGTGTACATGGGTGTGTGGAGGTGTACGGGTGTGTGTGGCACGTACAGGTGTGTATATGTGTGTACAGGTGTGCATGAATGGACGTGTGTGCACAACTGTGTGACTAAGGTGTGTGTGTGCAGATGTCTGTCTGTACAGGTGTATGTATAGGGGTGTATGTGTGTGTACAGGGGGTGTTTTGTGCAGGTGTAGGGCTGTGTGTGTCTGCCCAGGGCAGCGTGTGCGGGGTTTTGGGGGTGTACAGGTGCCCGTGCGTACAGGTGGGTGCGTGTCCAGGGGTACCGGGGCGGGGGGAGCAGTCTGGGGGGCTGCAGGGTGCGTGTGCAGGGCCGCGCTGGCTGACCTGTCCTGCTGCCAGCTCCGTCCCCTCACCCGCTCTGAGCCTGCCAGAAAAGTACCGGCGCTTCTCCGAAAACAATCTCGCAGGAGAAATGCCATTTCCAACACCCGATGCGATGAGAGCCGTGTGATTCATTTAATGAAAGGGGCAGCTTCTTATGGCCCTCACCCCACCAAAGTGCCTTCCCCCCTTCCTCGCACTGCCGCAGGCCCATTTCCTTCATTAATTTAAATTAATGACACCGCCAGGTCCCGAAGCGAAGCATGCAGCCTGCCGCCCCTCCCGCTGCATCCTCCGGGAGCTCTGCTCCCCCATCCCATCCCATCCCATCCCATCCCATCCCATCCCATCCCGTCCCCTGCTCCCTGGGACCCTCCTTGGTTTGCCTTCAGGACCCTCACGGGACAAACGGGTTTTGCTGGGGCTTGTGGAGGCTGCGGGTGCGCAGTTGGGGGGACTTTGCAGGGAAAAGCTGCAGCAAGCGCATTTTTGCTCGTGCCGGCTGCTGTCCTGGAGGTGAAGGGAGCTCAGGGCACGCCGGGAGCGGAGCCGAGCACCCCGACGCAGGGAAGGATGCTGCGGCGAGTGCTGCAACCCCCCCGGGTGGGCAACAGCACCCCATTCGGCTCCGGTCCCACGGGCAGGACGGGCATCCCCAACCCCTCGGCAGCGGGGAAAGCTCTGTCGTGCACGGGACGAAGCGCACGGCCGGGGAGGGTCACGGTGGCCTCAGAGCACACCGCCGGCCGCCCCACAGCTCTTGGTGGGGATGATCTTCCTCTTGCAAGCGAACATCTTCCGGAGCTCCCCGCGGAAGCGGTCGTGCAGCCAGGCGTAGAGGAAGGGGTTGCAGCAGGAGGAGCTCATGGCGAACCAGTGGCAGAGCAGCTGGATGAGGAGGAAGTAGTGCTTGTCGATGAGGTTGATGTCGATGTCCCGGATGATGTTGAAGACGTGGATGGGGAGCCAGCAGACCCCGAAGGCCGCCACCACCAGCACGATGAGGCGGAAGATCTTCCTCTTCCTCAGGCGGTCGAACTCGGCTTGGCTCTGCGTGGGGTGGCCGGGCACCACCCGGTTCCTCAGCTTCACGGAGATGCAGATGTAGGAGAGGGAGACGGCGGAGAGGGGCAGGATGTAGGTGACAATCAGGGTGCCGTAGGCGTAGGCCAGGCGCTGCGTCTCCTTCTCCATCCAGAACTCCTCGCAGATGGCGAAGCCCTCCTGCCGAAACTCCACGTGGTACGTGTGGGCGATGGCGGGGGCCACCAGCCCGCAGGAGAGCAGCCAGATGCCCCCCACCACGGAGATGCAGCTGGTCACCGAGATGCGCTTCTTCAGGGGATGCACGGTGGCGTAGTACCTGCGGGGAGAGAAACGGGGGAGCCCATTGCTATCTCAACGATTCGTATTGCAACGATTCCTATCGCAGTGTCTGGTAGCGCAACACGCAGCCCCGGTGCCCGTGCAGAGGAAAGCACCATCAGCTCTTCGGCGGCTGCTTCACTCGCAGGCTTATGCCGAAGTCTGCGCACCGGTGCGGCTGCCTGCTCCCCCCCACTGGAGCTGGAGGATTTGGGCTGAAAGCATCCGTTTGGGATAAACCTCAATGATGTTTTACGAGCACGGGGAGGACAGTGTGACTGGGTGACTGCCTCTTTAGCAGGAGAAACATAAGCAAATCTTCTTCACCCCCCAAAAAAGGGCTTTGTTGAAGAGCCCAGGAGCAACGCCAGCACTCCTGGGGACCCTCCTGAGTGAGGGGAGCGCGGCTCTGCCAGTGGTCTGGGCTTCCGCAGCTATTCCACTCCAATCTTCCCCTTTTGTTTTTTGGGTTTTTTTTACCCTTCCCATCACAGTTCTGCCCCTCTCTCCCCCGCAGGCAGAGGCAAAGCAGTGCAAGAGGCACTCCCCGTGCTGCCGTCGGTGCTGCCAGCATCGCTCCCATCCCCGCGGGGTTTGCAGCATCTTTTCTGAGAGGACATCTCTATGGAAACACGTTTTTTTATGAACCGCCACCCCCCCAGGCCCTGCCCGGGCACACTCAGAGAGGCACAAGTGCTCTCACCCAGGGGCCAGAACACAGCGTGATTTGGGTGCAGATTTATCCAGCAAAGTATGGCGAACCGCGTGCGAGCTGCAAGAGCCCTTGTGTGAGAGCCATGCCGGCCGGGAGCACGGAGCTGGCCACGGGCGGTCGGGATTTCGGTAGAGATGGCTTCGTACAGGCAAGCATGAAACTGCCCAGCATCACCCCCCAGGGCAACACAGCAGCTGCCCAACAGCCCCACTGTGCTTCCCCCACGCGAGGCCGAGCCCTGACGCTAAAGAAAAGGCTGCAGAGAGACTGCAAAGATCCCCCCAGATATCTCCTTTTCCAATTTTGAGTGTTCGGCATTTAAACCCCCAAGCTGAGTGAGCAGCAGCTTGAGGGGACGGAGGGGGACAGACCCGGACCCCCGCTCCATCCACCCCGCTGGTGCTTACCTGTCCACTGCAATGGCCGTGAGCGTGAAGACGGAGACGTAGACCGTCATGGGCTGCATCAGGAAGACAAAGTAGCACAAAAATTTCCCGAAAACCCAGCCCTGGGGGTTGAAGGCGTAGGCCAGGGTGAAGGGCACGCACGTGGCGCACATCAGCATGTCAGAGAAAGCCAGGTTCCCGATGAAGAAGTTGGTGACGTTGTGCATCTTCTTGGTCTTGCAGATGACGTAGAGGAGCAGGTAGTTGCCGAAGATGCCGACGAGGACGACCAGGGTGTAGCAGGGGATGATGAGGGGTTTGAAGGACTGGATGAGCTGCACCCCGGTGAACTGCGCGCTGGTGTTGGAGCGGTTCTGCAGGGCCAGCTCGTAGATGGTGGCATTGGTCACATTCCTGTCCCCATCTCCCTCCATGCCTGCGGTTGAGCCCCGCTGCCTGCAAACAGCGGGCAGGCGAGAAAACCCCTGTCTCGACCAACCTCGGCACCCCAAAATCCGTTGGTCACAGGTTTCAGGTGTCTGTGGGGTGCATCCTGCTCCTCGTCACAGCTTTGCTGGGGCTGTGTCCCCCTCCGCAGCTGCACAGAACCCTGTCCCACCCCCGGCAAGGCTCCTTGGGACGGCAGCTTCGTCCTGCGGGCTCCTGGGGAGGGAAATGGAAAAAGAGGCTCGGAAAAGGGGTGATGCCGGCGAGCAGCCTGCATCGGGAGGGAGAGACAGCCCCGGGCTCGGCAGCAGCGATCGATTTGGTGGGGTGGGGGGGGAAAGGAGAAGGAGAAAAGCAGCAGGGCTGAGCGTGGGCTCAGGGGAAGCACTTACCGAAATCTGGTCTCATCAACACCCCTTTAAACGAAGCGTTTGCTGCAACGCTGCCTCTGCCCCAGCCCAGCCGGCGCGGAGGGGTGGCTGCTGGCAGGAGGAGAAGGGAAACGGCAGCTGAGCCAGAAAATAGCTCCTAATGTTTCTGGAAATAACAAAGGACGTTAATGGATAAATGAATAAAGATACTCTGCTACTTTTTTACTGCCTCAAAGCCTCGTGTGCCTGCACCCCGCTCGTCCATCGCGCTACGGACATTAACCAGGCTCTCCTCCAACGGTGAGGCCGGCAGCAGCCAGCCCGGGTTCCGCTGCTGCTCCAGTTCGGGGGGCTCAGCCGAGGCGTCCTCACGGTGCTGCCGACAGCAACGCCGGGTTTTCACGTAAAAGGGAATGGGATGGGGTGGGGGCAAAGAGGAAATTCAGGGCAAAAAAAAATTAGATCGGTCCCGGCAAACAGGTCCCTGCCCATCCGGGCTGCCAGGTCCCGCACGCAGTGCTCGCTGCCAGACCCCTGGGACCCCCTGCCCGGCGCAGCCCTCCCTCCCGCGCCCCTGCCCGCCTCCTGCCCACTGAATCAGCTCACCGCCCGCTGCAGGCCAATTTTAATTTCCTGGGCTATTTCCATACATTATCTCCCGATCTTTCCCAGCACAGGACTCGCCACCCTGTTTATTTCTCTCGGTACCAGCCGTTATTTCACCCTTAAGCCCTCACGCACCTGATCTAGTAAGACCAAAGCCCGCCCGGCAAATTTTAGAAGTCCCCAAGAGAACCCAAAGGAGAGCTGCACCCAGGCACAGTTTTGCAATGCATCTCAGCAGCCTCCCCCCCCCCCCCCCCCCCCCCCCCCCCCCCCCCCCCCCCCCCACAAAAAAAAAAAAAAGCTCCATGGTTCAAATTTTCATTAACTGGGGTTTTAGATCAACTTCCACGCACCCCGCCTGCTGCACCCCAGGCGTTCGCAAGGCACCCCACCTCGAGGGATGCACTCAGAGACAGAAGAGGCATTTCAGAATAAAGTCCCTCTTATCAAACATCCGCCGCTGAGTCCAAAGCCATGCGACTGCCTCCCCCCATGGCCAGCGCCACGCTGCTCTTTGTTCTGCTCGGGGAGGGAATTTGCCCACGGAGCATCAGCAGGTAAAAATCCCCCCCCCCCGTAAACAAGTCACCGTTTGCAGAAGCCGCCTCCTGAAATCCATCCTCAGCCCCACACGCGGCCCCAGGCTGAGGGCCACTTTTCCAAACGAAGCACCTGCAAGCAAAGAATTAAGTCGTGCCGCCCAGCGGCGTTTCAAGGCAGCCGCCTTCCCGCAGGCTGGGCCGGCGCCTGCTCGGGGGCTGCCCTGGGGGCGCAGAGGGGAGCGGACCCCCCCCCCCGGTGCCTCTCCGGGATACGGTGAGACCAGTCAGAACCTTGGCATAGGCAGAGACAGCAGAAAATGTAAATAATTAAAAGGTATTTGGGGAAATGCCTCCCCTGTCCCCACCCTGAGGCTTCCTCCTGCCCTTTCTGCCCAGCACCGGACTCCTGAGGTAATGGGGGGGCGTCACCCCGAGCTCACACCCAGGCGCAGCACCCATGGGGTGCCCACGCATGCACTCCCCAGGTGCTCAGGTTTGCACTATTTAACCCCTCACGCAATTAGTCGAGCACTCATGGGTGAACTGATGGGGTGCTCATGCATCAAATTATTGGCCACTTATGCACAAAATAAATGGGCAGTGCTGCATTTATTAATCGGGTGCTCGTGCAAAGACGCAGGAGGCGCTGCGGTTTGTGCCCGGTGGAGGTGCAGGGCTGGCTCGGAGCAGGGGAAGGCACGAGCAAAGCCTGGGGTGAGACCCGGCTCCTTGTGGGGAGGGGGGGGTGTCTCATACAGCTCCCCCGGGCTTTGGGGTGTGACTGTGAACATCTGGAGGAAACGCACACAGCTGGAACTGCACAGCACTGGGTATCCAGCAAAGCCACGCCAAAACGGCTCCCAGCCCTGCCAGGCTGCGGTGCCGTGAGCTGTGACCATCACGCCCATCACCCTGGGCAAAGCCACAAACTCCCAGGGAACGAGTCAGCCTGAAAGAAATCTCTGAAGGAGCTTTTCGCCTAACAGGAGCATCTTCTGCATCAAGATGTCACTCTCACATGCCCCTTCTGCTGCCAAAACTTTTCTCAGTTTTTTTTCCCCCCACAAAGAAAGTCTTTGGCGCTCCAGTGACCGTCCTGCTCCTGTGGCACAGGCTGGCACCCATCCTGTGGACGGGCTCATGCAGAGCTCCAACCTGCCCAGGGGACGCTGGCTGCCATGTGCCACCCTCGCAGCGGGGTGACAAGAGGACTTCCCTGCCACAGGGGGTAAACCGAGCCCCTTCTGGTGCCAGCTGGGTAGACGCGGTACCAGCCACAGGCAGTGTGCCCAGGGCCACATCCTGCACCGGTGCCCTGCGCAGCCGGCTGGGCAGGCGTGCAGGCCGGCGCCCGGCACGCTCTGTTTGTGCGTTTTGTCTCCATGACATTGAGACTCGGCTATTAATTACCTGGCAGTTGCCATGGTTATGCCAAAGCCCTCCACAAGATGCTGCTGTGCAGGATGCAGGACGGGGCGAGCGCGCCGCTGCCAGGGGCTGCGGGAAGGGAGACAGAGCATCTCCCCCGAAGCACCCACCGTTCCCGCTGCCGGGGCCACCCTGGCTCCGGCCACGGGCTGGGGCTCTCTGGGTCCCACACTGCATTTTCAGCCGGTGGGCATGCTGTCCTGCAGACCAGGCTCCAGCAAGGGACTTGCGGCTGGTGTGGGGTGACAGCTCTGTCCCCGGGCACCCACCGGCAAGCACCAGGGAGTTAGTCCTTGGGAAGGCACCGGCAATTCGGCTGGCACCACAGCGGCTGCTTGTGCACTTTGCTGCCGGGCGCTCCCCTGCCATGCACGGGGAGTTGAAGAGGCCACCGTGCAAACTCACTGGCACTGACCTTAATCCGCTTTGTGTGTCTTTTCTTCCTGGATTTCTTTATAGGGCTTAATCTGCACCCAGCGAGATGTCTTAATGCAGCTGCCGGATCAAGCCGAGCGGCCGGCATTCAGCAGGGTTTCCAATTAACAGCGCATTTCATTCCCGCCTGAGGAACTAGGAGCAATGAATTCATCAGCTTTTATTCCAGCTCCTCCGTGGCCAGCGCCCCTGCCTGTGCCCAGCACCCGCAGAACACCTCTGGGACGGGCAGCGGAGGGGCTCTGGCCCTTAGAAGACACCTTCAACCCGAGCAGCCCTGGCAGCAGGGTACAAGGGAGAGCCCTCCCCCCCAGGCACTGTCACACTGACCCGCTCCGAGCGGTGACGGGTCCCAGAACAGATCCCAGTGGGGAAAATAAGCCAGAATCGCCTGTTTCAGCGAGAAATGCAGTGGTTGGGGCTCTGATCCTCTCTCCAGAAGCAGCACACACAGTCTTGCGCATGCTGGGAGCGAGGCGAGGGCAGGGAAAAAGCTGGATGAGTTAATTGGCCATTATAGTTTTACTCTCCCCCTTCTCTCACCCCCAGAGCTTGGGGCTGCGCACGGCGGCAGCGTTCTGCTCCCCATCCCAGGGCCCTTCTCAAACCCACGCGCGGGGACGGGGCCCGGGGCGCACACTTGCCTTGCGGGAGGTGATGCCCAAGAAACCCCTTCCTGGGGCGAAGGCTGCGTGCGATGGCCCTGCAATCCTGTTGTCCCCTTGTGTCCCCGAGCCCGGGGCCGGGCACAGCCCACGCTGGCGGCTGACGTGCTGCCAGGCTGCAGCCCATCAGGGCCGGCAGCTGGTTTCACCCAGGCGCAGCTCCAGCCTCTCCCAGGCCATTACGGCACGATGACAGCAATCTTCCCTCCGTGCGCCCATCAGCTCGTCTCCGCGGCTTTTTGTATTATAAGTGGGGGAAAATAAAGAGAGCGCCGTGTGCTCCCTTCCCAGCCCGCCCCGCCTGCAGAGTCAGGGCTCCCCTTCGGAGTCAGCCTTGCTGCCAGCTAATATCATGCATGTAATGGATTTGGGCAATTTTCTCAATTAGGAGTTTTAATTACATTATTTCAGCGGCTGCTTGTTCTGGGCGGCTTTTGGCTGCGTTTCCTGGGCTGCCATGAAGACGGCAACACAACTTTGTCCTGTTGATCCACACAGGCGATGGTCAGAGCGATTCCTACCGGAACAAAAGGACCATTAGAAGGGATTACGCAGGATAATTGGTGCCAGGGCTGCGCAGGGAGGGGGGCACGAGCACCTCAGCCTCAGAGCATCGTGTCCTCCCGCCCCCGAAGAGGCGGCTGAGCTTACGTGGACACACAAGCCCCGAGCCAGAGCACGGTGCACGGTTCCTCCTCCAGACACGCTGGGGCTGGGAGAGCCCCGAGCCCCCTGCCCTGGCAGCAGGCAGGGGAGCAGGCAGCAGCAGGCAGCTTCCCAGGGGCTGCTCGCTGGGACCTCTGGCCCCCCAGACCCACGGGTTAGCAGCATGACCCGCAGCATCATGGCTATTGCACGCGTGGAATACATTTTCCCAAGAGCAGGGAGCCGCTGGAGGCAGCAGGCAGGGACAGGACAGCAGGCAACAGCACAGTCCAGACTAACTCCAGGGTATTTGCACTTTCCTGTTGTTATTGCAATAAAAGAGAGAAGAGGAGGATTTCTGGGGGCATGGTAGGAATGGATGGGACAGGGAGGGGAGACAAGAGGTGATACCCAAATCCCAGACAGTTTGTGTGCCCCTGCAGGGATCCCTCCTGTTTGGCACGAGGCACTCGCAGCTCCTGGCACGGGGCATCCCCACCATCACCACCACAGCAGCTCCACTCCCAGAGCCGCAAAGTCTTCTCCGAGCTGCAGCTATTCTATGATGCTCCGTCATCATCCTCATCGCCTACGTCTTCCTCCAAGAGCTCTTCCTCATGGGATTCAGACTTGACATCATCTTCCACTGGAGAGAGGAGAGGCAGGGCTGCAGTGGGAGGCGGGGGGCTAACCTACCAAGGGGAGGCAAAACCCACCAGCAGCACACGCAGCCAGCGATCCCAGCCCACACTGGGAGCGGGACACGGCCACCATGCCACCCAGCAGCAGCAAAGCAGAACAGAGCACCACCACAGACCACCGTGCCAAGCCCGTGAACACAAACAAGCACCAACTCCCCCCGCCCCAGAGCAGCAATCCCTCCATCCCCGGGGCAGGGCAGCCCTGTTGAGGGCACCAGCTGCCACTAAAGCCACCGTGGGACCCACGGAGCATCCCCCCGTGCAGCCCCCAGCCCACGCGCTCGCCCTGGCCCCGCAGCCTGACACTCACGGGTGATGTGCTGCCCGCTGAGATAGACCGGCCCAGCTCCGCACTTGAGCACAAAGGTGACAGGAGGGACCAGCTCCAGACCTTTGAGGCTGATCTGCAAAGAGTGGGAGCTCAGAGCCCCCCAGCCGCAGCCTGGGGTGAAACTGGGGCCCCATGGCCAGGGGCTGCACGCTGCGCGTTTGGCTGCCCTCACCATGGGCAGCACCGAGGTCCGCAGCGCCGCGATGGGCACCGGCTTGTGGTTTCCATACGTGTTTTTTGAATCAACGGCCACCACATGCAGCTCATCCCCGGCGTCAGCCCCCAGGCAGATCTGCGGAGCCAAGCAGAGACCCTGTGGCCGGGAGCCTGGCTGTCAGCCAGCCCCGCTGCTGGGGCACGGGCTGGCTCCGACGGGCTCTTTGGCAAGCCTCGGGTCTCACCATTCTCAGCAGGACCAGGTGCTCCAAGAGGTCATCATCCTCCTTCACCACGCAGCTCCGGGTGTCCGTGTTCAGCCGGCAGCCTGCGGAGGCACAGCATCGCCCGTGCACACGTGTGCTGCTCCCCCTGCGCGAGCCTCGGGCGAGCCCAAAGCAAAGGGGAGGCTTTCCCGGGTGCACACACCACGGGAAAGCGGGAAATCACACCCCATGCACACAGGGCACGGCCGCTGCCCCCCCACTCACTCACTCCTGCCACCGGGTCCGTACCCCACAGGGCAGCAATGGGCCTCTCCTCCGACAGCGACCTGGAGAAGGGAGAAGAGCTGCTCATCCTCCGCAGCAGACCCAACGCCAGCGGCAGGAACCAGCTCCTGGGAGACAAACACCAGAGAAAACAGCGTTTGGCTGCTCTGGAGCAGAACAAGGAAGAAGCGTGACTTTGGAGCATAGAGAGCAAACCATCCAGTCCTAAAAGCCCAGAGGCAGGACAGCAGCTGGACCAGCATCACTTTGGCAAGAGCAGCATTGCTAAGTTGAAGACAAAACCGTCTGGGGAAAGGAAAAGCTGGTTAAACACCTTCACAGGCAAAGCCGGCTCGAAGAGCAGGACAAGCAGCCCCCCTGTGGCCCAGGAGCACCGTAAGCGAAGGCGGCACAGGACACTCAGCGCACTCTCCCAGCACAGGGCAGTTTCGGCTGACCAGAGCGGCTACAGCCTCGGGGATGCCTTTAGCATGGAGAGAGCACTTGGAGACCTCCAAATGCCACACCAGCACCGAGGGCTCTGCCAGCGTCAGTGGTTAACCCAGCAGCACAGCCCAGCACAGGGACTGGGGCATCAGGGGAAGCTGCCCCCTGCCCCACACACAGCAGAAGCCCCCAGGACATGTCCGTCTGTCCATCCCTCCCCACACGCTGCCCAGCAGCCCATACCCAGCCAGGGAAAGCAGCACCGAGAGAGCAAAGAACACCTGCACCCAGCGCCCGCTGCTGATAAAGGGAAGGGGGGTCCCGAGGGAGGTGCAGTTTGGGAATGCAGCGCAGGTGCTTTGGGGGGGCAGGTGGCACCAATGCACCCACCACCCCCTCCTCACCGCACACCCCCCAGAAGGACCTACAGCAAACGAGGAAACTCATCTGAGCCAAGTTTAGCTTAATTAGAGATGAGGACACCAGCCCTGACCCCATTCCCTGGGACAGCCCCCCCTTCACCCCCACCCCGGGCTTGCCCGCTGTTTGGGAAGTTACTCATTAACACGATGGCTCTTGAGGGGTTAACGAGCTGCTCCTGGGCTGATGTTGGACTGTGTCCCCTCAGCGGGTCACCAAGGGTACCCCAGGGAGAATGAGGCCATGGGGGGACGGGGGGACACGCAGGACCTCCTTGTGCCTGGGGTCAGCTGCGGGGCACAGACACCAGCCCTCCCCCAGCCATCAGAGCCACCAAACTGAGTCTGACGCTCTAAAATGGAAATGGTCACCAAGAGCTGCATTTTTCTCTTTATTTAGTGATTTCATCCTTGCTGCGTACTAAAAACAAAACGTGCCAAGGGGGGATCCCAGCAGGGGCCACCCCGGCTCCCTGGTCCCTGGGGCTGCAGCCGGACCCCGCAGGCTCCGTGCGGGAGCGGGGACTTCCCCAGCACCAGGAGGTGGCACTGGGCCACCCTGCGCAGGCTCCCAGTGGCCAGGACGGCTCGGGGGTCTGTGGGTGCAGGGGGTGCCCCGGGCATCATCCCGGCATGGAGCTCTCTGCCTCTCCCAGGCAAGAGTTCACACCGGTAAAAAACTCCCGAACTCTGGCGGGACGGTGGTGCCTACTCTCCGGTGTGTTCCCAGGCTGGCAAACCCCCGGGGGGGACACAAAGGTCCCCTGGGGGGCACAGAGGGGTGTGCTGTGCCTGGCGATGGGGAGGGACAGCTCTGCCTGCCCTTTCGGGGTGCGGGGAGAGGTGGCCGGGCTGGAACCGGCACCACGGCTCGCTCCGAGCACAGCTTTTCCCTGCCTGCTGGCCTCAGCCCCGGGAGCCCAAGGGGGGGACGCGCACCCCCGAGCCTGGGGCAGCCCCTCGGGGAGCGCAGGTGGAAGCAGCATCCCTCTGCTCGGCACAGACTCGAAGGCAGCGCAGAGTTTCGAGGGTTTATTTCACACAGAGGGTGTGTGGGGGGGACACAAAACAGGACAAAAACTTTACAGTCACCGCGACGTATTTACAACCGACATCATCCCCAAAAGTCGCCGTGCGGCAGCGTGCCATGGGCACAGCCACGAGCGCGCGCGCCGGCCCGTACGCACGCCCCGAGCTCTGCTCGCACCGCAGCCTGCACGGAGGAGCGGGACTGGCCCCATCGCCGCTTCCCACCACGCTGGCAGCGCACACTGGTGTCAAAGCCAGAGCGAATCACCCCCCTGCCCTCACCCCACTGCCCCACGTACCCAGACCATGCGGGGGCCTCGCGATGAAAACCCCCCTCCTACACCACGCTCCCCGCCTGACCCCGCTGCTGCTCCTCCGGCTTCATCTAAACACCCCCCCCATCCCCGAACAGCACGGAAACCTCGACATCTGCCCCCAACAGAGAGGAAGAAACACAAGGAGGTTTGACAAGAGCATAATTCACATTTTTTTTGCCCAGTCCCCCCTGCTGGGAGCTCCCCTCGCTCCCCTGTGCTTTTCCTCTGCTGAAGGTATTGCTGTGGCTGCCGGGATGGCGCCCAGCCCTGGGAACGCCGCGGCTGGGGAGCGGAGATCCTGGAAAGGGCTCGCGCCTGCAGGAGGCTCTTCTCCCCTTCTTGACCGGCTGTGCGAAACCCGGCTGAGCCCGGGACCATGGGGTCCTTTGGGAGAGCAGAGCCACTGGCCACTGCATCCCGATGCCAGCCGTGCCAGAAGTACTCCCAGGGTGGGAGCTCGTCCCCTGTCTGCATGGGGAGCGCAGGCACATTCCCGAGGCTGTGCTGCTTCTTGGCGAGCGGCTTGGGAGCTTCTTCCCAGCTGGCTCCAGCTCTCCAGCATCAACGGCACAGAGGAGCCGGCTCCTCGGACCCTGCTGTGACCGCGAGCGCTCCCGAGGGAGAGCCCCTCTCCACTGCGGGTCGGTGTGTGCACCGGAGGGTCCTTCCAGCGCCGTCGCCCCCGGCGCCGCTCCTCCATCCCCTTCGCAACACCCGGCCCTGCAAGAGGAGGGTGGGATGTGACACAGCATCGCCCACCGCGCTCAACCCTCGCAGCTGCGTAGGGACAGGGACCCAAAGCCACCCCCCCCGGGAGACGGGGGAGCAGCGGGCACGGAGGGGGATCCAGGACGGGAGCTGGGCAAAAAGCACCACGCGTGAGGTCTGGAGCTCCGGCAGCGCGTACGCCACCGCGGGTTAAAGCATCCCGGGGCAGGCGGGGAGGTGTCAGCAGACGGCCGGGCTGACGCCAGGCTCACGTGCCCGAAAGCGGGCAGCTGCCTGCGGGCCGGCCAAAGGCTGCGCTCCCCCAGGGAAGGCCGTGGCCAACGCGGGCAGAGGAGACGCTGCGAGGGACGATGGCCCCGACCCCGCCGCGGCGCTGGCCAAGGGGAAACACACTCACTCTCTTCCCAGCTCTCAGCTGCTCCCAGTCAGATGGAAGGACCCGCTGGCGTCTCTCTGCCGGCAAACCTTAAACGGGAGAGCACAGCGCATGAAGAGCCCAAATCTTTCCCACAATTTACTGTCCTGTGTTCCTAGGATGGATGAATCCTTCCCCAGAACACACGGCTTCAGAAAACACTTTCCAGCACCTCTTTCTGCACGTCTGCTGACAGCAGCTCTGCCTGCGAGCGCCGGCAGGAGCCTGTCCCGCCTGCGGGTGACAGGAGGGGTTTTGGACCAGGGGAAACTGGTTAAAATCCACGGTAGCTGGAATATTCAAATTTTGTCACACTAATAAAAAACTCAGGGGGGGAAAACCCCCCACCCTGTAATTTGCAGAAGGAGGGGTAAATGCACGTAAGGGTGCAGGCGGCGGGCTGGCAGGGCAGAGCCACAGCGCAGGCAGCGCTGCCAGCCCTCTGCCCTGGCACGGGGCTGCCGGCTCCGGGGAACCCATCTCTGTCTGCAGGGCTGACGGCAGCGAGGGACGGAGCGGGACGAAATAAATTCCCTTCCCAGAATTACACTCTGTCAGAGGGCAAAGTGACCCACAGAGCCCAGGCTGGAGAGAGCGGCCCCCCGGCTGCCCCACCGCAGAGGGGCTCCCCACGTTTTCCTTCTTAAAGAGCAGAAAGTGGGAGCGGGGGGAGAAGGGGGGAAACCCCAGGCTCTGGGCCACGCTCCTGTTCAGCTGGTTTGCTTCCCTATTCACCACCAGCATTTTCTTCACCCACAAAAGGCAGACGCTACCCTGGCGGGCTGAGGGGCTCCCAAGGAAGGGACAAGGTGGGACTGGGCTGGGACCCCAGTTTTGCAGCCCGGGGGGGGGGGGCAGGGGTTTAGGGGAACCTAAAGGCAGAGGGCAACTGTTCCCAGCCCTGCGCCCCAGCTCCTCTCCCACACACCGCAGGCAGCGCCTGCCCCACGGCTCCAGGGTCTGCCTGCCCTCTGGCTCTGTGCTGTGCCGTCACACCACGGCCCCGCCATCGCCACCCCCCCAGAGCGCTGGTCCCCCCCAGAGGCCCCCGAGCGAGCGCCTGCAGGTACCTACTCGTCAAGCTGCGAGCACAGCGTGGTCTGGGTGCCCTGTGGCCGGGACTCGCCCAGGGGCCGCTGCCGATGGCCGCTGCCCTGGGACAGGCTGGTCTCCTCCGTCTGGCTGCTGCAGTGGCTGCTGCTGCCGCTGCCCCGAGCGTCGCCATCCTCCCCGGGGTGCCCAGGGGCTGCCACTTTGCTGTCCTCCGAGGGGCCCCCCCGGGGGCTGAAGGCACAGGGGCAGCGCTGCAGGTCCTGCGAGACGGCGTGGAGCCGGCGGTCGGCGCGGCGCGGGCAGCACAGCAGCTTGCGGAAGGCGCTCCTGAAGTCGGGGCTGCGGCAGTAGATGATGGGGTTGAAGGCTGAGTTGACGTAGCCCAGCCAGTTGAGGAAGAGGAAGAGCTGATCCGGCACCAGCGGCCGGCAGAAGACCTTGATGATGTTGGCCACGAAGAAGGGCAGCCAGCAGAGCGTGAAGGTGCCCATGATGATGCCCAGGGTCTTGAGCGCCTTGTGCTCCTTAATGGCCAGCAGACGGGACGGCCGCCTCCGCCGGCCACTTCTGGAGCTGGGGCTGGGGGGCTCCTGCAGGAACCTCACCTTGTCCTTGCCAATGAGCTGGATGTGCCGTGTGGCCACAGCGAAGACACGGACGTAGACGAAGATCATGACAAGCAGGGGCACATAGAAGGAGATGGTGGAGGAGATGATGGCGTAGGTCATGTTGGTGACAAAGTCGCAGCAGCGTGGGTCGTCGTAGCAGCGCACCGCCTGCTCGTCAGCCCCGTCCCGCCACCAGTGGTTCATGATGGGCAGGAAGGAGATGAAGGCAGAGATGGCCCACACCAGGCACACCACGGCCCGTGCCCTGCCCTTGGTCACCAGCGCCTCGTACTGCAGCGGCGACGTGATGGCGAGGTAACGATCCACGGCGATGGCGCACAGCGTCTCAATGCTGGCCGTGACGCACAGCACGTCCAGCGAGGTCCACAGCTCGCACACCATCGTCCCGTAGGGCCAGTGGCCGCTCAGCAGGATGGTGGCCCCCGGCGGCACCACCAGCAAGCCCATGATGAGGTCGGCGCAAGCCAGCGAGGTGATGAAGACGTTGGTCATGGTCTGCAGCCGCGGCGTCTTGGCGATGGCCACGATGACCAACAAGTTGCCGGCCACGATGACCAGCACGGTGAGGCTCAGGGCGGCCCCCACCGCCCACTGCCTGCTCAAACTGGCCGCCCCGCTGCAGTTGCTGCCGCTGCCCAGCGCTGCCGCCCCCCAGGCGCTGCCGTTGCCCGCGGGCAGGGGCGTCATCTCGGCCGGGCTGGGGGGCACCCCCCGCTCCCTCCCCGCGCACCCCCGGCCCTGCGCCCCCGCCCGCGCTGCCCGCGGCCGCCGGAGCCCGCAGCAGCCCTCGGGGCGGACCGGCGGGGCTGCAGCGGGGCCGGGCTCCCCTCCGCGCCGCTCCCCGGACCGCCGGCGGGAGGAGGAGCCTTTAAAGGCTCGGGGCGGCCCCGGGCTGCCCCGCTCCGGAGATCAATGAAAGGAGAGAGGGCTGCGGCACCGCCTCCCCCCCGGGCCGGGCCTCCCCCGGCCCGCCCCGCTCCCCCCAACATCCCCCACCGTGCGCCCATCACTCCGCGCCCCGGTTCCCACGCCGTCCGTCCTTGCGGTTCTCCCCGCACCCTGCGCCGTGCCATGCACACAGCAGCCCCTCGCCGGGCACCCCGGTCCTCCTCTGGGCACCCCTCGCCCCGCACCCCTCACCACGTCCCCCGGTCCTTCTCCGCGCGCCTCAGCATCTCCCCCTGCACCCCTTGCTCTAAACCCCTCAGCCCAGGACTTTGCGTGGTGCCCCTCGCCACGTGCCCCTCTGTACACCCCTCACCATGCTCAGGCTCTCCCGGGGCAGGACAGGCGACAATGACACCCCTGTCCCCTCCACATGAGCAGAGGGATGGCAAGGTGACAGCCCCACTCCAAAAGATGACATCCAGGGCGCCTGACGGTCACCATTTTCCTTACACATTTATTGCCCAAACCCCCTGCCCAGCTGAGGGAGGAGAACGGGCAGACCTTTGCTGCTCCCCTTCCTGCTCGCGGGTGGGTGTTCTGGAGACCCCCACCCACATTTCCTTCTCCGCTCACGCATGGCAGCGGGGAGCCACGTCAGACTGGAAGGCACTGGGCGGCTCCAGAGCCCCAGCAGCCTCTGCCCCATCGCTGCCCCCAGCTCCGCTCCTCCTGTAGGCTCCTGGGCAGACTCCAGAACGGGTAATTTTTTCACTATCAGCTATTTATACAAATACTGGAACTTCTAAGACGGGTGCTCTCCAAATATGGCATTTTGAAGTTTCAGCCAAATGGGGGAATGTTGACAAAGAGGAAAAAAGATATGTGTAAAAAATTATCCAGTTGGCATTTCTTCCCATTCATGAGCTAGCAAAACAGAGTCCCATTTTTACAAGCTTGATCTTTACAAGACTGTTTTGGTTTTTCAAAGCAGTCAGATGAGGGCTTGATGCAACCCTTTTTAGCTCCCAGCTCTGGCATTGATTGCAGGGTTGGACCGAGCCTGGATTTGCTATTTAGGGGTCAATTTGTCCCTCCACTGGAAGGACGCGCGGCACAAGCAAGATGTGCACAGGAAAGTCACCGTCTTTTTAACACGGCGGCACACACAACTCCAGCGTGTGTCGGCACATGAAGTTGCAGCTGGAGTTTGCGTCCGAAAAATAAAGCAAGAGCATCTGTGGGAATGTCCATGGATAACGAGGGCGTTGCGGTTGGCTCTACGGAGCTGGCAGAGATGGGGCACGGGGGCAGGATGCCGGGGTCTGTACCGACCCTGCTGGGTGACCGGGGGCTGGTGGCTCTCCATCCTCACCTCCGCTCCCCATCCTCACCTCCACTCCCGCATCAGCGCCGTGTGCACCCACTCGGCAGAGCTGGGCTCTGCGCTGGCTCCTGGGCACCAAAAGGGCTGCAGGACTCAGCCCCGGGGGTTTTACGGTGTATCCTCCCCCAGATGGTCCTTCATGGCGTGTTCAGACCATCTCCACACCACCGTGCCCTGGAGAGGAGCACTCCCACCACGTTCAAAGTGAGTAACAGACACGCTGCCCGCGGCGGGACAAACAGCCAGGCTTTCTGGAGGTGCCAAAGCAGGCATCTGAAACACCGCTTCCGATGTTCTGAAGTCTTCTTTCTGGCACTTAAATGGCACTTTTCCTCCCACTCCCAGCCAGGAGCGCTCGGAGCCCCCCTCCCTTCCCAGGGAGCCGACTCGACTCGGGAGAGGAAGGGAGAGTCCCAGGCATTTCATCAAGGCAGGGGAAGTAACGTGGCTCAGTATCTTTGTCCCAGTTTTACAGCTGGAAAAGCTGAAGCACAGAGATGCTGGGTCTTGCACAGTCCTGACCCCCATCCCCTCTGCTCTACAGCCTCACCCCACGCCCCCGCGGGGCTGGAGACCCCGGCTGCGCCCTCCGGCCCAGGGCTGAGGCACCAGGAAAGCATCGTCTCCCTTTGTCCGTCCCTGCCAGCGGCCAGAAACGCTGGCCCAGCTCCCTACCTGCGCAGCCGCCGCGGGCAGGGGGAGGCAGAGCCGGCCCCAGGGAGACCCCACGGGGGAGCGCCGGCCAGCGGGTCAAGTGGCTGTTTAAAAAACTCTGGGAAAATATGTTTATGCCATGGATCAGAGCCGCTCCTTTGGCCGTTGCTACAGAATAAACAATGGATATTTAAAAATACTTCTTTGTACATCGAGAGAGAGTCAGGATGGATTAGGGAAGATCCCTACTTGGGGAGAGCTGGGATGCAGGGAACGAGCAGTGCAGCTCTCCTCGTACATGGAGCCCACGGATGTGTTTGGAGGGAGGAAAGAGATGCCTGAGCTGGTGCCAGAGAGATCCGAGGGGACGCAGGGTCTGGCCGGTCATGGAGCTAGAGGGGCGAGATGGCCCAACAAGTAGCACCTACGGAGCCCTTTGCAGAGGGCGTTCAGCAGCTCCTGGAGGATGCCTCATCACGGGGCATTTCCCCTGCAAACAGAGCCTAGCACCAGAGCCGCATGCCTGCGAGGTCCCGAATTCCTCCCAAGGCAACGCTGAGGGCGAGGGGGTGCGTACCCGCCTGCTGTGTCAGGGTCCCCCATGCTGATGCCCAGCGCTGCCCTGGCAGGGAGCGGGAACCGTCCTTTAGACCGGGGGAGGACGGAGCAGGGCCCTCCTCCTGCAAGGAGCTCAAACACCCTTTTGGAGATTCCCAGGGAAATAACCTGGGATCATTCGGAGACAGCTGGACACAAGCCCACCTTTCTGCAGCTGGCGCACCAGCGGAGCCCCCGTGCCGGGCCAGGGGAACGTGCTTTGGCCAGCCCCGGCGCCCTGAGCCTGTCTCAGGTGTAAATCACCCTCCCTGATCTTAAACAAAGTTTTTGCACGCTGGCACTCCTGCTTAAGTGGATGTGAAGTCCCTGCACCGCTTAATCCCTGTCCCACAGCCTTATCCACCCCAACCAGGCGGCGTGCACACCACATCCTAATTAAGTGTTTCAGGTTCACACATACGGCTCCGGTTCTGCTAATCCCCCTCACCGAGGGTGCGGGTGAGGCACGATCCCAGGCATGTAAAGCGGATAAATCAGCGCCTGGCATTTAGCAGATAGAGGGGAGCTTGTGACGGCTGCAGGAGCTTGGCAGATGTGAGCTCTGGCTCCGGCCCGCTGAGGGGAAGGGCAATGCGCTCCGAGGGGTGACGGGCTGGCGTCGGTCGCAGCGTCAGCGCTGCAGCCCGCCTCGGGGCCACAAAGGGAGCCAGAGACGCGGTGGGGCTGACCCTGTCACCTGCAAACTGGAGAGCCGGACCTTGCCCAAACCGGAGGTACCCCAGCGTGCCTGTGCGGATACGCACCGGGACGAGCCTGGCCAAGGCAGGACGGATCATTTCCACCTGCCCCAGAGATGTCTCCAGCCTGGGCGAGTGGAGCAGGAGCCTGTGCAGCGGCAGCCGGCAGGGAGCAGGGTACCAGCTATCAGCTCCCTGCCCAAGCTCCCATGACCTGCCACCTCAGGTATTAAGCGCAGTTTTAATCCTCTGTCCCTCATGTTCAACTCATAACTGCATCTGTGAGCTCACTAAAGCTGGCCGGGCCCAGAGAGGGCAGGCAGGCACCGAGCAGGGGCTGAGGCTCGGTGGGAGGAGAGGAGAGACGGGGCAGCAAGAGGCAAGCGCCAGCTTTGCCTCCCAGCATCACTAAACGCAGCACATTCAGACTCTGCCAAGGCTGAGCCGGGCTGATGCCACACCAGGATAAAACACAAGCTTTTTATAGCTGGGAACTCTTGCGCTCTCTCCCCTGGCACGCTGTTTGCATACTCGCCGTTACAGAATGAGTGATAAAAACCAGCACATGGCAGGAGTCACAGTGGCATTGCTGCTCACTGCCATCACCGCCGCAGGCACACTGATGGCAGGGACATGGGCATCCCCCTCTCCCTGGGGTCTCGCTGCTCTCCCCTTTGGTTCAGCCTTCCTCAGCTTCCCCATGGCAGCAGAGGGTCAGGGAGCAAAGCCAGTGCAGCAAGTGATTGCACTGAAACTGCCGACGGAACATTTGAGGGGTTTTTGCGGGTCCATCCCCAGCCCTTCCCTGGAGCGGTGTTCGCCGGTGCAGGGATCGGAGCTGGGGAGAGGCACCGCTGCACCCAGAGAGATGCAGTTCAGCTTTGCACCAGTAAGAGCCCGTGCCAGAGCCCCGCTTGAGCCAGGCTTGTGTTGCAAAGCGTTGCCCGTCCACGGAATTCAGAGCCAGAGCTGTGCTGGCGCAAGTCCCCAGCCCAGAGCAAAGGGCAAGTGCAGCCAGAGAGGTTCACCACCACAGCTTGGGAGAGCTGTGAGCCCCAGCACCTCTGGGATGGGCACCGCACCCCCACAGCCTCATCAGCACTCATTCCCCCACCGCGCTTCTAAAACAGGTCTTCCCAAGAAACCACGCATGCTCTAGGAATGTGACAGCACCCTTCCTCCTGCCTTACCTGCCCCAGCAAGAGCAGCCTGAGTGGCCCCTTGAGCTCTCAAGAGCTTTAAGATATGATTTACTCATGCAGACTCCCGGGAGAGGCGCCCAGGCAGGTACAGGGCAGCGGGCCCAGGCTCTGCAGGCAGGACCAGCGCTGCTGAGAGCTGCCAGTCCACATCACATAAGTCCCACCAGCCCCAGGACCCCGCAGCATCTCCATCCGCACAAGGGCGCTGAGCGAGCCCTGCCCAGAGACCCCACGGACCCAGACCACCCTGCAATGCCGTGTGGGGATGATGAGACATCCCCTCTGCACCATACCCACCCGGGCTCGGAGCAATCCATGGCACAAAGCCACACACCGTGTCACTACCTGCGCCGGAGCACGCCACCAGCCCCTGCAAGGCTGCCTACCACGGTGCTCACTGCCACCAGGGTCCCACCACCACCAGGGTCCCACCACCACCAGGGTCCCACCACCGCCTCAGCCTCTGTTATTCCTCCCTCCCTGGTCCCTAAATGCCTCCCAGGTGGATGCCCGGCTCGGCATTAACCCCCTCCTGCCGGGTGGGCTGGCATCGCCCAGGGGCGCGACGGGGCTGTCCTGTCCCTGCCCACCCACCCAGCACCACAGGGGACACCCGGGGACAGCGCAGGAGGTCGGTGAGGACCATGCGATGCTCTACCCTCTGCCTGAGCAAGAGCTGCTCAAGGAGCATCGTTTTACCCCAAAGCCCCTCAGCCGCCCGGAGGGAGCCCGGGGTTCGGCGAGGCGGGCACAGGGCCAGGCCAGGCGCTGGGCTTTTGGCAACGGGTCCCGCTCTGCCTTTAATGTCCGCAGCGGTAATTAGTCTGGGGCTCTCGGCGCTGAGACTTCAGGAATAGTTTCCATATCGGTTTCACGGATCTTGCTTTGAAGTTGTTTGGGATTATCTGTCATCATGTTTCCTTGTCAGCACATAAACACGCTGTGATGAAGCTTTAACCCGCTGGGTACTGCCTGTCCCAGGAAGGCTGGAGGAAGCTGTACATAAACTCTCGGCTCTATATAAACTCTCCTTCCCCGGTAAATGCAAGCGCAGCTCTGGGAGCCGCAGCACCGCGTCAGCCGGGGCTTAGGCACAGGCAGCGGCAGGAAGGGCAAAATTCCCTGTGTCAGAACAATAAAAAACAATAAAAATGTGCTGTTTCACTGACTGTCATGCAAGCGGCTGGCTGTAGAGTTCGGGGGGGGTCAAGGCATGCTCAATATCCCACCGTACCTGCAAGGGGAAACACGTTTCCCTTCGAGGGGCAGCACATATTGCGCCTTTATGGGGGTTTAAGCAGATGCTTTGTGCTTTGCATCCGGGGCAGCGTAAAGCCAACCCCACGTCTCGTAGCTCCTTCCACCCGGCTGCTGCCCCAGCGCAGCCTCCCCGGCAGCCCCCGGCAGAGCACGGCGGGGAATCCTGGTGCCACCCCGGCGCTGCCATCCCGGCTTGGGGCAGCAGCGGCAGGGACGGGAGCATCCCGGCAGGCTCCGAGCTCCCACGTATTTGGGAGGGCGAGCGGCCGTCTCACACGCTCACATCCTGTTTTCCAAGCGAAGCTCCTGGGAGCGAATGCATCGATAATGATGAAAGAGGCAGAGTGTACCCTGGGTACCGAGAAGGTCAAAGCCCGCTGCTGGCTGCCTGCGCAGGCAGGGCTGAGGTCACTCGATCCGCTGTTTATTAGCCCGTTCCCACAGTGTTTTGCCCTACAGACACACAGCTTCGGCGGAGGGAGCCCCCAGGGTGGCTTTGGGGGGGACAGATGGGGCTGGAGGGGTGGGAAACCTGGCACAGTGAACGCAGTTTGTCACCCCGCACGTCTGTGAGCAGCATCGCTTCCCACCGGAGAGGAGATGGAGGCATGGGTCTCAGTGCCGGGGCCGATCCTGCCCTGCCCGGGGCAGGCAGCCCCGAGGCCGCTCGCCATCCTGGGGCTGCGGCTCTTCCTGAGGCTACGGCAGCGTTGTGAGAATTAGGGAAAGGGGCATCGAGATCCTGAAACCCAGCCAGTGTCAAAGGCTACACTAAAGCAATCTCAGGTCCTTCTCCTGCCCCCCAAATCCCTGTGCAATTATGCTTTCAGATTTAAAAAAAAAAAAAAAAAGAAAATCATAATAAAGCTGTTTTCTTTCCCACGTTGCTGCAGGGAGAGCCTGAGGCAGCAGCAAGAGCAAAGCCTGTGGGCAGTTATTCCCAATTTCTGGAGTTTTCAAACACCTCACAGCAGGGTTTCGCTGCCGGCACTTCCCATCTCCCTCCAGCCACGGGTACCGAGAGAAGCGAGAGCCCTTGTGCCGCTGCCGCGATCTGCAAAGGCTTTCCAGACATTTTCACAACTCCTTCTCCGTCGTCTCTGGTTTTCCTGCGGCTATTGCTAAAGAAAAATGGGGTGGGGGGGGAGGAGGGAGAAGTTTGCAATAACATTGGTACGGATTTCACAAAAAGTGTGGAAACTGTCGTGAAAAAAATGTCAGCAACAAAAATAACATCTGAGAGTGGCTGTGCTTTCAGACAGAGCTTTCCGAGGAAGAGAGGAGCCTCCGGCGGTGCATCCCCCTGCCCCTCCTCTGCCCCTTCCCTGCCCCGGGCGCCGTCCGCTGAAGCTCCAAACTCTATCCCCACCGCCTGCCAGCATCCCCGCTTCCCAGCGCTCCCGTCCCCTCCTGGGCCCGACCCCACACCCATGGAGCCCGTGCAAGGGCTCACCCCCCTCGCACAGCCCCTGGGCTGTGTTTGCTTCCAGTAAACCCAGTTTGTAGAGTGGGAAAACAACAACAACAACAACAACAAGGAGGAGGAGGAGGAGGAGGTCAGGTGCTTCCCCCCTGGCAATGGCCATGGGCAAGGGTGGCTCCCATGCCATGGCAGCTATTTTTAACCCATGCATTCCTCCTGCCTCCCTGGTGTTTCTCAGAAACCTCCTTCTTGAGGGAAGCAAATGGGGAAAAGGTTCCTCCCCGCCGGCTGCGTCCCGGAGCTGGTGTCCGGGCGCTGGGAGAAGCGGCTGCCCCAGCACCCTGTCCCTTTGCCGAGCCCACCGGGACGGAGATCCCCAGGGCTGCGAGGGGCTCCGGGTCCCTCTGCCCCGACAGGCGAAACTCCCTCCCCCGGACTGGGAGCTGAGCAAGATTTCACAGCCCCAGGCACCCTCCTGGCTGCCCAGAGCCATTTCACCGCCCGGCTTGCTCCCACTCGGCATTCAGCTTTTACCCTTATGCAATAACCACTGCGAGCAGCTTCGTGTTCGGTGACCCCCGGGTGGGGAGAGACGAGAACACGAATGGGGAGCTCCTGCAGCTGCAGGGAAAGCAGCGGGGAGGCGAGGGTGAGGAGGAGGAAGAGGAGGCAGAGGCTGAGCCGGTTTCCAAACCCCGACTTTCAGGGGACGGCAGAACCCGCGCTGGCGGCCCAGCCTCGCCGCCCGCAGCAGACACGCCTGAGCATCCCGGTTCACACGGGACACGGCACGGCCGTGGGGCAGCCAGGCTGCCGAGGGCAGGTTACCCTCAGTGCAGGCAGGGAATGAGAACCTTTCCCCGTCCCGGGCATTTCTGCGGTTGCGAAGGGCCGCGGTGGCTGCCCCGGGCCGGGCAGGGTGTTGTAAGAGCGGGGAGTCTGCCAGCGGGAGCTGCCGGGCTGGCGGAGGCACCGAGCCCCTCCGAGGTCAGGAAAGGTCCAAGGAATATTTTTTTTTTTCTAACTGGCACATGGAATCTTTCGGCTCCCAGAAGTGACCTGAAGCGTGAGCGAGGGGATTCCGGGTGCTGGGACCCCACGGCCGGGGCGGCTGCGCGGGGAGCTGCGTCCTCTCCGCAGCCTGCCCAAGCACGCTGCCTCTCGCCTGCGCCTGCCCCGGGGAAGAGCGCAGGATCCGTACCGAAGGGCAGGCGGATTGCTCACGGATGCTTTCCATCTCCAGGCCAGCTTCCAGCCCCATCTACGGAGCAGGCTGGAGCCGGCCGGCACGTGCGGGAAGGGGCAAACGCAGCCGCCGGCACGTGCCAGGGCGATGCCGGTGCTGTGCAAAGGGTGCGGATGTGAGCCCGCGGCCAACAGGGAGAAGTTTCCCTCCCAATCCAGAGATGCATCGCAGCTCCCAAGAGTCTGACTCGGTGCCGTATGCTCTCCTTGCTCCGTTCCCCCCCACCCCGCAGTTGTTTCTGCCGGGCTTTTCCCCTGCAAGCAGCCGGAGAGCCCCAGCCCCGGGTGCAGGAGGGTCCCTGCAGCCCCTCGGTCCGGGGCAGAGCTCACTGCGGCTGTGACTTGTGCGAGACAGTGGTGGCAGCCCTGTGCCCATGCCCACAGGGACATCCCCGCCTCTGCCAAATTTCCTTTGCAAGAGCGTGAACCAAGCAGCAAGAGGGCAGGTTTTGGGGTGCTGAGCACCCCCAGCAAATGCCAGCCCCAACCTGCGCCTGGGGGATGGGGACACCGGGGGCCATGGTCCCACCGAGCCCTGGCGAGGGTTTTCCTGCCCGAGGGCTGCGGGCAGGGCGGAGGTGCGCTTCCCACGGCAGGATGGGGTTGTTTACCGGGGGCAACTTTTATCTGCACAAACAGCCCTTGGGCAGGCAAAGTGGATATGGGTTTGTCGTTATCTCCGCCGGCAATCGGAGGGGAATGTAAACACGGATGGGGTGGAAATGCCGCCGGCACAGGGACATCCTCGCCGGGGGGTCACTGCGGTGGGCAGCAGCACCCCAAGGGCCCCACCATCACCCCGTCCTGCGCGGGGCTGGAGGTGGGTTTCCCGGCCACAGGAGAGCCGGGGTGCGGCGTTGGGCTGGAGAGGAGCCTTCCCGCGCTGATCCACGCAGACGGGGAGGTGATGGATGGGGCGAGATGAAAGCCGCCAGTCCCCGCTGCCCACCACGCAGAAGTTTATCCTCCCCTTGGTTTATTTTCTTCCTGTCTGCAGCAAACCCTCCTGTAATCAGCAGCCCGGTTCGTATTGGTGGAAGTGCCGCCGGCGATAGCCCGGGGACGGGCAGGAACTGCCCCTCGCTGCCCGTCCCCGGGGGCTGCTCTCACGCCGAGGGCCGCAGGGCAGGGGAGAAGGGGGCTGTTGCCCATGCCGGCCTCTGGCCATCGTGCATGCGATGCGAACTTCAGGATTCCATGACTTATAAGAAGTGTTTTCCAGGAGCCACAGGCAGATTTCCCTCCCCAAGAACCTGCGAGGGGAGCAAGCGTTTTACAAAAGGCCAAACCTGCTCGGCTAAAAGTGCTTTAAATCAGGTCAGTAGCAAAGACAGCGCAATTGCTGGTGAGCGGACAAAGGGACGGACACCTACGAGAAGCACTTCTGCTCCCGATTTAGAAGGCAATAAGGCGATAACCTGGCATCACATGAGGATGACGAAGGGCTTTCCAGCCCGTTCTCTGTTAGCTGCCCAGGGAAAGGGCAGATAAAACACCCGAGAGACGAACATACTGTAACCGGTGGGGGCTGGTGGTGCGGGCAGGCAAACACCAGCACTCATGCCGCCTCCTTGCCTGCCGGTGCAGGGCGGGCAGCCCCAGGGCAGCAGAGCTGGCAGACGGGGGCTTCTCATCATCCCCCCAAGCCTGGAGCATCCCTGATCCCTTGTGTGCTGCCGGGAGCACCGAGCTCCAGCAGGCGCAGGGACAGCGATGCCGTGGCGGGGCTGGGGTCCCCACATCCTCCTTCATCTCTTTTCTTGGCGGTTGTCGATGCCATCCCCATGCACAGAACCGCAGAGAAATGCCGGCCACCCCAGCAACAGGCGGCACAGGGGTCCCCACCCCCCCAGGCATCACTGATTTATTGCCCGGGGCTGGTTGTTCCCTGGCCCTGGGTCCAGGTGGTTTCCCCTTTCTTTCTTCTTGCTTTTTTTTTTAATCTCCAGCTTGTGCGGGAAACGGGAGACAGAGACGGATGAGGAGGAAAGGCTATTGTTAGGGCTGTGGGCTGTGCATCCCGGACCAGCTTGCTCGGTGCCAGCTGGTTTCTGGGGAGGGCTCTCCAGCGGGGCAGATTGTATCAGCAGAGCGCGGGGAGGACGTTGCTGCCAGCCTGGGAGAGCAGCGTGTGCTCCATGATGGGCTGGAGCTCTGCAGAGCTCAGCAACGGCAGCGAGAGCTGAGCATCCGCATCCCCGGGCCGGGCCGGGCACTGGCCCTCTCACGCTGCCTGGCTCTGCCGCAGCATTTCGGGGTCTCCTGGGCACCCCAAGTGCTGTGTGGGGGCCGCCCCGATGGAGACGTGCCTGCAGGTCTCACGGCGTGGAGAAGCCATCTCTGCACGACAGAAAGGGTCCGGTCCCCCGGGGGGGGCACCTCCAGAAAGGGCATTTTGTGGGATTTTGAACACCCTGGAGGGTTCCCCCCCACACCTCCTGTTGGAGCCGGTCCTTGCCCACACCCTGACCCGGGGGTCCCCCGGGTGCTGAGGGCACACACCCCAGTGAAGCGGGGGCTCCTGGCCCCCTGCTCCCCCCAGCCAGGATGTGCCCTTAAACGCTGACCTCCCCCCCGGCTCCTTGACCCCATAATGGTCCATTCTTTGGGAGGAGGAGGAGGAAATGGCAGTGGACCTTGTTATTCAGCGGTGGGATGCCTCGCTGGGTTGGGGGTCACTGCTGATGTCATTCGCCATGGCCGGATATGTTATTTTCCTGCCCCAGCGCCTGGTAATCGATTCAGCAGCCGGCACGGGGCAAGGGCTGCCTGCCTGGCACCGCAGCCTGGCCGGGGTCCTGGGGGTCCTCAGGGTGCACCGCAGCCTGGCCGGGGTCCTGGGGTCCTCAGGGTGCACCGCAGCCTGGCCGGGGTCCTGGGGGTCCTCAGGGTGCACCGCAGCCTGGCCGGGGTCCTGGGGTCCTCAGGGTGCACTGCAGCCTGGCCGGGGTCCTGGGGTCCTTGGGGAGCAGACCCCTGGAAGCGCCCCTCTCCATCTCCCAGCCTGGCAGGAGCCCCCCACGCTGATCACACAGATGCTGCCCTGGAGAAAGGGCTCAGAGCCCCCCCGGGGACCCCCAGTGCCCCAGGGCTGGACCACGGCTCCGCAGGGACGAGGTTTCATCCCCCAGGGATGGGGCAGTGGTCGGGGGGCCGCGGGAGCTGGCTCGGCACTGGCCGGCCGGGGTTGCCCGAGCCAAGCCTGGGTGGAAGCAGGCAGGGAGGGAAGGCGGGAGGGCAGCGAGGGGCTGCGGGTTTGGCTGTGCCCGGCTGCAGGCCCTGGGCCAAGATCCAGCGCAGCGTGCGGCAGCCGAGCTCCATCTGTTGGAGCCAGGGTGATGGGGGGGTTTGGGGCAGGACAAGGGCCGGTCATTGCCACAGCTTCAGCCATCACCACGCTTTACCAATGCTGCCAAAATGCTGCTGGCGTCCATGCCGGCCCCCTGTTTCCCTGCCATCAGCAGATGCCAGCACCGGCCTGGCGTCCCCGTGCGTGCCAGCAGAGCCCTGCGGTCACTGCTGGGGGAGCAGGGAAGCGCTGAAGGGCTTTTCCAGCAGTGCCACAGCTTGCGAGAGGAGAACAGGAGCAGAGAGGCAGGGGCCAGGGTGGGCATCGGCTGCCTCCTGTGCACCGCACCAGGCTGGGGGGGGGTGTGGTGGGGGTGTCTGCCCCCATCCCAGCCGTGCCAGCCCTCTGACAAGCTCAGGGAGCCCTTCTCTCTCCCTCCACCCGTCCGGCAGGCTGAGCCGCTGGCACTCATCGCACTTGTGAGCAGGGTGGTGCTGCGGGGGGGCAGCGGGCTCTGCCCTGCCCGAGGATGCTCGGAGAGGCTTTGTGCCAGGGCTCCCTCCCCGGGCACATCAGCTCTCCCCCCGCCCAGCCTGGGGCTCCAGCCCACCCCGCTGTCCTGCCTCTGCGCTTCAGCTTATCTTTATATGTTATATTTAATAAAGTTTTAAGAAAAAAGCTATTTTTTTTTTCCCCTGCCCTGAGGCCCGGGCAGCTCGACCGGAGCAGCCCTGCTGACTGCGCGTCCCAGCACCCCACCGGGGGCACGGCGGGGGGGGTGCCGGACACGTGTGCGGGCGCTGTGTGCCCCCCCCCCGGCCGCTCCCGCGTTTGCTCCCAGCCCCCCCCCCCCCAGAGGTGGCAGAGCCATTTGTGATGGGGGTCTGCCACCCAGGCGGGCTGACATCTGTCCTCCCAGCGTTCACACCGGGACCACCCGGGACCTCCCAGAGCGGCCACCCCGACTGCAGCCCCGCGTGGGGCAGCCGGGGGTCACTAAGTGAGGCGGGGGGGGCACCTCCGGGGAGGGGGGCAGAGGGCTGGGACCCCCGTCGGGAGGAGGCAGCGCTGTCAGCATCCCCCCGCCGGGGTCACTGCGGGGCGCTGGGTGTACAGCAAGCGGGGGGGGGCAAGGGGAAACGCGCCCCCCGGGAGCGGGGGGCACAGGGGGTGGGTGCCCCGGGGGGGGCGGACGAGACCGGGGGGCACAGGGACCCGCCGTGCGCCCGGGCGCGCCCCGCCTCCGCTCAGGCCCCGCCCCTGCCCAGCATAAGCCCCGCCCACTCCACAGCCTCTGCCACGCCTCCTCTCAGGCCCCGCCCCTGCCACGCCTAAACCCCGCCCTCCTTCCCGCCTCCACCCAGGCCCCGCCCCGATCCGCCTAAACCCCGCCCCCTGCCCCGCCCCGCCCGCTCTTTCCCGTCGCGCCCCGCGGCGGAAGGGGCGTGTCCGGGGCCGGAAGCGGCGGGCAGGGCGGGCAGGGCGGCTGCAGCAGCAGCAGCGCCCCGGACCCAGTCCCGGTGCCGGTGCCATGTCGGGCCGCTGCTGCCAGGGGCAGACGCCGAGTCGCGACATTCCGGGCCCCGGCAAGCGCCTCGCCCTGCCCGACGGCGCCCCGCTGCCGCCCGGCGACTACAGCACCACGCCGGGGGGCACCGTCTTCGGGACCACGCCGGGCGGTGAGCGGCGGGCCGCGGCCAGGCCTCTCCCTGCGGGGGAGCGGGGGGGGGGGGGGGGTGGGTGCTCGAGTGGGAGCCCCCGCGAGTGCGAAACCGGAGGGGCCCCTGTTGGGGGTGTGGGGGTGTGCGGGGGGAGTCCCGTGTGCCGGCTGGGCTGGGTGCCCCCTCCGCGGGCCGGGGTCTGGCTTGGCGGGGCCGGGCCGTTCCCCGGGAGGGCGGGCGCTGCTGTGCTGGGGGGGGGAATCAAGGGACCCGGGGGGGGGCTTCCACTTCCCCCGGTGCGTGCCGGAGCAGCGGAACAGCGTCCCCCTGGGTGTCCGTGCTGAAAAACGAGGCTCCTGTTCGTGCTCCTGGGGCGCCTTGCAGGGAGCAAACCCGTCCTCCCGTTTGGGTTACTTATTAATTCTGATCTCTAATATTTGCTGTTTCCTCTGGCCGTAAGTAAACCTTGGGGCCTATTCCTCCCCCTCCTCTCCCGTCCCAAGTTGCTCAAACTTCTGCAAGAGCAGCGCTCTGGCGCGAAAAGGCAGCGGGCTGGTTCCCTCTGCCTTTGCTGCAGGCTCGTTGCGCAGCCTCAGGAGCTGCGATGCGTGTGGCTACCAGGGCTGGTATCTCTTGGGATTTGATTTTTCAAATAAGAATAAACTAATTGTGGGCGTTTGCGGTGCTCCCTGCCTGCTCAGAGTGGAGGCAGCTGAGGGGGGCTGTGAGCGCGCAGCCTGTAAGCATCGTGTTTATCTTGGTGATGCCTCATGTGTCTTCCGTCTCCATGTGCTACAGCGGGGACGTGATGTGCAAAGCTGCCTTTAGGACTTGTCCACCTGAAAGGTTTTGTGTCCGCATCTCTTGCTTGAGTGTCTGTTTATTTTGGGTAATTTGGCTTTTTAGACAAGCGGCTGCTGTTCCGGATGATGACACCAGCCACCAGATCAGTTGCGTGTATTTCTAGCTACAGCACTGCCTGTGCTCCCGCTGATCGGCGGCTTTAGATCATTTTTTCCATACTTCTAATAATTTCTTTTCCCCCTGCGCTGCTACATAAAAAATGAACGTGAGCGGCAGGAATGATGAAACTCACTTGAAGTTGAGCCAAAAGAACAAACTAAATGGGAGGCGGTGGATGATGTTTTGTTCGTCCCTCAGACCTACGGGTCTCTTTACAGCCTCCTTAAGGGGTTAAAATTCGGAGAGAAGGGGGAAGTCAGCATTGCTGACTCACTTGGTTTTTTTGTGTTTGTGCAGAAAAGCTTGGTTGGGGAACTGAATTTCGTGTGTTATTTTTGCCATATGTTCTCTCTTCTCTGAAAGCAGCCAATAACTGAAGTACTTAAATAGCACTTGCAGTAATTACGCCATGGAAGATAGGAGAATGACTTTCTCAGCTATATTCTTGTGCTCTGAGTAACAGAATAGAAATGAACAATTAACAGTGCTGTGCAGTTTAATGAGCCTTCCAGGATGATCGTCTCTGTTGGGGAGTTAATGAATGTCTAGAGTGTGGAGGAGAAATGCAGATGGTGTTTATTGTTCGGGTGTGTGCACCTGGCAAAATCCACGGTGCTCTCGTGACTGTGTGGTGCTTTAGTCTGTCCCCAGCCTGTTTGAGGACAGCTCGTGCTGCCGAGGCCCAGCGGTGGGCACTGACCATTCGCCTTCAGGATTCTGGAGCTAAAAGGAGGAATGATTTAAAATTCCTGAAGGCCTTGGGGTGGGGGGAGGGTGTTGGCCTTCATGGTTGCTATTGCAAAGAATTCTTCGTCCTGTACAGTCTGGAGGAGCTGTCATGAAAACGTGATCAATGCATTTCACAGCAAACTGCCCAGATTAATGCACTCAAGTGTCACTTTACGTACTGCACGGCCGGGGCAGCTTGGGCTCCGAGACGCTGTCTGCTTCCTGGGCTGTGCTTGCTTTCTCTGTTTTCTGCTAATACATGTAGCCTCTGATTCAGGCAGAGTACTTTGCATTACTCCTTTGCACATAAGCCCTGATTGCTCTAAAAATAAATAACCTTGTGTTTCAGAAGCACACATTTTAGGTCCTTTTGTGGAAAATGTGTAGCCCACTGAAAATGTGTAGCCCACATGCGTAGCCCACTGAAAGAAAGTCCGAGATTTCCTGTGAAGCAGTAGGTTACATACGAAGAATCAGAAGCAGCAAAGCAAGTTTGTTGTGCAAAACCTCTGACTAATTTCAGAGAAGAATTGAGGACTGTAATCTCTGAAGTCATCCCTTTGGCTGTAGGCAGCATTGGGGATGTGAGTGATGGAAAAAGGGCTCGGTGCCAGGGCTAGAAAGCCACGGCAGCAGTGCTGGGTGACTGAAGGCTTTGGAAAAGGGGGTACTGCACAGCTACGGTGTGCTGAGTTATGTGCAGCTAACAGCCAAGCTTTTTGACGTGCAAAGAGCCGGGGAACACTTGCTTTTCCAGTCATCAGACACTTGTAGATCAGCTTTTTCATTGCCACCTTTACTCTGATCTCTCTTTGCTGCTTGTGGTCAAATACACAAGCTTTTCCTCCTAATATTTTTCATTCTGTACAACGCTGAGATGCAGTTCTTGAGGCAAGTTGCTTTTGAGTCTCCAGAAGTGTTGAAGTGACACCCTAAAATGCAGTTTGGGTAAAAGGGGCTCTTCCAAGGAGTGCAGACAGTCATGTCTTATGATGGTCTAAGGTGTCCTGCCTCTAATCCCGGTAGCAGGAGAGCGGCACAGCCCACCGTGGGACTGATGTGAGCAAACAGAGTTTCACTGTGGTTTCTGGGCTGTAGTTTGGTGCCAGCAATCAGAGGAAAGGACTTGATTTTCCTTTTTCAGCTACCTTCACAGATCTCTCAGGGCTCTGTGATCACCTCTGGAAGGGAAGAAATTCCCTGTCCTCTGCCAGCGCAGGCAGTACTGTTTTTCTTACGGCAGTCAGCAGAGGTAAGAAACCAAAACAGTATGAAGGAGTGCGGAGGAGCGTGTAAGATGTGATGTGTGACCTTTAAGCGTAGTCTGTTCTCAGTGTTCCCTTTGTGCCTCTCCTGGCTCCTCGCCCGCTTGCCGAGGGCACGCACGCACATTGTCTTTAAGTAAAGCCCGTGAGCAGTAGTATCTGGGGAGTCCCGCCAGCTCGGTCCGTCACGAGCCGGGATGCCCGGTGAGCTGCAGTGCTGGTGGCATCTGCCACGAGCAGTGCGGGGTGGGTGGCGATCTGGTGCTCGCAGTGCCTGTGGCAGAGGGAGCTGCCCCCAGTGCTGCTGGCTCGGCCACCGAGGCGCGGGCGCTTTCACTGAGGCTGGGATGGCTCTTGGAGCAGCGCAGCTCAGGGTGCCCGTGCTCCCTCGGGGAGCAGGAAAGGAACGAGGTAGTGTACTGGACACGTCCTCAAACCTAGCGCTTCATCCTGATGAAAAGGCTCAAAGTGAGCCAAACTCTCATCCGCGCTTCCCAAGTCGCGCAGCGAGGCGCTCAGGTGTGGAAGCCGTGGTATAACCAGGGCTTTTGGGAAGTGGAGCAGTTCCCATGGAGTGTAGTCTTTCCTACCATAGATCCTCCCTCACAACAGGAGGAGAGCTGCTATGAACTCAGCTTTAGGGCTAGAAGGAGCCCATTTATGGCCTCGGGCTGTGCCTGTTGACAGCCGAGGCTGAGTCCTGCTCGGGGTGCCTGCTTTCGTAAGCTTTAGGCATGTGACTGCCGGAGGAACGTGAACCAGGCGTGGAAGCTCTTGTCCGCCTGAACTGTGCTCCCAATACTCGGTACATAGCTGCAGTTCTAGGAAGCCCCGTCCTCGCTTCTGTGAACCTCCCAGGAATTTAACGCTCGACTCGCAGGCTGGTCGCCTGCCTTCTCTAATGCAGCGAACGGCCAAAGCACAGTTCTGAATTGGGTTTGGTCTCCCCTTGGATCTAGTGAAGCAACTCAAATTCAGAATCTTCTAGTAAAAAAAAGTTTCCAGTGTTTTGGGAGCTCATTAGCGGAACTTTATTGAAACATGGTATCTGGGTATGCTATTTTATAGCCGTGCTTCAAAATAAAGCGAGTTTAATGTTCCCGGACAGATGTTAATGGGAGGCTGTTTGTCTGCGTGTGTGTATTTTTAGTTAGCTTTTCAGGAAGTACACAGGGAGAAGTTGCCTTTCCCTCTTGCTGGAACAGGAGCAGAGCAGTGAGGGCTTGATCCGGAGACAGGGTTTGCAGGCTTCCTCTTGGGGGAAGAAAAACCTGATTTTCTTCAGTACTTGCTGAGTTAAGGCTCCGGTCTGTTTGGAGGGATCCCTTTTCTCTGTGTGGTTTTTGAGCTTTTTCCAATGCAATTCCTTTATAAGGAACGGATTGTTCAGTCCAGTGGTATTCCTAGAAATCCGTGCCGGGAGCTGAGCTCTGCAGCTCCCGCTGAGGCTCACTGTAATGCGCTGGAGCTGGCTGGTTCCACGTAAGGCGAGGAGAGCAGGCTGCGGTCTGGTTAACCATTAAAACAGCCGGGCATTAGCAGCTGCCCGTATTTGTGTGCTCTGAAAGGTACGGGTAGCCGCGCCGGCCAGGCAGCACCGGGGACGCAGGAGCAATGCCTGCGCGGGAACTCCCGCTGGGCAGCGCGCAGAGTGACAGAAGGAGGCACTGCCACGTCGGGTTACCTGATGGGTGCGCTTGTGTCTGTCTACAGGTCTCAGCCCCTGATAACTTAGAAAACCTGTTATGTTTATGAGCGGAAAGTAAACTCCATTTACTCTCTTTCCTTTTAGTATGTTAGATGTGACCTTGAGTTAGGCAGAAGGGACTGGGTCTATCACATGCAGCATTGGTCTGGATTTTGGAGTCTTGTGTTCTCTCCGTGCAGCAGACTGGTAGCATTCACTATTATTTGGGTACCTGATGCTTTCGTACCTTTTTTTAGCAAAGAGTGTTAATGGTTTGGGGCTCTCTTGTAAGGTAGCACAAATAACAAAGAGCTAAATAATAGGAATCGCTTTAAAGATGACTCCTGCTCTTGCTTTACACACCCAGCTGTGAGGATGGCCCAGCTGTATTTCACGCATCAAACTGCTAAAAACTGACAGTGTTCTTGTCTCCCCGCAGGTACCAGGATTATTTATGATCGTAAATTTTTGATGGAGTGCCGCAATTCTCCGGTTGCCAAAACACCACCTTCTGACCTTCCGGACATTCCAGGTGTTACAAGCCCAAATGTGGAGGAGTTGAAGATTGAGAACAACCATGTCCAAAACTGTGATGAGAAAGTGAGCACAGGTGAGTACATGCAAAAAAACAAGTGAAGTGCAGTGCTGGTTGCTAGAAATACAGAAGTTTACACATGGACTGGAGCCAGGACATCCCTAAAAGCTATGGTCAACACCCTGATAACTGCTTGCAAAACCAAAGTGTGCTTGATGTTACTAGGTAATTAGGTTCTCATGGTTATTAGGTTCTGCTATGGACCCCAGTAATGTGACTTTTCGCAATTAGTTAAACATAATTTGTTGCAATCACTTAATTCTCATTAATTTAGCATTTGGGAAACTGCTACCAGATTAATCGTCCTGTGGTGAGAGAGCGGGTGCAGCTGCTGCTGCCTCTCTATCCTGGACCATTTTGCAGCTGTTCTGCATTTTTGCAGAAAGATCACATTACCATTCAGAGTAGGATTTGTTTGGGGTTTTTATTATCAGCCTGAGTTGTAAATTCCTTCTGCCTTTTTTTGATGCTGAGGCTTCTGCTGTACAAGTGAGCTCAGTTTATGTAGCTCGGGTGTGGTACCTGGTTTGTGTGTATCCCTTATGCAGTATCCGTTGCTGTCTTTCGGGGTTCGGCAGAAGCTTGCGGGTGTGCCTGAGACAGCGAGGTAGAGTTAATCTGCAGGAGAGCAGAGGTCATTGTCACTTTGTGTGCATCAGCGCTTCGCTAGAGGCAACGTGAGCAAATGTTGCTCTTGAATGCTCGGGGTTTTTTTTAAAGCTCTGTGAGATTACTTCTTGAAGCAACCTGAAACTACCAAGTACGATTATTTATCTTCTCTAAAAATAAAGATCTGAGCGCTCATTAGCTGGCTCCCGTGCTCACTCTAAGCAAAATCTTTCCAGAGTTGATATTGCTTAATGTTTATTACACACTGTTGTGACCTTTAGTGGCTCGCTGGATTCTCTGGCAAGCCAAAATGCAGGCTGCGCGCTGGGTGCCAGCTTGGTTGTGCCTCTTCCAAAGAAGCCGCGTCCTCGGGAATAGATCATCGCTGCTCCCGTTGGCGCCCTGTCAGACTGCGTGAGCTGTGGTAACAGCTGGACAGATAATAAGTTGTGAAATGCGCGTTTGTGTCTTTGGTAACAGAAGTTTGTACCAGTGATTGTCGTCAGCGTTATTCTTTACATTCCTTTTTACAAGGAAATCCAGGGGTAGAAATTACTTACTTAAAGGGCATGTGCTCTACTTCTGCTCTTACCTGTCTGTGAGTAAGATCCCCTCTGCGGAGAGAGCTTACACTTTGCTCGTACGAGATGGTTTTATATCAAACTTGATGCCTGAATGCAGGTTTTCAAGTCCAAACCGCCACACTTCTGAAGCACAGCTGACGGTTGTTTCTTCAGTAAAATATTTGGTATTTCACGTGAAACCTCGAGGACTAATTCTTGGGTTTTGTCCCTCTCAGCAGGTGAGGAGGAGCAGTTTGACATGGACATCTAAAGCACGTGCCCTGAGAGTGCTTATCCAGTGAAGAACCAGGACCTTGTCTTGAGGATTCCCACCAGCCAGGCTTAAAAGTAGCCCATGCCTTGAGTGCCTTCCTGCTTGCCGGGAAAGGCAGTCTGTTCCCTCCCGCGAGCAGAGCGCGTCCTGGCGCAGGGCTGAGTCTCAGCCCCTCCGTCTGGTTGCCACTACACAGGCGCAGCCGCTGCCGATGATGGGCCTTGGAGTGCCGGAGGAGACACTCTCAATGATTGGTTTTGTTTCCAGTTTTATGCTTTTGTTAATCATTTTAATACTGTAAAAGTTACAGAAATGCAATATAAGGGAGAAATAAAAATCATTTTGAAGTCTCCTGGTATGGAGATTAATGCAATAAATACGGCTTCTGTCCTTTGCTCATTCCAGCAAGAAACTACCGACCAGTTGCAGAAAAACCGCTGGGGTGGTCCTGCGTGTAGCTTCAGATAAACACCGCTTTGGGGTTTCCCCGAAACGCAACGGCTGAGATGCCTTAAGCCCTCTTGGCAAAACATCTGCGCCCGTCCCACGTGCGATGCCTGCTCGCCGCAGGAAGTTTCAGCGTGCTCTGAGGCTGCTTCCAGAAATAGTTAGCAAAAGCTGTCTGCTGTGTTTCCAGATGGTTCTCGCGCAAGGTCGTGCCGCAGGTGTTTGAGCTCCTTTTCCGCCGGCGAGGGCAGGGCTTGGTCAGGCCACAGGTGGGAGCAGCTGAGATTAGCCCAGGAGGAGCCACATGTAGCCGAGCATGGTAGAGGGTCCCTGACTCTGAGCTGTCTTCTCCTGCCCTGCCAGGGAAAAACCTGAGCCTCCGGCTTCTCCGTGGCCATTCCTGCTTCCCAAAATAGCTGATCTCTTCCAGCATGCAAGTGAGTGCTTAGCGACAATGTTTTCTGCTGGTTTATTTTGTTTTTTACTCCACGCTGAAACTTTCATTCTATTTTACACTTGTTTCTCCTTTTCGGAACTTGGTGGGCAGGGGATTAAGACATCACGCTGACCTTTGGAAGAGAGGGTAACAGGGAGGTTGGAAAGAAGTTTGTGGGTTTGAGAGTGGGATTTTCGTCTGAGGAAGTAATTTTACTGGGGGGGTGTTCAACTCGGGGCTCCAGAGCGAGTATCGACACTGCTGGTCTCGGTGCAGCGTAATAAAGGTGTTCGGAGCGGTCTGTACCCCGCTGCCACAGTACTGCTTTGGGGATGGTGGTGGCACCTCGTGGCGCTGGTGGTTGAGGCGAAGGAAAATGCCGATTAGGACACGGCCTCAACCTCAGACTTCCTAAAAGACAATGAGTGTCCGTTCAAATCAGTCCTGGTAGATAGCGTTTAAATATCTGCTAATTAAGCTCAGTCGTGACATTATGATATGCAAGCTTTTAATAATGAGTAACAGAAGAAACAGAGACCAAGCGATTGCTGCAGATAAACTTGCATTTTTTTTAAGATAAGATTAAGCATTTCTCCGAAACCTTAATGGGAACAGATTCAAATTTATTGCCCTCAGGTGTCACTTTATCAGTCTTGCAGCTCCATCCCGGTTGCCGGGGTTTGTTTTGATGTGCGTTTAGAGAGGAGCTGCTGGAATATGCGCCGTGGCCTGCAGCTGCCACAGACTCATCTTTCTTGCTAAACTAATATTTTTTCGGATAGAAGGGGCACTACTGGATTGTTGTGTTGCTGACAGCGTTGTGCAGCAGTTCAGGTTCGCGCGTTCCCGGAGCCCTCCTGCTCCGGTCACCGCACATCACCGCAACCTCCGGCTCCCACTTCTGCGGGCGGCAGCGGCAGAGTTGGTTTGAAGAAAACTCCCCGTGTTGGTGTTAATCTGTCCAAAGGCGGTTACTTTGGGGAGGACTGAAAGAGCTGGGGCAGACTTTGTGGGCCGGTGTTTGCAATAATTAAGTCTACGCGCTCGGGCGTGTTTTCCTGCTCTGCCCTAACCCGAGTGTTTGTGATGGTTGCTGGCGAGTGGCTCTGCAGCTGGGGGGGGGTGGTATCACTGTGACCCCCTGCAAATAGGTTTTGCTGGAAAAGGGCCTCTGTGCACAGGTTGGGGTTTTACCCTGAGGTCGGGCGCTCGCTCTGCGCCCGCTCCCTTTACGGGGCAGCGTCCCACTGCATCACCGGGGGGGTGAGGTTTTGGTGGGGGATGTGGTGCCGGTGACCCCGGCTGACCCGGGTGGCAGAGCTCTCCTGGCCCCCCCTCGGAGGTGCCCCCGCAGCAGTGCCATCCCCAGCTAAGGGCTGCGCACCCAGGTGGCTTTCTGGGCAGAAACATGCTGTTTTCAGCCTCGCTGCTTGCTTTGGGGTGAGGTTCTGACCCCCGGCGGCCCGGAGGGGAGCGGGAGCCTCATGGTGATGGGATTTTATGTTGGTAGAAAAGCCGCTGCCTGGCTTTTTTGGAGTGAGCGTCGGCTATTGCAAGCGATGCTTTTAAATGCTGTTCCCTCCCGCCCCCCTGCTAGAGGGTAACAAGTGTTTAAGTGTGAAGTATTTTGTCCGTGCCCGCGACAGCTTTGCATCGGTATCTGCGTGCTTATGTAGATCTGGGGGGGAGCATCAAAGCGCCAGGTGCCTCCGCAAGCAATTCATAGCCGATAATTCGCAGCGAGGGTGAGCAGCCTGCGAAGCACCCGGCCAGGTGCGGGAGGGGGTCCGGGAGGGTTGGGGGCCCTGGGGCCATGGGCACATCAGCGGAGCTGCTGGGGGCAGCGCGAGTCGCTACCAAAGCTGTGGACGCGTGACGCAGTGCCGTGGCGCTCGTGTGCGTCTGCTCTGGTGCAATTCATCCCAAGCCTGTGCCTTGAATTCCTCCATCCGTAGCCTGGGACCATGCGGTCTCGGCACCCCCAGCTCCGATCCTTTGCCGTTTGCCTCCCTCCCACCCCCAGCCGCTGCCGCATCCTTCACGTGGGTGGTTTTGGATCCGTCTCCACGCTTCCCTAAGCCATGCAAGGAGCAGCTCAGCGTTTCCCAGGCCGATCCCGGCTGGAGCGGGGTTTGTTCCTCGCCCAGCACTCGCGCTAACTGGCCGAGGAGCTGCTGCTGCGGCGGGCTGTGCGCAGGCTGTGGCACGGCTGCCCTTGCGTGCCCAGCGGGAGGGCAGGCGGCCGTGGGTGGCTGCCTCGCACAGCTGGGATGCTCCGGGGAGGTCCGAGGGACAAGTGTTGGCTTTGTCATTGCATTTTCTGTCCCTGCCCCTTTTTGTCTCGAGCAGAGCAGCCCAGCGTGCTTGCGTCCTGCTTCGCGTCCCGGTCACGGGACGAACAATACCGGCCTGACCCAGCTAGTGCCTTAATCCACCGTTTGTACAAATATTACCCTGGGCCTTTGATAAGCCTGGCGGTCTGTTTGTTCTCGCTCACTTTTTCCTCGCGCGTCCAAAGTAAACCGTGCCTCTCTTCCCTCCCTGCCCGCATGCTGTTCCTGCCGGGGCACGGGCGGCTGCTGGCTGCCACTTGCTCGTGCCCAGGGGGAGCGTGCGGGCTGCGAGGGTCCGGCCCCGCGCACAGCCAGGGGAGTTGGGAGGCAGGCAGGGTCGCAGCAACTCATCCTCATCGTCATCCCAGCCGGGCTGAGGCTGCCCTGCGCTCCGCTGCTCCCCGAGCATCCGAGCCACGCAGCATCGGTAGGCAGAGCTCCCGTAAAACCCCGGGCACTTTCCCTGCCAGAAAACCTGCCCCGCGTCGGGAAGGCTCTGTCCTTGCCATGCCACCGTGTTAAGGATGCTAAAGCCGTGCCAGCCCTTCCAAAAGCCCTGCCAGTTCCCCAACACCTCTGAGGAGGCAACGAGATGCTCTGCTGCCCGAGCACTCGTGGCAGCGTTCCTGCTCTGCCGCAGAACGCCCGCTGAGGAACTGGTGCAAAACGTGGTCCCCGCTGCCCAGGCGAGGCTCGCGGGAGCACCTCTGCGTGCGAGAGCACCTCTGCGTGCAAGAGCAGGGTCTGGCCGCACGCGCCGGCCGCACCATTCCCTGCCCCTGCGGCGGGAGTGGGATGAAAGCCCCCGTGTCCCGTTCCTGTTGTCCCAACCGCCCGTGCAGTGTCCCTGCCCCGGCAGCCCTGCGATGCTGAGGGGTCCCGGCGGTCATTTGGGACGGTGCTGAGCGCGGGGCCTGGCCCTGCCTGCAGGAGGGCAGCCCACCGGGCAGGAGCTGGCCCCCCGCTTTATTGTCCTGCGTGTCTGGGCTCCCCCCGTCACGCAGCCGATGTGTATTGGGGCAGGAGAAGGGCCAGGCGCAGAGCTCCCAGCCCGCAGCCCAGCTCTCCACTCGCAGCCCCCAGCCCTGCGCCGCCGCGCTCGCGAGATGCCTTCCCCTAAGCGCGGCGGTGCAGCTTTATCATCACCGTCCGTGCTTTGATGTTTTCCTTACAGCCCTGGAATCTCAGCCTTTATTTTTCCACCCGGCTTTTGCTCTTCCCAAGGAAGGGCTGCCTGCCTCCCCCTGCCCCAGGACAGCTTTTGAACCCGCTGCTTGGTCTCCGACAGGCGTGATGGAGGGGCAGAGGTCGCAAAGGTGCAGCTCCCAGCGAGGCCGACGAGGGACGCAGGGGGCTGGGGAGGGACGCAGGGGGCTGGGGAGGGACGCAGGGGGCTGGGGAGGGACGCAGGGGGCTGGGGAGGGCGAGGGGGTCCCGGGGAGAGGGGGTGAGGAGCTGGCGAGCGAGGGAGCGTGAAACCTTCACTGCTGGTGTGACGGCAGTTGTTGAGAGGGAGTAGCAAACCTGCGGAGGAAGGGGGGGGGGGAATAAATTATTTCATCAAGAGCCCAGATCTCGAGATTTCTGCGCGTATCTACCCCCCGCCAGGGGTGAGCCCCACACCTCCCTCGCCCACCTTTGACAGCTCCTGCAAATGACCCTCTAATGACGGGCCGGTCCCAGTGTGAAACGCTGTCGGGATATGTCGGGAGGGGGGGGGAACCAGACGCGCTTTGTTTACCCGCCGGCTGGGATGTGGATTGGGATAATCGGGCTGGGACAGCGATGTGGAGTCGCGGCTGCCGATCCCGGGAGGGGCGGGATGGGGATGGCCCCGTCCCCGTCCCCCGCGGCCACCCGCGCACCCGCTGCCACCGCGGGCCCGCTGGTCACCGCCGCCGCTTGTCGCCTCTGTGGCCGGGGGGCGGCGGTGGCTTCCCACGCGTGAGCCGTGTCCCGTCCCCCCCGCCGCGGCCGTGGGAGGGGGCCGCTGTGAGCCGGGGGCTGCCCGGACCCAGGGCCGGGGCTGCAATGGGGTGACGGGGACGGACCCTCGCTGCCCCAGGAGGGGGATCCCCCCCCAGGGCTGGCACGCAGGGGGGGGCATCGCCACCCCCGGGGGCATTCGAGACCTCGAGCATCGCCTGGGGCTCCCAGCCCTGTCCCCCCTTCGGGTGGGTGACCCAAAGCTGCCTGCGCCGGCCACTGCGCAGGGCTTAAAATCGTCGGTATGAGAGAATGTGGCCCTTCCCCTTCTCTCCACGGGGTAAATAAAGGTGGAAAATCCCCTTAGCCCTTCCCCACAAAGGCTGCAGGTGCTTCCCCGCTTGCTCTTGAGCAACCCCCCATTGGGGTGGGAACAGCCTCTTCCTTACGCCACCCCAACTTCCCTGTTCACAGAGCCGTTGAGCGCCTTTTGCACCATTCCGGGGGACCCCCCTCACTTCTGGCAAGTTACGGTGACAGCCCACCCACTCGGGGTGTTACTGCCTGGCTGTACCGGTTTTGCTGGCAAGCCATATGGCAAAACCGGCAACGCCGGGCGGTAACGGAGTTCCGGGCAGGCTGCAGCCAGATCCCGGGGCAGGGAGCGCCTGTGGGTGCAGCACATGCACGGAGAGATGGGGGGAATTGCACCCTGAGAGACCATTCCACAGCAAAAGCGGGCTGTGGAAATCAGCAGAACCAACCAGGCATTTTTAATATGTATAATTTATTGATGAATTATACAACCGTGAGCCCCATCCAGTGAGTGGTGGAACAGCTTTGAGCAAAGCTGTGGTTTTACAGAGGAAAGCGGTGTGTGAGCCAAGATGTTCAGGGCAGGGCGGAGGGCTGGAGGGGGGCTCCAACGCACCGAGACCAACCGTGGGGCTGCCTTATTACCAGAGGCACCTCATTTGCCCGTGCAAACCCTCTCTGGCTCTCGGTGAACGGATGATGCTTTGGAGGGGGATGCGGGAGCCCCAGCTTCATCTTTTGCATCAGTCCCTGCGCGGTCCTGGGCGAGGAGCGTACACGCTGGAGGTGGCTGCCTCCCTGCCTGCTGCCTCCTGGGCCCGTCCCCGCCGCGGCTGCGCTCAGCCTGGATGGTTCAGGGCAGCCGCAGGCTCAGATGAACCCCTGCCTGCTGCTCCCCGTGTGCTGCCGTCTGGACGCTGGGCTAATACATTGATTCGGCTTAATTGTAATAGAAATTTGACAAAGTTTTAATAGAAATATAATAGCAGTCTTAAGAGAACCCTGAGGGAGATTGAAAATCCCGACGGTGCAGATGCTCAGTGTGGATGGGCACCGGTGCTGCAGTGTCTGGCCGAGAGCCCGTAGCAATGCTTATTGCGGGTGAAAGGAGCATCGCCGTGGGCAGTGCGTCGTGGTAGGCAGCGATGCTGGTGCGACTCCAGCCCTGCGTCCCGGCTCCTGCCTGTGCAGAGCAGCACCAGCCCTCGGCTGGCCCGGCACACGCCGGCTGCCGGCACCGCGGCTCCCGGCTAAATGCACCCACCACCTCGGTGCTGCAGCGAGCTGCCTGATGGCCTTCCCCACGCGGAGCCTGGGTCCGTCCATGCACGGCGGCCATGCAGTGCTGCAGAGCTGCGAGCACCCGAGCACCCCACTCCTCCTCTCCTGGCACAGCCAGAGCTTCACCGACCCACGCGCACGTGGGATTCGGAGGTGATGGGGGCTCAGCCGTGCCTCGGGCTGTGTGTCGGGCGTGGGTTGGGCGGCCAGTCCTCAGGGACACCTTGTGGGCAGAGATGTGCCCCTTCCCGGCAGGGGGTGAGCTGGCCTCAGTTGCAGCCGCACTCCTCGATGATCATGTCCTCGTGGTGGCGGACGACGATCTCGCCCTTCTCGTAGTAGAGCATGGAGAGGGGACTCATCCTGACCGGGGAGCAGGCGGGGCAGGGCACCTGGTTGGGCTTGTAGAGCTGCAGCAAACTCTGTAGGGAGACAGGGGACGGGCAAAGCATCACTCCCCTGCCGCGGGCCGGCGGGGCTGGCGTGCACGGGGGCAGCAGGGGCAGCAACCCCCTCTTACCTGTATGTAAGCGTGGTTGGTGGGCTTGAAGGTCTCATCCACGGGCGACGGACACTGCCCTTCGCACCGGTAGGCGTTGTACTTTTTGGGGTAGACAATCCAGCTGCCCCAGCCGGTCTGCTCGAAATCCACCATCATGTCCACCCTCCTGCACAAGGACCTTCCCTCCTCCCCCGGGACGGCGGCGGCAGCCTCGCTCACTTTGATCCTTTGCTTCTCCTTCCTGTTCCTGCGGTGCCGGCGGGTCCCCGTGCCCTGGGAGCTGCTGTCACGCATTACGTGCTTGGACGTCTCCGCTGTCCTGATGAGGCTGTGGTCTCCTGGAGACTTGTCCCTGGAGAAGACGAGCAGCAGGACTCGGTCCGTCACGTCCTGGGGCAGGGCTGGCTCCCCATGGCCAGCGTCGCTCCGGGTGGGCAAGTGCGTGGTGATGGTGGGCAAGTGCGTGGTGATGGTGGCCAGGGCGGCCGACCCACTCGCCTCCCGCCACTCCCTTCCCATGGGACCACGGTGCCCAGGGGTCACAGCTTGGTGGAGCCAGGACTGGAGCAGGCTGGTGACCTCAAACACTTTCCAGGAGGCCTGGGTGGATGAAGAGCTGCCAGCCACGGTGCCCAGGAAGAGCTGGTGGGTGCAGGTCCTGCCACCCCGGCACCGCTGCCGCCGGCTGTGGTAGATGTCTAGGGAGACGTCGCGGGACGGAGAGAGGCCGGGCAGGCGGACGCGGAGCTCGGCCAGACTCACCTCCTGGCCGCTGGAGAGGGAGGACATGTCGAAGGAGAGCGCCCAGCGGGAGCCCTTCTGCAGGGAGCCTGAAACCCAAGGGGCACGGTGAGGGCACCGCCGGCTTTGCCGCGGAGTGCTGCCGAGGGAACGGTGCCCTCGCCTGCTGCCGGGGCACGGTCCCTGCCGTGGGAGCCCGAGGGTGGGGGGAGAAGCAGCCGGATCCACCCCGAGCCACGAGAGCCAGCGAGAGCACCAGACGGTGCCAGTGCCTGGGAGAGTGATGGTCCTGGGGATAGTGCGGGTCCCAGAACAGGGATGCTTGGGGACAGGGACAGGGACAGGGACAGTGCCGGGGACAGAGATGCTCGGGGACAGTGCTGATCCCGGGGATCATGCCGGTCCCGGGACAGGGGCGCTCAGGGACGGTGCTGGTCCCGGGGATCGTGCTGGTCCCAGGATGGGGATGCTCAGGGACAGTGCCGGTCCCGGGACAGGGATGCTCGGGGACAGTGCCGGTCCCGGGGCAGGGGTGCTCGGGGATGGTGCGGGTCCCAGGACAGGGATGCTCGGGGACAGTGCGGGTCCCGGGGATCATGCTGGTCCCAGGATGGGGATGCTCGGGGACAGTGCCGGTCCCGGGACAGGGGTGCTCGGGGATGGCGCCGGTCCCGGGACAGGGATGCTCTGGGACAGTGCGGGTCCCGGGGACAGTGCGGGTCCCGGGACAGGGGTGCTCGGGAATGGTGCCGGTCCCGGGACAGGGATGCTCGGGGCCGCGGCCCCACTCACCGTGCGGGGAGAGGCTGAGGGCGGCGGCGGCGGCGGCGCGGAGCGGGGCGGGAGGGGCGCGGAGCAGCTGCAGCATCAGCGGGGGGCAAGGCGGCGGGGCGCGGGGGGCGGCGCGGCGGGGGGCGCGGGTGGGGGCGCAGCCCAGGCGGAGCAGGGCGAGGGCGCAGAGCGCCAGCGCGGAGGGCAGCGGGACCCGCATGGCTGCAGGGGCCGCCCGCAGCCGCACTATTTGTACAGCGGCCCCGAGCGCCGCCCCGGGCGGCCCCGGCAGCCCCCTCCCCGCGGGCCCCCCCCCCCCCCCCCTCTTCTCGCCGTCTTTCTTCCCATCCCTCCGTCCCCGGCTCCCTCCCTCCCTCCGTCCCTATCTCCATCCTCCGTCATCTGCCCCTCGCCATCCCTCCCCATTTCCATCTCCCCCGTTCCTCCCTGGCTCCCTCCCTCCGTCTCGCCATCCTTCCCTCCTTGCCTCCATCCCTGCCTCATCCCTCCGTACCTCCATCTCCCCATCTCTTCTCATCCTCCCCACCCCTCTCTCCAGCCATCCCTCCTGCGCTCAGCCCCCCCCCCCCGCCACCTCTCCCGTCACCCTGACGGGGGGGGTGACTGTCACCCCCTCGCTGTGCGGGGACACGGCTGTCCCCAGCGCCCTGCGCTGCCCGGCACCGGGGAGCCCTGGGGACGGGTGGCCCCCGCACCCTCGCACTGCAACCCTGCTCCCCGGGGAAGGGACCAGGACCTGGGGTACCCGCGGACACCGTCCCCGTCACCCCGCCGGCCCCGTGCAGGCAGGGGCTCTGGAGCGGGGCCGCTGGGTGCCGGGGGCGGTGGGATGCCAGCCCCGGGGGGACGCGGTGGGTGCTGCCGGGCCAGGCAGAGGGGTGCGCCGGGTGAACCCTCCTGCCGTGAGCCTGCGGCGCCGCGGGGCCAGCGAGGGCGGCCGTGGGGACACACGGGTGGGCGTTCGCCCCCCGGCACGGCCGGGCCGGGCGCCGGGGGTGCGAGGAGCCGAGCCGGGGGGGCGGCTGGCGGGGGGACACTCCTCCTTTCCGGGGGCGGACGTGCCGGATCGTCCCGCGGGGCACCCCGGCGCGGGGCCGGTGCCAGGGAGGAGCCCGCGGGCGCTGCAGGCGGCGTCCCCCCGCCCCGCGGCGCAGCTCCGGTTTATTACCCTGGAGCCAGCCCCGCGCCTAGCTCCCCGCCTGGGTGACGCCACGGCCGGCCTGGGTGACGTCACGGCCGAGCAGGGTGACGTCACGGCCGGGCAGGTGACGCCACGGCTCTCCCCCCCCCCACCACCGCCGTGTCGTTCCCGGCGGGGGCCGGCGGGTGGCGCTGCTGCCCCGCCCGCCCGCGGTGGGCCCCACCCGGCGCCGTTGCCCTTTGAAGGGGGAAGTCTCGCGAGAGCGGCGCGCGGCGCCTTCCCCGGAGAGCGGGGGAAGATGGCGGCGGCGGCGCCAACAGCGGCGGCAGCGGCGGCGGGGATTGCTGCTCCCGCGGCCGAGGGTGCCGAGCCCGCCCCGGACCCTCCCGCCGCCGAGCCTCCGGCTCCGCCAGAACCGGGCGCTACCGACGCCGAGACCGGGTATGGCTCTCCCTCCCCGCCGGCCCAGGCCCAACTCCTCCCCCCCACGCCCCCCCCCAGCGCTGGGAGCAGTGAGGGGACCGGCGGGGGTCCCCCCGCCCCCGGGAAGCCGTGGGGTTGCGGGTGGTCCTTTGGCCCCAGCGATACCGGGGGTGCCCGGGGTCCCCGGCCCGTGCTGCCGGGGAGGGTCCAGTCCATGCCAGGCGCTGTGCCCAGTCTGTCCCAGTCCACACCAGTCTGCCCCAGTCCATGCCAGGCGCTGTGCCCAGGCTCCCCCAGTCCACACCAGTCTGCCCCAGTCCATGCCAGGCGCTGTGCCCAGTCTGCCCCAGTCCACACCAGTCTGCCCCAGTCCATGCCAGGCGCTGTGCCCAGTCTGCCCCAGTCCACACCAGTCTGCCCCAGTCCATGCCAGGCCCTGTGCCCAGTCTGTCCCAGTCCACACCAGTCTGCCCCAGTCCATGCCAGGCGCTGTGCCCAGTCTGCCCCAGTCCACACCAGTCTGCCCCAGTCCATGCCAGGCCCTGTGCCAAGGCTGCCCCAGTGTACACCAGTCTGCCCCAGTCCATGCCAGGCGCTGTGCCAAGGCTGCCCCAGTCCACACCAGTCTGCCCCAGTCCATGCCAGGCGCTGTGCCCAGTCTGTCCCAGTCCACACCAGTCTGCCCCAGTCCATGCCAGGCCCTGTGCCAAGGCTGCCCCAGTGTACACCAGTCTGCCCCAGTCCATGCCAGGCCCTGTGCCCAGTCTGCCCCAGTCTATGCCAAGCGCTGCGCCCAGTCTGCCCCAGTGCATACCAGTTTGCCCCAGGCTCTGGGCCCAGTCTGCCCCAGTGCACACCGGTCTGTCTCAGTCCGCACCAGGCTCCCCCAGTCCACACCGGTCTTCTCCAGTCCACGCCAGGTGCCGGGGCCAGGCTGCACCCCGCCACAGTTCCTCCAGGGCCGAGGTGGGGGCCCCTCTCAGGAACGCGTTTCTGTGCCCGCAGGGGGGATGCCGCCCTGGTCGATGTCACCACAGCTCTGGAGACAGAGTCCGCCAACGGAAAGGACCCCCTGGTAGGTGGCTGGGGGCGGCCGGGGCTCGCTGGGAGAGGCCCAGTCCACAGGGGTGAGTTCTGCAGCGCTGGGACAGGGACGGAATGTGAGAGCGGCCGAAGCTGAACGTGCAGCCGCTCGGTGAGGATGCTGCCTGGACGGCCTCGCAGGGACAATTTGTGTGTCCCTGCAGCAGAGCTGCCCTCCTGGTGGAGCCTGTGCGGGGCTGCGAGAGCTGGGGATCCTGGACTTGGAAGCTGTCCTTGTCTCGTGTGGGTCGTTGCAGGCTGAGGCTTACCTGTTCGCCACACTGCTAGCCCTCTCCCATTTCGGTTTTCTTTTTTTCCCCTCCTCACTAACACATTTTCCCAAAGGATTCTTATTTGGTAGCGATCTAGTGGATGTCAGGGGAGATGCGAAGGCAAGATAGAGCCATGGATTGTATGTGGCGTAGGAAAAGGAATGCAGATATTTTTTTCAGCAGGTAAAGTTTCTCACAAAAATGGTGTCTGGCAATGCCTGACCTGTTGGTAATCTTGGAAAACTGAGAACGCTTATTTGTCCAAAGTCAGAGGTAGGATGAAGATACAGAAAATGAGAAAGTAGTTATTGAGAAAACAAAATCTGAACGTGTTCCTGTGGTTCGGGCGAGAAGGACTTTCTGTCTTGCTAACTCCAGTTTTAGTTCTTTAAAGAATTGTTTTGGAAGTTAAATCCTCACGCGTCTGACTAGTTCTAACTGAATCTGCAAAATAGTTCCAGCTCGTTCACAGCATGGCTGTATCTTGGGGCAGAAAAAAAATTATTCCCTGTAAATTCTCCTGTCTTGACAGGTTACTGCACAACACTTCTTTGCTGTCTGATTCAGTCAATCTTTCAGCCAGTCCAATTTTGCTGATCTGCTCTGGTTGCAGGAGGCTGCTGGAGACAACTCGGAAGTCTTGGATGCTCAGCCGGGCTCAGTGGATGAGGAGAATGGACGGCAGCTGGGAGAGATAGAGCTGCAGTGTGGAATTTGTACAAAGTGGTTCACAGCAGACACGTTTGGCATTGATACCACGTACGTAAGCGCTGCTTAATGCTGGGCGGGAAACTTTGATCAGCAAAACTTGAAGTATTTAGAGAGTGTAAATTCCCAAGGGCCAGGACCATGTCCAGGTCCTTGCACACTTGGAAGCCGGCGTGTTATGTAAATAACAAAAGCCGTGCCCGACACAGCAGGGAGTGTTTGTGTTTGTACATTTCAGCTTTAGAAAAATCTTTGCCCAGACCTCAGGACTGTCAGAGCCACCCTTGGACTTAGTGCTTTAGAGGCCTGTAAACGTTATTTGAAAAGCAGAGTGGGCTTCAACAGACATTCTCAATTGGTGTGAACAAAAAATAAAATCTGCCTGTAAGTGAAAAGTAAATTCAGCTTGCTTTCTAGAACCTATGTGGGTCTGACCTTAAACTTATTAAGTACTTAACTTTTTTGGTTGTATTTTGTCCCTAAGACGTACTCTAGACTTCCAGTTAAAATTCATTGACTCAGATGGAGCTTCTTTTCCAGAGCTTCTGTGTTCTTGTCTCTTATTTTGCTGAATGAATTTCAAGACTTCTTAAAACAAGAAGATGACGCTTCGCTTGCTTAAGTTTTTCTCAAGAGCTTTACAGCTCTTCTCAATGCTTGTGATGAACCTAATTTGATGAAAATATCATTGAACCTGTAAGAGGTTTCTGGTTTTGGAGAGGAAGAGAATAATTAATTTGTTAGCCTGATGGAGTAAAGAACAGTTAATTTCTTAACCTGATGTAGCAAGGGGTACACCAGAACTTACAAATCAGCATGCTCTTTTCCAGATCGTGTCTGCCCTTCATGACCAACTACAGTTTCCATTGCAATGTTTGCCATCACAGTGGGAACACGTATTTCCTAAGAAAACAAGCAAGTAAGTGTAGAAGTGTATTCGTTGAAATTTTGTGCAAGGTAATCCCAGAGGCTTCATTTTATCGAAAGTTGGTGGGAGGGTTCTGCTGAAACTTTTAAAAAATGACTAAAAATCCCATAGTAGCAACAAGTATGTGCAGCTTTTTCTAAAAATATATTGCTGTTTTGCTACTAACTTACTGAGATAGTGAAAATCTTCTGTTTAGTGGAGGCTGCTGGGTTAGGACAGAACTTGAGAGGGTTTTACTGTTATTCAAAGTAGCACGGGTGCTGTGTGGTTAATAATCGTTGTGTACTTGAGTGTGTTTGATCTTCATGAAGTGCAGTTCTAGCTCTGGTGTCTTTTTGTTTTTAAGATCTCAAGGAAATGTGCCTTAGTGCTCTGGCCAACTTAACGTGGCAGTCAAGGACACAAGATGAGCACCCGAAAACTATGTTCTCAAAAGATAAGGTATAGCTTAGCTGTTATAAAAATCGTCACGTATTTACGTAATTTATGATTTCAGTGAAGAGCAAGTTCAAACATACTAGCAGCGAGACTTTCAGACCCACTGTTAAGAGTCAATTTTGTTTGTTGGTTTTTTTTTACAGGATATTATCCCATTTATTGATAAATACTGGGAGTGTATGACAACACGACAGAGACCTGGGAAAATGACTTGGCCAAACAATATTGTCAAAACTATGGTGAGTATTTGGAGCTAAATTCATGGAGGATTTTCTGCGAATGGTACAGTTGTGTGCTGGAGTCCGGACTTAGAGCTAAATGGTGAAGATTCTAATGCTTCTTCTGTAGTTGATATACGTATTAATAGTAAATACTATGATTTAAACACTTGTTAATGAACTTGATATGATCTTACTTGTGTAACTTAAACTCCTCCTCTATGTTAGTGTAAAGAGAGAGATGTGTTCTTGGTGAAAGAGCATCCGGACCCAGGGAGTAAAGACCCAGAAGAAGATTACCCCAAGTTTGGACTTCTAGACCAAGTATGTAATTAGGGATGGAAGGAGAGGGTGCTGGGGGGAGTTGGGAGAAAGGAGGGGGGGTTTCTTTTTGCTGGTGGCTTATGCTCAATCAAATGAGCAAAATGTAGCTGAGTCACACAGGCTCACTGTGTTGTGCCAAGCGATGTGTTGGAGCACTCCAGCACCTGCAGTTCAGGCAAGTTTGACTGAGTATACATCAGATTTTTTTTTTTAATCTCTTTCAGGATCTTGCCAATATTGGCCCTGCATATGACAACCAGAAACAGAACAATGCTGTATCCACAAGTGGAAGCTTAAATGGCAAGTTCTTTAATCAGGCAGTTTTTGAATATTTGGGATTGAGCTGTGTTTTCCCAGTCCTATAGCTGGGTGTCTGTGCAGTTACGTCAGTTGAGATGCTGCGGTCAAACCTGTCACGTGAACTGAGGTTGTGCTTATTGTGTTCAAAATATGTTCAGCCAGTCTTACCGTGCCTTTCTTTAGAGAGAGATTAATTTTACATTGCTGTGAAAGTTCAACTCTTTTCTTCGTGGCAGCCAACTAAATCAAGATGCTTGCAAGAAAGCTGAGCTTGTCAGTTTTCTTCCGTAACAATTTTAATTTACCTACTTGTATTATTCAGATTTCCTGTCTCCCTCACTCCGAGATTTGAAAGTAGTTGGGGAAAGTATATATTATTCCTTATAATCACTGTTATGCATTTTTGCAGAATGACAGCTGTGCTAGCAACTTTGCCTAGCTTGCGGAGATTAGTTGTAGTAGTCTTACTGTACTATTAACTGCTGATGAGATGTCTTTGCGCGCAAGGTTACACTGTTCTATGTTAAACACATTCAGATAGTACCTAACAGGAGGTGTTTGGGCTTTTTAAAACAGGCTTGTAGATGTCTAAGGCTGCATTATCTCAATTTCATGCACTGGTTGTTTTTTCTTTAATTTCTGGAAGATTGACAGATGTGTGGTGCCACTTCTGTTCTTACAGGTGGAGCCTCTTTGGGAGGTGAATATTTACCTTTCAGCTTCTAAAACTTAAGTATTATTGTTTGCAAAGCTTTTTTTGCTCAATTATCTTGGAAGCTAAAGTCAATTAAAAATCAAAGGCGTGCCCTGATGTGATTGCAATAATACTTTAATACAAAACAACAACTTCACGTTTTAATCTTTAGCAGTTAGAAGCTTTTAATTACCATATTCTGCCCCACTTGACTGGTTTCAAGTTTTATTTTCACTTAGGTTTGTTTTTTCTTTGTATGATTTGGCCTGATATTGTTGTAGTTTTAAATCTTAATGCCTAAATAAGTGGTCTGAATCTGTGAGCTGGTATGATATCTTGATTGTTTCGGTAAATAAGTGATGACAAGCTGGAGAGCATCAATGTATGTGTGGACTAAAACTAGCAGGTGCAGCTGAGATCACGTCACGTTTGTGCAGAATATGGTATTCCTTCAATGGTTTGAATCCCTTACACTGTAGGGGGAATGCTGGTAATTTAAAAGCTATGTTTTTAGTTACAACACAGTATGTGGTTTGTAAAGGTGTTTATCTACAGTACATAAAAATTATATAGCTTTCTTTGTAAATCAATAGTGATCTTTTTTGAAATGGTGTAACACTAAAATGCATATACAGATTAACGCATTAAAACGTTACACTGATATTAGTTTGATTACATTTGATGTGCAACTTTTCCTGCACTATATTTTTATTTATGAGTAAAAATTGGGTGCTGTAGTGCAAAATGGTATGCTGTTCAATCGTAGTAGTGATTTGGGTAATGCTGAAGAGAAACACCTCTATTGCTTTTCATTTTTCCTCAACTTAGATATATTTTGTTTTATAGATGGAAAGTTAATGTTGAGTGCTTATTGCTTATCAGTGTCAGAGTGTTCCTGCAGCATAGTGTGTCACTGGGATGATGACTGCTTAAAATCAGATGGTGTGTGCTGTAGGTTGGGGTTTCTGCTGCTTTTGCAGAAATAAATTTGAGCTGTGACTGGAATCTCCATGGAAGCCGATAATAATGCTTTTGAAGTGGATCCCAGTGCTGCTGTCTGTAGATCTTTTGATGACAGAAAAGATTCTTAATTCTCACCTTAAAAACTTGAATTGAGCTCATTTGGTTGATAAATCTCACTTAGTTTCCACTCCAAATTTATACGTTGCAAAAGTTGACTAGAAGCTACGTAAAAGTCCTGGATTTTGCTGTGCTCATTTTCAGTAAAGTCTGTTTTCAAATATAACCGTGGAGGAAGGTACTTGAGCTCTTGAACTGATTTTAATTTGGCTGCTTCTGCCCCGTTGTGCTTGTGGAGACTCTATGCTCACGGGCTCCCTCTGATCATCAGCTGCTTAATATCCCCCGGTTTCTGTGTTAGGAGGAATCGCTGCAGGAGGCAGCGGGAAGGGACGGGGAGCAAAGCGCAAGCAGCAGGATGGAGGGACCACGGGAACAGCCAAGAAAACCCGAAGGTAAGAGGAAAGATGATGTGGTGGCACAGTGACGAGCATCTATAGCAAGGTGGTGTACGCCAGTCAGCGGGACAGCTTCACTTCTGATGCCTTAAGCTGCCTTCCGCCTGTCTCTGCCCTTGGTAGATTTACGGGGCGTCGTGCCATAACCCTGTGATGTTATTGATAGGTCACATGCGAGAAACTGTCTGAAATAGGTGAGTACACGCTCATTTCGTAGATGAGCATGTGCTTGTTTTGCACCGACTGCTTTGGGAGCAGAGCGGTGTGCAGGCCGTGAGCACTGCAGGGCACAGCTCTGTAAGAGGCTGCCCTGCGTTGGGTTGTGACGGAACCACAGCCACCGTGAGATGCCAACCCGTAGCTTTTGTGTTTCACAGCGACCCGTTGTTTTCCGCTCAGCGCTTACCACCCCACGGTTATCCTTTGGAACACCCCTTTAATAAAGACGGATATCGTTACATTTTGGCTGAGCCTGACCCCCACGCACCCGACCCAGAAAAACTGGAGCTGGACTGCTGGGCAGGAAAGCCTATTCCAGGGGACCTCTACAGAGCCTGCCTGTATGAACGAGTCCTCCTAGCGCTGCACGACCGAGGTACGAAACTCGCTAACCGTATGCAAGTTGTATCGCCAGCTCTTCTTATGAGGGGCCATCTGCTGTAACCTCGTGGTACTGGTTAGTGAGGTTTCGGACATAATTATTTTAAGAGATTTAAATGTTAAATCCACTTCTGTGTGTTTGCTTGCCTTTTGCCATCACCGCACGTCAGAAATCACAAATGATTCGCTCTTATCATCTCCTCTCATCTACCGCAGCTCCTCAGTTAAAGATTTCTGATGACAGATTGACTGTTATCGGCGAGAAGGGCTATTCGATGGTACGAGCCTCGCATGGAGTGCGGAAAGGAGCGTGGTACTTTGAAATATCCATGGATGAGATGCCTCCAGACACAGCTGCCAGATTAGGCTGGTCACAGCCACTAGGTAAATAATTCTACCAAATATTTCTGAGCAGTGGCTTTCCAACTGGTTCCTATATTTCTTTCCCCAGTAATTTTGACCTAAGGAGGGTAAGTCGTGTTCAGCTTGCCCACTTCTTCGCTGCTTTTCTTAAAGGGAAGCTCGCTCTGCAGGTGATCTACACCGTGCAGAACTGCAGTACGGGTGGACTCTTTCCGCTGTTGCATGCTTGGCCTTGCATAACCCTGTAGCCAACGCCTTTGTACTAATGGCAGTCGTATTTGTTAACTGAATGTAATTAATTACTGTCCCAAAACCTGAAGTGGGACACAGAGAGGTGCTCCTGCTACGCTGCGTATGTTCACGAAGAAACGTTGGTTTCTGCAGGGAACCTCCAGGCACCTCTGGGATATGACAAGTTCAGTTACTCCTGGCGCAGCAAAAAGGGAACAAAGTTTCACCAGTCGATAGGGAAACACTATTCATCTGGCTATGGACAGGGTGATATACTGGGATTTTACATCAGTCTTCCAGAAGATACTGAGACTGCCAAATCACTGCCCGACACTTACAAAGATAAGGTGAGGTCTGAAGTTCACTATTGGATTAAGCGTTGGCTAGGCGGACGAGTGGAAAACAGGTTGCTCTAGCCTCACTTTTGCCCCCTTTGAGTGCGTCTTTTCCATCCTACCTCTGGGTACCACTGCGCTTCACAGCCGAGAGGTCCACAGCATTGATCTCAAGAAAACAAAATATCCAGAACCATCCAGAGGTTCTGCAAGGAAAGCCTGTGCGTGGCCTACCGAATGAGGTTGCCCACGTCTCACTTAATCTTCTCTTCCCCTCCTGGTTCTCAAATATTTGAGCTGTGTGAATCACTCTTCGCGGGTGCTCTGACACAATAGGCACGCCTGTCCCGGAGCGGGGCTCCTGTAGGTCTGCCCTTCTCTAATATGTCACTAAAGGCAGCAGTTTTTCTGGTTTGCTTCTGAAATGGTGGTTTTTCTGATATTTCAGGCTTTGATCAAATTCAAGAGCTACTTGTACTTTGAAGAGAAGGACTTTGTGGACAAAGCAGAGAAGAGCCTGAAGCAAGCACCCGGCAGCCAGGTGAGAGACTGGCTTAGTGAAGGTATTAATTGCTTGCATTTAACGAGCACAAAGGGAGGCTGATCATTAGTCCTTCATCAAAAAAGACGACTGCTTTTATTAAAGCAACAGTAAACGTGAGCTTAGCAACCCAGCTGCGCCCTTTGCTTGTAATGTTATTGCTGTCGCTTAAGTGATTGTCTGGCGGCAGGTGAAGGGGAGCTGCCTCCTGAGGAATGCTTTGTAGTTCACAAGTAAGGTCATGAAAAGTTAGTAGCAATGGGAAAGAAAAAAAAACCCAACAAACCCTCTTCTTTTTTCTTTTCAGATAATATTCTTCAAGAATGGTGTCAGTCAAGGAGTTGCCTTTAAAGACATCTTTGAAGGAGTTTATTTTCCTGCTATTTCTTTGTACAAAGGCTGCACGGTAAGTAACATATCTTTGAAAAATAATGCCTAAAAGTCTGTCATAGTTCTAGTATTGCATAGAATGTGTGCACTCTGGGAGCATGTCAAGCAAGCGAAGAGGAAAGATGGAGATTATTTTAGTGAAGCAACTCCGGAACAACACTGCTGTTCACTTGTGTGATGTAACTTTATCAAACCGCTGAATGAACGCTCTCCTTTCATGCCAAGGAGTTTGTGCCTGTGGGCTCGCACAGGGTGCAGGCAGCTCAGCAGCAGGAGGGGATGAGGGCTGAAGACTAAAGAAATTTGCCACTTTTCTGTATCTAATGACAAAATGTGTTTTCCATAGGTTTCTATAAACTTTGGGCCGTATTTCAAGTATCCACCTAGAGATATCACTTACCGTCCGGTAAGTAACAACTGAAGCTTTTTACCCCCACTTTGTGATAGCCACACAGCGTTCAAACAAAAGGCGGTTGAGATTTTGTTGTGGTGGGGGGAGTTGGTTTATACCAAGCCTGTATCTGGCCTCTTCAGCCTTTGTACTTGGATAGTGTAGCCAAAAGTATTGTATTTAAAAATATTTAAGGACAAATAGCCTAACAAATAACTTGCCTCATTTTTAACTAAATAGTAGATGCTGTCTTGTTCCTCTTGACAGATCATACAGAGCCCCTGTCCTTGCCTGTCTTGGCCTCTTTTATCAGTAAGAGGGCTGAATTCTTGTCTAAGGAAAGACTTGGAAATTTTTTCCCCACCACTAATGTTTTCAGGAGGGAAACAGCCCTGGAATGCTGCTGTACGTCACGGCTCGTGCTGACTGTCTTTCCTTCCCTTTGCAGATGAGTGACATGGGCTGGGGGGCTGTTGTGGAGCACACGCTGGCAGACGTACTGTATCACGTAGAGACAGAAGTGGATGGAAGACGAAGTCCACCCTGGGAGCCATAAATTAAGTGGGCGGCGCAGCGTTAACAAAAACGACACAGTGGGTATCCAGTCAAGTGGTTTTTATTCTAGAGGAACACGCATCACTCGGAACGATCAGCCAGCGAGCAAACAAGCTGAAGCCCGTGCAGCTCTTGACGGCAGGCGTTATGTATATTTGTTACCTGCTGAAGATTCACATGTGCACTATGCTGGAGTCTAAGTGAATGCAGTTTAGTATGTATCGTGCTATTTGTTGGCATCGCTTGGAGTCTTCAGTAACTCTTACAGCGTCGCTAGCTGAAGAGGCAAGTATTGTGTTGAGGTGACTTCTCGTGTGATGTACCTGGGTTGTAACAGTCATTTGTTCCGTGCGAGCGGGCTGTAGTTGGACCTACCTGCTGTGTGTACGCGTGCAGAAGCCACACTGACACTTCTGCTCGATGGCTAATTGTAAACAACAGCTTCCGGCCAGAGGGATTGTGTTGTTACAGACTACTGCATGTAAGACTGAAATTTGGGCATCTGTCCAAACTATTTTTTTTTCCCCCCACAAACTGGAAACCAGTTTAAAAATAAAGGCTTTAAATCTTACTTTTTTGGTTTTTTTGGGTTGTTTTTTTTTTTTTTTTTTTTTCTTCTGACTTGCTATGGATGAGATCTCGCAAGCTGAAGATCTCCTGCTCACTGCATTGACAAGTTTACGATGATCGTCATTGCAGAGCTTTGAATAAATAATTTGACACCATGTGTGTGTCTGTAGAAGAAAAATAAATTAGAGCTGCTTCACTGGGGGAGAAGGGAATAACAACATTTCTGGGTAAGTGCGTGCATGCTGTGTTTGTGTTTCGGGGGAAGGAGGGGAATACAATTTGAGGCTAAGCAAGTCCTGTGTTTGCCCCACTGAGCATGTGCTGGTCCTTCTGCCTTCCCCGTGTAATAACTAATTAGCCAAGGCCTTTAATAGCAGACACCACTAATTAAAGCTTTATTTATTTATTGAAACTAATTAGTTAGGGAGGTCGCAGGGGCCTGACTGGGCCGGCACATGCTCAGTGCAGCAAATGCAGGACTTGCCTCAAATTTTTGGCCCTGCATTTGCACAATGAACACATGCTCGCTCAGGCCCCTGCGACCTCCCTAAGTAATGAGTTTCAATAAAGAAGGCTTTGTTTATTTATTGAAACTATGTATGAATTAGTGCTGCCTACTATTAAAGGCCTTGGCTAATTAGCACAGGCTGTAATTAACTTGCAGCTGACTTACCCCATTACAAGATTCCCTACTTCACCCCTGAACAAAGCACTACAGCACAGCCTGCGGTCAGCAGCTCACGGCCACCGTCCGGGCCAGGCGCTCCCGGAGGTGGTTGGCAAAGTCGACCTGCGTCTGGGACAGCACCTGGTTGATGATGGTCTTCGGCAGCCAGCCCTGGAGAGGAGCAGACACAGCCCGTGAGCGGAGCCTGCCTCGAATAGCGAGTCCTGCTTCTACCTTGAGAGGTTCCCTGCGACACGTACCTTCAGGTCAATGCTGAGAAGCCACGTGAGCTTGGTTTGCGAAGGACGGCCGGGCAGCGGGCGCAGGATCATACACGTGGGACCGTTCTCAGCTCTGTGAGAGGACAGGGCACGTGTTAGAAAGCAATGTCTGATCTGGAGTCACAGGTACAGCCGTGCTGAACCACTTTGTGAGTTAGGGTGTCCTTTGCAGGTCCTGTCTGAGCCAAAACCCATTACTCTGAGCCCATACTATGAGCTACTGTGTGAATCTTTTCACTAAACACCCCTGTGAGTGAGCACAAAAGGTGATTACCTTATAAATCCTTCCTGTTCTGGCATAGCTCCGTATTTTGTGGACATGCCGGCCAGGACGCAGGTGGAGCCGCGTCGCTTAGCGCATCGGACGCTCACAAAGTCCCGTGGTCCCACAATGTTACCAGGCGTAGCGGCCGCCTTCTCGTGGGTGATCACCGTGTCCTTTCCAATCTTCTGGAGAATCTGGACAGTTCAGAATTAAAACATTAATTTGAAGTATTTATTGCAAGCATAGCCAAAAGCTAGCTTTGATTACCGCATGTTCGAGTACACGCTCTTAGAAAAACTCAGTGCCTATAGTGAGAAAAATTGCAAATAAGTGCTTCATCCCAGAATACAGAACATTAATTTTCAGGTATCAAAAAGGGAAAGTGTTTCACTTATTCCAGACAAGATGTGGAAGAGCAAAATGCTCTTCCCTTCCCTGCACATTGGGCTACTGTGCTATTTCTCCTCCAGTAACAGTGCAAATCTAACAAGAGCTGGCCCACTCCCTTGCAGCGCATTCCCTGCGGAACAGGAACACGCAGCCCGCCGCGGCAGACGCACTCCCGCTGCAGCACAAGTTCCACGTCTGCTGTCGGAACCGGACAAGATAAAGTCTGGCTTCTCGTTTCCTGAGGACCGGGTGGAGAAAGCCCCGTCCTGCTGCTGCCATGGGCAAAGCGGTTCCTTGGCCCTTCTGCCACCAGAGAGAGCCACACGCGGGTGGGAAGGCCCGGCTGAGCCAGGGCTGATGTGCGCTTCCTACCTTGACTTCTTTGACGTTGGGGTTCCAGTCTCCCATCTGCTCCATGTTGTCCACCAGCTCGCTGTACACCGCGTCCAGGGGCTGGTCCACCACCACCTCGAGTCGGAACACCTTGCCCACGTCCGGGAGCACTTTGCTCAGCACTTTGTCTCCATTATCCTGGGAGAGGGGAAGGCAGAATGAGCGTCACAAATCTTTACGGGAGGACCGTGTCACTCTGCTGCAAAGCAGAGCACCTACCACCACCGTCTCTGTCTTCCAGCCGTCCTGGTCCCCGAGGATGCTGAGCGATTTCTGGAGGGCTTCCTCTCCTTGCTTGATGTACGACATTTCCATCTCGCTGAAGGGCTTCTCCTCCAGCCTCAAGCCTGCGCGGGGTCAGACAAAAGCAGGAGTGAGTATAGGAACACGGCACAGTTCACTGACACGTCCTAACGCCAGATAAGTGTTATCCACAACAAATACACTTCCCTGTGCCCAGGAGCTGGGGAAATAAACTCAATTCCCGCGCTCGCCTGCCTTTGCCCTTCGTTTAGCAAAAGCCCAGGCGACCCACGCGCAGGTTTTCCTCTCCCAAGCCCTGACCCGTGACGGTCACCGCCCGGCAGGAATGGCCAGCCCCCGTCTGCTGGTCACTTACTGAGCAAGGAGCTTCTTCGGCGGACGTGGTTAATCCAGGTGCTGGGTCCCGTGCTGCGGCAGGCGAGCTTGCTCAGCTCCTGGCTGATGGCGACAGCGGCTTGTCTTCTCAGACCTGGGAGCAGAGAGGGAGAGAGAGAGAGAGCGCGTCACTCCCCAGCACCACGCTGCAGAGGGTTTAATAATTTTTTTCTTTTTTTTTTTTTTTTTTTTTGGTAATTTAAACCTACAACGTTGAAAAAAAATCTCTGCTCGCTGCCTTCGCTGGAGTCCCTACAGGCACAGGGAGCAGCTGAGTGCCACCGCACTGCCCCGGGACAGAAGCCGTCCTGCACAACCCGGGCTTTGCTCCAGGTCCGAGCCACGCAGCACGCGAGGAGCGAACAACAGTCGTAAAAATACCGAGCAGTAACTGCGCGGGGGCCCAGGAAAGGCCATAGGAAACGGAGTACAAGAAAACAAAATCCTCGCAGCCAGCGGGAGCGCTACCTACAGCTGCGCCCCGCGTTCACCCAGCCGTGGAGACGGTAAAACACAAAACCCAGAAAGCCCCAGGGCACGGGGTGGGGGTAGCATCCCCAGAGCCTCCCGCTTCGTGAACCCCCCCGGTGAGGGGCTCCCCCAGCCTCGCGTCCCGGCCCCTCACCGGTCATGTTGCGCAGGTGCCGGTAGGAGATGGCGGCGCAGAGCTTGAAGGTGGCGGGCAGCATCTCCCTGGCGCAGACGGAGCCGTGGGCTGCGGGCGGGCGTCTCTGCAGCGAGCGGCTCCTCTGCCCCGGCTCTCCGAGCGCTCGGCCTTAAATACGCCGGCTGAAGGATGCTGGCTTGTCAGCAGGGAGATAAGAGCCATCACTTACGGCAGGGCCCCGCGGGCCAAGGCCAGACCCGGCTCCTCGCGCATCTGCCGGGGGCCGCGGGTCACCGCCGGCGCGTCCAGATGCACGCAGCGGGGCGGGCGCGTGCTCGTGCCGGCACGGCGCAGCCCCCACCCAGCCATGGGGGGCACGGGCAGCTCCCGAAACAAGGCGAGGGCAGGAGAGCGAGGCGCAGCCTCCCCGCTCCGCTCCTACAGCGCTTTGCGGGGAATCCCCGTGCCGGGGACAAACACGGGGGCCACGGCACGGCTGCCCCCGCACGGGTCATTAGCTGGGGATAACAAGGGATAACAATCAACTATGACACGTAACGATGGATAAAGGTGGATAACAACGGATAATAACAGATAAGAACAGCTAACGATGGACAACACCACTTCACAGCACAACCAGCCCAGAATAACCGGCACCAGGCGCAGCCCAACCTGGGCTAACGCCGGGCAGAACAACCGGGGCAGTGCGTGTGCCCCCTGCCCCCAGGACCAGACCCCACCGCAGAGCCTGGGCTGCGCCGGTGTGTTAAAAGCCCCGATGACCAAACCCCGCAGAATGGGACCCCCCCCGGCATCGCCGGCACCCGCAAACGCGCGTGGGATCGGTGGGAACCCGGGATGGCCGCGCACGGCGGGGCAGCACCATGGCAGCTTTATGCACGTCGCATGGACACGAGCGTTTTGGAGGGTGCGCAGTCCTCCCCTTTGCCCCGCAGAGCCCCGCGCTAACACAACCTGTCTTTCAGCCCACAGAGCGCTGAAGATGAAGTGTATTACGCCTCTGAGGCCGGGGCTGGGAGCGAGGGGAGCCCCCGTAGCTCCCCCAGAGGCCGGTTTATCGGCACGGGGCTGGGAGCGGTGGGCAACGGCAGAGCAGCGATAACACTCAAGGATGAAATGACATTTCTGGGATGAGTTACGGCCCCGGAGCCCTGCGCTCCCAAGAACCCGTGAATCACCAGCTGCTTCCCTTGACGTCAGCCCCGGCACCCTCCTGCGGGGAACCTGACCTTCCTCCCCGCTGTTGCAACAACTTGGCCGAGGGGGAGGTCAGCCGCTCGCTGCGCCGGCGTCTCAGCCCCGCGGAGCCCCTCGCCTCCCCCAGCCCCCCACAGACCATTTGGGTCCTACCTGCCATCGGGGAACGGTCCCGCTGCTCCCCGGGACGGCTCCTCTCCGTCGCTTCGCTTCACCACGTACAAGAAGAGACCTCTCGCATCCAACGTCGGTGATGCGCAGTTAGGCGGAGGCGCCGGTGGGACCAGGAGGAAGCCAGAAGCTGCGTCGTCCCCTTCCCAAATGTTTAGTGGGAAATCCCTGCTTGCTGAGCGGTGCGGCAGCCCCACGCAGGCATCCTTCCCGGGGCACCGCCGCAGCTCTGCCCCCGGCCGGCCTTCGTCCGCCCCATCCCCGCACACCTGCACATGGCGGGGAGGAAAAATCAGGAGGGTTTGGAATCCCTGAGCCGCCGCCGGGAGCTCCCAACCCCGGAGCTCGTGCCAAAGGCACGGTGAGACCGAGGGGTGGCCGGGGAGAGCGGGTGAGACCCTCCGGCGAGGTGCATCGCCCCCGGCCCCCCCCCGGCCCTGCTGGGGACGCAGCCGGAGCAGCGCGGGCAGGGGATGCAGCACCGGGGCAGCAGGGAGACCCCCGGGCTGCGAGGTGGCCGGTCGCCGTTATCCCAGAGGGAGCAGCCGCTCCCGGGCACAAGGCCTCGGCACAAGGACACGCTGTTGTTTGTGAGAAGAACCAAAACAGCCGGGACAGAGCCACCCCTGCGGCTCCGGGCGGGAGGGGGGGGGGCCTGCAGGGGCATGAGCCCCTCTGCGCCCCTCGGGAGTGGACATAGGGACAGTCCCGCTGCGCAAGGTGAGCGCCCTGGGTGGCCGGTCCCTGGAGGGGCACGCTGAGACACGCGGCCTGCCGGGAAGCTGCGCCAAAAAGGCACTCAGGACCCTCAGGAAGGTCTGGTTAATTGGCACCCCCCCAGCCCAGACCCTCACCAGCTCCTGACGTCCCCGCGGCGTCTCCCCCAGACGTCCCCCGGGGGTCCCCTGCCGTCGCCTGCTGCTGGGCTGCCCGCTGCGTCCGCCGAGCCTGCGAGGAGAAGGGACGGCAGCCTTCCCGCGGCACCGGGCATGGCACCGCGGCGCTGGGGATGGCACCGCGGCGCTGGGGATGGCACCGCAGCGCTGGGGATGGCACCGCGGCGCTGGGGATGGCACCGCGGCACCGGGCATGGCACCGCGGTGCGGCAGCGCTGCGTGTTGCCACAGGCATCGGGGATGGGATTGGGGTCGCAGCACCCACCTCGGGCACCGGGCAGGCGCCTCTCCCCCAGGACAGGAGGGTGCATGGCCGAGCCCACGCACGCTCCGGCACCGCTCGGGGCAGGGTGAGACCCCGGGCGCAGCTCGGACCTGCCCGGACCCTCGGCTGGCGATGCCAAGCCGGGCCCTGCCGAGCTGGGGGTGCTGGGGGCAACGGGGGTGCACGGCCGCATGTCACACACCAGCAAGGGGACACCCGGGAAGACGGCACGGCCCCGCTCCGGGACGGGCACCCAGCACCCTCCCACCCGCATCCCGTGGGGGCAGGAGGAGGGAGAAAACACCGGGGGAGGCAAAACGGCCACAAAAGCCCCCGTCCCCCCCCCCTCAAAACACCCCCCACGTCCCCGCGCAAAGTCACCACGCAGCTCCGTTTGCAGCTTTTCGCTTAAAAATGTACATCCAGGCGCTCAAGGTACAAATATTTACAACTGTTTACAAATGTACAAAACCGGATCGAATGTAAACCAAAGGCGCCAGAGGCAGAGCCTCACCGGGGCCCAAAGGCACAGGGGCCCGGGCGCCCGCAGCACGGCCCCCCCAGCCCACACGTGCTGTCCCTCGCACACCCACGTGCACCGTCCCTTGCACACCCATGTGCAACCATCCCTCGCACACCCAGCCCCAGGACACGGCTGGGGCACCCCAAGGCTGCCCTGAGCTGTCCCAGGAGGATGGAGGGAGCCCCCCACCCGCCCCCAATTTGAGGAAATTCCCTTTTCTGAGCCCGTTTCACATGGTGGTGGCCGGAGCAGGAGCGGGGAAGCTCTGTCGGGGTGACCCCGTCCCTCCCGCTGCAGCACGGCCGGGGAGAGCCGGGGGTGTCCCCCCCACTCCAAGGCTGCCTTTGTTTGTATTTGGAGAACGCAGATAAACCCGCAGCCCCCCCCGTGCCCGCAGAGGTCGCGCACCGAGCCGGCGATAAGATAACGGGCTCAAATGCAGCAAAAATAGGTCCCTGCCCTGGCCCCTTCCCCGGCAGCGGCCGGGGGGTGCCCGGGGGTGGTCCTGCAGCAGGAACCCCCCAGAACAGGCTGGATGCGCCGTGGGGCCGGGGGAACGGGGACCGGGGAGCTGCCAGGGTTGGGGTCGGGCAGACTCCGCTCCTGCCCCACTGCCCCTCCGTCGCTCCCTGCCCGCGTCCATCCGTGCCAGCATCCCGCCTGCCTCCACGAGCATCCCCGGGGACCCCAGCCCCGGCGCCGGTCCGAGAACACCCTGAGAGGGCACAGGGGGGGCTGGGGGCTCCCCCGGGATGGCGAGAGGGGTCAGGACGGGGCCGGGGCTCGGCAGGCAGAGTTGGCCGCCGGAGGGTGTGAGTTCACGGCGGCCGGGGCCGGGGGGTGGATGGTGGTGCCGATGGTGTAGTCGGCCGGCTGTGAAGGACAGACAGACAGATGGCACGTGGTGAGCTGGGGGGAGGGTCTTGGGGAGACCCCAAGGTAACCCCCCTCCCAAAAAACACCCCCATGTCTCTTACGTGGCGTCGGAAGAGCCTCTGCAGAAGGCTGCGCTTGGGCGGCTCGGGCAGCTGCCTCCAGTCGAGGTCGGGGGAGCGGGTCCCGCTGGGTCCGAACACGTTGAGGTCCTTGAAGCACTCGGTCTCGATCATCTGGGGGAGCCAGGTCACCAGGGGGGACGGGCACAGGCAGCCCCGGCGGTGCCGCAGCAGGGCTGGACCCCCCCCAGAGCCCCGCGCCCCCGCTACCTCATTCTGCCAGGGGATGGAGACGCTGCCGGTGGCGAACTTGGCGTAGAAATCGTTGTCGGTTTGGTCCAGGTTGACGCCCTTCACCGTCGAGAACTGCTCAATGTCCAGCACGTCCTTGCAATAAACCGCCCGGGGCTGCGGGAGCCGGAGAGGTGTCAGCGTGGGGAGCGGGGCTCACCCCCCCCGCCGTGGGTGCCCACCTTCGCCCTGCCCTTACGTCCGGCACGAAGGAGGGCGTCATGATGCCGGCCTCCAGGCGCTTGAAGTTGATGGTCCTGAAGAAGGGATGGCGCTTCACCTCGGCTGCCCCGTCGGCCCCGCAGCCCAGCCGCTGCTTGGGGTCCTTGGCCAGGAGCTGGGGAGGGGGACGGGGGGGTCACGGCGGGGGGACTGAGCCGGCCCCGGCCCCCCATGGGGACCAGCCGCTCCCCAGCTCACCATCTTGCAGATGGCCTGGGCGTCCTCGCTGAACTTTTCCGAGTAGGGCTCCTGGTCCTCCTGCACCCGCTTCTCCACCTCCTCCCGCTTCACCCGCTCCTTGCGGGCGCGGAAGGGCGACTGCCCCTCGATCATCTCGTACACCAGGCAGCCCAGGCCCCACCAGTCGGGGCTGAAGGTGTAGCGCTCGTTGTTGATCACCTCCGGGGCTGCGAGGCACGGCCCCAAACCCGTCAGCGGCCAGGCACATCGCGGCATGGGGACCCCCGGCACAGCCCCCACACTCACCCATGTAGCCGACGGTGCCCACGCGGCCGCGGATGGTCTCCCCCTCGGGGATCTTGATAGCCAGCCCCAGGTCGGAGATCCTGATGTGGCCTGGGGCAGGGAGGGGGTTGAGGGCATCATCCCAGGGAATGGCCACCCCACATCCCCGCAGGTCCTCCCCAAAACACAGCCGGAGCCCCCCCAGGAGGCACAGAGAGACGCATCCCCAAAGCCAAGAGCACGGACAGCGCCAGAGCCAGCAGCTCCCTCCTCACCATCATCATCCAGCAGGATGTTCTCCGGCTTCAGGTCCCTGCAGGGACAGACAGATGGACGGCTCAGCACGGAGCCGTCCCATCCAGCCGCCCCGCTGGCCCCCCCGCGCCCACGCCACGCTCACCGGTAGACGATGCCCTCCTGGTGCAGGTGCTGGAGGCCGCAGCAGATCTCCGCCGCGTAGAAGACCACGCGCTCGTCCTCGAAGCCGGGGTTGCCCATGTTGTAGATGTGGAACTTGAGGTCGCCGCCGTTCATGATGGTCAGCACCAGGCAGAGCGCGTCCTTCGTCTCGTAGGCGTACGCCAGGCTCACCTGCGCACCCACCCCGGCCGTCAGCACCGGCCCCGGCCCCCCCCCTGCTCCCCGGCCCCCCCCCCCGCAGAGCACCACACGCACCACGAACCGGCTGTTGACCTTCTCCAGGATCTGCTTCTCGTTCAGGGCCATCGCCTCCCCTTTCCGCTTCTTGATACGCTTCTTCTCCAGCTTCTTGCAGGCGTACATCTTCCCCGTGGCCCGCACCTGGCAGGCGCACACCTTGGGGGGGGAACAGCATCAGGGTGAGAGCCCCTCCCAGCCCACCATCACCCCCCCTCCTCCCCCATGGCCATACCTCTCCGAAACCGCCCTTGCCCAGGATGCGGTACTGCCGAAACGTGTCCTTGGTGACCGACTGCCTGAAACGCACAGCCCCGGGCACATCAGCCCTGCAACCCCCAGGCCCCCACCAGCCAAAACCCCCCCCCCCCCCCCGACTCCCCCCTCACCTCTCCAGGTACTTCCACTGCAGGAACCGGTCGAAATACATGCTGTCGCGGTAGTCGGCGAAGGGGTCCCCGCTCAGGTACTCGTGCAGGGGGCTGCGGGGCGGGAGGGGACGGTCGGCGTCGCCCGCAGCCCCCCCCCCCCTCCCAGGGCGCCCGTCCCCGGGCAGCGCACTCACCGCAGGCAGCTGCTGAAGAGGTCCTTGCAGGGGCTCTTCTGCAGGTCCTGCAGGCACCGGGTGGCGTGGGGCTGGCCGACCTCGGGCAGGAAATCCGGGGACTGCGAGGGGAGCAGAGGGATGCACACCCCCGCGTCCCACCCGCGATGCTGGCTGGGCGACGGGTGCCACCAGGATGCCCAGAGAGCAGGGACACAGCCCCACGGCCAGCGAGGGACCCCCCCCATCCCTGCTCCCACCGCATCCTGCCCTTCCCGCCTCGCGGGGGTGTGGGCGAAGCCCCCCCGGGACTCACCTCCTGCTTGAGGAACCGGCGGATGATCTCCTCCCCCATCTCTTTCCGCTTCTCATCCGGGGAGAGTTCGTAGTCCGCCTGGGATGCCCGGGGGAGAGGAGGGGGCTGCAGACAGTGCACCGGGCACAGCTCTGCCCTGTGCCCCCCGTGGGGCGAGGGAGCCGCCTGCGCCCACCCCACGGGCACCGGGGGCTGCCGCGGGTGCTGGCGGCGCTTGGGGGTCTCCCGCGCCGCTCCCCGCAGCAGGCAGGGCAGGGGGGCAGGGAGCCAGGCCCGCTGCAGCCCGGGCAGCTCTAGTTATTCAAAAAGGGGGGGAAAGATGTCCTGCGAGAGCCCCAGGAGCCCCAGGAGCCAGCGGCTGTTCGACAGGGACACGTTTCCCACCGGCAGCCCCCACGGCTGCCGGGTCCCCGCGCACCCGAGAGGCTCCGGCTGCTCCCCCCGAAAGCCCACCCCGCCGTGCAGGGCACGCACCCGCTGCTGACCCAAACCCTGAGCACTGGGAAACACGGATCGTTTGACGAGGCTCGTGTTCCGAGCATCCGCGATCTCCTGGCACCGGGGGTAAACCTCGCCGCCGCCACGGGCGGCCTCTCCAGCAGCACCCTGAGCTTGCTGGGACCAAGAGCCCCCTTCCTCCGGCGCAACCCCGAGAGAAACCCGCAGTGCGCTGGGATGGGGTGGTCTCTGCCTTCCCCGCGGCCCCCCGGGTACCGCTCCACAGCCGCTCTGTGGGGCTCACGCCGCAAACCTGCCAGGGGACCGGGCCAAACCCCGACCAGCCCCAGCCCGGGAAAACGCCTCTGCGCGTCGGCGTCCCCCAGCAGAGCCGGCGCGGTGGCATCCCGCGGGGTCCCTCACCACGGCGTCCAGGAAGCGGATGCAGCGCAGGAGCTCCGGCCGCGTCTCGCAGAACTGCCGGAAGAGCAGCCGGCCGATGGGCTGCTTCTGGCACAGGCTGCCGTAGTCCTGCTCTGCAAGGGAAGGCGGGACGTGCCACGCACCGTGCCGAGCACACCCCACGGCCCCGTTGCCCGCCATGCCCCCCCCCCAGCGCGGCCACCACCCGCCAGCCGGTTCTGCCGGTTCCCGGTGCCCTCCCCGGCTCACCCAGGCCCTTCCGCAGCTCATCGCACTGGCTGACGTGCGGGAACCGGAGGATCTCCCTCCACTTCTTGCTCCTGCCTTTCCGCTTGCCGCCACCTCCTGCAGCCGGGACAGAGGGAGAAGGAGAGGTGATGCCGGCAGGACGGGCAGTGCCGCCCCGGCCCGGCCAGCAACGGGGGGAACGGGGCACCAGAGCCCCTGCCCGGTCCTGCAGCGCTGCCTGGTTTGGGGTTTCCCCCCATCCCACCACTGCCGGTCCCCAAAACCCACCGCTCACGGGCATACCCGCACACCGCCAGCGCTGGGGCTTTCGGCAACTCTAAAGCCACGTGGGAAAACACGCTGTCAGCCCTGGGGAGGGCTCCGACCCCCGAGGGGACCCTGGCCCGCAGCAGCCGAGGGGATGCCCACCCGGTCACGGCTCCCAGCCCCACTCCAGGGCAGGAACGGGATCCCCCTCGGCACTGCCCGATGCCGGGGGAGGCCGAGCCCGGTGGGTGCAGACTTCCTCCCCGAACGCCACCGCGGCCCCGCATCGCTCCTCCCGTAAACATCTGGTTTCCTTATCTCCCCCCAAAACCGCTCCTTGTGCCCGCGGGGCTGCAGCAGCCCGGCCTCTGCCTCCTCGGGGACGGGGACTCTCCGGGGACGGGGATGGGGCAGAGGGATGGCCCCGCAGCAGCAGCCGCTCCTCGCGGGTGGATGCTTGACGTGTGAAGTCATCCCTGCAGGGACCTGACATCACCGCGGCGGCTCCGAGCTGGTGGCCGGCCAGCACCGCCCGCCGCTGGCCCCGGTGACGCCGAGGCGAGCCTGCGGGACGCCGCGGTGCTGGGCTTCGGCGGGGCCCGGCGTTTCGGCCGGGCAGAGCTTCCTGCCGTCATCGGCTCGTTTCCTCCGGCAGGAATAGCCCCGCGCCAGCCAGCGGAGCCGCCTCGTCGGCGAGAGTCCCCGGGCACCCTGCTCACCCCGACACCGGCGGCACGGGGTCCCGAGCGCTCGGCGCCCCAGGAAGAGGAGCAGCTGCTCCCCTCGTCCCACGGCGCCCAGGCTGGAGCCCCCGGGGCGGCTGGCACGGTGCTGGGTGCCCAGGCAAGCAAAGACCCTCCTCCCGCCCCAGGAACCATCCGACACGGGCGGCCCAGGCAGCCCCGACCCCGCAGGGATGCTCAGTGGCCGCGGCGGCATGGCCGGGCTCAGCAGCACGCTGCCCACGCCAATTCCCTCCTACCGCTTCTTCCACAGACCCTGCAGGTATCAGCCCCCCCCCCGGGGCACCCCGCACCGCCCCACGCTTTACAGTGCTCCTTCCACATTTCAACTTGTTTGCTGCGACGACAAAAATAAATCAACGCTCATCACCCACGCCCCAATGCCTCTCCCCCGGGGACACGCTCTCGGCCGGGCTCTGCCGGAGCTCACTGCGGGCCAGGACGGTGCCGCGGGGTAAAGGCTGCGCACTGGGAAGCTCAGAAGTGTTTTACCTCCACACGGGTTCCTGCTGCAGTGTCCTCTTTCCCCGGTCTGGTCCCCCCCTGTAGCGCGCCAGGCACGGCACAGCCAGGGCGCGTGGGGAAGAGCACCGTGTCCCAGTGCACGTCCCATCCCCAGCGCGTCCCCGGGTGAAACTGCACCAAAACTGACCGGCGGCAGAGCCACCCAGCTGCCACCGAGAGCCCAGGGCAGAGAGGGAGCGGGACCCGCTCCTCCACCCGCAGTGTGCTCAGGCGAAGCAGAACCCCTCCCATTCTCTCCCAGCACCCCCGGACACCACCGCCTCTCCCACCCCAGTGAGGGAGGCCGAGACGTGGGTCCCACCAGGACACGGCGCTGGAGCCCACGCCAGAGCCAAAGACCTCAAAATAAAGTGGGGAAAAAAAAATACATACAATCCTTGTGCTGAGCCGGCTCAACCTCCCCGGGCAGGCGGGAGCGCCGGTGCGCGCTGTCTGCTCCGGCCGCACACGGCTGCCCCCGGGGGTTTCAGCTCCCCCGGCGCACTGGGCTGCACCCCACGGCCCCGGACCTGGGAAGTGGGGTCCCCCCGGCGCCGTGGCAGCCTGGGTGGCTTTCCACACTGGCCAAAAATCACCATTTCCATCTCCACCGCAGGCACCTGCGCAGGCAGCGCGTGCCTCCCCGCGGGCAGGGCACCCGTGGGACGAGCAGGTAGCGGCACCGAGCCCCAACGCCAGCCCGCCGTGGGGCAGGACCACCCCGGCCCGTGTCCCCCACCGCAGCCCCTCTGCGGAAGCGGCCCTGGCGTCGCCTCAGCTTCCCAGGGTGGAGCAGGATCCTGGCGGAGCCGCACGAGGGGCTGGCAGCCTTTCCTGGCCCGGCGTGGGGCTGCAGGCAGGGCAGGGGGGCCCGGGCACTGCCACCCCCCCGCCAGCACGGCCCCCTTGGTGCTGGGCAGCGGAGCAGTGACGGGGACATCCCGGAGGCATCCGGCCCCTCTCCCGCAGCATCCTCTGCTGGGTCAGGGCCGCCGGGAAAGGGGATGCGCTGCCAGCACAAAGGAGAGCCAGTCGCCCGCCGGGCAGCGGGACGCAGCGGGACAGATAAAATGAGAAATCAGCGCTCACCTCGGCCCCGCTCCCCCCAGGTGAACCGCACCGGGAACCCCGGTGAGGACGCTGCCGCTGCCGAGCCAACCGCGGCAACCAGGAAAGCTGCTGAAAGCAAAATAAACCCTCTCCTCGGCGGAAAGGAGCCCACGTACCAAACGGCACGGCACGGCACGCGTGGGGAGGTGTGTTACACCAACACAGCTGCCGGCAGCGAAACCCCGCGGCAGGCAGGAGCGTGTCGCCCCGGGTCCCCGCCACCAGCCGGCGTGCGGTGAGACGGCATCGATGCCCGGCGAGGCGCGGACCCGGCTGCCCCCACGAGCCATAAATCCTTACTCACCGCCTGTTATCTCCTCCGCGCCCGCGCGCTCCCGGGTTTTTATCCCGGGCACTTCCGCGGGCGGACGAGCCCTTTTGGCTCCCTGAGCTTTAGGAGCCCTCGGGGACATCACTCCTCCCTCGAAAGCTCCAGTGGCCCCAGCAGAGCGCTGGGCATGAAGCTGGGGATGGGGGGGAGCAGCCCCCCTCCAGATCACCTTTTGGGGGGCGCAAAGCCCCCCGGGTGCAGAGCGGGAAGGGCCACGAGGCCGCAGCGAGCAGCCCCGCAGCGGAGCACGGTCCTTTCGAGGGGCGCAGCGAGCGGCAGCAGCTCGGGGAGGAATGGTGCGAGCCCCCTCAGCACACCCCGCGGACGGAGGAATTTGGCCAAATGCAGTAAGAGGCGGCGGCGATGGCTGCTCCGGGGTTGCGGGGTGGACCCCGCCGAGCTCCCTGCGCCTTCCAGCACGAGGCCCCCGGGCGCGGGGACCCCCAGCCACAGCCAGGGGGGGCTCAGCTTTCCCCTGGGGCAGCTCCTGTCCTCCCCACGCCGCCGGGGAGGGAAGTGGGACCCAACCCTCGTCCCGCTCCGTTTCCCGGCTTCCGGCGCCTCTCGCACCGACATTAACCCGTTTGGCGCCCACAGCGCCACGGCAGAGCCCCCCCTCACCCTCGAGGCCAAAACCCCCTTCTCCGGCTCCGGCTCAGACGAGGCTCCGGCTCACGTGGGCGGCCGTCGTGCATCCCATGGGAGAGGAGCAGGGCCAGCCTGGAGCGGGGAGCATCGCTGCGAACGGTTCGGCTGCCCCAAGTTCCCGACGCCCAACCTCTCCCTCCCCAGCACCTCTCCGACCCTGCACGTGGCATCTCCGGTGCTGCTGGAAAGGAGCACGGTGGGGGTAAGGAAACCTTTTGAAGACAGCGATTTGCAAAAAAAAAAAAAATAAAAATAAAAAATGGGATGACCTCCAAGCCACCCCGTCCCCCGCCTCACCCGCAGGGCCGCGCCAGCGGCTCTCGGGGCCGTTTGCTTTTCGGTCACAAAGGTGTAGCGACGAGGGCGCCGGTTTTTCCAAAGGAAACCAAAAGCAAACAAAGGCGCCCGCGCCGCCCCGGTAGCCCGTGCCAAGCCCCGCTTCTGGAGGGGCGCGGACGCCTTTGGGCCCCGCAGGCCTCACCCCAGCAGCCGGCGGGGCTCACACCGGGGCGGTGGCACCGGCACCCGCCAGCACCGCCGCCGCACCGGCGGGGCCGTGGTTTTCCCGGCAGCGGCCGTCCCGCTCGGGCCTGCACCGAACCGCCCCGGCACCAGCGAAGTTGTACTCACACGGGCCCCGTCCATGCCAGCCCCGTCCCGCGGGCACGGCGGGGACAGACGGACGGACCGACGGCCGACCCACGCCCTGAGCCCGGGGCGCCCCGGCACACGCATCGCTTGGGGAGACGGCCCCTGAACTGCTTTCCAAATTCCGCGCCGCGGGGTCGGCACGGCGTGGGGGGGGGCGTGGGGGGGGACACGGGACACACGGACGGCCGCGTCCCACGGCGCGGGGGGGGGGGGCAGCGGCGATGGCAACCGCGATGAGACCCCCCCCCAACCCACCACCCCGGGTCCCGGGGTGCCCCCGGAGGAGGGGTGGGGGGTGCCCCGAGCCGAGGGTGCCCGCCGGGAGGGGGGGGGAGCCGGGACACAGCGTGGGAACGGCCGCGGGGAGCGGGACGGGGCGGGCGCCCGGGCGGTACCTTCGCGGGCCTTCAGGAGGACGGTGTTGGCCACGATGTTCTCCAGCTCCATGGCGCGGTGAGGCGGCGGGGGGGGGTGCGGCGGGCGGCGGAGCAGCCCCCCCCGCCCGCACACCATGCCCGGCGCGGCGCTGCCCCGGCCCGGCGGCGCGGGGCGGTCCGGGCGCCTCCCGGGGGGGGGGGGGGGGGGGAAGGGGGGTGGGAGGAAGGAGGGGGAGGAGGAGGAGGAGGAGGGGGGTGCGTCACCGCCGTGACGTCACGGGCCGCCCCCTGGCGTCACGGGCTTATGTAAGGGGCAGCGCCGCGCCCCGCCGCAGGGGAGCGCCCACCCCACTTCGGGGCTCCCCCTCCACCCCCACCTCCGGGAGGGGGGCACCGACCCCCGGGAGGGGGGCAGCCTTCCTCCCCCTCCCCCCCCCCCCTCCTCCCCCTCAGCCCCCCAGAAACGAGACCCCAAAGCGACAGAGCATCGCCGCCCCCAATCCCCCCCGCAAACACCCCACTGCCCCCCCAAAGCAACAGGGGCAGCAGAACAACGAAACCAAATAAAAAACCCCCGTTTCCTCCCGGCGGAGATTTTCCGGCTGCAGGAGCCGCCGCCGCCTCCAGAAAGCCCTTTTTTTTTTTTTTTTCTCTTTTTGTTAAAGCAAGAAATCGCATTTCCTTGTTTACGCCTTCCGTGCCACGGAACTCACAACACCCCACCGGAGCCCCCACGAGTAAACACGGAGGGAAGGCACGTTTTCTCCCCAAAAGCGGGACGCCCACGCAGCCCCGGCCGTTCGCTTTCCAGGGGGGCCACGGTCAGACCCGTTCCTACCGGGTGGGCGCACCGAGAGCGGAGCGGAGCTCATCCTGCACAGAAACATGCCGCTTCGGAAGAGAAAACCCACTCGTGGGGGGACGCCCTCCCCTGCCACCCCCCCTTCCCAGCACAGGCGCTTCCCCGAGAGAGCGTTTCGCTCCGTGGGGAAACAGAGTGACAGATTTTGCGGGGAGAGCGCGCTCCGCTCGCCGCCGAGGTTCGCCCTTCCCTCGCCTGCGCGCGGGAGGCTCCCGTGGCCTGGCAGCCGCCCAAAGCCAACCCAACGCCAACCGCCGCTTACGGCCACCGTCACCGAACAGCGTCGCGACACACTCAACACGGAGTCTCCTACCTGCCGCAGCCACGCCAGCTCCTCCAGAGCACCCAGGTGAGGGCACGCTGCCGGCGGCGGAGGGGGTGCAGTGCCCCAGAGCCAGCCCAGCTGCAGCAGCTCCTCATCAGCGGTAATTAGTGGGTTCAGCTGCAGGGGAGCAGCCGCAGCCTGGCTGGGGGAGGCAGCAGCCCTTGTCAGGGTGCAGGGGGACCCAGGTCCTGCGCCCCGTCCCGCAGGGAAGGATTTTGCCACATCTTTAAGCTTTTCCTCAGGGCGAGCCCGCCCCGTGGCAGCACCGAGGGTCCCGCTCACCCCCTGCGCGGCGCCCGCGGGGACAAGGGTTGGCATGAGGGTCGTTGTCCCAAGAGAGGGGAAACCATCAGGCCCTGAACACAGGCAAAACCATCGTTGTCGAGAGCAAGGATTTATTTACACGTCAAGGAAAACTCTCACCCAGAGTCACGGGAGGAGGAAAAAGCAAACCAACCCAGAGGACCAAGCGATTTGCCTCCTGAACACAAACGCTCGCGCTCCCCAGCGCGCCTGGCCACCTCAAAGGGCAGCCGATCGCCTTCTCTCCTTCTCCGCAAGGAGAAACTAAAGGCATGACTTTTCTTTTTTTTTTTTTTTTCTTTTTTACAGTAATCTGCGCCACAGAAAACACAATCTGAAAAGAAAAACCGCCTTTCCAAAGAGATCTGCCCGCGTGCGGGCCGATCAGGCAGCACCCCTCGCTCTGCTGCGGAGGAACGGTCCGAGGGACAGCACAGCTAGTACTCGTCCAGGGTGTCTGCCCGCGGGACGGAGAGGCCCCGCTCCTTCAGCGCCTGCACTTTCAGCTTCTCCGACTCCTGCTTGGCCTGCTGCTCCACCCGCTGCTCCTCTAGGATCTCCTCGATGGAGACCTGCTGCAGAGGCGTGTCGCTCTCCTTCTCCAGGTCCTGCAAGAGAAACAGCCCGTTTAGCACCGCAAGGCAGCCGCCGCCACCGAGACCCAACGGCTCTGCTCCTGCGATGCTCCGGGCAGCGCTCCCCACGGGGCAGCTCGGGGCTGGGCCGACGTCGCCTCCATCTCACCGGCCGGGGCAGCGCCGGTCTGGAGGGGGTAAAAGCCAGCAGGGACGGCGAAGGACTGGGGCAGATCTGCATCCGTGTCTCTGCGGGGATATTAACACACACACCTCGTGTGCTTGGGCTTCGGTGACGTCTGAGCGCGTCCTGCAGCACCTCTGGCCAGGCCGCGTGCTCCCGGGGAGAGCGGGCACCGCGGCGCCACGGACGACGTGCTTCACGGCTCTTGCCAAAGTCACTGGAGCGGGACGGCTCCTGAGGCGAGGAGGCAGCCGCGGCAGGGTCAGCCCCAGCCCTGGGCTTACCAGCGCGGCGGCAGCTGGGGACAACGGGCTCGGGTTCCCCCTGGGTCACAGCCCATGGGAGGGGGCTCCCGGGGAGCAGCCGGGCTGAGCTCAGCCCGAAGGGGCGAAGCGAACAGCAAATGAGGCGGCGCTCGACTCCTCCTGAGCCCGAGCCGGATGGTGTCCCCTGGTGCCGAGCCAGCAGGGAGGCGACAGCCCCACAGGCAGCCGCTAACGACACCCTCCAGCAACGGCACACACCGGCCAGGGCTGCCCCACGCCTCCGCTCGCTGTCCCCACGCTGCTCTGCACCCCTCACGTCATCCCGGGGGAGCTGCAGCAGCGGGACGGCACCTCTGCCCCCGCCCTCAGGTTTTTGTGATGGTTCAGCCTGAACCGGCCCCGGGAGAGGCTCCAACTTCAGCCCCCACAACGGGGCAGTGACTCTACTCCACAGCAGACAGACGGACGGACACCCAGCTCCGGCGTCTGCCTCAGCAGCGCTGCCTGGAGTCACGTCGCCACAAACACCACCAGCCCAGTCCCGGACCGAAGCGGAGCCACTGCCCCGAGCCGGCAGCGGGCAGAGAGCAGGCAGAGAGCGCCGCTTACTTACTATTTCCCCCAGCAGAACAACGTTCTCGCCTCTCACAACAAAGATGCCTCGAGGGATGTCCCCATACTTCTTGCCCACGTGGATGCGCTCCACAGTCTGGTGCAACACCAAGTTTGCTGCAGCGATCAAGAGAGAGAGAGAGAAAATAATCCACATTTCGCTGTGTTTCCCAGCTACAAAGAGTGTCCGATCCCCTCAGCCACCAAAAACCCCCAAGCAGCGATGGCACTGGCGCTCTCCCGCCTCTCAGCAGGTCCTCTGAGCCGGGTCACCGACCGCACTGACCACCTTCCCGGCTGAAGTGTGACAAATGCGGCACCTCGGGAGCCTCTGCGTCCCCGCAGCAGGCAGAGCAGCGAGCTCAGACCACCGGGGCCCGAGCCCAACCAGGCACCACGTGCCAGTGACAGCAGAGAAGACACCGGCATCGTTGGGCAAGGACCAAGGCACTCGGTTGTGAGCACAACCACCACTCGCGCATGTCCTGCTCTATTTCTGCCCCTAAAAAGCCGCCAGAGCATCAGTGCTGGACGCAATGAGGGAGGGGGAAGCACCCAGTTCTGGAGAAGCCTCCGCGAAGCACCAAGTCTGGCAGGACACACAGGCGGGTGTTTAATCCACAACACACACACGCTCCAAAAAACACAACCTGCCATCACGTCGCTCTACACACAACTGAACTGCGTGCTTTTAAAACCCGGGCTGGTTTTAGCTGAGGAAACGTGCTCAGGACAGGCACACAGTGGGCTCGTTACCACAGGCGGTCGGCGCAGCCCAGCGGGGATCATGAAACGGGGAACTCTCACCAAATCCAAACTCTACCGTTACACCGCCGTTTGGAAGGCGGTCGCTCCGGTGAGGGTGGCCCTGACAGACACAGGAGCATCACCTGGCTCATGTGAACGGGCACGGCGGGGCTCTCCTCCTCCTCCTCTTCCTCCCCGCCAGCCCCCGCACACGGCTGGCACCGCAGCGTGTCCGGAGCCCGGCCGGAGCCCCCAGCAGCCCCCCAGTGCCGACGTACCGAACTGGTCGATGCTGCGCAGGTACCCGATGAGCGTGCGGCCGTCCCGCAGCAGGACCAGGTGCTTCTCTGCGGGAGAGGGAGAGCGGGAGGCTCAGCCACGGCCACGCGTGGGCATTGACGCCCCCACACCCCCCAACACACACTGGGGGAGGGGGGGACACCAGTGATGCGCGGCTAACGGCGCCAGCAGCGCGAAGGGGTGCGAGGGCGCCTCCTGCAGCAGCCCCACTCGGGAGCGGTGCCCACGGGGGGCAGCACCCATCGGGGAAGAAGGGGTACGGCCCCCCAACGGGGAGCAGCACCCACAGAGAACGGGGTGGGGGCAGCACCCACGGGGAAATAGGGTCCGACCGCCCCACGGCGGGGGGGGGGGCAGCACCCACGGGGGACGGGAGGTCCGACCCCCCACGGGGGACGGTGCCCTCGGGGAAGGGGAGGTCCGCGGCCGCCCGCAGCAGGACGGGCCCGGCGGCACGACGCACTCACTGTCGATGTCCTGGATGAGGCTGGCCGTGCCGGGCATGTAGTTCATGGTGCCGCCGCGCCGCCCCCAGCGGAAGCGCCGCCATGCGCCGGTGCCGCCGCCGCCGCCCCGGAACCGCCCCGCCGCCGGGCGGGGCCCACCATGGCGCTTGCCCTTTTAAGCCGCGCCGGCTGTGCCCGCGGGGCGGCCGTTGATTGGTCGGCGCCGGCGGGGCCTGACCGCCGATTGGCCCGCAGGGCGGGCGGCGGCCATTGGCGGCGGGACGGGGCGGGGCAGCGGCCATGGAGCCCCGCGACCGCGCCGCGGAGCCGGGCCCGCCGTGGCCCCCCGGGTCCCCCCGCCCGCCGGCGGCCGCGCAGGTAACGGCGGGGGCGGCGCGGCTGGCGGGGGAGGGACGGACGGACGGACGGACGAACGGACGGGGGGGCAGGGCTGCGGCCCCGGTCTCTGCCTCCCCCCCCGCTAACGGGCAGCCGAGTTTCCCACCGTACGGCCACCGAGGGACGGCGCCGCCACCGGGTCGGGCGGCAGCGGGAGGCCGGAGCCCGGCGGTGCGGGTCAGCCCCACGGCCCGTTCCCCCAGCGCACGCACCGGCCCGGGTGGCGGGGGAACGGGACGGAGCCGCGACGCGCTCTCCGGCTCTTCGGTCTCCTCTCTTTGCCTCCTAAAGTCCGATTTAGTGATTTTTCTCAGCTCTCGTAGCTCCGTTTCCAAAAAGATCCGTTCGCATTAAAAATCCGCTCGCCCGTCCCGCTGGGCTCGGGCAGGTGTTTCTTAACTGGATGAAAACGCGTAAAACGATGAACGTGGTAAAGTTTTACCTTCGTATCCAGTTCAAGGTGACATTTCTAGGGCGTGGGTTTTAGTGGAGAGCTCACCGGGGAAATGCCGCCATCCTTCATGGGTTTGCTGCCGTGAAGACCCGTGAGAGCTGGGCATCGCCGGCCAGGACGTGTCGCGGTGCCGGCTAACCGGCCCTGCACCGTGTCCCGGTCCTGGCACTGTGTCCTGGTCCTGGCTAACCACCCCTGCACCGTGTCCTGGCCCTGCACCGTGTCCCGATCCTGGCTAACTGGCCCCACACCAACAGAGCTGCCCCTTCCCCGGGGTGAGCGTGGGGCGCGAGGGTCCCACCCCTGCCGCGTCCCCCTCTTCCCAGGCACGGCAGACTCAAGGTGCCGGCCGCATCAGCGGTGGCACTTGTGTGACAGACCCCACCACAGCGGAACGGAGCCGGCAGCTCGGGGCAAAGCAGGGAAAAAAGCTTCGCTGGTCCCGCTGCGCCCCAGTCCCATGACGTGCTCTTCCCGGCTCTGTTATTTGTTGGTTTTATTGCAGCAATAGCTTTTTTTAGGGGCCATTGCGCAAATACTGTGTGAAGGGAAAGGCTTTACTCTTTCCAAAGAGGTTGTCTGCTGTCCAGACACGACTGTGTTTTGTTTTAATCCTATGGGATGTGTAGGTTTGATCCAGCTCTTTCATAAATCCCGGCATGCAGGTGATACAATTGCTCCTCCATGAAACAGCTCACGGGCAAAAAACTGCTTTGCCCAAAGCTACAGGGAGTCATCCTGAAATCCTAACGCTTAATTATCTGCACTATGGTTAGATGGAAGCTCACGTTCAATACGCATCGATTAGTTGAATGTGTTCAGATAAATTCTCACAGATGTTCTGGGCGTGCAGACCTTTCACATGACAGGTTGTCAAACCTGACTGCTCCCGCGGCCGCCGCACGACCTGCGGCTGGGTGCTCTGAACACCCTGCTCCTGGGGCCCCAGAACTGGTAGATCTCGTCCGCCTTGCATCATTTCTGTTTGCAGACCGAAAGAGGAAATGAACTTTCCTGGAGTGTTTTTCATCCACCAGTCGGTGACTACGTTGACACGGTTGAGCCTCCGAGGAGCGGCTGGTGAGGAATCGTAGGCGGATTCCTGAGCTGAGTGAAGCGTGGTTAAGCTCAGTGTATCCCCTCTCCTCCCGCCCTCCCGACAGATCTGCGCTGCCGTAATGCCCCCAACACTGCCTGTCTTCCCCAGCGTGCTGTGAGGGCGGTGGGACCAAAGCGTTGATTGGCAGCGGCCAGCAGAAAGCCGTGTTAGAGCACGAAAACCTAAAACTGGGGCAAATCAGCTTGGGGGCGAAGGAACCCCCCAGTTAAACGCTGCGGGAAGGGCCAGTCCTCTTTCCCCGGGCTGCTGCCGGGCCAGAGCGGAGCCCCTCTGCCCCATGTCCATGCCCCATCACCTTTCCTCCACTCTTCCCTCTTCCCCAGGCAATGGATTCTCCCTACGCGAACGGAGCCTACAGCCCCCCGTACCCTCCGGCTCCCGGCGCTGCCCCGCACTACACCGGCCTGCCGCAGACACGGGGGTACTACTGCTCCGGGCCCCCGCAGACCCCCTACCCTGCGGAGTCCACGGGCATGTACCGGCCCCCGTCGCCCGCTCCCCCCTGGAGCTACGCCCCGCAGGACTGCCCCGCCGAGGGGTCCTCTCTCCGGAGGCAGCACGTTCCTGGCTACTCCCCACCGCAGGTAAGAGCCGTGTCCAGCCCTGGCGGCGGTGCTTGCACTTCCCGGGGCAGAAGTTGTTGTTTTATGGGGCTGCAGCAGAGGGAAAGCCCGCATTGCCTCCTCCTCCGATGGATCCGTGCGTAATAATGGCTGTTGTTCCTTGCGCTGCTTGCTCTGCCTGGTTTTATTCCGATAAAAACTGGTGGTCACCCTGTTTTCCGGAGGCTCCAAGCTTGTGGGCTAGGAAAGCAGGAATCAGGCAGCAAAAGCCTGACGCTGCGGCTGTTCCCGGGGCTGTCTGGAGGGAGCAGTGCTCGGAGTGACTCTGGGGATAAACGCCTGTTCCCCCCTTTTCTTACAGACCCCGGGAATGCCCATCCCGCAGTATCCATACGGAGACAATCGCGGAGTCACGCCGCAGGGGCCCCCGCTACAGCCCAGACCCCCGGAGGACACGTGGGCTCCCAGCGTTTATGGGGTGCAGCCGCGTTACGCGTGGGCCGCTGCTCCGGCGCACGGGAACCCGTTCGTCTCCGAATCGCATCCACCCTGGCCTGGCAGCGGAGCCGCTTCCCACCCTCCCGCGTGGGACTCAAAGGTACAGCTGATGTTTCTACAGCGCACGTGCCTGCGCTGGGTCCTGCCCGCAGTCAGACCTCCTGAATTATATGGTTTTCCTCAAAGCTTGCTTCTGTCTCCTGGGAATGCCCCCTCCTCCGAGCACAGGTAGTTTAGGTGGAAACAAAGCAGCAGGTATCCAGAGTACTGCCTGCAAAATCTCCTATTTGCATACAGAAGACCAAAATCCAGGGCTGTCATTCCAGAAAGGTACTGGAGATACCAGATGTCCCAGGGCAGGTCTTGAAATGGGTCAGTCTTGCTTGTCCAGTTCTCTCTCAGACAGCAAATACTGTCAGAAATCCTCCAGCACAGAGTGTGGGACTAACCTGCGGGCCGGTTTGCGGACACCCGTGTTCCTCTACAAGCGCTTGGTGTGGGCACGGTCATCCTCTGCTGAGGAATGTTTTAAGCAGAAAATCTAAGGAAACGATGCATTTGGTGGGGTCTGTTCATCTCGGCTTCCCCTGAGTTTGGTCAGGAGTCAAATGGCTCTGCGGAGGTTTGTTCCCCGGGCAGCAGCGGTGGCACGTGCAGCAGCCGCCCTGCTGGGGGATGTGTGGGTTCGGGGATGGGGGCTGCTCTTACTCGGGAACAGCTCAGAAGTGCTACCTGCAGAGCAGTGTCTTCTCCAGAATATCCCAATGGGACCGTGTTGAAATCTATTTAGCATCTCCCCCGTTCACGGGTAACGAGCGTTCAGTGGCTCACACTGTTTCTTCTGGACACGTGCCTCTTGCCAGCGGTCTGCTCTTTAACGGCCAGGGACTGGAGCGTGGGTCCCGTGTCCCTCTTTGGGACTTCTCACAGAAACCAGCCCGCTTGGCAGGACACGGGGTGCCAGCCCGCGGGGACGTGATGTGTTATGACATCACGGTGCGTGACAGTCTAGAAAATGCTGCCCGGATCCCTGGTAAGGTCATGCCTAACCCGGTCTGCCCTGTCCCCGCAGGCATGCACACCTCAAAGCAGCCACAGTGCCACCTGCCACCCAGTTCCCTCAGCGCTGCTTGCCTGCCTTTCTAGCGCAAGATTAAAAACCTGGCTTTAAGGGAAATGCACTTAGAGATATTTTCTCCTTCTGACTGTAGGATGCCGCTTACGACAAACCTGAGCAAAGCGCAAACCAACACAACTACTATTCCGATGTCAATCACCAGCAGGCCGGCACAATGAATGACCACAAGCCAGCCACGCCGCTCAACGCCAAGCCGTCCCCCTCAAACCCCCGGGTGCAGTACAGTGCACAGCCCCAAATGTACGACGGTGCACCTCGGAAGCTTTTGGCTGGGAACCGGGAGGCTGGCTTTAAACCTGGTGACCAGCCTTCCACAAATTCTGCAGCCGTCCAGCCAGAGATTCAGAGAATCCTCCGCGTTATGGGGGAGGCCGAACAGCTGGAGCAAGAGGTGGATGAATTTGTAGGAAAAAAGACAGATAAATCCTACCGGCTTCTGGAGGAGATGTTGACCAAGCTGCTGTTGGAACTGGATTCCATCGAGACTGGTGGTCAGGACAGTGTTCGGCAGGCCAGGAAAGAGTCCGTCCACAGAATTCAGGCCATACTGGAAAAACTGGAAAGAAAGGGATTGTGAAAGTACATCAGCCACAACACACAGTCTGTTGTTGAGGTTCCAAAGAGTTTTAGTTCTGTTAAATCTCAGCTCTTTCTGCTACGCAGTATTGTCCATGGAATAGCAATAAGCCCCGCGTTAAAAAACCAAACCAACCCACCAAAAAAACCCCAACCCAGACGCCCAGCCCCGACAAATAACTTGGCAATGGACCAGTGAAGAGAGGTCTGAAGCAGCAAGCTGAATTGTTTGTTTGTTCCAGGCTTTGGAAAAGCAGAACCACCCAAGGTGCTTACGCTGTAGAGGTCTCCGTGGGGATCCGCATCCTCTGCATCAGCAGGAAGAAAATCAGTGTACAAAGCTCCCCAAACCGGGCCCAGTCTATAGGTGCCTCCTGCAGCCACAGCGGTTCTTTATGCAGTGGGAACACTTGTCAGCTGTGGTCACAACGGTACTGCAACGTGCAGCCACAAACCAAGACCCTGAGCTCATCAGTCACTGTGTGTTTTCAGCTTCAGCTTCCTCACCATAAACACTTGTGTGTCATCGTGGGGTTTTCTTTGGTTTTAGTGCACTCAAGTAGCTACACTGAAGTGCTGCAGAAAGGGACCACGCTGGCAGCCCATCAACGCAAGCAGATGTCGCATCGTGCTGTTCCTCCTCTGTCGTGAAGAGCCAGTCCCTGGTGTCCCCTGTGGACATGGGAACGCAGCCTGGAAATCTGGATTCTGCCACTGAAAAGGAGAGGCACAAGTGGAGGAACGATGTCAGAGCAGAGCAACCCGAACCGGCAGGATGCTTGGAAATGCTTTCCAGGTCACTTGGGTAAAAATCCACTTTTTAATTGTAACGTCCTTCCACATACTGCAAGTTTTGTGTTCCACTGCAATGCCACACGCGTGGCACTGTACAATGCGGAGGGGAACGGCTCAGCCTACTGTCAGCCTCCTGGTTACAACATGTTAAGTGAATCATGCCTGTGTGCGACGAGATTAATAAACCCTGACAACTTTTAAATGTTGTTTTGTAATTAAGATGTCTCGAAGTCTCTTTCCTTTAAAAAGAAGTTGTGGGCAAGGTTGTGTAACTTAGACCTGCCTGTAACCAAAACCCCGGCTGGGCTGTCTCAGCAGCCGGCGGTGAGGGGTGAATGCAGCGAGTCACCTCCGAGGATCCTTGTTTGGGGGTGCCGGGGTACGGTGGCCCCCATTGCCGCCCAGGCGGTGCAGATGCCCCGGGAGCCTTCAGGCGTGGCGTAGGGCCAGTGGCCGTGTTTTGGAAAGGGTCTGGAAGGGGTCTCGGTGCGCCCGAGGCTGGGAGCGCCCTGAGCGTGTGCTCTGCGGGCTGACGGCCGGTCACGTCCTGAAGGCAGCCGGCAGATCCCAAATCATTCCCAGACGGGGCTGTGCGCACGGGACTGACCTTTGCAGCTCGTCAGATGTGTCTGTGATCACGTGTGGTGGTCAGCCTGCAAAAACAGCCCCGGCCGAGGGGAGCCAGGAAAGAGCTGGATGTCCTGGGACATTCAGCTTGGTTGCTATTTTATTTCGTCCTCTTGTCAGGCAGAGAGCAGCCGGGCCAAGCTGTCCGTCCCTGCGATACGGCATGAAATCTGAATTCTGAGGATCAGTGGCTGTACTGGGAGATAAAGCAGATCACGATAGAGAGAGTGGTGCCCTGTCACTACACCCAGCCCCAGAGAATGCCACCTTTCTTTCTCTGATAAAGGCAGCAGTGTCGGCAGCGTCTCCAGGCGTTAATCCATGCTTTGGGTTTGTTTCTTTTTGTGAAAATACTCCTGGTACGGGAGATTTCCACACAACCAGCCTTGCTGCCAGTGGCTTTTTAAACCCGGAGGAATGAAGAGCAGCACTGTGGTGTCTCTGCCCTCTTTGTTTTATCTTATGGTTGAAAGTCTTGTTAAATGCTGCCTCTAATGTCCTGAAATCTTTCCCAAGAGACTGCGGCGGGTTCACTGAATTAGCTTGACACAGTAATAACTTTATTTAGGTTTTTTGAAAGGGAATACGGGCAACAAAACCCATCAGCCACTCTGAAGAAACACTGGGTGCGGGGGCGGAAAGCTGGGCCCTGGTGCCACGGGATTGCTAGCAGACTCAATTCCAGATTTATTGAGTCCTGCTCTCCTGATCCTTCAGCATGCCCCGCAAGGTTTGTCTGCAAAAGGCTGCGAAGGAGATGAAAAAGTGAAGAAGGAATGTGAGTACCCAAAGAGACCTAACTTGTCGCTTTCTAGAAAAGTCCAGCAGTGAGAAATGCAGCCGGCGGAGCGGGACGAGCCGCTGCGCCCGCAGCACGCGGGCCTGAGCCGCGCTTTGCAACAGGCAAAGGCTGCAGGGGCGGCTGTGCTCTCGTGCGGCGAAGGGAAGCCCGGCAGGAGAGCACTGGCGATGCAGGGGGGAGAACAGCCTCTGCTGCGTTTCTCCTTGGCACTCAGGGCATGGCTCAGCTCTGAGATTACCTGTACCTGGCTCAAAGGTTCTTTCTGCTGGAGGCGGATCCACGTTTGATCCCCGTAACTCATATTCGGGAGTGGAGCCAGCCCTGATTAAAGTGTGACCACCCTACGCCGCCGCTTCGCTCTCTGGCCGTTTCAGGTTCGGCACCAAGTCCCAGCCATCGCCTCGCCACTTTTGTGCTCTCTAGGGAATTACCAAAGAGCTCATTTCTTCCTCTGTTACCACATTTGTTTTGCTGTTTGGTTGGCATGGCTGCTGAAATAAAAGTTTGGATTCCCTTTGTGCAGGATCTAGCCAAAGTCTGAAATTCGTTGTTGCAAGAGTTGGTGTAAGTGGTGTGGGCAGCTCCCCTTCACCCCGCTCCCGACAGCAGGGTCTCCCCCGCTCTGCTGAATCAAAAAGCACCCCAAGACCGGGCAGAGCTGCAGCCCAGCTCTAACCCTGCGCGCCCCCGAGAGCCGCTCCCCGGCACAGCAGCCACGGGCCCTAGGGCACATCTCCCTCCCGCCGCCCACGGCCTTCACAGCTCTTTCCGCTACTGTCACTTGAGTACGGTGGCAATCGGCAAACGGGGCACCGATGCCTCAGCCCTGCTGCTTTTTTGAGGACATGGTGCTGCAAGTGCTGCAGCGAAGTCACTGCTTACAGGGACGTCAAAAGAAGAAGCCAGCAGCCAGCGTCAGTGAGGCTGCAATCCGTGGAGCTGGCTGAAACTTTAGTTTCTGTATTCGTTTCAGCAGCAAGAATTGCAGCAGGAACAAAACTGTATTGTTTATTGCATCCTGTTTGCTCCAACCCGCATTTCCCTCCCCTGCCAGTTGCCAGGGAAAAGAGGTAAGTAGGTTCGAGCTGTGCAAGGAGGAGCGTGGAGCAATCCTGATACCTTGCAGACTCGGTAGCACTGCAATGCAGTCAGCGAGGAGAGAAATAAAAACGGTGCGCTCAGCTGCTGTATCGCCAGTGTTCTCTGGACTGGGACAAAGGTTTCCCGCTGTGGAGACGTGGTAAGAACGATACCTTTATCTGATCATAGGAAAAACTGAAAGTATGTGCGTGGCATTTGAGCCAGACACAGTCTGGGAGGAAGGAGGGTTTCTTCTCTGGTGTTTTGGCACAGAACCTATCGAGGTAACGTATTCCTTTACAATATTTCCTCTTCCGGAGTTCAAGTCCCCGCATGTGGGAAGGGTTATGTAAACCTCTAGTGAAAAGCACGTGAAAGAACATCAAAAAGTGGGCTGAAATGGCAGGTTACCATTTCAGCGGGGCTGGTTATTCGGCCGTCTCTGTGAGAAGAGGCAGCTGCGGCTGGTGGTTCTGCGTCCCCGGGGCAGGTGGTGGGCTCTATGCGTTTCCCCCAAAGCTGAGCCGAACTGAGAGCAGGGACCGGGGCATACCTTCCACACCGCAGCCTGCAGAAAACTCCCGCTGACGTAACCGCATCCGTCCCCGCTGTGTCCCCGCCGCCTCCCATCTCCTTCAAAGCAGGACCAAAGTGGGTCACGGCTCGGACGGCGATCTGAGAGGAGAAAGCCGCTGCAGCAGAGGCGCGGGCAGGAGCCGTGTCAGCACCGAGCCGGCGCAGGCCCTGCGCAGGCCAGGCTGCATGGATGAGATTTGCAGCCATTGGCCCTACAGATGCAAAACTGAGGGTTTCAGCACTTCTGGCCGTTCAGTCTTCCTAGCCAGTAGCTGCCGTGGCAGAGGTCAGCACTGGGATGACGATTCCTGGCAACTGGTTTATCTTACAGCATCCACCCACATCACAAAACCCCAAATTAGAAAGTGTGCCTGTATTTATCACGAGGCCCATCTCTACAGAAACCAAACTCCTACTCCGGGGTTGCCTATCGCCTCTGTGAGCAGCACCCGCCATCAGAAGAGGGTTTCTCAATCTCCACTGGGGCCAAAGGGGCACGGAAGGACTGAAAAACAAACACGAAATCAGCATCTCACGGCTTCTGCTGCAGAGCACCCTATGCTCAAGTGTTTGTTCATGCCACACGTGGGAGGCAACTGGCATGAAGGCATGTGCTTCCCGGCGATGCTGCGCCAGCACCACGCACCCCTGCCCGCCCGCATCCGGCTTAGGGGCGTAATGACCAGCGGGAAGTCAAGACTTAAGCCAGAGAGTCCTAATTAGCGCTGGCATCGCCTGCCTGCGATGGTGTTTGGGTGTGGATCCACCCGGGCCACTGCCAGCTGTGAGGGCTGCGCAACCCTGCCGAGAGCTGCGGCTGCGGGCAGGGCTGCGGGCAGGATTGCAGGCAGGGGATGCGGGCAGGGGTTGCGGGCAGGGTTGCTGGCTGGGGCTGCAGGGACGGATACAGGCAGGGTTGCAGGCAGGGGATACACGCAGGGGCTGCAGGCAGTATTGCAGGGAGGGATACAGGCAGGGGATACAGCCAGGGGGTGCAGACAGGATTGCAGGGAGGGTTGCAGACAGGGAATACAGGCAGGGGATACATGCAGGGGCTGCAGGGGCTGCAGGCAGGACGGCAGTCAGTGCTGCAGGCAGGGGCTGCAGGCAGGATTGCAGGGAGGGGATACAAGACAAGGGCTGTAGGCAGGGCTGCAGGCAGGGTTGCAGACACAGGACACAAGGCAGGGCTGCTGGCAGGCAGCGCGCAGGCAGGGGATACAGACGGGGCTGCAGGCAGGGCTGCAGACACGGGATACAGGCAGGACTGCAGGCAGCGCGCAGGCAGGGTTGCAGGCAGGGCTGCAGACAGAGGATACAGGCAGCGCGCAGGCGGGGTTGCAGGCAGCACACAGGCAGGGGATACAGGCAGGGCTGCAGGCAGCGCGCAGGCAGGGGATGCAGGCAGTGCGCAGGCAGGGGATACAGGCAGCGTACAGGCAGGGGATGCAGGCAAGGCTGCAGACAGAGGATACAGGCAGCGCGCAGGCAGGGGATGCAGGCTGGGCTGCAGGCACAGGCTGCAGACAGAGGATACAGGCAGCGCGCAGGCAGGGTTGCAGGGAGGGTTGCAGACGTGGGATGCAGGCAGGGCTGCAGGCAGCGGATGCAGGCAGGGGCTGCAGGCAGGGTTGCAGGCAGGGCTGCAGACAGAGGATACAGGCAGTGCGTAGGCAGGGCTGCAGGCAGCGCGCAGGCAGGGGATGCAGGCAGGGCTGCAGACAGAGGATACAGGCAGCGCAGGCAGGGGATGCAGGCAGGGGCTGCAGGCAGTGCGCAGGCAGGGGATGCAGGCAGCGCGCAGGCAGGGGATGCAGGCAGGGGATACAGGCAGGCGATGCAGGCAGCGTGCAGACAGAGGATACAGGCAGGGGCTGCAGGCAGCGCGCAGGCAGGGGATACAGGCAGGGGATGGATACAGGCAGGCGATGCAGGCAGCACGCAGGCAGGGGATACAGGCAGGGGCTGCAGGCAGGGTTGCAGGCAGGGCTGCAGACAGAGGATACAGGCAGTGCGTAGGCAGGGCTGCAGGCAGCGCGCAGGCAGGGGATACAGGCAGGGGATACAGGCAGGGGATGGATACAGGCAGGCGATGCAGGCAGCGCGCAGGCAGGGGATACAGGCAGGGGATACAGGCAGGGGATGGATACAGGCAGGCGATGCAGGCAGCGCGCAGGCAGGGGATACAGGCAGGGGATACAGGCAGGGGATGGATACAGGCAGGCGATGCAGGCAGCGCGCAGGCAGGGGATACAGGCAGGGGATGGATACAGGCAGGCGATGCAGGCAGCGCGCAGGCAGGGGATACAGGCAGGCGATGCAGGCAGCGCGCAGGCAGGGGATACAGGCAGGGGATACAGGCAGGGGATGGATACAGGCAGGCGATGCAGGCAGCGCGCAGGCAGGGGATACAGGCAGGGGATGGATACAGGCAGGCGATGCAGGCAGCGCGCAGGCAGGGGATACAGGCAGGGGATACAGGCAGGGGATGGATACAGGCAGGCGATGCAGGCAGCGCGCAGGCAGGGGATACCGGCAGGGGATGGATACAGGCAGGCGATGCAGGCAGCGCGCAGGCTGGGGATACAGGCAGGCGATGCAGGCAGCGCGCAGGCAGAGGATACAGGCAGGCGATGCAGGCAGCGCGCAGGCAGGGGATACAGGCAGGCGATGCAGGCAGCGTGCAGGCAGGGGATACAGGCAGGGGATACAGGCAGGGGATGGATACAGGCAGGCGATGCAGGCAGCGCGCAGGCAGGGGATACAGGCAGGGGATGGATACAGGCAGGCGATGCAGGCAGCGCGCAGGCAGGGGATACAGGCAGGGGATACAGGCAGGGGATGGATACAGGCAGGCGATGCAGGCAGCGCGCAGGCAGGGGATACAGGCAGGGGATGGATACAGGCAGGCGATGCAGGCAGCGCGCAGGCAGGGGATACAGGCAGGCGATGCAGGCAGCGCGCAGGCAGAGGATACAGGCAGGCGATGCAGGCAGCGCGCAGGCAGGGGATACAGGCAGGCGATGCAGGCAGCGTGCAGGCAGGGGATACAGGCAGGGGATACAGGCAGGGGATGGATACAGGCAGGCGATGCAGGCAGCGCGCAGGCAGGGGATACAGGCAGGGGATGGATACAGGCAGGCGATGCAGGCAGCGCGCAGGCAGGGGATACAGGCAGGGGATACAGGCAGGGGATGGATACAGGCAGGCGATGCAGGCAGCGCGCAGGCAGGGGATACAGGCAGGCGATGCAGGCAGCGCGCAGGCAGAGGATACAGGCAGGCGATGCAGGCAGCGCGCAGGCAGGGGATACAGGCAGGCGATGCAGGCAGCGTGCAGGCAGGGGATACAGGCAGGGGATACAGGCAGGGGATGGATACAGGCAGGCGATGCAGGCAGCGCGCAGGCAGGGGATACAGGCAGGGGATGGATACAGGCAGGCGATGCAGGCAGCGCGCAGGCAGGGGATACAGGCAGGGGATACAGGCAGGGGATGGATACAGGCAGGCGATGCAGGCAGCGCGCAGGCAGGGGATACAGGCAGGGGATGGATACAGGCAGGCGATGCAGGCAGCGCGCAGGCAGGGGATACAGGCAGGCGATGCAGGCAGCGCGCAGGCAGGGGATACAGGCAGGCGATGCAGGCAGCGCGCAGGCAGGGGATACAGGCAGGCGATGCAGGCAGCGTGCAGGCAGGGGATACAGGCAGGGGATACAGGCAGGGGATGGATACAGGCAGGCGATGCAGGCAGCGCGCAGGCAGGGGATACAGGCAGGGGATGGATACAGGCAGGCGATGCAGGCAGCGCGCAGGCAGGGGATACAGGCAGGGGATACAGGCAGGGGATGGATACAGGCAGGCGATGCAGGCAGCGCGCAGGCAGGGGATACAGGCAGGCGATGCAGGCAGCGCGCAGGCAGAGGATACAGGCAGGCGAGGCAGGCAGCGCGCAGGCAGGGGATACAGGCAGGCGATGCAGGCAGCGCGCAGGCAGGGGATACAGGCAGGGGATACAGGCAGGGGATGGATACAGGCAGGCGATGCAGGCAGCGCGCAGGCAGGGGATACAGGCAGGGGATGGATACAGGCAGGCGATGCAGGCAGCGCGCAGGCAGGGGATACAGGCAGGGGATGGATACAGGCAGGCGATGCAGGCAGCGCGCAGGCAGGGGATACAGGCAGGGGATGGATACAGGCAGGCGATGCAGGCAGCGCGCAGGCAGGGGATACAGGCAGGCGATGCAGGCAGCGCGCAGGCAGAGGATACAGGCAGGCGATGCAGGCAGCGCGCAGGCAGGGGATACAGGCAGGGGATGGATACAGGCAGGCGATGCAGGCAGCGCGCAGGCAGGGGATACAGGCAGGCGATGCAGGCAGCGCGCAGGCAGAGGATACAGGCAGGCGATGCAGGCAGCGCGCAGGCAGGGGATACAGGCAGGCGATGCAGGCAGCGTGCAGGCAGGGGATACAGGCAGGGGATACAGGCAGGGGATGGATACAGGCAGGCGATGCAGGCAGCGCGCAGGCAGGGGATACAGGCAGGGGATGGATACAGGCAGGCGATGCAGGCAGCGCGCAGGCAGGGGATACAGGCAGGGGATACAGGCAGGGGATGGATACAGGCAGGCGATGCAGGCAGCGCGCAGGCAGGGGATACAGGCAGGCGATGCAGGCAGCGCGCAGGCAGGGGATACAGGCAGGCGATGCAGGCAGCGCGCAGGCAGGGGATACAGGCAGGCGATGCAGGCAGCGTGCAGGCAGGGGATACAGGCAGGGGATACAGGCAGGGGATGGATACAGGCAGGCGATGCAGGCAGCGCGCAGGCAGGGGATACAGGCAGGGGATGGATACAGGCAGGCGATGCAGGCAGCGCGCAGGCAGGGGATACAGGCAGGGGATGGATACAGGCAGGCGATGCAGGCAGCGCGCAGGCAGGGGATACAGGCAGGGGATGGATACAGGCAGGCGATGCAGGCAGCGCGCAGGCAGGGGATACAGGCAGGCGATGCAGGCAGCGCGCAGGCAGGGGATACAGGCAGGCGATGCAGGCAGCGTGCAGGCAGGGGATACAGGCAGGCGATGCAGGCAGCGTGCAGGCAGGGGATACAGGCAGGGGATACAGGCAGGGGATGGATACAGGCAGGCGATGCAGGCAGCGCGCAGGCAGGGGATACAGGCAGGGGATGGATACAGGCAGGCGATGCAGGCAGCGCGCAGGCAGGGGATACAGGCAGGGGATACAGGCAGGGGATGGATACAGGCAGGCGATGCAGGCAGCGCGCAGGCAGGGGATACAGGCAGGCGATGCAGGCAGCGCGCAGGCAGTGGATACAGGCAGGCGATGCAGGCAGCGCGCAGGCAGGGGATACAGGCAGGCGATGCAGGCAGCGTGCAGGCAGGGGATACAGGCAGGGGATACAGGCAGGGGATGGATACAGGCAGGCGATGCAGGCAGCGCGCAGGCAGGGGATACAGGCAGGGGATGGATACAGGCAGGCGATGCAGGCAGCGCGCAGGCAGGGGATACAGGCAGGGGATGGATACAGGCAGGCGATGCAGGCAGCGCGCAGGCAGGGGATACAGGCAGGGGATGGATACAGGCAGGCGATGCAGGCAGCGCGCAGGCAGGGGATACAGGCAGGGGATGGATACAGGCAGGCGATGCAGGCAGCGCGCAGGCAGGGGATACAGGCAGGGGATGGATACAGGCAGGCGATGCAGGCAGCGCGCAGGCAGGGGATACAGGCAGGGGATGGATACAGGCAGGCGATGCAGGCAGCGCGCAGGCAGGGGATACAGGCAGGGGATGGATACAGGCAGGCGATGCAGGCAGCGCGCAGGCAGGGGATACAGGCAGGGGATGGATACAGGCAGGCGATGCAGGCAGCGCGCAGGCAGGGGATACAGGCAGGGGATACAGGCAGGGGATACAGGCAGGGGATACAGGCAGGGGATGGATACAGGCAGGCGATGCAGGCAGCGCGCAGGCAGGCCCCGCTCCGTGCCCGCCGCCCCGCCCGTGACGCCGCCGCGGGGCCGGGCCGTGCGGGGAGCGCCGCCCCGCTCTGGGCGGTCGCCGGTGGCGGAGCGGGGCCTGCGCTGCCGCCCGGGCCGCGCCGCCGGAGGAGCCGCCGGAGGAGCCGCCGGAGGAGCCGCCGGGGCAGCGGGGGCCGCGCACCCACCGACACGCGTGTGCGCCAGCGGCGGCGGGAGGAGGAGGAGGAGGAGGAGGAGGAGGAGGAGGAGGACGGGGAGGTCTCCCCCCCGAGACCCCCGGTGCCGCTGCGCCCCCGCCGCGGGAGGGAGGGAGGGGGGGGGGGGGGGATTATTATTATATTTTTTTCGGGGGGGGGAGCGTCTTCCATTTGAGCCGGAATAAGGATTTCGGAGGCTCTGCGACTTCGCCCACTCGCGTCTCGGCGCAGGAGCATCATCATGTCGGCGGCGGAGCAGCAGCAACAGGCGCAGCCCCCCCCGGAGCCCGGCGAAGGGGACCCCGCGCACCGGTACGAGGCGGTGGTCCCCCACTGGTTCTACCGCAAGGTCACGGACGGCAGGGAGCGGTGGGTGCCCTTCAGCACGCAGGACTCGGAGCGGCTGGAAGAGGCGCACGGCTCAGGTAGGGCGCGAAGAGCCCCCTCGGGAGGGGGCTGCCCCCTCAGGGACGGCGCAGAAAGCCGCAGCCCCCTCCGCGGGCCGGGGGCTTCGCGGCACCGCTCGGCTTCAGCTCCCATCGCTGCTATTTTTAAGTTGCCCTTGGGTTTGAAATCCCTCGTCCCTGCTCTCGAACTCGCCGTCAGGAACTGGCCGGGGAAGGTCAGTGGGAGAGCATCAGGTGCGCGTGCGGGGGACGCACCGTGTGGGTACCGGAGGGGGATTCCCTGGATGCGTCCCCGGCTTCTGCCGAGGGTGCAAAATTTTCCCTCGGGAATTTCAAATCGGGACTTTTTGTTTGTTTGTTTTTGGCAATGTGCCTACTCCTGGAGCTGGAACCGCGTGAATAACTAAGCTCTTCGGGTGCACCCAGTGGTCTGACCTCATTCATTCGATAGATGCTCTCAATTACACACCCATCAAACTGCGGAGCACCCTTCTGGTGTGGACGGGAGAGCAAGCGCCAGCGGGATGGCAGCAATCCCGCTGGGGAGATCCCTCCCGTGCGGGCGCGCGGTGCTCTGCCTGCTCCTGGAAGGTGCTGCCCAGGCACTGGGCTCTGCTCTGAGCGGCACCGCTTGCCGTAAGGCCCTTGTGCTGCCGAATATCGCCCGTCCGTGCGGCCCGCTGCCAGGAGTGTGCCAAAAGCACCACTGCTGCCGACGGCGGCGGGCAGAGCACCGATCGCCCAAGGGTCGCTCCCGTCCTCCCTCTCCCGGGACGCTCTGTGCCGAGCACAGCCTGGCACGGGGCGCTCTGCCGGCAGCCTGGCCAGCGGGCAGACCCAAAAGGCAGCAGAATTAACAGAATTTCAAGGCCATATTGGGATCTGTGCGGCGTTCTTTGTTCTAGAGGGGAATGGCTTTAGAGACCTGGAGACCCGCACCTCCACCATCACACAGTGTGCTTCCCAGGGCCACAAATTCACGTTTTACCATCTAAGTGCAGCAGGAATAGTCCGTGTAAGGCTGGGCCTGAACTAGAGAGAAAAACGGTTGTAACTTAATGCCTTCATCTTACCTTCTGCCTCTGGGGGAAGTCTGACGCGGGGCATCTCTCCTAGGATGCCCACCAACGCTGTTCTCCGTGCTTGGGTACGGAGAACTTCGGTGCCTGCTGCCATTGCCCGTACGCGCTCGTGCGTGCTGCCCACAGGAGATGCTCCAGTCTCATCCTCGGGATCACGCGGGGTGTACAGCTTTCTGGTAGCACGCCTTTCTTGTCTTCTCGCGATTAATTTCAGGCTTTGGTTCCTGCAGGGAGAGACAAAGAAGCTGTGGTTGTCCCAACCTCGGGGGGTAGGTACGACGTGCATCTGAAGGAGAGGCAGCGCGTCGCGGTGTACTGGGAGGAGGAGGTATCTGAAGTGCGTCGCTGCACCTGGTTTTACAAGGGAGACAAGGACAACAAGTACATTCCCTACTCGGAGACCTTCAGCGAAGAACTGGAGGTAAACACCGCCTTTCCTGGTAGCCTCCGTCTTGCCGAGAAGCAGCTTGGCTTCTCACTGGCAAATACGGGTCCCGATGTCCCAAACTCCACACAGGGCAACTGGCACCGCAGTCACGCCTGAGGACGTGAACTCGAAAGAGGCTTTGGCACGGCGTTTTCGCAGCTGATTAACATAACTTAAACACTGCCACTGCCTCCCTCCCAGCCCGCTGTAACCGGGTGGCCTCCCCTTCCTCCTGCCCTCCTCCAGCCCCATCAGCATCCTCCTGCTACACGTTTAAGGCCCCGGGTGCTCTCGGCACGCCGTGCGGCTCTGGCCTTGCGTGCAGCCTGGCTCTAGCAGCTTCGCTGTGTTTATTTCCCGGCCCTGTCTGCTCTAACTTCAGTTTGACTCTCCTCGTGAGAATCGTCCTCACTGCGCTCCCAGTTTCACTGAAGCCAAGGGAGTTGTGAGTGCAAGAAAGAAAAATCATCGTTACGGGACCCACTGAGCGCTATGTGGCGTTAGGGACTTCAGTGGTCTGCATGGTTAATAGCTGGAGACTTTCTTTGGAAAGATATATATATATATTTTCAAAAATATACGTCTTCACAATAATCTGTATTCTGATGTATCAAAAAATACCATTCAGAATGGATGGGGAACTCTGCTGCTGCTGCTAAAATGGGGGCTGCTGGGAACTCTCTGGCAGGCGGCACTCAGATGACCCTGCTGCTCCTCCAGCGTGACCTGGCTGGTTTCTCCGCCTCTTTCACAAAACGTGTTGATAAGAGATACCGTAACATGGGGCGGGGGGAATGTCCCAGGTGGTTGAATATTCATGGAAATATGTTCCGCTGGCTGATGGAGGGTATTCTTTTCCTCAGGAAGCGTACATGATCGCTGTGACCCTGGATGAGTGGAAGAAGAAACTGGAGTCCCCCAGCAGGGAAATCATTATCTTGCACAACCCAAAGGTGAGGAGGGCCTGGTGATCTGCGTGTCGACCAGCAAGGACATCCCTTCCGTTCTCTTCAGGGCCTGTCTTTATGCTGTTTTTGTTAACCATGTCTGCTGAGCAATCAGCTCTGGCCAGACGGCATTCCCCTCGCCTACCCGCGCCAGAGTTAGAGGGCAATGCCAGCACAGAGTCTGCTTCACACCGTCGTGTTTCTTTTCAACACACCTTTCGCGGTCTTTGTGCAAAGGGCTCGCACCAGCACAGTTCAGCATCGTGGTGTGGTACCACCCCGTACCACCTACCCGCTCTTGTAGCAGAATTTCTCCTCTGCTTAACCACGGTGCGCAGCGCAGCTTAATGACAGGCTCTTCTTGTTTACAAGCTGATGGTGCACTACCACCCGGTTGCCACCTCCGATGACTGGGGCTCAACTCCTACGGAACAAGGGCGACCTCGGACTGTGAAGAGAGGAGTAGAAAACATCGCTGCCGAGATCCCCAACGGTGAGCTCGCTTCTCCCTCCTTCCCACCCTTCCAAAGCTACAGAGTCTGTTTTCCAACCTGTGTTCTCAAAACAACTGACAGAAGCTTCCATGATCCTTTAAATGAAGGGCCTATCTGAAAGTTTCCTGCCAAAAGGAACTGAAGGGTTTTCAGAACCCTTCCTAGCACCAGAGAGCCCGCAGCATAAGCGAACGTGCAGAGGCGGCAGACACACGTGGAGAAGGCACTGCGCTTCCAGCTGCTGTGCTGAGACCAGAGCTGTTGAAAGCACTGCAGTGCCTGAAATTAACCCTGAGGGCTTGGCGTGTACGTTCACAAAGGAGGAGTTTCTTTCTGCGGCAGGGACACAGGGGTTTGTCACTCACCTCCACGCAGGTGACTTTCTGGCGCGCATGCCCTCCCCGCCTCTGAAGCTGTGGGTCCGCTCTGCCCCCTCCCAGCTGTCCCTGAGCTCCCGGTCAGGCCTCAGGACGTGTCCCCGTGGTGAGGACAGGCAGTTACTCCAGTCTAACCCCTTCATTCTCCATGCGTGCATACCTTCGGGAAAGTACGTATGCAAACTAAAGTGTGTGGGACGCAGAGAAGAAGACGTAACCTCACCTGGTGCCTACCTGAGAGACGCAGCGACGCGGGGCCGGGTGGCTCAGCAGGGCGGGCTGGGCACAGGGCAGCGGGACCGCGTCCTCCTGGTCCTGCCCTCCGCCGTGCTGAACGTGCCCCACGGCCGGGTGGGTGGCAGCTGCGAGGACCATCCGCTCTCGCTGAAGTGAGGATGGTGACAGAAGCGGGGACGAGCCGCCTCGCCTTCCTCTGCTGTCCCCTTGATCCTGATCCATCCCAGGGGTGGGCAGCTGAATTTAGCAGGACAAACAGCTCAGAAACGTGAGAAATCCCACTCCCCGTTAGGCACAAAACGCAGGCACTGACTCAGGGGTTTTTACCGGGCTGAGGTGAGGGTGGGAGGCTCCGCTCTCCTGCAGAGCGCGTAGTTTCAGCGGGACCGTTCCCCATGAAGTGATGTCTCCCGCAGGGCCCATACTCTGAACTCTTCCTTCCTCCTTAGGGGAGCCTCTGCAAATTGATCACTTGGTTTTCGTGGTGCACGGGATCGGGCCAGCATGCGACATTCGGTTCAGGAGCATCGTCCAGTGCGGTAGGTGTGGAGCCCGGTCGGGGTCCTCTTTCCGTACACCGCTTTTAGCAGAGCCAGCAAACCCTCATCTGCGTGGACAATGAGAAACGCTGTCAGAGTGCATTCAAACCATCCCGACCCTCACGCTGGCGCACTGCGCAGTCGAATTTGCTGACTGCGGTGGGGAGCATGAATGCACTGCTCACTGACCCATTAAATCCTACCATCTGGAAGGGTTTGGGCAACCACTTTTCATCACTGTGTTCTGCTGCTGCTCAAAATAGTGAGTTTCCCAAATCGGATACAGATTTTCTAAGGAACTGTCTAAACCTGCTAAACTAATTAGTAACCTACTCAGTCTATTGCTACGGGTTAATCTCACTGGGCGCAGTCTAACAGGCAGCACCCCATCCAGCAGCCTCTGGAGTGATTTGGGACCAAAAGCAGGGACGCTGCTTCTGGCTCGGGAAATCCCCAGGCTGCGAGTGCCGGGAGGTGGGGAGAGCGCGCGAGGAAGTTAGCGCTGGTGTTACGCGCTCCTCTAAGCATCCACTGTTGATCAGCATTGGTGACAGGATGCTAAACCAAGTCACTCTGGTCTGATCCGTTCATTATTACTTGCTCAGAGGGTTTCAGTTCTGCAGGAGAGGCGATCGCTGAAACTGCCCGACATGGTTTAACGTGAAGAAATCAAGGGAGCAGAGATTTTTCGCAGCAAACTGTCTTTAGTTCCTACAAAATATATCTCTGCTTTAATGCAGTCTATTCTTCTATATGTTCATGTGACGAAACTGTTTTCAAGGCTGCTGACCATGTGAAAAGAAGGAAATCAGCCTCTCTCCTCTCCCTCAGAACGGAGGGATTCCATCTCCTCCCTTAGGATTCTCTTTCTAACACATCCATCTTCACAACAGATTTATTTATTTTTTTTTAAATTCCCAAAAGCACCTTTCTTATCCTGGCTGCTGTGTTAACGCCCTGCCTGTGTGGAAAGGAGCCTTGTTACAGCTGGGACAGCAAAATCCAGTAAACACCCCTGTAAGGACACGGAGCCTTCCCCTGATCTTGTAGTTAAAGATTCAAGGTCTTAGGGTAGCCACAGCAGATTAAAGACCCTGGGGGGATTTCCCCTGGTAATGATCTTTTCTTTTATCTTATTAAGTGTTGTTGATGCAGCAGGCTTGCCCTGCAGCCGGGTGCATCTCGGTAAGAGTTCATGCTCTTTTTCCAGTGAACGACTTCAGGAATGTTTCCCTGAGCATGCTGCAAGCGCACTTCAAGAAAGCCCAGGAGGAGCAGCGGATCGGCCGGGTGGAGTTCCTGCCTGTGAACTGGCACAGCTCCCTCCACTCCACCGGCGTGGACGTGTAAGTGTCCCGGACAGCCACCTCCTCCGGTGCCGGTGTCCGTGGGAAGGGCAAAGCGCACAGCCAGCCTCCTCTGGCGTAAACGCCGCTTTTCCTGGCGGCCGCTGCAGGCAAAGGGGAAGCTGTGAGCGTTCCGGGCTGTGAGCGTGCAGGGTGAGCGGGACAGACGGGGTCCCGCAGAGCACCGCCGTGCCAGACCCCCTCCCCACCGCCTTTTGCAGCCCTGTTTTGCAGAGCGCAGCTGGTGCCTGCTCCCGTCAGTGTACAGCCGCGGAGGGCAGGCTGCTGCCTTTCCCTGGCTAGTACCGGGAGGGACCGCGGGCATCCACACCTTGCTAAAGGCCTCTGCAAACCGAGTGCCCCATTTCTGCGTTCAAGCGCTGCTCTGCAGTGCCCTAGGAAGGGGAGAGAGCAGGTTTGGCTCCTGGGGAAGAAAGGCCAGGCTCCTTAATCCCGCCTGCAGTGTAGGAGCCTTCAGCCTTGGCACGCGCCGAGGGTCTGGATTACATGATGTCCTTTGAGACAGTGGCAATCCTCTTCCGAACTTACATTTGCTTTAGAGACATGGCGGGGTTCACCGCTGCCTCTAACTGCGATTCCCTCTCTCCTCTTTTCCCCCCGACAGTGACCTGGAGCGAATCACTTTGCCGAGCATCAATCGCCTGCGTCACTTCATCAACGACACCATCCTGGACGTTTTCTTCTACAACAGCTCCACCTATTGCCAGACCATCGTGGACACGGTGGCGTCCGAAATGAACCGCCTCTACCAGCTCTTCCTGCAGAGGAACCCGCTTTTCAAAGGGGGGGTCTCCATTGCGGGGCACAGCTTGGGTAAGGGGTCTCACCCACGGGTCCCCTGAATGTCACCGTACCCTGGGAGCAGGGAGGGTACTGGTCTTTCATCCCAGAAAGGAGATGGTTTGGGGCTTTTCCCTGATGAGATGCTGATGCTCTGTCCGCCTGCGTCTGGTTTTTAGGGTCGCTGATTTTGTTTGATCTCCTGACGAACCAGAAGGCTGCTCCCGAGGAGGACGAGCACAGCGAAGAGGTACGCGCTCTCCGGCGGCGTCTGGGGACCTCCTGCTTCTGCAGCTGCTTGGGGAAGGGCACACTCCAAAACGCACGGGAGACAATAAGTGGGCAAAAAGCATGATCCCTGATGGCTCTGTTCACAGGGGTCCAGGACAACCTCAAGCAACAGGGGTATCGAGGAAGTAAAAGATATCCTGAAGAAGCTGGAGCTGTCTGAATACGGTGATGTTTTTGAGAAGGAGAAAATGGACAGGCAAGCGTTGGTAAGGAGCTCTCCTGTTTTGCTGTCTCTTGTTTGTCTCTTCTTTGCTTCTCTTCCCAGTCCTCCCACCCTGTGCACATCTTCCCGGCACTGAGTCAGTCACACATGAAATGTCTCTGAGGCGTACAGCAGGAACAGACTCACAGAGAACAGAAACGCCTCGCCGCACACACCTCTCTGCCCCTGTACTGATATCTGGGTTGCTTATTTCCCAGTTCTTGTGCACAGAGAAGAACCTTAAAGAAATGGGAATTCCCTTAGGACCAAGAATGAAGATACTTCATTACATCAGCTCCAAGACGGAGATGCAGGTTTGTCTTCTGCACGGCTTGTATTCATCCAGGGCACATCCTGTCGCTCCCAGAGGAGGACCAGCCTTCACCACTTGCGATCAGTCCCTGAGCACCCCGACCTCCTCATTCCCGGCCCTCCTTGCTCAGGGCACTGTCACAGGCTTGTGTTCGGCTGCGGCGACAGAGCTGCTTGCTGCTGCCGCGTGTTACACTGGTGTTAGCCTGCTGCAGGATCACTTGATGCTGTGGCCTGTAAGGCTGCTCACAGAGCAGGAGGACTCGTTAACGGTGGTGGAGCCTGAAGTTGGTGATGCCAGCAGGGGAGGTGGCTGGCTGGAGTAGGATGCTGCTGCCCAGACCGCCCTGGGTCTGGAGGCTGAGGGAGGCCGGGCTGTGTACTTGCTGACGGGTGGGCAGGACGGGCCGCGGCGTGGGCGCGCTGCAGGAGCCGCGCTAGCGGGGTTTCCCGGTTGTGTTGCTGCAGGACCAGAGCGCAGCAGCTCCCAGGCACAGCGGGGAGCGCGGAGCGGAGCCACAGTCCCCGTCGCAGCGTGACCTGGACAGCACAGACGATGGCGGGAATTGCCAATACCGGGACGTTGGCTTAGGACAGGTAACTACCGAGCTCGACACCGTGCTCTACCTGCAACAACGAGGCGCTTGTAACAACAGCACGGAGTTTGTCTCATGAAACAAATCTGGATCTCCCTCTCTCCTAGGTCTCGGCAAACTATCCTCAGCTAAACTACAAGCCCACCATCTTTTTTGCCTTTGGGTCTCCCATTGGGATGTTTCTCACAGTGCGAGGAGTGAAGCGGATCAACCCAAACTACAGCCTGCCCACCTGCAAAGGCTTCTTCAACATCTTCCACCCCGTAGGTATAAGGCCCAGAGCCTTCCTGCGTGAGACGCGTGGAGCACGAGCCCTGGCTCACTGTCCCCCTCCTCCACACAGTTCGACCCGGTGGCGTACAGGATTGAGCCCATGATCGTCCCAGATGTGGAGTTTGAGCCCATGCTGCTGCCTCACCACAAGGGCAGGAAGAGAATGCACCTCGGTAAGGGAAAGGGCAGCCGCTCTCCCCCAGCCCGGGGCAGCCGCTGCGGCCCCCGGCCCCACGCCGACCCCTCCTGCCTTTCAGAGCTGAAAGAAGGGCTGACTCGCATGAGCGTGGACCTGAAGAACAACTTGCTGGGGTCCTTGCGGGTAGCCTGGCAGTCCTTCACTCGAGCCCCGCTGCCAGCTGTGGAGGCGGCGAGTACCGATGCCGAAGCGGAGGCGGAGGCCGGCGCAGAGAAGCAGCCAGGTCGGTGGTGCATGCGGGGCGGTGGGGAGCCGGGCTGCAGCGTCGCCACCTGCCCACGTTGCAGCGTGCTCGGGCTCCCTGCAGCCGCGCCGGCGAGGTGCCCATCCTGGCGTCGGCCCCCCGGCGCTGCTGCCCTCTTGCCTGCTTGCCTTTGCGCTGCGGGTGCACGTGGCTCTCCAAATGCTGTGGCCTTCCCCTGTTATTGCCTGATGAAGGGGGAGTAGAGGCAACCCGCCTGGTCAGTAATGGCCTGCTGGGGGTCCTGGCGCCCCCTCAGCTTTGTAAGCCTGCCAAGCCTGTCCCCCTTCTCTGGCTGTCTCCTGCAATCCTGTTTTCCAAGAGTGAGAGAACCCTGGGGGAGAAGGACCGAGCACTTAAGCTGCCTCTCCTCTGCAAGAGCTCCCAGTGGGGCGAACGGAGGGCACGGTGATGCTACTGCATTTTCACGGCTGCTTGGCTGAACCACATCGCTCTTTATTCCTTCAGAGACAAAGGCAGAGGAGCCCCCCGCAGCAGTGAAGGAAGAGGCCTCTCTCATTAACGTGGGGAGGCTGAACGGAGGGAATCGCATAGACTACGTGCTGCAGGAGAAGCCAATAGAGAGCTTTAACGAGTATTTATTTGCACTACAAGGGCATCTCTGCTACTGGTAAGCTTCTGCGTAACTGTCAAAGCGTCGCATTCATGTCTGACGTAAGCAGAATGCCATCATTTTTAAAGCCAATGTTGTAAGAAAAGCCTTAACTGAGTAAACAAAGTGTTCTCCTGCCAGTACGGCAGACGTAGCAGGCGGGTAGGGACAGAGGAGACATTGTCATTCACCGTGCCGAGTACTGCCAGCATTTGCCGAGTGCCGCGTCTGCCCCATAACCGCCACAGATGTCCTGGCAGAGTGGAGCGAAGTGTCCCCCTCTAATTCCCACGTCCTCCTCCTGCAGGGAGTCGGAAGACACCGTTCTGCTGGTTCTGAAGGAGATCTACCAGACACAAGGCATTACGCTGGATCAGCCTTTGCCAGGAAGCCAGTGACCAACCTGTGCTCTTCAGGCCGCCTGATGTAAGTCACCCTGCCTACACCTTCCTTCCGAATTTCCTAGGACACCTCAGAGGACACGTGCTTTGAGGGGATGATATCCCTTATTTACAGCGCTGGGACGAAGGCAGGAGTTTGCGTCGGGTTTTTTCTTTGGCCCGTCAGCGTGTTTGGCTTCTTCCCTCCGATCCTGCACACAAGCGCTATCGGACAGGAGGAGAGCTAATAAACTGCTGCTGCTGGCGATAACGGCAGCTCAGCTGTGCACAGTTACGATCAGTTCAGTCCACCAAGGGAACGAGCAGATGCGGAGCCCATGCTCCGAGCATCCTGGGCTAAATATTTCGTACAGACAGGTAGCGAACCAGAGCGTGGACCCTGCGGTTCTTGCAGGGCTGCTTTCACCCTCTGCTGCTGATTGCCGGCCGAGGTAGGCTAGGGGTGAGGCGCATCTCTCTGTTTTCTTGCCCTCGAAGCCTTACGCTGGTAATTGCTGGGTGTGGGAGGCCGGGCTGGGTGGATTTTGGTCCGCCCCAGTGCACCTATTCCTATGTTCTCCTTTTGCTTTCTTAGATCCAGTTCAACCGAGTACTCACCAGGAAAGTCCAGATTTCTTCTCTGCCTTCCTCTCTCCTCTGCTGCTGTGTCCCCCGCATGCTGTTTCTCAAGTACTTGCTGCTACCTGGAGATAAGGATGATTTTCCTCCATTTTGGGTAGGGAGGGGCGGGGGGGGAAAAAATATCAAGGGAAAACACTTCTGCTCAAACACACACAGCACTTGCATCGTGACTCCCTGTGGCAACGTGTACTTTTAACCCTCCACCTTGTAAGTTATCACACTAGCGCCTCTCGCACCGAAGCACACTAGCTGTCTGGGCTCGGAACTGACGCCGAGGGCCTGACTCTGCTCCTGGCGTAGTGAGGAAACTCGCAGCTTGTGACCTTGAGGAATAAAAGCCTTAAACGCGCAGCGTGGAGAGAGCTATAGCAGCCTTGGCAAGCGAAGGAGATTGCTGACTTCTCCCTGCCATAACACAGAGCACCAGGCGTGAGGACTGCGGTCTTTGGGAGGCGAAGCCCAGGGCACCGGCATCTGCTGCGAAGCGAGCAGCAATGTGCCCACCAGCCATTCTCATCTCCTTGAATTGTTGCTGCATGATTTGCGCACCCATGGGCCGTGCCAGGCAGGGCCGCCCCATAAAACAGCTCGTGAGAGCGGCGTGTTTGCGCGCACTCGACGCAGGCGCTCGTGCCTGCCTGCTGTAATGGGTTGGCAGTGACTTCTCAGCATCCTCACCCAGCCCACGGCAAACCAAGGGCCCCCCGAGGCACTGCCTGCGTCTCGCGTAGGACCAAGCTAGTGGGCAGGTGTAACCGCACGGGAGGAAAGCTTCACCTCCGGGTCAGAGTACAGCTCTGCTGGGGGAACGCAGCTGCTCCTCAGCAGCGTCCAGGCAGTTTGGAGTTCTGGAGGGACAGCCCTCCTCTGCCTTGGCAGGGGCACGCAGCAGCGCTACCGTCCTGCTGCAGCGTGGCTTTCAGGCTGGCTCCAGGGATCTCCCGCCAGCCTGGCTCCAGTCTGCTTTGCTTTTAAACATCCGAAATGCAGCCAGCCAAGTCGGAGCCCAGATGCGCAGGGTCTGGGCGCTGTGTCCCACAGAGCCCGCTGAAGGAATGACCCCAGCTCTGCAGGCAGCAGCTGCCCGTGGCGTGCCAGCTCTGCTGCAAGGGGGACAGGGCCAGAGCCCCCGGTGACCCCTCCCGGACCCCCAAACCCCCCCGGCTGACTCGCTGGCTGGGCTGATGCTGGAGCCTGGGGGCAAGGCAGAGGCAGAGGCTTCAGCGCTGGGTAAGGTCGCTGCTGTGACGGTCTTTGGAAGAGCCAAACCACTTTCCCTCCCGCAGACTTTCACCCTGCATGGGATAAGGAGCCTTTTTTTCCACAGCCTGTTTGTTTGTCCTCTGTTGTACTACGTTATTTGCACTATTTGAAAGGTTTTGTTTGCAGCCTACATCCCTCCTCCCATCCCAAAGGAACAGAAGCTGTTCTTTTACCTGACTGCAGAAACAGACACGCTGCTCAGTCGGCGCCTGAACTACTGATTGCTAAAGCGTCTCCTACAAGGGTAGGAAAAGGAACAGTCTTAACACGGGACACTCTTAACGATCAGCTTTTTAAGTTATGCACTTTGTTAAAAAAAAAAAGTTAAATACATTTTAAATGTTATTTAATGTCTTTTCCAGTAAAAGCCAAAATAAATAAGTAGCTGACTGTGGTGTGTGCATATTTGGGGGGAAAGGGAGGGGAATGGGTTGAAGAATGCACACGGGCACAATTTTAGGGGAAATTAAAGCTATTTCTGTAACTTGTATTGAAGTTGCAGGGTCATAGAGGGCTTATGTGGCCCAAACTGAAGACGATGGGGGTGGCGTTTTCGTTACTGTCACGTCCCGAGCTTGGCAGAGGCACATGTGCATCGCTCCGCTACAGCCTCGCCTTTGCAGTTTGCACGTACATACACTTGATCAAAAATACACCTATCTACGGAGGAGACGAGTGACAAATAACTACTTACAACAGTGCTGCCACACATCTGTGCCGCGGATTTCTCAGCAGCACCCTACCCTCCCCTTGTCTGAGAAAACAAACTGTGGCGCAGGGAAACAAGCACCTGTGAAGGGATGCTTTCAGACACCATTTCATTTTCTGCCGATTGTCATCTCTTTACAATCACATTAGAGCTGCAAGGAAAGAGATACAAAATAAACACCCACCTAGAAACCCTTGCAGACACACCAAGGGAAATGGCTTACACAGCAACAACTCAGTCCCTGAAGTAGTTTTCAGTACCACAGCTCATTAAAAAAATTAAACTCCTTTATTTGGCGAATTAGAAAAAAATCAGGGCTAGCACAATAATACAAGCAACGATCATGCTAGTTTCATCTTCCCTCTTCCCCACTTAATCTGTGGTTAAAGACTGCAACCTCGTGCTCATTACTCCAAATTAACTCAGCTGTGATTGAAAAGAGGGACCCAAACGTGGCGCCAGGAGCAGGTCCTGCAGTTCATTTTGACATACGCTCGCCATGAGAAGGGCTGGGACAGCTCGGCGGCAACGAAGGGAGGTGACTGATGGTGCTTTCCGGACTGGACACAAGAAGACCCACTGCACAGGGCACAGCAGGTTGTCACATTTTTCCAGTTCAGGCCCTTTCGTACCCGGACCGTCCTCTTGCAGGCTTGCACGCCAAATGCCTCATTTGCTTCACAGCAGGGCCCAAAGGCAGGGGTGCCTAAAAAATTCCGTTAAATGAAGGAACACGTGCCCCTGAGCAGGACAACTTACCAGCACTGCAGAGAACGCCTGATTGGGTTTCAGGTTCATCCTCATTTGAGCCACTTCTTGCAGACCAACCTCCCCAAAGGCTTCCCTTGCCTGAGCACCCAAGGAGCAGCAGGAAAGGTGCTGGCAGGACAGAGCCCATCACTATATATCCAGATGAAAGCCGGACGCTGCAGGCTTTTCTTGGTGTGCTGGCAGTTGTTTGGATTTGTACAGAAACGGTTTGTGGCACATGGAGTCCATCAGAGGAGGGTAATACTGCCTGTAGCAGAGGTACGCGAGCACAAAGCCGATCGCTGAGCCAACCAACACATCTGTGGGCAAGACCGGAGGAGAGTTACCTTCCCTTTAGCCTCCCCAAGCTTCATGATCGAATTCTCCAGCAGGCGGCTTTTCAGCCAGCTCAGAGCTGAGCTGGATCGGCAACTTGACCCTCGGCTAGAAAACTAAGCTCGGCATGTATTTCAAAAACAAAGAGAAAGGCATCATCACCTTGCAGGCAGCCAATAAAATACTACTGGAGGAGTAATCCAAAAACCCAAGCTGCCATCGTGGGCTCTGAACTCCTCTGCGGCAGCATCGACCCTCCCCGTGCTCAGAGTGGCGCCGCTCAGGGCACCCGGTTGTGCCCCCCGTCCACGTCCGCAGGCAGACGCCGACCCACCTTGCCAGTGGTGCTTGTAGTCGCAGGTGCGGGACGCGGCGATGAGGGTGGCGAGGAACAGTGGGAGGAGGAAGGCGCAGAGCCGCAGAGCCCTGCCTCCCCGGCCGGGAGCGAAGCAACGCAGCTTCCCGGCGATGTAGAAGGCGGAGAAGGCGAGACCAGCGAAGGCGACTGAAAGAGAAGCGTGTCGCTTCAGAAACGGCTCCAGGCTTTGCCGTGGGCCCTCACCCTTCACCCTCTCCCCTGAATCAGTAGAAGGGTTGCAAGAGGACATCTGTCCTGCCCATGCGAGACAAGGGAAGCACAAGCTCATGAGCGATGGAGGAGATGTCAAAGCTGGTACTTGGCAGGCATCCCTCCTCCCAGGAGCTACAGACAGCTTCAGATTAGATTTGTGATCCCACTGCTTTGCAGAGGGAAAGTTGAGGCCCCCAAACAGGCCAACGAACGTAGCCAAAGCCACGGAGTGCATGAAAGCAAACCCAATGTGCCCTCCTCATAAGCTTCTGCTCACCACAGTTCGCTGTCTGGGGCTGCAGTGGGTAGGGGACACGGAAAACTTACATGAAGCGTGTCCGCTGGGGAAGCTTTTGCGTCCCTCAGTCACTATGGCAGGGTCGCCTGTGCACACCAGCTCCACGTTCGCTCGTCCGTCCGGGAAGCATCGATAGAAGAAGTCTGGCCGCGGCCTAGGGCAGAGAAGGCACATAGCCCTCGGGCGTGCCGCGCTCCCAGCACGGTGCTCAGGAGACACCTGAGCACCCACGTCCGAATGCAGTCGCCAGCCACCTCGCACAGCTCCCCCCGTTGTGCAAAGGGACAGCGGCGCGACCCAGGCTGCGAGAAATGCAAAGCAGCATCGCACGCAGCTCCGCTCCTGCCCGGGCAGGCAGGGCTCGGCAGTCGAGAGCCAGGCGCCAGCCGCACACCCTCGCCGGCCCATCGCTGCTCGGGCACGACCCGGTTTAGACCCTGAGGATTAGCACTGTGCTGACCCTCCCTGTCCAGCCCAGCGGAGCAAATGCCTTAAAACACCTGAATCCCCACGCGGCATCACGGTGCCCCGGTTGCGCAGCCTGCGGGCACACCGCAGCAAACCTCTCAGGCTGCAGCTCGGCACAGGTAACTTTTTGCCACCCCAACCACGTGGCCTGGGGAGATGAAACCATCCCGTCCGCTCCCTGTACACGTGCCAAAGCGCTCCTCCCTGACACAGGCCTGAACGAGCCCGTTTAAATGGTGCCCTAAGACAGCAGGTCCCCGCCAGTGTTTGTTCTAATATTTAATTATCTTTACAGCTAGAAAAAAACACATTCTTTCCAGGCTGACTATGTCCAACTTCAGCTCCCGGCCCTTGCTCCTGCGGCTCCACCACCGCGCAGATGTGCCTCCCCTTCCCGCACGGCGCAGCTCAGAACGAGCCAGTTTCTCACCTCCCCACAATGAGCTTCAGGGCGTTTGTAAAAACCCCGTTCAGGGCGAGAGCAAGGCTGGCAGCTAGGAGAGAGCAGAGAGGTCATGTCAGCATCGCCCCCACCTGAATGTGCAGCTTCGAGGCACGTTCAGCGCTCAAACTTCAGCTGGAGCTGCACAGCTCAGCATTGATGCCCCCGGCACAACACTGGTGCCCCAGCAAGAGCAAAGGACTCATCTGCGAGCCCCCTGGCTCACAGCCACAGCAGCAGGGCAGACCCCTCGGGGGGCTGCAGCTCTCTGGGGTAAGGAGGAGCTCACCAAGGCAGGCTTCCCGCGTGTCTTCTTGGTCGGCATTCATGAAAAACCTTGCCAGGATAATGAGCAATAAGGGAGACAGAAATGCGATGAACTGCCACAAAACGAGAAGATTGTTAGGCGCCTGTTAGCGAAGCAGATTTAAGCGCTCTCACCAGAACGCAGCAGGAATTGCTCACAGAGACTATACACTTTCCTTCCCCAAAGCCAGCAGCAACCTGTCCTCTGCAAACACTACGCTTCTAACGGAGAGCAAAACCAACCCCAGCTGCATTTGCAGCAAACCCCGCGCTCCCCAGAGCACGGCTATTCCTCCTCTCTGTCACCCAACGCCAGCGCCTCAGGTACAAAAGCCTCAGGTACAGGTTGCTGCATACTGCCTGTACTGAAGCATGAGAAAAAAACCCCAGGCACCATAAATAATGCAACGCGCTAAAAATCCCCTCTCTGCATCCCACTCCTCCCCGTGTTTTACCCACTCAGCCCACACGCGCAGCCGAGCAGCGGAGCCTTCCCTCCTCTGAGGGATGCCCAGCACATCCTCAGGCTCTCAAACAGCACCTCTGGCAGGAGAGTGCGGCTGTGCCCGGCTCTGTGTCCCTCCCGCCTGCAGCTCCCTCCTCTCCTGCTGGCGGGCATCCCTGCCCGGTACCAGCCGCAGCGCCTCCGCTCTCCCCAGCCCTGCAAGCACAAGGATTAGCTCTTTGTCAGCTGCTCGTCAGCAAAAAAACACAGGAGCCACTGATTCAGAGAAAACAAGTTACCATTCACATCTCAGCGGCGACTGCTGCCATGGGATTTCACCCCGGGGACGTCTGCGGTGGGTGTGAGAGGCCCCCAAGGAGTCCGCTGTCCCCTGGGAGTCCGGCACACGTCCTGCCTCCCACCGCCAAACCCAAACGCTGCCCCAAGGTTTTGTCCTTCAATGTTTAGTGCCCACCCCTTGCAGAAGCTCACCAGGGCCACTTGCTAAGAAAGCGGGTGCTCGCCCAACCCGGGAGCCACAGCATCTCACCCGGACACCCCCGCCTGGGAGGAGAGACACCCCCTCCGACAGAGCACCGCCCGCTTGAAATCCAGCACTTACGGTTTCGGATTAAACCCTTTTGACAGAGCCTAGAGACCCAGGGAAAACATTCTCACAATCAAATTATAATAAAACTTCCCTGAAAATAGCTGCTTTCAAGCAAAACATGCCCTGACAGCGGGAGATGTTGGAATGCAGCCCGTGATTATAGTCAGCTGGACTTGAAATTGATTAGGAACGACAGCGAAAGGTCCTCGCTGGTTTTAATAAACTTAGTTAAAATCCCAAGGACGACCCCGGATGGCAAAGCCTAAAAAGATGACAAAAATTGACGGTGATTGTGTTCTCGTTTGCAGTAACACACTGCACCTTCAGTAACAGGCAGTAAGAACCACAGCTATTTGCAAGACAAGCCTTTTAGCCAGCAGCTTTGTTTTAAAAGGGTAGTTTGTAATTAGAGAGAAAAAAAGAAACCCACCCACAACCCCGTAAGTAAATGCAGGAAGCGGCAGAACTTACGAACATGGGCACTGTGGGGACGTGGTCCACCTCCACGTAGGGGTTTTTATAAAGCCACATCTCCTCAGGCTGCACCACGCGCTGGAAGGGCGGCAAAAACTCCATTATCCTGGGGGGGGGGACCAAAAAAAAAAGAAAAAAAAACCCCAATCACATTTAGGGTATGAGGCACCCACAAGCTGCCACTCGGGGCGCGCCGCCCCCTGCCACGGCACCGCAGGGGACGCGGGCTCGGGGCAAAGGAGGGCTGGGACGCTCCGGGGGGTGTTGGCCCACTGCCCCTCTCCCCCCCCCGGGGCCGGGCGAGTCCGCCCCGTTCGCCCCCCGCCCTCACCCGAAGGCGGCCAACAGCAGGGCCCGCACCGCCGCCTCGGCCGCCAGCTCCCCCCGCCCGGCCGCCCGCCCGCAGCATGGCCGCCCGCCCCGCCGACATGGCGGCCGCCACCGCCTTCCCCGGGGCGGAGCGGCCCGGCCCGGCCCGGCCCGGCCCTTCCCCGCCCCGCGGCAGCGTCCCCCCCCGTCCCCCCGGAGGGGCCCGGCCGCCCCGGTCGGGAGGAGGGAGGGATTCGCCATTGAGCGCGTCCCTCAGCGCCGCGCCTGTTGGACACCGGCAGGGATGGCGGCTCCAGCGCTTGGCGGCCCTTTCTCTGAAGAAATTTCTCCTAATATCCAGCCTAAACCTCCCCCGGGAAACACGGGGCTGTCTCCTCCTGTCCCATCGCCTGTTCCGTGGGAGAAGAGACCGACCCCCCCCTCACTACACCCTCCTTTCGGGGAGCGATGAGGTCTCCCCTCAGCCTCCTCTTCTCCAGGCTGAACAGCCCCAGGTCCCTCAGCCGCTCCCCATCAGCCATGTGCTCCAGACCCCTCACAGCTCCGTCGCCCTTCTCTGGACACGCTCCGGCACCTCAATGTCTTTCTGGTTGTGAGGGGCCCAAAACTGAACACAGTATTTGAGGTGGGGCCTCACCAGTGCTGCGTACAAGGGGACCATCACTGCCCCCATCCTGCTGGCCACCCTGTTCCTCACGCAGGCCAGGATGCTGTTGGCCTTCTTGGCCACCTGGGCACACCGCTGGCTCATATTGAGCCACTGTTGACCAACACCCCCAGGGCCTTCTCCGCCAGGCAGTTTCCAGCCACTCCGCCCCACGCCTGTAGCACCCACGGGGTTGGCGTGACCCATGTGCAGGACCCGGCTCTTGGCCACGTTGAACCTCACGCCATTGCCCCCATCCATCGGGCCTGGCCGGACCCCTCTGCGGACCTTTCCGACCCTCCGGCGCATCGACACTGCCGCCCGACTGGGTGCCATGGGCACACTGAGGGTGGCAGGTCCTGCCTCCCGCTCGGCCGGCGAGACGGAGGGAAAAGCCTTTTGTCGTTGGAACATTCAGAACGATTTATTGAAGTCAACCTCAAGCAAAAGTTCAAATCAGTGGAATGTCATTAAAAACCTTTCCAAATTAATCCTCACGGAAGCAAAAACACATCTGAATTCCAAAGTATTTGTAAAATAAAAAAGGCGACATCTCAGTAAATATAATGTACAAAAATTATATGTTCCTACCATCACAGACATTCAGTAAGAAGCTAAAATATTACAGGCAATTCTAGATACACTATAACTAGTTGACAGTAAGCTATCTATATACAGGTTAACCAAGCTTTACAGGTTTCACACTATGCAAGAGAACATAGGCCGAACAACAAAACCCCCAAAATATCGTATATCTCAAAGTCTATGCGGCAACATCAAGTCATAATACAGTAATGCCCCAGTGGAACATCGCCAGGGAAATTTAACACTACTTCGTTAGTGTCAAGAGCTTCTAGTCAACTTCCAAAAACTCTTAAGATATCGACTTCAGTGAATATTGATGCTTTGCTATTAAAGACTCGAGTGATTTCGTTAAAATAACATTTCACAGAATCTACAAAGTTTGTTACAGATAAACAAAGTCTACAGAAATAACGACTCTACAAAGGTCATCCTTACAGATAGAGAGTACATGGGAATGGAAACGGAATCTGCAGGTTCTTGTGTTGTGCAACATCACTCGCGTGGGAGCCACCAGCCGCCGCTCCCCACGGCCGCCCCAGGACTGCGCACCCTCCGCCACAACGGGACACCACCTCCTGGCCTGGCCCTCTGCAGCAACGCCGGCGCTTTGCTGGAGAAGGAAAAGCGACCCCAGAAAGGAGACACAGCCCGACCGGCGAACAGGAAAGTGGTTTTTCCCCCCCTCTGGTCTGTTTACACCCCAAAAGCAGGAACTGCTCCGGAGGGGCCGGTGAGGACACCCGGCGAGGACCACCACGCAGCCATGGTCTGGGGCTGGAAGAGACGGCGTGAGGACAGGCAGCTCGCTTCTCTCTCGTGCACAACCCCCCGGCAGCTAGCGCCACGCGAGAAACAGGGGATGAGTGAATGGCTTTGGCAAATTCATACGCGTTTTCCCTTTTTGATTTCACATTAATTACAGAAGTCTTCCATGCAAAGCACAGACAGTTTCAGCTCAACAACTCCCCTCTCTCCAGAGCAGTGAGACAGCCCCTCACAGGGGTAATAAGGACCTGAGTTTGTCACTCAGGAATAGAATATAATAGCAAACAGCTTTTTTTTTTTCTTTTTTGCCTTTTTTTTCTTTTCTTTTTTTTTTCCTCAGAACAACATTGTGAATACATCCAAAGTGTAGGAGTGTATCGTAAGTGCAAATGTTTTTGCTACACAAAGATAAATGGAAGGGGAAAGTTGATGACAAAACGAAAGCAAAGGGACAGCGTCACTCCAAGGCTGCCGTCTCTCATGCAACACACCCGGTGAACACAAAGTCTGAGACAGCTGCTCCGAAACACTCTCCCGTTTGCCGTGGATTCACTGTACAGCGGGAGCAGAAAGTAACTTCGGGGAAGTCAAAGACATTGTCAATGTAGTATACAAAAAAAGGTATGTATAAATAAAAAAGCTGTATAAGGAACCGCAGAGCTTCAAGTACATTAAACCCTGAATTCAATGAGGCAGAGGTTTCAATGTTAAAGTGACTACTTCGTACCAGCGTTGGACATCCCTCCTCCCACCCTCCTCCCCCACCCCACCCACATAGTTCTGTAAAGTTTCCATATATACAGATTTTATGCTCATTGTTAATTACGTCTAGTAATTGTGTCTTTCCCATTCGATCCTGAAATTAAGATACAAGAAGTTTTTCCAAAGAAAGGCCAAAATTAAACATTCCAGCCCTATTACTCCATTTCAACAGATTCTCTAAGACCGTGGTGGTGACCAGAGAAGGTAATTTGCCCACAAAATTGCCTTTAACATTATCCTTCCTGAGCTGCAAATGCCTTCAACAGTCTATCGCTAGGACAAGTCTATACTAATTATCTGAAAGCTACAATAACTAATGCTTGCACCATGTACGTAGAAAATGGTAGAAACCAGCCATTGCACCATTTGGCCATGGTCTGCAGAACGTCTGCGCTGTGCTAAGGTGCGAACTGCAGAGGAAAAGCTCCAGTAAACAACAAAATCCCGTTAACTTTGCAGAGCAGCTCGGACGCTGCGCTAGAGAGTGCGCAGGCGAGAGAGCTGGAGTCAGGCCTTCGCCACAAGCGTGGTGCTATCTCAAAAAATTAAAGCAAAAGTAAGGGAAAAGTGTGAGGGTGCGTTCCGTAAGGAACAACTGACCGTCTGAAACAGCAGATTTAAATTCTCAACCAAAATCACCAGCAGTTCTGCGGCTCTCTTCCAGCCTCAGCATGAAATGACCAAACTACCCAACGTTACTTATCTCACTTTAGAGACCGCGCAAATTTAACTCAGCAGCTGACTCCCCCTCCGCTGATGCCAATTAATCAAAACAGCGGCTAAATCTTTTCCTTACAAAGGAATTGCACTATTGTTACTCAGTTCGCAAAGAAATAGTTAAAATGTTTAAAATAGTTAAATGTTAAAATACTTAAAATATTTTAGCATTTTGTGTTTGGCATGTAGAACAAACCCCCTCCGCTTACCAATATACTTTGAATTAGGTGTGTTCTTATCTAAGAGCGTTAAAGTTTTTTGAAAGATTCACCTTCTCTCCAATAGCGTGAAATCCAGTTCATTAGTTGTACAAGCTTATAAACCAATCTCCTATTTTCCCTTTAAAGTCCAAGCCCAGCTGTTGGCTATTATTAATCTTTTTTTTGGTGGAAAAAAGGAGCACCTGTAAGAAGTTTGAAAACAAAGTTAACCAAGACATCGAGTGGCATGGCACAGGAGTAGCAGCAGGCCTCAATTCACAGCATTTCACAAGTTTTTAAGCCTTCTGTGAACCTTCACACGTTCTGCGATACTGGGCGCAGCGGCACGTCCCAGCAGTGCGTCCCACGTGGCGACGGACGGCGCGTGGCTCTTGTCCGCTGCCGGCCACGTCTAACGCTCGCGAGGGCGTCCTGGTGCTCCCACACCGTGTCCCTCCAGTCAGCAAGTCACCACGGGCACCGCGTGATAAATGTGTGTAGGTGCACTCACACGATAGCATTTCTGCAATATTCAGAATGCTCTAAGAGAAATTCATTTGAACATTACCAAGCCTAATAAATAATATAAAGTAAACACATCGGGCCTTACAGACACGGTAGCAAGAGCTATGTTTGGAATTTCTGAAAAGGTTAAACACCCCCAGTAAGAGCTTAAAAAGAGACATTTATCACACAAAATGTTAAGAAAAATAAAATCCTTTTTGTAAATTTTTTTCGTAAAAAATACTAAAATATAGCACTGCTTTCAAGCAAGAGTAGTGTTTCAGACATTCACTGTAGTACGGACCACAAGGTGAAGTGCTTTACAGATCCCACGAGCCCTCTGCGCCATGAACTGACCCAGGCGGTATCTGCACAGGTATGCCGCCCGAGACTGCCCCACGCCTGGAGCAAAGGCGCCTGCAGACACCCCGAAGATGAACTGCCAGATCAGTTAAATGGCACAGCAGCTGCTTAAAGAGATCGTAGTGTATTCTGTAATTTTACAATTGCACGCAAAAGAATTTTCCCCCCTGTACATAAATTTGAGGACAAGAAGGACACCAGCCAGAGGCAAGACGCGTTCTAAAATCCCACGTGGACTTTTTCAGCCTACGATTTTCTTGAACTGAGAAGTCACCATGTTCCAGTAGGTTTATGTAAGCAGTTTTCCAGAGATGAGGTTCTTAATTCTTAATTCAAAGGCTTAATTTAGCCAGATGCCAGCAACACTTGACATTAATTCTTTTCATCCATGATTGTTTTCAACACCCATCAGCAAAAAGCTAGCACGAAGTTAGCTAGTATCAGTACACCAGTCAAAAGTACGCTCTAACTGTATACCGGGGCAGGGGGAGACGCACAGTGAGACTCGGGGCCAGGGGAGGAGGTTCACCAAAGACTAACTTCAGCTTGGGGAAACGAACCCCTGGGCTCCTCGCACAGGACATGCAGGAGGACAGGTTTTCAAAAGAAAATCTGGGGCAGGAGCCTACCTAAGCCACTTTGAAAGCCTCACTGAAGGAGCCCGTCTCCCTGCTGATTAACAGAGGAAATTCAAGAGAGAACTGTCCCATGAGGCTCAAGTTGGCTGCTGTGAATACGGCCCCGTTACCCAAACACAGAAAATACCCTGATCATTGAAGAAGTGCTGAGATTTTTCTTAGCTCCATTAACAATGAAGATTAAAGTTAGAAGATCTCTCTCAGCCAAAAAAATCTAAACATTCAATCAAAACAGACGTGCACATGGGTCGGATTCCTTAAGCGCTCAAATTTCTTTTGAAGCTAATGGGAGCCTGAGAAGGCGGCAATAAGAATCACAGTAATATAACTGCCATAAAACAAGTTCCGACTTGGCAGATGACAAACACACAAAACAATCCTCCACCTAAAGAAGTCAATGGCAGAGCTCCCACTGGCAGGATTAAGACTTCAGTTCTGAGTGTGCTGCAGTATGGGACCGAGGGCGGGAGGCTCCCCTAACTACCAAGGTTTTCCAAATTAGGTGAGATAAAGGAATGATCACTGTACAATTAAGCTCCTTCTGAATTTCCATCCATCTGCAAACACCGATTATAGTTCTCGAGCAAGGAACCATGATTTCTCCCCTCCTTAAACAACGCTAGATCTCGTGTTACAAGCACTTCCAAGAAGTCACACACCTGATTTCTCATAGGAAACACTTTACAATAATATTCATAAGTTAACTTGATATATAACCTACCTTCTCAAAATGCCTTTAAAAATAAGTACCGGAATGGAGGCATTTCAGGGTCACCCGGTCTGAAACCCACCTCTGTCTCTATGGCATCTCAGTGTTACACAGAGTGGGGAGGCTTTACTCTTTTCATGAACTAGACATAAAAGTTATGTTGGCTTTGCTATTTTGTTTTTAAAGACACGTTGACTGATCAAAACGAGATCTTCAACACCCTTTGAAAATTAAATAAATAAATATGTTGCTATGCTTTGCTTTCTACACTCGAACATATTTTAAACAGAAAATTCTTTTCACTGTCAAAAGGTCTACGTTTTTCTTTGAAGGCCAAGACGTTTCTGGTTTCCGACAGTAAGAGCTGCTGTAGCACATTCAAGGGTAAAAGAAAGACCAAATAATAAAAAACAAACACCACTGCCTGCTTCTGCTTGCTAAAATTAAATGGTCCCGTTCCCAGTTCACACACGACGGCTCCGATGACAAAGACTGAATGTGTCATAGCAGTCTCTTCAAGTTCATCGCCTGTTTGCCCCTCTTCTCCCCTCCCGTGTTTGTTTTTAACCAAATTCACTCCTTTGCTTCTTCTACAGGATTCTGTGGTTCCAATTTGCACTTTATCTTGCTCCAGTACTCGGGTGCCACAGGAGACTTGGGGTCATGTGCGGAGCAGCAGAGATGGCCATCCAACGCCGATGCCACCAGGGCTCCCTTCTCGTGATCTTTACAGAACGAATGAGGGCAAAACTCACAGAATGAAACTGCAGGATTGCTACAGACGTCGCACTGATGCCACGGACATTCCCACTTTCCTGAGGATGGGAGGGGAAGGGAGAAGAGAGAGACAGGAAGCTGAAATTAGTGCATTTTGGGGACAGCGTTGGCCTTTACCCCTTACTCCATGTTGTAACTGTTCAGATGGATGCAAAGAAAGCTCAGAAAAATCAGATCTTACTGCAGTCACTACTTCTGCTTCTCATTTACAAGAATCTGACTGGAAACAGTTCTTAGTCATTTTGCATTTTTTTAGGCTCACTTGGCTCAAAACATTGCTGCATGCATAACCGGAGCTTCAAATAATTAGATCTACCTCCTCTGGCATCAAGAGACCAAATGTCCTTGCAAGATTTTGTTTTGTACGTTTTTCTGATTTGTAAGCATCCCTTATTGATCTGGACACAGTACTCACTCAGGCGGTATCTCCAAATAAAGCTTTAGTTCAACTGCAGTGTACGTTAATGTAGAAGACTGAATGCGTTAGTTTTGAAAAATGTGAGAAATGGCTCAGAGAAGAATGAGTTGTGTAAAAATGTTTGAGCATAAACCCCCCCCAGGATCGCCAAACCATTCAGACGCGTATTTGCGTGACCATGTGCTGAACTCTCCGGCTGCAGAGGTATACTGAACATAGCGAACCAGGAAAATCAAAAGCTTCTTGCTGCTGTGCCCCAGCCTCGCCAAACTCCCTTTTGGCTGGGCTACTGCTGAGAAACAGCCAGCGCTCTCCTTCACAGGGACACCCCGCACCACATTTACAGTGTGTCGAGACCCGGTCCCAAAGAGCGAGGAGAGCACCAAGATGGGACTCCAGAGCCCAAGTGAAGCTGTAACTAGCCTACCTGGGCCAGGCTAATTCCCCCCGATGCCCCGAACTCCAAAGAAAAACAAAGCCAAACAAAAAACCTAACTCAAGTTGCTCTTGGTGCCAAGATGCTGTGACTTCTTTCTCCAGCAAATAAGCTATTTTGAGGATAGCTTCCATGTCTCTAATACGCTGAAAAGGCACGTGACAGATCCAACTGCATTCATGGCAGCCTTTTGGTTAATTTAATCATGGACTAATCTGGACTTCCAATTATTTTCACTGAAGACTTCGGAATCAGGAAGATTAAAGAGATAATCCTGCAATCAGATTAACTTGTTGTATTGCTGAATAGTTTGAGCCCCAGCTACAAAAAGCTATGCCTTAACATGGAAAAAATCAAATGGAAGATATGTGCCGTCAGAATACAGTAGATAATATAAACACATTTACTGATTAATCGAGCCCTACACATCACGCTTGCTTTGTCAGTCGTTTGAACTGTTGCTTGATTTGCGCTTGGTGACCTTGGGACATCCAGATGATGCTTACATTTCAATCAAAATGAGAGGAGGAAATTTGACTGAAGAAAGAGATGCAACAAGAACCACCTTAAAATGTCTTACAGTGCCTCTCTGTCCATCGTCTCTCATTTAGGAACACTGCCACCTGATGCACTTCTAAAAATGAGTGGTATTGCAAAAGCAAATATGCTGCCTTTAATGGAAATGACTACGCTGCATTTCAGCTCAAACGTTGTCTTGCTGCAGGAAGGAAAAGATGACTAGGAAGCCACACGATTGCTCTTACCAAAAGGTGGTTGGGTCAGGTTAAGGCATAGGAGGTGGTATGCTTTGGGACAGTCCTTTTTATCACACATGACTAGCTCTCCCCCATCTCCACACTGGAAACAGTTGTCTTCATGCATCTGCTTCTGTTCTGTTTTTATTTTCCGTTTCTTCTGCTTTAATTTTGCATTCTTCACCTTCTCTTCATTTGCCGTTGCAAATGCTGTCTAGCAATTACAGAGATCACAGCATACAGTCACTTTATAAACCCCTTGCATTAAAATTAGTCTAATCATCTTTGGGTTATTATTTGCATGAAATATGCTTAAATTAAGTCTACTCAAAAAAGTTTTTAAGTTATAAAAGCCAGAAATGCCCATCCACATGTCTCTGAATTAACACAATTTGGTAACTTAACTTCACCCTAGACACAACAGCACTACAGTACATAACTGTAAAATCTTTAGAGACTTTCACGGGTGGAAAGTATTACATAGACTAAAGTAAAAAGTTAAATAAAACTCTTTGCCCTACTCTTACTAAATCTCTGGATTTGGGAAGAGAAGATTCAATTTTCATCTCTATACCTTTGGACGCACTCCTAGGAAACCGCTGCAGTTTTCAGCTCCACAATGACACTCGGTCCTACCATTGCCCAGGCAATCCAAATTGTAATTAAACGTTAACTCCATTCCTAAAACGTAGAGAAGAACAGTTCACCTACACAGACACTGAGGAAAGACAGGGTTGTGACAATGACACTTGATTAGCATTTATCTCCTCATAGCCCGTGAGCTGTAGCAGCAGTATGCTTTAAAAGGGAAAGCTTGAAATAGCGCGTTGATGTCAAACTTTGAAAGTAGCAAATTCTGCCGAGATGAGACATAAGGAGCAGCTACACTATCATCCAGACCCAGTTAAAATGACAGATCAGGTAAAACACATAACACAGAAAAATAATACCACACCAGACAAATTTGGTGAAAGCCTCAACGCTATGGTTCAGCGTTTACATGACACAGAGTTAACACTGTACTTCCCCACAAACCCTGTAGTTAGCTTTAACACCAGCTTTCAGCTTCAAACTGTTTCTAACTATAAGATCCCTGCTGAAACTGGAACTCAAATATTTGTCTCCACTCCAATGAATGACAAAGTTCCTATAAACGTCACTGGTATTAAGTAACTTCAGAAAAACACCCATGGCCAAGTCAGGAACGTAGCCATTTCAAGACAAAGGTACACAACGCAAAACAGTGCCGTCTTTTTACCTGCAGGAATATCACAAAGAGCAAAGAGTCCAACTCTAATGTCACCATTCACTGTCCACTTCTGTGTTTCACAGTTTGGATTACAACTATGGTTCATGAAACGAGAATAATTCCCCTTTGGGCCAGCATCTATTATCCGGTCCTTCAAATAAAAAGACAAAGACGTATTTAGTACTTACAAACAAAAAAGAGTTTCCTGTTGATAAGTGACTACTAATGGCTAAAGCAGCAAAAAAAAAAAGTTTATTTTAAATAATTTAAGTGGTAAGTTTTCCCTGCAGAGTTAATTTTATGAAAAAGTGTCTGAATATTTGTGCTTACAGAAGTGAAATAGGCACAGAGTGCCCAACCCAAGGTGCAGGCTGTTTCGTCTCTTCACCCGTTCCACTGAAGAGAAACACAGATGTTACCCTCCCCCTGAGTGTGGGTAGGAGGGGAACATCAAACATGGAGGGATGCTTCTGCCAGCATTTTGCCCCTAGTTTCAACCATTAACAGTTTATAGTGAACAAGACATACTATTTACCTTGGTTACAGTTAACATATAAAAATTGGTTACGCTGTTTTCATGTGCACGTTTGATCCGCAATCTGCACTCTTCTTCATCAATGAGTTCGCCAACGTACTCATTCACAAATTCACCCTGAGAAGTAAAGGAAAACAAAAAGAAGAAATCCGTGCTTACTACTTTGTACGATGATAAAGGGAAGCAGCACAGATAAAAGCATTTCCTACAGAAATATACTCTAATCATCACAAAAAGCATGAACCTTTAACCATCTAGTGGGCAAGGCGTGACTATGTGCACCAGGTGCCTGCTGCCCAAGCGATAAGCCCACTCAAAATAAAAGGGCAGCAGAGCCGAGCTCCACGTCTGTATTCACTACCCAAGCCATATTTGCCAGTCCTCTAGAATCCTTTACATTTTCATGCCTTCTTTTACGAAGGACAATGAGACAATACTCACAGACTCCTAAGGAAATGTGAACTATTACAATGGCAACTATTTTCACTACATACTTTACTTTTATTAGGACTTTTAGTAGTCAATAAACTCAGAACGTTTGCAGTAAGAAAGTTTTAATGAAACACAGATTATACAAAAACTGTAAATGTAAAAGAATTTATCGCTAAAAAACACGTTTAAAAGTAGCCCTCCAGGCCAACAGCATGTTCCCTACTTTCACCTAAAGGAATTCTGTGGAGCTGGGACATGCCTGATACCTTGATACAGGGGAGTCAATACTCAGCACTCTGAGTGACACTTTATCAACACAGCCGGTTGCTGACGGTTTAAAACACTTAAAAATAGCTATTTAAAATATTCAAATTCAAGTGTCCAACAAGCACCTGATACTTCAAGAAGAACTCTTGTAACATTCAGTCCCACCACGTTAACAAGCGCTGCCGTGTCAGCCGTGCTTGGGGCAGGCGCCCGGGCAAGCGACTTCTGAGACACCCCGAGGGCTGCGGCAGGGCTCCGGGCAGTGACGCATGTCCCTGCGTGCTCTCGCCTGCCACCCTCACAACCCAAACATGAAAGAAGAAAGGGGTAAATGAAAGGGGCAAGGGTGGAAATCGGGCAACTCTGGTCACATTTCTGAGAGGTAAGTCACCTAAGTGACTCCGAAGCCCAGCACACCTGAAGACTGATTTACAGTTTGGAACAGTCTGAGTCTTATCTATCACACATTCACTTGATAAAAGTCATGTAGATGCTTCTGAAAATTTTAGCCCAAATCAAATGGGAAAAAAACCAAAGTCCCTTCACAGCCAAGTTGCCTTCAGTTCAGCCTGTATGTTTGGGAACAACTGGAAAATTCAACAGGGCCACCAACAGTTTTCAGTACAGCTCTTAGAGGACACAAATGCATTTATAAAGCTTGCATATTAAATTCACAGAAACCCTACTATTAAAAAAAAAACCAAAACAAACAAACCAAAACCTGCTATAACGATTCACCAGGTACTTAGGGCAGTAGGGCAGGAATAATCATAGTGTACTGAAAGGTTTGTAGACACAGCTTTTCTCCCCCAACTATTCCTCGAGCTACTTGATGTCAAATCAATCAGGTGTGCACAGGGTGAGAAAGGTCCCAAATGCAGTCAGAAGTTTCCACCTATAATCGATGGAGTGGTTAACACCACCCTCACTGAAACTGGTCTGTTAAAACACCTCCAATATCACCCTACTTACATGCATGCCTGTCATAAACCGCTACATCACAGACTTCTGGAGACTGTAAACTACATTTTAAAAAGCCAAAGAGATAGATGGACAAAAGCAAAGAATTCACAGTTGAACTTACTACACATAAGCCCAAAGCTTTCACCTTGACTTTGTGGGACCTCTTCCGCAGATTATTCTACACACTACCTGTGCATACAGTTAAATACCACATTGCTTAATGGTAAAAGAATCAATTCAGGATCTCTTTGATTTTTCCATACTTTCTGATTACACTGAAAGCTCAACATGTCATCCCACTGTGATAATCCCACCCGATGTGTCACAGCAGAATTCCCAGCCTGGAGAGCAGCCACTTTCTCTCTACAGAGCACAGCTGCGTAATCCTCACATCAAGTTTGAATCCACCAAAACTATGGCTTGTTTCCTCATGATGAGAAGCTGCAGGATATCGCTGCTGTTAAGACGAGTGCAAATTCAAACTGAACAAAATACGAAGGCAACAAAGAGCAAAGGAGTTCTCCAGAGCAGAGTCTTGGGGATGTGGGCTACATGACAAGAACAACTTGTCCTAAAGTCTTACAGTGTCCAGTTCCATCCGTGGGCATAACTGCATCTTCTACTCTTCAGGTATGCTCAGCCACTTCCTTGTTCAGAAACAAAGAAGCCTGCACGAGTAAGAGCAGAACACACATCCGTCCACCAGACCCATTCCTCTGCAGAGGTGAAATCCAGGCCGCTCACCCTCATGCTTGCCTCGACGTACAGCAAGACTGCAACCCAGCTAGGTGAGGATTCTCACACGTAGATATGCAAGCATGAGATTTTGTTCTTCCATATCAACTGTTGCATATCCCACCTGAATCCCAGACTTGTATCCCCAGCAATACGAGTGATACTGTGTAAAGGAAAACCAAAGGGATCCGCATCCAGTGGCTTTCCGACAGACAGGGAAGAATATTCCCATTCCCCCTCCTCACTGACTGCACCCAGGGATCCTCTTGAGGACACCAGCAATGCTAGTATTCAAGCCAAAGCCTGTAACGTTTCCCGCGGCTTGTCAGTCCTTGCTGCTTTTTGTTATAATAGCAGCATCATTTCCATCAGCAGAAATCTCTGTATCTTCATTATTCTCCTCTGCCTTCTCGAACTTCTAAGAACCTTTAAAGTTTGTTGTCCAAGGCAGCCTGACCACCTCAAGCCCTTCATTAATAATCCCCTGTGAGTCTTCTTCTGAAACAAATCCAGGCGGAAGAGCTGAGAAAGCTGACTTACTACCAGACGTCTGCAAGAGTAACACCGCAAACTCCCTCAACTCCAAGCAACCCACTAGCAGGAAAATGCCGCCAGCATGTTGCTGTGTAACAGCATAAAAAGAAAAGGCAAAAGGAAAGACTTACAAGAATAACCCCCTGAAAGGGGGTTCACAATTCAAGCCGACTCTACCACCCTTTGAGCTTCTCTCTCATTTTGTGATTGTCATTTGCTGGCTTACAATAAGGATGAGGGGAAGACCAGAAAAAAAGCAAAAAAACAGGCAACTTATTTTGCCAGCCCTCTAAGATTTCATCATCTTCAATGGCCTTATTTTGGGAAAGAAACTATTATTCAAACTACTTTTTCCCAGACCACGCTCTCTCTTTTTGCCCAGTAGGCAGTGAGAAGACACACGCGTGCTCTTTCCCTCTACCAACAGAATTCACAAATCCACAGTCACCTGGAACTAGCTTTTTGTTCTGTGAGTATCAAGGTTAAGACGCTTCTGCCAAAACAGTTAAGCAGCTTTCACCCTTACTGCTTCACCTACAGAAGTTGCACGTAAATGCTTTGTGTTAAAAAGACGTGGAAGTGCTGACATTTTTGTATGCATTCGCTTAAGGTACACAGAGTTGCAGGGTTTTCATGTAAAACCCCACTGATGGCTATCGCAACCTTTGTCCTTTGTAATTCTACCTTTTTAATGCTCCTTTTTGTCCTGAGACCCCATCCACGTCGATCGGTTTTTATGATTTCAGCATCAGGGTAGAGTCTCTTGGTGAAACACTGGTTCTGACATCGCTCTCCCGCTGGGCACACTTGGGGATGGCACTCGTACTGCAGCATCCTGTTCAGACACTCCGACTCCAGGCCGCAGGGATTCTCGTCCGACGGCTTGCAGTTACAGCGAGGGATTTCCGACAGATCAGCTACCTGAATTTGAACCTTCCCTATTACCTTGTTGGACTGTGGAACAAAGGAAAATAAAAATAAAAAAAATAAATGAAGATGACGATGCACAAAGAACACAAACTTAACAGCTTTATTGGAGGCCGATCATCAACTGACATGAGAAGGCAAGAAAATAATGATTATGTCATTATTTTTCTTCTAGACCCTTTTGAAGGGTAGTGTGTCACAGCAAGCATACTTCCTGCAATTCAGAAGCAGACACATGCATGCACTTTTACAGATGGCATCTGTTGCCACTCAGCTGCCAACGTAACTGGGGACATGCGCTGTTCAGAGAAGCCAGTTGTAAACAATTTAAGTGAAGAACATCAAACCTCACGACTCTGGACAGTACAGCATGAGTGTCTCCCCAGTAAAATTATTGGTTCAGGAATTCATAGCACACGAAGTTTATAAGTACATCACTGGGATTTCTTCCAACTAGAACTAAAAACATTAAAGGAATACCACCAAACCCCATGTGTCCAAAATTATTGGCAAGAGTTAGACTCTGCAGTAGGATGAGCAGTTGGTATTCCTACTAATCCCAAGGTTCAGTGTTAACAAAGTTCAGCAAGTTGTAATAGCCAGCTTGTATCTGAGACACTTGACACGAGCTCACAACCAGCAAAATTCTACCTTAGGTAAAACCGTTCTTCAACCATTAACCCTCTTTCACAAATACTCTGCTAAAAGAATGTTTTATGGTACTATAGGACAGAACAAAAGATTCTTGAAAAGAACAGCAAAATGATTTATTTCAATGTCCTTAAGCTTGAATTGTTGCAAATACTGGTTTAAATACCCAGCTTACTCACGCACAGAATAAAAATAGGAAAATAAAGAAGCCAACTCACTTTAATGTGTTTATAAGGTGGAGGTTTCCTCGAATTCCTTTCAATTTCTAATGCCTCTTTGCTTTCTCTTTGTGCTTTCAGCTCCTGGAAGCGCTTTGCTGCTTCTTCAAGTGCTGTGCAAGGGATTTCAAAATAAAAAGCAATTAGCACCAGCTGCTGTTAATCCAATGTATACACGTATGTATTCAATTTTATTTTTTTTAAGGCTAGGAATAGAACTCTATAAAGAAAAACACAAGCTAAAAATGAGTTATTGCAGTATATCATGAAAGTATCATCAGGTACTTTTCAGTAGGTACGGAGATACTGAACAATGATCCCATGCAGCAGAGCCCAAGCTCCATCTTAACATTTCCCAGTTTGTAGAAGAATTGAACTTGCCCACAACAATACACAATGAGTAGGCACTTAAAGAAACATATTTTTATCCGCAGTCAAGGGATCCACATAATGTTTGCAATTTTACATGAACACAGAACACTAGTCACATAATATTCCCATGCAGGTTAAGTGGTGATGGAGACACAAACACGTGGAATTTTTTCATAAACCACTATAAACTTTGTTTGATTTTACCTTTCTTGAAGGTCTTGTTAATACTAGTTTGCCCCTCAGCAAAGCTTTTATCTCCTTCAACATAAGGGAAAACTCTGCCCTGGTGTACCCAATAGTAGTCATGTGAACCAAAGAAAAATACTGGGAAGTCCCCGATATCATGTTTGAGGCCCTGTATGTTGAGAGGCACAGACCTGGGATTGCAGATCTCTGCTGGCCACCACCTGAAAAGTATAGAAAAAAAATAATAATATAAGTTCCTTGAACTAGAGCCTTAGCTTCTGAGTTTGCCTAACTGGATTGAGAAATTAAAGGCATTTTTCCTTTCTTAAAGAAATGAACTCCTTCCTTATGCTTCCCCTCCGCAATTCTTGGGAAGCGCCATGCAAAACACCAGAAAAGTTCTTATTCCAGATTTTGGAAAAGCCTTGTGAAAACATATGTGGCGCAAGAGTGGACTTCTAAGATCACCTATAAATGCTTGTATTCCTGCAGATGACTAACAGCAAACACAAGCTAGGACATCTTGGTTCTATAAGACAGCCCCTGGTTTTCCATATCGCTATTACGCTCTACAGAACAGATGTAAGTGCAATCAAGTATCCATCATTGCCTGGAAAAAGCAGGAGAATTTAATTTAAAGGGCGACATCGATATCCGACACAAAGTAGATGTATTATTGTACTTCTAGTTCTTCTTTACGAAGACTGAGCTCCTTTGAGTTATCTTCCTGTAATTCTACAGTACATTAAAAACACAAAAAGCAATAAAAAACAAAAATAGCGAACTTGCCTGTAATTTCCAAGCTTGACCCAAACGATCTGCTTGTAACGTAGCTTCTTGCCAGCTTTACAGTCATTGCAGTTCCAGCATCCTTCAGGCATTTCTATGTTGAGACACTCAGGGTGAAAGGAAGCTGGGCAGGATTCACAGCACAACAGTTTTCCACCTTTAAATAAAGAAACCCTGCTTGGTTTATAGAAGTAAGGATTTGCTTCCCTTGTGCATCGCAATTGACATTCATTTTAAATCATCCATTCATCCGCCTCAGTAAAAAATGGCAAAAGAGAGGGATAAAGTCAAACTTAACAATGTTGGTTAAAAAAGACTGTGCAGCGCAATCATGTACTGTGAAAGTTGTGACTCTCAACCGCATCAAAGATACATAAAAAAGCAGCTGAGTATTTTTTAAACATGAGGTAAGCTGGCAGGAGAAGCAATGCTCCCAAAGGAAGCACTGCATCTGAAGGCAGCGCTGTTTGCTTTTATTTCTCTGGTGGTGGCCAAAACACTTTGGTCTATTTCTCTGGTGATGGCCAATACAATGACAAATAACCACATTTTTAAGAAACACTTTTTCAATCAACATTGTTATGACTGAATCCCTCAGCACCCAGTTAGTGTGCATTAACCCCCCTGCAGCCTATAGGTTGAGCAATGCTTTTCTGTACCAAGGACATTATAAAAAAATTGCAATAAGCTGTTTATTCCACATAAAGAAGTTTACCGGTATGAGCACAATACATAATGCAGAATGAGACACCACACAAGTTGTCCCCATCCCAAAAGTTCCTTTTGCGCACAAAGGAAATCTCAGCGCAGCGGTTAACGTTAACTTCTGAAGTTTAAGCTTACTTGGACAAAATTGTTTTGGCTGGCTTATGTTTTGGCAGATGTATTAAATGTGGAGAGCCACAGCACATCTCTAAGCCACCCTCAGCAAACAAAGCAGCTCATACAATAAGACTTGATACATTACACATATTGTAATATTTTACATATGTAAGTATTTGTAATATTTTATATATGTAAGTATATAAAATATAAATACACATTTTTATAGATGTATAATTTTTTTTAAAAAAAAAAAAAAACAAGTTTTTTTGTCCCAGATGGAAAATCTGGGAGAAACTTGGGAGTATTTAATGCAATTTTCAAGCATACAATATCATAAGAAGTGTGAATGGTAACTTTCAAACATTTATCAGAAAATCTTGTCCACCTATAGACTTTCAAAAAAATCAATGCATTAATTGATTGTTGCACATCACAATAAGCATTCCTTAAACAAATCAGTTGCATGACCAATACTGTATTTCCTCTGCTAAAACCAGCAAAATCCAACCATATGGATTTTCCAGAGATCCCCAAACCCATGACAAAATTTTAACTTTTAAAATTTGGTTTTGGAAATGTTATTTCAGAGGAAATACAGACCCAGTGTAAATTACTGAAGCATTATCCGACATGGTAAAATGCCAAGAGATGCAAAAAATCAAACAAAATCAAACACAAAACTTTCAGTGCTAAGCGAGGAAAAACAACCAACGCTTTGCTCTCAGGATGCATTAGTAAGATATTGCTCAAGCTAAGCAGAGGGCTCAAAATAATTTTTGTTTTCAGGAATTACAGGAACTACTGAAAGCCATCAATCTAGCAACGTTCAAAATAACCTAACTTCGGAATGGTTAATTGGGCACCGTTTCTGAACACTCTCGGGAAATCAAATTTCTGTGGGGAATAAAATATTACAGCTGAGTATTTTATGCAAACAACAGGTATCACCCCGTGAGGTATCCTGAGATGCTACAGCACCACCCGCACCAGAGTAAAACGCTTGCTCTCTCCCGGAGCGGCTGCTTTCCTGCAGGGGACAGAGAGCATCTCCTGCCCCCCGAGACGCAGCCCTGCTTCAGAGAGCGAGCACCCGTCCCGCCAGGAGGGGAAGGAGCACTGCCTGCCCCAAGCTGGCGGAGCTGGGACACCAGCCCGAGGGCTAACGGACACGTGTGCAGGCAGAACGCCGCTGCCTTCCCCCTTCCGACGTCCTCTGGGTGGACACAGGACCCACCCGCCTTCAACCGGACAAACCCCTTCTTCTCTCAGGCTCTGCATAAGCTACCTCAAAGGTCTGAAACAGAACGTTCCCCCTTCTTCCACACATAAAATTAAGCTGGTACGTACTGAACTGCCATGATATCAAGCTCTATTTGCCACCTTTTCACATTACTGTGTAAACGGTTCCCCTGAAGCTGGAGTAGCCTAGGCCAGATACAAAGGGATTGAACCTCCTTCAAGGAGAATTTAGTAAGAGTAATTATTTTAAGCCCTTTTGTAATAAAAAAAGTAAAATAATAATAAAAAAAAAAATCGCCAACAACATGAACACACGCTCACAATAATCAATGAGTGAAATTTACTGAAAAGCAGTAAGTGGTGCTTGACAAGCAGACATTTCTTGTTTGATTTAAAGAGAGAGAAATAATAGAAAAAGCGAAAGTAAATTAAAGAGAAAGAAACTATTTTGGTTACCTTTCTCACATTTCTTTTTGGAAGCTGACGAAGGAGGAGGAATCATAGGTAATTTCATCAACTCAGCACGATTTGATTCATTCAGTAGGTAGTGGGACTTATAGGCATATGAACTGAACAGGGGGTCTGAATGATCCTGCACTACCAACCCTATACGAAACAAACAGAAAGAGATGAGTTGCAATGAAACTACCCATGATTCCATAAAGGAGAAAATAAAATAAGTCAAATGAACACCTCTAATGCATTTATGTCTGAATGAAAAAAAGATAAAATGAAGAAAAAGAAAAGTCTGACAGAAAGTTTCTTCGCTAAGAAAGAGGTTATGTGTTTGAGAGACTAAATTAAAGCGTAACTGGAAAAACCTATGATGAATAAGCTGCTTCTAAGTGGAATTTCAATTGTGCTTTTACCCTTAATTTGTGCATTTCTAGAAAAGCACAAGAAAAGCAACCAATCTTATATCTGTGTGAGCCACCCTCCCTCCCAAATGCAAAAAGCAAGCGAATTTGAAGAGCTGGGGGATGACGGTCACTGCATCAAACCACAGGTCATGCTGTTAGCTGGGGCTACAAACCAAAAAAGCAGACGTTGTATACAAGAACTCATCACCCCACTTGCTACAAATCTATCTCTAAGGTCTTATCTATGAAAGTGTTTTGCCTTTATAAATGTGTTGGAAAAAGCATGGGTGTCAGTGATTCCGCAAGGCACCAGAGGGGAGAGAACGGACGAGAGTTCTGCCCTACGCCATTTGTTTTTAAGCAAAGCTGCACCAAACCTGCCCTCCCGCAGCTCCCAAATCGAACTCTCCGGAGCAGCCATGTGCTCCGGTCTCCTACGCGCGTTTAATTCAAACGATGCGTTTGCATCTCTCTGGCTTTCTCCACCAAGAAGAGTTTTTCCCCATCGCTCCAAAGAGGCAGGCAGCCCCGCTGACTGCCCCGCAGCTACACAGCAGAAGCATTTGGCCAGGAATTCACAGGAAGACCCGAGAAACTGGGACCCACAGAAGCGGGGAAGATGAGCTACCCAGACAGCCACCAATTCTTTCCCTCATGGGACACACGCAGAGCCGAGGGCTGTCGAGAACCTTTCAGACTGGGGTGCCTAAAAACTGCTGCAAGGAGAACGGCGTCAGCCTACCTGGAAAGCATGTTCTCAGGAGGATTCATAAACCAAGCATGGCCTACGCATGCAATTACGTGAACTATAACGTGCTTAATGAAGGACATTTCAGGAAGGTGAATAAAAAGTCTTAAAATATACTGTATTTCAAATGCCTCATGACAAGGAAGTTTGTATATTTTATAGATTGTCTCGTATCTACATTTTCTCACTTCAGTAATGTTTTGCTTCTAAATACGAAGTTTCTCCTTCTGGTATCAACTAAGACTAATTAAGTAACGGTTCTCACATACAGAAGCCCAAGTATTTCTAAAGCATTCAGTTCCCTGTTTCTTTCCGAGCAGGTGCTCTCCGTGCTCCTGCCCCAGGTGCTGTCCTCACCTTATGTCCCTCACGCTGACCACATATGACTACACAGGACTCAATGCAACCCACCCGGGGGAGTTTGCTAAATGTAAACCTCACGCAATCTTTCTTCGGTGAAGCACACTGGCTCCTGATTCCAGCTATGCCTAGTAGAAGCAACCCCCCCCAAAATTTTCTAGAACAAGTACATAGTTGGTGTAAAATACAGAGGATTCAGTGAGCGGTAGCAGTTTGTAACTTTTCAAGTTCTCATAACTAGGACTCTGAATATACAGGATAGGTAATTCCATCCGCTGGGGTTCAGAGGTTACTTATATTGCCAGAAGAAAATACAGACTTCTGTAGTTTCATCTCTGATGAAGCCAGATTCAGGTATAAACAGAATTACTAAAACAATGTCAAATGGAAATAAAAACCAAACCAAAAAGTATGAAAATTTTCTTCTGCACTTCATTTATTTTTTAGAAATAAATGCAGGTCTGCATCTCCAGCAAGCATAAGACTCCCTTACCGTAATTCAGTTCTAGAATCCCATTCCTAAATTCAGAATTCTGTGCCACATACGTAAGATGGATACCAAACACCAGGTGTTCCTTTTCATAAAGCTTTTAAATAGGTTCTACCCAAGACATGTAGGAGGCCTCTATTTGACCCCTCTGTGCCACTTTAAGTAGCCAAAACTTGGAGAAAAAATTCCCCGAGATTCACCTTCATATACACCTGTAACAAACTACTGCAGATTTGTAATCTAGAGTAGGTTCTTTTGTGATATTTGGATCTTAAGTCAGCTTCAAGCATCTGCAGTAGCTTGCCACAGGGTTAATACAGTACACCTTCAAATAAATTCATTTAGCTGTTTTGTATCATGCAATGTATTTTGATACTACACCTTAACAGCGTTTTGAAATTGGTAGAAAACAAAAGATTTAGCATAAATCCAATGGCAGAAGCCCGCCATTGCTTTCCATGCACACCTTGGTACAAACACAGCTTTCACAACCGAGATCAGCGACATTCCCATCAGCGCGGCTCTCTAACAGCCAAGATCCTCTGACCTGCCTCATGCACATCATCCTACCACACAGAACTCTCCACACTGGTACTTACAGGGGCAGACTAAAGCCACCATTGGACCTTGCCAAGAGACATTTCTAATCTGACATTCAAACCAGGGGAGATCCACAGAAACTCTTCTGTCATAAACCTGTGTCTGATCCTGGTTCCAGACCGACCCCAGACAACCGAGATAAGAAGCATAAAACCAAAGTGCTGAAAGTATTACGGAGCTGCTCTACCTACCACAAAAAATGTTTTTAATGATTCCACTCTTGCTCTAGAAAACAAACAACTTCTTTCTGCGTATTTATGTTGGGCTTTCGGACGTAACTATTGGTTAAATCAATAACATTGAAGGACAGGTATTCGTTTTTCTCAGAGGCAGCAGCTGATGCAAAATGCCCCAAAGCATCTGTCTGCTAACAGAACGCTACATCACACATTTTCAGCTAGCGCTGTTTCAAAGACACAGCAACTGGTTTGGTTTTGTTGTTCAGACTGTGCATTTCTACGTGTACTAATACTATCAACCAAAATTAGATACAAAACATATAGACGGCTGCCTAAAAACCTAAAATAAAAGAGCATAAAGACACATAAAATGCCAGATTTGCATGTGCATATTTATGCAATGCTGCTGTGATTCACACCACACGTATCCTGTTTTGGGGTGGCCCCAAAATGGTGAAATAAGCCCACAAAAGGGGAAACGCTGACCCGTGTTGTAAACATCTTTTTACACATTCAGAGGAGCTTTTCTAAGGCTCATTATAAAAGTTACTGTTTCTCTCAGAGCGTCTGGATTTTTTAAATTATTTTATTTTAAACTTGATTCTTTGTGATGGCTCCTAAATTACTTGGAAACGAGGAAAGGGGAAGAAAGGAGAGAGGTAGAAAGGAAATTATTCTGGCACCATGTTTCCCTTCCTGTTCAAAGGTCTTTAGTTACTCCTCTGCTCTTCCAAATTAAAGGCAAGCTTTCCCATGCTAAACCTCCAACTGAAGGAACACAAGCGAAAACAAGTAACTTCAGGATTCATCTCATTTTTGCTTCCTTAATAGTGACTTTCAAGGCTGCTGAAAAGAATACATCCAACAAACTTTTGAAATACTGTATAAGATACATATTATTATTCAAACACCTGACTGTGTCACTGCAGTTAATCTGAGAGAATGATATTTTCGCATTGTGCAACCAAAGCAACTGATGCACCAAAACTTTTCAACCTGCTACCTGGCAGAACGCTAGTGACTAAGAGCCATACAAGTAACAAGTGGAAAAAAAAAAAAGGAAAAAGAAAAAAACCAAAACAAACCAGAACTTCGGCACATGGAAAATCCCAGCATGAAACTTGTTTATACACTATTGTAAATGTCTTTCTATCAAAGTTCTCAAATGTGATGGTAGTTATAAATTAAAATGAATTTTTCTAGTTCATGAGTAAGTCCTACCTTTTAGCCTTAAAAATTTAAACAGTTTTAAGTGTGTGAGTGGGAAAGAGTCCCCTTCTGCTTAACAGACAGTGAATAACAACACAGCATCCACTCTCAGCTTGCAATGGCTGGAACTGGGGGCTCGGCATCCACTTTTTCCTACTGGCAACACAAGTAGGGCCTTCCGAGTACCTATCGCTCTTTCTGAATATCAAATATTACGGACCAAAATAGCAAGTGGAAGTCTCATGAGAACTGTTGACCAAAAAAAAAATAAAAATAATCACAGGCAGCATTTAAACCCCAGAGAGCCCTAAGGGAGTTTTTCTTCATGAAATACATCATTTTTATCACTAAACTGCACAAGTGACCATAGAACTATAAAACAGGGGAAAAAAAACAAGTGTGCTCACCTCTTGCACAAACGAAACAAAAGCCTACATTTACAGCTGATGAGGAGTGATTCCTTTTGGAATGGTTACTACAGATGAGAATGTGGGATGACACAAACAAGCTTCCTGCAGCAATACAGCCATCTCCTGAGTGATAGGCAATGGGACATCTGAAACATCTCACCATGCGACCTGTTTAATATAAATGCAGAAAAATGCACCATGTCACCCTGGAGTCAGGATATGGTAGAAGACACCACAGACAGATGCAAGGCTGATTTGTATTCCAATCAGAGTACTAGATTGAAAAGAAACATTTACATCTTAAAAAAAAAAAAAAAGTAGTTTCACACGAGTTAACTCTTAACTTTCATTTTAAAACTCTGTTAAGAAAAAATACATGGTTTTAATCATTCTAGAGTCTACTTGTTTTGTTTAAATAATTCAGTTAATTTCCAAAAGGATTCTTTTTTTCTTAAAAAATAATTGTTCTAAAGGCCACTACCAACTGTCTTTTAAAAAAACCCATTCCTTGGCCTTGCACTACTAACCCCTGGCTCCCATTAAACCCAGCACACAAGACAACTTCAGTGTTGCGGATCCAGGTATGCTCAGACAGTGGTCTCAGGCTGCTAGCTGTTTTCCCACCCACCACAGATTTAAGTTAATGACCTCGTTAAGAAGGAAACCCTTGCTCCCTACTGTACGCTGCACTACAGAGGGTAGAGTTATCCTCCTTGTCATGCTGATGATGCATTTGAGTTTTCTCCTGCTGTTCAAAGCCAGCTCTGTTCTCACCTTTGCTTGCTTTATGAATATCCTTATCCATTGAGCAGGCAGTACAGCAATGCTGCGGGCAACGAAATCCTCGCGACTCGAACAGAGCAGTGGCAAACTTGCGAACACAGGCCTCGTGATAAAATTTACCGCACGTGTTGACGGAACAGCGCTTCACATCTTTGCCAGGAAGTTTGCATGAAAAGCACGTATGTTCTCCTTGTAAAAGAAGGAATACAGAAGCCCAACTGTAACAGCCGATTCTTTGAGATACAGATGTTGTTACAAAAAAATTATGAAGCGAAGAGAGTTACAATGGTTTGAGGAACACAGGCTTCTTCCCTTCAAGCAGGTAGGTTGGTTACTATAATCCATAATTATATAATTGATGTTAACATAAAAGCCCCTTATTCTGAGTAAGACCCTAAAACTCCCAAAACCTGGAACTTACCATCTCAGCTTGTTCTGACCAGCACACAGCTCCTCAGCAGCGTGGGAAATCCCTCCCCAGTTTTCAGACACAGGAACACACTCACCATTTTTACACTCAGTGCAGATGAACTTCTCATCGGGCATTGACTTCAGGCCAAGACACTCCAGATGAAAGACGCTGCAGCACTCGCCCTCGCAGGACACCAGAGACTCGCCAGAGCTCTCGCAGATCTGAAACAGAGAGACAGCTAGTCAGAGGACAAAGGGTACCTGACATACTTAAACACAAAAGACTACCAGATGTTAACGAAGACTGGAAACTGGTTGAAATCTCTTCAGAGCTGAGATAAGGCAGGGGAACTGGCCTACATCCCATGGCAGACCTGGGAAGTCTCTGGGCTGAAGACAATCCCAGCACCTCCTGCATCTTGCTCTCCTAACAGCCCGAGCCTGCACAGAGATAGGACGGACACTACAGGATCCATCTGCACTCCTCATTTTCTCACGCGCCTGAAGAGCAAGAGCAGCTTGTTCCCTTACTATGGACCAGGAAACCGACCACAAGATTCCAGGATTTTCTCTCCAATATACAGGAAAATTCTCACTCTGCCCTATTCTGAAAGACCATCTGAAATCTTTGAATGAAGCAGAAAACGGCACCTACTTTTTCTACTTATGCCAGCAGGTTATGAATTAGGTACCACTTTCTAGCATGCAGGAGGGCTCAGGAATCATGTCGAGAACATAAAAACTCCTAAATCCTTGATATTTTATCTGAGATGTTGAATTATGAGACACGGTTAAAACAAAGTAGTGCAACTGGAAAAGTCTGTCAAGCTCAAACTAACAGAAATAGACAATACATCTTTAGTATTCACTTCTTTACAGTACCATCATTTACCTGACAAACAGTGTCTTTTTTATTTGTTCCAGTTCCTCTCCTGGATAAGCTAGAGTCTACCGACTGCACATCAGAAGCATCAGCATCGGCAGTAGCTGATGGGCTGTCTGAACGTTTTCCAAAACTACCCTACAAAGAGGAAAAATCCAAGGCACTCAAACAAGACACTTGCAAAGGACACCCACATCCTGAAAAAAATAGTTAAGTCACCACTGATTAAAAGATCATTCAGTATGTCAAGAGAAGGTCCTTGAAAGCCGCTGAGCTTCATTACAATGAAACAAGGAATGCTGCCTTCTTGACATACCTTATACCTGTACAAGCAAAAAACCATACAGATATTGATGTTACTTTCTCCGGACACCTCCCGATTTTACACCGAAATACGGTGGCATCTCCCAATTCCCAAAGAATCTAACAACCTTCCAAAACAGCAAGCTGACTTAGTGAGCTAAACCAATGTTTCGCCAGACAAAGAAGTAGGAGAATTTGTAAAGAAAGACTGTATTTTGGTTTATTTCAATAAAATGGAGGGGATTAGAAAGAAAAAGACTAGGCTTTATTTTTTAGACAATAATTAAGACATGAAATTTGTAGAAAAGCGTTCCCTGTGAGAAACAATATGCCTTTACCTGTAAATCATTAAGTCCTCTTGAATCAGAGTCAGATGTATCTCTGTAAGCAGAGCTAGTCAGTTCTACATCAGTTGAGGCACGACTCCTTTTCTTTAAAGGTTTACAAGAATCTGAAATCTCGCTGGCACCTTAACACAACATACTAAAATTAGTTTTAATATATGTTCTCAACCTTTTGCTTAAAATTAATAAAGGAAAAAGAAAGACGAGAGACAGCCTGAAACTGTACTTTATTTGCTAGCCTTAATTTTAAGTTTGCAGCTTTGATATTAGTTTAATTCTGCCTGAAAAGCTAATTAACTGAAAACCACCTTAGGGAGACCTTTTGACAAACTTCTGAACGTGCTGAAATAGTGAAGGAAGCTACTAAATTGTCTATAACGGAGGATAAACCCTTAGGAGATTACCTCTTCCTCATTCATCTTTAAAATATGGCTAAGCAAAGACTTTTCTTTTTTTAATTAAGAAATCTCCAGAAGGACTTACATTATGAGCTCACAGCACAAACACTATCTTTCCAACCAGCAACTCACAAACACACGCACACCACCACCACAGCCCAAACCAGAACACCCTCACAAGAGAAATCAAGATCAGCATCTATCATGTTCATCACCAGAAAGCATTAAGACCTCTGCGGTTTACACAGAACGAAACCCGTTGCTGAAGCGTGATGAGCCAGGAACTTTTAATAAAGTTTATTTCCGTATGTAACTCACCTTTCTGCAATCCTGTCTTCACTGCTGTCAGTGGAACCATTTCAACCTGTTTGAATAGGAAAATCCAAAGTTAAAACCAGAGGAATTTTTCTCCCTAGTATTAAAGAGAAAACATGTAAGTTTAAGCGATTAGCATCTCTGAACTCAGATGTAGTCTGTCATCCCCCTCTTAGCGTGAGCCTTCTTGTCCTGTCGGGTTTAATCCTAGCTGCCTACGCTGAACGCCGGGGGACAAGGCAGCCACACGTTCGCTAGCAAGGTCCTTTCCAATCACTCCCTTTGCGCATGAAGATGACAGGAAAGCTTTCTCCGTGTCCAGCAGGCAGGAGCGGGGTTCGCTTTGGCAGCCAGCCCTGACGCTTTTGTAAAACCCCACACCTCTGTAAGCGCAAGCTCCCCTCAACGGGTACGACACTCGGGTTAGCGAGACACTTAATGCATCGCCGCTGAAGGCGGTTCCCCCAAGCATGCACTCTCCAGCTCCTGGAACAGCCTGGCTGTATAGAGTGCTGCAAGGCGCCCAGCCGGCGGACTGCGCACGCAGCGTTGCAGAGCTCTATACAGCTGGAAACTCAATGTCAGTACACACTTAAGCAGACAAGTTTACAATCTTGCAAAAGCGCTTCGAGTTCTCGATCCTGTATCAGCAGGATAAGTTTAGAAACTGTTCTGCCAGTGTACATGTAACACGTGAGAATTTGGCGACTGTATAATAATTATAGAAGAAAGTTGTTGCCTAAAATCCTGGTTTTAAGATTAAGAATTACAAGTTATTTCTTTACAATGTGGTTACATATGCATGTAGAAACACATTTAGTAAATATTTAAGGATTATTCTATAATTTTTTTAAAAAATATTTTATTTTGTTGTACAATAGGTAAAAACATACAATAGAAGGATTTGTATAGGATACATTTCGTAATACAAATATAAAATCTAAACAATCACTTTTATTTCTCCACTAGTCACTGTAACAGTAGCATTAACATTTTGTTTTTCCCATTAATTGTACTCGTTCCAGTTATAATTTTATACCAAGTTGTTGCAGACTAATTTGGGAATCAGTTGCAAGAAAACTTGACTTTGGGTAACAAATATTGTTGCATAATTGTAAGAAGTTAGTAAGATTTTTTTCTTTTTTAATATAACTTAATACATTCAAGGTTATGCGCATTACAGTGCATCTGTGTTTAATTTTTAGTCATATACTTTTCCTGAGAAAAGCACTTTAACGTTCATAGTCTTAGTTAGCTAGATAATATAAGCAAGCGAAGCTAACTGGGATCCATGAAGTTCATATTGTTGGTTCTTATACCTTTGTTAAATTAAGAAACATTTACAAATATAAAATAACTCATTTGAAAATAGGGAAGCTGCAACACCTCATGACAAGAGGCTTAAGGGACTATGTCAGGTATCTTACGCCCAACACTTAAGTTTCTTTAAAGTTTCGTCAAGAAACTTTCTAGAGTTAGAGCATTCTTCTGCTAAACACAGATCTAAATGCTATGGCATCAAAAGAAAAATATGGGGGAAAAAAAAACCACAGCTGGGTCCACTTTCAATCTCTGAAGTGAATGAAGTGCAAAACAAAGCATAAAGGGCAAAGAATAAATTAAAATAAAAGAGATAACAACAATTTTTCCCCTTCCCATATAAATCTTTAGCCTGACTGTCCCTTTTAAAAAAAATCTCACTGGTAAAAGCTATTCTATGAAACATTTTATATAAAATTCTCAGGTTTCAAGTGGAGAGGCCCTTGAAGAAGGAAAGATCAACCACATAAGGAAAAGAACCAACAACTTTTACAAACTTGTTAAAAAAGTGTATTCGGTTTTTAATATTAATGTCCATCCACTGAACTTTCTTACTCATTTCCACGCAGATTTTTTTTATAATTTTTTTTAAAGCAACAACATTTGTCTGTCTGACATCCAGATTAAAGGAATGCCCTGTACATGTTAGATCTACTTAAGGAAAGAAAACGTATATCCCAGAAGATCTGTTGTGCTGATGTCTGCCAACATAAAAGTCTGACTATTCACCTTTAAGTTAAATCATTCTTAAAGTCCATTTTCAAAAGTGGTCAGATTAATCAGTCTAACTTCATTTGAAAAACAAAACCTCAATACAAACCAGCAGCTAAATCAAGAGCAAAAGGAAGGAACCTGGTGGCAATTCCATCAAATAGAAATTACTGAAACAAAATCATTTTGCTCATAACAGAAATCTCAAAGTAAACATGGCAGGTTCGTTAGGAGTCTTGCATCATTGAGTTCCCATTTTCCATAGCCTGACTGATACTGTGAAGATGCCAGTAGCAGAGTCACAGCAATGGTATTGACAAGGGGATTTCATGAAGGATAGTCCAAAACGAAACCCGATGGGGAAAAATGGAGAAAAATAAAAAGGCACCAATATAAGCCACAACATTTATGAATACAATATATTTTAACTCTCTACATGGAGGAAGCCAACCTGCTCCTTTTTGATCTTCTTCTTTGGCACAACTTCAGTGGATTTCTCAGACTCTGAGCGGGTTCGAATCGATCTTCTCTGTTGCTTCTTTTCTACAGAACCTGAAGAAGGAGAAAGGTTTCCATTATATGATTCCTTGTATTTCTGAGGTACAGCAAGATGTTCAACACCGAATCAACAGATAAAGTAACGAAACCAAGACTTTTTCCTCTTTTGAATGGTTTATTTTTAAATTCAGTTCCAAGCTCTTTGCCAACTGGTGCTGTGGTTGCAGACAACACGTTCTGTGATTCCATAGACAGAGAGATCAGCTTCAGAAAGAGACACTAGTAACAGACCGAAACAAAAAGCTAGAATCCAGTTTAGGGCAAACAGATTTTCACAACACACCTCTCAAGCAGTCTTCACTTTGGTTAACTTTTAACCAAATAGTCCATCTTTGGTGTTTATGGGAAGGTATCCACAATCAACTTCTTGAACTAAAACAAGCTAGAAATTTCAGATGCAAAACACAGCTTCCAAGTTTTCACTCAAAACACCAGTTCCGCGCCCCTGCTCTGCGGCGAAAAGCCTTCTCTCAGAACTGGCTAACACAGAAACTTAAAGCAAGACCCACGCTGTAACACGTGCCATCAATAGGAAATCTGAACGCTCAACTAAAGATTTAGAGGTCAAGAAAAACTCAGCAAAAACAGAAGCAGTGACCATGACATGTTATTACAATTAATGAAAGTGGAAAAACAACTTTGTGAAAATATTACCATGGAAAACAAACAAACTCAGATTAACGAAGGTTATGATGACATTTCAAGAGATGAAGTAGGAGCTACTGTTTTTTTTGACAACTACGGTTGGCAAAACCAGAAGACCTTTCTATGCTGCAGTCCCTCCAAAACCGGCATATTGAGAAACACGTACACAACACAACACCATGTGTAACTTCTGAAACAAAGTACACACTCAGAGCTGTACTGACAGAAAACTGAAATTTGAAGATTTACAGTTATCTGTTGTGAAGCATTATTCCTGTTTTTCAGTTTTGGATGTTTTACCCAAAGACGACATGAATGTGAAATACTTCGTTTTCTTCCAAGCCAAAATGCAAACTCTCGGGACCAGGAATTAGCTTACTGTGCCAGACAGAGAGAGTGTTAGAAGTTGTAAAGCTGTGTCTTCTTGTTAGGAGATAAAATATCTGGAGAGATAGGCAGGCTTTCACCACACACTGAAAAAGCCTTTCAAAAGGACTCCAGGAAAAAAAACCCAACAAGATTTACCTTGATTAATCGGATGAGTGTTTTTTATCAAGGTTGTGTGGCTCAGGACTATCTCAGTAACTAAGCTGCCAGTTGAAAAAGTTGTTGTTTTACAGTAACTGTATTTCTGAGGGAAAAAATTAACCGGTTTTCTTCAAGGGAAAAACGAGTTTTACAGCATATTAACTAATTAAGAATCGCAATGAGTTATTAATAATTCAGAAATTAATAACTCAGCTCAACATCCTTCATGTTAGCACACATGTAACTTCTGGTTCCAATGAGGCGCATCCTTTGGACACACACCACACTCTGCTGGATGTCAGTGCTAAAGCCAGGGGACAGCTTTTGTCACCTTTGCGTTCAGCTGAAACTCTCTGAAGCAGCTTAAAGTATATTTGTGGAAATGTGACCAAACAGTTCATTTCATGAATAATGTATTTTCTCCCTGTGCTGCCCCACAGTAGTAAGGGAAATAAGATGCAAGCCCTGTATCAGAGGAAAAACTCCAGAATCAGTGCATCTATAGTGGCTGAAAGCAACATTGATCAAAGTAATGGGCACTCTTTCCTCTTCCTGCTCTCCAAGGATCCAGTGCATCACCTCCACAATGCTCCCATCCCGTCTTCATGCATATTTTGATCCAGAGTTTCGGGACAGATTTCAGACCAGCAATCTCCCTCACTACTGGCCAGGTCAGGTTAATCCTGTTTCAGCTGTACGTGGAGACCAGAGGCACTATGAATTCTCATAGTTCTCCTATTATCAGATTTCAAGGTACAGAATTATTTTCCCGGCATTATGGAATTCTGTATATCTAACTGCAGGTTATTAATAAGGACTCCCAGAGTCATTCTGTAAAATACTTTACCGTAAAGGTATTCTGAAGTTCCGGTGACCTTAAATTTGAAAAAAGGACTTCGCAGTTATGTTCCATGAGAGGGGACCAATAACTGTCTGGACTTTGGAAATGGCTTTGAAAGTGACTGTTTGGAGTGTATACTGAAGTAAAGCTCATGCACTCTATAGGGTGTTATCAGGTGGAGTTTTACGTATCCAAAAAACCTACGAAAATGAAAAAAGAGAGGCTCAGAATTCTCACCCCCCTACATCTGAAGAGCCATTGTGAAGGTGAAGCCTTTAGTTCCCAGGTGAGAGAAACAAATCAGCAATCACCTCTCCTGCTGCAAGGCAATTACTGTAGCAACTGTTTGAAAAAACTGAAGCAGCTACAGCAACTAAACCTGGAAAGAAGAACCCCTGTCGACAACACCAGAGGAAACCCCACTCACACCAGAATATCCGGAGTATTCAGCCTGTATTGTAAAGTCCCCAAATACAGACCATAAAACAATGTATATAAAAATAAGCCTACCTAAAAACTACACAAGTACAGAAACTGACGTGTGTTTGCAGAGGACACTGATCCCAGGTATGTTGACCACTGAGGTTTTTGACCTGGAATCTCATTTATTTTACCTTTGGAAAGGGAGAAATAACCAAACACACGGACAGTTAAAGCAGAAGTGACACTTGGCAACATTACGAGATTTTTTTTCTCAGGAAGAAAAGAGGGGGGTTTAGCATGCGTACTGTACTAAGTCTTCCATCTTTTTTGGCTTCCATACCATGAGCATTTACCGTCAGAGAAAATCAAGGTGTTCTGCTGCAACCTAAAATTTACTTTTACATACCCAATGTAAAACTAAGTATGTTTGAGACTATACCAAGGGTATGATTACAACCACAGTAACAAACATACAATAGTTAATGGATTTTACATGGCGTAAACAAAATCTGTGGTTGAAAAACAGAAGTCACTATAGGGACTGGAGGAACTTGAAAAGCTCTTGATTTAGGATGACTCAAAGCTCCCTCTTTTCAGGAACCTCCATCCTTTCACCACAGGGTATCCGTCTCCTCTTGAGGATGATGAGAGGACATACTGCACACAAATTTCTGCTGGTGAGGAAAAGCTTAACCCCTTTAGAAGAATTCCCAATAGCTATTTCTCAAAAATCAAAACATGAAAGCACTCAGCCAGTTTATCTTTCTCATTTTTCTCTACTACTGTACTCCAAAATTTAACTTCAAATAGCTTGTTCTAGCCTTCCACTTTTCAGTCTCAAGCTCCACTATTTGCTTCAGTGATTCTTGTCCTTCAGACATGCTACTTCAAAACTTGGTGCTTCATGATGGGGCCCCTACAATGCCTTCAGAAGGCAAGCATTATCTCATTTTGCTGATGGAGTTAGTTGAAGCAGTTTAAAAAAAAAAAAAAAAAAAAATCACTATCCTTTACAAAGGTCATGCAGGAACTCAACAACAAAGTCTAGGAAAGCACCCACCCTGATTCAGCGCCATTCCTTACTGAACTATGCCACTTGCAGATTCTCTTCCTTTGATCCCAGCTGTTGGATTTTACATTTGGTGCCAAAAGGCATCACAATACTCTGCTAACACGCATCCACTATGTTGTCTTCTAAAACAACTTGCCATCTGCTCTCCACAAGGCATCCATCCTTTTAATATGTTGACTTAGATACTGCAAGTTGCAGCCGCTAAAAGTTCCCAGGCCAAACAGCTAATCCCATCACAAAGACATCCTGTGTTTCTCAAGCATCTGGGCTCATCATGTGTTGCATTAGCCATGCCTGTTACAACTATTATGTAAACAGAAAGATGTTAATAATAGTTTAACTAATGAGAAAAGGTCAGGTTTGATATTTGAATTGAAATGCTAGATTGCGAAAGTTCAGACAAGGGTTCTGCAATTTTGCCTACCTGTTGACCCAGAAGTTGTTTCAGGAGAGGACACATTTTGCACCACTGCTTTTTCATTTCTCTGATTTGATGAAGGATTAAGTTTCTCTTGTCCTTTGACGCTTACTTCTGTTTTGTTACCAACTCCCTTAAAAAGAAAAAAAACAAGAGATTGTCTTAACCTCCTTATACATGTGTTGTTGCTAACAGGCATATTGATTTACTCCTACATCTCAGAACAGAAACAATCAACGCTCTTCAACGCGCCACATGCACATCATGGTATCTACTACTGAGCTGCTTCCCTGCAGGACATCCCATCCCTCTCAATCTCCCCTTACACACAAGGAAAAAAAAAAATTCCAGTGACTTTTCTACACATTACCTTCTCTATAATGCTTAGGATGAAATAAATACCCTCCAGGTAGAGAAGCAGAAGAAGGGAGGCAGAGAAATAGTCCTAAACCTTTTCCTTACACTGACTGTGAGAAGCTGCTGTGCACCTGAAGGAAGCTGGGAGGCAGAACTCATTTTAAAAGTCTGTTATACAAAATGTAGTTATTACTTTTTAACACATTAGTAACAATTTTGTCATCTCATCTATTTCCCACAAATCCATTGATTTTAAGATTTACAGAGAATTTCTGGATTGTTTCAACTAGGAAGCTTGAATTAACCAGCTTTAATATTTTGAATGTGTTAGGAGCAAAAATGTGACCATCTGTAGGGGAGCTCCTCTGCCACCAGTCAAAATGGTTCCTGCCAGAGACTTTTGGATGCACTGAAATTAAGAGTTCAGTACACTAAAAGATTCTGTTGTCACATCTGTCTTTTGTTAGATATAATCTCTCCAATGAAAGGAACGTGTATTGTGAAAGCTTGGTGGACACAAGTTTAAGCTCCACAGTACGAAAGACTTTGGATAATTTACGAACAAAAGAAGAGTCACTACACAAAGTACGTACCTTAGTGGAATAAACAAACTGATCGATGAGTTTTCCATCCCCAGCAGCATTCTGAAGGGCAAAAACCTGTTCAATTTTAACAACTGGAGACATGTTACATTTTTGAAGATCCAAGTTGTGCATGGTTATTGAAGCTGGCAAGGATTTTCTAGCTGCAGCTGTTTTCCACGCGATTTTCACAGGAGGTGGCTCCTCTTCTTCCATGCTTGACTGTCTCCTTTGGCTTTGTCTTCGCACCTCAGCATTCGAAGGCGATGCTGCTGCCACGTTGGCATGTTCTGGCTGGGCGTTCGATGCTGGCTTCGGTCGTCGGTTCTTCTTGGTCTCCGACTTAGAAGCAGCAGTCTTTTTGGCTTTTGACAAAACCTCCTCTGGCTCCTTGTCTATATAAATGAAGGTGTATTGTTCTATCCTTTCTTCCCGAGTCATTTTCAATGCTTTCTCAGCATGGGCAATACCAATATCCCACTGAGCACGCTCTCTTTGCGGCCTTGGTTTGCGAATCTTAAGGAACAAAGACAAGCAGCTAATTACACTGAAGATTTTGCCATGTATAGCACTTAAAATGCAATCCTGACGTTCTTTAAATCTCTCAGACAGCAGATTTAAGCTGTCAATTTACAGGGTATTTTTCAAAGACGGACAGTGAATTTCCCCTGCTCAGAGTACAAGCAGACACTCGAGCGGGATCATATGACCATCACAATTAAAAGTATCCACCCCAAGTTACAACTTCACTAAAGACAAGAACAGGCAGTATTCAAGCCTGTAATTCTGCTACGAGACAGAGAATTAAACCTAATTTATCTTTTCAAATCCTCCGTATTGTTCTAGAAACACTCTCTTCCTTCCACATCAATATTCTGATCAGCATAAATACTGACTAAAGTAGTCCATCTCCACAGCAAGTAATTTCTGTAGCTAACACTTCCTTTCCAAACAAGCAATGGAAAAGAACATATCCGCTAGTATCAGGGACTGGAAAAGTGTCCTTTGAAAACTATATTTTGCAAAGAACAGGTTAATAGTGAAAACACAGGCACTGTTATTATTTAATATTCTAATACAGATGTAAAATTATCTCCAATGCCCAGGATGACTACCATCACGACAAACTGACAAAGTAGGCTGAGCTCTCAGCCTTTTCACGCGAAAGTCATAAGAGTACGGAAACGTTTTCGGTACCTTTGCAAAAAACACTTCTGCCAGTGAAATGCAGACTACGCTTAACAGGGTAAAGTACTACAGTGTTTCAGAACTGCCCCACGAGAGTTTCACTCACACAGGAACTGCAGATAACCCTCTGCACAATTAGTGTTCATCGTACCTTCTGTTTCTCAGAGTGGTTGCTGGCTTGCTTAGCAGCCTCAGCCAGTAATTGCTCATACTGTTTGTGTCCTTTGTACTCTCGAACGCGCTTCTCGTGCACCCACGCCCTCTCTGGCTGGTTGCTAAAAAACTGAACATGGTATTCACGGGCACCTGAAAATGAAAAATTCTAGTCAGCAGTTTTATCAACTTCACTTTGCTGGTTCAGCTTACGCTTTCCTCCTCCACATCACTCAGCTGCTCCAGGTGGAAGTACCTAGCTAAAGTTTAGAAATAAGACAGGCTCAGATTTAGAATCATTTAAGATGGGAAGATAAGTATACCTTCCCCACACTGAATACTCACACGTATCAGTGTCTGCTCATAAACACATTGACTTGAGAAAAGTGGGAGCACCTGTGCACAAGCCTAGCTTGCACAGGCTCATCTGCAGAGGTAATTTAATAACTACTAGTTTAATACATTTCAAGAATAGCCCTGTTTAGCGTATACACAAGCAGAATTCATCCTGCAAAGGGAGTTCAAAGATAAGGTATTTTTAATGAAGGAACAACTACAGAGACTTGACATATTCTGGCAAAGATATTCCTCCCTTACCTCTTGTGTTAATTTTGGTATGAACATCAAGCTGTGGATCACACGAAACCATGCAAGGCCACCACGGGTATGTCCCCACCTTGGACCAAACCAGATCGCCAACCTGAAACTTGATGTCATGCGTGACTTGGGGTGGAAGAGAAGGCAAGAACTGCTGGACCTACAAAGAAAATGCAAGCTTAAAGCCACTGAAGACAATTTAGCGCACTTACAGATGCACATGCTACCCACGGGGACTTATTTTTCTCTCAGGTATCCCTGATGTTTGGTAACCTAACATGACATAAACACATTTCTTAGAAACATGACAGAAAGGAATTACACACAGCTAGGATTTACACAAGATAGTCACTGACAGACCAAGACACACAACAGCAACCTCCACCACCCCCAAAAAAGTTTCTGCTTCATAAGTTGATTAAGAATGTTGCTTTGGGGATAAAATAAAGCAATAAGTAGAGTACAACTAGATGTTTTGATGCAGTAATGAAATTGAAATAAATGGCAACCAATTTATCTGACAAATTAAAGGATCCATGTAACAATTAATCCAAAAATAGTAACACACTAGAAGTTCAAAAAGTGTTAATGAGTACTATGGGTTCATATGTACTAACCGGGGTTTCCTCCAACACTGTATCTTCTCTTGGTCTTTCTGATAGCACGCTAAGCCTCTCATTTGGTCTCTAGGAAAGGGATAACAATGAAGAGAAAAAAGGAAAACAAACACAAACAATGTAAGGGGACAGTAAAACAAGAAGAACAAAACATAGTAATGAAACCAGGCAGAAAAAATAATTCACAGAGAGAAAGGCAACCATGAATCCAGAAAATAGTCATATGACGAGTCCTTATGCCCCATTTAAAACATAGTAGCATCACAATCAAAAAATACCTTTTTTCCCTACACTACTTACATTACCATCACAGCTGTACACAACAACGTTCTCCTGAAACAGGTGATAGAAGAACATACACTTGGGGACAGTAAACCCAAATGACTTTCCTCTAAATTAATATACAACTTCAAAGAAATAGAGAAGAACATATAAAGAATATCCATAGTAACGTGATGAGTCTTACTGTATACCAGTTTTTTGCAAAAACTACATTACAAAAATCATATTAAATACACAATATCAAAATTATAAAATCGATGTTAAATTGCATATAGTTGACAAACATATTTGGAGGATCAAAAGTCAACAACATAAAGCCTACGGTGCCTTTATAAGCCAGGCCGAGGCACACGTGCAGTCTATTCTAGCAGAGTAGGACAGGAAAAGGTTTTGATGGCAGAGGGATCACCACTGAACAGAGGCTAATACCATCGGTGGAGTGGCCGTGATAGGGGGTGAGATGACATAGCAGCTGAGAAGATAAGAGGCGGGCCGTGAGCTATCTAACGAGACAGAGACCACGTATTTGCTTTCACTATAGCTGAGGAGAAGTCATTAGTCAAAGGACTCAAAGAGCAGCAAAAAGAGGAGTCAGACACATGCAGTGAGAAACTAATAAGGCTGTTAATTATACCTCGTCCATTTTAAAACAAAGACCCCATGTTAGTCAATACTGCATCCTTCAGCTCAGGGAAATGAAGAAACACACATGTAGACATCATCTAGAACAACTAAAGTCAGTATCTCATACAATTGCATAAGACAGACCAAATCACTATTTGCTGGGCAGAAATCATTCCTCCCTGGTAGAGCAGAAAGCACGGCAAGGACTCCTGCCTTTCTTCTGCTCCAGCGAGCTAGTGGAAACTTCACCTCTGCCAGGAGAGCCAAGCTGATTACACAGATCGCAGACTTCCAGCTCCTCAGAGAATACAACTAACCAGCCGAGTAACTTATTCTTAAAACAAGGATTTAGAGCTTAAAGTTCAACAATGTTTTCATAACATTTTCATTTCAAATCATCCTTTCAGGTATGAACATCCCCCCCCCCAGTCGGCAGGTTTCCACAGAGGTTACAGTGTCAGAACAAGGAAACAACTGCACATCACCTTACTTTCAAATAGCCATGCTGAGTCGAAAAGTGTAAAACAACCAAAGTTGTACCAGAAGTCTTGTTTGTTCATATTAAAATGATCCTAAGTTCCAAGTCTCATACCATTAACACTAAAGATGACAAAAGTGCACATGATGAACGCAGACGAAGATGAAATCGTGTAGTGGAAAGCCAAATGGTGGGAGGATGAAACTGAGACTGCATGGGATAATTCAGAACGAAAACCACTAGCACAAAATCCTGTTCATGTCAGCATGATCTGCTGTCTGAAACAAGGGTGAATAACAAGAAAGGTTTCATTGCAACAACACCTTTTGAAAGGGAAATGGAAGCTACGAGAAGGACAAAAGCAAGACCAAGATTTCTGGTGAATTCTGGATGACACATATGACTCGGAACTTGGAATTTGAGAGGCAAGGGTTTAGTTCAATCTGGGAAAGAGCACGCTGGGCAAGACAGAAGATTATGTTCTTGTGATAACCAGGTAACACCAGTCAAACAGAGGGACAGGAACAGCTGAAGCTTCAAGAGTAGAATCAGAGTCCCTGGTAAGAGGGAGGACAAAACAGCACGGCAAAACTGACAGCCTGTTTTGGGGGCGACGGAAGTCTGGAGAAGAGGCCAGAAAGCTTCGATAAAGACCAGGTCTTTAGCTGAACTCTGAAAGAACCAAACTCACTGAGATTTGATTTAAGTGAAACTTGGGGGATAAACGTATGATTACAGCAGCAAATGAAGGACAGGCGGAAAAAAACATACGAGCAGCAGAGGCATTCAGCAGAGAGCTTACGTGAGAACAGACCCCTCTTCCTGCCTCTGTACACAGGTATAACGTGGGCACAAGGGATCTGCCATCAGGGCACCGCCTTCCCAGTGTAACCGCCTCCTGGCAGCAGGCTGCCAGCTGGACATACTGCTTGCCACAGCCACTTGAAAGTGGCTTCAAACAGCGTTACTGAGATCAAGAAAATGATGGACAAATGCAGTCATAGATGGCTCACACTTCAATTGGATAGTCTACTTCAAGTTTGGATTACAATGTTTATTAAGATCTTACTGAGCTTCATCAGTCAGCTATGGTAATCAAACACAGAAGCCGCTCAAAACCTTGATGCATCACCAACTTGACCTCTGGAAGAGCTCTGCTTACCAGAACAGAGATATAACAGTTATAAAACTTGTAAATATTACTGGTACGGGGGGTGTGTGTCAGGGGGAAATCAGCCTGTCTTCCATTAAAAATAACAACAACAATAACACCACTACACCAAGCACACGAACCTGCTACACTAGATGAGAGTCCTGACCCCTACAGGGCAGGATCTTCTCCCAAAGCCACCAAAAGCAGCAAGTATAAAGGGGTTCCAGAGGAGCTTACAAGAAACTCAGCTATACACTGTGAGAGCCCAGCCCAGCCCGAGCTGGGCAGTTTCTGCCCTGGCCTGATATGGCAACTTCCCCATTCCTGACACTCACCACCCCCTCTACTACCCATTCCCCTCAAACTGGGAAGTACAGAAACCAGCAGCACCGAGTTGGCAGGAATAAGCAAGAGAAAAGGAAACAGAAATAATGAAGTGGCTTATAAAACTGAAGAAAAAAGAATGGTCGAGAGTACCGAAGACCAGTAATTTGTGTCTCTGCTTCCGGGAACCTAAGTTAAAACACCACATAAATATATATATACACACACACACACACACACCCCTGTATACGTACAACTGTATTACAAAACTTGACAGAAAGGGTAACAGACATCAATATTGAATTTTCCCAAAGTTTGCTGAGTCAGCTGGTACTACTAATTTGCCTGCTGGTTTAGAATATTGATTTCTACTGGCTTCTACATATGTTACATAGCTCTTGGATTTTGTACATCATCACAATATTTAGAATATCTTTCAAAAGTTAATTAAAAGCTGCAGCGTTGAATACTCCAAGTAACCTGACTTTCCACTGAATAACCCAGCATTATGTTGAGAGGCAATTTTAGGAATGCGTATGCTTTTGGCCAAAAGCTCCATCTTCAACACTGTCCAAAGCATAGCAAGCTCTGAACGTGCTAAACCACTGAATAATATTAAAAAAATATTATAACCTTTTCTAACATTCATTTTTTTATATGCAGTCTTTTCACCAAAACTGTGTTGTCCTAGAAATACTCTATATTAGGTTGTGAGAAACTGTATCTGACCAGTAAATAAAACCTCATGACTTTAAGTATGTATACAACTAAAATTAAGGAAAAACACACTGCTGAAGACACATACTCCATCAACAATATCAGGTATACAGATGGCTGAAACTATTATTCCACTTACATTTTGTTCCTCTGGTTCTAATTTTGGAATTTTGTGCGACTTGCGCTCTTCCGATCGGGAAGAGTCGTGCTTGCTACTTTTTTTCCTTTTCTCTTTTCTCCCTTCATGTTTCGCCTTAGCATACTCACTCGCTTGTACTTCATTTAAAAGGTCCCCACACAGAGAGGACTCAAACAATTCCCTGCCGTTCTGGATAGTTTTGGTTATTTTTAATTTGATCTCTGGTGAGCCAGTCTTCTTTGGAATCACCGTTTGTGAAACTGAAGGTGGTGGTGGAGGCGGCGGCTGTGGAGGGGAAGGTTTTTCCAGAACTTCGTGCGGCCTTGCATTAGAGTTTTCCATTTGGTAATACTCTGGGGGACTAAAGTTTCTGACTGTACCAAACCCATTGGCGGAACCATTGGGATATTGACTGTACGTCTGGTATTTGGCTTGAGGTTCGTACATGTTGATTGTTGGTGGGTAGCCATTAGTGATGGGTGGGAGGTCCTCCGTCGTGGGCGTAGGGTACTGGAAGCCTTGCTGCAGGGCAGTTTCGTATGGCGTTTGTCCACCATCTTCAGCAATGTCACTGCTGGCATCAAAGGCATCCTCTTGGCGGATGTTGGCTGAGTCAATGAGTTGAGGTGGTTGCTGAATTGTGTTTCCCATGATCCCTTGCATGAAAGAGAAAGAGAAATCCATTGTTCTGCTCCAGCATCCTTAGCTTTCCCTTTTTCTCATAGGGCCTAAAGGCGGGGAAAGGGAAATAAGAAGTCAGTGTAAATCAAAAGATAATAATCAAGCAAGGTAAATTGTTGAGGAAAAAAAAATAGATTTAAAGACCAACTTCCCCCTCTCCATTCAGTAGCCATTCTCTCATGGATTTAGGAAGGACTGGTATCACTGAATCTTTAAAAAGAGCTCTTTACACATTTCTGCAGAACAGCTTTTTTTTTTTTTTTTTTTTTACACGATCATTTTCTTCTTTTCCAAGCCATTTAAATAAATGTTATAAGCACCTACAAGTGCTTAAAAACTACGAGCCCAAGTGTTACCAAGTCAGAACAACGGTGCTAAAATTCCAACCACTCTCTACAGCCCTCCTAGTTTGGTGCTTGGAAGCATTATTCTAACACAAAGCAGTAAGACAGCACACTTTGCACCTCAAGCATACAGAAGATACCAAGTTCTCTTGACACCACAGTCACCGCAAACTGAACAAGCCAGAAAAACCACAGAAAGACCATTCAAACACGAGAGAAACCTCTTCTCTTCCCCCCCGCCTCCTTGCTAAAATTCAAGACAGATGAGCAGCCCTTAGGCCAAGCGTAAGACCTAAGCCATGGGCTTTTCTGAACAATGGCACACTTCAAGGGAATAGGTCATTCCACCTCAGCTGCTGGGAAAACCAGTTCAGATGGTACGGCAGCCTCAGACGGGCTTTCCCAACCTCTTCTCTCACCAAAGAGCAGAGTAGTTTGCAGCCGTTGGCTCTCAGCAGCTAAGCGAGGAGGGTTATTCTCCTCAATCCATGCCCTCCCCCTTATATTAATATTAAGCAATTAGGGCTTAAACACTACATGGTTCTGGGGGAAAGAAAAATAGCCTCAGCACCGAAAGATCTCCAAAACCTGAGGTTATTCACAGAATTAGATTACAGCAAAGAAAGCCATCACACACACTTTCAATTTTCCATTGCATATTAAAACACCAAAATCAGACTAAACCAAAATTATCTTTCCAAAACTCAACTGCTGACTCAGAGAAGGCTTTTGCATTCATCTAAATAATCTCAGTGTTCTAACAAGAAGAAATATACAGTGACCTAAACTTCAGGTAAGAAATACAAGTTTGCTTCAAAGCAAGGTCAATTTAGCCCTTCCAAAGTAAACATAGCTTGGTATTATTTATTCTTTCTCTGTGTAGGCATAAAGGAGGGTTACTGTGCCCTTTTGTTCGGGGTTTGAAATGACATTAACACATCCCACAGATACGTCTCATAATAAGAATCTACATGTAACCCTGCCCACATTAAATTCTCACCCTCCCAATGCAATGCATCTCAATACATTATCTAATAGTTTTCAAAACACTAACAACACTTCCCTCTTCTGAGACTGCAAAAAGAAACTGAAGTTATAACAGTAACAGGTAAGGACTTGACCAGAATTCTGCTCTGTTTTGTGGACTTCATACTCAGACTATACTGATGTTTGTATTCACCTTTACTGCCCTGTGCGATAACTAGGGGTGCATTTGTCACTGTAATTAAGCGACTTAGGGGAAACAACTTAATAGCACAATGCTACGCAGCAAAATTCACTAATCACAGTAACTTTTAAATCTCGTGGCTGTAAAACCATCTCTTCTCTCCAGAAGCTCTCTGCACATCAGCCACAAAACCAACACAAAAATGTTACTGTCGAGGGGGCAGCATATCTGAGGGACAGCACACGAGCGAGCAGGATTGCCTATCGAGGTCAAAACCACCAAACCACCACCCATTCTAGGAAGAAGTGGGACTGTTTGTACTATTTACCAATTAATTGGTACTTTATATCTGCCAAGCTGAAGAGCAAACAGATTTCTCACACTAGTAAGAAACTGCACCCTAGGCTGCTTTTATTTGTTACCAACCCCAGATACAATCTTCTGAATACTTAAAAAAATCCACCCTTATCTTGAGAAGCTGCAACAGTGCTTCAGTCACCCTGGCACACCCATTGCTGGATGGACAGAGTCAAAGCAGAAATAGTTTGACAAGTTTTAGAATTGCTCTCAACTTCCCAGTTTTATATTGTTGCTGTTTTCTTTTAATAGTCATTAAATCACTTTCTTTTACCTAAATACTCTGAAAGAAGACCATCCATTTAGTTTAGTAGAACTAAGCACCAGAATGTTAAATAAGAGATCTGTTAAAGTATATGCTAAATAAGGGATCTGTTAAATGATTAAATATGGGATGTGTTAAAGTATATCACGCCAGGACCCAAACTTTGGTGTGGCCACACCAGAAACACAAAAAGCAAAAAATCAACTTGCAGAAAGCAAAACTCTATAAACCAAAAAAAAAACTATACAGCATTCTGTACTTTGTTAAGAATATAACTTTGCTAATGTCACGTGGCATTTGAATAATTGTGCTTTATGTTCTACGTATTGCTAATAAGCAATAAGTCTGCTAAGAGTGGAAACTTTGTAAGTTTTGGGTCCTGCTGGAGGATGCTAATCTCATGTAATAAAATAATTTTAACGCTTTTCATTTCTTTCTTGAGAGGGAAAAGATAATAATTCGTTTAAAAGACCCAGGTACAGGTCCTCTGGCCTTACTTACTATGTGCAATAGCAAGGTAGACTTCTCATTTCACTAGACGGTACAGCTCCTCTAATGAGCAAATATCTCATGGTGTAAGAGGAAAAAACCTCACTGCCACTACCAGAACAACAAATCCTCATCCAGCCAACACCTTCAGATTTAAAGCCTCCACGAACCCTCATTTTTAAACCAGCAACTGATATTTACATCCAGAAGGCTACCTTAAAACTGTACACCTGTATAACCATCTTCTAGTCATACAACTCACCACGTATAGACTGAGAACTGGTTCCTCAACTGTTGCATCAGGGAGGAAAAAAAAAAAACACCTCTCTTCTACTACTGTGACCTGTGGGTTACACAATTTGGTCATCCAGTTCATTCCTGTGGCAGCAGTTTAATGGCATGTCACTGTGGACAACATTACAGAAATTCTGATCCACTGCCAAGCTGGTATGTTGAATTCACTTAAGTCTTCCTTAAAGACTTCTCTAAAACTGAGCCACAACATCAGGTGAGGTTGCACACAGGAGACTCGAAAGCTGTTCATACAAGCCACAGCCGAACATTTCAGTTTGAGAAGCACTGAAAATGTACAACAGCCTAAGCAAAAGGTTTCTGCCCGAAAAGGCATCACCCTACCCCAACTCTTTGCAATAGGAACAGATCTTTTTCTGTTACACTGGCAAATTTCAGTCGTTCCTTTAAAGAGCTTCCACACTTTAAAAAGTTGGGATAAAAACCAAACTATTTTGTGCAGCATTTCTCTAGGACACCAAAGTTTATTTATTCTCTGGGATGTTACATGAATGTATCTGTCTGATTACAATGCACTGTATTAGGCTATTCGTATTCACCCAGTCTAATTCCATCTATAAACATCATTCAAAAGTTGATGATCTACAGACTGCAGAGTGATTTAGCAAAGGCTATTTATGAGCCTCAGCCCTGCTCCTAATAGGAAGAACTCCCTGTCACAAGGCGGGAGCACTAAGCCATGACAACACAACAGACTTCTCGTCACGGTCACGTCCGTCTGGGTCTACAGCGAGATGCAATCAACGCAGCCAGCAAAAGTCCTTACCTGCGCACAGACAAAGAATGCTCTTACCAGGACGGCTTATTTTTCTCAGAAGGGCTGAAATAAGGTATAGCAGCAAAAATGCAGTTTTGCTAGTGTTGAGAAGCACAAGTTCTCTGCTGATACCCTGGTACAACTATCCCACCAAAGCGGTGTTAATGAGATCCAGACACAGTATTAACAGAATTCAAAAGCTGCATGACAGTGTCTGGTCCTTCTTATCTCCTCCGCATACAGCCCTCCAGGTCAAAGCCAGCCCACACTGTGTCACTCTTCACAGCAGCCAGTCCCCAGCTGTGACAGTTCCTAAAGCTGTCAATGCACTCGCTTCCACAGGCACTAACTGAAGAGTCATCAGCGTACTTCATTTTGTTACGTGACAAAAGTTGTGGATTAGTGAACTCCAAAGCACTCTACTTACATTGGATTTAGGAGTTACCAGTAAAAGAAAATAGTATTGATTTTTTTTAAAAGCAATTCCTTCCTGGAGCTCACCTGTATAAAATGGACCTTGACACTAGCCTGTGCTTCATAGTCGGGACAATTTGTGCACCGGACTCATTATCTTCCTATAAAGGCTGCAGAAGCAAGGATTATTGCTTCACTCAATTGCTACTCTTGACAGTCTGAAAACACAAGAAGTTGTTCTCCTCCCCCAGAGCTGACATCATCGAGAGCTTCTTCCTTCCGAGTCTTTTACTGTCATCGTGGTTAATACAGCCAGATTTTCCCAACCTTCTTCCTTTCCAAAACTCTGCATCAGTTTGTTCCTTTCTCAGTTGCTAGCCAGTGAAGCAGCATCTGGGCTGTGTTACAGTGAAAAGACAACCCCTGGAGCTACCAAAATAATAGAACAAAACGATGAATCCTGAACATGCAAGAATCTTGACGTTTAAATCTAAGGAAGAATTACTTCGCAAAAGTCACTCCCAAGCTCTAATGCAAAGAATACCCCACTGTCATTGAAATATCAACAGGCTCAAGACTCTTACAGATCCTTCCTCAGCAGAGGAACACGGCCTAAAACCACAAGTGAATGTGATTTTCAGTGATACATGTTGATCTTGCAGAAAAGTACTTCAGAATAAATTCTTCTCGCTACAACAGTGATTACTCTATTAAATTACAGTATCAGCCTCCTGCAAGCTGTAGAATTTAGCTTCCAAATATGACCCCTAACAGATACTGCGCTGATATGACATTGGAACTCAACCAACGGATAAAGAAAGAATTTATTATTTCAAGGTTTATAGGAAATGGATAATTTATAGAGTTGGAAAACAACTTGAAATCAATACCTTCAAAGCTGCAACTGAATTTCCTAATAAGAGAAAAAGCATTTGATCTCTAAAACTGGGAAGCCAGCATTCTCTACCTGTCCTTTCCCACGGCTGTGGGATCTCCTGACTGAGCAGGAAAACAGGACTGTTTACAGACACTGAGATCTACACGCGGACACTGTTTGAGCAAGTATTTTCACGTTGCCCATGGGAGAATCACAGAAGTAAATGAAATAAAAAATACAAGCAGTCAAAGATAAGGTAGGCCAACTTAGTAGAGCTCTTACAGTGCTCATTCTTACATTAACACTAAGTTTGTTTCACTTCCTGTCCTGAGTTTCTTAGCTTGACTGAGCGAAACTCAAGAAAATCAGTTACACCTTCAACAGTGAATGCTCAGTCATGGGAAAGTCTCAAGGAGATTATGAATCCTCTGGGTTCACTTTTTTCACCAACAATTGCACTTATGTAAAGCCATTTTTATCATGAGTATTTTGCAACTTCACTCTCAGAAAACAAGATACTTACAAAGTTCTCAAGTACTGCTTTCATTCTGCAGTAGAATAAGTAATAACTGAACTCTCAGATTATCAAACAACTCTGAACAATGCTGATCCCATTTATTATTGATGGAAGCTTTTCCTCCTCCTGAAGAGGGAGTTTTGTAGGGTTGCACAAAATACAACAACAGGGTAGGACTCACCTATTAAATATACAAACATGCATCTATTCAATGTAGTATTGCTCAATCAGGAAGAGCTCAAAAAAGCGAGAACAGATACAGTAACTACGCAGTGCATAAGAGAAGTTTCCTAAATGTCACAAGCACCCACCACTATTCATCACCAAACAGCAGCCCAAGGTAAAAACTGCCCAGCATGAGGAGTGAGGACTGTCTCCAAAGCCTGCTGGATGCAGAACTCTGAGAAACCGGCCATACCTACCCAGAGGCAGCCAGGAGCCAGTGCAAAACAACAGTGCTTTCCCCGAACGACCGAGACCCATGGGGTTCTACGCACCTTCTGCCCACTGCTACCAGCTGACGAACCCTGCTGGGACCAGCACAGACGCCTGTTAATCTGAGGCTGGCTACCACACAGCGATGAGCTGACACAACATCTACTGATAAAAAGTGTAGCATGCACATATTTGAAACCAAGTTTCCACAAAACCTTTCTGAATTTATTTTACCCTTTTCTGTCGACAGCCACCACGTGGGTGGCCCTGCCTAAAGCAGTTGGGTTAGCACTTGTTAGAGGCAAGGCATTTTACACAGATGGAAAGTATCTGCTGTGAGAACAGAAACTGTCCTAGCGGCTCACTGACCGAGTTGAAAAAGCAGTAATTTGAGTCAGTCTCACATGTTCATTGAACGGTGTCACTACCTTGTCACCCTGAGCTGGACTTTCTATCAACACTCTTGAAAGCAGAGTTCTAGGCCATCTTTACGCACAAACAACAACTCAGCTCCTGTCTACATAGACCTAAATCGGAGAGATTCAAAGATCTGTTCATATCCTACCACCCCTTCATTACCTGAGTCACCACAGATATGTTTACTGCCATTTTCTGTGCTCTTTCATTCCAGCGTATGCCTCTATCTAACCTGTGCTGGTACTGGTCATCTCAAGGGTCTAAGCCACGCAGCAACGATTCTCAATAGATGTTCACTGCTGTACATGTTTTACAAACAGACAGCTGTTTCGCTGGAACAGGCTAGGTTGGTCGGGGGTTTTAAGTGATGCAATTGACCTCTGTCATGTTTCCGTTCCTCCTCTCAAAATCTAAATATTGCCCAGCTGGAACCATGAGAAACACAGAACTTGGCTTTCGCTGAAGTTCAACGTGCACACCTGCCACCAAACTCCTCACTAGAACTCAACATACCCAAACTACTTCTACAGTCATGTCAAAAACCACATGGAGGGCTGCCTTTATCAACTGTAACAGCAGCCTGTGCTGTTCCAATTATATGAACTGTAGACAGAAACAAAATAATTATTCTTATTGATTCCCACATTCAGCATTTGCAGTCTGCTTTGTCCCATTTTGTTCAGGACGTCCTTAAGAAGTCATGCATGGAAAGTTTTATTTACATACGTTAACACAATGCCAAGTTTTTCAACGGCACATAGATTTATTAGCAGAAAAACTGTAGCCTGTGGATTTCTACCGACTTCAGCTGGACTGAGCAGTCTCTTCTGGCAGACACTGATGGTGAATCAGAGGCCTCTTAACAAACTTGAAAGCATGTGGTAAGGCTGACTGCTTCCCTGTATACCTTTTTAAAGGTGATTTGGTTTGTTGTTTTTTTTTTTTAAATGCCAGAAGAAATAGTCACGTCTGTAATATGATTTTGATAACGCCACTTTCAACAAGTTTCCCATGGTGACATAGAAAGAAACAACTCGGACAGAATCAAAGAAAATGCTATGCATTAAAAAGAAAAAAAAAAAAAAAAAGACAAAAGGAGTTTGTCTTGAAAATGAGCTTAGAGTACTCATTTGTTTTTAGAGCCTCAGGATTCAAATAGGAAACGCGAAAGAAAATCTTTTCTTCTCTAGGGAGAGTCACAGATTGATATTCATGTAAAACCAGAAGTCAGATCTTTGGCAATACCAAATACCGTAAGAGTCATGACATGCTTTCACATATCAAAACCAGTGTAATAACTGCAATGTATCTCATGTGAATCACTTCAAACTCTGGCAAACTTGCCAAACTGAAAAATGCAAAACACAGTTGTATTAAAACAAAATGTACAGTCTTTGATCACCACCACTCTTATAAAGCACATGCTCACTTTTTGGAGCAAAATTTTTCCAATCAGTTCAATATTTTATTTAAAAAAAAAATCTAACTGCCAAAACATTCTCTGCACATCTCTACAATAAGCCACTGGAAGACCTAAACAGTCATCAAAACAGGCTACAATTTTTCCTTCAACTATGATTACAGGCTACTTTACATTGTCTTTCGTGCTGGTTGATATATATATAACTATGTTATCATTAAGACTTTTTTTTAATAACAAATTGAAAATCTTAAACCTGTATTAAAATTGCCGTGTATTGATAGTCAAAAGAAAGCAGAGTGAGACACAGAACAAAGTAGAGTACAATGCAACACTACCGAAAACAAAAAATTAAATCCAAGAAACAACAAATCCTTCACTTGTATATGCAGTTCCTTAGAGCACGCACTGAAACCCTTTCTGTGTGAGCAGCAGTTGACAAGTACGCGGTTCTGTCATGAAGACGGCTCTTCACCCTGTCAGAAGAGCGCGGTGCAGGCTCCGACCCCAAGTTCTGCCCACCAGAAGATTTGAGGCCCGCCGAGACCGGCTCCCCCCGAACCCCGGTCCGCTCGCCCCAGTTACCTGCCGGAGCGGGCGATGAGGGGGCGCTGGGAGCCGCCGCTCGCCCGAGACCCAGCCCGGTGGGACAAACGAGCGGGTCCCGGAGCCCTGCCCGCCCCGGCCCTCTGCGGCCCGGCTCCGCGCCTGACGGGGACAGCGGCCGCCCTGCTGGGCCCTGCCTGCGGGGTCGTCTCGGCTCCGGACGGCCCGGGGCCCACCGCCCCCTCCCATCCTCTCTCCCTCCCTCCGCGGGGGCCGCGCCGCCGCCGCAGCGCCGGTAACAAATATGGCGGCCGCGGGCCCTTTAAGCCCGGGCGGGCTGCCCCCGCCAGCACGACCGCCCGCCGCCCTCACCTTCAGTCTGTTCCATTCTAACTGCCCCCGCCGCGTCCACCCAGCCCAGCGGAGACAAAGGCCGGCGGCGGGGGCGGCGGCGGCAACGGCGGCGACGGGCCTCCCCGCCTCCTCCCGCAGCAGCTAGGCCGCGACGGATCCCCGGCCTCGATTTCCGCGCCCCCGCCGCTCCGCCCCGGGAGGCCGCCCGCCCACCCACCCCACCGCCGGTGCGGCCAAGGGGGAGGGCGCTACGGCGGCGGCGCGGGCGGGCGCGGGCGACCGCTGGCGGCGGGGGGGAAGGCGGCGCTCCGTGCCGCTCTGCCCGGCTCCCGGCCCCGCTCCCGCGCCCTCCGCCTCCGCCGCCGCCGCGTACTGCGCAGGCGCCGGCACCGCCCCCTCAGCACCTGATTGGCCGTTCGGGCTGCGCCCGCCGCAAGGCACGACGGGAGGTGTAGTCCCGCGGGCCCGGCCGGGCCCGCGGGACTACACCTCCCGTCGTGCCTTGCGGCGGGCGCCGGCTGAGGTCCTGCAGGGGAAAAAAAAGCCCAATGAGTTTAAAAAGTGACGATTTTCCTCCCCCTTCAATACAATAAAGCACCAAAACCGGAGGCGACCTAGAAAAGGCCTTTCTCCCTCTCTCGTGCAAATTCTAAATGCTTAATGTTAAGGTTAATATTAGCACATTAAGGTCCTGATTTTCCCACAGCAGTCAAGGGATGAGAATTTATTTTCTTTCTGGATCCCTCTTGACAACTTTTGATAGGAATTATTGGTTTTTTCTCCATTTTTCGCTTGTTCACTTTTCTCTACGTTACTTTTTCCCTGCTCCTGACGGTTTTGAACTGGAAATGATCTGTTAGTTGGGAAGCTCCAGGCAGAGCCAAAGCTGAAGGCCGGTGAGGGAAGCGCCACAACAGCACCTTCACCTTTCCCAGTGCCTGAGGAAGGCTGGACAATCCGTGCCGTGGCCAGCATACAATGTGGAATAAGGGAAACACAACACGCCGCTCTGCTTGCCCTGTGTAGGGACTACAGGATATAACCAGCTACCAGAAGAACACATAATCACAGTAATTAGCGACCCTCACCCAGCATCACCACTCGGCGCGTGCGGATGAATCCATGGGTGGCTGACCCAAGCCCCTGGACGAGCATGGCTGCTGCTCTGCCGGCACTCGGGACCTCACGGCCAGACTCCACATTTCCAGCTCCAGGAGATCACCGCAGGCGGTTCAAGCCAGTGAGCGACCGCAGCTCCATCACTAACAGACCCCAGCATTCCTCACGCACCACACACTTGAGCGCTTTACAATAACCCTCCAAGATGTATGCAAGAGAAAACAATATTCTCGAACAATCAAAGAGGTGCTGTGTTCTCCCTGAAGAATTAAATGCAGCATGCTAATCACTTCCAGAAGCTGTGCTCCAAATCGTGCTGCCTGTGTGTCTCGGAACAGTTCAGAACTGACGCCTGTTCCCAGACAAATGGTCTGTGCCGGTTGCCGTTCCCAAAAAGCAGGGGTGGCACTGCTAAGGGGACTCACCAAAGCTGCAGCTCTCCATCGGGGCTTTCAGCAGGCAGTGTCGAGGAAGGGCTCTGACCCCTCACCGCTTCAGTGACTTTCCTAAAGACCAGCGCTTAACACAGCACAGGAGCTTCCCTGTATCAGTCTCCTTTGAAACACAAGTGTCTTGTTCATGCAGGAAAAACTCTTGAAGACATAATCTAAATATGTTTAAATCACAGTTTTGAAAACAAGAAGGTAAATAAGCACATCCAACAGACACTGGTCTGCATCGTCTTAGAAGCCATCTCACGGATTCACATGGAAATACATCTCTGAAGAGACAGACTCGGCATTTCCAAGTTCTTGAAAGCAGGAGTGCTAGTACAGTACCGCAGCTCTCCCACTCCAGTGTGATGAACAAAGGACACCTTCTTGGGCTGGGTTCAGAGGACAGCAGTTTGTGTTTGCCTACTCATCTAGTTTTAATTTCCTATTCTGTCACTTCCTCAAGCAAGAGCTTCTCCCAAGGGAAAAAAACCAAAACAAACCCCTCCTCTGTGATCCCGGGGGACGCGGTTTAGGAGAACCAACTCTGGCAGAATAAAGCACACAGGAACTAAATTGTACTATCACATGGTCTGCATTAACAATGCAGAAATGTTTTTGACAGTCAAAAAGTATTTGGATTAACGACAGGGTGGGGTTTTTTTTTCAGAATTTAAAGGACTTGGAGACCAGCCCTTTACGGGAAACGTGCTTTCCAACCAATGGAAAACACAACAATGCGCCGAGAGCTCTAGTGGCAGACCTCGGGAGCTTTCTGTCTTGTTTCTTACTCATCTTTCCCAATTTTGTTTTCTAATTTTTTTAAATATTGTTCATCTGTTTGGGCACACATTAGCAAAGTTGCCAAAGGGTTACAAACCTCTTTCATTATGGGCAACAAAATATTTTCTTCCCCAATAGTCCCTCAAACACAGAAGACAATTTGAAAGACCAAGTCTCCGAACTGAGAACATTTCTGCAGCTGCCTACGTGTTTCATCAGATTCGCAGACCCACAGTATTTGTCTCAAACACGTCTGGGCTTGAAACTTCCTTCTGACACCTAATTCCATGCAAAGCTGTTCTCAGGCGCTAACACACAAAAGGAGGCTCTACTCTTACATGCCGCGGCGTACACGCAGCTGCTCAGAATATGTTCCGTTCTATATTTAGACACAAACTGCAATCACTTAAACAGGAACCTTTCATATAAAAGCAGAGCTTTGTTCCACACAAAAAACTTAAGGGATACTATCCATGTTTTGCTGGAGAGTGTGGGCTGCTGATGGCATTTTGCCTTTTGAAAACCCTATAAATGCACCAGGAAACACTGATGTGGCTGCTGACGAAACGACATTAGCGTGCGAGTTACCTGCCTCACGAGCTTTCCTACCTCGCGCCAGGACTCGAGCCAAGGCTTCGCAGGACGCAGCAGGCACGCAGAGTGGAACCAGCGAGCCCCTTCCAGCCAGCAGCCCGTCCTCCTGCATGGCTCCCGGTTTCTCCCCGGCTCTCCAGGCGCTGCATCAATAATGGCGGGAAGGTGAAGAGATGCCACGAGCGGAGCTCGTCCAAGGGCACGCTGGGGCAGCCCGCAGCAAAACTAATGAGAAGTAACATAAAGAATGGGAGAAAGGAAGGGTGCCCTGTGCCCCTGTGTCCTCCCGGCTCCACGGCCTGCACCTGCCCCGGGCACCGGGCCCGGGAGGAGGCCTCACCCCAGGCCTCAGGCCCAGAGGCCGCCCCGGTCGCTGTCGCAGGGCCCCCGCCTCCCCGAGCCCAGGGCGCCCGCTCCTCACCCTCCCTGACGTCACACGCAAGTCCCCCCGCCTCGCGATGGCGTCACGCGCCGGCCCGTGACATCACCCTCCGAGACCCGCCCCCCCCGCACGTCGCCGTCGCCGCCCACGCAGCCAATGAGCGGCCGTTCCTAAAGGCACCTCGGGTCAAGCCCCGCCCCACCCCGCTCCCATTGGGTGGCCTCCGGCAGCGCCGCAGTCCTGACTTCTGATTGGCCGCCGCCGAAGGCGCTGTGACGCAACGCGATGGCGTGATGGAAAGGGAACCATAGAGCGCCGGTCGCCGTGCTAGAGTGCCGCAGGGGGGTGCGATGGGACGGGCTGGGAGGACCGGGGCCGCGGCCGGGGGTGAGCGGGTCGGGGGGACCGGGATCGGGATCGGCACCGGCCCTGGGCGGGGGGGGGAGGCAGCGGGGCCGGGGCGGCTGGGACGGTCCAGCCGCGGGGCGGGGAGGGACCGGGGCGGCGAGGCCCGGCCCGGCCTGGCCCGGCTCGGCCGGCGGAACAGTGGAGAGCTCCGGGCCGCGGCCCCGTTCCCCGCCAGGCCCCGCTCACCTCTCCCCTCTTTCCCCCGGCAGCGGCGCGGGAGGGCCGGTGATGTGCCAGAGGCCCGGCGGGTCCTGCAGGGCCCGGCCCCGCGGCAGGGAGGGCTCCAGCGCGCCCCGAGGCTCCCCGGCCGCTGCTCTCGGAGATGAGGGTCCCGCCGCTGCCCACGTCCAGGCAGAGCCGATGACTCCGCCGCACCATGGCCTTCGCCAGCTGTAACGTGCTGCTTGCCATCGCCAGGTCGAGGTGAGGCGTGGATCGATGCTTGCGGGCGCTCTGTGCAGTAGCATTCCTCCTGTGCTGGGCTGGGGATGAAACAGGCTGGGGACAATCACACCAAAGGGAGCAGAGAGGCACCCTGGCATGATAACGCTTTTCTTTAGCAACTAATTTACGGTCACGGGTGCCATTCGGATGTTTGCTAGTGTGCATGTTCAGTGTAATATCAATGCTTTAAACTGGGGTACTTTTACAGACTTCTACAAAAGATCACCTGGCTAAACGTGAGAAGTACAAAGTTTGATTTATCCTAAGACTAAGGGATTTCAGCAGTTGTCATAATGTATAGAGGTCTGCGAGGTCTTAGCTCTTTTATGAAAAGAGATGAAGCTGTCTAACAGCGTGCCTCTCTTCAGTGTGCAGCCTGTCTTTAACAGCTGACGTTGCTGGGGGAGGGAGAGGGCAGGAAGTACGGGGAATTCTGTTCTAAATGCTTGGTGAGAGAAGGGGCTTTGGCTTTTCTACGTTTGCAGCTGGCAAGTTTTAGCCGATGCCATTGGTAGAAGGGCTTCGTAGAGACAGTCTGGAGTCTTGAGTTATTCACCCCCAAGAGAAAAGTTGTTAGCATGGGAAAAATTCTCAATATTTTATCCATTGCTGAAGGATCAGAATCTCAGATGCTGAGGCAGCCACAAGATCAATTTCACAAGATTAATTTGGCACTGAGAACATTCATTTGTGTGTAATGCCTAGGTACCTTAGCCACAATGCACTATTACTTGCTTAAATACCTCTCCAGTTTCAGAGGCTCCCATCTTCTTGTGCACTCCAATCCTCCATACTCTCCGGCAGTTGCTTTTGTCCAACTAGTGGATTCTCATTTAACCCGGACTTGCGTAAGAGACTCTGAAAACAAGCCATCGCTGCGCTGCGCACGGTTGGGCGCTGGCCTACCTCACTCGCCGGCTAAAGTTGTGCGAACGTTTCACACGTCCGCCTGCTTGCGTCAGGAGCTCCGAGATGAACCTCCGCCCCACCGAAGTACTGTAAACCAGGGTACTAAGCCTGCTAAAACGCCAACAAAACAAGTCATAGAGTCTCCCGTGGGAAAAAAGTCTTTACGCCAAAAAATTGTGGATGAACTGAAACATTATTACAATGGATTCCACTTGCTTTGGATTGACACTAAGGTGGCTGCCAGGATGGTGTGGAGGCTGTTACATGGTCAGGTCCTCACTAGGAGGGAGAGACGAAGGGTAAGTGCCAGACATGCGAACACCTGGCTAAAATGATGCATTAAGAGCCTTATTGTAATGAAAGAAGTTTAACCACTCAGTTTCCACGCTTCTTTGGAACACTTTTTTTTTTTTTGTGTGTTGAGTTGAATAATAATTTCTACTGTGCTCTTCTCTGTACAGTTGCTGAGAACTTGCGCAGATCTCTTCCGGCTGGTTCCCTTCCTGGTGTTTGTCATTGTCCCCTTCATGGAATTTCTGTTACCTGTCTTCTTGAAACTCTTCCCTGAAATGCTGCCCTCGACGTTTGAGACAGAGTCAAAGAAGGTTTGTGTCCTTTCTGAAGGTGTAGACTGTGTACTCCAGCTCGTTAGACCATTTGGGCAACTGCATGAAGAGCTGTCGTTTCCTGCCTGCTGCTGTAAATGAGTATCGGCCTCACACGCACATCTAAGTCAGACATTCCTGGCTTGTTCCTAGACAGGGCGGCAGAATGTGGAGATTGTACGGTACACAGTGATCAGTAGGAAAGTGCACAGCAATTTTCATTTTCTGCAGTAACCTACAAAGCCTACAGTTTCTACAAAGCCTATTTGACTTCAGTACTGAAGTCTTATTTTGTCTCTTTCCCAGAATCCCCTCCTTCTGATTTTCAAGTGGAATTTCTAATAATGTTTTTTTTTTCTCTAAATGAAGGAAGAAAAGCAGAAAAAGAAATTAAATGCAAAGCTGGAGTTAGCAAAGTTCCTGCAGGAGACCATTACAGAGATGGCCAAAAGGAACAAAGCAGATACAGGACAAGGAAAACAATTCTCATCTTATGTGCACCAGGTAAAGTGGGCTGTGCTGGGGATGACAGCAATAGTACTTATACCAGCTTTGGTGCTGTTTTGGGCAGAAAATACGGGATTGCTACAAAAATTGCAGAGAGGTTTGACAGCAGAGAGCCATCCTGTCAGGTGGTGGTGTTAACTGCATGCCCTCTTGCAGCTAACGCCCTACTGACAGTAGCGTTTGACCCCATCTGTCAGAGCTGTCTGTGCAGACGAGCATTTCCATCCTGGAACAACAGTGAAAGTTTTACCCTGTGAAATCTTTTAAGTGGCCACTCAAAAACACTGTTTCGCTTTGGCATTTTAACTGTATCATTCTGTTTCTGTGGAGAGACAGGAATACCAGCGTGAGAAACAGGAAGGGCTGCTTAGAGGGGGAAGAGGATTCACCAACTGTGATTCTGTTTAGATCTGGCCCTGATGCCTCTGCTTTGCTTAGATTCGTCACAGCGGCCATCAGCCCAGTACCCAGGAGATTGTACGCTTCTCCAAGCTCTTTGAGGATGAGCTGACCCTGGAACACTTGGAACGGCCGCAGTTGGTAGCTCTTTGCAAATTGGTTGAACTGCAGCCCATTGGCACCAACAATCTGCTCCGCTTTCAACTTCTGCTGAGACTCAGAACCATCAAAGCAGATGATGAAGTAAGTTTAAAATAGCACAGCTGTAACTGCTTTGGTGAAATGCACGCTTTTCACAATCTCGAGTTCTATCCTCTGAATCACTGCCTGATTTACACGAGGCATGTGTCACTGCCCACACTCCATCCTCAGGTGTGAAGTTTAATATTGATGGCAGTCAGATTCTCCCCAGGAGAGATTCCAGAAGAAAACAGAATGAGAGTTCATCTTCCTGCACCCTTGCTGGCTTCAATGAGCCCTAACGAGTGTGGCACTGCAGATGCTGTCACTGTTTGGAACACCCTTATGTTTTTATTCTGGAGTCATAATAACTTGTAAAAAAGGGAGGTTCCAATTCTGGAATAAATACTGGGTGGAAACACCAGATTTTAACCAACTGAATTCAGTATGAATTTCTATCAGCTTATAAAGTGGATGGATTTATTTAGCCTGGAGAAGGCCAAGGGAGAATCTGCTTGCTGTTTTCAGTGGCCTAATGGAGTTTTTTAGAAAATGAAACCAGACTTACAGGTGCATAGTGAAAGGACAACAGGTAATGGTCACATGTTGCGGCAAGGGAAATTCCAACTTGATAAGAAAAAAATCTAAAATCAGTGAGTGGGTAAACAGTGGAACAGGTTGTCTAGAGGTTGTGAAATCCCCATCCCTAGAGGGGCTCGAAGCATAACTGGAAAAGGCTGAGCAACGTAAAGAAACTTTTAAGTTAACCCTCTTTTGAACAGGAGGTTGGACTGGGGGCCTCCAGAAGTCCCTTCCAGCCTACGTTTTACGACTGTGTAGGAACTGTAATTTGAAATGGTGTTAAGAATCCTATATTGACATGAAGGAAAGACCGGAAAACTTGGTCCTGAGAGGTGACCAGTTCTGAAAGGCATGTGCAACTAGCCACAGGTTCGGCTTTAAGTCTGCAATCTTGACAATTCTCAGGGTCACCTGCCTTTGAGTGAGGTCTTCAAACCTGTAGGATCACACATAAAAGCCAAATTCTGAGTACTTGGGGAGGGAGGGAAACAAAATAATCAGGATCAAAGTTTTTCATCTTCTATAGCTGAAGACTGTCAGCTTTCAAGGACAGAATGAATTCTCTACAAGTCAGCTCCATCTCGTCTCTGTATTGGTATGACTTTATACAGATTTACCTAAACAGACATTTCTTTGGGCTCAAGTTCATCAAGTACATCAGGGTTTTGGCTTACTCTGTGCCTAGGTAGGAACATTCCTTTTCATTTCAGATGATTGCCAAGGAAGGAGTCAATGGCCTAAGTGTGTCTGAACTGCAGAGCGCGTGCAGAGCCAGAGGAATGCGATCATTGGGTCTCTCGGAGGAGCAACTAAAGGAGCAGCTCAGGCAGGCAAGTACGCTCTGCGCTGATCTTGTTTGACGAGGTTTCTCCTAGGACAGAGTGGCATGCAGTGTTCAGTTAGAGCAGGCGCAGTTTCTCTAAGAATTCATGCAAATATTTCTAGGTGGATCCTCACCTGCGTAGCTGAGCTTTAAGGCATGAAGTGTCCAGGTTATGTCTTAGACTAAAGAGAAAATCAAGTAGCATCAGGACCAGCTAGAAGGAAGATGAAGCCGGGGGATGGAATATGTTTTAAACTTCTAGAGTACCCAAGACTTGTGGTAGAGCCAACACTAGGCTTTTGTAAGCATTGAGACCGATTACAGGTACTGCTGTAGGTGCTGTATCTCAGATAAGCTGTAGATAATTCAAAGCACTTAGCTTTCACTGATGACTGTGTGTCAGTAGCGATGTTGGTACCTCACTAGTAGCTGGAAACTTCCTCTCTAGTGTGTATTCCATATGGTATTCTTAACTCTTCAAGACTATTTCTTCTCATTGCGGTAACTTAAAATGGTAGTAGCCAAAGTCAAGATAGCTTTAAGATCTTTAAGGGCAAAGAGTACTACGTAAATTAATGCTGATGTACTGTCAATATGAAACAACTTTTCCTTCTGTTTTCTTCTAACAGTGGCTGGATCTGCATTTGAAAGAGAACGTTCCACCTTCTCTGCTCCTGCTTTCCCGTGCCTTGTACTTAATAGATGTAAAGCCACAATCGGTTCCAGTTCCACAAAATAAGGTGAGTTGTTTGAATAAAACTTTCAGGTTAATAGTTTAACCATTACACATTATAAGAATGCAGCACTGTGACATGAATCTTGTTCTTTGATCCTCCAAATGCACTGGAGTTATAACTGTACTGAACTATATGTTCTTCTGTAGACAGGTGAAACTGCTGAAGTTGTGACGTCTGTTCCTGAAGGTCAAGAGACCCTGGTGGATCCTGCCCCCATTGTACAGGGAAGAAAGGTTAGGAAATAGCAGCTTACAAGTAGGAAAGCGAGTGTGTAGTGCTGTAATCTTTGGGAAGAGCGTGTGGACAAACCTTTCCAAAGTTCGAAAAAACACAGTTTGACGTCACTGCACAGCAGCAGTGTGTATTCTTGCATAGTGTGCATGTTTTTGCCCAAGAGCCCCACAGTGGCATACTCTGACTTAAGAGACAATGAACAGGTACAGAGATCTGCTGTGGCACATCTTGTCCTGATGCTGGAGACAGCTGGTTATTCAACCCCGTGTTACTGGCTTCCGGCAGAGGAGCACTCACAAGCTTCTAAGTTGCTGTATTCACCTAAATACAGAGACTTCAGTCCAGGCACGTTTAGCTCAGAGAAGCCAGTTAAAGGTGACTTGTTTTCAGCTCTCCTGGTGAACCTGGGATGAGTTCTCTGGGACAAAAAGAGCCAAAATATCTCGAGTGAGAAAGCCAGAGCACACAGTTCTCAGCATAAGGCTAAAGTGAATTCCTTAAATCAGTCCAAGCTGATAAAAGCAGCAACAGAAATTAAAGGAGAATATTGTGTCAACTGCTAGAAATATTTCCAAATAGCTCTGGTAAATTGCCTAGGGGAAACGATGGAAATGCCAACATACAGCTTTCACAAACGTGCACTGCAGGGAGCAGCCTTACTCGGGCAGGAGAAGGGACTGTACGGGGTCTAGCTAGAGCTTTGTTTTCTGAGCAGGTTCTGTGACTTAAAGCTGCTTTTTCCTTAAAGAATGAAGAATTTGTATCTCAGCCAACAGAGAAATCGCCAGTCCCAGAAGTGTCAGTTACGCCTCCACCACGAGAGGTAAGCTTTTCCAAATTCTTAGGCTTTCCACAGGAGAATGTTCATCACACAACTTGTAGAACAAGTTTCCACAGTTTGACTGTAAGACATTGTGAATGTTAAGTTCAAGGAGTGATCGGAGAAATTGTGGATGAGAGCTGCACTGAGGGCTGCTAAATACAAAAATACCCCATGTGACTGAGAGACTGCAGTCAAACTGGGGAAGGGAGCAGAGCGTGGCGGGCAGTTAGCGGTATGTCCTGTCCTTGTACTCTTCCTTAATAATCTGCTTTGGACCACTAGGATAGACCAGCCTTCCGTCAGGACCGCCATCGTGTTAAGTCTCATTTTGTATCTGTAAAAATATTTCTACAGGGACTTGCCTTTTTGCCCGTTTTCCTTCTGTGAATATTTGATTTCAATTTAGCTGCTTATGGATATGTCTAGGGTGCCCACTTACGGCAAGGTTGGGAGTCCAGGCTGACTTTTATCAACAGGAGAATGCTTCTTTACGCTGAAGAACTTTGTTCGTAGTCAGCTGTTACTCTCCAGAGCAGCTTCACATAGTAAATGGGAAGATACCTTCTTCAAAAAAATGGTTTTGAGTTTCAAGAAGCGTTTGTGTTGGTGCTGCCTAAAATCTGCCGCTTTCTCTGTCCCCAGACTAAAGTGGAGGCATCTCAGAGCAGCAAGGCCGGCGCCAATGGAGCCTAGCCCGGAGCCAGCGAGGACTCTGCAACGCTGGGAGAGAAGAGCCTTCATCTCTGCGCCTCCTGAAAAGGAAAGAGTGACTTTCCAGGAGGCTGCTTTACACAGACAGGCGTCAGTAGCCCCCAGGGGCCCCTCCATCGATTCCAAGCTTATTAGCAAGTAGGCCAGGGCAAGGCTCTCTGGGTTCTCGTTTGTGCTGGAGCCCCTACCACCACTGTTTTAACTTATGTTGTAAATATGTTAATAACGACACTGTCTGTGCTGTTACTGAACAGGTGTTTGTGCTTTGAAACCTTAGAAAAGGCAGCTTTTCATCGTCATAAAGGCCCGGGCGCAGAAGGCTGGGAGGCCAGTAAAGCCTGTTCTGCGGTTTGAAATCCTCTGCAGGGACGTACCCACACAGCCAGGGCTTCCAGCTCGCTCCGCTGCCACGGCTGCACAAGCTCAGGCTCTCGATCCCAGTTAGCATGGTTTAACCAGTAACCAGTGCGCAGAATGACCCGTGTAGCCATTGTATTTCACGGTCGCATTTGTACCAAGGAGAATAACCACACAAAGGGAGGACCAGTGCTCTCCTCAGTGGCGTGGTTGAACTTAATTGTTCAGAAAGACGTAAGAACTTGCTGGACAAGAGCAGAGCAGTGAAGAGAACAGCTTGTACCGCGCGAGTGTCTGCATTTATCAGTGAGAGCTGCAGCAGGTGCCAGGCGCTGTTCCAGAAGGCAGACACTTGTGTTTTTAGGATCCCACTGGGTCGTGCGAGGTGGGAACCTGGGGACCCACACGCATTTCCCAGGTCCGGTGTAAGACTTGGTTAAACCTTATCAGGCTCAGAACTGCACATCAGCAAGTGCTCTCAGATTTGTTACACTTTACAAAATGATTCTTCACACACTCCAGTGGTGGCTGGTTTTTGGTAGACTCTATAGGAGGATACTGAAAAGCTGTTTTTTAGCATTTGTTAGGTTTTTTTACTTTGTCCTATGTAAATGTTCAGGAATTACTCACATTATGGATTTTAAATATATTTATACTTTAATTTTAAAGTTAGACTTGGTGCTAAGTAGAATGAAATGTCTTTTCTAGAGGTCAGCCTTTAGAACAGTCAGACTCAAAAAAAAAAAAAAAAAGAAAAAAAGCCAGTCATCTCAAGGTCAGGCGTTATCAGCACTTTAAACGTGTGACTTCAGGCTCTTTCTCGCAGCGCAGAACCGGCTTGCAGAAGACGGCTACCCTCGGGCCGCGTCCTTAGTCCTGTACCCGCACCCCCGCCTCGTGAGTACAGCCAGAATGCAGTGCTGGATGTCTGTATTTAACTGATGGTTAGGAAGTGAGAACAAATGTTATTTCAATAAAATAACTCCGTCGTTCAAGTGTCACTCCTGCCTCTGTGTAGCGCGGCCGAGACGTTGCTGGTGGCCGTTACTTCGCTGCCTGAGGCAGAACAGCCTTTGGCTGCTGCTGTGTTTAAGAGAAGCGGTGGCTCCATGGTACCACCGACGGTCGCTGCTGTTCGAACGGAGCTGTGACCGAGCATCTGCAAAGCCCCCTTTGTCTACAAAAGCATTTCACCCCCTCGAGAACCAAGTACAAATGCTCAGTGCAGAACTCCAGCGGTGTAGAGCACTGATATTAGCATGCAGAAGTAAAAGAATGCCAGTAATTGCTGTCTTAGGGCTCAAGCGTGTAAATAGCGAGATGGAATTCCCGAATTCAAGGGAAGTGGGAAGAGCTATGCAAGGGAGAAGTCTCCCTGGTTTAAGGCACACACGCTGCGCCTGCAGAGCCGGCCGGGTTCACCAACGCGGGAGCCTCCCAGACAGGAGCAAAGTTGGGCTTTCTGATATGGTAAACGAACTCAGTGCAACTGGGTGGGATTTCCTGAAGAGCAGAAGAAAGGAAGCAGCAGTGAAATAAACTTGAATAAGGTGTTGCTGCGAGGACAGACAGCTCCAGCCAAGCCGCGCGTTCAGGAACGCCGAGTTCTCTTAGAGTCGCTGAAGCTGCTGTGTCCGTTCAGAAGCCAGCGTGAGTTGCGTGTGCTTTCATGGAGCTGCACGAGAAGGAGAAGAGCAGGTACCGCTAACCGAAGCGACACCGCCGCCGCGGCAGGGCTGGAGACCTCCGACGTGTCTGCAAACGGGCTTGGGTAACTGCAGCTGCGGAGCCAGGGGCGGGCAGGACGGGCAGCTTAGCCGGTACGAACGCCACCCGAGGGAGCTCATCCCTGTCCCACACCGGCACGCACACGCAACAATTCCGTTACCGTCGAGGATTTTCCCCCACCGCCCCGCTCTCCGCCGGCACCCGGCAGCTCCCGTCCCCGTTACCCAGGGGTTTCCAGGACAGCGCAATTAGCGGCACGCAGAGCCCGCGGCCGCCGCTCTCCCCCAGCCGCAGCCCGCCGCCGCGGTCCGAGCCGTGCCAGCGCCGCCCCGGCGGCTGCGGGGGGGACCCACGGCCGCCCCCCACCCACGCGTGGGGCCGGCGGGTCCCGCAGCCCGGCACGGCCGCTGCCGCCGCCCGCCGGCAGAGAGCAGCACCGGCTGGGGCTCGCGCCCAAAAAGCCCCAAAAAGGCGCTGCTCGGAGCTAAACCAACACCCCCCCCCCCCCCATGCAGCCTGCCCAGCTCCATCCCGTGTCTGTCTGTCTGTCTGTCCGGCGGCAGCAGGCAGGGGCCAGGCACAGGCAGTGCGCCAAACACAAACCTGCAGAAACCTTTAAAAAAAGGATGCCAAAACCTCACGCGTCCTGGGTGCTCACGCTGGGTGCTCGTCCTGCCTACGGAGCCCTCAGGATTTACGCCAGGATCTGCCTCCAGGTGTACGCGACGCCCAGCAACCGGTATTAAAAACACTCAGATCCCATAAAGACAAGTCACACCAGTGACGGCGCTGGGATCTCGCTTGCCGGTCCCCAGTACCCGGGGCTACCTGGGCCAGCTCGGAGGGGGACAGCCGTGCGTGGAGCCCTGCTCCGGTACGCACCCGGCCAACAACCCTGCGGGGTTCGAGCTCCGGCTCCCCGAGCACCACGGAAAAGCCACACGTCCAAGGCGTGCTGCGAGCCCTGCCTCCGCTCGAAGGGCTGGCCGCAGCCCTGCAACGGCAGAGCCGCACACGGAGGGCCTTGTGTGCAACCCTACAACAACAAGCCGACGTCCGCGTTGGGGAAGGCAAAGTTGGGTTGAGAAATTGTTCTTATTTCCAGGGGCAATTAGGAGCCACAGGAGGGAGCATTACCCAGAAATGCCCTCCCGGCACAGCCCGTCTGAAGGCACCCAGCGCGGCTGAGGAATTTTGAATTCCCAGAATCCGCCGTTCATTAGCGCAGCGTAATGAAGTGTTTTCAGCACCAACCAGACTTCAAAGGTTTCTGTTTTCCCCGCGCCTGCAGCAGCAGCTGAGCTTCAAAGCTCCGACCCCGGCGTTGCGGCCAGACCCGCTCCCGCCAACAGAGGCAAAGCGAACCCTCTCGGACACGCTGGCCCCACGCGTCGCAGTGCTGCCCGCAGGCAGGGCAGGCAGTGGGGAGATGCTGCCTGCAGCCCAGCCTCCCCCCGGCTCCTGCCCCTTCCCCAGCCTCCGAGCGCAGCGCGTCGGTGGGGCACAGGCGCCTCGGAGGGGGGGTTCCCCCAGGCTCCCCCACACGCGTGGGCATCACTGTCCGGTCCCTGCTCCTGCAGCCGGCACCGGAGCCACGTCCTGCCCCAGAGCCCCCAAGTGAGCCCCCACACAAGCATCGCCAGCGCACAGACACACTTCCTAACAGCTCGCCAAGCTCGTCACTGCTGTGCCTGCTGCCGATGCAGGCGAGCCTGCCCGATGCAGCGAGCGAGCCTGGCGGATACCTCCTGCAGAGCAGCAATGGGCTCTTCTTCTCCCTGCCCTAATGCTGCATCTGACACGGGCCGGCCGGTTTGCCGGCAGCACGAACAGCTGAGCAGGATCAGGCCATCAGCTTCTCGGGGTAGACCAGCCGACAGGGACAGGCTTGCAAAAGCTGATTTTAAACCAGTACAAACACTCCGCTGCAAACCCGAGGAGGCGTGAGCCCACCTGGTCATGGATTGCAGGGAGGAATATTTACTGCCCCACTGCAGCGGTGTCGAGGCTGCGCGCAGCCGTGTGCCGGGCAGCGCCAGCCCCACCACCCCTGGTGAGGGCTGTTAGGGAGAGACAGGAGCACAGAGGAGGAGAGGTTTTTGCTTCTGGAGCTGTAGAATCAACACCGTCCTGTTTTCTAACCTACCTGCAAGGAGGAGAGTCACAAAGGCAGAGTTATCTGGGGTGTCGGAGCACCTGCCGCTGGCTTTCAGCAACACCACGCGCCCGCAGCCCTCCGGAGGGACAAGGGCCACGCACACAGTTTCTCAACAGCCAGGGATGGGGGTCCACAGCTGCAGCTCACCCGCAGCATTGCCGGAGAAACCCCTGCTGCCAGCAGCGGAGCCGCTTGGGCAGAGGCAGGAGCGAGCGGCTGCGGGGAAGAAGACAGACAGACAGACACACACACACACATCCCCCCCCCCCAGCCCATCTCACAGCCTCAGTTATGCAAAAAATAAACTACTCCCTAGAGCACAAGTAGCACAATAATAAAACACAAGCATAACCCCAGCGCTGGGGAGCGCTTACCGGTGGTAGCTGGGATGCTCTGGGGGCTGCAGGCTGCGAGGGGGCGGCTATGGGGCAGGAGCCCTCCTCCCGCTCCGGTTTTAAAGGGCCCCCCTTGCCCCCACCCAGCAGAGGGCTCCCTGGGGGCGGGGGTGGGCAGGGGAGAAGGGCTTTGCTTTTGGGACCATCCCCGCTTTGCAGACAGCTGGGGAGTGGTGCGGGGGGCACGGGCACCCCGGGGTGCACCCAGCCTGGGAGCAGGGGGAGACACCCCCCCTCCCCGCCAGGGGTCCTATTCAGAGCACGGGGGTCCCAGGGGACAGCGCAGGGATGCAATGGTGCATGAATCACCGACAGATGACAGTCGGGTCACCCAGCACGGGGGGGGGGCTGTGCCCCGGTGCTCCTGCCCCAGAGGAGAGGGAGAAATGGCTCTGTCCTGCCCACGCACACTCGGAGCGCGGCGGGGGGCTCGCTGGGGCTTCCCCGGGGTGATGTCCCAGTCCCTGGGGACGGGCTGCTGCAGGCATGGCCCTGCGCACATCTCGGAAGCGCCCCACAGGCCTTGTCCCCCTGGGGATGCTCCTCTGCGGGGACGCTGCATGGCCCCAGCCCTCAGCCCGCGCTGTGATCTGCCCCGCGCAGCACTGGGCCGGCATGCTGGGGGGGCCACGGGGGGGCAAAGTATCATACCCCCCTCCCAGGGCTGCTGCGGCTCTGCCAGGCTCGCGGGAAGGGGGTGTCATCCCCGAGGGAGCCCAGCCGGCACCCGGGGAACCCACATCGTCCCTGAGCCGCTCCGCGTCCCCACCTCGCGCTGGGATCCCCTCCCGGCGCCGGGCTCTGCGCTGCACGGCGCGGTGGCAGGGCTGGCCGGGGGACAAGCACCGTGGTATTCTGGCAGCCTGGAACGTTTTCAGGGTGTTTGGAGAATTTGGAGTTGAATTTCAAATTGTCAGGGGCTTTTCCGGTCTGGGTGCAAGAGGCAGGCTGAAAATTACTGAGATAATACCCTTAATTTCCTCCAAATGGGTAATGTTCCCTTGAAAGACTGCCACTCCAATAGTCCTTAAATACATCGTAGGAGAACATCTTATACCACATAATACAGGATAATGAGGGACGTCATCTTCTCCCACCCGGTGTTCCAGGCCTGCGTCTGCTCCAACTTCTGAACCCGACTGAACTCTTCCTGGCAGCGTTTACCAACCACCCAGGGAGCTTTGAGGTGAAATGATCACATAATAGCTCCTTTGGCAGCTGCTTTGCCAGCGCGGAGAGGAGCAGCAGGTTTGTCCAAAAGGTCCGGCAGCCCTCGAGCATCCCGCGCCACTCGGGAGATGCCTTCTGGCCGGGGCCGGGTCCGTCTGCCGGGGTCAGGTGTCCCCCCAGCCCTGCAGCCGCCCGAAACTCACCCACCGCTGCCATCCTTAAACAAGCAGCTTAAGCACAACATATTTCCTCCAAGTAACCCATGATCCAGGCGAGATGCTCAGCTCCGCGGCCTTGGCAGCTTCACCGCGGTGTTGGGAGCTGTGAGCTGCCCGGCCGAGATGCAGGAGCACAAGGAGGCGTGTTCTCTGCTGGTTTTATGGTCATTAACAGTAATTAACACGAGAAGCAGCGGTTGGCGCCCAGGGCCGTGGCGGGAACCCAGCCCCGGGGGCTCAGCTCAGCCCCCAGCAAGCTCGCAGCAAGCTGTCGCCGTTACCTACCCGCTCCCCCTGCGCACCGACCCCGTGCCGGCTCCCAGCGGCTCCCTCGGGACGCTCCTGCCCGGCGGCCCTGCGCGAGGTGGAGGGCGAGGAGGAGGCTGGCGGAGTGTCCTGGGTGGGAGGAAGGCACAGCCAGCCTGCGCCCGCCGCGGAGGGAGCAGCACGTTCTTCTGCTGAGAAGTTTTGCAGATGGAGAGCAAAGAGGGGCTGGCGGGGAGCCTGCGGCATCACTGGGGCGCTGCGCTTCAGCTGCCTGGCTGCGGGCAAGCTAAGGGCACGCTAAGGGCACGCTAAGGCGCTCCCCACAGCCCTGTCCTCCTGGCTGCGCTCTGCCGTGACCATGCCACGCTGGCGTGTGTGCGAGGGGTCGCCTCATGCCTGTTTTCCTCCTGTGTTTTGAGTTTAGAAAGGTCTGGAAGCCGGGGCTTGCTCTTCCCCGGTTTTCCCGTCGTGACCCCCCAGCCGCAGCAGAGTCTCCAGCTTCGGTGTTCAGCCCGAAAGCGAGCACAGATTGTGAGCAAACCCACCCTTCTCCTGGGGGGAGCAGGGCACTGGAGCCAGGGGGAGGTGGACAAACCCAGAGGGGTCTTTGGCCATTTACACATCTCTGAACAAACCCATTTTCACACCAAAAATCCCCGCAACCCCCCCAGGTGCTTCCCCCCAGCCCTCGCCGGTCGTTGGCAGCTGCAGGGCTTCGACGGGGCGCGATCGTCCCCTGGGCTGGGCCAGGGGAGCCCTTCCCGGCTGGGTTTGTGCCGCAAAGCTGCGGAGAGGAGCTCTGGTCCCCCGTGATTCTCTGCGGGCGCTGTGGGGCCGGGGGCACGTGCCCGAATCTCGGCTGTGCCCGGCGTGCCGGGAGCCCCGGCGCCTTCCTGGGACCCCCTTACCCCGCTGGCACAAAAAGCGGGGAGTCAGCAGTTTTGCTACATGAGCCCCCCCGAGCGAGCGAAGGAAACGAACCCGGCAGAGCCCCATAAATTACTGGATTCTGTTCTGCAACATCGGGCAAATTAAACGCTGCAGAGCTCCAAGGCCGTGTGTGCTTTGGCGTGGGGAGAGCTTTTCCAGCCACGCCGGTGCCAAACACCTTTCAGCCCTCCCCTCGGCTCCGGCTCCTCCACCGGTTTATCCTTCCCCCGGGCACCCCCGTGCTATCGCTGCTCCCGGTCGGAGCCGGGCTTTATGGCACCCGTGTGTGCTGCCATCCCGCTGGTGGATGCCGTGCCGGGGCGCAGCAGCGGCTTGCCCGGGAGACGGGGGATTGCTGCTGGATGCTGGTTGGAAACGTCTCCCGTGCCACGGCCGGTCCCGGTCCTTGCGTCAGCCTCTTCCCCAGAAAGCTGCTGGGGAAAGATGCACCGGTCAGCACTTTTATGGTAGATTAATATTCAGAGGGAAAAGCACTGATTTAGTGAGGCCCAAGCACAACAAAGGCTGAGATTTATAGCCTCCTGTATTCGAGCATCGCATTCCTAGCAGGCTTTCTGCCTCTGTTATAAATTTGTAACAAAGGAGCCGGAGCCTTACACCAGCTTAAAGTAACGTAGAACAAGGGCTTGACAGCCGAACCTTGCGCGGAGCGTCGCGGAGTGCAGGTGGCAGTGTCCCCGGGTTGTCTGCCAGGGATGGTCCCATCCTGCCGCTGCCCAGCCTTGCACCGCCGTGTGTCCTGGTGGCACCCGATGGTGCCTCAGCTGCAGTGTGGGGATACTGGGGGGATGCTGGTCCCCTGCCCGTGCTCAAGGCTTCCCCCCCCTGCAGCCGGAGCTGAGCTGCGGTGCAGCCACCGGCCCCGCATGGGCTGCGCTCAGGGTTTGGGCGCATCCCACCCCGGAGCCGTGCCGCGGTGCGGGGCAGCACGCAGGGGGGGTGCAGGGTCCCTTCCGAGCCCGCTGCGCGGTGGCGGGGCTTGCAGCGGAGCGGGAGCTGTCTGCGGCTGCCCCGGTTCATAACCGATGTTTTGTGCGGATGAAATGAAGCCGATCCGTGGTGTCTGACAGAGTCTGGTGCGCGAGCTGTCAGGGCAGCAGGGGAGCCTCGCCGAGAGCCGTGCCAAGCTCCCGCCGCGGCAGCGGACGGTGTGACCAGGGCCAGGACATGTGCCAGGCCACCGACAGCCACCGCAGGGCTCGGCATGGGCACAGACACCCCCTGTGTGCGAGCGGCCCCTTCCGAACTGGTCCTCTCTGCCCCCCCATGCCCAGCATCCACCCCCCGGCCCCAGGGATGGGGCTGCAGAGGGGGGTGAAGGGGCCTCCTCTCCTGGACAGCCCCGGGGTTTTGGGGAGCGCTGCCCCGAGCCCCGGGCAGATGCCGGCTGCCGGTTCTGCGGCCATGGCCCTGCTCCCGCTGAGCTTCCTGCGGTCTCTGCTCGGGACCCCGCTGCCTCTCGGGGTGCGGTGGGGGGGGGCGGGGTTATTTCCTTGCAAAAAAGCAGTTTATGGCTGCAGAGCTGCCCCGGCTTCGCCGCTGCCACCTCTCTCCCGCTCCGCTCGCCATCGGCCGTGGGACCGTGCGGTGCCGGGAGCTGCCGGCACCCCTGTGCCCCCCGCGCTGGGGGGGCTGCCCGTCCCGTCCCGCTGCCCGCCCGGCGCAGAGCGGGGGCTGCCCGGCTGCTGCAGCTCCGAGGGGCAGCGAGGGTTTTGGGGGGAGCCACGTGCCCCCTTGCAGGTTGCCTCCGCCGCAGCTGCACACATCTGGCTCCGTCTTTCCTCAGCTGTGGGTGGCCGGGGGGGGCTGGAGCCGGACCCCTGCGTCCCGCTGACCCCACAGCTGGGTGGCATGCGCAGGGCGGAGGGGTGGCTGTGGCCCCGGGTGGGGGGGTTGCGCCCGGTGCCCCCGGTGAGCCGTGCTCCGGGAGCCGGGCCGTGGGCTCCCCCGTCAAGGTGGAACCGCAGCGGAGCGTTCGTGCCATGGCTGGCGGCCGGACGAAGCCCGGCTCAGCCCCGAGCGGAGCAGCCAGGGCCGGGGCCCGCGCCAAGAGATTGTCTCGGTCCTGCACAGCCGGAGGGCTTTAAAAGGAGAGAAAGAGGAAGGCGAGGAGTGGAGGAGACAAAGGATGCTGTGAGAGCCAAACACGCCACTGTGGGCCGAGCGCTTGGCGGCCACCAACGCCCGCCGCCGCCGGCCACCCGCTTGAGGGGCTCCCGCAGGCAGCGACGCCGGATCCCCCGTTGTTTTGGGGTCATTTCCCGCGGGACTCCATCCCACCACCCCCCGAGTCCTATTGCGGCGTGGAGGGTCCGGTGCCGGGCAGCGCTGGGCACTGGGGGTGGCTTTGGTCCCCCAGGTCCCCGCGCAGCCCTGAGCAGCTCTTGCCAGGCTGTCCCGCGCGGGGGTTGCAGGAGGAGCTCCTGCAGCCCTGTCCCAGGCTCGCCGCCGCCCTCGGGGCCGATGGCTCGGGGTCCTGCTCCGTGCGGGGGGCCACCCGCATGCCGGCTCTGCGAGTGGAGGGTGCCGACAGCGGCGCTGGGGTACCTCCATCACTGGAGCTGCCCGCCTGAAGAGGATGCCGTACTGGGAAGAGCGGAGAGGAGCCAGATCCCCCTGCCCCGGGGCTGCGGCTCCATGAAGGGCAGCGCGGCGTCCCCAGGGCTCCGCAGGAGGGACCCTCCATGGCCCGGGCACAAGGAGGACGCCCGGCTGTGCGTGCCCATCCCTTCCCCAGCCCCGCAGTGTGCGTTAGCGGCGCTGCTGGAGTCGCTCTGCTTATTATCATATTTAATTGCCCTCCTGGTAACCCCAGGAAATGAGCAGAAGATTGTGATAGCAGCAGTTTCTGATGATGTAAACACGAGCTCCATCTCTCCCCGCCGCCTCGCCAAGTCGGTCCCAGGGAGAGCGGTGATTTATGGAGACCCCCAGCCCCGCTCCCCCCGCTCCCGCCTGCCTGGGCTGCGAGTTTAATCTCGGCCTGTGAATTCAACATAAATCACTTGATTAAAAGCTCTACTTAATTTAGGAGGGGGCGGGGGGGGGGGGGGGGGGGGGGGGGGGGGGCTGGGGGGGGTAGAGCGCAGCTGATCGATTTAATTTACACAGGGAAATAGCAACAAGCAGATGCTTTTAAAAGGGCCAGTGAGGCCGATGATGCTGCAGCCGTTCCATCTTAACCATTTAAGTGCTCGGTAAAGGGGCTGCAGCCTCTCACCCCACCCGGCGCCCCTGCCCGGACCCCGCGTGCCCGAGCAGCTCGGGGGGCCGTGGGGTGCAGAATCCCCCGGGATGCCCCGACTGCGGGTCCTGGGGAGCATCTTTAACCGCCCTGGGGCTTGCCAAGCGATGAAACGCCGTTCCCAGGGCCAGGGGTTCCTGGAGGCAGCAGTCAAGTTTAAATGCGAACAGGCTGGGGCTGGCACCGCTCCGTCCTGCGGGGAGGAAGAAAAGGCTGGAAATGTGGAGAGGTTGAACCGGAGCCGCGGCGGTTATGTCGGGAGGGGAGGGCTGCCCGGCCGGACCCCCGCACCCCAGCCCTGCCAGGGGCTCGCGGGGCCACGTCACCCTGAGCCCGCGGGGACGGTGGCACCTTCTGCGGGGTCCTCGCCTGGGGGCCAGCGGGACCCGGTCCCTCGGCGGGTGGATCGTTCCCAGGAAAGGACCCGCCAGGCGACACTTTCTGGCACTGCCACAGGCACGCACGCATCGTTTTGGTAGCTAAAAAAGGCGGGGAACGGTTTTTTGGTTGTTGAATGGGAGAATATTTTTATGGGGAATGTTGAAGCCATGGGAAACAGCGTTCCCGCAAAACCAGCTGCTGTTCCGCCGAACGTCGCCTTCCCAAACCGCTCGCTTGGATGAGCTTTAGCGCCCGGACCCCCTACAGCCCCGTCCCTATCGCCCGCCAGCCCAGGGCATCTCCCACCGCCCCCCCAGCGACGCGGCCGTGCCTGGCAAAGTCTCGGTTAAAGTCTTTAATAATTACAAGAATTCCAGATTCATTACAGAAGAGTTTACAACAAATAATATTTCTCCATACAAAGGCAAAATAAAGTTTTCAAGTAATAGCGTCCTGGCTCTGGAGGCTCTACGCCAGTGACGGGGAGGGAGGGGGCACACGCGGCCCCTTCCCCGGCGAGGGGCTGCCCTCGGCCAGGGAGATGCCCCGTCCGTCCTCCCCGCCGCCGGCTCCGCGGAGCAGAACTCGGGCAGTCGGGCACCGCAACCGCCTCCGGGCCGGAGCCCGGCGGGCACAGAGGGGCAGAGCCGGGCGGCGCAGTGCCCCGGACGAGGATGCTCCCCGGGCGCCGGTAAGGCACTGGCGGGCATCGCCCGGGAAGCGGGGGCTGCACAGGGCGCGCATCCCCCAGCCGGGGCGCAGCGGGGCTGGGAGCGGGCACCGAGCCGGGCTGGAGGGGTCGGTGCCACGCGGTGCCGTCCCGGTGCCTCAGGGGGCCGGCGTAGGACCGGCGTGACCCCTGCTCCTTCCCAAAGGGAGCCTCCCGGCGGGGCAGGGGCTGCGGCCCCCTCCCCAGGGCACCGTCCCGACCCGCACCGGCACTGCCTACAGCACCAATATGGTGCCGCGGGCGCTCGGCAGGCGATGCCCGGCCCCAGCCCCGCCAGAGCCCCGGGGGGGGCGCGGGGGGCCGCGGCAAGGCCAGGCACGTAATGACAACGTATTCCCAAAAGGCATCGACACATTATTATTATTGTTTAATACAACCCCATATAAAACTGAAGCAGCAGCAGCAATTCTTATCGAGGGACCTAAACTGAAATAGGTTTAGAACATAATTTAAAAAAATAAAAACAGCAAAAGTAGCAAAATATATGAACTTTTTTTTTTTTTTTTATAGCAACTGATATCTACCAGCCACTAGTACCTTACTACCAAACTGGTATATCTCTGGTAACAACCCTTTTAAAAAGACATGTAAATATATAGTCATATTTATACATATTTTTAGTTATGTACACAGGACTTTCGTTTCTAGCACTGGTGTATTTGGCTGCCTCTACTATCAGTGCTGAGCAATGTACACGCTGCGTCTCCCACTGCCAAGGTACCAGGGGTTTGGTCAGCAAAGCCCGTCGGCGCTGGCACCGTGGAGCTGCAGGACCAGCCCCGCAGCGGCTCGGGGCAGCGAGCGCCGTGCCGGCAGGAGTCCCGCGCCGCCCGCGCCAGCGAGGCTTCCAGCACGCCCAGGCTCCCCGGCTCGCGCGGCCGCACAAACCCGGCGCTGGGCTCAGCTTCGTGAGTTCTCTGCGTCGCGGATAAGCCCGGCTCTCCGTGCCCTGCCAGGACGTGCCGCCCCGGGATGGGTGGCTGGCTCCCCGGCCAGGCGCTGCCCACAGGAGAGGATTTCGGCTTAACCAAGTGGAAATATTCAAGCACAGACTTCATGGAAAAGAGTTTTTTTTTTTAAAAAAAAAAAAAAAAAAAAAAAAAAGAAGGAAACCCCAAAAAAAACACCAGAACAAAACCTTTGGGCTGCAGAGAGCTCACAACTAAGGCGGCAGGAGAAGCTGGCATGAGAGGTGGGTGGTTTTGGTTAGGTGAGATGCTACGGTGGTGTCTCTGAACCCTTTCGGCAATCGCTCAGCACGACGCAGGCAGCGTCCGCCGGCAGCCCGTGGGCACGGGCACGGCACGGCACGGCAGTCCCTGCTGGCGGTGCCACCCTCAGTGTCGCTTCAGTCCGCCGTTGGTGTGCTGAGGGGGGAACTTGGGAAGGCACGGCTCGTCTGGAAGAGGGTCGTGAGAAAAAACAGAGTCCTCTCCCGAGGAGCAGGTGGAGCTGCGGGTGTCCGGGAAGCCGGGAGAATACTGATCCAGCGGCATGGAGAGGTCCAGGTACTCCTGGGAGGGACGAACCCCAAGGACGGGCTCAGGAGGGGGACCGGGCACCCCCCGGGGAGCGCCCACCCCAGGCAGGGGGGGGCGCGGGGGGGGGTCTGGTGGGTGCCGCCTCTCCTACCTGGTTGGAGGTCATGGCCACGATCCTATCCAGGTCTTCCACCAGCTGCTTGAAGGTGGGTCTCTGGGAGGGGACGGCGTGCCAGCAATCCCGCATCATCATGTACCTGGCAGGGCAGAGGCGGGGCGAGGGCTGAGCCCGGAGCCAGCGGCGGGGGCTGGCGACCCCCCCACCCACGGGAGCGGAGCAGCACCCGGGGACGGCCGCCGGCGCTGGGGCTGGGACCCGCGGCCAGCACGGACGCTACGCCGGGGATTTAGGGCTAATCCCCCGGGTGGAAGGAAGGGAGCCCCCTGCCCACCCTCCCGGCCGCGGGCGCTGGGAAGGACGTGGAGCTGCTTTGGGAGGAGGATGCCCGGGGAGCTGAGCTAGTCCCTGCTCCGCGGTCACCCTGGGATTCGCCCCTGCCGAGAAATAACGGCGGGAGATGTTGGTTATTGCAAACAGGTTGCGCTGATGTTTTTGCAGGGCTGGGAACTGCTGGGAAAGTGACTCTGAACATCGGCCTGTGCCGTGGGCCCCGCAGTCGCACCCAGAGGCTCCCGACCCCGCGGGGAGGGATGCGGTGCCGGTCCCTGGCCGGGCAGGGGGCATTGGGGTGCCAGTGTCACCCTCCTTCCCCGGCCCAGCAGCGCACTCACAGCTCGTTGGTGCAGTTGCTGGGCTTGTCCATCCTGTGACCTTCCTTCAGCAGCTTGAAGAGCTCCTCCACCGGCACGCCGGGGTAGGGCGAGCCGCCCAGCGTGAAGATCTCCCACAGCAGCACGCCGAAGGACCACCTGCGCGGGGCAAACACAGGGCAAACGCTGGGACCCCCCCGCTCCCGTGGGGCCGACACCCCCGTTTCGTTTTAGAAGTTCGTGTGCCGGGAGGGACAGGCACTAACAGCTTTGATTCGCTCTGCAAGACAAACAAGTCCCTGCGCCAAATGCAATTTGGATTCAAAATATTTTGTCTGCTGATGCTAATTATATTTTCCTTAAATTAAGACGAATCCCATCTGGCGCACTCCGCCGCGGCGGCGTGTAGCGCGGTCCCCAGCGGGCGCTGGGCGCTGCGGCGCGGGATGCGGCGGGGCGGGACGGGACCTCGGCGAGGCGCTGCGAGATGCAGGCAGCGATGCAGGCAGCGAGAGCGCTGCTGGCCGGGGTGGCCGAGAAGGGCCGCGTCCCCCAGCCCCCAGCGGAGCACCCAGCAGACGAGCGGGGGTTCCCCAGTGCTGCCTCCCCGTCTCCCCCCGCCCCAGCCCGCCGCTTGCGAAGCCGGGCAGGGAGTGTGTGTCCTGCGGCCACTACTCACACGTCGCTCTGATGAGTGTATATTCGGTCAAACAGAGCCTCTGGGGCCATCCACTTCACCGGCAGGCGACCCTGCAACACGAGAAAGCCCCACTTCAGCTCTGTGCCAGAGGAAGGATCTTGGGGGGGCGCAGCCCTGCACGTCCACGGCACCGCCAGCACGGGTTGGGGCACCCCTGGCACATAAAGTGCCGCTGCCCTCGCCCACCCCGGCAAAGCCCCTCGCCCACCACTCACGTTCGTCGTCTTCTTGTAGTAATCTATGTGGTGGATGTCGCGGGCCAGCCCGAAGTCAGCGATCTTCATCACGTTGTCCTCGGTCACCAGCACGTTCCTGGCCGCCAGGTCCCTGTGGATGCACTGACCGAGCACGGGGCTGTCAGGGGGTCCCCGAAACCCCCGCGTGGTTCCCCGTGATGAAACGGGCTGGCAGGGAAGGCTGCACCCCTCCCTGCGCCCAGCCCCTGGGCTCCCCATCCCACACCCACCCCGCGGGAGCTCCTCACCTTCTTGGAGGCCAGGTACTCCATGCCCCGCGCCACCTGGTAGGCGCAGGAGACCAGGTCCTTGAAGGAGAGCTGCTCCTCGGGGACGCGGGTGGGGTTGTAGCAGTACTCCATGCCGGGGGGCCGCCGGGCTTGCAGGTACTCCCGCAGGTTGCCCTTGCTCGCGTACTCCACGATCACGTAGAGGGGCCCTGCGGGGACGGTGGGATGAGCGGCCGCACCATGGAGCGGGGGCAGCCCCCTCCCGGCACGGGGAGGGCAGCCGGAGGGGCGGCAGAGGGGACGCCCCCTCCCCGCTCGCACACCCTCACCGTCCTGCGTGCAGGCTCCCAGCAGGTTGATGATGTTCTTGTGCTTGCCGATCATCTTCATCATCTCCATCTCGGAGATGAGGTCGGACAAGTCCTTCTCTGTGGCGTCGGCTAAAGCAGCAGAGAAGGCAGAGGTCGGGGGGGGGAGGGCCAGGCTGCTGCATGGTGCCCGGACCTCCCCCCCTTCTCACTGCCACTTACACTTGAGCATCTTCACGGCCACCTTGGTCACGCGGTTTGGCTTGTCCTTGTCGAGGCCGATGGCTTCCGCCAGCACCACCTGCCCGAAGCAGCCTTCCCCCAGGGGTTTGCCCAGGATCAGCCTGGCGGGAGGAGAGACCCTGAGGCGGGGGCCGCTGGCCACAGCGGGCAGCAGGGCGGTCGCCGGCGCTGGCAAACAGCATCGGCACTGCCGCCATCCCCACCCCGCTCCGGCCAGGCTGCTCCGGCAGCTCGTCCCCGCACCCAGCGCGCATGGGACCTCACCTGTCCCGGGGCAGCTCCCAGCGCGGGTCCTCGGGGAGCTCGTACTCGGAGACGCCGGCCAGCATGGGGGTGCCGCTGGAGGAGAGCCGCGAGGGCCGGACCAGCATCACGCCCGAGTTCATGGAGGAGCTGGAGTCAGCCGACACCTGCAGCGAGGACTGTGGGTTACCTTCACGCAGCGCCGGCTGCCCCCGCCGGGGGGGAGATGCTGACCGGGAGCCTTCGTGCCCCAACCCGCAGCCCCCTTCCCTTGCTGCCCCCCAGGGCTGCCTGCAGGCGTGGGGCCCCCTCAGCGCTGCTTCCACGTTGGACCCAGCCTAAATAATTTTTAATTAATTTCCAGGATGCTGACACCGCAAAACACACAGCTCGGGAGCCCTCCCGCCTCCTCAGTGTGTACAACACGCTCTTCTGCTCAAACGTTAAATTGCTGTAAATCCTTCTGGTCCTCCTCGTCAAACCCACTGAGCCAGTGATGAGGAGGGGGTGCGCAGCCCCCCCTGCGCGTGGCGCTGCCCGTGCGGGGCACAGCCCACGGACGGTCCCCAACCCCGCGCCATGGGTGGGAACAAGGCTGGAGGGGGTGGCACGTGCAGCAGGGTGAGATGCTCCCGGGTCTCCCCCCATCCACCCTCCTCCAGAGCGTCCCCCCGCCCCCCCGGGCAGGGCAGGTCCCCCAGGAGGGGCAGTAGGTGCAAACAAACCCCCTCTCTACTTTCTGTTACCTGTCTGCGCAGGGGGATGCTCTTGGCCAGCTTGTGCACCGCCAGCTGGCTGTTGAAGTCCGTCTTCTTGGTGGTGCTCTTCATCTTGTAGATGATGACGGTCACCACCATGCAGGAGATGAGGAAGGCCCCCGTGCAGTAAATGATGATCTCCAGGTAGAGGGGGGAGGTCATCATGGCCGGGGTGTCTTCAATAGCTGGGTCGGCGTGAACGCGGCGTTAGCACTCGTGAGCCCGCCCAGGGCCGTGGAGCAGAGCGGTGCTGGGGGGGAGCCCCCCCCGGCGCCTCCCCGTGCTCGGCGGGGGACACGCTCTGCATCGCCGGAGGCCTCGGTGCGGCGTGTGGCAGGGACCAGGGGGGCTGCCCACCCACCCCGGGGCTCCTCATCCCCGTGGCCGTTCGACGCCTCCGCAGGCACGTGCCTGGGGCGGGCTGGGGCGCTGGGCTGGGAAGGGCCACCTGAGAAAGGCGTGAAGTGGGGGGGACAGTGCCCGTGTCCCTCGGCCGGGGCCATGCGGGACAGCAGCGGGGGTCTCCCGTCGGGGCCGCGCTGGGGATGCTTCTCCTGCATCACCCCCCAGGGACGGGGCATCGCGGGCACCCCCCGGGGCAGAGCTGCTGTGCTCTGCCCACACTCCGGAGCCGCGACTCCCGGGGCCACGGGAGTCCAGGCGTTACTGATAGCGACCGGGGAGAGCTCGGGACAGAGCAGCCAGAAGCACCGCCAGCGGCAGCAGCCTGTCGTGGCACCGCCAGGCTGGCGGGGAAGGGGGTCCCGTGCCCGCCGTGCTGTGGGGCCAACCCCACTTTGGTGGCCGCTGGTGGCAGAGGAGGTGGCATTGCCATGAACAGCTCAGAGCAGCCGCAGCCACGTGGCACGGTCCAGTGCAGCTGCAAACCGCGGTGTATCTGGCAGGGTGGGAGCTGCCACTGCACCCCCCGGCAGCCCCCCCAAACCTGACCCCCGCAGAGAACAGAGCCTCAGAGAGAGGTGTAAGAGGGAGTCGAAGCTTTCTGTCCCACCTCCGAGCACACCCGCCTGACAAAGCAGCGGCTGATAACGGGGAAAAGTTTTTGGCTGGAAAGCAGCAACCATGCAGCACCCCAAAAACTTTCCCGGTGGCTGTTATCAGGCTTTGGTCCGTGCAGCATTGATGCCCCAGGAGCAGCATCAATGGGGACGGGGGCAGCCGTCCCCGGCAGCGCAGCAGAAGCGACACACAGCCCTGGCACGGGTCCTGCGCCGCAGGGCAAGGCCAGCTCCCTGGCAGGCAGCGCTGCCAGCACCTCCCCAAACCCCTGTGCCCCCCTGCGCGGGCAGCGCTGGCCTTGTCCCAGGACGCGGGACCGTCCTGCTCCAGCGGAGCAGCCCCTGGTTAAGATCCCCCGGGTATGCATCGCCCGGGCCAGGGAGAGAGCGGGGGGACAGACCCCAATCGGGGGGTGGAGGGGGGCAGACAGCGGGGGGACGCGCGCCCCGTCCCGCTCCGGCTGCAGAGAGCAGCGCTGCAGCGCTCCCGCTGCACGGTAAGCAGCACCGGGGGGGCAGGGGCCGGGAAACGCTCTCTCCCGGACCGCGATGCATATGTTGGAAAGGAGGGAGGAAAGGGAGAGGAAGAGGAGTATATACCTTCGAGAACTGTCAACCATGCAGAGTGATGGGAGATCCCAATAGAATTACCCGCCAAACATGTATACTCCCCAGCATCCTCAAATGAGACATTCCTTAAGTGAAGGACTTCCATTTCTTTGTCTGTTGTGTTAACGCCAGCCGTCTAGAAGGAAAAATGGAAGCAAAAAACGGAGAAGCAAACGACATGAGATCTTCTGGGAAGGAGGCCAGAGAGGAGGGAGAGCCCAGTCTCATTCGCCAGAGCCCCGGGAGCAGAGAGAGACCGCTGCAGACCTGCTAGAGAGACCCTCAGGATGACCACTCATCCAGGCGGACCTAAGGAGATGCTGGTTAAAAACCCTTCACCAAACTGAGTGTCCTGCCCATCTGAACATGCTGGCAATGGGCTACATGGAGAAATAAACCTCAGGCAGAGCCGGCCGGCTGACTGCACGACACGGGGAGGCACAAGGACGGAGATGGGAGGACGGAGACAGGAGGGCAGCACAGACAGAGAACGCAGCACTGTGTGGGCCCCAGGCACGCACAGACGGGGTGCCCGTGCTGACTGCGAAGATGCGGGCTGGTCCCATGGCAGCACCCGCAGGGACCCGGCTTCGGCGGTGCCGGACTCACCGGGCACCCGGGCAGCGCTGGTGTCTGCACGATGGGGTGGGAAGCACACGGGAGAAACACGGGGACACACACACACACAGAGCACACAAAACCTAGCCGGCCCCGCTGAGTATTTTTCCATGGCTTGTCGCACCAGAAACACAGCAGAAACAAGAGAGCCCAGAGTTTTGTTTTCCACCGCCGGGGACTGACGGGCCAAGGAAACACCCCGCCGGGCGTTCTTCCGATTACCTTTTGCCAGAGGTCTGGTGACAGTGAGCCACGCAGACTGGTTGGCCTCGCCAATATAATTGGAAACCTTACAAACATACTCCCCGCTCTCCGCCTCTGTCACATTATACAGGGTCAGCACCTCCGCATCAGAGCTATTAATCCCCGAGTGCTGGAACAGACCAACAACATGGAGTCACATTGACACGGTCAGAAACGGCAGCGCCCGGCGCATCGGCACCGGCTCTGCCGGCGCGGGGGCTGCTCAGCCCGCCCCGGTACCCGCTGCCGGGCGGGAGGGCTGGGGCTGAGCGTGGGGGTCCCGGCAGGCAGGAGCAGACATGGGGCTGTAACCCTGCTCCCCCTGCAACCCCGCCAGGGGCACGGCTGGGGACGGCTGTGCATGCTGTGGGCATGGCTGGGGATGGCTGGGGATGTTGGGGACACGGCTGGGGACGGCTGTGCACCCCAGGGGCTGGGGACATGGCTGGGGATGGCTGTGCTCCCCAGGGATCGGGGACACTGCCAGGGATGGCTGTGCATCCCAGGGATCGGGGACACTGCCAGGGATGGCTGTACATCTTGGGGACTCAGCTGGGGATGGCTGTGCACCCCAGGGATCGGGGACACTGCCAGGGACAGCTATGGATGTCAGGGACATGGCTGAGGACAGCTGTGCACCCCAGGGGCTGGGGATGGCTGTGTACCCCAGGGATTGGTGACACTGCTGGTGATGGCTGTGGATGTTGGGGACACGGCTAGGGATGGCTGTGCACCCCAAGGGTTGGGGACACTGCTGGGGATGGGCTGCGGATGTCGGGGACATGGCTGGGGACGGCTGTGCACCCCAGGGGTTTGCAGAGCAGCCGGTTTGCTCGCTGTGAGCGGGACCGCTGGCGCGCAGGGCGAGCTGCTCTCGCCGGGATGGACCAAGGGCTGAGCTCCCCACCTCCGGCGCCGTGCTCGCTCCCCAGCCCCACGGCGTGTGCCGTCAGGGCTTCCGACTGCCCTGCCTGTACGCGGCCGAGGAGCGGGGCAGCCCTCCCTGCCCACCTCTCACCCCGGGCTCCTCCGGGCCACCCCAGCGCGGAGCTGGGCAGGCTGGTGACGGCCCTGGGGCTCCAGCCGGTGGTCCCCAGCCCCAGGCAGCTCCTCTCCCCTGCGGCCACCATCCCACAGCGCTGCCCCTGCCCCGTTCCTGCCCCACGGGACGGGCGAGCCTGCGGGGAGGCGGGCTGGGGCAGCCCGGCGTGCAGCTTTACCTTCAGGATCTGCACGTAGGGCAGGTTGTCGGGGCCGATCTTGCTGCCGTTCACCTCGATGTGCTTCAGCCACTGGATGTGGGGCTGGGGGTCGCTGTAGACCTTGCAGACAAACTCCACGTTGCTGCCCAGGGCCACCGTCTTGTTGGCAGGCAGCCCTGCCTGCAGGATGGGCCGGTGCGGGGACCGCTCTGCAGGACCCGGGGAGACGGGGGCACCTTACGGCGGGGCTCGGGGTGCTCGGCCACCCGCCCACGGGGTGCACCCTGCAGCCCCCCCGCCACACACGGGGACCCCCGTGCAGAACCGCGGTGCCCCCTTCCCCGGGGGACACCCCCGCAGTGGGGCGAGAGCAGCCAGGAGGGGTTGGGGACGGGGACAGGTGAAACCCCGGCGCGGGGCCAGGGACATCAGTACCTATTCGGTGGGGTCAGAGGTCAAACAAACCTAACGAGGGCCCCGGCCGTTAACAAAGCGGCTGCCACTGTGGTGAGTCAGCATTAACAAACCCCTTTGTTCACCTCGCTGACTGTTCCCTTCAGTTTGCTCAGTGTAATCAAATTAAATCACATTTTTAATGGTTCATTTACTGGCATTTAGAGCAGCTCCACATGTGGAACTGCTCAGACCAGCCTTCCCAGCTGGGAATTATGGCTAATAAGGCGATTAGAAAAAGTTTCTGTCTGGTCTATGAAATTATTTCCACCACAATTAAAAACCCCCAGAACGGGCTGAGGTGAACCCGCTGCCTTCGCCTGCTCGCGGACCCGCCGTGCCGCAGAGGTGCGCGCCGGTGGCGGGGGGGACGGCAAGCCCGTCCCCATGAGCACCCCCCAGCCCCGTCTCGGCCCGGTGCAGCACCCGTTTCTGCTGGGGGAGGGTGGGGTGGCCGGGGACCCAGGGAAAGCCCCCCCAGCCCCGCGCTCCTCACCCACGACATCCAGCTGGTACGTGTGGTTGATGCTCCCGTACTTGTTCTCCACGATGCAGGTGTAGTTGCCCTTATCGGACGGCACCACCGAGTCCATGATGATGCTCCAGGTCGCGTAGCGGACCTGGGGGCACGGGGATGACGACAGAGCCCGTTACGTGCGAAACGCTGGTGGACTGGAGCACACGAGCCCTCGTTCCCGTTCACGTCAGAGCTGGCTCAGCCCCCGGCCCCCGCCGTACAGGCAGGACATAAATCTCCCTTTGAGGTCACCTTTCCCCTTTCCTACAGAGGGACCGTAATTGCTCCCAGCTGTCCCAGGACAGCCTCGCCACGGAGCCAACTGCGCCGAGAAGCAGATGTTGTGAGCCGAGCGTGATGGGCTCACCCGGCACGCAGGGACAGCCCTCTCCGGCGGCCCCAGCGTGCGGAGGGAACAGACCGGCATTGTTCCCCCGCTGCCGCAGCCCGGCAAGAGCTGCTTCCCCCGGCTGGCCCTGGGTTCGGACCCGCGCTGCTCCCCGCGGCCAGCCCTGCCGGCGAGAGGGCACCGCGCCGGGCAGAGCGCAGCCACGGTGCTTCACGCCGTGCACCCGGGACACCCCCGTGGGTGCTGCTGACCCGGCACCTTTCCCCTGGGACAGGTCCTGGTGGCTGAGCTGGGCTGTGAGTGCTCCCCAGGTGTCCCCCCCCGGCCACGGGGTGCAGGGATGGCTTTCCTACAGGCTGCGGCTGCTTCTGGCGAGACCTCCCCAAGCCCTGCTCCTCACCGGGGCGCCTGCATTCCTCCCTCCCAGCTGGAAAATGGTTATGCCCACAGTCCTGCATTTCAGCCCCATTAGCTAGCCAGGGCACCGTGCCGTCACCGTCCGGGGAGCCGCAGTGCCGCCAGCAGCCCCTCGCCCCCCTGCCTGTGAGCCCGCATCCCTCCCCGGGACGTGCTACACGGAGCCGAGCGCCATGATGTGGCCGTGTTCCTGCTGCACGTCCCTGGCACCTGTCCGGAGCCCGTGGCACGCAGGGCCACGACTGGATCGCACCCGCACAACGCGGCGCATGACTCGGCGGCGAGCGAGCACCCAAAGCCGCGGCGCCGCAGCACCCAGCCGGGCTGGCTTGGCGGACCCACACCGGGCGGGCGTCTCAGCCACCGAGGGCTGTGAGCCCTGGGCAGGCTGCTCCCGAAAACCATCTGAGAGAGACCAAAAGAGGGGACGGTGCTCCCTTGTAGGGTCACCCGGGGGTGCTGCCGCCAGCGCCATAGCAGCCCTGCATGCTGGAGAAGTGTGGTTCATCCTCTCCTCTGGGGAGGGGAGAAGCTCGGGGGGCCCTGGCACACTGGTCCCACCGCTGGGGCTCTTCTGCAGCAGCAGCAGCAGCAGCAGCAGCAGCAGCAGCAGGACCCCCGCTGCGTGACCGGAGAAGGGGAGAGCCGAGCCCCCATCCCGCCCGGGAGGCACCTGCAGCCTGGACCTGCTGGGGAAGCAGCGCTGCAGCCCCCCGCTCGGCTCAGGGAGCGAATGTGGCCCCCCTACGCGGGCCAGGGCCCCCTCCCCGCCAAACCGGCACCCCTGGGGGGCCGACACAGCTCCTGCCGACCACCGCCGGGCAACGGAGGGGCTCGCCCACCCCTGCAGCCCCAGGGCTGCCCAGCCACCCCCGGGAGCCCCCGCGCCGGCCGGGGACGCCATAGACCCCCTCTCCTCGGCGGGGGGATTAGGCGAAGGCGGCGAAGGCTGGCTTCGCCCGCCGCCCCCTCCCCCAGGGGTTGAGCCGGTGCAAACATGACCCAGAAGCAGGTCACTGCCGTAGGGCTCTTTTGCAACAGGAATGTCAGAGGGGCCCATCTGCCCCCGCCGGGGGGCTGCGCAGACAGGGGGCTCGGTGCCTCTTAAGCTGCAGAGCCCCCTTCCCATCCTCCCCCCGCCCCCTTCCCCGCGCCGCCCCACAACGAGCCCTCCGGCCCCGCGAGGTGCGCAGAGCCCGCGCCCGGCCAGATGGAGCCCAGCGTGGCGTCCGCGCGCCGGGCAGGGCCGGGGGGCTGCGTCCCCACCGCCGCTTACCTTGTACCCCCCGATGCGGTGGTCGGGTTTGAACTCCTTGCCGTTCTTCAGCCAGCGCAGCGTGGGGTTGGGCGTCCCGCTCGACGGACACTTGAATTTCACCGTTTTGGCGGCGGGGACGGCGTGGAGCTTCTTCTCCATCTTCTCGGGATAGGTCCAGTAGGGAGCGATGGCCTCTGGGGAGCAGAGCAGGGGGGGGGGGTCTCAGCACCCGGCCAAACCCACCGGGGCTTCAGCCACCGGAGCGCCGGCGTTTTGCTCACGGTTTAACCCGGAGGCTGCCCAGGGAAGCCGGAGAGGCGCAGGCAGCCAAGCCCGGCTCTGGCAGGGGGGGCCACTCCACGGGGTGTTACCGGGGAGTCACAGCAACCCCGCAGGGCCCCTTCTTTGCGAGGTGCATGCTCAGCGTGTGTGGCTACAGCAGCAGTTACCCCACGGTAGCCGTGCCGGCACCTCCCCTTGCTCTGGCCGGGCTGCTTCGCCCGCGCGCACCCAGACGTGCTCCCCCCACGGAGCCCGCGCCGCCGCCGCCGGGTGCCCTGGGCTGGAGCGGGAGCCCCTGCCCGTCCTCGCCTGCCTTTCTGCGTCCCCACGCGATGCCTGCACGCGTGTACAGCCTCCCCTCGCCCCCCGCCAAAGGTCAGGGCAGCACCGGGGACAAACCCATCTCGCACGTACGGTTCGGCTTGGTGTTATCCGCCTCCTTCTCCTCCGAGGAGGAATCGTCTTCGTCGTCATCATCCTCCGCGGAGGGGAGCGCGTCTGCAAGAGAAGAGACGGCCCGGCTGAATATCCATACGTGGACCCTTCCCTTCCCGAGAGGGGCCAGCTGGGGACCGGAGCATCGCGGGCTGGTGGCACGGGATCGCGCCGGGCAGGGAGGTGCGGGGATCCCGGGTGAACGCTGCGCATGCCCACCGGCACAGCCGGGGCTGACGGTGCCCGCCGTCCCGGTGCTCGCAGCCCGTGGACACGGTGGAGCAATTTGCCCCCAGAGGTGATGTCAGAGCTCCGCGCCGTGTGTCCAAGCACGGCTCCTTGCCCCGTGCCTGGTGCCACCAACCCATCTGGGGCGGCAGCCGAGACCCTGTGGGCACAGAAACGCCCCAAGCCTCGGTGGGCGCCTCCTGACCTCCAGCGTTTGTTCTTCTTCAGCCTCAGGCTCCACCAACGCCAACGTGGACCTCGGCTCATGCCCGGCGTGTGCCCACTCCTGCGGGCAGCCCCGCAGCCCCCCGGCCCCATGCAGACAGACAGGCGACAACCTCCAGCTGCTTCTCCCGGCACCGCAGCAGGCGGGAAGTGACTGCACCGCGCCGGTAACTCCTCCGGGCACCCCCACGTCGCAGGTCTGCCCCAAACTCACTGGGCAGCCGCGCAGATCCGCGCGTGGCCGGTGCACGTGCCGGCGAGCATGCAACGGCGTGCAGAGGCAGCCTGCTCCTCGCTGTGCAGCCCGGCCCCGGGGCTGCCCCTTCCCTGCGTGCCCGGGGCCGCTACGAACCTGAGACGTTCACGGAGAAGTAGGTGGTCTCGCTTCCCGAGGGGCTGTTGGTCATGCAGGCATAGAGCCCCGAGTCCTCGGGCACCGCGTCCCTGACCTCTACCTCCTCCCCGGTAATGCGCGTCCGGTTGTTCTCGGCCAGCTGGACGCCGTCGCGCACCCAGTTGATGCTTTGGACGTCATCCCTCAGCCGGCAGCGCAGCTGGAGGAGGTCACCGGGGTGGGCCGAGTAGGACTCCACTTCGATTTTTGCTTTGGGCAGAACTGGAGGAGTTAGGAGAGAGAAAAAGAAAAAGGGAGAAAAAAAAAAAAAAAAAAAGGAGAAAAGAAATAGAGACCAAAGGAAACCATGCTGCTGCTGCTGCTGCTGCCGCGGCTCTGTGTTAATGAGGCAACATGCGCTGCTGGGATGCTCCCGCGGCGGCACCGAGGACCGGCTGCCCCGGCGAGCCTGGGGGAGCAGAGCCGGCGGCGGCAGAGCGGAGGGGAGGCAGAGGCAGAGACCAGCACCCCAAGCAGCACCAAGCACTTCACCCCCACGGTAGGACCCGCGCGGCGGCCGAGGAGTTTGAAAGCGCTAATGCACCCCTCGGTCTTTTACTAAGCACCGCCCGGCCCCCGGGGAGCGGGCCGTGGCAGGGGCTTTGAAATGGGGGAGAAACGGGCAACTTGAGACATCCCGGGCAGTGCTAGCCGGAGCAGCCGGACCCTGCCCCAGCCAGGAGCATCCCAAATCCCTGCTCGGCTCTGCCACTGCGCAGACCCCCAGCACCACGAGCGGGCAGCCAGCAAAGCGGGCCGGGGTCCCCGTGCCTTGCCCCGGTTAGAGCGCTTCGGGGCAGGGGCAGGAAGGCCAGGGCGCCGAGGGGCTGCGGCAGGACAGCAGGCAGGGGAGCGAGGGGCTGCGAGAGCGGCATCGCTGGCAAAGGTCAGCCCAGGGGAGCTCCGGAGAAACAGGTGCCGGCTGCGGCGCTCCCGTTCGCGGCGACCCAGGGCAGGGAGAGCTGCAGCTGCTGCCGAGGCGACATTTGTGTGAGCAGCACAAAGATCCTTTCTCTCCATCCCGCTGCTACGTGATCTTGTCTCTCCCGGCCCTGGTAGTGCACACACGGCTCCGTCCTCAAGCGCTGCCCTCCACCCTCCATGGTGACGAGCGAGTGGCTCTCCCAGTCCTGGGCTTGGGGCTGATGTCCGGACTTCCAACCATCTCTTCCCGTTCCAGAGCCCAAGGAAGGGTTCCTTGCGATGGTGCGGAGTGGATGCAGTATGAGCATCGTCCTGGGAATGAGCAGCACGGGCCGGCGTGCACGGCCCCAGGTCCTGAGCGCTGCTGCAGACATCGCTCTCGGCGGCGTCCTGGAAGGAAGCACCGCGCTTCCACGGCTCCTCCGGGCCAGCGGCAGGCCAGCTTCGGGCGGGCTGAGGGCAAGAGCCGATGGTGCCGCGGTGGCACGGGTGAAGCTCTCCATGGTGCGACTGCTCCGTATCAGCGGGGTCGAGAGCCGGGGCTGGGAAATGCCAACAAACCCTGTGCAGGCAGCCCAGCAGAAACCGTCCGGAAACGTTCAAACTTCAGCTGATCCGTGGCTCGAGGGCCGTCCCCACCAAGGAGCGAGGCGCTCGGCGGGCACGCAGCCCGCAGGCACCGTACTCCGGCCGCGGGGGAAGAGCAAAGCCACAGCTCTCCCTTGGGACCCAGGCGACTCCCAGCGAGGAGCGCGGCAACGTGCAGAGCAGCAGCTGATTACGAACGCCCGCAGCACCCGAGCGCGCGTTGGAGGGGCTGTCTCACCGCAGGACTAACGCACCTTATCACCCTCACCTCTCGGTGCCCACCCAGCCAGGCAAGCGCAGGCTCTTCCCCCCTCCTCTGCGTGCCCTGAACAGACGTGGAGCAGCTCGTCCCAGGCCCAGCCGCCGCCAAAAGCCGCCGCAGGGTCTCTGCCTGCACCAAAGCCCCTCAGACATCCCCCGAGCTGAGCCGGCGTGGGCAGGGAGCGCAGGCTGGCAGCCAGCAGCGCGGGGCCGGGGCCGTCAGCAAGGCACCGCTCCTCCCAGGACACACCAGCGGCCAAAAACCAAAGCTCAGCTCTTCAGAAACTCTCATTTACCACGTCGTGATCTGCACTTCTCTTCCTGGCCGCTTTTCGTTTCCCTTGTAGCGATGAGGAGCTTCATGGGGAAAACATCCTCGAGCAGCTCCAGAGTTTCTCCTTTTTCTTTTGCTCAGCACTTGAAGGCAAACAGCGTGCGGGGGAAGAATCCAAGAAACCAACAGCCCCGGCTCCGGCTCCAGCTCCAGCAGTAAGATCGTTTTCATGTGGACAGTGAAGACTGGTGGCAGTTCCACTGGTGGTGGGGGCAGGCTCCTGCTTTTCCAATCCTGTTTTCCCTGTTTTTCTCTCGCAGCCTCGCAGGACGGGCGCGTCTCTGATTTGTGTTTCAAGCGATTCGTCACAGGCGTCTTCCAGCGCACACAACGCGGCAGCGACGGCCCCTCGCTGCCTGCCTGACCACCATGGGACTCAGTGACACAACGTCCTCCTGTCCGTCCTGATTCCCGTCTCAAACAGAGCAAGGTCAGCGAGCAATAAACAGCCATGAAAACCCAAACCAACACGAGACGCGGAGCTGCAGCCGCGGCCGTATCTGCCCTTATCTCGCCCCGTCCATGCCCCCGGTGCTCAGCTCTGCCCCTCCCCGCGCACTGGCAAACTTACTCCTTATCGAACCGAATAACCTGCAGAAGGTGGCCGGAGGACCCCCACCGCCCACAAACGTCCTCTGATGTCCTTGTTCCCTGTCCCAGGCCACCCGCACACTGGCAGGTGAGAAGCCACGTGCTGGGCCAGGGTCCGGCATCCCATGGCTGCAGCGGGCACTGCTGGACCTGTGGCGTCCCACCGTGCCCCAACCGAACCGACGCTGGGCCAGCACAGGGTCAGTTCTGGCCAGAAGGATGCCGGCTGTGGTCCGAGAGCTCGTACAGGTCACCTCCTCACCGAGCCTGCCCCAGGGTCCGCCACGGAAAGGCCACCTGCCCCTTAACTCGCCTGGGGAGGAGGTGGCCTGGGGGGTAGAGAAAGAATTTGGATGGATGGAAAACCTTGAGGCAGCCCAGTGCGATCCCCAGTGCGGGGAAGCCGCGTCCTGGGCTCAGGCGGGTCCCCTCCCACGGGCACAGCACGGCGCGGGTCCCCGAGCATCCCGTGCAAGTGCCACCGCTCCTTCAGGCCATCGAACGGCGGGCTCTGCTGCGCCGAGGAGCCCGGGCAGGCGGGGGCCGGGGGTCCGCCGGCGTGTGGCCAGATCGCTTTTCAAAGGCGGCAGCCCCCTCCCCCAGCCCCTCCGAGCCAGAGGCTGGTTTGCATTAACAGCATGACCGGGGAGGCGGCACGCGTGATGGACGGGAGAGGGGCGGCAGAGGGCAAGGCAGGATCCTGCCCTTCGGTAACCCAAAGCACATCTCTGGCACTCAGGGATAAGGCGGAAAACACGGCATGGTGGGAACGGCCTGAAAACGAATTCACAGGCTAACGAGCATGTCCAGGTTAGCTCACCCTGCGGGCGGGAGCGGGGCCGGGCCAGCGCGCGGGCTTGGACGGTGGTGCTGCGGGGCGGCCCTGGCAGGCAGAGGGCACCGCGGCCGCCGGGACGGCGCTGCTGGCACCGGGGTAGCCCAGCTCACGCGGCAGCGGATGCACAGGAGTCCCCTTGGAAATGCAGCCTCTCCATAAAGCCAGGGATGGCAGCGGGCGCCTGGCAGCAGCCGGCGGCGTGCGCCGCGTTACCGGCGTGCCCCCCACCTATGGTAATGAGGGTGAGCCCGTTTGATCACCGGGCTCCATCAGCCTGAAGCGTCTCTTTCATAGGTTCTGCTTTTCTGTAACCTAAACCGCGGCACCAGGTGCAGCCCCTGCGCAGAGCCGCCGGCCCGGCCGGCTGCTGCTATCGGGGTGCGAGCGAGCCCCGAGCGGGCCACGTTAGCTGAAGTTTAATCAGCCAGACAAACGCTTGGCTCTCCTCCCCGGGCCCTTGCCTGCCCCGGCGAGGCTCTGGATGCTCCCAGCGTCGCACAAAGGTCGGTCGGCGCTGGGCAGTCCCCGCGGTGGGTGGGATTCCTCTCCCCAGCCCGGCTGCAGCAGCGGCGGCCGGGAGCTGTGGGGCTGCAGGGGCGCTCCCAGCGCCCTTCGAGCAAAACAGGGCGACGGCGAAGAGGAGAGCAGACAAAATACCAGCAGCGCCTGCTGCTCGCCTGCCCGGAGAAAGCGTAACACGCACGTTCCACCTGGCACATCTAAACGATCTGTTCCCTTTTTAACTTAAACTCTTTGGGCCGGGGAGGCAGCACCAGCTTCCCCATCGGGATCCCGCAGAGCAGAGCCCGTCCCGACCCGGTGCAGCGGGGACAGGAGCCCTCGGAGCCCGCGGGCACCCCCGAGGTCCTGGCCGAGGTGAGGGGCAGCTGCAGCCGTGGCGGACGGCGCCTGCGCTTTCAAACCAGCCCGAAAACTAGCCGCACGCTCCACCGGCCAGAGCAGCCCGCGGTGGTTTTATTACTTTATTCCAGCTTTGAAATGGAACCGAAAGCGGAGCCGAGCCCGGCGAGCGGCCGGCCAGATGGAGAGTGTCACCCAGCGCATATAACTGTCACCGGCTCCCCCGGGGATGGCGGAGGGGGGGGGACACGACACAGGGACAGGGGGCGGGGAGAGGAGCGGCACAGATTAACCTCCCCGTCCCGGTCCCCGTCCCCCCCGTGGGTGCCCGCAGCGGAGCCGCCCGGCGAGCGGCCCCCCCGAGCGCGGGAGCCGCGGGCTGTGCCGGTGGCAATAAAGCGGCCAACAAAGCGGCGCGGGGACAATGCGGGCGGGGGGGGCCGCGGCCGCCGGTTGCCCTGGAGACCCCAGCGGGGCTTTCCGAAGGTATTTCCTGAAGAAAAAGCACACACATGCCCGGCAGCCCCGCTAATCCCCACAGGAAGCGCTTACCGGGACGCGGGGATCGCCGCCTTTCTTATTTAAAAAGCTCCTCGCCCTGCCGACCCCCCCCCCCAGCCCGGGCTGCGCCGGGGGGAGCGGGGGCGATGTGCCCCAGCAGCATCCCGGCACCCCGGCTGCTCCCGGGGGGGACGCGCATCCCCGCTCCCCCTTCCCGGGGACGGGCTGCAGCGGGGACATGCCAGCAGGGATGCATGGGGGGCTCAGGGCACCCACGGCTCTTCGTGGGGGGGCTCACGGCACCCACGGCTCTTCCCAGGGGGGCTTAGGACACCCACGGCTCTTCCCAGGGGGGCTCAGGGCACCCACAGCTATTCCTGGGGGCGGCTTCAGGTACCACTAGCTCTTCCTTGGGGGGGGGCTCAAGGCACCTCTGGCTCTTACTGGGGGGGGGGGGGGGGGGGGGAGGTCAGGGCACCCCTGGCTCTTCCTTGGGGGGCTCAGGGCACCCACAGCTCTTCCCAGGGTGGCTCCAGGTACCACTAGCTCTTCCTTGGGGGGGCTCAAGGCACCCCTGGCTCTTACTGGGGGGGGGTCAGGGCACCCACGGCTCTTCCTTGGGGGGCTCAGGGCACCCACAGCTCTTCCCAGTGGGCTCAGGGCACCCCTGGCTCTTCCCGGGGGGGGCTCAGGGCACCCACAGCTCTTCCCGGGGGGGCTCCAGGTACCACTAGCTCTTCCTTGGCGGGGCTCAACGCACCCCTGGCTCTTGCTGGGGGGGGGGGCTCAGGGCACCCCTGGCTCTTCCTGGGCAGGCATCACAGCACCCATGGCTTTTGCTGGGGGGTCTTAAGGTACCCCTGGTTCTTACTGGGGGGGGCTCAGGGCACCCGTGGCTCTTGCTGGGGGGTCTTAAGGTACCCCTGGTTCTTACTGGGGGGGCTCAGGGCACCCATGGCTCTTGCTGGGGGGTCTTAAGGTACCCCTGGTTCTTACTGGGGGGGCTCAGGGCACCCATGGCTCTTGCTGGGGGGGCTCAGGGCACCCCTGGCTCTTCCTGGGCAGGCATCACAGCACCCATGGCTCTTGCTGGGGGGTCTTAAGGTACCCCTGGTTCTTACTGGGGGGGCTCAGGGCACCCATGGCTCTTGCTGGGGGGTCTTAAGGTACCCCTGGTTCTTACTGGGGGGGCTCGGGGCACCCATGGCTCTTGCTGGGGGGGCTCAGGGCACACCTGGCTCTTCCTTGGGGACGCTCCAGGCATCACTGGCTCTTGCAGGGCACGGGGGTGTGTGTCAAGGTACCACTGCTTCACTGGGGGGCTCAAAGCACCACTGGCTCTTCCTGGGGGAGGAGCTCAAAGCACCCCCGGCCCTTCCTGACCACGCCAGCCCGGGAGGCAGCGGGCTCCCCCCACCCTCCGCTCCCCGGACGCCTCCTGCGGTGGGGAGAGGGGATCCCTGCGCGGCCCCGCGCACTCCCGCTCTTCCCAACGCGCGTCGACTGAAGCAGCATTTAATTAACAGGCGTGTTGGGAGTTCGCAAAGCTGTCAGAATAAATCCACCCCCTTTCCCCCGGGACACCCCCGGCCACGCTCGGAGCTCTGCAGCAGAGAGGAGCCCTCAGGGGGCACAGACACTCACCCATCGGCTCCTCCCAGGCGGGGGACAGCTGGGGGTCCCGCTCATCCCGGGGGGCACAAGCGAACACCCCAATCCGCACACATGCCTACAGCTTTTTGCAGTAAGCACCGGCTCTGCCTGGCCCCTGCCTCGCTGCCGGCGCCGGCAGGGTTTGCATCCCTCTCCCCACATCTCCTGAGCAGCCCCGGGCACATGGCGGGGGGGGGGGCTTGACAGCCAGCCAGCCCCCAGCCCCAGGGACACCCCCCGGCGTGACTCCGCTCTCCGTGGGGCAGCCCTGCAGCCCCGGCTGCGGCAGAGCGCTGCTGCTTCTCCCAAAGACTCATATTTCTTTTTTTTTTTCCTCCTCAATTAAGGGCCGGAGTGACAGCATCCGAGCGGAAAGGCGGGAGGAGGGAACAATGCCTGCTCAACAGGCTGGGAGGGGAAGGCCAGCAGCGTGATGCCCCGGAGGACACGGCGATGCCCCGGGGACCGAGCGGCTCCAGCGATCGCGCTCTGGGGGAACGGGGGGGCTCGGAGGTGCGGGTGGGGGCTGCTGAGCCCCCCCGAGCTCCGGTAACGATCCTGGGCTGCTGCAACGGCAAAAGTGCAGGAGGCTCCACGGCGTGGCCGGGGTCTCTAAGTGGCCGGTGTGGCTCCAGCGAGGACCCCAAACCCGATGCCTTGGGGGTCCATGGGACAACGGGTGGGGAGACACCGAGAGCTGCAGCCACATGGGATGTGGGGGGCTGGACAGCGGGGAAATGGGGAGGGGGGACAAAGCCGAGGGCCAGCAGTCCACCCGGGGAGCAGCGTGGACACGCCACGGCCCCTCGCTGCGCCACCTCCAGGGATTCTGTGGCTGGGGACAGCACGTCCCAGGCTACAGCTGTGCCCAAGAGCCCCAAATATCTTTGCTGCTGGGGGGGGGCGCAGATTACAGCCCCCCGCGCTCACGTACAGTGTTCCTGCCAGCACTGAGCGAGTTTTGGGGAGAGAAGGTGGCGGCGGCAGTGCAGCCCCATGCTCGGAGGTCCCCAGAGCCACCCGGGCTGAGCACGCTTCCAGCCCTGGACTTTCGGCTCCTGTGGGGTCTGGAGCAAGACCACACCACCCCCCCCCGCCCCCCCGGGATGAGCCGGGCACAACAAAGCCCCGGGAGCCAGGGCCCCCCGCTGGCCCGCAGATGGGGCCGGGGGGAGGTTAAGCCTGCGGCCAGCTGGGCGGCCGGCGGCCCGGGAAATGGGGCGGCCCCGGGAAATGGGGCAGCCCCCCGCCCCAACAGGGGCTCGGCTGCACGGCGAGGGGGCTGCAGCCCCAGGCTCCTCTGCCAACCACCCCCCCCCCGGCTCCGGAGGGCAGATGCATCCCCCCGGAAAATATCTGCTGCACCTTGGCAGCCGTCGTGCCCCAAAAAGAGCTGCCCAAGGCAGACCCCCCCACCCCCAGGACACGGCAGCACCCCGCTCCCCACGAAAACCCACCGGGCTGCTTTGCACCCCCAGCACCCCCCGGGCAGGGATGAGGCAGACCCCGAGCCGTGGAAATGCCTGAACAGCCGCAAGGACAATAGCAGACAAGGAGAGAGGGGAAAAAAAATCCCCTCGGCAATTTTCTGCAGGTTTCTATTTAACCTGAAGACAAAGACGGGCTTTGTGAGGGAGGGCCATGGAGGCTGCTCATGGAAATTTCTTGGCTTTTCCCCTTAACTAGGGGTGGGTTTTTTTTACCACCTCCAAATTTAGGTAACTGTAAAATGCAGTAAGCGCCCATTAATATTTTATTTGCTGCAGGTTTTTCGGTAAGGGGAGCGAGCCCCTGACAAAGGCAGGGCTCCCGAGCCCCCTCCCCACGCCGCGAGGAGAGGCGGGCGGCGATCGAAAAGCCTCCTCTGCAGCGAGGCAGGGGCCGCGGGCCGGGCGCAGGGGATTACTCGCTCCCTGAGAAGGGGGCTTAGCTGCCTCAGAACCGGGAGTAAACTGAAACCCCATAAACATCCAGAACAAAGTCCGGGAAAGCTGCTGCCTCCGTCGCGGAGGGGACCCGAGCGCGGCCACCGCTGCCCCCCGGCCGGCGCGGGTGATGCTCGTGAGCCGGCGGCGAGCGAGCCCGACCCCGGGGACACCATGTCCCACAGGGCGGGAGCTGAGCCCCCACGCACACCCCGCGGGACCCCAAACGCCCCCGGGGCCGGATCCGGAGCCCAGCCCGGCCGGCGACTTGCAAGGTGCCGGCGGCATGGCCCCGGCTGTGGGTTCTGGCCCAGGACCAGCTCTTCCCATCCCGCACGTCCTGCCGGGAACATTTTGTTCCCACCAGCCACGGGATGGACTCTGCCCCAGCCGGGCTCCTGCTGTGGCACTAATTGGGCCGCCCTGGTGAGAACCGTGTCGGGAAACGTTTCCAGAGGTTATTGTTAGCCCTGGCATGAGGCTGGCGAGGAACCAGCTCCCTCCTCTCCAACCTCTCCTCCTCCACTGCCGCCGCCTGGCGCTGCTCCCCAAACCCTCCGGGGGCTGCAGGGCTCCCTAAGCCCCCCAAAACCCACCTTTCCTCAAATGAGCCCTCGGCCTGAACACCCCGACAGCTTTCGCAGAGTGATAGCTGCCAGCATCGCTCTCCCCGCGGCACGAGAGCCATCCTCACCCCAAACGCCGCCAGGAAACCTCTTCCAGGAAGAGCAATCTCCCGAGCAAAACATGTTTACCGCTGTCAACCGCGTTATTTACAGAAGCGGGGAGTAAGCATGCCAATGGAAAAATCTCGGAGATGATCCCCGTGAGCGATGCTCTGCCCGGGCTCCTCTCCGGAGCCTGTAGCTCCCCAGGGACCACGCGCAGCTCCAGCTATGTCCCGGGATGCGTCTGTGCCCGGGGTACCTGCTGCTCACACCACAGGCACCGACCGCATCACGGCACGCTTCCAGCCAGGATCACCCGGTCGTCCCCCACCGAGGCCGGTGCAGGGACCCCAGCCGCAGCGCGGTTTGCTCGCCGCTGCCAGCTCCTGCCCTGTCCCAATCCCCGAGCCGTGAAGGGCCCGCGGGCACGGGGAGCGTGGATGTTCACCGGGGCGCCGCGCAGCGCCAGCAGCACCAGCAGTCAGCCTCTCGGGGTTTTGGTGGGAGGGAGAGGGAAGGGGGGAGCGAGCCTTAAAAAGAAAAGCAGTACCCCACAGACCAGACATTCTTGGGTAATTAAAACCAAAAGGCAGCAAGTCAGAAGTCCTGCACGGCGCTGCCTGGTCTGTTTATTCTCTGCCTCACCGAGGGGAAGGCCAAGGCTTTGGAATGCCAGAGCGGTGCTTTCCGTCGGGGCCGGCTGTCCCCAGGGCCAGGTGACCCACGCAGCCCACCCGCTGCATCTCGGGGTGCCGCCGGGCTGCGGAGCTTGCAGGGCTGCGGCAGGAGCAGAGCCCCCCCTGCCCATCAGGGGCCACACGCCTTTGCAAGGCTTTTAGGGGGAAGCAGTGACCAAAAACGAAGGGGATGCCCTCGTCCGGGGCTGTGCTCTCCAGCCCCAGCGACGCCTCGCAGCGGTGCGGAGATTAGGGCTGCAGCAACCGCCTGAGCCAGCCCCGGCTTTGAACCCACCCCGCGGGCATTCCCCGGCGGGGAGCAACGCCGGAGCATCCCGGGGGTCTCCGCGGGGTGCGTTCATCCCACGCACTGCCAGCTGGCACAGCCTGCCCTGGTACCCCGCACCCGAATCCTTGTCCCCACCTGCGGAGCCCAGGATCACCCCAGTGACAAGCAGGGGTGGCAGAAGGCTTCACACACGTCTCCGGCTGCAGATCGGCACAGGGAAGCGAGTGCCATGACATGCCATGACCCCCCGCCGGGGACACAGCCCCGGGGGCTTTGTATCCTCCTCCAAACCAACAACGCGGGGCTTTGCCACGATTTCCCACCAGGTTTAAAAAGTCGTCGGGCGATGCTGGAACCAGGCACGCGCTTTCTGCGCCCACGCGACTTGCTCTCAGCAGACAACACGCGCCACGTCCCCACAGCCGGCAGCCCCCAGCGTGGCACCGCGCCGCTGCCGGGCGATGTGCCGGCGCCTGGACCTCGCACCAGCCTCTGCCTCTCCCGCAAGGGCGACGGGCTACCCCGTGGCCGATGGGCTACCTCACGGCCAGGAAAGAAACGCAAAGGAGAAGGGAGCCGGGCGCTCCCGGCGCGGCTGCGGTGGTTTTGCTCTCTTACCTTGGTCGGGCAGCGTGGGGGCCGGCCGGGCAGCTGAGAGCGCGGCTGCGACCAGCACAGCCCAAAGGATGAGGCACCGCCAGGTAAACATCCCACTGCTGCGGCTACTGCTCGGCGACTGGGCTCCGCAACTCCCACTCCATGGGGACCCCGGGCTGGCCCCGGGCGGGCGCGGGGGGGGTCTCCGCCGGGCCGTCAGCCCCTCCGAGCTGCGAACGAGGAAAGCAGAGTCAGGGCAGGATGAGCTGCACCCCCGAACCCCACCGACCAGCCCCGCGGGCAGGACGTGCTCGCCATGGCAGGCGATGCTCCGCCGGCACCCAGCCCGGACAGCGAGATGCCACGGAGCCGTGGCGGCGGGTCCCCGCGGAGCCCTCCGCAGCCCGGAGCGACCCGGCGCTGACTGGCGGGGTTATGTTTTCCTGCGGAAAAGCGCTGATGTGTCGAGAGGGAAACCGCTGGCGAAGCAGAATCGAACGCAGCAAAATTTCCCAGAACGGTGGGAGAAATTTGTCAAACGCCGGTTAAAGAAAGGGAGATTTCTGCTCTCCTCGTCCTGCACTTCGCTTGCGCTGCAAAGAGGAACTCCCATACAGACCAAAACGCCGCAAAATTTTTGAAACAAAACCCCCCCTCCTTGGCCCAACCTGGGCCATCACAGGGCGGCAGCTCCCAGGAAGTTCTTAGTTTTCTTTAACTTCGCTCAGATGAAAAATAATCTCAAAATCTTGGCAAGTTCTGTGGGACCGGAGAAAGGTTTCTGTCGGGCTCCGAAAGGCCACTTCTCCCCTGCGCCAGCACTCCCACCGGCAAATGCCCTTCGCCCCTCTCCCTCGTTTCCACAACACCTTCTGCCCCAAACGCCCCCGGCAGCGCCGGGACCCGGCCCAGCACCCCCGGGCGCTCCAGGACCACCACACCTCGCTCCGCGGCGGCTGACCCAAGGCTTCGCTGAGGCAAATCCCACCTCAGCCAGACCAAAATCTGACGTTGTCCATGTCACCGTGCACCCCCGGCAAAGCAGATCCCGCAGCAAACCCCAGCCCCCTCCATCCCCTATAGGATCTATAGGGCATGCACGCAGCCACCCCCTATGGAAACGCCGTCCCGGAGCTGAAGGGGTTAGCTCCCGCCTGCAGCGGATCTCTTTCCACCAACAGCTGTTTTCAGAGCGGCTGTTTGGGGAGAAATCCCCCAGCTTCCACAGCCAATGCTGCAATCCGCTCTCGTCCCTGCCAGCTCTCACGCCGGGCTCTCCAGCCCACCCGTCCCCTCGGGTCCCCGTCCCCTTCCCCTGCCAGGGCACCGCTCCGTGCCAGGAGGTATCAGAGCCGGGTTCTGGCCCGGGGACACCCGGCGCAGCCCGATCGCGGCTCAGGGTGTCGCAGAGATGTGCCCTCCCTGGCGCTCATCCCTCCTTCCCTCTCACCGCCCCTCCTTCCCGCCACGCTGGGAGCGTGGAGCTCTGCCAAAACACGTCCGAGGGGGACGCTGGAGCCAGAGCCCGAGCCCAGCCGCCCCTGGCCAACTGTTCCCAGCGGTGTGGATGCGAGCAAACCCCCCCCCCCCCCCGCTCCACCCCCGCGACACATCTGTGTCGATGGAGGTCCTGACACCGGCCATCCTTAATTGTCCCACCGGGCTTTGCCGAAGAGCTCGCCGGCGAGATCCCTGCCCAGCTCATTGCACAACCCCTGGTCCGGCCAGGGTGCTGCTGGCGGCGGATGCTCCGGGAGAAGTGGAAGGACCAGGGTGTGGACGGGATGATACCGTCCCCGAAACCCTCCTCCAGGCTCCAGCGGCCAGAGCACCTCCCCGGGGTGCAGCCGTACCCCCGCGCCCCGCAGCCCTTGCCGAGCATCCTGAGCTCACCCGGTTCCGCTCCTGACCCACTCGCGCTCCCCGAAGCCCCGTGCTGAGCCGTTCCCAACCTGCCGCCTGAACAAGCACTTGCTTTTGCCATAAGGCGTCCGGCTGAAGTATGCGCTGTTAAAAACAGTGAGTAATAATCGTAGTGAGTAATAAGCCGCTACTCATCCTCCCCACGCACTCGGTCCGTCGGAGCTGCGGACACACGGCCACCGCCTCTCCTGTTCCAGCGAGACCCTTCGCTCCCCTTGCCCGGAGCGCCGGCGTTTCCCCGGGGACGGGCTGAGCAGCCGCCAGCACCAGCCCCAAAGGGCTCCGGTTTAACACCGGGTGCTGCCCGGGGAGCTCAGACCGCCTGAGCAGCCCAAGGAAACCCCGCCAGGGTGCCCGTTTTGGGGCTCCAGCTGCCTCCTCCCAGTCCCAACCGCTCTGGCTCTGGCCGGCGCAGGAGCATTTGGGACCCAAAGTATTGACACAAGCAGTCGGGCAGGGAAAAGCGGCACCCGGCAAACACCGACGTTATCTGCAAGCGCCAGCGCTCCCAGGCGCCAGGCAGCGCGCTTGAAAATAGTTATTGAATGTTAACAATTTATCAGGGTTTGGAAGGGGGAGGTGGAATTCTTCATGGAAAAAAAAAAAAAAAAAAAAAAAGGTCTTCGGTATTTCTGGAAATTATTTTCTGTCTCTAAGTGGTTTTGTTTATCGACAGCACATGCTCCCCGGAACATGCCCTAATGCGGAGCGTCTGCGTGGGCCTCCCGAGCCGGCCCCGTGCCGAGGGGAGGGAAGGAGGGAGGGATGGATGGATGGAGGGAGGGAGGGAGGGGAGCGCAGAGCCTCCAGAAGCGACAGTTCCTGAAAAATGAGTCAGTGCTGGCTCGGCACACAGCAAAGCCCTTCTCCAGATACACCTCGGAGCGGGCGCCTTCCAGCTGATTCAGGGGCTCGACAGCAGCATATTTCCATGGCGTAGGCATCACTCGCAGCGCAGAGCTGCCCCGCGCCTGGGAGAGTCACCGGGAGGGAGGGATGCGTGCCAAGATCCAGAGGGAGTGCTCGACGGATGCTCGGCTCCCCGGGGCAGACGGGGAGGTGGCGGCAGCGTGGCTTTGCTGGGATGCAGGCAGGTGCAGGACCGGGACGCATCCTGCACGCGGGGGTCACACCGAGCATCCTGCCTGCGCCCCCCGGCCCGGCGCAGCAGCGCCCACGGAACCCTGCTGCTCGCAGAGGAGAGGATGCTGAAGGGACCGGGCAACGCAGACCTTTCCCTCCTGCCCAGGGGAAAAGGGAGCCCGGGGAGCCCCGCGGTGCCTGTCCCTTACACCCCCGGGGCTCCTCTGTGCCCGCTCGGCAGGGAGGCGAGGAAGCGGGGAGAGCGCTCCTACCTGTGCCAACAACGGCATGGCGCTTCTCCCTGTTTGTATGGCTTTTATACAAATCCCGACAGGAAACCGATGGCTCGGGAGGACGGGAGCTCGGGCAGGGTGGGTCTCCGGCTCCTGCCGGGCACCGTCCCCGCTGCCGCGGCCCCGGCACACTGCAATTTACTGCACAGGGGTGGGCTCCAACAACTAAAAATGGAAGCAGCGAGAGAGGAGCCAGGGCAACTACCCCTCGGAGACCTGCCTCCCAGGCTGCAATTACAACCGGCCATTACACCCACGGAGCTATTTCGGAGTGGTGACGGACACCCCTGTGCCCACCTGGGCACCCTCCCGGGGGCACAGGCTCCCCGCACACCCGCTCGTCGGGCATGATGCTCTCATGCTGCCTTCACGTATTCAGGAGAAGCAGCCTTGTGCAACCTGTCTCCCCTCTTGTCCTCGGGGACCCCGAGGGCCGCACTTTCGCCCCTCGCCTCTCCCACGCCCGTGAGTCACCGCGCTGAGCCATCCCAGCGACGCGGCACAAGACGGGACCTTCCACGCTTGGGCAGCAGTGAACATTTCTGGGCTGAGTGGAGCGGGGAAGTCCCTTCCCGTCCCGTGGCTCATCCCCAGGAATGCATTCAAGGTGCCAAAAGCAGGCGCCGGTGCTGGAGCAGGGTGCTCGGCTGGGGCACCCGGGAGTGGGAGCCCAGGCTCAGCCGGGGGCTTCCCGGGATGCTGCCCCTGGAGCAGGCTCCGTGTGCTTGCGCTGACGGCCGGGAGCTGCCGCCGGCCGGCTCGGTGGGGCCAGTGTGGCCCTGGAGCGGGGCCGTCGGCCTCAGCTCACGCAGCCGCCACCTCCCCGTTGGAGCGGAGCCGGCCCGGGCAGCATCCACCACATCACAGCGTCCCGGGGTGCCTCCGCGCCAGCAACCTGCGTGTAACGCAGCAGGCGGAAAAACAACCGGGCAAGGCCAAATTCAACAGGGAGGAGAGTCTGAGCTCGGCTCCCGGGTCCGCAAGGCTTCAGGAGCCCGCGGCGGGGGGGCTGCACCCAGCTTGGGGCCACACATCCCTCGGGGAGAGCGGTGATGACTGCCAGCAGGAGACCTTGCCGGGCACGGTTGCCCTCCAGCTCCGAAATTCAGAAGGGAGACCCAATTTTCCCCTGAGGCTCAACACAAGCAGCCCTCCAGGTACCCTTGGGGACGAAGGGCGCACCAAAGGCAAAATTTGTGGGTGACACGGAGAAAAGCCCTTTCCCTCGCCCTGCACTCCTTGCCCCAGCCTGCGGCTCGGGTCAGGAACCAAGTATTTGCTGAAATAAAAAGCAAACACAACTGCAAATGTAACTATAGGGAAAAACTATAATGCTTAAAGCAGACACATGCTTGGAAAAATAAATATCCAACTGTGCAGCACACATACCGTGTTAACCCCTCCCGGCCGTGCGTGCTGCAGCCCGGTGCCAGTCCCTACAGCTCCCAGGGGTGTCTCTGAGCACTGAGTCCGCCGCACCGTGGGCATGCAGCGGCGGGGGAGCCTGGCACGTGGGGCAGGAGGGGTGGGGAAAGGCCCAGCCTCATCCACTGATCCCTGTAAAACCCATTCAGTTTTAGAAGCATCCTCAAATTCCGGGATCCCTGCCCGAGAGCTTGATTTTCAGATCTACATCCATTGGTACCCAAAAATCTCCACTGGGCTGTCACCACTGACTGCTCCAGGAGGGGACCGGTCCAGGACAGGGACACAATCACTGCCTGCCATCCCCTGGAAGAGGCAGAGGCCGGTTATCAGCCTGGGAGGGAGCTGGATGGGGCTTTCGCTGCGTTCAGCTCCTCCGAGAAAAGCTGCTGGGAGGGGAAGGACACGCACTTCTCCAGCAAACATATCCCCAACTGCGGGCATTTGCCTTCGCGCCCAGCCGCAGAGAGTCCCCACTGGGGGACAAAGCTGAGTTGCCGGGATGGGACGAGCATCTGCTGCCCAGCCCCAGTTGAGCGGCCCCTTCAAACAGCCAGGGCTTGGGGGGGCCGCAGCATCGGGGGGGAAACCAGCTGGGGCTGGAGGCAATACAGCTCCTAGTCCAGTTTTCATTTTTGGGCAGATAAATAAACAGGGAGCTCCATCCAGTTCACATCTGAACGCAACCCGGGCTCCATCCCAGCGCTCCCACCGCATGCACCCTGAGCGCAGCGAAGCCCAGAGCCGACAGATGCACCAGCGGGCTGCTTTTGCAACGGCGCTGCTCCTGCCTTCGCCCCGCCAGGGCAGGGACTGTTTATTTTAATCCTCTCCGAGCAACACAACGAAAAGGCAACAGTGCATGCCAGCCGCCGCAGAGATTAAGGGAGGAAGTGCTCCTGTGTGGGGAAAATGGCTGCGAGCCAGAGCGATGCGCAGGGTGCGGGCTCCCGCAGCATCCCTGGGGCTGGCCAGGGCGGCCGTCCCCCCCGCACCCCGGCTCCTCTGCACGCACACCCGCGTCCAGCTGGTGAGCACCCAACCGCCTCCAGCCAGCGCACATCGCCGCCTCCGCCTGCGCACAAATCCCAGTTCCACCCTGGCCGGGGAGGCTGGCAGAGCAGCAGCCTCCCAGCCCGCCTGGTTTATGAACGCAAGCGGCCGGGCGACCCACACCGTGCGGGTTCAAACATTGCCGGGGAGGGAGGGAGCTGCCCCGGCCAGCCGTGACGCCCAGGACACGGGGCAGCAACTCAACAATCCGGGCAGAGGAGGGAATCGCGGAGCGGCTTCAGCGCTCCTCGCGGTAACCTGAACATGGACACGCTCTGCTCCTTCCTCGCACAAGGCCAGCTGGCTGCCACCGCCGCTCGCCGCCCCAGCAGCCAAAACCGCCAACGCCGCAACCGCAAACGCCACCCGAAAGCCAGGCGGGTGTTGGGGGCTGCGCCCATCGGCCCAGCAGATCGCCGAATATCGCGGCCGGCCGCCACGCCGCACGCCCTGCGCGTTCGCCATGGACAAACGAGAGCGATTCCCAGAGACCTGCAAAGAGTTTGGATAAAGGCTCTCGGAGCCCCCCACCTCCTCGCGGGCAGCTCGCACACACAAAGGGAAACGTACGCTCCAGGACCGCGGTATTCCGAGCCCCTCCGTCCCCGGTGACCGCCACAACACTGCAGGAACCAAAATCTTAAACAAAACCAAACCCAGCTCCTTTTCCATCTTCTTCTGGAAGCCGCAGGGCTCCCGCTTCGCAACTTTTCGGGAACGGGGACCGGGCAGCAGCTCGGGAACAGCCCCGGCGGGGCTCCCCCGCAGCCTGGGGGGGTCTCGGCCCCCCGCCCGCCCGGGGCCGGGGCTGCGGGGATGTTTCCAGGCTCGGCTCGGCCCAAGGACGGGCTCGGACCCACCGCCTTTCAAAACTGCCGCCCGCCGAGCGGCTGCAAAGCGGGGCCCCCCGCCACACGCACGGCCCCGCTGCCCGCGCAGCCCCAGCTCCCGCAAACCGGAGCCCCACGCCGTCCGCAAACCTCCAGCGCCCCAAAACCGGAGCCCCCCCCACTCCTCCCCCCCGCCCCCGGTGCCCGCGAACCGGGGCCGCCGTCGAGCCTCCCCGCCACGGACGACGGGCGCACCGGGATGGGGGGGGGGTGTCCGGGCGCGGCGGCGCCCCGCGGGACGGGGGTGTCCCCAGGTCCCCGATCCAGCCCCCACCGCCAGCCGAGCCGAGCACAAAGCGATGCCCCACGGTCCCGCTCCCCGCCGCGGTGGTACTCACCGGAGCCCCGCGGGCAGCAGCGGCGGCGGCGGGTCGGTGCCCGCCGCTCCCGGGAACAATGGAGGGGAGCCCCGGCCGGGGCGAGAGGCGCAGCCCCGCCGCCGCCGCGCTCACAGCGGCCGCCCCATGGCGGGGTCGGCCCCGAGGTGGCGGCGGGAGGCGCTCCCGGAGGCGCGGCCGCCCCGACGGCCGCCGCTGCCGTTGTCGCTGCCCGCCCCGCCGCGTCCCCGCCGCGCGCCCGCCGCCGCCGGACTGAGCCGCTCCCGCACCGCCCCGCCGCCTCCTCCCGGCTCCTCCCCCGCCTTCCTCCCACCCCCCCCCCCTCCTCCTCCTCCTCCTCCTCAGCGGGCTGATGGGGCTTGTAGTCGCCGCCGGGTTGCCGCCTCCCCCGCCCCGTCCCCGGAGCCCCCCCCGGGCTGCGCTGCCGGCAGTGGGGTGCCGGGGGTCCCCGCTGGGTTTTGCAGGCGGTTGTGGCCCCGCCAGCAGCCCGGGCTGGTGGCCGTGCCGCGGCGGGGTGCTCCCCTCCGCGCTGTCCCCCTCGGTGGCGCAGGCGGCGGCATCGCCCGCACCCGCCGTGCCCCTGCCCGGGGGGGCAGCAGCCTGGGCAGCCCGCAGCCCTTCTGCAAGGCGAGGCCCCGGCGCAGCCGCTGCCTGCGAGCGGGTTTTTAAGGGGTTCCCAGACCCGAATCCTTCCCTGGAGCCGCCGCGGCTGCAGTCCCTGCCTTCCCCGGCTGCGTACACCGGCCAGCCTCTCACCGAGCTTCGGGGCGGCAACACGGCAGCTCTAACACAGAGCACCCCAAAAACTCTCTACGTGCATAGGCAGCACATGCGCCTCCTGCTCCGTCTCAGCCGGGACCGCGCCGGGTCCCCGAGGCGGAGGGCAAGGTGGGCTATGCCAGGCCGGTGAGCTCAGCCTGTCTTCAGCACGCTCTGACGTGGGAGCCCACCCCACAGAGCCCCAGTTTGGGCGGCTCAGGCGAGCTGCCCCGAAGCTGGGCTGGCTCGGGGTAACGCGCACGGTGCGGGCGACTCAGCCTCTGCGCGGGAAGCCCAAGGGCAGGAGCAGCCCCAAGCCAGACTCCAACTCGGGGCATCCCAGAATGAAGACATCTCTGGCTGGCAGCGAAAGACCTGCGCAAGGCAATGTGCAAGTGATTAAGTTATAACAGGGAAGAGGACAGGCGGAATTAGCCCTGTCAATCACCAGAGCTATATTTGAACCAAATGCTGGGCATCCATCTTCAGGAGCAGCCTCTTGCTGGTTCAGGCAACTGTTCAGCTCGCCATGCCAAGACCCACGGAATATTTTCTTTCCGGGATGACAGATGTGTGGACAGGGGGAGGCGGGGGAAGGTAACACACCTGCTGGGACGCTATTCTCCCAGCAAGCTGAACACGGGGAGTGTTTTGATGACAGCAGGGCAGCAGAGCCGACCCCAGCCCCCCCCCCAAGCAGAACTCACCCCGTGCACCTTCGGGGGGTCCCGGCCTCGCCCCCAGCCCTGCGTTCCTCTCCCCACATCGCCCAGGAGCCGGGGCACGCTGCGCTGAGGGTGCCGTGCTCGCGAGGCGGCTGGGGCGCCGGCTGGGCACCCCCACGAGCTGGGGGAGCTGCCCCACGCAGCCGCTCCCGGCCCTTTTCTCCTCCAGAGCGGCCGTGCCTCCCGCTGAGCTTTTGTCCCAAACTGATCAACCTTGGCCCCAAAATGGACCTTACTGGCTTGCACCCTCGTGATGGAAAGGGGACGGGCTCGCACCTCTGCTGCTGCTGTTCCTTGGGGACGGTTTTCTGCTTGGCTGCATCAACGGGACACAAGTTCTTGGGCCTTTATAAGGAAATGTGTTTGCAAACGGCAGAAAATGGGGGAAACCATCCTCTGCTCCTGGGAGGCTCGAGGATTCGGTGGCATCCCTGGCCTCAGCATCCCACTGGGGCTCTGCGCAGGAGTGACCACAAGCTGTCACCATCTGGTGGCATAAGCAGAGCATGAGCGGGTCCTCCAGGATGGACACGGAGACACATGCTCCCCCAGAGTGGATGGGGGCTGCCGATGGCCATGGCCGAGACCAAGGACGGAGCCGGAGCTCACTGCCCGCTGCACTCGCAGTGACGCGCAGGGGCCTGGGGGTCCGTGCCGTGGCAGCAGCGGGCAGCACCAACGCCCGCCAGCCCACGGCCCTTCTCCTGGACCGGGGGGGTGATGTGCTGAGCTCTTCCACACCCCCGTTTGCGCTTGTGATGCAATTTCCAGGCAAAGCAGATGCTAAATTCACGTTAACCTGCGCTTGTTTCGATTTAACTGCAATTAATCAAGGACAGGATTAAGATAAATTTAAAGTAGGTCTCAGTTACCACAACAGCTGAACAACTTACCGCGTGTCAGGCAAAGCCCGGGAACCGCCTGCGAGCACCAGCCCGTGGGGAGCAGCATGAAAGGCGCGGGTTGGGCTCAGCCGGGGAGGTTTGCCGTGCCGTCGGTGCTCAGCTCTGCTGCCGAAAGCAGCGCGCTCACCAGGGCTTTGCAGCGGTTCAGCAAATCCCATTTCAAACCCGACAGGCAGCTCGCTCCCGTGGGATCGCTCTGTCCAGGCCGGGATGAGGAAGCCGGCGGAGGCCATGCTGTCGGGCTGGTAAGGGAAGGGGTACCGGGCTGTCCCGCTGTGGGTCCCTGACCCTCTGGTCACACAGTGCCTCCTCCAAAGAGCGCTGCGGCTCCCCGGGCTGAGCTGGGGGGGTTTCTGTGCTGCTGGTGGTCATCGCTCCTAATGTGGGACCAGCGTATTCTCAATTAAGGAGTAATTCCCTCTGCCTGGGAGAGTGAACCAGCTGCTGCTGAAAGCCAGGAGGTGGCAGGACCCACGGCAGGCTGGCATGGACACTGTGGGGAGACGTCCCCTCTGTGTCTTGGGGGAAGGTCTGCATCGCAGCGGAGGGGCTCCTGGCCTCGGGACGGGCGGCGTGCAGCCATGGTCCGGACCCTGCCGCCACGTGCTGTCCTGCCCCGGGCTGGCGGCTGTGTCTGGGTCACCCACGTCCTTGGGAGAGCAGCAGGGAGGTGGCTGGGAAGGGGGAGGCACGCTGCGGAGCTGCCCTGACATAGAAAAGAGCCAGAGAAAGAAAGAGGCTTGCGAGGCTGGGGCTTGCAGGGTTTTGTCTTGGCGGTGGAGGAACAAAGGCTTTTGGGGAGCAGCTCCCCGGGGGCTCTGCTCCCACCCAGACCCTGCAGCTTTCACAGCCTCCCCGCAAAGCTCTCCTTCCTCCCACGGTGCGGGATGGAGCGCAGGGCAGGGGGCACATGCACCCCCTCCTACCCTGCCCACAGGGCCGTGCGCCGTTGCATCCGCACCCCTGCACGGGCTCCCACATGCGCGTGCACACACCGATACCCTCCAGGCTCCTGGTGTGCCCGTCCACGCGCGCAGCGCTGCCAGGCTGCCCACCTCCGCTCCACAGCCTAAGGCCATTGGGAGGTCTTCCTCTGCCGCCCACCTCCGCACACCGGCTCCCAGCCGCCACGCCGAGACCGCGGCAAAAGCCACCACAGGGCGAACCTGCACCATCCCCACCGGGCACGGGAACAGCGGCGGCGATGCCAATGGGCACCGGCACAGCCCCTGGACCGGGGGAGCAGCCGTCCGCCCTCGGCCGCCCGGGCGGGTGTCCCCGGTCTCCGGAGCGGTTCTAGTGGGAACCGGAGTGTGAAGAGGGGGCACAGAAAGGGCTGAGCTGGAGGAGGAGAGCCCCAGCACAATAGAGCGGCTCCTCCCTGACCTTGCGTTCCCAGTTAAAGATCTGCAGCTCTCCCCTCCTCCCCACTACAAAGGGGCTCTTTTCAGTCCCTAATTCTGCGTTTAGAAAACAAAAGCAGATGCATCTAGTTTAGGTTTGGAGAGGGGGAGGCGAGAGCAAATGCTGAAGAACAAAGAGCTCTCCCTGACAGATCCGACTGACAAAGACTTTGTCAGCTCCGTTTCTCCCTGCAAAGGCCGGAGCACATCAGGGTGCGGGGCTCCTCGCCGGCAGCTGCCCGGCCTGCGCCAGAAAGGCAGAGCACACACGTGCGCGGGACGTGCGCGCGGGCCCTCGCGGTGGGACATGCGCCAGCCCGCGCCGTGGCGAGCGCCGAGCGTGCCCTCATGTTAACGAGCGCACCGCAGGATGCAGCCTGGCCCCGGGGTTCAGGCAGCACACCCGTGTCCACGTCCGGGTGAGAGCCAGCGCCGAGGGCACACTGTGCCCGTGCCACCCTCCTTCCTGACACCAAAGACACGCCTGTTGCTTTTCCCCGCTCTCCCCTCCCGGCCGGGCAGCAGCGTTTGCTCGGTGCCCTGCAGAGACTTCCAGGTGCGTTGTCCGACCTTGGCAAACCGCTTCCCATCAGCCGGAACGTCTGAGTCACGGATTGCGGCTCAGCGCGCCGCCCCAAGGCCAGCGGCTCCCCGGGCTGCGGGGACGGGGTTTGCCTACAGCACTGCAGAGAGAATCTGAGCCCCTCTCGAGGGCCAGTGGCCGGCCAGGCCACCCTGCCACCGGCCAGCGGGACCCCACGGGGAGCTCGCCCTCCAGCCTGCAAAACCAACTTTCCCAGGGAAACGCGACACGTGAAAATCAGCAGCACCGGGGGTAAAGCATCAGCTCCCGGGCACGATTTGGAAGCAAAGCGCTGCCTTTTACAGGAAGGCGTCTCTCTCACGTCTCCGCTCCAGCTCAATAAAGCATCATTAGTGGCTCCGGCTGTGGCTACAGGCGCTGCCGGCGCTCAGCCGGACTTCGGCTGCCTGGCCAGGCCGGGTCGGTGCCCACGGCAGCATCGCTCGGCCACACGCGGCCCCATCCTGGTCCATGCCAGGTCTGCCCGGGAGCTCTGGGATGCCGCTGTGCCCGGGTAGAGCCCTGGCACAGGCAGAGCACGGGCTGCAGGGCCGCAGGCTGGCTCCCAGCACTCTCCTTGCTCGGAGGTTTCTCTGCTATCAGCATCGACCCAAACTGGCTTTTCTCCTGCTTTGGTTGCACCTCAGCAGCACCGTAACATCCCCTATCCGCTGTTACTTGCCTGCTCGTCTGATGGCAATGAAGGGAAATACATCCTTCAGCAGCCCCTGCCTGCCAAACCACCCGAGCACCACCTCGGGCACGGGGGAGAGGACCTGCGCCACGACCAGAGATGCGCAGGGCACCCACAGTCTCACTGGGTCTGCCCAGAGACACGGCGTTTGGGAGAATAAGCTGGAACCATACGAAGTGAGCGTAGCCAGGGAGAGCAAAACAGCTTTTTTTTTTTTTTTTGCCACTTCCCTGACATTAGCGCAGTATCTCATTTTAAGGCACAGCTGATAAGAGCGCTCTCTCCCAGCCCACGACTTCCCTGCGCAGGGCAGAGGGTCCCAGCCGGCCGGGTCCCCCACGGAGCCTCCCCTCCTGTCCCCAGCCCGGGCTGCTTCGCAGTGGCCGCTCGCCGAGAAAGCGGTGCTGGGAGCCGGGCAGGGTCCGGCCCCTCCGGCCAGGGCAGCCAGCTCTGCTACCCTGCAATTGCCAAATACCAAGGAGCTCATTAAGACATCACATGATATTTTATTGTCTGCAGACAACAATCGGGGCAGACAGTTGCACGGTGGTGTTTGCAGCCAGGCACGTCCCCAGGCTGGTGGCCCTCCAGGACGGGCTCCCATTGCCACCCCGGGCTCCCGGGGGCAGCGGGAAGGTGGGGGCGAAGGATGCTCGGTGCTCTGCATCCCCTCAGGCGCTGCCGGCACGCAGCTTCACCCTTCCCCATGCTGCTTTTCTGCCGGAGCTACCCAGAAAAGGACTGAACCATCCCTCCGAGAAACCTGTTGCCCGAGAGTCCGGCCGGTTCGGGTCACGCAGGCTGTGCCCATCACCGGGAAGCGCCCTGGGCAGCCCTGGCAGGCAGCTCAGCCCCGTGGTAGCTCACTGCGGCGGATAATCCATGACAGAGGACCCGCAGCCTGGTCTCGCCTTCAGCCCCTGGGGAAGGCTCTTTAATTTGCTCGGAGGCGAGCAGCGCGCCCTCGGAAGCGCAGCACAGATCACCCATCTGCGAGGGCAGTTATCCACTGCAGCGCATCTCCTGGACCAGGCGGGCTTGACTTCTGCCCCCCCGATTGATTTACAGAGGGAAAATTAATTGCGTTTGTTTGACATTGCCCCTCTCGCACCGAAGCTGAGCTGGCGTATGAATGTCACACTGTTCCAGCCCGCCTCGCTCGCAGGGCTGTGATGTTTAATAAGCTGTCCCAGGGGACACCCAGCACTTCCCATTAGCTGCACTGATGCTCTACTCCTCCCGCGGCCGCTCCGGCTCCAGGGAAGCATCCACACACCCAGGCAGGCTCAGAGACCCGGGAACGGAGCGGTTCAACCCGGGGTTCGCTCCCTGGAGCGGGGAAAAGGGACTGGGCTCTCTGGTGGGCGGTGGCTGCTAAGCCGCCCTGGTGACACGAGATCAGGATGTCCTGGTGGCAGCCCAGGACAGCCACTATCTCAGGAGCCAGGGCAGGGACCGGGCACTGCCCATGCCCTCGGCTCCCCACCCTGAGAAAAGGCTCCTGCTATCTGTGGATCGGGCCCCGGAGATCTCCAGGGGTAGATAGAGGTGCTGAGGTCGATCGGAGTAATAACAGCAGCCTCCTCTGGCTGTCATCTCGCCTCAGCAAGAGAAGGAAGCTCCAGATAACAAATACTGTAATTTACAGTACATCTAGCGATACAGGCAAAGAGCAAAAGATAAGTCCCTTGGGCAGATGATCTCCGGCCCCTGAGGATGTGCCCGTTATCGCAGCCCTGCAGCGGTGCCCGCAGAGCCCAGCCCACGGGGGCTGCTGCGGCCCCGCTCCCTGCTGGCAACTGGGGACATGGGGACAGGTCCCCTGAGCTGGCGGGATCGGCACGAGTTTCCAGGGGCAGCGAACAGCCTGGGCTGCTGCAGACACCGCCGGGCTGCAGGGTTTGCCTCTCCAGCTCTCGCACTCGTGGGCAGGCTGGGGCCAAGGATGCTGCTGGCTGCTCTTCCTCCCCAGGGCCGGACACATTTTGCCTTCTCAGTGCTGCAAAGATTCTGCCGTTCAAACAGTCTGATAATAGCGTTTTCTGCACACTGTCATTTAGGAGCCCAATGGCAGCTCCTTTCATCAGGAGAAAGGCTGTAATTATGTGTCATTACCCATGGGCTATGATTTTTCTCCGACTACCTAGAGCCGTTTTTTTTTCCTTTCAAGCAATGCTTGGATATTTATAGCGAAAAAACCCACAGGCAGCAACAAAACAACCAGGATGAGGATTTTCCCCTGCAAGGGTCCGCAATGAAAGCGATGCAAAGCAAACTAACAGGCTCAGAGCCTGGAAGGGACGACAGCTGGGTTCCTTGTGCCGTTTCCCGGGCTCCAAGGAGCGAGGGATCCAGTGGATCCACTCCTTAAAGCTGCTCTCAGGCGCGCTGCTCTGCGGAGCTCAGCGTGGGGGCAGAGGGCCGGCTGGGCTGGGAGCGGGGAAGGCCAGAGGGGGATGGAGCGGGGTGCTGCGGCTGCACTGGTGGAGATGCTCCACAGCACATCCACGCTGCCTCCTCGTCCTCCTCCACCTCACCCGGGGCCTGGGATCCCCTGGATTTGGAAGCAAGGTGCTCGGTGCAGGGCTCTCCCTGTTCCCAGACACGGGAAAAAGGAGGTTTTTTGGAAGTCTTTGCACTCTGAAGGCTGAGACGCGGACCCAGAGGGCAGGAGGAGCTCTGCGCTGCCTGCGGAGGCAGCCGGGCGCGGGCGGTGGGCAGCAGCTCCTGCCCAGCGGATCTAGGGCCAGGACTTTGGCACGTCCAGGTGGCCTGGCCCCCGGCCTGCCAGCAGCGGCGCTCCCGGGGTCCGCAGCCCCTTCCAGAGGAGCTTCCCAGGCATGTCTGGACACCTCGGTGGCCGGTTTTCCCTGGGCTCCCAGCACAGGCTGCCGGTCCCCTTTAACGCGGGGAGTTTTCTCCCAGCTCTCGGGCTGTTTCCTGTCTAGACGGCCCTGGAGAACCGCTGTATTTATAGACCGGGGCAGAGAGCTGTGCCCGCTCGCTTTGCCAAACCCACACGAGCCCGATGCTGCTGGTGAGGCCGGACGAAGATGCCTCCCACACGCTGGAAACGGGAGGAGGAAGAGGAAGGCAAAGCAAACCACAGACAGACCCTAAACTCTCTAACCCCCTCCAGCCTGCGAGCGGCTCCTCTCGCCTCCCCGTCCGGGACCGCTGGGCTCCTCTCGCCCTCTCCCTGCTTCTACAAACAGCCAAGCTTCTCCATCCCTCCCTGGAGGGGGCATGGCTCCCAGAGATGAGCCAGCGTTCCCATCAGACCGACGCACACCCTGCCCGGAGCACCTTCCCCAAGCAGTGCCGCAGCACGGCTGTCCTCCCCCAGGACCAAGCCCCATCACCTCTGGGGTCGCGCGCTCTCCCTGCTCCTGCAGCAGCTCTGCAGCTTCCCCAGCTGCAGCCCGGCCCTGCGCAGGACCCTGCGGGTCGGAAACACTCCTTTGGGTCACAGGTGCTGGAAATCTCCACAGACACCTGAGGGTCACGGCTGGGGCCAAAGGCAGTCTTCTAGGGGCACCTCCAGCAAGGACAAACACCCTGTCTCTGCTTGCTGGAGAGCAGTAAGGTACAAAGGGCCCCTGGTGATTATATTTAGTTTTTTTCCAGCACATTTCCTTCACCAGCCGCTCTCAAACCCCTTCCTGCCTTGCTCGCCCTGCCCTGAGCAACCCCATCCTCTGTGACAGCCCATCCTCCCCATCACCTCCTCCAGGTCCTCGGAGACCGGCGCAGAGCCACCACGCTCACAGGCTGGAGAGACACCAGGCAGGGCTGCCGCCCGCGCCGCCGAGGCTCGCTCCCAGCTGAGGGGCAGGATGGTCCCCATGCCAGCCCTGAGAGGGGGCCCTCTGAGCCCCCCGCCTTCCCCACAGGGGGGACCTGCCATCCCCCAGCCAGGGGGTGCCCCGTGGTGACCACAGCCATGGCTTGTCATCGCTGGGTTTCCCGCAGTAAGGGCGAGGGGCTGCCCTATCACCTTTCCCATCACACAGGAATGTAAACCAGGAGCTGGGTTAACCCCTTGGGAGGGACGGCAGAAAAACACACGCCTGCCTGCTCCTGCGCCCCTGAGACACAGCTCCAGCCCCCCACATCCCTGCCAGCCCCGGGGGGGACAGGGGAATGGCTTGGCATGGAACCCCCAGCAGGAGAGCCATGTTCACCCACTTTCCCAGGGCCTTACCCTGATCAGCAGCTTGTGAGAGCACCTGCAGCACCAGCGAAGGCAAGTGGTATATACAGAGAGAGCAAGGGCTCCACAGGTGCATCAAAGCCTCTTAAATCAGACTCTTATTGATCAACTCCTTTGGGTTTAACCTGCAGGGGTAGGAAGCATCCTCTGGTACGCTCACTCACCAGCATTTGACTTTAAAATGTTTACCCTTCTCTTTGCTGACGGGCTGGGATTTCTAAGGCGGCTTTAAAGCCTGTTTTAACCGTTTGGTGCTGAAGGGTGCAGAGCACAGCCTGGCTCAGGGTGCGGCCCTGGCAGCGGTTTCTGGCCAGCTTTAATGTTAACGAAAATGGCTAAAATTCTGATTACAAGACAACGAGCTCCCGGGGAGCTGTTGCAGAGGGGTTTGGTGCCTGAAGGGTGGGAGCTCCCGTCCCCGCTGCTGAGAACACAGAGGGTGATGCTGGGGGGGACTGGGCGAGGGGGGCTGCAGAGATGCAATGTATAAATCCCCCCCCCGGTTTGCCCTGCCTCTGCGCAGGCGGTGGTGGGGGCTCTGTGCACAAGGAGTTAGAGGAACAGGAGCCGAACCGGGTTTCCAGGAAGCTTCCCCGTGATGGATTTATAGGCACGGTGCCCTTTTTACAGGAGTTCACGCTGAAAACAAGCTGCAGATGCTCTCCTTGGGGTCTCCAGCAACGAGCCCAGATTTACGGCTGCCGTCTCGCATCGAGCACTGGCCGGCAGCTGGGCTCCGGGCCGGGGGGTCGGTGGCTGTGCCCAACGCTCCCAGTGCTGCAGCTACTGGGGACGGCTTCGCAGAGCTGAGCTCCGGCTGATCGCGCTGCCCGTGGCAGTCCCCCGTGTCTGTCCCCCTCGGCAGCCGTGTCCCCGCACCGGGAGTGTGACCACCGCTGCTGCCGGGTCCCGGCACCGCCACGGAGCACAAGGATGTCTCTGTGCAGAGCCCGGCGCTGTGCCGGGGGGCAGAGGTTTTTTCCCTGTTGTTCCTGGGAGACCTCAAGGTCAGGCGTTTGCAGGGGGAGCGTGCCGAGCGGCTGCAGGGTCGGATCCGGCGTGTCGAGGGGGTCCCTTCGCCCGGGGGTGTGTGTCTGCTGCCCTCGGAGAGCTCAGAGCCAGGCAGGCTGCGAGCGCCCCTGAGTCCTGGGGCTGCGCTTTCCCTTACCGACCCGGGCATTACCGCAGTGCTCCGCGCCTAACCCGGCGCGGGGAAATCCCCGTTTGACTCTCAGTGCAACACGGCTGAGACTTGCAACACTCTGCTTCTGAGCTGCCCGTACCCCCAGCAAACCGTCCCGCCACCCCTGGCTCTGCCCAGCCTGAAGCACCAGCGCCCCGGCACGCTGCGCGGCTGTGGCGACAGAGGCGCCGCGATGGGAGACCCGCAGGGAAACACCTGCCCGAATTCCCCGGGGAGCTCGGTGGCTCTGGGAGCCCATGGCCAAAGCATCGGCTTGTGTAGCGGCGTGTGCCGAGGGCAGCGGAGGCAAGAGCGGGGCAAGCCCAGCCGGGGAAGGAGCCCTGCGCGGTCCCGCCGGGGCGGCCGGTGCTTTGCTGGGTAGTTTGGGCAGAGGACAAAGCGCAGACTCTGTGCTGGGCTGCGCGGGGGGGGGAGGCAGGAGATGCTGCAGCCTCTCAGAATGCAAACCGCCCTCGTCACCGCAGCCTGAGCGGCGTGAGGGGTGACCCTGGTGCTGCGGGGTGTCAGCCCGGCCGCTGACCCGCTGCGGCCTCGTCTCCGGCAGCTCCGCGTGCCGGCGTGCGGCACCGCATCTCCTCAGAAAGGGTGACCCCTGGCTATGCCCTCTTCAGTTACAAAGGCAAATTCATGCTGAATAATCATGCAAATCGCTAGCCCAGGAGCCTGGAGGGGTGCCCACGTGAGGAGCTCGCTCCGCTTGACAGAGTCGCTGGGCAAAGCCGTCCCTGCCCTCTAGCTGGGCAATTCCCAGCCCAGACAACCATAGCATAACAACCAGCAGACGGCAAGCAGCCCAAACCTTCCTGTGGACACGTCCCTGGGCGGCCTGGCTGCAGCTCTGCAAGGCGCTGGGCCACCTCGGGTGCCGGGCACACGGGGACAGCAGGTGCCCATCCTGCCCGGGGGCTTTGCTTCTCCAGAGTCACCCATTCTGCCACGGGACTGTGCAGCTACCGGTGCCCCGAGCTGCCCCGACACAGCTACAGGGGGGCCAAAACACGGAGCAGATGCTGGGAGCGGTGGTGAAAGCCAAACCGCGTCCCCGTGTCCCCGTGCTCCCGCGGCAGCCGGAGGTGCAGCGCCCGGGGTCGCAGCATCACCCGCAGTGCGCTGGGTCCTGCTGGACCCCTGTGAGCTCTGCAGCCCTCCCTGCCCAGCTCTGTCCCTCCTCGGCAGTGGGGGCTCACTCAGTGCCCATCCGTGGGGTTTTGGGTGGCCCTGGGGACCGGGAGCTCCACTGGCACTGTGTGTGCATGCACCCCGATGCTTGGAAGCTCTTCCCTGGAGCGCCTGGGAACAGGCTTCATCCCAAACCGGCACTTCCCGCGCTCCGGCCATGCGGCGAGCAGCTGCGGCCCCGGGCAGGGGGAAATGCTGAGCCGCTGGCAACTCTCAGAAATTCCCCAGACGTGCTGTTTTGTCCGTGCTGTTTTGTCTGGTGGTGACCGGTGTGGCATGGCGCAGGCGGAGACAGGGGAGAAGCCACTCAAAGGGTCCCCCGAGCACACGGAGCGCTGGGGCAGGGCTTGCGAAGTCCCCTGCCCGCCCCGTCAGTGCTCCGTCACCTCCGCCACTGCCTGCAGGCTACAAAGCTGGATAAGGAAGGAAAGATCTGGAGGCTGGGAGCATCCTGCCTGCCCTGCCTGCCCTGCCTGCGTGCGGAGCTGACAGCGGGCTGGGTAAACTAAGGAGATTAGCGCTGGGATTGGAGCCGGTGTGAAAAATGACTCCCGTTTTGAACGGCTAAAGCTGCTTTTCTCTCCTGTGCGCCGGGACCACGGAAGCAGATTCAAAGTTTAATCCCTTCCGCCTGATCCTTCTCGTTAGACATAATGTAATTAACGGGACGGCGAGGAGCTGCAAAGCTGTTTGTGCTCCAGGGTCACGTCGGAGGACAACAGGGCACCAACTGCCGCTGGGGCAGGGCGGCCAGCGGAGGAATTTGGGGGACTTGGCGCACGGCGAGCGTGCCAAGGGCTGCAGGAGCCAAACGAGGCGCTGACCCCGCGCTCATTAAGAGGGGGACGTGGGGCTGCCCCACAGAACCCCCGCACGCTGTGAGCCGGGGCGGCCGCGGGAGCTGCGTGCATCCCTGCCTCCACATGCATCCTGCTCCCGCCGCGCTCCTGCGCCCTCCGCAGCGTCCCGCTGCTGCCTCTCGGCAGGCGGCTGCTGGGCCGGACCCCCAAACCCTCCTGGGGCTGGGCTGGGCCGGGGGTCTCGGCACCGAGGGCTTCTCGGCGGGATGGAGTGCCCTCTCCCTCCTCCTGAACAAAACATGGGCGGAAGGTCGGGACGCGGCAGGGAGCCCCCGGCCCCCCCCCGGGGCTACCCCCATGGCACCGGCCCCTCCCCACCTGTCACCCGCCGACTCCGCGGCCCCGCTGGAATAAAAGGGCCCATTTATTGGAGGCGTGCTAAATAACTCGGCGCGGCCCCGCTGGCCTGGCTGAAGACACCCCTGGCTGTCCTCGGGAATGCTCCCGGGGTGCCAGCTCCAAAGGCAGCTGTGGTGGGCCTTAGATCTTTATGGCCAGTAAAGGGGTCCGTGGCTAATTTATGCCCCTCCTATAATTTACAGCCTCTTTACAGCTGCTGTAAAGTGACCTATAAATCACGGGCAACATCATAGGCCAGAGACAAAGCCCCGGCATCGTCACCTGCCAGCTGGCCCCGCGCGGGGGGCGGTGGCTGTCCGGGGACGGAGAGGGGCTGAGCCCGCGGCAGGTACATCCACGCTGGGAGCACTGGTCAGGGTTTATAGCCGCAACCCATCGAGCTCGGCAAGAGGGGGTGTCTGGAGGCGTTGCAACACGGACAGCCCAAGGTCTTGTCTGCCTGCACTGTGCCGTCGCACCGGGGCTCGTGGTGCGTCCGGATGCTGCAGCCGCGTCCCGGGCGGTGCTGGCTGTGGGCTTCCAGCTCTGCGGCCCCAACAGCAGAAGGACACGGAGCTGTTGGAGCGGGGCCAGAGGAGGGCCCGGAGATGCTGCGAGGGCTGAGCCCCTCTGCGGGGAGGACAGGCGGGGAGAGGGGGGGCTCAGCCTGGAGAGGAGAAGGCTCCGCGGAGACCTCAGAGCCCCTTCCAGTGCCTAAAGGGGCTCCAGGAGAGCTGGGGGGGACTCTGGGTCAGGGAGGGGAGAGATGGGACGAGGGGGGACAGTTTTAAACAGAGAGTAGAGATTTAGATGAGGTATGAGGAAGAAATTCTTGACTGTGAGGGCGGTGAGCCCCTGGCGCAGGCTGCCCCGAGAAGCTGTGGCTGCCCCATCCCTGGAGGTGTCCAAGGCCGGGTTGGACGGGGCTGGGAGCACCCGGGGCTGGTGGGGGTGTCCCTGCCCAGGGCAGGGGGGTGGCACTGGATGGTCGTTAAGGTCCCTTCCAACCCAAACCGTCCTACCATTCTGTCATTCCCATCCCGAACACCCGGCGTGGCCCAGGGTGCAGGGCAGTGGGTTCGATTCCTTGGCTGCAGAGGTGAGGCCATTTGTCCCCCCGTCTCCGCAGCTCAGCCGTAGGGTGACGTTCAGAGCAGGCAGCAGCGTGGGCTCGCGGCGAGCGCGATGCTGCTCGGTTTGCAGCCCCCAGACAGAGGTACCACCCCCCGCAGCCCGGCCCTGCACAGTGCGTGGAGCACCGCCGCCAAAAAGCAGCACCCATCCCGCCCTGCCCGGACACGCAGGACCCAGGCGGCGCCGCTCGTTAGCACCGCTTCTCGTTTGCCCAGAGGCTCTGCTGGCCGGGGGCCAGCGGCTCCCCGTGTCCCCCCCTCCCCGGGGCTGCCTCCGCCAGCCAGGGGAGCCCGCTGGGGACGGGGGGCCCCCACTGACCGCCCCCGGGGCAAGGACGGCAGATTGCGGCGTCGAGGGTCACTCGGGTCCTTGCGGGGTCTGGGATGGGACCAAAGGGAAACTCTGTGGCTTCGCACGGAAGCGCTTGTGGAGGCTTTTGCTCCCGGTGCGCTGCCGAAAGGGCTGACTCAAACGATGGTGGGGAGGAAGCGAAAACCCCCAAAGCCGCGGCATCCGAGCCGGCAGGAGGTGGTTTGCCCTTGGGCTTGAGCGAAGGCTCTGAACGCCGCTCTGCCTCGTCCCGCGGAGGCAGCAGCCCAGTGTTGGCTTTGGCAGGGCCGGCGTTTCTGTTGCGCAAATCCCCGGGGGAGGAACGGGGCTCAGCTGGCGGGGGTGTCGCGTTCCCGGCACAGTGGCCGCCTTTGTGCCCAGGTGTGAGGGCAGAGCAGGTGCTGCCGGGGCACCCCCAGTCCTGGCACTCAGCATTCGCCAACGCTAAACCTTCCCGGCATGAGCCCCGTCCCCCCCCCCCCCGTGGCTTCGGGGTGCTGCGGCACCGGGGTGGCGGTGCCCCTCGGGATGGGGTTCCCGCAGGATGCAGCAGGGAGGGCAGCCGGGGCGGGGGGCGCCCCGCAGCTCTGCCCCGCGCCGGGGCAGGTACCGCACGGCCGGGCTCGGCCGCTGCCCCCCGCGCCGCCTCCGGTGTTGATTTAAACTTCCTCCAACCCCGACGTAGGTTTCCTATTTTTGCCCGGCGACGGGTCCGTCACCCTGGAGCGCGGCCACCGGGCCGGGGCCGTGTCCTCAGCCTGCACCGATGCCCGTTCCTAAAAACCGGGCTTGGCGCTGGTCCCCCTCCTTGCCTGGGCTTTAAATAGCAAACCTGCTCAGCTGGGTTTCTCTGTGTGTGTGTATATATACGCGTGTATTTATATGACCAATTACAAACTACAACAGCGTGCAGGAAAACACAGGTGGTATTTTTAGGTGACAAAAGTCCTAAAGGGACGATGGCCCGAGTTGGTGCAACAAGCCTGGAGGCACCTTGCTGCTGCCCCGGGGGGGGGTTCCACCCCCGGTTGTGCGAAGAAGCAGAGATGGGGGGTGCCCCCCAGGCCTGGGGAGAGCGGGGACCGGCGGTGCTGGTGGCTGGAGGGACAATCTGAGTGCCCAGCGTGGGACAGGCCCCTCTCCCCGCTGCCCACCCCTCCTGTCAGTCCTTCCAGGGCCGCATCAAGGCCTCCACTGCGGTGCCGTTGCCGCTGCGATGCCGTTCCCGCTGCGGTGCCATTCCCAGGGGCGTGCGGGACAAGCGATGCTATTACCGAGCGGCAGCGCGCGCGTTGCTGGCCGGGGAGTAGGAGTTAGAGCAGAAATAGCACTGCCACCGGCGGGGTGACAGGGACCCCGAACGCCCCCCCGCGCTGCAGGCAGGGTCCCCTGCTGCGCCCAGCGCTGTGCGGGCGATGGAGCGGGCTCAGGCTCCGCAGAGACGTCCTGCCTGGCGCGGCTCCTCCCGGCCCGGCTGGCGCACGCCTCGCACCGAAGCTGCCGGCGGCGCTGGCAGCAATGCCGAAACCAGCGGTGGCGGGAAGAGGGGAGCGGTTTTGCTCTCAGTTGCAAGACCATGGAAATATTAGGTGGGGACTGCCCGGGGACGTGTCCTGCTCTCCGCAGCCGCAGCAGACCGCGATCCCATCCGGAGATGGGACCCATCGGCACGGCGGGAAGCGGTGGGGAGGAGCGGTCTGGGGCCGGGGCTGCTGGGGTGAAGATGCTGGTAGGCATCTGGGGCTGGGCTACGGAGCACATTTCTGAAATGTTTTAGGTTATTCTGGTTAAAAATACCAAAACCAAACAAACAAACCAGAAAGTGAAATTTTATCTGCAAGAGAGAATGTGAGGTTTTTAGTGAAAAAATCTGCAGCTTTTTGGCTCTGCTTTGTTTTGACGAGAAGGCCGGCTCCGTGTGAAAACATCTCGGTGCCGTCTCGCTGCCGCCGTACCTGCGGCAGACGACTCATCCTGCTGCACCGGGAGCCACCGGCGTGGGGCTGAGCAACCGGATCGGCCCTGGACCCTGCTGCCCCGGACCCTGGGCTCGGCCATCCCGTGACCCCCGTCTCCCCCCGGCCCTGCTGCGCTGAGCCGCTGCGCCCGCGCCACCGCTTCCCCCGGCACGGCGCAGCAATCGCCTTTTGGTTACTGCGGCTTTGCACAAACACATGCACGGGGAGTCACGGTGGCTCTGCAGTGGCCACCGGTGGGTTTGGTGGCCCACTCAGCCCCCGGCCCCGCGGGGCGCCCGGGAGAGCTGCAGCCCCTGAAGCAAGCGGGGTGGGAGTGCGGGTCCATGCGGGAGGGCACTCGCTGCTGCTCCTCCTGCGCTGCAGCCTGGAAACGGCCTTCGCAGCCCATCCGCTCGCAAGATTTACCGCTACCGGCGCACCCGGCTGCCGCTGCCGGCGGGGTCTCGGCGGAGCCGGGGCTCGGGGCAGAGGCTGCTGCCTGCCGGCACGAGGTGAGGCTCCGCGCGGAGGCGGCGGGCTGCGGGGGAGCTGATTGATGGGCAAGGTAATTTTTCGGCGTCTTAAATTTCGTTTCACCGGCTCAGCAGCTGCTCAGCCTCCCGTTCCCAGGTGTTTCTCTGGAGGAGCAACCCGCCACCCTTCAGCCATGCCCCGTGCAACTCCGGCTCACGTAACAGCCCCTCTTCGCCTGCAGCGTTGGGGGTTTTTTTAAAACCTTTGCTTTTTTAAAATCTTTTGATTTTTAAATGCTTTGCCTCTTCCCGCCGCAGGACAAAGGCTCCAGCGGTCCCCAGCCCATCCCTGCAGATGTTGCTGTGCCTGAGCCCCCGGGAAGCAGCCGCGCGGCTCCGCACCCCGGCAGTGCCAGGGGGGGAAGCAGCCCGCCAAACCCATTTCTGGCGCGGTCCCGGGCAGCGGCGCTGCGGCCGGGGGCGCTGCGGGGTCTGGCTGTGCCGCACGGCTGCCGACGGGCTGCACGGCACCGAGGAGGGCGATCCCCGCTCCACCACCCTTTGCGTGGCACACCGCGGTGCCTCCGCCAGGGAGCCCCGGCACGGCCAGACCCGCTGCGAGGAGCTGAGGGGTTGGGGCTGGGGCTTGGGGTAAGGCCCAGTTTGGTCACTCCCGTGTGCCCGTCTTGAAGAGCTGGAAAGCAGGCGGCACTGGGCAGGGAGCCGGCACAAGGCGCGGGGCAGCGTCGCGCGTCCTGCTGCTGCCACCCTGCACGGGGCAGCTGCCGCCTCCGCCTCGGCGCCAGCTCCCGCAGGTGCCCGAGGCCCGAGCCCTCCTCCACGTGGTTTCGTGGGCAGGATGGGGCCCCTCTGCCTTGATTTACACCCGGGAGGAAGAAGCGTGTGCAGGGTGTTCATCGCAGGGATGTGCTTTCAGAGCAAACCTCCTAATTATAAGAGCCGCCCTGCACTGTAATTTAAGATGAACTCAACTGACACGTCTAATTTGTGGCCGGGGACAGATTTAACGTGCAGGACGGGGGCCAGGAACCTGCCAGCCCTGCCCCTCTGCCATCTCCGGACTCAGCTGCCCTTGGCTGCGGAGAGGAGCCCCTGCCCGGCCACCGGGGGCTCAGCACCGGTGAGGAACAGCCGCCCCGGGGTGCAGCCACTGCTCGGGGGTGCGTGGGTCCCCCAAATGCTGAGAGAGGCGGGTACCGAAGGACGACTCCGCTGGCTCTGCCGGCGCCCCGTGGCAGCCGGGCTGCGGGCAGGGCTGGCTCAGCCTCTCCCCGGGATGCTCCGGGGTTACGCGGAGGCAGCGAGAGCGTGAGCTGTGCCAGGGGAGGCCCTGCTGCTCTCCCTCCTCGCCCTGCTCCGAAATAGAAATGCGAAAGAGGGATATAAGGGGAAAATGATGTCACAAAAGTTGCTGGAGGGACGGAGGGAAAATCAACAGGCGTGTTATTGGAAGCGAAGCCACCCAGAGTTTTCCAAGCAGCTCTTGCCAACGGAGAGCTCGCTGCAAAGTGGATACCACGCCGCAGCCCCGGCTCTCCGGGGTCTGCTTGCATATTTACTCTGTTGGGCTGCTCTTCCCACTGGCTTTTGTTTGGCCTTTTCTGATGAATTATTTAGCAATTACGCTATCTGCCGCTCTGACACCTCCGGTACACGCAGAGTCTCTGGCAGATGGGCGCTGATGAGCTGACGTGTCCTGATCTCTGGGCTCGAAGGTTGTGGTTTCCAAAAGCAGAACCTGTTTTCCCTTCTCTGCTTTCTCTCTTACCAGCAGACAGCTGAAAACACTCTGTTTTCCCCAGAGCATGACCCACGCTACTGGGAACTTCTGTATTTCCCCAGGTGAAGCTTTCCTCGTTTGGCACCCGCGGGCAGAGCTGCCCAGGTGCCGTGTGGAGCAGGGGATGTGCGTGTCCCATGGAAGGGCCGACGCCGGGACCCGGCACGCTCCGCAGCCGTGGGGCTGCCCTGGGACACCTTTCATCCCCCGGGGGCTGCCTGGGGCGGGCTGTCCCGCGGGACCCCGCAGCTCTGCGGCGCTGGCGGCAGCGCCGTCCCGGGGCTCATAGCCCCCGACAGGATGGGACGCATCGAGCTGGGCTTGCTGCCCTGCTCCTAATGGGATCGTATCTCACTAATGCACAGGGCGCTGCGAGACAGGCATCGTCATCCTTGGTACTTACCGACTCGTTAAATAGGAAAGAGGAAATTAAGAGGGAAAAGCACAGTTTGTGGGAGGAAGGAGCCCAAGGGAGGGGGGAGATGCTGCGCTTCTGTCTGCGGGAACCGCCGCAGAGGGAGCAGCAGTCAGTTCAGCAGCCCCAGCAGTAACGCGAACCAGCGTGCTGTGTTTTCAGACTCTTGTAAGTGCAAACTAATGCATTATTTACCGGAGTCAAGTAAAGCGGCCTCTCACACCTCTCCTCCCTTCCCACCACTGTGCTGGGGAAGGTCCCAGGATTCTCTCAGGCTGTGGGGTTGGGGCAGGCTGCAGCGCCGGCCTCGAAGAGGTGGCTGTGGGGCGGCAAGAGCTTATTTCTTGGAAAGTTCAAAGGAAATAGCATAGAAAATTGGGGCTGAGAGGAAAAAAAATCCACCGCAGTGCACCCTGAAAGCTGTAGGGCAGCCAGCATCACCCCGGCCGGGAGCCAGCTTGCGCTGTGCAAGCAGAGGTGTCCCGCGGGGCCGCCACGGCGTGCGAGCCAAAGAGAGCTTCACAGCAAGGCGGGAGCGACGGGAAGAGGGTCCATGCTGAGCACTGCCAGCGGCGGGCACAGCACCCCCCCGCCCCGGCCTCGCTCCCCGGGGGGATGCTCACCGGTCCTTGCCGGCACTGGCTCCCCTCTGATGGCACTCGGCTGCGCGTGAACGTGCTTGTCGGCAGTCTCAGCCTGGGTTGGCGCTGCGGCTTGTTAGCACGGTGCCTGCACTCCTGCAGCGGCAGCCTCGAAGGGTCCCGCAGCTCCTCTCGGCAGCGGGCGCAGGGTTGGCCGGGCAGCTGCGCACCGTGGGACACTGCTCCGGGCACGCAGGTGTCTGCGTCGGCAGCGCCAGCCTGTAAACCAACCTGACGGTGTTTAATTGCTTCCTTTTAGCGGGTGCTAACAGTGCAAAGGTTAATATGAACTGTTAAACTCACAGTTTTGCGCAGGCTATTTTATGCTGCCCGACGGATGCCGTCAGCCCCAGGAGCGCTCCTCCCTGGTGCCGGGCATGAGGCTGGGCACGTCCCCATGGCCCCACTGGTGCCATCCAGGAGATGCAGGAGATGCAAAAAGCTTTCCCCTGCATCAGCAATCCCATGCGCTGGTGCCAGGAGCCCTGCGGGCAGGGGCAGGATCCGCGGGAGCGCTGCAGGCAGGAGCTGGGAACGCGTCCCTGGGAGAAGGTGCACCCATGGGCACGTTCCTCTCGCAGGAGCACGCGTCCCCAGCCTGGGTCCATCCTGCAGGCGCTCAGTGCTCTGGCCCTCATCCAGGGAAGCACTTAAGAGCATCTCTCTCTTTTAATACAGGAAATTCTTTGAAAATACTGAAAGTCAGTGGTTTCGCAGATTTGAAGACGGGAAGCCGGCACAGGGCCGGTGTGCCCGCGCCTGGCTGACAGGTCTCCTGCAGCCCCAGGGTGTGCTGGGCACCCCCCATGCACCCCGACACCCAGGGATGGAGACGGCACTGCTTCCCGTCCCTCCTCCCCTCATCATCCTCGCTCTCAGGAGCATGCGCTGGTCGCCAGGCAAACGCGAGTGCTGCTGGCTGCCGGCGCTCGCTGTGCCGTGCTCTGTGCCGTTTGATTGAAGAGCTCTCCAGCGCCTGGCGTTTTCTGCCCGCGAAGGTACTTAGTCACTGCAATCAAGCCGGCACTTCGTCTCCTTTTGATTAGCTGAACAGACTGCGCCCTGCCAGTCTGCGGAGCAGGGTGGTGCCGGGGCTAATCAGGCTGCGCGCAGCACCCCGCGGAGATGCAGCACCCCGCGGAGATGCGGCACCCCGTGGAGATGCTCCGCAGCACCCCGCGGAGATGCCGCGGTGCCGGTGGTGCTGCTCCCGCTCCCCCTGCCCGGCGGGGGGCCATGGGCTGGACGCTGGCAGGACCCTGGCTGCGCCGCGCGGGCAGGTCCCTGGGACGGGCAGGGGGGTTCCTCAGGCTCCTGGCTTGGCAGGGACGCGGCCGCAGCGTGCCCTCCAACCCCGCAGATAACAGGAGCAGTTGCTAAGCAGAGGATGGGCTCATTAAGGGTGCAATTACAGCACAAATATTGCTTGTACTTTAGAGCCGGTGCCTCGGCCGTGGGGCTGGGGACAGCCCTGACGCCAGAAGCCCGGGGGTCACCAGAACCCCCTCCCCAGGAGCCGGCAGCCCCCCGTCTCCCCCAGCCCCGCCGGCGGGCATTGCCCCGCAGCAAAGCTGGGGCCAGCAGGGCCGGGGCTGGGGGCAGCCGCGGGTTTCTCCAAGCCGGAATTACTGAAAAGCAGGGAAGGTTTAAACCCTCCTCTCGGAACAAACGCAGGAGGCCTCCGGGTGCCTCCGAGACACATTGCCTATAAATCAGGGTGATTAGTGGGTTTATAAAGCCGGGGAGCATCGATCCAGGCTGGAGCGCTCAACCGTCACGCGGGGCAGCCGACCCATCGAGCAGGCGAGGAGCCGCGTGCCGGCCTAATGGACAGAGATGTATGTGCAGAAACATCTTATTTGATTGTTGCTGTGGGGTTTTTTGCTTTTCCTGAGTTGTTAAATCAATCGCCCCAGCCTGTCGTCCCCGTCCCTGGGGTCCCACGCGGCCCCGTCCCAGCCCCACAGGGCTGTCCCCAGCCAGCGCTGCGGCAGCTGATTTTGGGGCTGCAATACAGAAATGGCTGCGTCTCACCAAGAAATTAGAAATTTAGGACTTTTGTTCTTCCCTTCTAACTTTCTTAGACCAAATTTTGGTTGGCCGCGGTCCCTTCGCCCTTCCACAGGACACGGATACCCAGACGTGCGTGTTTACGTGTGCGCACTCTCATATACATTTCAATGCACACGGCTTCAAAGGTGTTTTTCATTTTAAAAATCCAAGTCTTTATTTGAATGTTAAATAAACTGCTGGCTGTGAGCTGCAGCAATGGAAGAGGCAATGGCAGCGGACTGGGCATGACACCCTCCTCAGGGTTTGGGTTATACTGGTGTGAACCCGGACCTCTTTTCTGGAATGTGCTAAAGGGCTTTTTCCACCACGATGGGGCAATTTTTAAAGACAAAACGAGAGGACAGATGGCTCTTTCGGGGGAAGCTATTCAGTGGTGAAAGATGATATTTTCTGACCGAAGTGCCCAGCCTTTTCCACACGTCCCAGGTGGGGACGCAGCGTGTCCATGAGGCCTTGGCCCCTCTGCTGCCTTCGTGCCAGGGCGCTGCCCCGTCGCCTCGCGCTCCCTGCGTGTTTTCCATGTACGAGCTGTCACTCTGATGTCTATTCTAGCCCTGTGCCAGGTTGCGCTGACGTGGTTCTTTCCCGCATCCCTGCTGGAAGCCCTCAATGGGGCTATTGTGGGTCGGGAGCGGCTCCTCCTCCCCGGGCTTGGGACCGCGGCGCAGGGACCTTGTGCACGGCTGAGCCCTGCCAAAGCCGGGAGCGATGCTGGGACCCTGTGCTGCGCCGGGAGCGCATTACCTCAGTAGCACTATTTCCTTTCCTGAGGCCTAATTAGGGTCTGAAATCAAAAGCATAACGACCCTATTTCCTCTCGCTCAATGGAGCTGTAAGAAGTAGGAAAGGAGTTTTCTGGTTAACCGGCCTGGGTGAGTAATGTCAACAGAAACGCAGCCCGCAGTTGGCAGCGCCCTCGGAGGTGCATTTTTAAACAAGGTTTGCACCTCCGCTGTGTTTGGACACCTAAATAAGGAGCAGCTTTCCCGACACAATCCGGGCTGCTGCTGCTCGGAGTTGGAAGGAAAAGGGGAAATTCTCCCCTGCTCTCACTGGGAACGGCTGTGTGCTAATGGCGCGCTGGAAACCTGAGCCCATCTGAGCAGGAATTTGCTGGCAATAGCGTAAAACAAAGGCTCTGTCCTGGGAAGTCAAAATGCCGGCAGAATTATTTAGATGAATACTTCAGATTGTCTTCAAGAGAGACACTTCACAGCGACCGGCCCAGCGGCTTATGCAAAGGGCCATGCAAATCAGGCTGATAAATATGTAGGAGGGTGGAAAGGCGACAAAAAGTGTCTGTGCTCTGCCGGGAGGGCTGCAAGTGCCGCACCGGCATATGGCCTGTCCCGGCGGGGGCTCGTCCCCGGCGTCCGCAGCGCCCTGACACGCAGCCTCCGCTCTGCGGGAGCTTCTCTGCTCCCCCGGGGGGAAAGAGCATCTTTCTCATCCCCGGGGGCTGGGAGGGGACATGGATGGTCCAGGCTCTGGTGCCCCTTCTCACCGGCATCCCCTGCCCTGCAAGATGCCCCCGCTGCCGGAACAGTTGGGATTTTGCCGCGGGAGAACCGCCCTGCCTAGAAACCCCACCTGGAGCTTCTCCTGCGCGACAAAATGTCTGCCAAAACCGAGCCGGGGGCTGGAGGAAAAAAACACCGCCTGGATGCTGGGAGAGGATGCAGGAGCCGGCTAAGAATAGAAACGCCTCCCCGGCCGCCAGCCCGGCCAGCGGAGAGGCCAACTGCTGCCACCAGCAAGGGACTTCTTCACTTCACGGGTCCGCGGGGAGCGATGGCGCGGGCGGCGACGGGGCCATTAGGAGGAAATGCACTGCCGGCTGAGCCGAGCAATGCCAGGCTTCCGTCTTTATTCTTTCCAGTAATCTGTTAAAACAACGGGAATAAATCGATAGCTGCGTGCTTGATCTCCCCCTCCTGCTTTGCTCTCGGTAGAGGCTCCCGCAGCCTGGACGGCCGAGGGACGGCTCTGCAGGCACGGTGCTGCCCGTGCACGGCAGCGGCTCTGCCCCACTGCGCCGGAGGCTCCCGTGGGCTGCGGGGGGAGAGGGGCCGCATCCAGCGCCCCCCCAGGGATGCTCCGGCCGTGCTGCTGCCACTGCTGCCGCCTGCTCGGTGCTGGCTGGAGCACGGCAAGGGGCTCTGCACTGCGTCGGCCAAACCAGCGCTTTTCCATGTGAGCTGCTTGCTTCACTCATGAGGCTCCTTGCCAAAAATAAAGTGGAAAAAAAAAAAAAAAGCCTCTCAGGAGCTGACAGCAGGGGGGCACGGACAGCAAAGCCACCTATGAGCCTGGGGTGGGTCAGCGAATTACCCCTGAGTGAGGATGGGAACCCAACCGCCCTAATTCCCACCTTCCCTTTTACCCTCCAGGAAAACTCCTCCGGCGCCGCCGCCGCTGGTGCTCGGCTCCGTGGCACAGCCGGCGCAGGGGACCCAGTCTGCTCCTGCCGAGCATTTTTCGTGCACGGAGCTGAAATTAATGCGCATCCACAATAATTCCTGATTTTTTCCATCTTGGAAATGCCTTGTAAATCCTGATGTAACTTGGCAGAAAAAAGATGATGTTTTATTGTGCTACACCCCAAGCATCTTCCTGGGAACAGGAACGTTTAGGATGGCCGGAGTGTCTGCTTAGCTCACGACGGCAGTCACAAATCTGCTGGTGTCAGCAGCCCCTTTCCTTTCATGCCTGTCCATGTTTTTCTTGCGTTAGGGGAGGAATGGGAAGTTTCGAGGAGCCGGGGGTGGGACACACGTGGTTTTGTTTTGAGCTCCGAGCAGCGAACAAATTCCCGGCCCTGCGGTACTGGATGTCCCCGGGCTGGGGAACCCTGGCGTGCTCCGAGGGCTCCGGGAAGACCTTGCAGGCAGAAACTTTTGAACACCGTGTAGACAAGATAAACCCTGATTTAAAGATGTGCCAGCTGAACTCCTGGCTCCTCCCGGTGACTCTTCGACTGATGAATGTGATCTGAGACTCCATCTTCCCCCACGTGCGGGTGTGAAGCCCGTCGGGAGCTGTGCTGGAGGATGTGCCTGCCCGGCAATCAGCCCCGTTTGTGGCTGGGCTGCTGCCCCCAGCATCCCGCCCCGAGCCCTGCTGCTGCCGTTCGCTGTCCTGGTCTGGGCAAGCACCGGCTCTGCCCCGGCTCTGCCCCGGCACGGCGAAAGCCCACGTGCGCAGCAAAGCTCCCCGCCATCCCAGGCCCGAGGAGGAGGTTTGGAGTATCGGCATCACCCATGCCGGCTGCTCTCGTGGCCAGAGTGAGGAAGAAGCGAGTGACGAGCCCGGGCCGGGGCACCCCTGGGTTTACAGCAGGCTGCTGCAAGCTCCGGCTGCGGGCTGAGCTCTGGCCTTGCTCCTGCCTTAGCTCCGAGGAGCGGGTGAGCAGCCAAAGCCGGGTGTGATCTCCTCCTCTTTCCTGCTCTCCAGGCTCCCGCAGCGGCTTTGCCCCCTGCCTTCCACCCCGCAACCATCACTCACCCCGGGCCGCGTCTCCCCCGCAAAGCAATGTGTTCAGCCTGAACAGAGCTCGGTGCTCGCAGGGGCCCTCAGCCCCCGCTGAGCTCATAAATGAATTATGCACCTTGCTGAGACATATTTTTCTTCTCTATAAGCTCCCTTTTGGCCCCGGTGGCTCTGGGGAGAGTTTTACAGGTGCCTGTGCCGCAGTTCCCCTCCCCAGGCTCAGGAAGCATCCTCCGAGGTGCCCCACGGGCAGCACTCTCCTTCCCAAGCCCTCCCCAGGAGAGGCTGCCCCGGGATGCGGGAGATGGAGGAGGAAGGTGAGCAAAGCCTTTCCTTCCTCCCAGCCGCCCGCCGTGAGGCCACGGGGAAGGGCTGCGGGGAAGGGCTGCGGGAGCCGCAGGGAGAGCGCTGCTGGGTGCCCCCGCTCCTGGCGAGCCCCGTCCCTCGGAGGGTTTGTGCGCTTGCTGCAGCCTGTGTAACGCTGCCTCTCTCCCTATCTGTGTTATCATCTAAGTTAGGAAAGGGCTTTTGTTCCGTTTGCCCTGCCTCATTTCAGCGTCTTTGTTTTTCTTGCAACACCAGAGTTCTTGATTTATGCTAAATTCGGCTGGCCGGGTAACAGCATGTGTGTTTGCATAAGTTATCACCTCCCAGCCTTGCACCCAGCGGGCTGGGAGCTCAGGAAGGCTTCGGGCTCAAAGCAGCCCCCGTTCCTACAGCACGCCAGAAAAAACACCTCTCCCTCACCGGAGAGTGACGGCGTTAGCAGGTTTTGCTGCTCGTAAATCAGAATTTCCCCAGTAATCGCCCATCTGGTATGTGGCCCCTATTCCCGTGGTGGGGAGGTCCTGAGCTCCCCCGGCCACGGTAGGGGTTGGTGCAAAGGCGGCACCACGGCCCCATCCCGGCGTGGGGCTTTGGGGCTCGCTGGCGATGTGGGTGCTTCCCACCGAGGGACCGGGGACATCTCCCGAATCCCCCCGCAGACACAGGTTCGCTCACGATCTGGGAGACGAAGCTCCGGCAGCGCCACACATCCCACCCAGCAGCACAGCCCACCGCTCTGGGCACCCAAAATTTCCTCCTCGGTCCCCTCTCGCCCTCCTCTTCCTCAGACTTGTGCTTAGAAAAGTGTGCCATGAGCACGGCTCTGAAACCAGCCTCGCTCCCTCCACCGCACCAGTGTCGTTTTCGCCGCAGCGCTTCCCCCCCATAATTTACGGCTGGATTGCGGGTTTTGACACTCGGATCACTCGAGGTAAGAATTCTCCAGCATTATTATGCAGATGAGCTTATGAAAGCCCCTAAGTGCTTCTTGCCTGTGCAGCGAGGGGGCTTAAAACAAAGCGGTGTTTATTCCTGCGATGCCGGGGGAATGCTAAGTGGCAGCGCCGGGCTGAGCATCCTCTGCCCGTGACCCCCGGCACCCCCCGCACCTCGGATCCTGCAAAAATGCCTTTTTCCTTGCTGCTTTGCCCAGGAAAAGAGCCATCCGGCACACCCTTGGAGTTTGGTGTTTCTCTCTCATTCGTTTAAGGCGGCTGTGGGGGGCTGGGTTGCAGCAGGCACCGTCCCTCGCCGCAGTCCCACGCAAGGTGTCCACAGCCAGGGAGGTGGGAGGCGAAATGAATTTACAGTCTGGAGAGGTCTGAGGGGGAGACGGATGGGGCACGAGATGAAGAAGACTGTTTTCTCCTCACCGGTATGTCCCTGTCTTTGAATTTACATGGAAGCCCTCGAGTGCTGATAAATAAGAGAGAAATACGGTTCCTGCTGGGCGCGGGTGATTGCGGCATACATCAGCATCGCGCTGCTGCTGGCAGGCGGAGCGGGGAGCGGCGCTGACAGATCCCGCCTGAAGACGGATGGGACGGCCGGGCACTTTATTCAGGAAAGATGGAAGAAGTGAAAGATGTGTTAAATGGCAATAACCCCCCCGATGAAGTATTTCACCATGTCAGGCACCAGTAAATGATGGCAGTTGTATCCAGCCTCAATTATTTCACGTCTACTTGCAACCCTCCATTAAAAAATGTACACGCTCTCTAATTTAGCTCCCCTACCCATATATTACCTGTGTGGTCGATGTTCTACACAAATGCCTCGGGTAATGAAATTATAAGCAGGCGGAAATCACATTTTAATAGAAATTCTATTGGGCAACATGCCATGCCAGAATCACATTAGCGGGGCAAATTTTGTGGGGGAGTTCATTTCTCATATTAGGCTGGAAAAAAACCCAACAACCCCAACCCCAGCCGTGGGTGGAGGGGATCTGCCCTTCCTCGAGGCCGCGGCAGCAGTGACGTGCTCGGGGCAGGCTGGGCAGCGGTGCAGCATCGCTGCCGGGTCGGTCCCGCTGGCGCTGCGCTGCGCCGACGTCGTTCCACTTTCGAGGGTTTCTGCTCTGTTGCAGCCTCCAGGTCATTTTCATGGAAAGTTTTGCTGCGGCGCGCACGTTCTCCGCGAGCCAACCTGGGCCTATTTTCCAATTTTCCATCAGAAAATCGGGCTGTTTTTCAAACAGAACAAGGCCCAGTTCCAAGCGAGTATGGGCTGGGTTCTGGCTTGTTTTCCAAGAAAAAAAAGGGGATTTTTTGCCTCAAAAAAACATGCCAAAAGATTGTTTTCCCAAGGCTTCTCTTCTGCATAAAAATTGCAGTTTCATTGAAATTGGAGGAAGAAGGGAGTGAAAATCCTCACCCGAGGCTCTTTGAAAGTGGAGCTGCGGCGTGGGGGGCTCGTCCTCGCCAGCGGCACGGCCCCGCTCCACGCCGGCTCCCGCCCACCGCGCCGCGGCGGAGGCAGTGGGGTGCCCTCACCTCGTGGGAACGGCGGAGACGCAGCCCGGGCCCTGAGCGCGCCGAATTCTCCCCGTCCATGCCCGCTGCCGGGTCGTGGTCAGGGAGGCCGAGCTCCCGTGCTTCCCTTCGTCTCCGGGCGCGTTCCCCCGCCGCCGGGCTGCGGTGGAGGGGGTTTTGGGTCTGCCCTCCCCTGGTGTCGCCAGCCAGCACCAGGAGCTCTGGGGGCACGTTTCCCACCACGATTTGCCTCCTGCGAAAAGCATTACAGAGCACGAGTGTGGGCTGCCTGGTTGAAAGCTGGGGCCTCTTCGGATTTTCATCCCGGCGGCTCTGCCCTCCCTTGCGACGCACGATGCTGTCCGGGCATGGGACGGGGCACGGGAGATGCAGGAGCTCTGGACCACGGCTCCGGATCCTCCCGGAGAGCATCATCTGCCGGGCAGGGAGCGGGGAGGAGGAGAGGTTTGGTGTCTGGTCATCTCTTGTTCCCAGTTCCAGCAGCCTCAGCTCTGCCCTTGACCTCCTGCTCGGAGCAGAGCTGTCGGACATGGCTGAGCACACCCCGCTGCCCGGCACCTCGCTCCTCCGCCCAGCCTGTGCCGCCGTTAGCGTCAATAATTAGATCCGCTTCTGCTCCAACAGGAACTTTCTCCTGCGCAGCCCACCTAATCAAATCACCCTTGAGGTGCGGAGACGTCAGGGCCGTTGCCATGGCCCCGGGCAGGGATGGAGGCAGGGAAGGAGAGGGGTAGGAGGGGAGAGGGACGGCGGTCAGGGAGAAGGCATGCAGGCAGGGCGCTGCATCCCAGCAGTGCTGGCGATGGAGCTGTAACCGCCGTGGAGGCTTTAGTGATGCTGCAGGAAACACACGGGACAGAGCAGGAGGAAAGCGAGAGAACGGGGTCACCCACTATATTTCACAAAAAGCTTTTATTTTATGGGAGTTTGTATTGATTTTTAGCACAGCGGCGTCAGAGATAAACCCAGTGTTACCACGCGGTGTAATGCATCCACCCACGTAGACCATGACATCTCCTCCTCGCTGGGGCACCCTGGGCCACCCGCGGGGCCGGTCCCCATCACCCCGGCCAGCCCGTCCTTCCCCGGCCAGCGTCCCCTTCCCGGCGGCATTCCCACGGGGCTGCCCAAGGCACCGCTGAGAAATAACTAGGGGCGAGCATCCCGGTGCTGGGTGTACACCAGCCTCTGACTAACGGGGATCAGGATGAATTATCATGGCAGATTATTCTGTAATTCCAGGATCACTTGACTTCTCTCCGAGGCACCTGGCCAGGCCGTAGGGACAGATGGGGTACGGGCTCGGATTAGCCCCATTTTGCTCCTTACGGCCATTCCAAGAGGCCATCACCCCGCTCGGTGCTTTGCCCACGCTGGGGGCTGCCGGCGGGGTGGTGCCGGGGGGTTTGCGCCGCTGGCTGTGGGGAATCCCGCTGGTCCCGCACACGGCGGCAGCTCAGCCCTGGGGGCTCTGGGAGCACCGACCATCTACAGGAGAAAGCCAAAGTTTTGCCGGGCTGCGAGGAGCAGTTGACAGCAAAAGCACTCGTCTGACAGCAAAAGCGAAGCTCGGCTGCGTTTCAGCGTGCCATTAATAACGGGCTGCTGCAGAAAGCGTTTGGCAAGTGGCAGCCGTTCCGAATTACGATAAAAACTACTGATAATAACAACCACCTGACCACAATTGACTGCAGTCGCTGAGCTGGTTTGGGGACCACTGGCAAGCTCTTGCTCGGGGGGCTCTTCCCGGGCCCTTGGCTGGGGGAGCAGCAGCACCCGGAGCCGTGGCCGCCGTGGCAGCTCGCACCGCTGGGGCGAGCGCGCTGCAGGGCTGCACGGGGGCTGCGCTTGCCTGCCCGCCCGCGGCGGGGCTCAGCCCTCTTCGCTTGGGTGCGCGCAGCTGGTGTGTGCCGTGTGCTCTGGGGTGCCACCGAGATGGGACAGGGGACCCTCGGTCCCTGGCCGCCAGGTCTCCCTCGGCTGGTGCACCCCAGGGCAGCGCCGCCCCAGGGGAGGGCAGCGTTTGCCCCCGGGTTCGCTGTGCGTGGCCACCTCCATCCCCGCCGGGCTCTCTCCGCTCCCTGCCCGCCCGCGGCGGGCTGCGAGGGGAAAGCCGCAGCAGCAGCCTGCAGCCCACGGGTATGCGTGTCTCTTGCAGCTCTGGAACGGATTTATAGCTGAAGGAAAGAATTTGGCAGTCGAGGGCTCTGTAATGAGGACTAAGTGCTCTGCTGTTTCTTAACAAACTGAAGCCAGCGTGGGGCTGCGGGAGGAGGTTGCTCCCCGGAGCCCGACGGTGCCGGGGCACGGCGCAGGCGGGTGCAGCACGGGGACTTGCACGCTGTCACCAGCTCTCGGAAGGGTTTTGGGGGTGGCAGCGAGTTGGGGCTATGCTTACCTCTGCCCACTCTTGTTTTGGTGTTTATTCAGCCCCTCAGCACGGTGGGTGAGTTCCCGCCGGCCGGTCTGGCTGTGGGATGGTGGGGAGCTGCCCCAGCCCAGCTCCTCTCCCCTTTGCCATGGCTCCCCCGGCGAGGTAAAGCCACCCCACGACGCGCCGTCCCTGAGCCCCATCCTTGTCAGCAGCCTTGGAGCAGCGGGACGAGCAAGGAGAAGCTGCCCCAGGTTTGACGCCGGCACTCCCCGCCGCCCCCCGCAGCCTGCAAGTCTCCGTTCATTTAATGAGAAAGATGTTTCTCCGTTTGCTTTGATTTCCCTGAGGAGCCCAAAACAAGTCCGAGCAGCTCCCGCGGGGCCTGAAGCTCCCCTACAAGGCAGGAGTTGAAAGGGATTGAGGCCGTAGCCGAATTTAGTGGCTCCTTTTTCCCAGCGAAGCATTTAAAGTGGGAAGGGCTCGCGGCAAAGCGAGGGTCTCGCGCGCTAATGGGAAACATCAACCGAGCTCCCTCCCCGCGACATCGGCGCTGCGCACAAGTTACATCAGGAGTGCAATTACCGACTTGCATCTGCCAGACCTGGCGTCGCGTGCAGTGACCGCTTTCAGGCGGTGTGGGAAGTCTGGTAAAGATGCCCCTTGCCGCAATTCCCGCGCGTGACCCGCTCCGCGTGGCAGAGCCCGTCCGGCAGCGCAGGTGCCCGTGGCTCTTTGTTTTGCTCGTGGACATTTGGAGGGGATGCCGGAGCCCCCGGGTGTCTGCAAACAGGGAGAGCCCTGGCACGGGCGAGCGGCGTGTCCGATGGACCGGCCGTGGCTGTCCTCAGCCTGCCCCGGCGCGCAGAGGGCTCCGGCCCCACGGGGGGGCGAGGATGGGGACCGGGGCAGTGCTGATCAGCCCCCCGCGCTCTGCCTGGCAGCACCGCATTCCCCATCCTGCCCTCCCGCTCGGCTGCGGGGAGCGGGCACTGGCGATTAACGGTGTTTGCCGCCAGGTCCTGAGCGTGTCCGTCTGAGGGGGCTTTGCTGCAAACTTCGCAGCTCTGACTGCAGTCCGGGAGGCGAGACAGGTACGATGAGCCCTGCGCTGCTCTGAGAGCCTTTTGGAAGGTGACCCCCTCTGAACCCTTCGGTAGGTGGGGACCAAAGGCTGCTGGGGGGGACACACACGCAGGGATGCTCCCGGGCACCGCTGCCTCTGCGCGAGGGATGCGGGAGGGGAGAGGCCGAGGAGGGAGCGCTGGAGCTGAGCCCCGCTGACGAAGCCGCCTCTGCCGGGGGAGACCTGCCCCGGTGCCGCCTGTGTGTGGCCTTTACGGCCCGTGACCAATGGTCCCTCTTAGCCTTCGCCGGCACCGGCAGCCGCAGGCTTTCATCCCGGGCAGGAACGCCAATTAAACTCTGACTTTCTTGGTGTCGCTTACCCAAGAGCTCAACTCTAACCCTTTGCCTTTCGTACCGAAAACCGAGCCCTGCCACGCCTGTTAACATCTGCACAGATGTTTGGGGAGGGAGAGGAGAGGGGGAATCCGGCCCCGAAGCGACTTCGCCGGTGCGGCTCCACCCTGCACAGCCCCGGCCCCGGTCGCTTTGCCGGAGAGCTGCGGCCCCCGACCCACCGAGACACAGGCAGGAGGCGCAGCGGGGGCACGGGCGTGCTGCCACGCGCCGTCCCATCGGCTTTGGGGTGAACGGGGGCTCTGCCCGGCCTGGTGCTGTTCCACTCCGATCTGGATGCACGGGCAGGAGCAGAGCCCCCCCGGCTTTAGCAGCGCTGCAGGCTTTGCTGGGCAGTTGTCGCGGTGCAGAGCTGTGTTTCCATCGGGGAGGAGGAATTTCCAGGGATGTCCGTGTCCCCGCATAGTTCAGGCTGTGCCTTGGGCATCCGCTGGCTGACGGGTGCCAGGCGGCAGCGGGTCCCTGCGGCAGAGGGTCTGCCGTGGTGACTCCCCTGGAATTCCTACATTCTTGCACCTCTCCTGCCTTTATCTCTTGAAATCTTAATGGAGCAGATGTTGTGTGCGCGACCATAAGGCGGAGATTCTCTGGCTGGATTTGCAGCCTGAGTTTAATTAGCCACCTGAGCCCCATTCTTCCTCTTGGCAGCGGTGCTTGCACTTTAATTAATCATCTCATTTTATTTACAGTGAGAACACGCACTCTGCCTTTGCCCTGCCTGCATCACAAGCCCTGTCTGCTTTTATGGCCAGGGCGATGCGAGCGCGCGGCGCGGCTCCAGCTCCCGGCAGGAGGGGAGCCCGCGGGGCCGTGGGGGCTCGGGGGGTGACCGCTGGCTCGGCAGCTTGGCTCGACCCAGGCATTGCTGCCGTGGGACCCCCAACCCGTCGCTCTCCTGCCCAGTTTGCTGTGGCGTGGCAGGAGCTCAGGGCTCTGCTTCTCTCTCCTCGAGTTTATTGCCCTGTGCAGAAAAAGGACGGGGTGTGGGGGCTGGGGAAGCCACAAGCGGGATTAAACGCTGCTGGCACACGGATTGCTCTCTTACCCGCGTTGGGCAAGGACAGACATCTCTGTGACACCTTCCTCGCTCCTTTCCAAGCATTAGGCGCTCCCTGAAGTAGGAAATGCTTGCTCAGAGCCTGACAAAGCTCGCTTGCCCCTGCCCTTCTCCTGATCTCCAGGATTGGTGCGCTCCCTGGACCCTGCTGGCGCCTCTCCGGACAGCCGGACATGCTGACGCATCTCCCACCAGGTTGGGCTCCTGCCCGCATCCCCGCTTCTGCTCTGCAGGGAGTCACGGACGCGGGGGCGAGGGCAGGTACCTGCTTACTCTGCCCGGGCAAAGTAGTGTAGTACTGAGCTGGAGCCTGGCAGGGAAGGAGGCAGAGGGCTGCAAAATATCCTGAAGACACATCCGAACAGCTCCAGGCTCCCCCAGGTCCAGGACCGGTGCCTGGCTCCTGCAGGTAGCACCAGCAGTTTCTCTGTAGAGCAAAAAAAGCCCAGAAAAATCCCGCGGTACGTTGTTCTCTCATCGCAGAGATTTAACGGTGGGGCCGTGGGGGGGTTCAGACATGTCAGAGCAGCGATTACATGGCCTTCTCGCCTTTTTTCCTTAGGAAAGGGGAGCGCAAGTTCAGCCCGCTGAGCGCGGAGCCGGTGCTCCTCACCCACGGCTGCCACTGTCCGTTCTGACCCGCTGGCCTGGACGAGCCGCCCCGGCACGTGTGGCACGGGGCTGTGCTGGGGGGTGCCTGGGCAGGGCAGGGGGGGTGCTCGGAGGGTGCCGGCCCCTGCCACCATCTCACCCTCCCCCTGGCATGGCCGCGAGCACGGGCTCACCTCTCCCCTGCGTTTGCTGCACCCCGACACGTGCCGCAGCCAAGCCCCAGCTCCCCGCGGCCGCGCTGCCCGGCCACGAGGTGCCGAGGGGGGCTCTCCCTGCCTGAGAAATCCCCCTGTAAGGAGGCGGAGGGCGAGGGTGGGGAGAGAAATGGCGATGCCCAGCCCAAGCATAGTGTTTCTGGGCTGGCAGCAAGGAGCAGGAGGCTTTGGTTGTGCTCCAGGTCCCCGGCAGAGCATGCGTCCCTGCGCCAGCAGCAGTAACGCCAAAAATTGGGGACGCATCCACAGCAGAAGCAGAGCTGCTCCCGCCTCGCCGTCAGCGAGAGAGGTGGAAGGATCAGGTACGGGCATCCCTCCTAGATGGGGATGGGTAGAACGGCGTTTGAAAGGTTCTGCACGGGCTTGCGGGGAGGGGAAGAGGGGAGGAATTATATGGAATAATATGGGGAGTGAAGAAAAAAAAAGAAAAAAGGAAAGGATTGCATAAAGATGATTATAAAAACATAACCCGTTCCATATGTGACCAGCCGAAAACCCGCACGGTGCCTGGAGCGGGAGGTGGGTCTGGCACAGCTCTGGCTAACGGCTGAGCGAAGGCAGGCGCTGCCCGCGGGAGGGTCACACGCTGCTCCCCGCCGCGCCGAGCCGCTGGCACCGCGCAGCAGAGCAAATGCGGCACGAAGGGCCCGGGCCAAGGGGACCTGGCTGCCCCCGCGCCTGGCCCCAGCCCCGGCGTCTTCCAGCTGCAGAACTTTCCATGACAAAGAAGGGTTTTCAGGAGAAAAGCCTGGCTGCAGGGAGGAGAGGAGGAGGAGGAGGAGGAGCGCGAGGAAGGCTGGCTGCTGCACAGGCAATGGACCGGTGACCACGGCTTGCTCGGGTCACCCGTGCTTGTGCCGTCGACTCCCAGTCCCGCTCTCTCCGTGGCAGCAGAAATACTGCAAACAGCAGCGAGCGATGGAGACAGCGAAACAGCAGCAAGCGATGCCCGGCCCGAGGGGGCTGCGTGAGCCCCAGCACCGCCTGCTGCCCCCCGCTAACGAGCCCTTGGCGTGCAAGTGGCATTTCAGCCATATAAGTCTAAAATCAGTTCTTTTATTGACCTGGCCCATAACTGGATCCAGCGTGCAAACAGGGAGGGTCTCTTCCTGCCGCCCTGGTGTCCCTCAAGCCTCTCCAAGCTGCCCTCGCTCTCCCCGGGAGCCCCTTGGGGTCTTGCAGCAAGGGACCCCCCCCCAGTTGCTGCCCGGGGCAGGGGCAGCACCGAGCGGTGTTCCCGCTCCCTCCGAGCGCTTTGCCTGCAGCGGGACAGGGCTGCCTCCGTCCTCGGAGCAGAGCTGGCCGGGTCTGAGCACAGGGAAGCGGTGCTGGCCAGGTTTGCAGGTGGCTTTTCTGGGTCAGGTCCTGTGCCAGGCCTTCCAAAAATAGATCCTCTATTTTAATCCGTTCGTTATTTCTTCATGGTTTCCACAAAGCACTTGTTATTTCTATGTACCATGTCCACTTATCTCCCTCTTCCAAACCAGCCCGAGGTGGCAGGACGGTCCGTCTCTGCCACAGATGCTGCTGCGGGAGCCCTGAGAGCGGGGCTGGGACACGGGTTGGACCCCACACCAGTCCAGAGCCTGCTCAAAGTCCCAGCCTGCGGCAGAGCGCCTGGGCAGCGTGGGCAGAAGCTGTTTAGAGGCTACTGTGCCCCATTTGGGCATTTGGCCTCCTTTTCCTCCTCCCGCATTAGCAGCCGAGTGTGGAGCATCCTCTGTAGGCTCCAGAGTGCACAGCCTCATGGCTGAGCAGGGGTGTGCGGCTCTCGGGGTCAGCGTAACCCCGCAAGACAAATCGTCTGGCGGAAGAGCGGCTGACGCCCGGACGGATGCAGCGGGGCCTGGTGTCAGACCGCCCTCCCCAAACACCTTTCCCTGTCCCCAAAAGCGAAGCTGCGCACACACACACATTTGCAGAGCCACACAAAGCCGCTCAGCCCCTGGGCACGGACCGGTGCAGCCCGGGCACGTGCTGGATCAGGATTTGCCCCACGGCTGAGAGCTCCGTGCCGGCCACCCAGCAACGGCCGTTTTTATTTCCTATCAGATCTGGTGGGCTTCTTCCTCTGCAATTCAGTCTTTTTCCCCCCCCGCTTTCCCCTCCAATAAATCGTAGCAACGGAAAGCGCAGGGCCGCCCAGGGTGGTACCCAGAGATGCTTCGGGAGACGGATGAGGTGAGAGCAGGGTGAGGAGGAAGACCTCGTCGCTGCCAGGAGAGCGGGCTGGGATGCTTATCCCTCCCACAGAGGGGCATGGGGCTGCCCGCTGCTGCCGCCCGCTGCTCCAGAGGAGCGGAGGTGCCCGCTGGTAATCCCCCTTCCCCCAAGCAACCTGCTGCCAGCACGGCTTTACGGCTCCTCTCGAGGTTTTATTAGTGCCTGGTACAGACCCAGGCCTGCTGCCTTTGCCAAATTGTCAGGTTGCTCATAAACCAGAATGATTTAGAAATAACTAAGGCTGAAACTATTCCATATCATAAAGAAACAAGCGCTCCTTCCCTGCCAGAAACGCCGCGTGGTGACTGCGCTCCCGAGACCCGGTGAGCTATAGAAAGCACGGGACAGTTAATTAAGCAGAAAGGCATCCCGTTCCCGGGCACCGGAGGGAACGGTGTGGAGGAGCCCACCGCAGCACAGCGCGGGGCTTTGCCGGGCTGGCAAAGGGCTTAAAACCGAACGCCGTGAGGGCGCGCGGCCGTGCTGGGCTCCCGGAGATGCCCGGCCGCAGCGGGGAGAGGGTCGGGTCCCTCCGGGGCTGCCCCATCCAGCGTCCCTCCTGCTCCAGCGCGGAGCTGGGGGTGTCTCCGGCCTGGGCAAACTCCCCGCCGAGGGGCTCAGCCCCATCCCTCTCCCCGAGGAGGCCCTTCCCGGGAGGAGCTGAGCACCCGGCAGGATCCGGCTGGTGGCGGGGGATGCTGGTGCTGCTCTCATCTGCTGGGGCTGGCGGGCGGGAGGAGGCTGCTGAGGCGAGGGATCGGGTTCTCCTCTCTGCGGTGCAGTATCTCCTTGAAGCGTGACAGCTGCAATTGCTTCCAGATGTGCGCCTCCTCGCCTCCAGCCGGCTGGGGGGGATGTGGTAAACTCCGCGATGGAAACCAAAACCCGGACCAGATGTACCGTGGCAGCCTCAGTAACGCGCACATCTGGCCCCAATGCGCGGGCACCGCCAGAGCTAACGGCTGGTATTCCTCCAGCGCGGCCGAGCTGGGCTCGGGGCACTTCCCGCGGGGTCCTCCATCCCCCGGGTACCGGCAGGAGCGGGGCTCGCGCAGCTGCCGGGGGTGGCGGGGTGGCTGTCGGGGGGCTGTGCGGCCCGCGAGCCGGTGCCCCGGCTTTGCCCATCGCTCCTGAGCGCCGTGGAGAGCAGGACCTCAAGCCGCTCGGCAGGGCAGAGCGTGGCCGGCCGGTACCGCGGCGTCCTGCCCTGCCCAGCCCCGCTGCCGCACCGGGGACGCGGGGAAGGACTCGTGACGTCACCGGTGATGTCAGGAAGGACTGGGACTGGTGACATCATGGGATAAACGGGGGAGGAGGAGGGACCTCTGCCCGCACACGAGGCTCTTGGCAGGCAGCAGCGATCGGGGAAGCAGCGGGGAGGCTGAGGACGGGCTCAGCGCTCGGCCAAGGGGAAAGGCTGAGCGGCGGACGGGTGCCAGGCACCCTGGGGCCACGGCTCTGCCATGGCACCGCGCTGCCCGCCCGGGCTTTGCCTGCCGCCGAAGAGCTGCGGGAACACCCGTTGGAGATGGAGCCCAGCCGCGGTCCCGGGGGGGGTCCCCTGCGTCCTCCCGCGCCTGCAGCCCGCGCAAACCCACCCTCTCCCGCTGGCGCTGGGACAGCTCGAGTCCCCGCTTTTACCTTGGACCCTGCTTCGTACCTCGCACCCAGCACTAATAACAATTATCCCCATGTACCTCCTTCACAGAGGACTTGAGAGAAGCAATTAATCTCAGTAACAGGCTTTGAAGAGAAGAAGTGCTGTCTAAGCACTGTGCTCTTATCCTTTTGATGGGGTTAGCTGTGTTGGAATACGAGCGAAGACATTTGGAGTAAATTAATAAAGAGTTTAATGACATCCAAAAGTTAGGGCGATGAAGCATTTGAAAGGAGTTTATAGCTTTATGGGGAGGGAATAGCAATGCAAAGGGCATGTTTTCTTCATCAAGTCTGCTCTTCGGGCTCCAGCATGACTGAGTCTTTGTACCTTTTACCAGGGTGCATCCGTTCACCCCGGGTCAGCCCACGCTCCCGTGTCCTCCGTGGCGGGAGCCCGGCGCCCGGTGCTCCCCGAGCGGCTCGCACCCGGGCAGGACGGAGCAGACGTGCCCGGGGAGCCTGGACTGCATGCTCTGCACAACCCCGGCTGCTTTCTTGGTGGCAATGGTCCCCAATTAACAGAAGACCTTCTGTCCCCAGCTGCTTGGGAAGCTCTGTGTGAACAACCCAGCCCACGGAAGGGGAAATATTTGGGGGGCACGGCTGCCACGTCCGACAGCTCCTGCCCGGGCAGCTGTGGCCGTGCTGGGGGCAGCAGCGCTTTCCCTCACGCAGGGGTGCAGGACACCCCACCGAGAGAGGTACACGACCCCTTACCACCGTGCTCATCTTCTGACCCTTCCAAAATGGGAGGATTTGTGCAAACGCAGCGGGCGCACCCGGCCGGTGCTGGCACTGCCGATGCCGCCCTGCACAGAGCCGTGGTGGGAAGGTCCGGGCGGCTGCAGGGCCGTTATTTAAACCTCAGCATCCCGATAGGTGATGGAGAAGAATCATTAAAATGCAGCAGGTGCCTTGGGCTGTTTCGCCCTGAAATCTAAATGGTCTTAAGGCACTCCGGAGATAATGCGTTTTCCTAGCGGTGTATTTATGAGAGAGTCAAGATACGAGCACTTGGCCCAGCTCCCAGAGCGAGTGTCCAATGCTGCGCACCCCATAGATGGTGTTTTTCATGTTGTTTTTATATTTTCAGCCTGATTAATACCCTTGTGGTGGCTGGAGCGTGGAGACCGCTTTATGCCTTGCCAGCAGGCTTTAAAGCCAACGTAATTTACACAGCGGCTGGCGGAGCGGGGAGGCACCGACATGCAGCAAAGCATTCCTCACCCGCTCCCTCAGCACCTTCCCGAGGGGTTTGCCCTGCCCGTCGGCGGGGATCGGCCGGCCGGGGCGTTCGCTGGGACACGATGCTATCCCTGTGCAGCACAGGCGGTCTCACAGCCCTTCCAAGAAATGCCTTTCACTCATAATTCCCAAGGTGCCGGGGCCAAGCGGGCAGCCGGCCCTTCCCCGCGGATCCGCTGGGAGAAGGGATGGAGGGGGGAGCAGAGGTGATGGGGGCCAGGGGCGCCCGGGGTGCCCTCCCTCCCTCCCCTCGATACCTACAGCTCCACGCAAGCACCCAGCGGGAGCCTAAGAGCCAGGCTCTGCGGGGCAAGCAGGGGAGAGGAGCCCCCGGGACGCACGCCCCGGGGCCGGGCAGCTCCAGAGGTGCTCCAGATGTCAGTCCGAGCGCATAAACGTTGGCAGGTCCTCTCTAGACCTCGGCACGGGGCAAAATCAGCCTCATAGTTAGGAACACATGTTTAGGGAGCAACCAGATTAGCTTTTGCAACGGTGCTAATTACTCTGAGTTAATTAGCAATCAGTTAGCTCTAGGCTATAAAAGCCCTCAGTGAATGTAAAAGCCCAGCTAAAGGCTCTGAGAGCTGGCACTGCTGCTTTGTGAGGTTTTTCTTCTCCCCTTTGTCTTTCTCTCTGCTCGGCTGGGGAAGCAGGAAGGCGAACATAAGAACTTCATGTGATCCCAGCTGCAGTCAGACAAGTGAGTGGCAAAGAGCAGCATTGCCATGGGGTTTTTAGGGATGCTGGCTGCAGGCAAGACAGAATATTGCTTCCAGGAGAGCACAGCCAGCTCCCAGCAGTGGAGTGAGAAGGAAGCAGCCCCGGGAGGAGAAATGGAGATGTGAGTGATCTGTGACGGCTCTGGTAGCTGCGGAGGAAAGGTTGTCTGCTCCCAGCTCAGCCTTTCATGTGAGATGCTCAGCAGCAGGAGCTGCGCGTCCTGAAGTGAGATGTGACTGCGGTGAAATGGAGGAACCGGGGGGCTGTGAGTTAGTGCTGCTGCTGCTCTGAAACACGCCTGTGGCTGAGGCACGTGCACCTATGGATGTACCGGGTGTGTCGGATATGGGCATCTCCATAAGACACACAATCATCTGTGCGCACGCATGTGCATCTGCCACGGTGTTGACAGAAGCAGCGCGTGGCTTTCTCTGTGTTTTGTGCCAGCAAAGGACAATCTGCAGGCTGGTTAAGGTGATTTCCTAGCGGGGAGTGAAGAAAAACGAATGTGCTTGTGCCGTACGTAGCGCTGGGTGGCGGGGCTGGCAGGGGCAGGCTGCTCCCCTCGCAAGTCCAGGAGCTGCAGCAAGATCCTTCCTCCGTTTTGTGTAATTGTTGGCACCCTGACGCGGTGATTAACGCTGCTGGCCCACGGCTGCCGGTGGCACATATGTGCAGAGAGCACATCATTTTTTCCAGTGGCCTCTGCCTAAATACCTTCAGCCAAAGGAACTGGGATGCTTTCCAAAGCAACCAAGCTTTCTGCAGGCAGAGCACCACGCCGTGCCCGGAGGCCCTGCGGCGCCTGCTGCACGCTCTGAGCCCTGCCCGGCCGCAGGGGAGCGCGGCAGGACCAGCCCCGGCCACGGCCGGAGGAGGCCCAGACAAAATACACCGTAGCCACGAAAGCACCCTGAAAGGAGCAGCCCCGAGCATCCCGCGGGCTGCCTCTGATGTTGGCTCTGCAGACGGAGTGCCACACAGACAGGGACGAGGGCACTTTCAGGGGAGCCCTGAGCTATGTGGGGGAAAGATGCTCCTCCAAGACCTTGCAGGTTTCAGTTAAAGCGTGTTGGCCGAGCAAAAGCGCGTTAGCTAGATCTTTAAAAAACAAAAAAGGCACGTGGACATCATACAAACATAGATATGTGCTTGCATGTATGTATATGCATAGGTATCTGTTCAAGAGAGACTCCTATCATCTTTTTCACAGCGAAGACATCTGTCTTCGCTTGGGCTGGATCGCGACCATGTTCCACGTTACTCCTGCCCTGATTTTTGCAGCACGTCCTCTCCCACCTCCCGGCCCGGCGCTGGCTCTCGCGCTGCTCTCAGCGGCTTCCTCGGGCTTTGCAAGCACAAGGACCTGGCAGTCCGCCTCTGTGCCCCGAGCGCGGCTTCCCGGGACCGTGACGTGCCGGGGGCACTCTGCACCCCTGCCCGGGCACCTCCTCCTTCACCTCTGCGTAGCGGTGTGGGCCAAAACTCGGCTCCTGGTTTTCTAACTTCACGGCTCCAGCAGTGAGCCTGACGGGGATGTCAGCGGTCCATCCTCATCCCCCATGCCCTGACCGCGCCAGCTTGTGTCCAGCGTGGCGTCCCCTCGGCTCTACGGCACTGCTGGCAGGAACCGAGCTCTGGGACGCTCTGCTGCTGCCCAAGTGCCTCTTCCCTGCTCCGCTGGGTGTTGTTGGCGTAATCCGAAGGGAGATTCACTGCGGGATACGGGCAAGGCTGGGCCAGGCTCTGCGGGAGGCTCCCTTCGGGCTTCAGCGTGCTTCGGAGCTGAACAGAGACAAAACTCTGCAGCCAAAATGCACCGTCCTGCCCTTTCTGTGGGGCTGACGCGTTGTGTTACAGATCTGCAGTTATTCCTTAATTCCAAGCTGTAACTATGCAATCAAGCTCTCCAGTGCAATAATTCCAAAACCTTTCTTGATTCCTGTATTAAATAAAGTACATTTACAGAGTATATGAATTCCAGATTCAGCCCGGGACTCCAGGGACGCATATTCCTCTCCTGGAACTTGTATATCCGGCCCGAGGATGAAAACCCCCGAAGCCCCGAGCATAACAAGCATTTCTTGTATTTTTTCTGTCTCCGTCACATCGGGCATGTAGTATATGCTGGGGCTGATAAACAGCATCTGGTTAGAGTCAGGTAAGGACCTCCCTGGGGAGCAGGTTCGTGGTCAGCTGCCAACCTTTCTCTCCCTCCTTAATGTGCTTTTTGCAGATGGATGAAAACTGCAGCCAGTCAAGGTTATGGTTTCGGCTAGCGCTGGGGAAGGGGGAGAAGGTTGGGCTCAGCCTCTGTCGTGCCGGCGCGGTTCTGCTGCCAGCGCTGCCGCTTAACACAAGGCACCCGCGGCACCGAGCCCTCTCCTCCCCTTGCAGGGCGCTCTAAGGGAACGCCACCGGCCACGCAGCGCTGCGGAGCGGGGGCCCGGCGAGGAGGTGAAGATGCCCTGCAGCACATCTGCCCTTCTGCGGCTCACGGCTTCGGGCCGGGAGGAAGGTGCCTGCCCGCCGTCCGCCCGGGACGCGGTGCGGAAGGGCCGTGGCACTCGCTGGCCCTGCCGGTGCCGGCGCCCCGCGGTGCCCTCGGCGGCGCTTTCGAGGAACGGAGGAGCGGTGTGCCGGTCCACTCGGTTTTCGTTGGAAACCTGGAAGTCCCGCTGGCCTGCGCGTGCCTCGTGGGATCCTGCAGAGCTTGCTGCCAGGTTCTGGAGAACTGTCCGAATTTGTGTTTCTTACAAGCCCTTTTTTTTTTCTGCAGGAGGAGGAGGAAATTCTTGTATAAAAATGGAAACGCACCCCTTCTGCCAAGCTATTAATTCTGCTTCCTATGGAAACCGAGAGGTCCCTGCCTTTACTCTGTGTTTCTGCACTGAACTTCCAAGTTTATTTTTATGCCCAGATTTGGCAAAGCATTTAGGCCTGAACATAGCGTTACGTGTGAGCTGCAGTCCATCCCTGCGTGAGGACGTATCTGAAACACCTTATAGCACACAGACCCATGCTTCAGCGAGCACCCCCCGCGCCGGGTCTGTTCCTTACTACAGAGACTTTCTTTTTTTGTCCCTTGCCAAGTTATCATTTGCTTTAATTAATTTCGCGCAGCGAGCCTGCGAGCTGACTGGTGGTTTCAAGCCTCAAGAATAGCCAGGGAAACCAATTTAATTAGCTCAAGTGAGCCAAAGTTACTTAAGCGATTTGTAATAAGTTCCAGGCTCTCCCACACCAAAGGGGTTTCAGCCGAGGACAGAAACTTCCTGAGCCTGTTCTGCAGGGCGGCGGGACGGGGCTCTTCGTGCCGCATCCGACGAACACTTGTGCCGTGGCGCGGAGCAGCCCCGGCTGGGGAACTCGGCGGGTGCTCTCGCGGGTGTTGCATCCCTGACAACCGGGCTGTGTTTTCGGGTGCAGCGGGCGGCGCTCCCCCGCTGTGGCCCCCAGGAGCGCTGCGCAAACACAGCAGTTCCTCATTTGTGCGGGCATTGCTCTCCTCCTCTCTCTGCCCCGCGGCACGGGAAGGGCCGGGGGGATGGTGCCCGTGGCGGGGGGACCCCTCACGTCCCCCAGCACTCGCTAAGGGCCATCCTCTGCAGCAGCAGCAGCTTTCAGCTGCGTGTATTTTTGTTGTTAAACTCTGTGATCAAAACACTGTTTTCTCTCTTTCTCCACTTGCTGGGAATTTTGTGTGGGTGTGTAAATCTGTACGTGCTTCTTGCTTTTGCAGGCAGGCTGAGAGCGCGGCTGGCCGGGCTCCGCCAGCGTCGGGGCTGCGGGATGCTCCGGTCCTCTTCCCCACCTTGGAGCTAGGACCTGCTGCGTCACATCAGCGGCCGATCCCTCGGGCATCGGTGCAACCGGTGCCGCTCGAGTTCAGCCCAGCTACTCCTGCGAGGACTCGCCATGTACGCTGGAGCGCCGTCGCAGATGTGCTGTGTCCGCTCTGCGATACCCGGCGCAGGCAAAACTGCCACGAGACCAGATGCCGCTCCTGGGGCTTCGCTTCATCTCCCCGACCCGTGCCTGTGCGAGCTGGGTGCGGGCTGCTCTTCACGTGGCTGTCGAGGGGATGAGCCAAATCCCCCGGAGCTCTGCGCTGGGGGCCACAGAGCTCTGAAATGCCTTCTGCTGGGGCACGGTGGCTCCAGGGAAGAGGCAGGATGCATTTCTCCAGCCTCGGCGGCGGGGCCGAGCCCGCAGCAGCCGCAGTGCCGCAGGCAGTGGCATGGGGCAGGTACCCAGCAGGGGCTGGCAAACCTTGGAGCAGTGGTGGGGAGAGAGACCTCCCATCTGCGGGATGGGGATACCGGCGTGAAGAGGGTCCCGGCTGCCGGCGACGGGCCCCCAGAGCCTCAGCTCGGCTCCCTGACAGGGAGGACAGCGAGCACGGCAGCCACTTTTTCCTGGCACGCGGTCCTTATAATTTGCCCTCTGGTGAAGCATCTCCAGCTGTGTGACTGCGATGGGAAAAACAACAGCCTGGGTCCGCTGTCCTGACCCCCAGGACCAACCTCCCCTGGGAAACGGGGGTGCTTCCTCACCAGGCTGCTTTTCAGAGCTCCCCCAGCACGTGCTGACTGCCTTTTCTTTGGGAGGAGGAGGGACATGGGCCGAGGCAGTGTCCTGGCCGTGCCCGGCTTCATCCGCAGCCTTCTGCGGAGGGCTCCTGCGGGTAACTGCACTCCTGCGGCTGCGCCACGTCTTCACCCCTTCCCAAACGCCGGCTTTAGGGACATATTTGGCCTCTCTGCAGAAACCACCAATAACACGTCCAACTGCAACGGCATGTTTGTCTGCCTGGCGCCGCTCGGGAAGGATGGAGCGGGGCCAGGCAGTGTGTTCGGCACCAGGCAGATGCCAGCGGTGCTTCCCTGGAGCACTGCATGGTCCGGGCATGCCGGTGCAACCCGCCGGGAGAGCTGCTGGGAGCCGGGGCTGACCTTGCCTGGCAGCCCTGCTGCTCGCTGGGGCCGGCTGGCTGATCCTGCTCTTGACTTTCCCGATTGCAACGAACCTGACTCGCCTTTCCGCTGCCGCGGAAGGAGCGGCTGGGCTTTGCGTGCTGCAGCCTTTCTACAGCCCTTGCGCAGCATCGGGGCCGTTGTGTGCGGGACAGCCCTGTCTGTCCCCCGCGCCGCCCGTGGCAAGCGGCCGGTGCCCGGCTGTGCCCGGGTTCCCCTCCTGCCCGCCCAGAGGCCACGCTCCCGCAGGAGGCGTCGCTTTGCGGGGAAGGCTGGAAGGGAGCGTAAATTAAACCTACGCAAAAGTCAACTTAATTATTGGGGAATAAAGATCCCATTATTCTCCCTGCCCCGAAGCAAGGAAAAGAAATTTCTCTCGTTTCCTTCCTGCATTCGCATGAGAGCGGGAGACGTTCACGGGGAAGGTGCGCCTGGCACCGCAGCAGGAGCCAGGAGGAGCCAGCGATGCGCGAGCCCGGCGGGGACCCGGGGTGCGCTGGTGGCACGGACCCCGGCAGCGTGATGCGACTCGTCTGCGCGCCTCGGGAGGAGGAAGGTGCTGCCGGGACGAACTCCTGTGGCCCCAGGCTTTGCAGTGATTGCACCCTGCCTGCACAGACGGCTCGAGGATCTCACCGCACTGGCGCCTGTCTAACAATCTGTGTTACCTTTGCACCGGGCTGGAGCCTCTGCAGGGAGAGGTCCCGCTTTAGCTCCCCAAAACGCAGCCCTGTGCAATGGGGACAGCAGTTGTCCCCAGCTGCCAGGCAACTCCGGACCCCCCCATACGCAGTCTTCGTCGCGATGCCGGCAATTAAGTGGCGTTTTTCCCATGGAAGTGAAAGCCGCCAGCCTAAGCAAGCCCAGCCTGCGCTCCCCGATAGCTGCTGGTGCCACCGAGCCCTGGGACAGGCCTGGGGGACAGGCACACACCTGGGGTGAAAATAGCCATCCACCGGGCAGAACTGGCGCTTCGGGGAAAAAAAAAACAGCTGAAACCGCATTTTTCTGGCAGCACAACAGTTGGGTCTTAAACAAGAAATTTTAAATTTACTCTGCGAGCCAAAAAAAGTTGTAATTTGAATATACAGCATGGCACATTCCTCAGAAATTGATCATAAAGTTCTGTTAAAACACAGGCACGGCCTGAGTAAAATAAATATTTTTGCTTCCAGAGAAGTGAAAGGTCTGGCCAGCGACTCAATTTATAATATTTTTAGCAGGTGATTCATCGAAGAGGGAAAAAAATACCCAGGGCAGCTGAATCCAGCAATGGCTCTTTGTCTCAGCAGGGCTATCGCATGCAGGCGCGCCGGTAGCTGCCTGCGGCGGAGCTCCCTGGCCGGGACTGCTCCCCGCTGCCGCGGCCCTGCACAGCCCTTCCCCGGGGTCTCCCTGAGCCCCCCAGAACCCGCTGCCTCCACTGCCTTCAGCGAAGCTGGAGAGCGGGCGGCTGCAGCTCCTCCGGAGAGCCAGGCGCTTCTGGCCGCTTTGGGGACAGGGTTGTCCCCCTTGGCGAGCATCGGGGCTGCGCATCGGTCCGGCCGGGGCCGGGTGCTGCTGCACGGCGCGGCCGGGCTGGGGGAGGCATCGCCGAAGCTGGAGCCGGGGCAGGTGGGGACAGAGGGACCCTTTTGAGGCATTGTTTGCCCAGAGCAGCCTCGAGAGCTGTGGGTTTGGACGGGGTTTCTTGACCAGGTTCCGCTCACCACATTGCTGCGGTCTGGGAATGGAAAACAAACCCCGTGGCCTTTCCTATCTCCGGCTCCAACAGAAGGGGTTGGTTTTTTTTTAATTTTCCTCCCCGCAGGTACTGCCTCTCCCCAGCTTGCTGCAGCTCGGGCAGCCGCCGCGCACGTGGGCGCTCTCGGCTTGTGCACATCCTTGTTTGTGCGGCGAAGGTGAGCGGGGGCACAGGAGCTGGAGGAAAGTATGGGCAAAAAGGAGTTTCTCCGCAGCCCTGCTGCGCTGTTCTCCATCTTACGCACATGCCCGTCAGGCTACAAAGCCTACGGCAGCCCTGCAGGATCGGTTGCTCCAGTTTGGAGGCCGCCAGCTCTGAAGCGCACGAGCGAGGTGTGGGCACACCTACGGCGCCGTGTCCCTGGCCTGGGGGTGCCGGCCGGTGCTGCAGCAGTGCCCAGAGCCCTCCCCGCTCCGCTCCCGGCTGCACGGGTGAGAATTGGGTGATGCAGCCACGCAGAGGCACAACACATCGGACCACGGCCCCGCGGGGCGCCCGAAGGGCATTTCTGGAGCTGGTGGCACCGGGTCGTGACCGATGCCTTCGGACATCTCTGGTGCTTGCGGCCAAATGAAGAGAGTGGTCTTTAAACTAGCTGCTTGCGATGCACAAGACACCTGCTCCCAGCTATAAAAATGGATTAGCTGCGTTGCATCTGGAGCCCATCCAGGCAGCAGCGCCTCCTCCAGCATCCCATTTGGCACGCAGAACCCACCGCCTGAGAACGCGGCGAAGGGGAGCGAGGGGACAAGACGCAGAGTTAAAAGGAGGGTCTGGAAGCTGTGATCCTCCCTAGGTGGAGAACCAGAGGGCTTTGAGCAGCCCCAGATGCAGCGCTGTCACCGAGGGCTGGATCCTGCCCCTCCGCCCGCCCCTCGCCGTGCCTTCCCCTTGTTCTTTGTACTTGAGCCCGGGCCCAGCGTGCTCCCAGCTGGCCGGGCTTCCAGCCTGCGTACAAACTCCAGAGCAGCAGATACTAACTCATTGTATTCCGAGTGTTGGAAGGACTCCACGGTCCAACGCAAATTGAGTGGTGATATGTTAAATAGGAAGAAAGTTCTCCCCCGTAACGGCGCGCCCAGGATGCGCGGTGCTGAAGGTGCCGCCTTCTCGCCCTGCCCTGGAGCCCACATCCGAGCCCATCCCTCCGCGCTCCGGGGACATCCGCTGGGACCCGCTCCTGCCGCTGGGACCCGCTCCTGCCGCTGGGACCCCGGCGGCCCCGAGAGCCCGGCGGCGTGAGGAGGGTCCCGCGGCCCCGCGGCGCTCGGCCGGCCCCGTGCCAGAGCAGACAGCTGGGCACAGCCCTGGCGGCAGCGCTCCCCTCTCCCGCTGCTGCACGACGGAGGAGCAAACGAGCAGCTCACTTCTCGTCAGCGGCGTTCAGAAATACCCCAAAACAAGAGTTATGTGCATTTCCTTCGTTCACCTGGAAAATCTTATTCCCCTGCTAGACATCTGCCGTAATGCAGTCCTGCCTGGATCGTGAACCACACGTGGAGTTTTATTATGCTCTGAATACCAATTATTTCAGGTACGCATGCAGCAATCTCTGCCCCAAGTGATGCAATAGGGGAATTGGAGCTAAGCTGAGACTATGCTTGGGCGATCGCTATAAATCTGTTTTTATTATAGGCTTTCTGGTCAGTGTGCCACTCGGCCCTCACTGCCCTGGCACTGACTGACGCGCTCCGCGATCCTTCCAGCTCCTGCAAGGCCAAACGCCTGGGACCAGCTCTTGGAAAACAACTGGGAGAGTCAGGGCTGCGACTGGCGGCTCAGGTTTCTGACTCATTTTCGAGGCTTGGGGCAGCTCCCAGAGTTGCAACATCATCCTGCAACCCACCGTACCAAAGGTGGGATGCTGACGCGTGCCGGGTTTGGAGCGACCTGCCGCAGAGCTGAGGAAGGCAGAGCCGCTGCAGAAAACCAGGTCACGCCGCATGCAGAGCCGGGAGGGACGCGGGCGGCGTGGGCCACCCCTGCCCCACGGCAGCAGGTTTTTCCCCAGGACTCTCGCCGGGGGCTGAAGAGAAGCAGCGTCCCCGAAAAGGGCAGATAAACAAAGTGGACGGGAAATGAATGCGGCGCAGGGCTGAGCTCACTGACCGAGCTGTGGCCGGGGTGATGTAACCAGGGTCAATTAAGCCGCCACCGCGCAGCCTCGCAGGGCGAATTAAGTGCCAATTTTCTGCACTGCTGAAGAGGTGAAGAATTAAAATGATAACCAACAGGAAGTTTCGGCTGAAGAGAAAGAGCAAGTTGGGAGATGGGAGTTTGAGGCTGGACTGGGGCCAGCGACGAGGCAGGCAAGCGAGCGCCACTGCCCTCTGCTGAAGCGAGCTCTGGCGAGCTCCGGGCGCGTTCTCCTGCCCCAAACCCCCGGGGAGACGGCGGGGTGTGCCGGGCCGGCACGGCCGGGGGCTGGCAGCTCGCAGAGCCCAGCCTGGCCGAGCACAGGTTCTGGTACAGGTACACTACGGCCATCCAAGCAAGATGAAGGAGTGGAACTTGACCGAGGGACCCCCACGCTGCCCTCCTGGCTGGGGCGAGCGATGGGTGGCCGGGACAGGCGCTCGGGCGGCCAAGGGTGCACGGACAAGGAGCTGCCCAGAGAAGGCAGAAGGGATGGGGGCTCCTGGGCCGTCACCCCCAACCCTGCCCACCCAGCCGTGTCCCTCTCCACGCCAGGCACAGCGGTGCCTTTCCCAACTGCTGTCCTCCTCCTGCTTTTTGTGGGAGGTGGGCAAGCAGAGAGCTGGTTTTATTCCCTCTGCGCGGCCGCTGCAGGTGCCGGGGTGTTTGGGACGGTGACTCTGGCCAGGGCACAGGGCAGGGACCAGAGTCCGGCCCGGGGCTTCGGCAGCAGACTGCAGAATTTGTTTGCGGAGGGAAGTTCCCTGTCTGAGCAGAGTGTTCTCCTCCCTTTGGGAAGCAACACCGCTGCCTGACGCCTTCCCGAGGATGAAATGGCTGCGCCGCAGCCCGTGGCTCATTCCCGCTCCTTGCGCTCCCTCTGCAGGAGCGCACCGCCGGCCTGCGGGGCCGCATCCAGCACACCGCTTTGCAGCCGCAGGCAGGCTGGCGCCTCTCGCACCAGCCCAGGGGCTTGTTCAGCTGAAAGGCTTGGGCTAATTCCCGTGTGCGTGTGGGCTGAGACCTGTCTGGTGTGATTTTCGGGGACCAGACTGCAGTTTGGGCTGGGGCAGACCGGGGGCTGCGATGCCCTCAGGGCTCCGGGAATCGGGGTGGAGATGGGGACGGCCCCAGAGGGGAGAGCCGGAGCTGGCGGAGAGGAGAGGCTGCGGGATGCGGGGATGCTCACCAGAGCATCCCTCTGTGCCCTGGCTGTGAAACCCCTTTGCTGGGGAGCACCCCCAGCCAACGCCTTTGAAACCTCAAAGGAGAATGTCTTCCCTGCTGCAAAACGTGTCCCCTGCTGTTCAGCTAAAGCTCCCGGCTGTCCCACCACTGCCCCAAACCTGGTGCCCTCTGCGCTGGGCGATGCCGCCTCCTCTTGAGCCGCTCTGGGGAGCTCAGTGGCTCCGTCCATCCCTGTCCTCCTGTCTTGCCCTCGCGTGGGGCGGTCGTGGGAAAGCAGCTTTGCCGGGCGTCAATCCGCAGGCACGTCCACCGCTCCCAGCACTCCTGCCCCAGCCTCGCCGGAGCTCAGGAGCAGCTCCCCTTCTCCTCTCCCCGCAGCCCCGGGCCCGCAGCTCCCGCTCCCTCTGTAAGCGGAGAGCTTCCTCCCCGCCAGAGGCCAGGCTGCCAAATTCCAGCCAAGAGCACATTTTTACGGCATGACACCAGTGGGGCCCCGGCAGGAGACGGCACGAGATCCAGGCGTTCGCCCGAGAGGCTCCGGTACCGGCGCGGCAGTGGCGTGTGTGGACAGCTCGCCCAGCACCGTCTGCCCCGCCGGTTTCCTCTCTCTGCCCGGGGACGTGCTCACCAAATATTACAAAACATCCTCCTTCCTCTCCCGCAGGCTGCAGGGTGCTCTGCGACACCCCGCCACTGCCCGGCCCTCCCCGCGCCGTCCATCCCCTTCCTTCCTCCCCGCTCCTTTTCCAGGCAGCTGCTCACGCAAGCGGCTTTCGAAGGAGGCCGGGGACAGGTAGCAGAGAGTGACGGAGCCCGGGACAAGTCTGCGGCTGGAAAGGTAGGAAGGAGAAGGGAGCTGAGGGCCGGGAGGCTCTCCCAGCACTTGTGTGCTGCTTTTGCGTCAGGCTGGAGGGAGCAGGCGAGCAGGGAGCAAAGGGCTCCTCGGCCACCCCGAGCTCACCTCTGGCTCCCACCAGCCCCGCTGCGATGGCAGACCTTGGAAGACAACCTCCTCCCCGCTTTGCCCTGCCGGAGAGCTTGGTCTCACGGTGCTTTCCCAAGGCAGAGCAGGGCACCGGCACCGGCACCGGCACCTGCCAGCCGGCCGGGAACGTGTGGGCACGCTGGGCTCCCCGCCAGAGCCTCCGCGCCGCGATGCTATCTGCCTCCGAGGTCCGTGTTGTGGCTGTGTTTGTGTTGCTAAGGAGGAGCTGCCAGAGCAGGATCCGACGCGGTGCGCTGGCACACGGCTCCGCTCTGCCTGCCCAGCTGGGCCAGGGGCTGCCCTCCCGCGGGACCCTCTCGGGAAACTGAAAGGGGAGATGCCATCAGTGCTCGGAGCAAGCCGCAGGTGGAGAAGGGCTCGGGCACGGCGTCCTCCCTCTGTGGCGGTCGGTGAGGTGGGTGCGCGTTGGGGTGCCGGGGAGCCCACCGCAGAGCCGAGGGTCTCCGGGCACTCCCCCCGGCCACCCCGCGGCCCAGCGGTGCCGGTGCCGGCGCCAGGCAGGTTTGGAGCCGGTGGCATTTAGATGGGAGGCTCCGAGGAGGCATTTAAACACCATCCATGTGACAGACACAGCTCTTAGTCACAGTCCCCGGAAACAACAGGGAACCTCTGCCCCGGGCAGCAGCGAGGGCTTGGCGTGCCTCTTTCCCAGGCACATGGAAATTTCCACGGAGTTATCGTACGGGTAATTATTACCATCTGCCGCCTTGCAGGCAGCAGGCACCGCGCCGGCCGGCCCCGGCGCTGCTCGGGGTGCCGAACGGGCAGGGGGCGCGGGAGCCCCACCGGAGCCGAGCTCTGCCAGCGACGCAGCGGGACGGTCCCGGACCCCCGGCTGCTGCCCTTCCAGTGAGCAGGACCTCACAGCTGGGGCACATCTGGCCGCTCCGCAGCCCTGCCCGGTCTCCCCGCAGCGTGCCCGCTGTGTGTCCGTCCCACAGCCCCTGTGGGCATTGCCAGCCCCTGCCCTCAGGGGAACGGCTTTCGGGGCAGGGTTGCGTGCGTTGGCCGTGTGTGACTGTGCAGGGTCTGGCGACACACCGCGCAGCCGGGAAGCGGAGCCGCCTCACGCAGCCACGCTTGCCTCCGCACCGCACACCGTCACAGCGGGGCCGTGCCGCAGCGGGGGGCTGCACTGGGGCTGCTGGGGGTCTTGAGCAAGACTCGTCCCCGCTCTGCAGCTGAGGTTGTGGCCTGCAGCTGCTGACACTGACCCTCACTGCTGTCCCGAGGGGCTGGGACAGCTTAATTAGGTTTTTGCCCATGTTTGTCAGGCTGAGGGAGCAGTAGGGGGGTGGTGTGGGACGGCACTCCGCGCTTCTTGGTGTTTGGAAGCCGGTTTTCTCTCCTCGGGTGCTATGCAATCCTCATTTAATTTTGGTACCTTCCCCCTCCCGCTTTTCCCTTGCGGCGTCCGAGCGGAAAGCCCGCCGTTTCCCAGAGGGCTGTCTGTGTTTATCGCTCGCAGCGCAGGGCCCCTTGCCAAGGAGCGCCAGGGCTGCAGACGCGGCCCACACGGCCGAGCTCCAGCGAGAGCCCGGCCCCGAGCAGCACCGCGAGCGCGTTCCCCGCTGCGTGTCCCCCGGCTTGCCCGGTGCCCGGCGCAGCGTCCGGCAGCCCTGCCCGGCGTTGGCGGCACCCGCTCGCTGCCGTGTGCGTGTTGCCTTGGCTCCCTCGCCCCGTGCCAGGGCAGCCTGGTGAGGACAGAGCAGCTGGCGGGGGGGTTGTGTTCCGTTCAGCTTCACCCCTTTGGTTCAGGTCCCTGCTCCGGTCGGACAGACTTCTTAGGCAATCCCGAATTCCTGCCGCTTGGCTCAATGAGGCCTCAGGAACGCGCGTGTCTGAGATAAACCGCGGGAGGCTGCATGCAGCATCGCAGCTTTGCAGTGCATGCAGGTGCCAGGCAGCCCCCCCCCCCCCCCCCCCCCCCCCCCCCGGTCTTTTTTGGGAAGTCTGAGATGAAGTGAGATAAACCGCAGCGCGCCAGCGTCTGCAGGCACACTGGGAATTTTCGCCTTGGCTGGGAAGGGCAGCATTTCTAAATGCACTGCTTGAAATGGCAGCAGGAAATTGTTTTGAAGCCGAAGGCACGGCAAGGAAAGGGCCAGGCCATCGGGGAGGCTGCCCGTGCCACCGCCCGGCCCCTGGGCACGCCGCCGCCGCACACGGGCGCTGCGCAGGGCACCGCGGTGCCCCACAGCCTTGCACGGGGGCCGCTCCTGCCCCGTCCGACGTGCAGGGCTGCGCAGAGGCAGGGCTCGTCCTCTGCTGCAAGGTGGAGAAGACGGGGCAGCGACGCAAGGCACGGCGTACCACGTCGTGTGCTCTGCGGGCTTTGAAACACATGCAGAACATCAGAGCAGCCAAACGACCGCTCTGAGCTCTGCATCTTGGGCCCGGGAATGCAAAAAGCCATCTCATCGCCTCCTTCGCGTACCTGCCACGAGCCGAGTCGTGCTGCAGCCCGAGAGCCACGTTCGCAGGCTGCCGCAGCAGCGGTGGGCAGGGGAAGGCAGAGGGGCCGGAGCGGGACCCGTGCTCCCCTGGGGAGCTGCCAGGCTGCAGGGGAAGTTTTTGGGGCAGACCTCTTCCCAGACCCCCGCTCGGAGCCATTTGTGGTTCTCCTCCGCCCGTGGGGCCGCGGTGCAGTGGCAGGAGGCTGCGGGCACCCCAGGGGAGGTATCACCGGCGGTGCAGGCGGCTGCCGGCACCTGCCGGAGGGCTCGGGAGTGCCCAGGCTGCGCGGCGGTGCGCGGGTGCCGCCTGCCTGCGCCGCTGCCAGGGATTACGCGGCCACGTGCAGCAGGCAGGGGCCCCACGCCGCGTCCCACATGGTCATCACCTGACTCGGCCGCGGTGACCGACCTCAGCCTCCGGTCCCTCTCCCGGCACGGCAGCGGCAGAGGTAACGCTCCCTCCTGTCAGATGTGTTTTGTGGGCTCCGGGGAGCTCGGGGTGGTCGGGGTCGTGGGGTGACTGCGGGCACTGCAGGTGCCCCCATGCAAGCGGGGGGGGTTCCCTCGCGGGGCCCGTGTCGGTGTGCATGGCTATGGGCACGCCGGGCGCTTGTGCAGGCAGGAGGGCAGTCGAGACAGTCAGGACGTTTTATTTTTATCCAAGGAAGATTTTTGATTGTTTTTTTTTGTCATTTGTTTGTTGGTTTGGTTTTGGTTTTTTTTTTTGGAGGGTGAAAGCTTTCAAGGGTATCAACACTTTTCTTGCCAAAAAATAATGCAACCCAAGCCAGAACACCCTGACGGACAAAAAAAAAAAAAAAAAAAAAAGGATTAATATTGGAGTTTTCAGTTTCTCAGAAGTAAAAAGCCCCAAATGGTGTCAGAAATGGATATGTTCTCTCGGGCACTTTAATTAAAATCAATCCAACTGGGACATTTCCTTAACAGGGTCACCTCTGTGCTTTTAAACTGCTGTGTTAAATCTTCCCCCGCGAAGGGGTCCGGCCGCTGTCTGATGCTGGGGCTTGCCGTTTGTCCGGCTTTCCCTGCAAGGGGTGCCTGGAAGAGAGGCAGTTTTAAGAGGAGAGGCAGTTTTAAGAGGAGAGGCAGTTTTAAGGGGAGAGGCAGTTTTAAGGGGAGAGGCAGCTTCGGCACTCTATCGGGGCTTCTTGCCTGAGGTTGAGCGCTCCGCAGAAGGGGCTCAGACCCCGTTTCGCTCTCCTACGCGCAGTGTGAGAGGCTGTGCTGGTGGCTGGGGTCTGGCGGGAGCCCGGTTAGGTGAGGAACTTCAGTCCCTACAAGCAGCTCTGGGCGCAGCGTGCAGCACTCTGGTCTCAGGACTACAGCAAATTTGCATCCTTAAAATCTGCGCAATGTCAAATCTGCTGGGTGAAAGGAGAGAGGGAGAGAGACAGACTAAGTCCGACAGAGCTGGTGCCTCGGGGCCAGGCTGTGCGCTGACCTGTTATTAATAACCTGGCAGCAAAGTCGCATCCCGGCAGCCCCGTCCCTGCAGCGGGCGCAGCTCCGGCACCTTCGCTGCGGAAGCCCCAGCGCTGGGCTGCGTGGGGGGGAGCGTACCTGGGAGCCCGGTGCATAGGCGGTCTGATGCCTCAGCGCTGGGCATCTGGTGCGCCGCAGAGCGGCCGCGCTCATAGCCGGAGATCTCAGCCCTGAGGTCACGGCTGGTTTTTGCCAGCCTGGAGTGTGGCCTGGGGTGGCAGAAGCCACTGAGGGCCGAGGGCAGATGATGAAAGCGGTGCGCAGGTTGTGCCCACAAAACGAGTAAAACAGTGTGTCTGTCGCGTTTAGCTCTACGTAGTAGAGATAAGGTCAGTAAACCAGGAGACAGCTGTCACTGTGTGCCCGTGTGGCTGCGATTTTAACCTCAAAGGCACAGCCAGGCTGTCATTTATCACGGCTACTGCAGAGGGAAGAGGGTAGTGCTGAGGTTTGGTGGATCGCTGCCCGGCAGCGCACGCCGACAGGAGCAAGCCGTGTGTTTCTGGAGCAAACAAGATCCTCCTGCCCTGCACCGGGGTCCCTGCTCTGCTGTGAGGGGTCCCTGCCCCACAGTTGGGTCCCTGCCCCACACCGGGGTCCCTGCCCTGCTGGGAGGGGTCCCTGCCCCACAGTGGGGTCCCTGCCCCACCCTAGGGTCCCTACCCCACGTTGGGGTCCCTGCCCTGCTGTGAGGGGTCCCTGCCCCACAGTGGGGTCCCTGCCCTGCACTGGGGTCCCTACCCCACGTTGGGGTCCCTACCCCACGTTGGGGTCCCTGCCCTGCTGGGAGGGGTCTCTGTCCCGCCCCGAGGTCCCTGCCCTGCACTGGGGTCCTTGCTCTGCTGTGAGGGGTCCCTGCCCCACGTTGGGGTCCCTACCCCGCACTGGGGTCCCTGCTCTGCTGTGTGGGGTCCCTACTCCGCGCTGGGGTCCCTGCTCTGCTGTGAGGGGTCCCTGCCCCACAGTTGGGTCCCTGCCCCACACCGGGGTCCCTACCCCACGTTGGGGTCCCTACCCCACGTTGGGGTCCCTGCCCTGCTGTGAGGGGTCTCTGTCCCGCCCCGAGGTCCCTACCCCGCACTGGGGTCCCTGCTCTGCTGTGTGGGGTCCCTACTCCGCGCTGGGGTCCCTGCTCTGCTGTGAGGGGTCCCTGCCCCACAGTTGGGTCCCTGCCCCACACCGGGGTCCCTGCCCTGCTGTGAGGGGTCCCTGCCCCACAGTGGGGTCCCTGCCCCACCCTAGGGTCCCTACCCCACGTTGGGGTCCCTGCCCTGCTGTGAGGGGTCCCTGCCCCACAGTTGGGTCCCTGCCCCACCTTAGGGTCCCTGCCCCACACCGGGGTCCCTGCCCTGCTGTGAGGGGTCCCTGCCCCACAGTGGGGTCCCTGCCCCACCCTAGGGTCCCTACCCTGCTGTGAGGGGTCCCTGCCCCACAGTGGGGTCCCTGCCCCGCACTGGGGTCCCTACCCCACGTTGGGGTCCCTGCCCCGCTGTGAGGGGTCCCTGCCCCATCCTGGGGTCCCTATCCTACGTTGGGGTCCCTGCCCTGCAGTGAGGGGTCCCTGTCCCGCCCCGGGGTCCCTGTCCCGCCCCGGGCCCGGGTCGCCGCCCCACGGCGGGGCGCAGCCCTGCAGCGGCGGTGCCGGTGCCCCCCGGCGGGGCGGGGAGCGGCCGCCCCGGGCGCTCAGCATCCCCGGTCCGGCCCCGCGGGGGAAGCAGCTCCCGGGGCCGGGCCGGGCCGTGCCGAGCCGCCCACCCTCCCTCCCGCGGAGGCGGGGACGCGGCGGAGCGCGGCGGCAGCGCGGCCCGTCCCGGCCCCTCCCGCCCCGGCCCGTCCGGCCCGGCCCGGCCCGGTGCCCGCCATGGGGGCGGCGCAGAGCCAGAAGCCGCGGGAGGCCGAGGCCCCGCAGCGCCGGTGAGTGCGGGCGGGGGCGCGGCGGGGGGGGCCGGGACCGGGGCCGGGGCTGGGGTCGGGGTCGGGGCCGGGTCCGCCCCGCAGCCCCCAGCGCGGCTCCCGCCCAAGGCGGGGGGGTGGTCCCGGGCTCACGGCGGTGGAGGGAAAAATCAGCGCTTAAACTGGGGGGAAAAGTTCCTCGTCTCTCCTCCTCCTCCTCCTCCTCCTCCTCCTCCTCCCTCTCCTTCTCCCTCTCCCTCTCCTCTCCTCCTTGCTCTCCCTCTCCCTCTCCTCTCCTCCTTGCTCTCCCTCTCCCTCTCCTCTCCTCCTTGCTCTCCCTCGCCTTCTCCTTCTTGCTTTTCTTCTTGCTCCCCCACTCCTTCTCCCTCTCCTCCTCCCTCTCCTTCTCCTCTCCTTGCTCTCCTTCTCCTTCTCACTTTCCCTTTCCTTCTCCTCTCCTCTCCTCTCCTCCTCACTCTCCCTCTCCCTCTCCTTCTCCTCTCCTCTCCTCCTTGCTCTCCCTCTCCTTGTCCTCCCTTTCCTTCTCCTCCTTTTCACTTTTCTTCTTGCTCTCCCTCTCCCTCTCCCTCTCCCTCTCCCTCTCCCTCTCCCTCTCCCTCTCCCTCTCCCTCTCCCTCTCCCTCTCCCTCTCCCTCTCCCTCTCCCTCTCCCTCTCCCTCTCCCTCTCCTCTCCTCTCCTCTCCTCTCCTCTCCTCTCCTCTCCTCTCCTCTCCTCTCCTCTCCTCTCCTCTCCTCTCCTCCCCTCCCCTCCCCTCCCCTCCCCTCTCCTCTCCTCCTTGCTCTCTGCCTCCTTGTCCTCCCTCTCCTTTTCCTTCTCCCTTTCCTTCTTGCTCTCCTCCTCGCTCTCTCTGTCCTCGCCCCTGCCACCCCAGCAGCCGCTGCCCAGACACCCCATCCCATGCCCAGCGGACGCCCTTTCCCCGGCTGCAGCTCAGACCCGGCTGCGGTTGGTCGCGGTGGGCGTTGGGGCAGCTCTGTCACCCCGCGTTGCACAGCCGCAGCCCGGTGCCGGCCGCGCGGTTCCCGGCGGTGCCGTTAGACAGGCGGGTGCGGAGGTGGGAGCGGGCCGGGGGTTGGTGGGGGGCGAGAGCCGGGGCTGGGGCGGCTGCCACTCGCTGTGAACACCAGGGAAAGCTGCTGGCTCTCATCAAAGGAGAGCTGGAGGAGCCTTATCTGTAAATCAACCAAAACACGTCCTGCAACACAGAAATATTTTTGTTAAGTGAGGCCCCCTGCGACGCCGAGAGCTGTGCTTGGGAGCTTTGCTGCTGGTTTTCCGAACCAGCCCACGCTGGCTGGTGCTGGGCCGGGCTGCGGGAGCACTGGCCGAGCCATCGGGACCCGGTGCCCGGCCCAGGGCTGTGTTTGTCCTGGAGCCTTTGCCGGGCTTTACCGCACGGGTGACCCGGAGCCCGGCTGCTGCTCTTCCAAACGTTGACAAACATCCCTCTGTTTGCAAACGTTGGCTCCAGACAGGGAAAACAAGTGCTTTCCCCCCTCGTGACTGCTCAGCCCTACCTTTGTTTCCCCACAGTGGTCTCCTACGTATAAATTAGAGGTGTTCCCAGGCGGAAAAACTATCCCCGTTGTTCACTGTGTGCGTTGGAGCCGCTCCTTTCTGCCCATCGGACTCAGCTGCTTCTCCTTCCCACCTCTTTGCTCCACCTTGAGCAAACTCTGTCTTGTTCCCCCTCCGCCCTTCACCACTTCCCTCGCTCCGCTCCCTGTGCCGCTGCTGTCCTCGCTCCTCGGCTGTCTCCCGTCCCTGCCGGCACCCCGGGGTACGGGGCGGAGGTGCTGCCTGCTTTTCCCAACGTCACCAAGTCCTCAGTGAAATCAGGAAGCCAAGGCCTGACAAACACCTGATAAGAGCATTCCTGCCACATAGCGCTGATATTTTTAGCCAACAGAGCGAAGGAGTAGATAGGGGAGTAAAGAAGCAGCAAGATGAAGGCAGATGCTTGTGTTCCTAAAGCATCAGTGTGAAAATCAGGCTGGAACTCGCGTATCTTGAGCCTGTTTCTAGTGAATTGCTTTGCATGAGCTCACATCCATGCGAGCAGCATCAAGGAGATGAAGCTGTGGTTGTCATTTTTAAAATGCAGGAATAGCAGTACATTCATTTCTGCATCGGCCCTTTTTAATGCAGTCACAAATGTTTGTATTTATTCATTTGATGGCGGTGTGGTGGGGAAAGACAGCTGGAGCCCCGGGGCTGGTTGGTGGTGTCTGGGGCTCGCGCGTGACAGTTGTGTCCTTTACTTCTATTTTTGTAGAGCTATTTTGATGGAATGTGTAGCGATGGGAACTGTCACATCCCAGGGCTGTGAACGGTGCCGGGGGAGCTGCGCTGCTCGGCCGCGCTGTCCCACGCTGGGCATGGCTCTGCTGCTCTGGGGCACTGCCACAGTGTGTGTGTGTGTGGCGCCCGGGGTTCTGCTGCGCCCTGGCAAGCAGACGGCAGCGGCAGAGCCCGAGATGGGAGGAAATAATACTTTGTCTGCTTTGAATTCCAGGACATTTGGTATTGTGCTTCGCGGTCCCGTGATGTGTATCTAGACTGCAGCCCTGCCAAGGTCAGGAGAAGCAAAAGGAACGTGGGAGCTTTGCTGTAGTGTCTTTGCCCTCCCGTGCTCCTGCCGCGTCCCTTGGCGGGGACCTCCTCGCGATGGTGGGAAAGTGCCCCAAAACGCCGGCGGGGTTGTGTCGGGCTGGCTGCCGCTTCCCACCCCGCAGTCACAGCACCTGCAAAGCGGTACGCGGCTGCGGCTGCTGCAAAACCCCGGGCGTGAGGCTGTGTTCAGCCGCGGGCCCCTTCGCAGGCGCGAGCGCTGCGGGAGGAGGTTTGGGGTGAGGAGCTCGGAGGGAGGAGCGGGCAGAGCAGCGCGGGAAGGAGCTCGGGGTCTCTGCCGTGCCCCTGCCTGGGCTGGCGGAGGTGATGCCAGAGCATCCTCCAGGCTGCCCCGAGGGCACCGGCTCAGCCCCAGCGCTCTGCTCGGCCTCAGCCCGCGCTGCGTGGCACGGGGGTCGCTCCCCCGGGCTGCCCGCCCCGCTCCCGTACCCACACCCGGGGCCAGGGCAGGGGTCGAGCTGAGGAGCCCCCTCCGCTCCTGGGTCCTGCGGGCAATGCCAGCCCCAGGGCAGCCGCCGAGCCCAGGCCTCCGCCTCCCGAAGGGCCGCAGAGGCTCCGCAGCCCTCGCAAATCCCATCCTGGAGTGCCCTCTAGCGAGAGCACCGCCCGCCCGTCCCCGTCCCCTTCCGCCCTGCCCCGCCGAGCTCCCGCGGGATGCTCCGGGACGCTCCGGGATGCTCCAGGATGCTCCCGCGACTGGGGGATACTCCAGGATGCTCCCACGCCCAGGGGATGCTCCGGGATGCTCTGGGACGCACCCGCGCCTGGGGGATGCTCCCGTGCGTGGGGGATACTCTGGGATGCTCCGGGATGCTCTGGGATGCTCCCGCGCCTGGGGGATGCTCCCGCACCTGGGGGATGCTGCTGCGCCTGGGGGATGCTCCAGGATGCTTCTGTGCCCAGGGGATGTCTGGGGGATGCTCCCATGCCCAGGGGACACTCCGGGATGCTCCCGCACCCAGGTGATGCCCGGGGGATGCTCCGGGATGCTCCCGCACCCAGGGGATGCTCCAGGATGCTCCCATGCCCGGGGGATGCTCTGGGGTGCTCCCGCACCCGGAGGATGCTCTGGGATGTTCTGGGATGCTCCCGCGCCTGGGGGATGCTCCAGGATGCTCCCACGCCCAGGGGATGCTTCAGGATGCTCCCATGCCGGGAGGACGCTCCGGGATGCTCCTGTGCCCAGGGGATGCTCCAGGATGCTCTGGGATGCTGCTGTACCCCGGGCTTACAACTGCTGCTGCCCCTGGCAGGGATGTACCCCGAGGTCCTCGGCCAGGGCTGCAGCTCTTCCCATGGCCTTGCTTTTCTGCTTGCCCGTTGCTTGCCCTTTCCTGGGGCCTCGTTCCCTTTCTAAGTCGGGCTGCCGGGGAAAAGAGAGGCTACGCCTCTCCTCGGATGTGCTCTGTGGCCCGAGCAGGTGAGTCGCAGGTGGGAGTTATCAGCATTGATCTTCCGAGGGTCACAGCAAAGGTCAGGAAGCGTGTTATGAAACCATCTCTCACCCCAGCGCTTGCTGCACATCGTCACTGGCGCCCAAAACCCTCCGTGTGAATAGTTCTCTTAATTCCCAAAGTTTGCATTTTTCACAGTGCAATGGCAGAAGATACTTTACCCTCTTCCCGGTGCATAGGCGCACTGTATACCGAGGGGAACATGACAGATAGAATAGGGTGGCGAAAAAGACAGCAACAGCAAAGTGTTCTCATGAAATACCTCGCGCCTTCTTTTCTGGAGGAGATAAATGTTGTGTGGATGAAGTGCTTATTACAAGCTCTTAAGGAGACTTATATAGCAGTGAAATATGGATTCATGTTTCATCGGCGTGCTGCTCTCCCCGGGCTGTCCCCATGGTCCCCTGCCGAAAGGCCCCTTTAACCGGGGCATGGCGCGGTGCCGTCCTCGCACCCCATGCCAGGGCCGGCTGCGGGGAGCCGAACCCTGGTCCCCGCGGTGGAGCGAAAGGCCCCGCTGTGGAGGAGCAGAGCAGCAGGAGTGGAGAAGAAAAATGAAAACCCACGAAAGATCCATTTCTGAGCTAGAAATGGAAGCGCTGGCTCGCGGTGCCATGCCCAGAAAAGCTCGGCAGCCAGAAATAGATGTTCTCCTGCCTAATGAAAGGGCCAAGAATGGAAACTGCAGGTGCGCGCCTCCCTCTGACCCGGGGCATTGCAGCTTCCAACAGGACAGACGTGGCTGCGTGATACCTGTTCCGCAGCGTGGATCTCCCACACCCTTCCCGGGGACTGAGGTGTGGTAACAGCGGGAAAAACTGGGCACGATGTGTTTCTGGGACGCGAGGCCGGGCAGAGGCGGTGCTGCCAGCCCGCAGCAAGTTCATCCCGGTATAAAACACGGGACAGTCCGTCTGGCTGCAGAGCTGTTATCCCTGCATGCAGCTGCCTTCCCACGGGGATTGGCATCACAAGTGTCAGCAAGGTTTTGCATCTTTTTGCGGCCGCTGTGACGCCAGGGCTCTTCCAGCCCCAAAAATCTTTGGGGCTCCACCTGTTTCTCTGAAGCGGAGCGCTGCTGCTCGCCCCCTTCCCCGGAAAGCCAAAGCCACGTGCGAGTTGTGGGTGGTTTCTAGGTCATTCAGTGCTGCCGCTGCCAGAGACGCTGCGCTGTGCTGCCCGCTCATGGCTGTCCTTCCTGAGCAACTAGGACAGCCCGTGGCCAGAGCCAGCCGCACCGGCGATCCGCAGGGAAAGGGCTGCAAGAGCCCGAGCAATCCCTTCTGTGGGTGTCTGGAAGAGCCCGAGCAATCCCGTCCGTGGGTATCTGCCGCCCGCGTGCTCGCAGAGCTGATGGAGGCTGTTACTTACCTGACCCACAGTGTTTGTTTGCAAAGAGGCAAAGCCGGGAAAAATAAATCCTAAGCAAGGCTGGGTGCCCGTGATTAGAGCCTCCTGGGGCTGCGGACCACCGTGCTGCCACATGAACCTCCCCTCCTGCGCCCACAGATCAGCCCTTTGACGGACCCCAAGCGGGGGAGGCTGGGCCTTGGGCAGGGTGGCGCGAGGCTGTGCGTCGGTGGGCTGTGCGTCCATGCACGGGCTGTACAGCAATACATGGGCTGGACACTGATACGGAGGCTGTGCGTCGATGGGCTGTGCATCTATACATAGGCTGTACAGCAATAAATAGGCTGTAGAGCAATACATGGGCTGTACGTTGATACATAGGCTGTGCGTCGATGGGCTGTGCATCGATACGTGGGCTGTACATTGATACGTAGGCTGTGCATCGATGGGCAGTGCATCAATATGTAGGCTGTGCATCGCTGGCTGTCCCTGCGCTGTGCTTGTGCAGTGCGTGGCACAGCGAAGTCCTGGGCCGGGTCGGGAGGTGACAGCAGTGCAGAGGACAGCCCGTCCAGCTGCTGCGTGTGCAGGCTGCAGCTCACCGCGCGGATGGAAACTGCTGGCAGGTCTTTTTTTGAACAGGTCAGCATCCTCTCTGCTCTGCAGAAATCTGTCTGCTGACTGTGCCAAGCGGCGTTTGGCAGCCGGAGCCACCGGTGTGACTGACAAAGTCAGGTTATCTCCTCAGCGTTTGATTTGCAGCCAGCGTTGCTGCCAAGCTGCGTTGGGTGCCAAGCTGGAAAATGCCACTCGAGGCATTTTCTTAATTGCTCATCGTAAACAGCAAGTGGAAGCAGGCTCTGCTCTGCGCTGCTCTGGTATCTTCCTGCCCCAGGGCCCTGCAGGTCAGGAGCGCCACAGCTGGCGCCAGTGCCGGTCCTGCTGATCCCGTCCTCTCCTTCCTCTGGGCGGTGGGTGGGAGCGGGGGGGTCCTCTCTGGGCGCAGTGTGTGTGTGTGTGTGTGTGCAGCCTTCACAATGGAAGGATGCTGCTGATTTCCTCTGCTCATGCGCCCCAGTTCCCTCGCCCAACAAGTGGGGGGGCTGTAGAAGTCAGCCTGGACCGTGTTCCTCACCCGGTGCAGCTCCTTCCCCGCTGCAGCAGAGGCGGCTCGCTCTGCTGCGGGCACCCGCGCCAGCTGCTGCCCCCGCGTCGCTCGCGTTTCTGTTTTCTCTGTCTGGTCCCTGGCAGAACCCCGGTGGCTGTCAGCCGGTTGGAAATGCGGCGATGCTGTCGCTCTTCTGGGTCAGCGTGGATTCGGGCAGCGGCTGGCGGGAAGGGGGAGAGGGAGGAGGAGGAGTTCAGGCTGCAGCGAGCGGTGCTGCAGAGCGGCTCACGCCGTGACACACGCTGAAGATCTCCTTATGTAAAATTCATCTGCAGAAATCAGCTCTGCCGCTTCAGATGGTGGGAAGTAGATCTGCTCGTCTCTGCTCACAGCAGACGTAGGCGGCAGGATGTTGAGGTTCTGCTTCTGCTGCAGCCTCTTGGTTTTTGGCTAAGCTGTGAGAAGTGTCGCTTAGCCTCCTGTTGGTCCATGTCCTCTCTACAGCAGCAGGGAGGTCTGCAGGGTGCCCCGGCCCCGGAGAGGTGGAGGGCAGCGCTGTGCTGTGCTCGGGGTGTTATCCCGGGGTCCAGACGCGTGAGCTGCCTCTGCCCCTGACCTGTGGTGGGAACCGGCAGCACCTCCGCTCTCGCTGAGCCGGAGGTATCTTTGGGGAAGTCTGGAAACGTTGTATAAGGGGATAAGAGATTTTCTTTGACAGAGGCCAGATGATAAAAGCGTGCAGCAATGACACATATATTTAATAAGGACACCAACAGATGGAAGCTTGGAAGAAAGGATCCCTGTAGGGAGGTTATTTGAGATGCTCGGCAGTGAGGAATGAGCCCTTTGAAGTGTCTGATAGAGGCTGGTGTTAGAGGTGGCCAGACCAGATGGACGGGTCTGGTGTGACCCAGAGGCCTCTCTGCCCATGCGAAGGCATTCCTGCGCTCGGAGCTGGCTGATGAGTCACTGGAAAGCATCGGGCTGTGGTCTCGGCCTGCCACGGGAGCGCTTGGGGTGCTTACTGAGGGTCAATAGCACTCCTTCGCGATGGGCCGGGCTGGTTTTGCAGCGGGGCAGTTGTCGGCCCTTTCCCCGGTCACCCCTGGGACCTGCCGCCGGGAGCGGGCTGAGCCAGCCCAGGGCGCCGGGGAGCTGCGGGCTCTGCGGCAGCAACTGTCCGGAGCCGCTAATGCCGCTGCCTGTAACAGATCTGGACATTCCTCGCAGCGCTTCGCACGCTGCACGGCATCAGTAATGTTACGCTCCTCTCTCCAGCGAGCGTGTGGGAGGGAGCGCATTTGGGAGCAGGAGCCCTCGTTAGGGGGAAGATTCCCGAGGGGGGGCCGGCCTGGCAGCATTTATTTCTGCGGGGACTGCTGGCTGTTATTTTTAAACAACAATAGATTAATAAATAAATAACCGTGCTGCCATGGAAGGATATAGCACCGGCCCGGGCTGCCGAAGTCGGCGTTTCCTGGGAAAATGGAAGGGGCAGGTGTTTCCCAGCCCTCTGCCTCCTCGCAGCGCTGCGCCTGACCCCGGGCAGCCCCCCTGCCCCCGGCCCTGGGGGGGCCGCTCGCCCTGCGCCCTGGCAGCGGGGGGTGCCCGGCACCCGCATCCCGCCGTCTGCGCCGCGCCACAGGTGCAGCCCCCAGAAATGCGGGATAAATTGGGGCGGGGGGGGGGGGAATATCTGGTTTCACAGCTGCTGCCTTCTTGCCTGGGGGGGTTCCTCCGGGCTGGGGGGGGTCCTCCGGCGTGGGGGGGGGGGGTCCTCCGGCCTGGGGGGGGGGGGTCCTCCAGCGCGGGGGGCCACAGCGCGGCATCCCGGGGGGGGGGTGTGTATGTGACAGTGACAGCGGGTTGGGGGCTGGCGCGGCGCTGGGGGCGATGCGCAGGAGCCCGCGCAGGCGATGCCCCGGTTTGGGCAGAAATAGGCGGATTTGAGCGTTTGCGTGGGAAGGGAGGGGAGCGGGGGGGAGGAGGGGCGCGGCAGCCTCTCACCGCCCGCCCGGCGGCTCCGGGGGCTCGGCGGCGCTGCCCCGCGGCCCCCCCTCCCCTCCAACGCCGGGGGGCGGCGGGGCCGGGGCCGGGGGCGGGGGGGGCTCCGTCGGGCCGGTCCCCGCGGGGCGGGCGGTGCCGGGGGGGCGGGCGCTCTCCCCGCCGCGAGTGGTGCGGTGCGGGGGAGGCCCTTCGGCGGCGGCGGGGGCGGCGCGGCCGCAGTGAGCCCGGCGGGGAGCGGAGCGGAGCGCGGAGCGGGGCAGCGGCGGGCCGATGGCGTTCAGCGCCTGGCAGATCCTCTCGCCGGTGCAGTGGGCCCGGTGGACATGGTCGGCGGTGCGGGGAGGGGGCGGCCCCGAGGGGGAGGACGGCGGGGCGGCGGCGGCGGCGGCGGCGGAGGAGGACTCGGCGGCGGAGGGCACGGCCCTGGGCTTCAGGCAAGTGACCCGCGTCCCCTTCCTTCCCCTGCCCCGGTCCGCCGTCCCCACGGACGCGGGCACCCACGCGGGGACGGCCACGCATGCTGCCCCCCCCCCCCCCTCCCTCCTCGCTCGCTGCCCGCTCGCTGCCCGCCATCAGCTTGGCTGCCCGGGGGGGTCCGCGACCCGGGGGGGGTGTGTGTGTGTGTCTGTGTGTTTTGGGGGGGGCCGCCCGGCGGAGCTGAGCGCTGCCCCCCCGGGAAGATGCCGGCGAGGCGGGAGCATCCAGGCCGGTCCCCCACGCGTGCTCCGCCGCAGCCCCCCCGGGGCCACGGGGGAAAGGTGCCGGCGGGGGCTGCCGCGGCCGTGGAGGTCCGCGGTGGATGCCCGGCCAGCCCGGGAGAGGCCCGAGAGAAGCAATCCCGGAGGCTCGGCTGAGAGGAGGGTTGGGGGCGCGCAGGGGGGATGCTCAGGACGTTGTTTCACCTGCTCTCCCTTTTCCGTTTGCTAGCGTGTCCCGCTGGACAGGAGCGAGCGGCCGCCGCAGGATGCCCACGGCCGGCCGGCCCGGGAGCCGGTCTGGCTGGATGTGTAGGCAGTGCGCAGGATTTCAGAGCTAGCCTTGAAAGTGGTAATTCCTCACTCTTTTCCCCCCCCCCTCGGCAGCTCGGACTCCGAAGGTAATTTTGAGACCCCCGAAGCAGAAACGCCGACCTGCTCGCCACTAAAGGAGTTCTGCGAGCCGCCGCCGGGATCGCCGGAGCCCGAGGCCGGGACCCAAGGTAAAGAGCCAGCGTGCACCTTCTGCTTTTCGGCTCTCTGCTCCGAATGCGGAAAATCAGGGTGGGGTCAAGGAGGAGAAGTTGCTAGTTTTGAATAATGCCTGCCACATTTTTTGTGGTTAATGGCCTGGATGGTTCAAATGCCAGTCCTCGGGGCTGCGCGCTGTGCTGAGGGCTGTTCTCTCACTTTGGGCGAAACGTTGATTTTATTGAAGCAATTCGGCGGGAGGGGGCTGCGCCGCAGGCTCGGAAGAGTCGGTTTGCCTTCCTTGGCTAGTGCCTACGCGAGTGCAAAATTGTCGCTGTGCTGTTTTGCAACCACCGGTTGCAGCCGCCTGCTGTCCCCGAGCCCGGCCGGGGAGAGGGCGAGAGGCTGCGGGAGGCAGAGCGCTGCTCGTGGGCTCTGCGCTGCTGCGGGATGCAGAGGCTGCAGCCGGGATGGCCGGGATGGGTTGATGGAGAGGAACCGAGATGTTGTTCGTTGAACCATTTTGTCCGTGAAACTGCCCTCTGCCACTTTCCCCGCAGACCGTGCGGGGCTCGGGGCTGCCTGCCGGCGCTGCGGAGAGCGGGCTGCGGGCTGGTGGGAGCTGCCCCGCACGTGCCCCATGTGCCGCTTGGCTCTGGCGCAGGAGCTGAGTGGTGCTGGGTTTGTGTCCTCCCCAGGGCGGTGGGTGGTGGGGGTTCCGTTGCACGGGTCTCTTTCCCCTGGAGTTAGCGCCCGGCTGTCTTTGCTGTGTAGCTGCTGTTAAAGATGCAAAAACCTGACGCTGCTAAACCCCTTTTCTGGAGAAATTGCGAAGGATCTGCTGAAAACGCAGGGGCTTTCCTTTGCTGGCGGGGTCCCGTGCTGTTGCTGGGTTGTCCTTGCGTCTCAGACCGGCTGATTACTCACTCCTCATTAACCCTTGGCCTTTTGGGGACCAGCTCCCCGCTGTCGTCCCCCCCTCCCTTCCAGGGGGAAGTGTGGTGGATGTCTGTGGCTGAGCTTGGTGCTTATGTCTGTTTTCGTGCTGCCAGGAGGAGGCTTTGAAGCTCCGGCACCTCCTCAACGGCGGCTGGAGGTTATCAGGGCAGGGGCAGGGAGGAGACCTCCCCTTTCATCTGCTCTCTCAGCAGAGCGGGGGGACTGGGCAGTGTCAGGGCATCTGTGAGCCCCCGGGGCTGTCGGCAGGAGGACAGCCGCTCCGGGGCGCGGGGCAGCACGCGGGGGGCCGGCAGGTCCCGGACGGGCCATCCTGAGCATCCTCTGCCTTCGCTTGCCCGACTGCCGCTGGCTGCCGCAGGGCCCCTGCTGTGGTGTGCTTTTTGTTGCCTTTCGGTACCCAAAGGGGGCCTATGGGAGAGACGGGGACAAACTTTATAGCAGGGCCTGTTGCAACAGGACAGGGGGTAACGGCTTTAAACTGAAAGAGGGAAGGTTTAGCCTAGATAGAAGGGAGAATTTTTTGACGCTGAGGGGGGTGAGCCCCTGGCCCGGGTTGCCCAGAGAGGCGGTGGATGCCCCATCCCTGGAAGCACTCCAGGCCAGGTCGGACGGGGCTCTGAGCAACCCGATCTGGTTGGAGATGTCCCTGCTCGTGGCGGGGGGGTGGACTGGATGGCCTTTAAAGGTCCCTTCCAGCCCAAACCATTCTATGATTCTTGAATCTGCCGGCTGGCAGCGCACTGCTCAGCTGGGCAGTGCTGGCTTGAACCAGACCCCACGCAGGAGCCCAGGTACTGCGTGACCTTGGCAGTAACGGGGTGCTGTGGCTCTCGGTCTCCCGCGGGGGTGTTTTGCTGTTGGGGTGTTGTGGTGTGCCCATCCGTCCCCGTGGAAAACACAGGTTTGTTTGCCTTGACGGAGAGAGCGCGTGGTTTGTGCTTCTGATAACCGCCGCTCTTGGAATAACCCTTCCCTTTTAAGAAGGGATGATAGAGGCATCTTTGCTTTGGGGGATAATGCCTGGGGAGGGGGAGAGGGGAGATAAAGGCGTTCCTAGCAGGTATGAGGAGCATTTCTGCCAAAGCTTCTGCTCAGGGAAGTGCGTTGCCTCACACTCCGGGGAGTCACCGTCCCCGAGTGCGCCTGTGCCTATGTCCGGGGCCGGGCGGTTGCCTGGGGCCAGCCCGGCACAGCAGCGAGGGAGCCGGCGGCTCCCGGCGTCCCGCGCACAAAGGTCGCAGTGTTGCCCAGGGGATGATCTCCGGCAAAAGCTGTTTTTTCCGTGCTGGCTGGTGGAGAGCGGGATGTTGGAGACAGCCGGGCCAAACCCGCGGTGCCGCTGCGCCCGGCTCCGTCCCCTCCCTGCCCGCGGCTCCGGGCGCATCTCTGCAGTGCCTCCGAAATGGTGGAGGGAAGGGATTACCCGGGCGCAGCGGAGAGTTTGCGGTGTGCAGAAGGCATCCTGGCGTGTGAAATCACCCTACCTTAGGTCATCTACACGTTAAGCCCTCATCTTCGCAAGGCCGTTCGGCAGCAGCCTGTGCCCTCCTGCCTGGCGGCAGCTCAGGAGCAGCAGCGCTGGCTGCGGCGATCAGGAGGCGATCCAGCGTAATGGCTGCTCGGCACTGCTGAAACCGCCGAGCTGTGTGTGCCGGGAGAGCTGCTGCCAATGCCCGTGTGCCGCCGGGCAGCCGGACGAGCCCAGAGCCCGCGGGCAGGGACGGGGGCGGGCAGAGCCCGTCCCAGGCTGGGGGGGACCGGCGGGAGCGGACACCCGTCTGTCTTACAGCTGCGCTCTCGCCCTGACCTGGGAACGAGCAGGGTTAGGAGAGTGGTAAGGCAGAAGCTGTGGCGCCGGGGGCTGGCTGCTCTGCCGCAGCTGAGCGCTGGCCTGCAGCATTAAACCCTGTTCTCGGGGGCAAAAACTCAGCGGGTCCCCCGGCCCCGGGGAGGGGGCTGCCGGGAGGCTTTACGCCCACTCAGGGTCGCTCAAACAGTTTCCCCCTCGCTGTCTGGGGCGGTGGAGGCTGTAATCCCGTCCCGTTCTTGCTGAAATTACCTTCGGTCGTCTGCCAGAAGATGATATTCTGCGAAAGGAAATGAGCAGAACCAACAAATACGGACCCGTCAGCGGCGGGAGCGGACTCATCGGCTTCCACTGCTGTTGCCCTGATGCAGGGCACGTGTTTTCCGGTGCGTTAGCAGCGGCAAGCATCGTTTGCCGGTATGCTAATTCTTAACAGAATAGATTTAAAAATAGATCAACGTCTGCGAAACAAAAGCGGAAAGCCAAAAGAGGAAAAAAGTCGTTAGCTACATAAGCGTGAGCTGAATGCACCGGCCAGATATCCTGTGCTGGGCTGCGTGTGCCAGCGAGGCGGGGAAGGGAGCGCTGCGTGACTCAGGCTGCGCACAAAGCGTGAGCCGAATCAAAGGCTGCAGATAGTGGAGGGGTTGTTCTCGCCGGCGCTTGGCATTCAGGGCCGTGCGGAGGATCATTGCTGCTTCGCTTGGTTGCTGTACGTGGGATGAAAAGGGGCGCAGAGCCTTTGCATTGCGGCGCTGCCGCTGCCAAGTTTTACTGATTCAGTTAAGGGAGCCAGGGACGGCGGCGGGCAGGAAAGCTGTTTAGTTGGTCGGTGTTTGTGTTTAATTTCAGCCTAAGGAAGACAAGCGTAACGATTATAATGCACACGCACAAAGTGCCTATTACTGCGGTGCCAGACTGTCCTTTCGGTACATTTTTCTTTGGCGAGTATAAAAAATCTCCATTTTTACTTTGTAATATGCCCTCCGCGCACACTGGCCGGACCAGAAGTGGGTTCGCACGCCGTGCACAGCCGGTACAGCTGCTGTTTCCAGGGATCCCGAGTGCCTTTTATTGGGTTTGCGTTTGGGATGGCTCCTGGAGTCGCCGAGCACGCCTTGCTGCTGGCAGCGTCTGTTCTCATGCCGGGGCTAAACCGTCCCCACCTGCGGGGCACAGCGCCCGAGGTGGAACGGGAGAGCTCGGGGTCACCTTTTCGGGATGCTGCTGCGAGGCATCCGCCGGGATGCCTGCGAGAAGAGCTGGTCGGAGGGGCAGAGCTGGTGCGGTGGCTCAGCGTGCGCGGCAGCCTGGCTGCCAGCCTCCCCGGGGTGCCGCGGGGCGCTCAGCGCAGTTTCGGCCCCGCGGGAGGGTTGGGGCAGCGAGACGGCTGGCGAGGCCGCTGGGCTGGGGAGGCACGGGCTGCTTTCCCTGGCAGCAGACGTGAGCAGAGGGAGCGTGTGCCCCGCCAGCGCGGCGGCTCTCCAACGTGACTGCGCGGGGGTGGCGGGGAGCCGGGCTCGCCTCGGGGTGCTAATGCATGCGGAGGCCGCGGGGGAAGAGGGAGAGCCGCACGCAGCTCGCCGGGGTGGGGAAGGGCTCCCCGGGGAATAGGCAGTGCTGCACCGAGGTTATCGCGATGCTCGTGCCCAGCAGAGCTCGGCGGCTGGCGTGGACGGACGGGGCGCCGACCTGGGCTCTTCCCCAGCGCCCAGAGGTTCCTCGGGTCGCTGCTTTCTGCATCCTGTGTAACTGTTCCCGCAGGAACGCGCGCTGGTCGTTTGGCAGCTGATGGGAGGCTGCGTTGGAGGCAGAGGAAACACACAGGGGGAGGAACCGCTGGGGCCGGGGGGGGTTTGGGGCCTGCCTGTGCCCCCCAGCCCGTGCTGGGCAGGGGGACCCGCGCGGGGTGGGTTTGCCGGGGATGCCGTCACCTTTGGGAGTGCTTTACAGGAGGGCGTTTGTCCCGCTCTCCATCCCCGCCGGAGGCAGCTGAAGCGCGGGGTGGTGCCCTGGGAGCACTCCTGGTCCCGGCGGGTCCCTGTGGCGATGCTCTGCCCCACCAACCGTGGCGCTCATCACCCTGGCAGCGCTCTCCAGAGAATTAATTGACCTCGTAGCTTTGCCTGCCTTTGTCCCCTGTATGGAGCGATCTTGGTGCCAACGCGAGCCTGTCCCAGTCCTGGGGTGGCCTCAGCCCCTGCGGCTGCGGTCCCCTGGGGAGGTGAATAGCTCAGCCCAAGCAGGGCTTGAAAACGAGGACTGGGGGGCACGGCGTGAGCGTTCGGGGAGAGCAGGGATGGGGCTCTTGGGGTGGAGGTGGGCAGGCTCCTTGCTGCCCCTTCAGCTCTCGTTCCTCCCTCTCGGTTCCCCTGGGCTGCTGTGCGGCCGCAGCGCTGAGCGTGGCGCTTAACTCGCTCCGGTGATTAATTAATACCTGTCTCGTAGCCAGCAAAGGGAAAAAACCTCCAGAGCTCACAGGAGGGACGGTCCTACTTCAGAAGATTACCAAAATAGCTGGTGAGCTCCTTCACCTGTGCCTTCTGTCTCCCAGTGTATTCCAGTTCCTCAGCCTCTGGGACTGGCTGAGCGGGCAGCCTGTGCCGCAGGCAGCGGGGAGCGGAGCAGCAGAGCTGTCTCGGGTGCGGAAAATGAGTGAATCACAAAATTGGAAGACCTGGGTGGGTGGTTCTTCTAATTTTTTTGTGGAGAAATGGTTGTTCTGAGTGATGGTCACGTGCACCATCCCTTCTTCTCTCCCCGCCCTGCAGACATCCACGGCAAGGAGAGGTGGTTTGCGTGCCGGCTGCTTGTTAGTCAAGAAGTAATTACTCATTGCTTGGGTTAGAAACCAGGATGGGCTTATGTCTGTGAGAACGGCGGCTGCAAAACCTTCCGGTGGGAATGTAAAATGCAGTTAAAAGGTGCCTTTTGCCCTGACTTTGATGTCTGTTCTTCTATTCAGGGCTGTCTCGGTGAGGTTGAAAACATCTGAGCAACACAGCAAGCGTAATAAAGTTTTCTTTGGGGTCTGTTAAGGAGGTTCTCCTGGTTCCTAATGACGGAAAGGCCTGGCAGGCGCTGCCTCGGAGTGTTTGCTGGCTGCACTCCAAGTACATATCCACTGGATTTGTGTTTACTGATGCGTTTTCTGGGGCAGCAAGGCAATGTCTGTTCAGAGGGAGCTTTTCTGCAGTCAGAGAGAGGTTTTTTTGCAGTCTCAGGGAGCACACAGCCCCTCATGATTCATTTCCACGGCGTTCAGCATCCTGGAGATCAATTATGCAAACCACGAGCCATCAGCTGAGTCAGGGTTGCTGGCTCGGTGTCCTGGATTAGCCCAGGGACCAGATATTTGCCTGATTCACTTTTCTTCTCCCGCCAGCCTGTGGCTCGCTCGGCCACCGCCAAACGTGAGCTGGTTGCCAACGCCCCGCCGCAGGAGCAGCCTTTCCAGGGAGACGCGCTCGGGGCTGCGGGGGCCGGTGGCGCTGTGGGACTTTGTCCTTGGCATCTCCCACCCAAACCTCCTCCCTGCAAGACGAGGTGACTCCCCTCCGCGGCTGTCACCGTGTGCCCGGCGGGGCGGCAGCCGTGGGGGGGACCGGCAGGTTTCCCGGGCACAAGCTCTGCATCACCGGCGCCGCTGCTCCCAGCCAGCTGTTCCAACCGGTTCAGTCCTCGGGCGAGCACTGGTTTTTTGTCCTGCCCTTGGAGGACCCGGCCGGGCTGCGTCTCCCCAGGGAGATGCCAGCGAGAGCTGCGGGTCCTGCGTGCTCCCCGATGGGTGCCGAGCCCCCCGAGCATCCCATTCTGCCTCATCCCGGCAGTCTGCGCGATCCTCCCTGGTTGAGACGTGGGAGAAAGGGTGCGGATGAGCCGGGCGGAGATGACACCGGGTGTTTTCCTCTTGTGCCTTCGCCTGCCCGTGCTCTGGTCCTGGCTCTGGGGTGGGTGTAGCTTTCAGGATGCCTCGGTACATAAGGAGCTTCCCCATCCCCTGACAGCAGAGAAAAGATTAAACAGTAAAAGGATTTAGGGGAAGGGATTGGAGTAATAGTGATTAAGTCATGGATCAGGATTTGTGATTAAGAAACTCCGACGGCAGCGTGGGGAGCCTGGCATAAACGCGCAGGCGGGATTTCCGCAGGCGGAGGTGCAGGCAGGACGGAAGGCGCGGGCAGGCGCGATGCCGAGCAGAGGGTCTCGCCACTCTTTGGGGGTCTCATTGCTCTGCTATGCCCCCCTTCCCTCCCGCCCCATCGCCAAATGCACGCAGGGTTTTTGCTCTCCGGGCGCTTTGGCTCCACGAGTTGATGCATCGCAGCGACAGTTTGTGAGCGAGAGCATCAGCCACGTGTGGCTGCCGCGGCTGGAGCTCACGGTTCACCGGGGACCCTCCCGATGGCCGCGGTGGCAGAGTGGTGCCCTGGTGCGGGCAAGGACTGTCCGTACCGCGTGGCAGCGCCACATCGGCCGCCCCTCGGGACCGCCGCGGGTCTGGAGGAGGGCGAGGGCTGGCGTGTCGGGGGAGAGCGGCGATGCTGTCAAACCCCCTCCCGCCCCGCGGGGTGCGGCGGCCGAGTCCCGGGGAGCGGTTTGCGCGGGGCAGCTGCCGTCTCCCTGGGGCGCATCCAGCGCCACAGCCCTGGCACCGGCCACCGGCGGCCAGCTGAGCCCCAAATCCCCTCTGCAGCCCGTTACACGCTTATTCGTTCAGCACAGCATCCCATTCCCATTCGCCCTGGGGCCTGCTTCATCACGTTTGGTGGTGTTTTCTCCTGTGGTGGCTCCCTGAATTCCTCTCAGTGGTTTTTAACTCTCCGCCCAGGTGAGCAGTGACTCCCTGTCACCGCCGTTCCCACCGGGGTGTGGGTGTTTCTGCCCCGGGAGCAGCCGCCCCGCGGTGGGTCCCGGCGGTGCCTGGCCCTGGGGAGCCTCGCTGGGCTTTGCAGCCGCGCCGGCGCTGCCGCCACCCTGGCGTGCAGTTTAAGTACGTTTTTTCTCCACTGTGTTCACGGGCTTCAAATTTTACAGCGAGTGCTTGAAGCCGGGGTTACGCAGTCGTTCTGGCAGGTGGGGAGGGTGAGCTTTGGGTCAGCGCATCGCCCGTAAAATCTGACGCTGGAGCAGCCGTGGGGAGGGGAGAGGAACCCCCCTGGAAGGGGGTGCAGGGCAGGCGGGGGTTTAACCGGCTGCTTTTATCTTTTCAGAGCCAAGCGGCCATGGTGACCTGCTGGTAGGGGCAGCGCGCCGGGACGGCTCGCCTGGGAAGCACCCCAAAGATGAGGCTCGGCCGGAGATCAGAGCCACTAAAGCCGACGCGGATACTAAAGGGGAAAGCGACCCCGACGACTCGTCCCTGACACAGCCGCCGGCTGAAAGCCAGCCTCCGGCTGCGCTGGGAAGCGGGGCTGACGCTGGCTGCGCTGCCGTGCCCGCTGCAGAGCCGGCCCCGGCGCCCCATGCAGGCAGAGCCGCCCGGCAGCGCGGCATGTCGGGAGGGGACGTGGCGGACGCCGGCACGGGGCTGGTGGAGCCGAAGGCCGATGCCCTGGCGCGGGAGTGCTCGCCCAGCCGGGGCCAGCTCGGGAAAGACAAACCGCCTTCGCTGGGGAGGAAGGCAGAAGAAAGCACAGAGGAGACGCCGGTGCCCCGAGCATCCTACCAGTTCGACCCCGAGCAGTACGACGAGAGTGTAAACCCCTTTGTGGCAGGGGGCTGCCGGCTGCAGAGCTCCCCACCGGCAGCCCCGCGCCGCCTCCCCCAGCCCAGCGGCAGCCCTGGGGAGCTCGGGGGGGACCCGGCCCTGGAGCCCAAGGGGCAGATCCCGAAACCCGAGGTTGATTGTACGGAGGGGGGAGAGAGCGCGGAGGCCAGGAGAGCTGCCCCCAGGAAGGGCAGCAGGATCCCGGCCAGCAAACTGACGCCGAAGAGACACCGAGAGTCCCCCAAGAAACCAGCCGAGGATGCGGAGAGGGGTCCCGCGGAGCTGCTGCCTCCCCGGGGCTCCCCCCGGCCGGGTCCGGCGCTCTGGGACAGCCCAGCTCTCAACCCACTGCAGAACTCGCCGACTCTCCCCAAGGGCTCTTACCAGTTCGACCCCAATAACTTTGACTCCGTGGATCCCTTCAAGCCCACCAAGACCCTCGCCAGCGCCGCCGCCGACTGCTGCCCCACCGCCGATAACAGCCTCAACGAAATCCTCGAGTCTCAGACGCTGGAGGTGCAGGACGATCTGGGGCCAGGCAGAGACTCCCCGAAGAAGCCCAAGTCGCGCCTGATAACGTGAGTGCCGGTGCGTGCGGAGCGGGCGGCTGCCTCGGGGCTGGCAGCCCCTCCGTTCCCCCGCGCGCGGGCAGAGCGGTGGTGGCGATGGCGATGGTGGTCCTGCCCCTGTGCCTTCCGAGCAGTACCGATGTGCACCTCGCGTTCTGCTGCTGCCCCAGCTTTAGCTGCCCCTTGTCCCGGGCACCCCGGTGGCTCGGGAGCCGGGGGCAGGAGAGGGATGGGGGTCCCGGAGCGGCGCTCCGGGTCCCGGACAGAGCGGGGAGGGCTGGATCAGGACCCGCGTCGCAGGATGGCCCCTTGGAAATCAGCTCGCGGGGTCGAGGAGTCGCAGCAAACCTGTAATGGAGGCTCGAGAACCGCGGGGCTTGCCGAGCCCCCGCCAGGGTTTGGGGGTCCCCTGGCGCTTGTGGGTGCAGGTCCGCTTAGTGAGATGCTGCCGGGACGTTTTGTGAGCTGCCACTGCGTTTTTTATAACAGGGGAAGAGGATTGAGGTTAAACGGGCAGATTGATTGTTGCTTCTGTCCTGTCTGCACAGGCGGTAGGGAGCTCCTTGTCCCTTGCTGAACTATTTAAGTGCATATTTGGTTCCTGAACTGCGCTATTTAAAACCCCCGTGTACGTGGTGGCGTTTCATAGTGCCTCCTGGGAATGCAGACAGCGTTACCGGCCTCCTCTGGGAACAGGCTTGATGGGTAAACCTTGCTATTTTCTTGTGTTACAGTTTGAGGAACCCACAACAATTTATTGTCGTTCAGACAATTATTCTCTCGCCCGGTGACCCCTCCCCACCCGGGAAGGGGAGTGGGGGAAATACAAGGAAACCTGAGGGTTGAGATATAAACAGGTTTAATAGAATAAGGCTAAATAATTAACGTTAATAACACTGAAAAACCAATATTGACCCCAATGCCAATATAAAATACACAAGGATCATACTCAGCCCATTCTACCCGCAGAGAAGCCGTGCGCTCCCAGCAGTGACAGCACATGTGGGACACCGCGAGCGCTGCGGCGTCAGGAGGAAGGGAAGGGCTCAGGGCTCCGGCACCGGGGCGAGGAGTTCTCAGGGTGGCAGCCATCACGGGAGGGAGGGAACTCCTCCGCAAACTTTCTCATTCATAATGAATGTGCCGTTCATGGTATGAACTGACCCTGTTGGCAGCGTGGGTCCAGTGCCTGGGTCTCGCTCCTCCTCATCCCCGCACCTGGCGAGCTCAAAAACACTGAGACCTTGAAACCCACATGCCATAGCTGGCTAGAAAGTAAATATTTTCACCAGTTCAGACACGGGAGTCTTCTAAAAGGGCAGTTTTCCCAGGCACTAGGAGAGAAATGAGTCCTGTGTTGCTCAAACTGGGACAGGCCGGTGTTTCACCTCCCGCGCAGCGCCTCGCAGCGGGCGAAGGAAGCAGAGGGGCTATTGCACGAGGGAACAATTGCCCAGCCAATTTTGGACCCTTCCGCTGGAATTTGTGATTGCACTTAGCACGGGTAATTGGAACCCTTTGCAGGGTTAAGCAGGAAATCAGCTTAAAAGGGAAAATGTTAGGAGCACGGAGTTTGTGGCTGATCTGGCAGTAAGACTGAAACAATCCGTCCCTCCGCCAACGGCTGCTCCGGGGGGAGAGCTGCGGAGTGGGCTTTTGCAGAGGGAGCAGGTAACCTGAGTTGTGCCTGCTGGGTGCTGTGTTGGATGTTTTTCTCTTGGAAATACTTTGCAGAGTGTTGATAGGGACTTTTTAGGGACTTTTTAAGAGTCGGCGGTGCCGTGCGGGACCGCAGCGAGCAGGAGCTGGCGGGGAGGGGAAGCAGCGGGGGATTTTTAGGTTCCCTCCCCATCACCTCAGAGCAGCATGGGCTGCTCCGGGCACTCACCTCCCCAGCGGCGGGATTTGCGGTTGAATCTCACCCCGCCGCCGCGAATAGCAGGTACAGAGTCAGAGCATCTTTGATCTGTGTGTTCCTTCCAAAAAGACAGCGCCGGGCAACTCGCTGTGCTTCTCCAGATGAGAGTTAATACCCAGGTCTTTTCACACGCTCTTCTTCTCTCCATCTGTCTGTCTCTCTCCCTGTCCGTGCTTTGGTGCATCAGGACTACTGAACAAGTGAAATTTCTCTGTTTTCTGTTGTAAGTACTCTCTTCTGTATTTCTTTCTTCTTTTCCTTCGCTGGTTTTTGTCCTCTCTCTCTGGGTGTGTGCTGGCCCCACTCGTCCCCATGGCATGCAGGCTCCTTCTTGCCCTTTGACTGTGCTCTCCGCTCTCTGGTGTGTGTCCCGGATCCCCGGGGCAGCTCTGCCCGGCGAGGGGGCGCGGGAGGAGAGGAGAGCTGCCCCCGAGGCGTGCGCCTGCGCTTGCTCCCGCGGCATGCCGACCCGCAACGCCTTTTCATGATGCACGAGCACTCAAAACCAGTGCGCCGGCTAGCGGAGGGGGAGCAGGCGTCGCTGCGGTCCAGGTCCCTGCAAAGGCGGGTAGATTTTAGTCCTGAAGATGAGGGTGTCCTTTACCCCATCCCGTGCTGAACCAGCAGGGAGGCGGCTGCTGTAGAGGGCTGGCGGGGGGAGCATCAGCTGGGGGGCGAGGGGGTCGGGGGGCAATCTCCGCTGGCTCCAGGATGTGTCAGTCTCAGGGGAGCTTTGCCCTCACAGCCGGCTCCAAACGGGGCTCCCTTTGGACCTTTGGTGGCTGCCAGAGCTGACTTGCCTGCGGCCCTCGCCTGAAGCATCCCTCCCGTGTGCAGAGCCGGGCGGTGGAGCCGCTCTGCGACACCCGGGGCGGGTTAGAAAGCACGGCTGGCGTAAAGCAGCCTGCGTTCGCCGGCCTGTGCCGCTGCGGCGGGGCCGTGCTGTGCCCTCGGCATAAGCAGCCCCACGGTGGGACACCAGTGAAATATCGAGTGCCCCGTGCTGTGCCCCCCCCCCCCGGGGGCTGCCGCTGCCCTGCGCTTCCATCCTGCGGGGAGGGCACGCAGGAGGGACCGGGCTTACCCCCGTTTAGCGTCCTGGCGATGCTCGGTGCCTCTTGTAGCTTGTCAGCCCCCCCGGACCCTCTGGGCTCTGCTCTCGTGCGAGGCGGGTCGGAGGAAGGAGCGTGCTGGGCTTAGTTCCTGATCTTATGCCACCCCTCCCGATGCCCTTCTTGTCCGCTCAGTGCCGCCCGCCGTATGCACGAACAGAATTAGCGCTGGGCTCAAGCGCTGACATCTGCGTCCCGGCCGAGAGCTCATCTGCCTTTTTGCAGCGCGGTGTTGAGCAGCGGGTGTCTGGCGCGGCGGCGGGACCTGCAGTCAGGCCGGCACACCGGCAGCGCTGCCCGCGGTTGGGCTCACCCAGCTGCAGACGCCGGTCGCCCGTGCGTGGGCGGCTGTGCGTGTCCCAGCCGTGGGGCAGAGCCTTGGCTGTCCTCTCCCCCTGTCCCCATCCCCGTGAGTTACAGAGCTGCTACCGTGGTGTCTGGCGGGGCGATCAAACCGGGTACCAGGCGGTGCGGTAACACCGGCCCTGGGGTGGCGCGGGGCGGAGGGCTGGGTAAGGACGCGGTGAGCTGCAGTTCAGCTGCTCACACCAGGGCGTGATGGAGAAAAACAGTCCAGAGCGATTTTTCAGTCTGACCCAGGTGTGCGCGTTAGCGTGCAAATGACACTGCCGCGTGCCGCGCCGCGGTGCTCGTCGTGCTGCGCTGGCGCACGCGTGCGCGGGGACGGGGAGGCTGGAGCGCCGCGGGTGGGGGTAAATCTTGAGACCTCGGTACAGCTCACTGCGGACCTGCTCGAACTCTGCCCGTGTCCTCGCAGCGCGGAGCGCCGAGTCTGGAGGTGCAGATCCCTCCCCGCGCACCCGCAGTGGGCTGTCGCGCCCCGGCTCAGCGAATATCTGTCTTCTGCGGGTTGGGGCACGGCAGCGAGCGGGGGGAGATTGCTGAACGCGGTGTGAGAGGGTGGCGAGGTGCGGGAGGAGAGCTCGTGCTGTCCTTGGCGGGCCAGGGATGAGTGCCGGCGTGAGTGTCGTCTCATCGCTGACCCCCTCAGCCCCCAGGGGTTTCGGTGACACGGACCCGGCGCTGCTGGGGCTGGCCCACGGCTGTGCATCCCCTGCCTGGAGCTGAGCGAAGATGCCGATGGGCGGTGTGTGGTGATCCGGCCGTGCCTGCAGTCCTGCGCAGCCAGGCTCCGGCGTGGCGCGTTTCGAGGAGCGCAGGACCAAGTCCCAGGGAGAGCTGCCTCGCTGGAGGGCATCCAGCCACGGGACCACCTGCAAGAGCGACCTGAGCTAAACCTTCTCCCACCCGCAAGGCCCTTCTCCTCGGGACAGTGCTTGCAGCTGGCAGACGGAGCCTTCAAGGCACGGCAGATTGCCCCGGTGCTCTCCTGCAAGCAAAGCAGAGCTGGCTAAGGGGGCTGGCTCACGTGGGAGACGTGTGGATGCTGCGGGGACGTCCGAGACAAACCTCCGGCTGCAGGGACAGGGCACGAGGCGGCCTGGAAACGGTTCCTCCTTGCAGAAAATCAGCGGGCGCTCAGACCTGGGGATGCCGTCGTGCCGGACGCACGGGGCGGGGATGCAGCAAGGGAAGTCTTTCTTTGCCGGCTCCATTCTTTCTGTCGCCGTCAGCGCCTCGGGGTCCTTTCTCCGATCCTTACCTCCAACAGGAATAAACACCTCAAAGACAAACCCAACTGCTCTGTGGTCGTGTGTTTTGTTTGCTTGTTCCTCCTGTTCGTTCCAGAACGTGCTCTGCCCTGATATGTCACTGGTGAGTGGGGTCGCTGGCCCGCGGCGGGGTGCAATGCTAGCGCTGGGGCTGCCTCCCCCTGCTTGGGCTGTCTCGCACGCGCCCCCGCCTGCTCCCCACGCCGCCCCCGCCAGCCCCCGCCTCAGCCCCCCACTTCTCTCTCCCCTGCAGGAGCGGCTGCAAGGTGAAGCAGTACGAGACGCAGTCCCTGGTCCTGGATGTTTGCGCTCAGGTACGGGGGGTCCGAGCCGGGAGGTGCCAGCTGGGCACGGGATGCTCGGAGGGCGGCGTGGGGCGAGCTGGGATGGGGCGAGCTGGGATGGGGCGAGCTGGGATGGGGCGAGCTGGGATGGGGCTGGCTGGGATGGCGCTGGTTGGGGCTGGCATGTGCCTGTGGCCGCCGAAGGGTCGGGTCTGCCCCGTGGGCAGTGCCTGGCGGGAAGGGAGGGAGGAGAGCTGTGCTTGGTGCTCACCCCGGGCTCAGCCTGTCCCTCCGGGGGGGTTCCTGGCCAGTGAAACCCTCTCCGTTTTCCAGGTGGTTCATTAGGAACCATGTGTGTGCGCTGTCTCAGCCCTGTCCCCAGCGTGGGCCAGGGCAAAGCACCGAGCTCTGCGGTCGGGTTAATGGATTTTGCTTGTTAATCACTTCTGTCCCCGGCACCATGTGTTTCCTTCTGCCAAAACCTGCCGCGGAGCTGGTGGGGCGCAGCTTGCCAGTGGATGCTATGCTAAGCTTCCCGTGCCTTCCACGGACTGTCCGGGCAGCCTGGTTGCCTGATCCCCATGGATTAGCTCAGTCCTGCTTAACCGCACGCCTTGATCCCGCAGGATGAAGGAGCGTTGATCTCAGAAATCCCAGATCTCACAAATCGGGATGGACATGCCACTGATGAGGAGAAGTTGGCCTCCACCACCTCCGCGCAGAAACCGGCCGGGCTGGAGAAGAAGGGTGAGCCAGAAGATGACCTGGAGTACTTCGAGTGCTCGAACGTTCCCGTGCCGGCAGCGAAGCATGGCACGGAGGCAGGTAAGGAGCGTCCCCGTGCCCCTGGCTCTGGAAACGCGCCGTGCATGCACCCAGGCAATCTCTACAGCCTCTGGCAATGAAGCGCTGCTGTTGAGGCATCACAGCTTTGTCGCCGTTTATTTACACTGACAGGGCTGAAGGCTGCCACAAGTTATAATGAAACCTCCTGTTGCTTATCTGCACTATTTCCATTATGGAAAAATCATGGCACGGGGTATCTTTAGACTCTCTCGGTACAGAGCACTCTCCCCGTGGCGCTGCGGCAGGACGTGGCTCGGGCCGGCGATGCTCCAGCCCATGGCTCGCGCTGGCAGTGCCCACCCGAAACCAGTGTCCACCAGTGAGCCGAGCCGAGGGCTGAGCCGAGCAGCCGCCCGCCGTGCAGCCGGGATGCTCCCGGTGTGCGCCCTGCCTGCCGGGCCGCGGGGAGCCCGGCACAAAGCCTGTGCCGCAGAGCAGCCGGGGCTCCGTGTCCCAGCACAGCAGCTGTGGTTGATGGAGAGCTCCATGTCGCTGCAGAAGACCTCCCGGTGGCATTCTGCTGTCAGTCTCCCATGTAATTAGCCTCTGTGACCAATCCATTAAAAAATAATTAAAAGCCAGGCAACATGACGTTTAATCAATAGGAAAGTTATAGGTGCAAGCAGGAGAAATTACCATGCGGAAGGTTCGCAGCTCCCCCTGTACGGGTGCCCATTAATCATTTCTCCTGAGAGCTGTGCAGAGCTGCAGGCTCTCGGGAGAGGGAAGCGGGCCTTTGTCTCTCGAGGGAGGAAAAATCTGATAGTCAGCGGAGAGGCTGGGAGCTTTTATTTATCGCTGCTCATCTCGGAGGGCCGGGCAGGGGCGCGCAGGCGCGGTGCTGGCTGCAGGGACGGTGCTGGGCGCTGTGACCAGGGCGCAGGGGTAGATGGGGGGAAACACCGGGAAATCTGCACTCACAAACATTACGTTGCCTCCGTCCTTTCCTAGCTGGGCTCTGGCAATACTTTCTCTCTTTGCCCGGTAAACACGTGAATAGCCAGTCAGGTCCGCCGGTGTTTGAGGGAGGTTCATAAATGATCTCCCACGGGATGTGAGATGGCGGGGTGTCCCGCGCGCTGCAGACAGGAGGAGACGGCTTTTCTCTTCTCTCCGCGGCAGTTAAGAATAGCAGGGGCCGTGTGGCGGCTCCTTGGCGGGCGCTGGGCTGGCGTGGGCTGAGGCTCCTGCTATTCCGAGTGCCCCGAGCAGCTGCGCTCCCCCCGAGGGACGCGTCCTGCCCGCGCCGGCCAGCAACGTGCAAGATGTGCTGCGCATCTCCATTCCTCCTCCTCGGCCCCCCGCCGTCCCTGGCAACGGCTGGTGTGGGTGGCAGCTGCGGGGACACGGGGCTGAACTGCCACCAGAGGGGAGTGTTGGTTTCCACTCAGGGAGTGCAGGAGGGGAGGCTGGCGGGGATGCAGGATGCGTCCTCCCCGCAAGGGCAGGAGCTGGGATAGGGATGCAGGATGTTATCTCCCTGCAAGGGCAGGAGCTGGGACAGGGATGCAGGATGCATCCTCCCTGCAAGGGCAGGAGCTGGGACAGGGATGCAGGATGTGTCCTCCCCGCAAGGGCAGGAGCTGGGACAGGGATGCAGGATGCATCCTCCCTGCAAGGGCAGGAACTGGGACAGGGATGCAGGATGTTGCCTCCCTGCAAGGGCAAGAGCAGGGGGCGAAGAAGCCTTTTGGGAGGGGAAGCTCAAGGGATGCAGAGACTCAGGGTACCCCTCTGCATCCCAGCAAATGTGCATGTGCCGCCAGGGTCTCGTTTCCAGTAGGTAAGATGCTGTATTTCCTTGTCTTTAGGCTTTGAAAAGGAGATCTCCAAGCAGATGGAAAAGGATGGGCCGGGCATCTTCCCTGTGAGTGCCTCTTGCTTCCTCCTCCCTCGCCCGCGGGGATGCTCAGCGCGGCGGTGCGGTGCTGAGCGGCGGTGCCGGCGTGGCGTGGGGCTGTGGGAGGCTGATCCTGCCCCGCCGTGCGGAGGGCTGGGGGGACACTGCAGCAAACCTTGCTGCGAATCCCAGAAGTGCTGCCAAAATCTCTCTGAAATGGGTTTCTTTTGGGAGCTAAAATTCTTGGAAGGCCCACGCAGGGACTGGATAAGTATCGCGGTGATTTCCCAGCTGGGCAGGAGGAGCCTGGCAGAGGACGGCTCCCCCCGGGTGGGCACTGCCGCTCGTGGGTGGGAGGGAGCGGTGCTGGGGCCGGAGCAGGGCCGGTGAGGCGCCAGAGCTGCAGCCGTGGGAGGGCAACGAGAGCAAACGCTGCGTTTGGCAGTGGCTGAATGACAGTGAGAGGGCAGAGGAGATCACGGGGTAGGGATGAGCCGCAGGACAGGGGCTGTGTCTCACGTGGAGGAGCCCAGGGCTGGCTCTGACGGCCGGATGGTGCCTGTGCCTTCTACAAGGGATCCTCAAACGCTGCTGTGGGGAAGGCAGCTGACAGCAGCGCCGGGGGGATTAATGAAAACAGCCCTGGCTCTGCAGCCGCCAGTGCCCCTGGCGCCCCGGCAGTGGCACATCTGCATGGGGACACCCCCGCTGTGCCCCGAGGAGCCATCGGAGTGGGTCCAAGACCCCTCTGCTGCAGGGGGACCCCCGTGCCAGCTCAGCCGCCCCTGACCAAAGCTGCTCGAGGTGGCAAGCAGATGACAATGAGATTAGCAACATCAGCAAAATTAGCTTCTCTGAGACAGATTTAACTGTGCTAAGCCCCACAAGGACGTTAGGCAAAGTGAACCTTTTGTTTGGTGCTGGGGTGAGCGTGGGCAGACCCTGCTCCTGCGGACAAGCCGGGGTCATCCCAAAAACCGCTGCCTGGGAGGGTTTGCCATGGGGCAGGCGGTGGGCAGAGGTACTTGCAGGTGTCCCGGTGCGCGCCTGCTTTTGGGAGATGCTGTGGGGGGCTGCTGCCGAAACCACAGGGCTGAACCTCCCCAGTGCTGGGCTGCCCGGACCCAAACCTGCACCCGGGGGTGGCCTCTGCCACCGGCCGTCGCTTGCCCGCAGCTCCGGGCGGCAGAGCTGTGAGAGCCCGTGAAGGGCTCGGTTGTGCTTGAACCTGGGCAGCAGTCAACGCGCAGGGGAGGAGGAGGGGGGGAGAGAAGTGCTTAAGTGCTCTGGTTTCCAAAACACAGCGAAAGCGGGCGGGCCGCCTCCGAAGCGCTTCTCTATTTATGGCCTGGCAGCCGGTTCCCAAGGAGATGGCTGCTCAGGGCTGTCGCTTCGGCTGGGATGATAAAAGGAGGAACAGGCGGCAGCGGCGTAAGCCTCAGTTTGAAGGAATGCTTTTCTGGAGGCCTTTCAGGCTGCAGGACCCCCCCGAGGGAAGGGATGGGGCCAGCACGCAGGCAGGACGGGGCTGAGCTCTCCCCCCAGTTTGGTCCCCGTGGCTGCAGCGCTGGTGGGGAGGAGCTGTGCTCTGCGGGGGGGAAAGCAGTGAGCGATGGGGGTACCCCCACCTCGGCCCTCCTAACGGAACCGGGAGGGTGCCGGGAGCCCTGCGTGAGCGTCTCCCATGTCGGAGCTCTCCGGGAGAGCTGGGCATGGTGGGATGAGTGGGGCTGTCAGAGCTGGGTCATCCGGACCCTGCTCGGCCGGGAGGTGCAGCCTGCTCCCCCCGCAGCTCGCCCTTGCGCATTCGGGGCGATCAGCGAAGCCCAGAAAATGTCCCTGCAGCTGCTGGCAGCAATTTGGGTGCCTCGGCTGCAGTGACATCCCCACCTGACCGGGAGGCGATGGGGACAGGCGACCCGGGCCCTCGCAGACCCCCGGTGGGCGGCTCGCAGTCCGCAAAGATCCTCCGGGCTGGAGACAGTTTAAAACCAACCACGGGGAGAGTGAAGGGCTGGCACGGGTGAGCGCATCTCTGCTCAGAGCTGGGTCTCCTCCTTCTGCAGTGGGCCCCTACTCTGTCTCCCCGCTGGGATGCTGCTTCCCCGGCGCAGCCCCAGCTCCCGGCCGGGCACTGGGCAGAAACTGCACAAAAAGCCCCATAGGGGCTCTGCCGGGGGTCTGATGCTGCGCCCCGAGCTGTCGGGGGGCGCCGGCGGGGAGCTTCGGTGCCAGAACAGAGGGTGATAAAACGGGGGAGAGCACCCCGGACGGGAGGAGCGGGGTGAGAAGAAAACCCCCGCGGCATCCCAGCTGGGTGACTCCCCCCAGGGCAACCCCGGGCTGTGCTTCACGGACAGAGCCCCCCCGGCTGTCACCAGCGTGAGCAGGAGCGAGAGTCCCCTGGACGGCATCTGCCTCAGTGAATCCGAGAAGACGGCCGTGCTCACGCTCATCAGAGAGGAGGTAACGGCCGGGGACCCCCTCCTCCCGCCCCGGGGCTGCCCCTCGCTGCGCCCCATCCCGGCGGCTGCTGTGGGGACAGCTCTGCTCCGCCGGGGCGGCTCTGATCCCCCGCGCGTGGCAGGCGTGGGGCAGCGAGGGAAACCTCCCAGAGCGCGTCCCAAGGCTCCCGTGTTTGCCTCAACCTAGATAATCACAAAGGAGATCGAAGCAAACGCGTGGAAGAAGAAATACGAAGAGAGCCGCCAGGAAGTCTTAGAGATGAGGTAAGAGCCTTCTCCCCGCGCGTTCGCCTGCGCGGTGCGGTGCTGCGCTCCCCCTCGGGGGTGGGTTAGCGGGGCCGCGATGGGCTGATACGGCTCGGCATCGCCAGGGTGGGACATGTTAGCAGGCGTTTTCTCTTTGTGCTTGTGCTGCGTTGAGCCTGCTGGTTCCTTTGCTGCAGGAATAAAGCCCCATTAGCTGCGCTGGCGCGAGCGGCCGCAGCTGAGGGCGGCGTTAGGGTAGAGCAGCGCCGATGGGCATGGCAGCGCCGACAGCCGGGGCTCTGCTGCTCGGGCTGCCCCGGGGGCTGGCGAAGGGGCGGCAGGGCAGCTTGCTGGCAGCACGTCTGCAAAACATGACTGACTCTTACCTGCTTTTTTTTTTTTTCTCCTTTCCTTCTAGGAAAATCGTGGCGGAGTATGAGAAGACCATTGCCCAGATGATAGGTAAGGCGCCGTGGCCCGGCCGGGCGTGCGGGGCGGGGAGGTGGCTGCCCCAGCCGTCCCCGCTCAGCTGCCGTGGCCCCGCTGCTTATTCTCCATCACAGAGGATGAGCAGAGGACGAACATGACGTCTCAGAAGAATCTGCAGCAGCTCACGATGGAAAAGGACCAGGCTCTGGCAGACCTAAACTCGGTGGAGAGGTCCCTGTCGGATCTCTTCAGGAGATACGAGAACCTGAAGGGCGTCCTAGAAGGCTTTAAGAAGGTCCTTACCTTGGTCTCCTCTTTCTCCCTTCAGCCCTGGTCGCTGGACGCGGCGTTCCCGTGCAGCATTGCCCCCACTTTGTCCCCTGCTGCAGCCCCGTGGCTCTCCCATCCCACGCGGTGCGGCTTCGAATGCCCCGGCCCCTGCTCGGGGGACTGCTGGCTCGCGTTCCTCTGCCTGTGCTCCGATAAATGAGCAAAGAGTCAGTCAAATGCCAGGGGAAGGCAGTGCAGGCAGCCGGGCTCTCCGGGGAACCGGCTCTTCTCCGCACGCCTCCCCGGCGCTCTCCTGCTGAGCTGCCGGCAGCGGAGCATCGTGCCCTGGGCAGAGCCGCAGCCGTGCCCCGAGACGCTGCCTCCGGCTGCGCGCCGTTTTGCCACACTCCGTAAGGGGCTGCAGCGTAAGGGAGAAGCTGGTTCTGTGTAAAGCCTTTTCCTTTTACACTCAGAACAGTATATATCGTCCCATCAGAGCAACATCTCTGTGCTCAGTCCCAATGCAGATGGATGTACTTTTTTTTTCCCAGAATGAAGAAGCGCTGAAGAAGTGTGCTCAAGATTACTTAACCCGGGTCAAGCAAGAAGAGCAGCGGTATCAGGCCCTCAAAGTCCACGCAGAAGAAAAATTAGACAAGTAAGGTTATGCACGAGATTGCTGGGTGTGCTGAGGAGCCTGCTGGGTGCTTAAAGACCTTGCAGGGCAGCGTCTCCGTTTGGCTTTCCCGAGGTTGGAGGGCTTATTGATGTGAGAAGCTGCCTTTTCCAACCCCAGGCTCATGGCTGTAAGTAAGCCAGCACAAATCCCCGAATGGTTTCTCTGCTCTCTGCGTAGTTTATTTTTGATGGAGAAACTGGGGTTCACGGTCTATTTGCAGTCACTTAGCGAGTTCCCACGTTCCAGAGGGCTCGTGTCTGTGGTGCGTGAAGGGGTCGCGCGGGTATCGAGGCTCAGCTCACCAACACGCAGTAGCCCCGAGTGAAGTGGGTTTAGCTTCGCTCTGAGAAAGCAGAGTTTCCGCGCAGGAGTTTGGAGGAGCTGAACTAATCCAGTTTCGTGTAGGTTTTCCATGTGGGAAAACCACCTCTGATGCATCCAGGCAAGCAGGAGCCGGGCTCTGCCGGTGCTGCGTGGCCTAACGTTGTGCCGCGGTGCTCCTGCCTGTGCCCAAGGACGTGACCGCCGTCCCCTTCTCCCCAAACCCCACTGCAGAGCCAACGAGGAGATCGCCCAGGTGCGCATGAAGGCCAAAGCGGAGAGCGCAGCGCTGCACGCGGGGCTGCGCAAGGAGCAGATGAAGGTGGAGTCCCTGGAGAGAGCCCTCCAGCAGAAGGTGAGGCGCCCGCCCGCCCTCCTCGCTGCGCGCCGCCCTGGCTTGGCTCTGCGTTTCCGTTTTGCTGCCCTGAGCATCCCGTTGGTGCTGGACGCGTCCTTCAGATTTTCGGCCCAGAAAGCGTTTTGTGTTTTAGGTTTTTGGGGTATTTTTTTGTTTGCATGTTTTGTTTGTGTTTTGTGGTGGGGTTTTTTTTTTTGTTTTTTTTATTTAAACGTACAGCTGCGTCTCCTCGCAAGGCGGGAGCAGCCATGCTCGGGCAGTGGCGCGGCTGCAGGCTCAGGGCTGGCACGCGTTTGGCTGCCCGCTTGCCCCGGTGTGCCCGCTAGCAGCCGCGTGGGCTGAGCGGAGCGGGGTGGGCTGCGCCCGCGGGGCTCTGCGCCGCACCGGGGTCTGTCGGCGACGGAGGGGTGAGCCCGGGGGTCCCCGCGGCACGTGGGTGATGCGCAGAGGGGCTTTCGCAGGGACGGGCGTAGGAACCAGCTGCCCCTTCCTGCGCCGGCTCGGTAGCAGATGGACCCGGGCGTTATCCCCCATCCGTGCCACTGCGGGGGTCCTCAAGGTCTGCTTTTCTTCCAGAACCAGGAGATTGAGGAGCTGACCAAGATCTGCGACGAGCTGATAGCCAAGCTGGGAAAGACGGACTGAGTCTCGCCGCCCCTCGTCCAGCACTCTGCACTTGGCCGCTTTTCTCCTAACGTCGAGCACCTTGCCTTATCACCCCGGCACCCCCCAGCAGAGAAGCACACGCGCCCAGCTCCTGCTCCGCGTGGCTGCCGGGCCCCACGCTGTCCCCACGCAGAGCCGGTCCCCCGCGCTGTCCCTGCCTCTGTTTCCCCAGGGCTCTGGGGCTGGGTTCCCTGCGGCCGGGCTGGGCGCGCGTGTCCCTCCCGGGGTCTGCACGGGGGCCACCTCTTAGCCGGGAGGTGACACCCCGGGCTCTGTCCCCCTTGGCCGGGCTGGGTCTCGTTGTGCCCCTCCACACGCTGTCGCTCACCGTCCCCATGTGCTCAGCTGCGCGGGCTCGGCCGCGTGGTGGCTCCTGCCCCGCGCCGTGGGGGCTGCCGCGGTTGGAGCCGCTGGCTCTTGCGCTGGGGAAGGGGACGTGGGTGCACAGCAAAGGGGCTCGGGGACCCCAGCCACCCGCCACGGGTGGTTTGGGGCCACCAGCGTGGATCCCCCGGCTGAAGCAGCCTCCCAGTAGATCGATCGGTTTTGGGAGAGGCGGCGGGATTCAAGGGGCTGGTCCCAGTCTCTGGTACGTGGGTGAAACACAGCACAGCGCGTCCTCGTCCCTGGCCGTGCCAGCCTCGGTGCAAGGAACCCCACGGCCCTGCATTCGTGCACTTTATTAGCATTTATGAGCACTCCGGCTCTCTGCTCACTTCTTCCACTGGGGCACAGTGCTGCTGCACGCCTCCTTCCCCGGCGGCGCGGCCGCGGCCACGTAACCCACAGTAACCGACAGCCTCTCAGAGGAGAGCCCGGCTGAGGGGAGGGCAGGGGGCTTCTGCGCCAGGAGGTGTTTGGGAACCGGGGGAGATGTTGGTCCTGGAGAGCGGGGATTTGTCCGTCTGTCCTCCCCGTGGCCACCCTGGCACCTCCCGAGGCTCGTTAACGCAGGGTTTCCAGTCCGCTTTCAGTGGCGCAAAGCCAAGCCCCTTGCTGTCGGCTCCCCACGCCGCGGTGAGGTTAGTTCCCCACTTTGGGTGTTGCAGGAGGAAGGAAGCGAACCCTGAGCTGCTTCACGATTCTGCTGACTTAAGGCTCTTTTCCCCAGTCAGTGCAGAAGGGTGAGGAGGAGTGCGGTACTGCCCCGGGTCTTGTGCTGCTGTCAAAAACGCCCTTACAGCGCTGAATCTTGAGAGAACCGGACAAAAGCCAGCCTTTACAGGCAAGGGCAGATCCAGGCAGCAGTAAAATACACTTTGAAATCTGTCTGGATGCAGCCCAAAATCCGGCTCTCCACGCGGGCGGGCTGCCCGCTCTCTTTTAGAGGTGTTTACTTTTCTGGGCACGCCGAGCAGAACTGCTGAGGTTGCCTTTGCTCTGTGCCGGGGCCCGGGGGGCTCCGGGGTGAGGCGGTGTGTTAAAACCCGTGTGTGGGTCCCGCGGGTGCCCTCCTGCTCTTGCCGTTGGGTGAGCCAGCCTCGGCGCGCTGAGCCTCTGCCGCTGTGCAGTGCCGCCTTTTCCCGGCTGCGGTGCCCCGGGCGCAGCACTCGGCATCCGTGCGCGGTAACCAGTGGTGTGCCCGTGCCGTGGGGCTGGGGGCGCCGTGGGGCTGGGGGCACCGTGGGGCCGGGGGCGCCGTGGGGCTGGGGGCGCCGTGGGGCTGGGGGCGCCGTGGGGCTGGGGGCACCGTGGGGCCGGGGGCGCCGTGGGGCTGGGGGTGCCTCCCCTCGGGGTCGGTGCAGAACCCTCCGGTCCTGCAGGAGGCAGATGGATGGGCTCGGGCAGTAGCTGCAGTGGGGGAGGATTCTCTGCTCTCGCCGTGGACGGGTGGTTGTAAAGCGTCACATAAGGGGAATATTCGCTGTTTGGACTGTTTCCTACCCAGCCTATCTCGGACTTTCGAAAACCTTTTTGCTGCTACCTTTTTGTAAAAGAATCGAGCTGTTTTCCTTCTATTTTCTAATTCCCTGTGTTGAGCATGCAGTGCGAACATCGGTTTAAACCAGAGCCATGCACCTGATATATATTTTATTAGTTGTATTATGTATAGAGAGAATTTATTATACACTTAAGCAGACAAAGATGCCAGCAGCCTGCCCTAGCACGCAGAGTCCAGGCCGGTTCACCGTGCTCCCAGTTATCCCAGTGAACGGGCCGGTTGCTGTGCAGTGGGGAAGCCGATGGCTGATACTGCTCGGAGCAGTGCGCCCGTGGCTGCGCGCTGAACCGGCATCCCTTTGCACAGCTGACAGAAAGGAAAAACTTTTTTTTTCCCCATTTTTTTTTTTCCCTTTTCTTTTCCTTTATCCTCCCCTTTTTTTTCCCCTGGTAGAAAAGCCTCTGTCGGGTGACCTACAAGGACTATTTCTTTTTGGGGAGCCCCAGTGCCAGCCCCAGCCCGCTGGAGCGTGGCTCCCCTTCCCTCCATTCGATCCGCGTTTGGGTTATGCAGACCAGCGCCGCTCTCCGCCTCTCCTCATTTGTGTCCCGCTCCAGAAGAGCTTTCCTGCCCGGCCGCGAGTGCGCCGGCCCCGGCGGCGGCGAGCTGGGCCTCGCAGGGTGGTGGTGGCAGCGGGGACCCCCAGGAGGTGCTGCCCCTTTGCACCTTCTGAGGGTCCGTGCGGTTAAATTAAATCCCCTGAGAGCCAGGGGTTCCTTGGGGAGTTGGGTTTCTCTCTTTGCCACCCTTCAGAAATCGCAGGGAGCCGGTCACCGGGGCAGCGTGGCACAAGCGCGTGCAGCTCGTAAAAAGTCGATTTGGGGCTAGTTTTTGGTTTGGCGCACGGGTTCGCTCGCTGTCGTGCTTGTCGCAACGCCCGAGGTCCAAAGCGCAGGAGGCAGGTCTGGGCAGGGACCGCGCGTGGTGGCAGCCCTCAGCCTCGTCCCCTGCGCGGGGACACGCTGCCCGTACACGGGGTGTCCCTGCCCCGCTCCAGTGCGGGTGTTCGCTTTGCCCGAGGGGACGACATTCGGTGTCTGTGGCCGCTGTGGCCAGCGGGGACGACGGGGCCCTGCCTGCGCCAGGTTTGCTGGGTCAGGGGCCAGCTGGGAGGAGCACAGCGAGCGGCTCGGGGCATGGGGCTCGCTGGGAGCCTGACCTGAGCGCCTTTGGGGTTGGTCGGTCTCAGGGGGGGGTTGTTCTGGCCGCAGAGGTGGCAGATGATTGCAGAAGCTGTGGTTTCCCCGCTCTCGGCACTGACCCGGCACCTCAGCCCGCGTACCGCACAGCCGACGCCGCAGCCACCCCTCTTGGGCACGGAGGAGCCAGTCCAAGGCCAGGCTGGCTGCGGAGAGCGGCTCCCGCGGCAGTAATCCGCTCCGGCAGCCTCCTCTCCTCCCCGTCTCTGCTCCCTGGCGTCGCCCGCGTTCGCTGCCTCTCCCACCCCAGTGCCGTTGCGTTCGCGTGCCTGTCCGCATGCACTTCCAGTCTGGGCAAAGAAGATTCCTAAGGAATGATTTATTAACTATAATATGGTTATAGTTACATATATATAAATATATATATAATGGTTATAGCTCTATATAATAGACGGCGTGTGTTTGTAACTGTAAAGGGGCAGGGCTGTCGCATCCCGCGTGCCACTCTGCGGCGTGCGGAGCGGCGGCAGCGCTGCGCCCGGGCTGGCTCAGCCCCGGAGCTCCGGATCAGCGCGGTTACAGCGGCACGACGCCGGCGCTTGCCAACCGACGGCACCGGGCAGAGCGGGAGCCGCAGGAGGGGTGCGCAGCCGCTCCCTCGCACGTCTCGCGCAGACACGGGCACTTGAACGCCGCCCCTGTTCCTGCCGAGGTGTGTAACCAGCGCCGGGCACTGGCAGACAGGCGCACGTCGGGACCACAGCCTGGGTGTGTTTGTCGTCGTTTTTCTTGCAGTAGAATTTAAATATCCCTTTCTGAGGGTGGCGGGCGCCTGCCCCCGCGCCACTGGTGTTGCTGTTCGCAAGTGTGCATTTGCCAGCAGGTTTCTGTCCACTATGAAGTGCCAACGAGTCACCGCCCTGACTGCAAACCGCTGTCCCCGTCCCCCCCCGCCCCCGGTGGCAGGACCTTTCTCTGCGTTGACTACTACCCCCATCGCGTTGTACCATGTATGTAACTGCCATCGCCATCAATTTTATATGTACAATAATTTCTCTTTTATATGTCAGGTAAATATTTGTAAGAGTTATACTCACACAAATGAGATTATAATAATGATTACTAATATATTTTTTCCGTGTTTCATTGCCTGAATAAAAATTGTGTTTATCACTCTTGAAACCTGTCTTGCTGTTTGTAAGGTCGGTGATGGGGTTTTGGAGAAGTTGCCGTGGTCTTCCAGGATGGGCCATATTCTGCCTCATTTTTACTAAAGTGGTTTGCGATGCAGTTGGTTTCAAAGCAGCATGGTTGGCGCCTGTTCCTGAAATCGGCATTCAGAAACGCTGAAATTCAGACCTGAGACAACTTTGGTGCCCCCTCGACTCCTCCCACACCACAGCAATGGTCCCGGCAGATTCTGCTGACCCGCGGTGCAGCCGCCGGGGAGCTCGGCCAGGAGGGAGCACCGAGGTATTAGGTGGTGGGACTTGGCTTAATCCCCGCACTGACCCTGATACCTTCCGTGGCGTTGGGTAAATCCCTCTGCAAGGACGGCGCCCATCCCGCCCAGCTGAGGGCTGGGGAGTAGGTGAGCGTGGGGACGGCTCCACTGGGCTCCCAGCCCCATTACCGGTTTTCGGGTGTTCTCTCGCGCTTCTCTTCTGGTGGGTTGGAACCTTTGGAGGGTTTTTCCCCAACGCGGCTGCTGCAAACAGCGAGAAAAGGGGTTATCCTCTGGATGGAGCAGGTGGGCTTGGACAAGACCTTTGAAAGCCACCCAAGGTAATGTGGCCGGAGATGGAGCGGGCTGCCAAAGCAGGCGCCGGCAGGACACGGAGCAGAGCCCAGCCCAACAAGCGTGGGAAGGTCCAGCCACCTCCACCAGCACTGGGCCAGTTCTCTGCCCTGCTCGCACACCCCAGACCAGCCCGTGCCCTTGGGGAGCCGCGTCCCGTCCTCCCCTGCTAAGATGGCATTAGCCAGGGGCTGCAGTAAGTGTGTTATCCCCAGCGCGGGGATCCAATCACCCAAGCAGATTAGCTGTAAGACCTTAAGACAAAACAGAGGCTACGCACCCCGTGTTGCACACTGCTGAAAATGTCCGCCCTGAAGACCCTCCTGGCCCTGGCCATCATCACGTCCCTGGCCGGAGAAAGTAAGTGTCCCGCAGCTCGAGGCAGAGCTAGGCGGGGAAAATCGCTGTAGCCGCTCTCCCGCTTGCTGCCGCCCGTCCCCGCTGCCCGCCCGCAGGCTTGCGTGCGCCCGCTGCGCTCCCGCCACATCCTGCTCCCACCCCTGCAGAACAACGGCCCTTTGGGGGGACGGTGGCTCTCTCCTCCTAGGAGCACCCAGAGCAGCACGTTGCCCCTCTCGCTGCCGCTTGCCTGAAGCGCAGGGCTGGGTGCCCAGGGGGACCGCGGAGCCGCCCGGTCTCCACCTCTGACCGAGCCGAGGAGGCACCTGAGCCGAAGAGCGGCCACTCCTCATCGCGGGAGCCGCATTTCCCGGCTAAAACTTGGTTCCTCAAAGGCAGAATCACAGAAAGCCATCCTAAAAGGCGGGAAGGTGGTTGTGCTGCTCAGCAATGCCGTGACACGGGGTCGGGTCGGGACGGTTTCGGGGTCTTTGCACCAAGGGAAGGTGGACCCCAAACTGTTTTTAGCTGATGGTAGATGGAAGGCTGTACCGTGCTGCAGAGAACCACAATGGAGAAGCACGAGCCAAGCGAGCCCGCTGTGGAAGTCGGGGTCAGTGGGGGCTAATGGCAGGCGTTTACTGGCATTGGGCCCCATGAAATCCCAGTTTCCCTGAGACACTGGTCGTCTCCTTTCCCACGAGCTGAAGGTGGGAGCCGTGGCCTCCCGCAAGATCCGCTCTGCAGAGCGGGATCCGGGCCCCGCTTCCACGAGAGGGCTCCGCTCAGCCGGCAAAGCGCGTACAAACCTCTCTCCCGGCATCAGTGGTGATTTAACCATCACCATCCAAACCAAACACTCATCAGTTCAGGCGAGAGCAGGATCGTCACGTTTGGGGTTTTGTTTTTTTTTTTTTTTTGAGGGGGGTGCTTTGTCTGCAGATACTTAAAACAGAGCTGTTATTTAAAGTCTCTTACTGTCATAAAATGATAATGAGGCTTTCGCATTGGCTCAGCCTGTTCCTAAATTGAGCAGGGACCTCTGGCAGTCGTGCATTTTCCTCTCCGAAAGGGTCAAACAGCTCTTACACCTATCACCAGCGCTGACGCACAGCGTGCGGGCGGAGGCGAGGGGCTGGTGAGTATCTGACGTGCCCGTGGCCTCCTTTGAGGACAATTCGGAGATGACTCGTCCTTCCCGACACACGCGCCTGCCCGGCGCTCTGCTGCCCGGCACTGCACGTGTCCCCCCAGCAGTGCCTTTGGGGTGCGCTTTCTGAGGCAAACACTGCGTGGGGGAACTGCTGCGGTTTAGAGACGCACAAACGCACAAACCCCACTTCCACGGGTTAGCTGAATCCCCCCTTCTCCCCCCAAAATGCTCGTTGAAATGAAATTTGCCACGAGAAGACAAGGATACAGAGTATTTTTATGTCCACCTATTTTTACTGTAAAGGGAGTTACAGGACTCAGTTTCCCAAAGTTTTTGCCGAGCAAGGGCTCGGAAGAGCTAAGCCCGCCCAGTTCAGCTCGCATCACTTCGAGTCACACTTGGAAGAGTTTTGCATCAATTTTGTGACCAGGAGAGACCCCCACCCCGAAGGCTGCTGCGTGCCGTGGCTGTGCCGGGTCCCAAGCTGCGGGGCTCTGCCCGGCGCCACCCCTCGCCCGTGACTCCCTGCCGCTGCGCTGGGGGTCACCAGTGGCTGTGGAGACCCACAGACTGCAAAGGGTGCTCGGGGCTCCGGCACGGCGCATCGCCGCCGCTCTCACTCCTCCTCCTCCTCCCCGTCTTCACGCAGGTAAAGCGCTGAAATGCCACAAATGCGTGGCCTCCAACGAGAACGACTGCAACAAGCAGGGCTCCCACAGCTGCCCCCAGTACGCCGACGCCTGCTCCACCATCACCGCACCGAGTGAGTCCCTTCCTGGGGGGACCGGGCGTGCTGGGGGACTGGAGGGGCTGCGGGGAGGACAAGAGGTGCTGGGGGGGACCGGAGGGGTTGGAGGGGAAACAGAGGTGCTGGGGGGACCGGGGGGGGTGGGAGGGGATCAGAGATGCTGGGGGGGACTGGGGGGCATCAGAGATGCTGGGGGGGGGGGGGGCTGGATGGGGACCAGAGGTGCTGGGGGACCAGCGGGTGAGGAGAAGCGGAGGACCTGCTGGGGCAGACTGGGAGCTGGATTCCTCTGGGCCCCGTGAAGCAGGGATGAGCCACTTGGGTTTTTCCAAGTTTTTCAGTCCTCAGAAACGTGCTTTCGGTCTGAGGGCACCCACAGCCCTTTCCTGGCACAAGGAAAGTCCTTCTCTGTGGCATGCTGCTGCCGCCCGCCAGAAATACTCCGCCACCCTCAGTGCAACCTTGCGGCTGCAGGGCAGCAGCGCGGCCGGCCAGACGGACGGAGATGGTTCCCCAAACCAACCCTCCCCGGGTCCGCTCCATAGCCTGGGCTATACGGATTGTCACGCACAGCTATAACTATGTGGTCCCTGCTTCACAGCGGGGCTGAGCGGTGTCCTGTGCGGTGACCTGGAGTGGTGTGACCGTGGGGACATCCCTCGGCCACCAGACCGCTGCCCGGCTGCCCCGTGGGCAGGTGGGAGACCCTTTTATTGACATCCGCAACGCAACGTGCTGGGACACGGCTCTGCTTCCCACCTCAGCGGGGGAGGATTGAAGCCCCCCCATGCCCGGCAGCGCCTGACCCCCCATGTTGCCTGTGCCTTTCCTTGCAGACAGCGTCATTAAATCCTGCTCCTACAAGTCCTTCTGCGACCAGGCGCGCCGCGGCGGCTCCGGCGGGGCCAGCCTGCAATGCTGCTTCAGCGACAACTGCAACGGGCCACCGCAGGGCTCGCGGAACGGCGGGGGGGGCCCGGCCACTGCACCTGCCCAGCCTGCTGGCCGCCGCGCTGGCGGGGAAGCTGCTGCTGAGCTGGCTGTGAGGGCCGCGGGCGAGGGGCGGCCGGCCCGGCGTAGCTGCTTGCTGCAATAGCCTAGGGAGGCGCGCAGGTCGGCGGCCGGCGGCTTTGCTCTCGGCTTGAAAGCGCGGACGAGGCCGCGCCGCCGTCAGACAAATAAACGCTGCAGTTGAAAATCGCGTTCCCAGCCGCTGCCTCTCATTTGCGGGAAAAGCGTAACCTCGCGAGAGAGCGGCCCGAGCCAAACTGGTTTGCCGCCCCGGTGCTGCCTGTGGGAATGGGGGCTCGTCCCAGTGCAGCCACCCTGGGAGGTTTCGCCGTGCCGAGCCCGGGGGGGGCCCAAGGCAGAGCCCTCCTCCCAGCACGCTGCCCGGCAGAGGTGATTTTGGGGTGCTTTGTGCTAACTCGAGATTCACAGCAGCGGGGAGCAGTTTCTCTCCTCCTGTGGCTGCAAAGACATGGGCCTGGACACACCGTAAACGTATTTGGTGTGAAATATCGGCAGAGCCTGTTCGGTGCAGGTCCTTGCGCCGCTTGGCAGAAGGAAACCGGTCATTGGGACATCCATCGCTCCGCAGCGAGCTCGGGACACACCGCACAAGGCGGGGGGGGGGGGGGGGGCGTTTATCCCCAGACCCACAGCGCTGCACGTCTGCAGCCGCAGAGGGATCCGACTTGCAGGTGACTGATTCATCCCCTGGCTGCTCCCACCCCCCGGGAGAGTTTGCTTTCCCTCCGTCCGCCACACTGTCCCTTTGAACCCCTCATGACGGGGTCTGTCCCGCAGGTGCGCAGTGTTCCCCCCCCTGCTCAGGTGTGGCTGCACGCAGAAATCCTCCTGCAACCCAGAGCCCCCCTTTGGGCTGCTCTGATGCAGGCGGGGGGGTTCGCCCAGGAGGTTTTGCAGTCTAAGGAGAAGAAAAGCAGCGCCCGGTTGGGGTAAGGGGGAGATGAAACGAGCGTGGGGGCGCTGGGGAGGGTGCAGGACACGGGGGACTCCGGCAGAGCTGCCGCGTGGGGAACTGGGCCGCTGCGTGCTGGGATAAGGCCAAAGCTCCCGGGGGTGGTGGAGCGCAGCCGGCGCCCGATGGCCCAGCGGGACCCAGCGCCAGGCGGCGGGCAAACAAACCGCTTCCCTTGGCTCTCTTCAGTGCGTGATGCTTGCGAATGTGAAAGCGTCTGCGCTGAGCCAAGCAAAGCTGGCGCTGCGCTTGCTGCGGGGACAGACGGAGTGTGGGGGAAAGCCCAAGGAGCGAGCGGCCGGGCATGGGGAGGCTCCTCTCCCCCCGCGCTGCTCGGTGCTCGCTGGGCAGCAGCGGTTTGGGGCTGTCCTGTGCACGGGGGTTCCTCAGGGCAGCGGGGTCCCAGTGACTCCTGCTGGCGCCATGGTTTGCAGAGGGGAGCGCTGGCGTGGGGCTTGCTCTGTGCTCCAGGACCGCTGGCGTTCGCGGAGTGTAAAGCTCTGCTAGAGAGACCCCCCGGGAGCGCCTGGTGCTGCTTTGTTTTGTGAGGAGAACCGTAAAAGTGAATGAACGAGAATGAGGAGGAAAGGAAAGGGAAGGATGAAGGGAGGACACAGAAGGATGGCCGGGAGCGTGGAGAGGAGAGTGGGAATTTGACCGCGAGGAAGGTAACGCAGGGCAATGCAGCGCACTGCTGACCGAAAGCCCGGCCGCTGCCCCTCCGGCGGAGCAACCTGCTGGGAGTTTCCCTTAGTCATAACACAAGAAAAAAGGGAACAGGTACTGAAACCGAAAAGAGCAAGTATGAACAGAACAAAAAAAAATAATTCAGCATGCTCAGATCCAGTAGTGGAAGTCCCTGCTGAGGGATGCGACCGAAACAGCGACCGCGGTGAGTGCCAGAAGTCCTGGAGAACGTAGGTATCGTCTTGTGAGGGTTACCACCAAGCAGGAGGGATGCTCGGCTGCTGCCACTAGAGGGGAGACATCCCAAAAGCAGATTGTTCTGTGTCTGCTGCGGGCCCTGCTCCTTGCCCTGGGTACAGGAGGGATGTCTTCCTGCGGGGGACCATGGATGCTGGTGGGACCCCCAAAGGCCACGGGGCACAGACGTGCCCTGCCCTGCGCATCCTCTCGGGGCCCTGCGTCTGCTGACGGGGTGTCTCCGCGAGCTCAATGGGCTGCTCGTACCCGCAGACAGGCCACGGCAGCAAAATACATTGGAAAAAACTACAGGAGGAGAAGTGCAGGGCGCTCTGAGTGAAGGAAGAGCAGCAGTGTGAGCAGCTGCCATGTGACCGTGCCCGTAGGGAACAGAGCTGCCTCAGATCCAGGCCCTGGTGCGAGTCACAAGGTCTGCAAGAGATGCCCCGCTGTAAAAATACTCTGTGGAACAGTTTAGTCCGTGCAAAGCGGGCAGGGATGGGGAGGCGGGGAAGACGGGGGTTGGCAGGGCAGGGCGAGAGCCGCAGCGAGCAATGCCGGGAGGCGGGCATGCGGCGAGCCGCGGGACGCAGAGGACGCGCGTGGGCCGGAGGAGGGTGGCGGGTGGGTGTGGGTGAGGCCGTGCCGCGTCCTGGCCCTGCAGCTTGCCTCTGCCGCGAGACCTGCGTCTCGGCGCGCGGGGTGGCACGGAGCCTGTTCAGCACCGGCGCAAACGCGGGTTATAGAGGGGAAGCGCTGCGGCGGCTGGTGGGTGTCCACCCCTGAGATGTCCGGAGCTCGCCTGGACATGGTCCTGCTCTCACCCTGTGGAGCAGCCAGCCCTGCTTTGAGGCAGGAAAGCTGCTCTTCCAACCTCGTTTTCTCTGTGGTTGTTTGCCTTTTTTTTTTTTTTTTTTTAAATTTACTCTAAGTATAACCCAGTTGCTGTGGTCTTCATTTCCATAACTGGTGCTTGTTCATGCTTCAGGTTTTGGTTCCCTTATAGCACCTTCAAAATTTCTACACCAAGTGCTCGGCACTTCCAGGCTCTGGCTCCAGCGGCGTTTGCAGCTGGGTGAGGGTGGGCGTTAGGGTCTGTGGCCGCCCGTGTGCGTGGGGACACGGGCAGTGCCGGCAATAATGCTCCGGGAGCGTTGGCAGGAGCAGGCGCGGAGGGAGGTCATCGCTGCTTTTCTCCTGATGTAATTAATAAACGATGCGGTTTGGGCTGCAGCTTCTGGCAGGGCGTGGGGCTGGACTGTCCCCCAACGGGGAAACTGTGGAGGGATGAGAGCGGGGAGGGAAGCCGCTCCTCCGGCATGTGGCTGCGGTCGGCTGGCAGCAGCGAGGAGAGCAGCTGCGGCTGCGGAGCCGGACGTCGCGTTTGTTTAACAGTGCTGATGGCTCTGCTCTGCATGCGGATAGATGGGGGAAACAGCCCTGGTGGGGTCCAAGAGGAAATTTCTGGAAAAAAAGGACACCTTTTGTACAAAACGCTGGGAAAGCCCCACATGCACGGTGTCCGTGAGAGCAAGGCTCCCTGCGCAGCCCCGGCGGGGCCGGCAGCACCGGCATCGGTTTCACCCGCGCTGGGAGAAAGTGCTTCGTGGCCAGACGCAGCTCCAGAGAGAAAGCAGGGACTTTCCGAGGGTGCCGCCGCGGGGAGCCCACGCTGTCCTGGGCAGCACGGCGGGGGACAGCGGGTGTTCCCTGCTCCCCAAATCCACCCTGCAGGTGGATTCCCAAGCAATGGTCCTGCGGGAACTGGGACCTGAACTGGGCAGCTCGTCCCCGCTCAGCGCCACGCTGCAGCCCGTGGTTAAAAGCCTGGCGAGAGCGGGCCCTCGCCTGCCGTGCCCCGGCGTGTTGTACCTGCCACGGGCTGGAGGCTGCTCTCTGCCGTGACAGACTGTGGTTTCGGCTGCGCCCGGGGTGGTGACACGGGCCCGGAGCGGCGGCACGCAGAAATGAACACACATGGTTTCAGTAACAGCGTTTGGGCAATCTTCTGCAACATGGAAGGTGCGGGGGGGGGGAACCAACCCAACTTTGTTCTAAAAATGACCCAGGCCATAGGAAACGCTGGGGGTTGAGGCAATGTGTTTACTTAACAGCAGTGTGTACGGTAAGCGCTGAGTGGGGTGCAACTGCGCTGCAAAAAAAAAAAAAAAAAAAAAGTCTTCAAACGCATAGATCCTCAAAACGAGAGTCTCGCCTTAACACGCAGAAAGGACAGCCCCGCTGATACGCCAGCAGCGAGGGCGGTGGGAACTGGGGCTGGGGTCACTTGCATCGCCTGGGAAGGAGCAAAGCTGGGGATGGTCTCTGGATGGGGATGCTGCAGAGCCGACCCCTCGGGGCGTGGGAGCACCGCTGACCTTCTGCGGCGACATCGGCCCGGCCAGGTAGGGACCGTTCCGCTGTGGGCGACGGGCTCAGCCCGTTGACTCACCAGCGACCGCCCGACGCGACCGTGAGGTTTCCCGAGCGAGCGGGCAGTGCCTGCCAGCCCGGTGCGTGCGTGACCGCCCTTGGCCAGCAGCGGCTTCCCTGCAGACACCGTGCGGGAGGCTGGGGAAGGCAACGAGGACCCTGAGACCGTCACAAAGGGGAAGCGTGACCCGCACTGCTTTCAACGGTCTGCCCACTCAAGCCAGCGATTATTAACTCTGGGCTTTATTTTTGCAGCGCTCTCAGGTGAGGAGGAACCGCGGGGCCGTACGAGCCCAGGTGCTGTAGCACACGCATGGCTGCCGACGGCTCTCGCTGCTGGCCCACCGGAGACCTCACCGGCCGCGAGGGCGGCTGCAGTGTTTCGGGGAGCGGTGTGCTGTGGACGCCCAGCGTAACCGCTGTGTTACACGGCGGGGTTTACCCCTCTCGCCCTGCGAGGGTGCGGGCACTTGTTCTTTCCCAGCAGCACCACCGTTAGTGCCACAGTGGTTTTGTAGGGTCTGCACTGGGGGTCATTGTCCCCAGCCCCCCCTCCCCACCGGCCCTGAGCGCTGCAAGTCTGCGCGCACGGATGAGCACCAACCTGGGCGCATCCTCAGGCTGCTGTGAAAATGCATAAGTGCTCAAACTGCCGCTCGGGGGGGGGGGGGGGGGGGGGGGGGAACTCCCAGGGGTCATCGGGTTGACAGGACCCGAATCTAAACTACTGCAAAAATGGTGGAGATGGGTCTGAGCCCAATGCAGCAGCTGGGGCGGTTCACCCGGCGTGCACGCTGCGCTCGCCTGCTTGCTTGTGTGCGCTTGGGTGCTGCTGTATTTGACGTTACACACCATAAAAAGGCCGTGGGAGCGGGGAGAGGGTTTGTGAAGCAGTAACGATGCCCCGCGTGGCGCGGCAGCCCTGGGACTTCGAGTTTGTGTCCGCGTGAGCAGTAACTGCAGAGCAGGAGCACGGCGCGCGCCTGCCCTTGGAGACTTCGCCTGCCTGGGGATCCACTCGCCATGCTGAGCGCGTGAGCGCGCAGCGCGGGTGCCGCTGCCCAGGCTGCGGGCTGCCCCTCGCCCCACGCAGGGCCTCGGGGGGGTCGCTGGCCTCAGGGGGGGCAGGTTCAGGCGGGGGGGACCCCGCCATCCCCGGAGACCCCGCGGGGGCAGCTCTCGGGACGGGCCCGGGCAGCTCTCTGCCGAAGGGTGCCGGGGGCCCGAGCGGGAGCTGTTGGGGGATGGTGGTTTACCGAGCGGTTTTCTACCGGGTTTGGGGGGGGGGGGAATTGGAGCCCGGGGCGCGGCGGGGGGTCCCGGAGGGGCTCTCCCACCCCGCGGGGAGGCTGCAAAGCTCCGGGCGGCCACCGGCCCCGCTCCGCAGCGGGACCCCCCCGCACCGGCGGCTGCCCGGGGCGGGGGGGGGGACACGGACCGAGCCGGTGCCGGTGCGCTGGGGGTAACACACACACAGCCACGACACACACAGCCACGACCCGCACCGCCCCACGGGGACACTCCACCGCCCCACGGAGCCGCCCGGGCGCCCCGCACTCACATCCGGGGCCGGGTTTGCTTAATGAGGGACGTAATTAACCCGGAAAAAAGCGCGGCGGAGCCGGGGGCACACCCCCTCCGCCGCCCGCCGCTCGGCCGCCCGCAGCCCCCGCCCGCTCCGCGGGGCGCGCAGCGCACGGACGCCGCGGGGTGAGTGCCGGGGCCGCGGGGGCCACGCGTGTGCGCGGAGCCGCCCGTGGGCAGCGCTGCCCCGCGGGGGGGAGCGGGCTGGGGGCCCCCTCGCTGCCCCGTCCCCATCCTCCCTCCCTCCCTCTCTCCGTCGCCCCCGGCGGGGCTCCCCCCGGGAAGGGGGGGCGGGAGGCGGCCGTGGGTGCGCGGCCGTGGGGGGGGTGGGGGGGTGGAGCAGCCTCCGTGGGGCCGGGGATGCGGCAGAGGCTCCTGGGGCAGCGGCCGGGAGCATCCGTGCGGGTCCCCGGGGAAAAGCCCCCCCCCTGTCCCGGTGGGGGCGGCGGTCGCTTCTCCCCGTTAGTGCCTGCGGGCGGGGGGGGGGACACGGGGAGCGCCGGGGGTGGCGGGGGCTGCTCCCCCCGGGGTGGCCCGCCGTTCGGGGGGTGGGGACCCGGCGGGAGGTTTGGTCCCCCTGCGCTGATCCCCGCTCGGGGTCCGTGGGGCGGGGAGCAAAGGCGCGGGGATGATTTGGGACCCGCAGGTGGTCAGAGCGCGTTCCCCCCCCCCCGGGCCGGTTGGCTGCGGCGGGACTAAGAAACGCATCCTGGCTGCTCCCAGCCTGCCTTTCAACAGGTTAATTATTTCATTAAGGCAAACGTCTGGAATTAGCAGGAGTTAGTTGCTGGGCTCTGCCTACACCGTCTCTCCCGGGTGTCAGCCGCCGGATAGACGTCGGCGGGGCGAGCTCGGGAAACTCCTTGGCAAGGCCAGGTAAAGGGAAGGGGGGCTGCAGCCGTCGCCCCATGCGGCCGGGGCTGTCTCAGGGCTGCGCGGGGGCAGTGGGCATCGCTGCTTGGAGCCCTCGTGAAACGGGGGTGGTCGTCCTGCACCCCAACCCGCACCGGGGCAGCTCAGACAGGCGCGGGAGAGCGGGAGGAGGATGCGGAGGAGGATGCTGTGGCTGCCTGCAGGTGCAATGGGCCGTGCTGTGGAGCGAGGTGCCGAGGAGATGCCCCTGGCCAGCGCTGCTGCAGTGCTCTGAATGTCAGCTCTCCCGTTGCCTTGGCTTTTTCCGCTGCAGGGTGTCCCTGGGTCGCGCTCCCACGGCTGTAGCTGTGCCGGGAGCAGGGCACGGGCAGCCGTGGTGGTGCGGTGAAGTGCTGGCGTCCTGCGGGTGCTTCCCGGAAAGTCTGGCTGTGTGGCTGCGCACGAGGCCTTTGAGCCAGCAGTGACCGCAGAGAGGGGCTCAGGTGCCGTTTGCGCGGTGCCCTGCACCCTCTGCCTCTCTGGGAAGCGCTTACCCCTGTGTCAGGAGGCAGGCGAAAGGGTAGTTTTGCTGTAAACCTTCTACAGCCTGATTGCTCTTGTCATCTCCCTAAGTGAACCAGAAAAGGCTTGTCCTTTTTCGTGGGATATTATGACTTTGAAAAAGCTGGGAAGTCAGTTGCTTCAGTGGTGGGAAAGAGTCTTGGAAATCTCTGATGGCATAAACTCGTAAAGGGGAGCTGGTGGTGAGACCCTGAGGGCCTGACTCGGTGCGGTGCTTGGGAAGTTGCAGTCGTTGTTGGATGGCAGATTGGCCTCCATGAGTGGGGCATGGGCATCATCCGTAAGCAGTAGCCACCTGCGCCCAGTGCCACGGTGATGGCCGTCACGTTTCCATAAAGGATGTCCTCTGGAGCGCCTCCTCGCTGCGAGGCCTTCAGGGACTCAGCTGCACTTTCAAATGATGCTGATTTTCTGCGAGGTCCCTCTTATTCTCCCCCTGAGGTTTAGTCTTGTGTCCTTCCTACAGCAAACACAAGTTTGGGTTTTGCATGGAAATATTTACGACTTGGAGTTTACAAAGTGTTATCTAAATAGTAAACATCAGTGCAAACTGAGTGTTTTCTGGCCCTCCCGGAGCTCCTGAGCAGGGGCACCAAACACCCACATGCTGCTGGAACTGGCGGTGCTGCTTTCATCCCTTTGCCGTGGGAGAAGTGCGGTTCTCGGCGGCTGCAAGGAGACGGGCGGTTCGTGTCCTGCAGGCGGTGGGATGTGAGGGGACGGGGCGCTGGCTGGCGGGGGGAGCCCGAGCCAGCGCTGTGCCCTGCCCCGGAGGAGGGACGGGGCAGATGGCCGCTCGCTCGCCGCCGAGGAGGAGCGCGGTCTGGAGGGCAGAGCTGGGAGCGCTCGCGGTCTCCTCTGCCCAGAGGTTTTTGCATATGCAAGTGCAGTTGGGGTCAGCGCGCACAGAGGAGCTGAGCTGGTCCGGGGGCTTTCAGCTGAAAGGGCTTTTCAGCCGTGTTGATTAAGGACGGCGGAGGGGGAGTGCAGGGAGGTGTGCTGTGGGTCCGGCAGTGGGGCCGGGGACTCGCCCCTGCGCTGCCGGCGGCACAGCTCCGCTCTTCCGCAGCCATGCCGTGGGGCAGAAAGCTCTGGGCTTTTGCTAGCAGCAGGAGAAAGAGGCAATTTATGAGGCCTGGCCCGGACGCGTCGGTGTGGTTGAAGGCACTTGGGAATCTGCTTTCCGTGTGCTTCCCCCTGCCCGCAAAAACAACCCCACAAGAAAGCAGTAAAACGTGAAGTGCCCACATAAGCCCTGCACCAGGGCAAATGCGTTGTTTTAAAACAACCTCTTCTACTGAAGCGGTGCGCTTTCCCTCTCAGCAAAGCCCTGATACCCATCTCTGAGGCACCGGCGATAAACTCCGAGATCCTGACAACAGGTTGGCTTGTTTTCTGCCACCTCTACCTTCGCAGCTGCACCGCAACTCTTGCACAACACTCGCCTCTCGGGGCCCCACTCCACTGCAGCTATTCAGCTCAAAAATAGTATTTCCTCCTTTTCTGCATGACATCTTTTATTTGTGCAGCCTCCACTTCTGGCACCTGCGCGAGTCACCCCTCTTCTACCGGACAAACCGCGCCGGGTTCAGCTCGCATCCTTTCGGTAACCGCTGCCTGCATCCCCGCCCGCGGCCGCGGCGAGGGGGCTCTGCCCGGGCGCAGGGACGTGCCCTGCCCTGCCCGCGGCTCTCGCTGCCGCTTTCGCTCCCCGCGTGGGGCTGGACGTGATGGTGCAGAGACCCGGTGCGTGGGGGCAGCCCCTTGCCGGGGTGCCAAGGGGCTGCCCCTGCCGTGGCTCGGCAGCGCCGGGTGGGTGGGAGCCGCTGCCGAATGGAAGCGGTGGCAACGTGCGCCCACTCCCGCTGACTCAAAGCCGCCGCCGCTCCTGCGGGGTGACGGGGCGCCGTGCTCGGGCTCCCCCGCGTCTTGCACCCACAGGGGACGCGAGCAAAGCCCATTTGCGGGCACGGCGGCGGCCGTGCTCTCCAGGCTGGCTGCTCAGGGCCGTCGTGCCCGTGTTGTGGCAGGCTCGGCATGGCGCTTCTCCCTGCTTCTGCGCCGGCCGGGGGGGTCGGTGTTGCAGCCCAGCTCATCCCGGCCCGGGGGGTCCGTGCCCGCGGCAGGCCTGGTGACACAGCTTGGCCCCGCGGCGATGGGTCATTGTTTTCCCTGCTGACTCGGCACCCTGGCTGCACAGATTTTCTGCTGGAGTTGCAGATTGTTTTCCATTTCCTGGGAGTGCGCTTGGGCTCTCTCTAGCGCGCAGGCTGCTTCGGGATTATTTTTTCTTACGGTTTCCAGGGACCTGGTGTCTCACGTCAAATCCTTTGTGGCTACTCTGTCCGCCCTCGGTGGGCTGAGCCGTGGCACGGCGCTGCCCTGTGCTGCTGAGCTCTGCGGAGGGCAGCTCCATGGGACACAGCCGCCGCTGTGACAGGGACAGTTTGGGGCTGTCACTCGGCATCCGTCTGTCACCGCCCCGGGGCATCCCGGTGACCCTGGTGCTGCCCTGTGCCACGAGCGCTCTCGGAGCCGGGCCGGTGAGCGTTTGTGCAGCAGCGCGCGGTGATTGAGTCCATCTGCAGCTCCCGGGTTTGCGGAGTCCTGCAGTTCCTCACTGAGCTATTTTGGTCCTGCTCGCTGGTCTGACCTGCCCTGCTCCTGCCTGCACCCGGGGCCGGCACGCTGGCACCCCTCTTGTGCCGAAGGCGTGCGGGGTGATGTTTGCTTCCCCAGGCTGCGAGCGCACGCCGGTAGCCATTTGCCTTTGCTTTTGGCGCTGTGGAGGCCCCGGAGAGGCAGCGGGAGGTCCGGGCAGGGTGGGAAGCTGGACCCGCCGGACGCGCGGCCGTGGTACGCGGTGGCCGTAGGTGCCGGAGCGGTTGGCTCCCTGGGGAGCTGGGGCTGCGGGAGCAGAGCACCCACCTCTCCCTGCCCGTCTCTCCTCCACAGGGTGATGCGAGAAGGAGCCCGGCATGCCGTACCTGGATCGACAGAACCGTATCTGCGGGTTCCTGGACATCGAAGAAAATGAGACCTGTGGCAAGTTTCTGCGGCGGTATTTCATCCTGGACACCCAGGCCAACTGCCTCCTCTGGTACATGGACAACCCTCAGGTAGGCTCCCGCGCCGCTGCCGGCTCTGCGCTGGGCATGGCCGGGGAAGTCGTTAGCGAGTCTCTGGCAGCACCTCGGGCTCCCCGCTGGGCTGCCCTGGTGGAGGCGTCTCCTCCGCGTCCCCGCAGGAGGACTCTGTCTGCTGCGTCGGTTGCCTGTTGGGGTCTCCCGTGGCTGGATGCGGCCACGGCCAAGCTCCAACCCCTGTGACCTCTATGGTTTCCAGGACTGCCCCAGCAGCGGCTGACGCCACCGGGAGCCATTGGTACCCCGGAGGAGCCTACAGAAATGCTGTGCCAATGCGAGGTGTTACATCTCCCTCGCGTCTTAGTGCAGGGACAGTGATAACAGGGAAGAGAAGAGGTTATCCTAGAAATACTTGTCATCTCAGAGGTAGTGTCATGCAGCAAAAGCGCTTGGACCAGGAGCCGGGTGGCTGGGGTCTCTGCATGTTGCACCCGATGTCTCCGGGAGCTGCCCCCAGCGCTTGCGGTCAGGCTCAAAAGAGCCCGAGCCACAGCGGAGCTCTGGGAAGCCCCTCCTGGAACCCCCGCGGTGCCTGAGCACTGCTGGTCGGCTGGGGAGGCACCTGCCTTCCTGAAGAGCATCTCGCCGCGGGTCGTGCATCGCCTCGTTCGAAGGGGAAGGGGAAGCGCCCGCTGGCCGGCGTTAGCCCAGGCTCCGGCTGCCGGGGCCCGTGTGGCACCTGAGGCGCCGCGGCTCGGCGCGGTGAGCGGGGCAGGCAGTCCGGAGGGCACCGAGGAGGGCACGGCGCTCGGGTGCGGCGCAGCGTGGCCGGTCCCAGCTGCGTGTAAGGGTGCGAGATGAACCAGGTGCAGAGAGAAGGGAAGCGGCTGAGGCCGGCAGCGCGGCTGTGGGTTTTGCTGCCTGACCCCAATGACACTGACTGACAGCCCGGCCGGCCCCGTTTGCGTTCTCCCTGTCATTTCACTCCCATTGCTCATTAAATGTTTTGCAGAACCTGGCCATCGGTGCGGGTGCTGTCGGATCTCTGCAGCTGACCTATATCTCCAAGGTAATGTCGGGGTGGGGCGGAGCGACAATGAGTGCTCCCCGTTGTCCCCCGATCCGCACAGCTTTCCCGGGAGAGGCGGTGGCTCATCCCAGCGGCACTGGAGGGGAGGTCCTGCCCGAGCCACAACGGGAGCCTGGGTGGGTCTGTGGGAAGGGGCGAGCGTCCCCGCAGCACGGCCGATCCCAGCGCTGGGACTGGTGTTCGCCTTCACCCGCAGACGGGCGCGGGGCAGGCTGCGCGGTCGGGGCGTGGGAGGAAGAGGAACTGCTCTGCCGGGAGGAAGGACACGGGGTGGCCGGGGCTGAGCGGGGACGGGAGCGTGGTGTCGGTGTGAGCTGGACGCCGAGCTGGCCATCGGCACAGTGGTGCTGCTCCAGTACCAGACCGAGCCAGGGTTTGTGCTCGTGCCGCGGTGCCCCTCTCGCTTGGGCGCTCAGTCCCCATAACCCTGGCGTGATGCCTCCCCGCTGCACGTCCCACCGCAGCCCGAGGCCCGCGGGAGGGTGCTCGTCAGACCCAGTTGTACGCTCCCAGTTTGGAAGGGACCTTGAGGATCACCCGGTCCAACCTTCTTGGCAAAGGCACGGTGTAGACAAGAGGGCGCAGCACCCTGTCCAGCCAAATCTTAAACACGTCCAATGATGGGGAATCCACCCCTTCCCCGGGGAGATTATCCCGATGGCTGAGTGTTCTCAGTGTGTAAAATGTTCCGCTTGTAAAGGAATGAAAATGGGGAGGTAGAGACGGTCCCAAGGTGCCTCTTGTGATGGGTTCGGGGGCACCGGCAGCTCACCCCTCTGCTCAGAGGGCAGCGCCCGGAGGGATGAGACCTTCTGGAAGCTCAGTCTTCCGTCTGCCTTAATGGCATTATCCGGCTTCCACAGGAAGGTGAAAGTAGCGCAATACATGACAACTGTTGCAGGGCCGGTGACTGGAACACGCGGAGCTGTGGCTGCAGCGCGGCCGCGGAACGCAGAGCTGCCCCCATCCCTTCCCGTGAGCCGCCCCTGGGCCGCTGCCGGCGGAGCGGGGGCTCGTGGCCTCGCGCCGGGCTCAGCTCCGTGCCGGAGCCGGATAAAGAATTGGACAGATCTCTCTGTTCCTGCTGAATCATGATTTATAAATTAAGCGCAGATGAAGAAACGCCGGGAGGCTGAGCCTTCCCCATTTTGGAAGGAGCCTCGCTTATAAATTATATAGGTTTTAGTCTAAATGCAAATTGCTGTAGGACAGCATTTGGTCACAAACTGCAGGATGGGGTTATGCCAGCGGCTTTAGCTACCAGCTGTAAATATGCCAGAAAAATGGAGGTTTGCTTGAGAAAACATATTTAAAGCATTATAGACTGGCTCCAAAGGAGGAGGCCTGTCAGAATAAATGCTCCATGAATGCTGCGCTTGGAGCCCCGGGGAGTATTATTCTTACATAAATGATTCCTACTCTTTAGGGAGAAACCACTGCTATTTTCCCTCAATTTTCTTAATTGCTGACAAGAGCGCCTGTGTTAGTCCGGCAGAAACTCGCGTTTTCAAGGCCTTTGAAAGCTTTCTGTTCTTTGCTTTACAGTGCAGCCAGCGCCGGGGGGGGGAGCGGGAGATGAAAGCCCCGTCTCGGCGCTGACCTTCCCCTGGGACCGCGCGTCCGTTGCCGCATGTGGTCTGCGTTCCACCCGATACGGGCCGGCGCTCGCGCAGCTGTGCTGCGGCTCCTGGGCTCGTGCGTGACGTCCTCGTGGGCACAGCCGTGCCGCTGGGGGTCCTGCCCGGCCGTTCCCAGGGCGGGAGCGATGCCCCGTGGGTTCCCAGGGTGGCACCCAGCAGGGCTCCGGCCAGGAGCTGAGTGGGGAAGATGTGCTGATTGGGCTCTGCCCACCGGCCACGGTCATTTTGCCCTGGCTCGAGCTGACCGGCTCTCCTCCTCGTTTGCGGAGGGGGTAATTGCAGGGCCGGAGCTCCTCGGCCCACGCTGGCGCTGCAGCATTGGTGCTGGACGGGGGCTCGGATGAGTTTGGGGGACCACCAGTGTCCCCTCTGTCACGGATGGGTGCGTGGATGGAAGCATGGATGGAAGAGCGCTTGCTCTTCTCTTTAATTTCTTCTTCACTTTGCTCTGTTGCAGGTTAGCGTCGCCACCCCGAAACAGAAGCCGAAAACTCCGTTCTGCTTTGGTGAGTGGGGGGGACGCCGGGCCCCGGCGGGGCTCTGCCGGCGGGGGGACACCCCACCACGGGAGGCTGCGGCTTGCGGGGCCCGCGGGACCTGCCTGCAGGGTCCTTGGGGCCGGGGAGGGGAGGGGGTGCCGCCAGCGCGCGCCATGCTGGAGGGCCAGCGTAGGGCTCGCGCGAGCCACAGCGCTGCGCGGCGACCCTGTCACCGTGAGCCCCCGTGCAAGGTGCGCAGGCAGAGCCTGGTGAGGGACGCGGGACCCTGTGCGTCCCCTCCGTGCCGGTCCCCTTCGCTGTGCTCTGGAATCCTTTCCGTGGGGCTCGTTGTGCTGCGCTATGTTGTGCAGTACAGGTTTTTCCCTTTTTACTGCCGGCATAAGCTGCTGTCCCCGTCAGTGCAACGAAGAGGTGTTTCCTACCCCGTTCCCCCCACCGCAAACGGCCTCAGCCCGACCCACACTGCCTCCGCGCCTCCTGCAGGAGCCGTGAACTCGGGTTTAAAGCAACAGAAACGAGAGCACAAGCACATCCGTATCCCGCGGGATCGGTGGTGTCTTTGCAACGCTTTCCCACGAGGGATGTAGCCCGAGACCGGAGCGCATGGCGCATCCCCGCGGGATGGGGCGGCTGCTGCTGCTGCGGAGCCCGGTGTGGCAGAGCCCGGGGCACGAGGCTCGTGGGAGTTTCAGCGAGATCTTGTGCAGTTACACATATCTCCAGCTTTTTGGTGCAGAGATGCTCCCAGAGCTTCCTCTGGCCTGTCCGGCTGCCGGCCAGGAGGCAGCGCTGGCTGGGCAGCCTGCAGGGAGCGTGTCCCCGAGCAGCCTCCCGGACCCCGTGTGGGGTTCGCACCGTCGTCTCGGCTGAGAGTTAAAACCCGAGTGCCGAGCGAAGGAATCCCCAAGGGGCCCTCAAACGCCCCGCACGAGGGGGCGACTTTGGCACTAGACTGAGTGCGAGTTTGGGCCATGCCACAGCCTTGGTTTAAGCCTGGCTTCAGCCCTGCTCTCCCTGTGCTCTGGATGGATCCAGCTGCCACATCCCCCTCCACGTCCCGCAGCCGCTTTTCCATGCGAGAGGTTACAAGACCGACGTCTGCAAATCACTCTGGGACTGGGCGTTGAGAGATGCTGTCGTGTTGATTTATTGTTTAATTTGTTTTAATAATGCTAAGCACTGAATGGGGTTCCCTAACTCTTCTTTTCATTCCCTTCTTTGATAGTTATCAATGCTCTATCGCAGCGCTATTTCCTCCAAGCGAGCGATCAGAAGGACCTGCAGGACTGGGTGGAGGCACTGAACCGGGCCAGTAAGATCACGGTAGGTTGCATTATGCTCCTCTCTGGTGTTGCTGTCTCCTGCCTTGATGGGACACTTGATAAGCGCCTGGAAGAGCTGTGCTTCTCCTTCTTGCAGAGCTCTCCTCCTCCGTCACCCCCCGGGTCCCTCCTGGGGAGCAGCCATGGTGGTGGCCACGCTGTCCCCAGCCCGGGAGCAGGTCCGTGCCAAACCTGCCGGGCTTTCTTCTGGGTCAGTGCTGCGGCTGCACCGGGGAAGGATGGAAGTGCAGCTCTCCGCGGGTGGCGGCAGTGTCGTCGTGTCCTTCTGGACCCGGCTCTGCTTCGGGCGCATCCCTTGTGTTGCAGTTGAGTGGAGCAGCTGATATGGGGCTGTAGCTCCCGAGAGCCCCTCGTTCCCGGGGGAGCGTGCCCTGGTCCCCCGCACAGCCCCGCGAGAGCAGGGCTCTTACGCAGCCACCCTGGGGCTGCCTGCGGTTCTGCCGGTGTGTGGGGCCGGACTGGTTCGGAGCCGCGGGGCAGAGGCTCCCAGCCGGGGAGGGACGCGCTGGCGCCGCCACGTTTTGGCGCGCGGGGCTGGATGGCTTCGCCGTGTCCCTCTGCAAGGCCAGAGCTGCGCGGTGACCCCTCTCAAGGCTCTGGCTTCAGGCAGGGGACGTTCCCTCCACCATCCCCAGGGATCCTCCCGGTTGGGGTTTACTTTGCCGCTGCTGGCTCGTGCCCTCCCTGCCCGGCTGCTGCGGGGGACGGCGGCTACACCCTGGGAAGCTCCTGCGGGATCGGTCCCCATCCTCGCTTCCCTCCTGTCGGCTGGGACACCCGTAGCCGGCTCCTCGCTGTGGCTGTCCAAGGGCGTCTTTCTCGTGCTTCGATAATTTATTTACTCGATCTTTATTCTGCCTGGAACACTGGGTCTTGTGAGGAGGCCCTGTGGGGCACCGCGGGGCGAGCTGTGCCTGCATTCAAAGGAGCTTGCCTGCCATCTCCTCTCATTTACTGTTGCGCCCATATAACCGTGAACTAATGGTCGCTGACCCAGTAACTCATGGAATCTGTGCTCCTCAGCTGCTGGCGCTGCTGGGGATGCGGGAGGATGCTGAGCTCCCTCTCTTGTGCAGCGGGAGCAGAAGCACCGTCTGCACGCTGTGTTTGGTGCCCGGCGCGCGGAGCCCTGTGCTGAACGCTGTGGGCTCCTGGGTTCGGCGTTCGCAGGACGGCCTCTTCCTGGCCTGGGGGTGCGGGGGACCCCGCGAAAGGGTCAGGGGCACCGCAGGCTTCCGTGCACCTGCAATTAGCAGCATTGTCAGTGCTTAATGCTAGAGGGGCTTTACTCGCTCACGCGCTGATGCACGTTGTTCATGGCTTGTGAACGAAATGTAAGGAAAAATCATGATGAACGGTTTAGGATTGGGTCCTACCGGATAACCTTTTTCCCATGATTTTTTTGTTTAAAATCCCTGGAGTGCCGTGTTGTCTCCATGGGAAACTTGCCTACAAGACCAGACCTGGCTTGTATTTTCTTTTTGTATCTGCGAGTACGTTAAATGTGACAACCTCTGTGCCCGAAGCCACCAAACTGACTGCACGGGCTCTGGCTTGTACCCTCTCTTTTATGGGTTCAGGTGATGTTGGCCACAAAAAAACCCACCTTCAAAACCAGGTAGGGGTTGTAACCAGAGCCCACCAGTGACACTCATCTTGGTTTACCACCGGGGTGATTGCCTGCAGGCAGCCCGTGTTGCTCGTCGGCCAGGCTGGTGGAGCTGGGAGCGGGTGCGGTGGTAGGAAGAGATGCATATTCTGTTTCTGCAATAAACCACGGTGATTTTTGTACCCTGATATTGGCCAGCCCTTCCCGACGCTGGCTGCGTCCCGGCTGGCCGACTGGCTCAGCCGGCCCTGCAGGGAGGAGTTCTCGCAGGCTGGCTGGGGAGCACGGCGCTACCGGGGTGCGGGCGACGCTGCCGCTCTGCCCTGCGTGGGAAATCCCTCTCCCCGCTCTGCAGCTGCCCGTAGGTCGCCGTTTGTGCCTGGGATTCCTTGGGCTGCTCCGAGCTGTGGCAGCCTCATCACTCTGGCGTGGATGGAGAGGCACAGAAGGGCCATGGGGAGACGTCCTGGCTTTCGGTGGGGTTTGGAGCCTTACCAGCCTCTGGCCTTTGAGTGGTTTTACTCTTCCCCTGGGCTCTGCCGGGCTCCTGGGCGTGGGGTGCATCACACCACGCACGCTCGTGTGCGCTCAACACCGGCCGAGCCACTCGCTGTGGTGGGACAGAAGGATGGGGCAGCGGTTTGGGTATTGCTCCCGGTGCAGAGATCCAGGTTCAGCTTCCGCTTCTCACGGACGCTTCTCCTCTGCTCTTGGCAAACCGGTTCCTGTGTTTCCTCACCCTGCACGCTCGCTGTAGCCGGGGCCTCGGTGGCTCAAGGCACGAGGTGTGCAGCGAGCCGGTGTGACCGTGACAAGGGACGCTGCTCAGTTCTGCAGGAGGAGCAGCACTGACCCGTGCCAGGTGCTGAGCAGCACCTTCCCCCTTGCACTGCTGCCTGCGGAGGGATGCAGCTCCTCTGCTCTGCCCCGCTGCCCGCACACGCAATGGCTCTGCGTTGTGAAACGATTTCCTCCGGCCGGGCGGCCCGTGCCGGCTCCCCAGCCTCACCGCGCACCCGCCTCGTGCTCGCCTGTGTTGCCGGGGCAGGTGGCCGGTGCGTGCCGGTGGCTGCGGCGCTGGTGCTCCGCACGGGGCCATGCAGTGCGAGCGTGCAAGACCCTGCCATGGTCTGGCCCCTGGCTGTCCTTGCAGCGGTGTTTCCGAAGCAGCAAGGGACGGCACCGGAACGTGCCACTGCTGCCTGTGCCATCAGCTGAGCCGGGCTGTTGGGGAGCAGCCGGGGCTCCGCACGGGCAGCGTGGCTGTGAGGTGACCAGGATCTCCTCCTTTGCTCTTCCCTTCCTCCTCCTCTCCTCCCAGAGCTCTCCTGCGTGTGGGTTTGTGAGGTCTCAGCACAGACCTCTGCCCCCGAGACTTAAGCCAGGGCCCAGCTTAAACCCGAGCCCAGCCATCGGCCGCGGCGGGGGACGTCAGAGCAGCCGAGAGCTCCGCTTGCCCAGCCAGCAGCCCAGGCGCGGGGCGGTTTGCGCGGGGATGACGGCAGGTCGCTCCCTGCGCACCTCAGGGTGGAAGGCGGGAGGGCGGGTGGGAGCCAGAGACCCCGATTAATGGCATGAGAGAAGCGGGAGTGCCGGCTCGGGAAGGAAAACTTGGAAACCCGCCTTTCTGTGCGGAGCCAGGTGCCGGAGGGACGGAGCTGGGAGGGGGAAAGGCAGGATGCCGGCGCTGGGAGCCCGGTCCCCGCGGCGCAGCCTCTGCCCGGGGCCGCTCGCAGCGGAGACGCAGCCTGCACGTTGTGCGCGTTGGTGCAGGGCACGCAGGCATTTGGCGTGTGAAATAGCGCCCGGCTGTCTGCTGTGCCCCTGTGGACATGCTGCAACTCAGCCTCGTTAGGCTCGTCATTAAGTCTAGCTGTAAGTGGAGCGGGGACAATTAAAGGAGTGAGTGTCCCACAAACGCATTGGGCTGCAGAGGCGAGTCGCAGACTTCTGGGAGCGGGTGCTTAATTATTCACCACCTCTCATCTCAGCGCCTCCTGCGAACCGCCTGGGTGGGGCCCGCACCCTCCTTAATTGGGGTGGCTTGTTCATTTATTATTCTTTAAAGGGACACAGCTGCTTTTAGGCTGGAAGGACAGAGGCGATGGTGCCCAGTGGAGGTGGGGGGCTGCCCGGCATGGTCACGCCTGTGCCCTTCACCCCTTTCTTTCTGCCGTAGGTGCCAAAGGGTGGCAGCGTCCCACCGGCCACGGAGATCGCGAAGCCCCCGGTGGTGCCCCAGGCGCAGGAGAGGAAGCCCCAGGTGGCCTATAAAACTGAGATCATCGGGGGGGTGGTGGTCCACACACCCATCTCCATCAACCAGGTGAGCTGGCAGGCTCCTGCACCGTCCCACGTCCTGGGGGCAAAATCCCTGCTTCGTCAGCGCCCCGCGTTGGTCCCTCTGGTCCCTGCCTTTTAAGAGCAGCTCCTAATGGGGATGAGCAGAAAAGGCGGCCGGTTCCTCCACGCGACGGCACTCCCACCACACCCCGCTTTGATGTGCCTGCACCCCGCTGCCGGGGGCCTTCGGGGGGGTCCCTGCCCGCCGGGTTTTGTGTCTGGCTCCTGCTGCCGCTGCCCTGCCGGCGAGGGCGAGCGGCCCGCCGAGGCGAGCGGGGCGAGGGCGGCTGGGTCTGCAAACCGCCTGTTGCAGGCGATGCTCAGATTTGTGCTTTAGGAAGGGAGAGCGCGGGGAAGGCGTGAGTCGGGCGTTGCTGCTTTAGCATCCTGCTGTGCCCTGCCGGTACTGAGCAGCGCAAGGGGTGGAGAAACACTGTTGGTCCACAGCAGCGATGGGCTCTGTCCTTCTCTCACCCGCGTTGTCAGAGCAGCAGTGCTTGCGGGCACAGGTCCCCCAGCTGGGGTGTGGGCTGGGGGTCTGGGGGAGCTCTGGGGGTCTGGGGGAGCTCCGGCCATGGGGCTGGAGGCAGTCAGTGGCTGTTGGGGAGGCTGATTTGCGCTTTCATTTCTGGAAACCAGCTGGGTGCCTGCAAACCCTTCCCACTCAGGGGTGTATAAATAGCTGCATTTAGCGCCCTGCAGCACCTCTCCTTTGTCTCCCTCTGAAGTGATGAGAGGAGGAGGAGGAGGGTACTGATCTTCTCCCCTTCCCGCACCATCCACCCGCCCGTCCTGGGGCCAAATCCCCCACGGGGGTGCCCGGTGCAGGGGGACCCCGTGTTGCTGCCCCCAGCAAAGCAGCCGAGGGGCCTGGCCCGTCCCGGCGGCGGTGGGTGGCACCGCTGGCGGTGGCTCTGCACCCCCTGTCCTCGGCATGTGGCCCTCGGCGTCTGCCACCTTCAGGCGCTCGTCCGGCTCTGGGTCTCACTTCAGCTCTTATCGGTGGCAGCACTAAAAATAGAGCAGAGAATTAGATCATTGCGGCGGTTTCTGCTGGCAGGCGCTTTTAACGCTTCCCTGGCCGCGGGGTTTGTCGGGGAGGGGGGTGCGGAGGTGCGTGGGGTGCGGAGGCACACGGCATCGGTCAGGCCGGTGGCTGTCCCTTCCCGCTGCCACTGCCCCGTGGGGCACTGCCAGACCCTCGGCGCCACGCGTGGGGTGGGGAAGGGGAGGGACGGCTGTGCCCCCCCGTGTGCCATGCAGCCGGGGCGGCCTGGCTGCCTGCTTGCAAACGAGGGGCAGCAGCCAGCCCTGCGCCTGTCCTTTTTTGTTTCAGTGAGTTAAAGCTGCTCTTTCCTCCTGACCCTGGAGTTGGCCTCCCTCTCCTCCCCTGCCACCACCTCCCGAGCCCGCGCGCTCCATCCTCAGCCCCTGCCCAACTTCTGTCTTTCACAGAGGGGTTTTTTTTTTTTTTTAGAGGTGGTGCATCAGCTGCCGGAACATTTTCCGTGCTCTTGCTGCTTGCCCCGTGTGAAACGGCTATTCCTCCGCTGCAGCTTCCTGGGCGCGTCTGTGGTTTCCTGGCTGTGCCGCGGCCGGCCGGTGCTGCCCTTGCAGTGGGGAGCCCTGTGCTCCGGCTGCACCCCCAGACCGGCCGGCAGCATCGCCCCGGCTCCTGGCTGTAACGCGCCCTACGGCAGCAGCATCCCCATCCCTGGTTTTGGACACCCATGTCTGTAACGCTCGGCAGAGCCGGTGCAGCCCAGGGGAGGGGAGTGGGTGGCTTCCCCTTCCCGGCCGGGCTGGAGCTCTGCTCCGCCGCTCTCCAGAGGTGCCGGCGGCACTTTGGGGCCAGGCAAATGGCTGCTCGGCTCCGTCCTGGAGAAACCAAAGCAGCCTCTCGAAGGTGCTGGAAGGAGCAGCGCGGGCAGGTCGCTGGTTAACCGCACCGGCAGTCGCAGTGGCGCGGGTGCCATATAAGGCTGGTGGCGGCGAGAGCCACCCCGGCTGCCATGGCAATTCTCAAACCTCAGCCCGGAGCTGGAGGAAGGGGTTGGAGGGACGGGGGAAGGAGATGAGCGCAGATGTTTCATCTCAACCATCCTCTGCGCCGCCGAGGCGGGAGGGAGGGGATGGGATGGGACAGTGTGGGGGGCAGAGGGGTGACGCTGGCGGCGGGGCAGGGTCCGGCCCTTGGGATGAGCAGGGAAGTGCTCGGGGTGGGCCAGGGGATGGGTGCTGCGTACACTGCGCAGCCGTCGGTGCTCCCAGTGGTGAGCACTGCGCCCGGGGAGGGACAGCTCGGGGCCAGGGGAAGCGCCATTTTTCTCCCTCAGCTCCAAACATCGCGGTTTCTTTTGGGAGAATTTGGCTGTGAAGATGTGGAGCGGGGGCTTTCGGCTTTCCCGAGCAGTTTATTCCCATGACGTTTGTCCCTCTCCCGTTGGAGAGCATCCCTGCTTTCTAACTTGGGTCTGCCTGGCTCCAGCTTCCAGCTGGTGGTTCTCGCCTCGCTCTGCCAGAGGAGAGAGCTCCTCATTCTTTGCGCTTCCCCAAGAAGGTCCGTGGCACAGTCGAGTCACCTCCCGGTGCTTGATAGGGCAGGCAGACAGGTCCTTTAATCTCCCCTGCTGCAAGGGGTTTTCCTCAGCCCTTGGTCTGCTTCTGTGGCTTTTCTGTAGCCTCTTCAACTTCTTACCGTTGTTGTTAACGTGTGGGTGCCAAAAGGGCAAATAGTACTCAGGCAGCAGTCTGAAAAGCTGTACACAATCAGATAAAATCAGCTCTCGACGCTGGTTTATTCCCCTTCTCGTGTCCAGGCATCGCAATTAGCCCTTGGCACGCAGCGCTGGGCTCGGGGCTTGCTTGGGGTCGCTTTCCCTCCAGCTCAGGTGTCTTGCCTTCCTGCAGGGGGTTCCCCCCCACGCTCTCCCGGCCCCCCAGTAACTCTGTGCTCTCTGGTTGCAGAACGGGGGGGACGGAGGGGAGGGCAGCGATGTGGCCGCCCACCCGCTGCTGCGGCGCTCGCAGAGCTACATCCCCACCTCGGCCGCCAAGCCGCCTGCCGGGCCCCCCGTCCTCAAGAGCGGCTACTGTGTGAAGCAGGGGAACGTGGTGAGTGCCGGGGGTCCCCTGCGCCGCCGGTGGCGTTGGGTGGGTGGCTTTGGGCTGGTGGCCTTGGGCTGGCTGCTGCCCTGTGGGTCGGGGATGCTCCGGGATGCTCTGCATGCTGGACCGCGACAGCGCGGGGAGAGCCCCGGAGCCCAGCACTGAGCCGTTCCCTCCTCTCTTTTGCAGAGGAAGAGCTGGAAGCGCCGGTACTTTGTCCTGGATGAATTTTCCATCAGTTACTACAAGTGTGAGCAGGTGAGCAGCCCCTGCCTGGGCCTGGCAGAGCGGCTGCCGCGCTCCCGTGCCGGTGCGGGGGCTCCACGGGAGGCACATCCCGGCGCTGCCAGCCCCTAGCGCCAGCCAAGCCCGTCACCGTCCCCTCTCGTCTCCACAGGACAAGGAGCCCTTGCGTTCCATTCTCCTGAGGGACGTCTGCAAGACCCACGAGTGCCTCGTCAAGTCTGGGTAATGCTCCCATCCCTGTTTCGCCAGACTGCGGCTCCTGCCGGAGCACCAGGTTGTGCCGAGGCCGGAGCAGCCGATGGGAACTCCGTCTGCTCCGGCCGCTGGTAGGAAGCAGCTCTCCGAGGAGCCCAACTGGAGGAGGGCAGGAAGGGAACTCCTCTCCCTCCTTCGGGGAGGTGTTGGGCAGGCGTCCTCCCACAGCTCCCTTGTCTCCGTGGGTTGAGCAGTACGAGGCCCTGCGCAGTAAATGGCATCGTGTGACGGGAGAGCAAAGGTGTTCATAAAGCAGCCGAGAGCCGTAGATAGGTGTTTTCCTTAAACTAGCACGGCTGGCTGCACAGCCTCTTGGGAACAGTGTACTGCAGCCAATGCTGATAAAATCAAAGTAACTTGAAGACTTGCGATGAAAAATGAACTAAGAAAACAAACCTCTTTAGCTAAAGCAAAAATACAATTTATTAGTGTATCTTTGAATTGTTTGTTCTTAAGAATTAGCAGTGAGGGTGTGTAGCTGAAGGCAGTGGTCCCTGGGGAGCTGGGGTCGTCTTCTCAAAATCCACATGAGATCTGAGGTTGGCCTTGAGTATGTTTTTCCCCAGCACGCTCTAGAGATGAGGGTAAATACAGATATTTTTTTTTCCATCCATGATGACTGCTGGGTAGTGACCGTCTCTCTCTTGCTGTTCCCAGTGACCTCCTGATGCGGGACAACCTCTTCGAGATCATAACCAGCTCCAGGACCTTCTACATCCAGGTGAGGCAGCCGGGGCGGGTTTGCTTTGCTGCGCGCTAAGTTCAGCTCCTGCGAGCAGCTGCGCCCCCGCAGCCCGGCGGCCGGCGAACACGACCAGATGAGTTCATAAGAGCTTCGCCCGGCGAGGGAGAACTGCGGGGCGGTTTCACTTCTCCCCTTGGGCTTATTTGAAATAGCAGCTATTTGTGTGAGCAGGAAGGAGCAGAGGCAGAAGCAGAGGGTGATCCGAGGAGCATCCCGAGCGTGCGGGGCTGCGCCTGCACCCCCCAGGGTCTCCCAGCCCCTCTCTGCAGTGTTGGGGATTCAGCCGGTCTCCCCGTGTCTGGCGGAGCGGGGCGGGAGATGCTGTGCACGGTGCTCTCGGTGTTCGCAGCACCCCTCGGCACTGGCGGGACCCCAAAGAGCAGCCGCCGCGCCGCGCTGTGCCATGCAGCGGGTGCGCATCCCCCCCGTGTGCCAGCGGCAGCCGCAAAGCCGTGTGCCCAGAGAGCGTGGCCCCGGCGTGCCGGCGACAGGGCGCAGACCCCCGGGCTCTGCCGGGGCAGGGGGAGGCTTGGTAACACCCTGACAATTTTTATTTTTGTTTTTTTCCTTAAATGCTTTATCTATCCCTGACATAAAAATGCTGCGATGTGGAGAGAGGCTCCCCTTCTGCGGGGGGAGCTGGGGTAGTAGCAAATAATAATACTAATAAATCAGTAGCGAATATCCTGGGGAGGGTGGTAGCCCGTCTGTCTGCGTGTCCACGCTTCCCCGCGGTGGGGATGGGGCCCGGCCGCACCGGGGGCTTGCGGGAGGTGCAGTCTGACCGGGGCTGGTGTGTGTTGCAGGCAGACAGCCCGGAGGACATGCACAGCTGGATCCGAGTGATCACGGGGGCAGTCCAGGCCCTGAAAACCCGCCCGAGGGTAGGTCATGTCCTTCCTGCTTCAGATTTAGTGTCGAATGAAGATCACGCCGATGTACAAGATATTTACTTAGTGGCTCGTGTAAGCGCTGGGTGAGCCCGTTTGCGGGGTGAGGTCCCAGCCCTCTCTGCGTGCGTTTGCCAATCGCTGGAAAAGTTTCCTCGAGAAAGACGGAGAAGTGAGATTGAGCCGTCGGACTGGACCTGCGTGAGCGCTGCTCTGCTCCGAGGCGCGAGCGGGAGGCTGCCCGGTGGCAAAGGGCCGTTGAATTCAGACTTTCACTTTGCTTTGGGGTTGGATTTTTTTATTCCCTTTCTGCAGAGCGTGTAGAGGGGCTGGCCCTGGTCCCCAGGGCTTTGCGAGTCGCTCACAGCAGTTGCACGCAGGAAAACCCAAGCCCAGCTGGCGCTCACTGTCTGTCTGTCCTTGCAGGAGATGTCCTTCATGAGATCCACCTCCATGGTCAAGCCCGGGGGCTCGGCGGCCCCCTCCCAGCAGAGGCAGGCGGAGGAGAGGCGAGCGCTGTGCAAAGCCCCCTCCACCTCCTCCTGGCAGCCCTGGACGCCGGTGCCGCAGGCAGAGGGCAAGCAGCCGGTGCCGGAGGAGGCGCCGGCACCGCTGAGAGACTCGGTGTTCATGCCGGCCTTCACGGAGCACAACGCCGGAGCCGCACTGGGCAAGCGCGTGCGGCACAAGTCGGAGCCTCAGCATCTCAAGGAGAAGCCATTCGCCTTTGACCTGGACGATGAAAGCATCCGGACCTCCGACGTCTGACCGGGCGCCGAGCCACCCCCCGGCTCTGCACGCTGCCTCCCCGGGGTGGTTCGGGCTGTGCAGCCGCGCCAGGACCGGGACGGCTGGTCTCCGTGCATCCGCTCAGCGCCTCGGACTGAGCTCACCCCGTCGTCTCGGCAGGGGTGAAGTGGCCCCTTCCCTCCACCGCTGCTCTTCCCTGCGATACGGGATCCGGCCGGACCCGTGTCCCGGTGCCCCACTCTGCCGGGGAGCAGGGTCCCTGCCTGCTCCTGCCCGGGCTTCGCCCCGGGCGCTCCGTGTTTCAGAAGCTGCCTCCAGGCAGGGTGACCTGCGGGCGCCTCGTGCTGCTGTCGCACTGGTCCCCAGCACAGCCTGGATGAGGGGCATCCTCTTCTGCAACTGCAATGTTTCCCCCCAAAAAACAAGCCTGGAGGAAGCGGCAGGAGGTCTCAGAGGTGTGAAGGGGAGTGTGGCCTTTCTTGTGTTTGGAAAACCCTTTTTCTCCCCTTTCACGCTGCTCAGCCTTCCCCCCCCCCCTGCACGAGGGACATGCTGCAGCTTCCCTTTGTGATGATTTTTTTCCCCAGGAGACCAGTTCTTTACACTGCCCGACTAATGGCGTATCGACAGATCTGTGGGCTTTTAATTACGTCTTTTTCTATCGGTGGCCACTGGCAGGCTCCTGCTCGGCCCCTCCGAAGGGCTCGTTGGCACTTTGTGAGCGTGCGCCGGGGGCTCCCGGGGACAGGAGGATCCTCAGGTTCGGTGTGGGTTTTGCGCTGCGTATGTCCGGGCACCGGAAAGCTGTGCCCGGGTGGTGAAGTGCTTTTAGCAAAAAGCAACAAAAGCCGATGGTTCAGTGGAACTGGGAAGACTGGTCCAGCCAACCCGCCCGCTGTCTGCCGTGGAAGGGGAATGAGCAGAAGTTTTCAGAGCAACGTGAACTCGCGATTTCCATGACCAAGTCAGCTCCTGTGGGAGGTGTGATAAATAGCGTGTAGGAAATGCGGGTATTCCCCCGGCAGTGAGATCGCCTGGTGGCTTCACCCCGAAACGTGTGTGTAACCCTCGGGTGCCGAGCAAGGACTCACCTCCCCGTCCGCGCTTGCCACCGGCAGCAGGTTGTGGTGGTGTGACTGAGAGCTGCAGTGAGCCCGTCCCGGTGCGGCGGCTGCTTCTCCCGCCGTTTGCGGGCTCTCGCCCGGACCCAAGGCACCGAGAGCGGAGCGTTGGCAGGGGCCGTGTCCGCGCGGCACAGAAAGCAGCACGCGTTTGTGTGGGAAAGCCTTAGTCCGGAATTGCGTTAAGCTGGAAGAAGAGCAAGTGGAGGCACCTCTGGCATGCGGCTGCTGTGCTGTGCGCGTGGCTGCAGCCGCGGTGCCCCGTGCATGCCCTGCGGGCAGGAGCAGCGCCCTGGCCGGGCACCGCAGCTCTGGGCATGGCTGCAGCGGTGCCAGGGCCGCCCGGGGCCCTGCTGACCGGCACGTGGGGCTTTCACTGCGCTCGCATTGGCCCGGCTGCGCTGCCGTGTCCCGCATCGGATGCAGGCGCGCTCTCTCCCATCTCGGCCACGCTCCAGCTGATGACTCCAGGTGGCGTGTGCGGGAACGCCATTGCAAGCTTCACTGCGCAGAGTAGTTGGGTTAACGAGGCTTCCCTCTGGTGTGGACTCCTTACCTTTTTTCTCTTTTTTTTTTTTTTTTTTGTTTTGTTTTGTTTTCTTTCTGGTGTTTTTTTTGGCATTACATGTTCTCTGCTCTGCAAAATCAACTCAACGTGCTCCCCAGAAGCAGAAACTCTGGTCTGTCCCAGCCCTTCCCAGGTCTCCAGCTGTTTGACAGCTGTGCCGCAGCCCAGCGCAGGTCCGGCCTGGGGCCCAACGGAGCTCCGTCAGTTTTGCTGCGAGGCGTTGAGTTGCCCAGTGGGTCTGAACACGATTTAAATTGCATCTGGCTGCATCGACCCCCTCGTGTGGCGGGGGGGCAGCTCCTCCGGCCACACTCTGCGGGGGCTCGGGGCCGGCGCAGCTGGAGGAGCCTTGGTGCAGCGGGGGGGGGTGACGGAGCCTCCTGAATTCAGGGGTACGGGTGGCTCAAAGGAGGGGTAGAGATGCTGGAGAACACTGAAACTATGAAAACGAGTGGGAATCAATGCAAACGGTACAGGGCGAGTGTTAATATTTGTTATTTAATTGTAGAAACCTAGATCATCTTGTTCCTTTTTCTTCTCCTTCTTGCTTTATTTGCACTAGTGTTTGAAATAATATTTTTTTTTTTAGGTTGACTTGCTATTTGGCTCGTACAATGGTGTTTCAAAAATGTTTTAGTAATTTGGTAAGCCTGTCAATCGTAGAGTCGCAGCATTTGGTGATAGCGCTCTGACCTCATTTCTGGAGAACATCAGATGCGGAGGGACGACGGTTACTTTGTGCGAGGCTTCACAACCGTGGAACACCAAGTATTTTTGTTGCTTGATAATTGCAAAGTTTCCTCGGGCCTGGGATGGTAAAGCTTGTTGCACAATTAGGGTTAATTATCCAGGAGGAGAAACTACCAGTGGCTCCAGCGCTCTTGCGACATTCCTGTTTCTCATTCCCACCCTCCCGGGTTGGGTGAAGGCTGAATGTGAGACGGAACCCGGCGTGGTCAGAGCCGAGCCGGGCTCCGGACCCATCCGCAATGCCGGTGGTGTTGCGGGGAGGAATTTCTATGCCCTCCCCAAGGACGGGGCAGATGCAGCCAGACCTCGACGGAGCTTTGCAGCATTGCTTTAAAGCAAAGTAGTGTCCCCTCGCCTCTGCGTTTGCCTCCCAGCTCTGCCGCGGGGGGGTGGACACGTCCCTGGAGCTGCTCCCGTTGGAGAAGGCAGTATGTGCTGGGAGTTTCCCGGCTGTCCCAGGGACATGTGCCAGCTCAAGGAATCTCGCGTGGAGAGAGTGGTGCGAGAGAAGGGTTTACTCTTTTCTACGGAAACTCCCAAACGGTTCCAGCCGTTTCCGCGAGCGCTGGCTGTGGATTTCAAGTGCTCTTAGGGCCGGGGTGCCTGGCGCGGGCAGTGCGCCGTGTCTCCCGTGGCGCCAGTTCTCCGCCTCCCCCCTCACCTGTGAATGCTGGCTGCGGGAGATGGAACCCCTTTTCCCCTGTGTTTTTAAATAAAGAAGGATATCCCAGTCACTTTTCCAGGCTGTCCATTGGTGTTGTGTATTTTGAGTGATGATTGCCAGCTGGGGGGGACTGTGGGGGCCACCGGCGGGTGCCCCCCCCCCCCATGTTCAAAGGGGAGCAGCGGTCATGTGCGGGGGGAGGTTTAGGGATGCTGCACGGAGCTGCCCAAGTCCTGCCTGCCGTCCCTTGTGCCACGCGCACGGCTGGAGCCCCTGGAGGCCCCCGCTGCGGAGCTGCAGCCGGCTGGGCTGCGCGCCCCCCGGCACCCCCCAGGCACCCTGACCCCCGGGGAAAAGCACCGAGGGGAGGGTGAAGGGCCGTCATGGCCTTTGCTTTGAAAATGTTTTTGATTGTGTTTGTCACTGCTAGAAAGCGCGGGGACAGGGACTACCCCGGGTGAGAAGCGTCCCTCACCCCCAGAGCAGTCTTTGGGAGGAATACGACAGTTCGGGGTGGAATCCGCCCATCTCCGGGCGATGCGCATCCTCCCAGCTCGAGGGGCGAGTTTAATTTTATGGCTGCTGCTGTTAAGACAGCAGCTATTGCTCATCTTGAACCCTTCCATGGGTAAGCGTGTCCCAACAAAACTCTTGGTTTAAACACTTTGTTACCTTTTTGGTTTTTTGCTTTCTTTTTTTTTTTTTGCTTTCAATGCCCGGTTTTCCAGTGAGGACTGGCCGAGCGCTCCGCTTGTGGACATCACGAGGTGGGCACCGGCGCTGCTGCCCTGCACTCAGGTGGGTTCTGGGCGCGAGAGGGGACGGGTGCATGGTGGTGGCAGGGACGTCACAACTGTCTTTGCCTTTCTGAACGCGCGGGCAGGAGGAAAGCTGTCGGAGCAATACCATGGTATTTCTCAGCGTAGTCCATAACGGCCTCGTACACGGAAGGAATTCGAGGTCCTGCTGTTAGCTGGCAGCTGCTGGGCTGAGGACATGGGGAGACATTAATGACGATGGGCTTTTGCACATGGCATTATTATTTTTTTCTTTCTGGCTCACTGCATCATTTTTTCCCCACCGTGGGCTTTTCGGCCCCGTTGTTCCACTGGTCTGAAGAATGTGGTAGTTTCATGATGAAGCCTCCCCCCACCCCGCTGCCCTGAGGCCTGTGCAAAGCTGCCAAATTCAGATTACTTGTGACCTAAATGGGATACAAACCCCGTTCCCCGGAGAGGAGGAGCTGTTGCAATAAACCACAAACCAAAACTGGAATAGGCAGAATTCCCGGCCAGATTGAACCCCGTTGCAGCCCCGCCGGAGACAGAAGTAACACAGGCAGAAAATCGCCAAATGCAAACGGCTGGAGGGCCCTCGGTTTGCAGAACTATGTGAGAACAGAGAGTGTATGTTTGCTGTATTTTACGTCAAACGCGACTGGACTTTTGCATATACAGATTTTGTGTCCGGTTCTGGCCGTGACTTACTGCAGCTTCCTTTTCCCGTTTTTATTCAGCTCAGTAAGTTTTCAGACTGCATCTGGTGGGGCTTCCTCTTTTGGGTGCAAGGTTGCTTGAAGCTCCCACTCATCTCAGCACCGCATGCACCCTGTGCTGTGGGCTGGAGCCGCGGTGACCGGCACACGGACGGGAGCTACCCTCGGCAGCTCTGGCCCCTTTCCAGCTCTCCCATGGCTCCCGGCCATTCCCTGCAGCTCCAGATGGACACGAGTGAGGTCACTGATGAGGCAAAGCTGGTATTTAACAGTTTTGTAAAACACAAACGGTTACCGCTGAATGGTCATGGGTTTAAAGAATATGACTATCTGGCAGCAGGGAAAGGGAATGCAACCTGCTGCTGGTGGCAGCACGATGGGGGATGTTTTGAAATGCACACTTATTTACTATGAAGAGCAGGGGACAGGAGGAGAAACAAGTAGTTTTGAAATAACACGTGTACTTTGGAAGTGGTTGCAGTGTCCTACAGATGATGTTTCCAGAATATGAGCAAGGCAGGGAGAGTTACATCAATGGACACAAGTGCTTCTTTCGAGAGGCCTGAATCACTTTATTTGCTGCACTGTGGCTTCCCCCATCTCCAAGAGAGGGGAAAGTAAAGTTCTCCAAAGGGTACAGGTTCTACTAAACCTAACCCAGCTTGCCCTGCTGCCAGTGAACACCGTTTTTAAACAAATAATGTAGAATTGGAGCTCATCACTTTGCCACAGAGTCTCTATAACTTTGTGTCAGGTTACCCAACTTGAAAGGTTTGCAAAGTCTAGTAACACAAAACCACACGCTAGTGGCCTGCGACTCTGTGTGGCTCTATGTCCTCTACTAATATTGAAAGTAACTGCAGTCAGCTCCTTCCAGACTTTATTAAGCTTTGTTTGACCTCCTGTGTTTGTGAGGTCTGATTTCCTCAACTGTTACCGCCTGGGGAGGGGGGAAATCCAGATTATTTTAAACAAGCAAAATATATACTGAACAATTTTGTGTCCAAGGTTTGTACAGAGGAATTAACAAGAATAATTGTTCTGCATGTGAAGTTACAGCTTTGTAAATCCATGTTTGTGCAAGGCAGAAGTCTGTTCTGGTGTTGCAGCACAAGCAAGAGGAGTCCGTCCCCGGTCCTGCAGACGCCGCTCTCCTCTTTTTGGGGTGGGTTCTGGTCCTCTCAGTACACGGTGCACCAGTTGCTGCCGTCGCTGGGCATCAGCCCACCAGTGATGAGGAGAATCAGATCAACGAACCACCAGATCCCCAGTCCTCCCAGAGTCAGCAGTTTCCCCACGGCGGTCCCGGTATGGCCCAGGCAGAATCGATCCACTCCAAAGCAACCCAGGAAAAACGAGTAGAGCAGAGTGGTTATAAAATAGTGTCCAGTGTACCTGCAATGGAAGCGTTCGGAGGTGAGGGAGGGGCCGCCCCCGCCCCCCGGGGTGAGCATCCCGCCGCCCTCCCCCCGGTCCCTGGCGGCGGGGCTCCCTCCCGCGGGGGCCGGGAGAGGTGCAGGCCCGGGAGAGGGGAGCGGGGCCCGCGGGAACGCGCCCTACTTGACGCAGGGGCGGCTGCCCCGTAAGAAGCTCCGCGGCTCGGCGCACTCGATGCCGTCCAGCGCCCGGCACTGCACCCGGGTGTGCTCCACCTCGCCGTAGGCCTGTCCGCCGAACTGCGGGCAGCGCGGGCAGGGCCCTCAGCCGCGGGCAGGGCCCGGGGACCGCCGCCATCGCGGCCCGGCCCCACCGCTCCCCGCCCGTCCGCCCGCCCCTCACCTTCACGCAGCCGTGGCCCAGCTCCTGCTGTGCCGTGGCGTTCCCGCCGTGGTCCACCGGCTCCTCGCACTCCACGAACTCCTCGGGGCTGCGGGGAGGGAGGGAACGGTGAGGGAGGATGAGGCGGCGCCCGGCGCCCCCTCCCCGCCCCGGCCCGGTGCTCACAGGTAGGTGCAGAGGACGAGCGGCGCCCGCGGGTCGGTGTAGGCCCAGGAGGCGGCGGGCGGCTCCGGGCCGGGCGCCTCGGCCTCGGTGCCGTTGTTGGGGAGGCCGCGGGAGGCGCCCTGCAGCAGCAGCAGGTTGCCGAGCAGCAGCGCGGCCTGGCCGCACAGCAGCGCGTACCCCACCGGCCCGCCGCGCCGCGGCGCCATGGCGGCGGCCGCTGCTAGGAAACAACGCCGCCGCCTCCGGGCCGCGCGCGCCGCCGCCGCCGCCCCGCCGCTAGCCAATGGGCGCCCGCCGTCTCGCCCCGGGGGGCGGGGAACAGCCGCCCGCAGCCAGTCAGAGCGAAGCCGGAAGAAACTGGGGGGGGGGAAGCCAAGAGGCGAGGCGGAAGTGCGCGCCAGACGAGGAGGCGATTGGCTGCCAGGGAGGTCTGCCAGCCTATGGGCGAAGGCAGGAGCCGGGGCACCGGTGCTGGGCGCGGTCCCTTCGGCCCGGGCCGCACCCGCCGTGAGGGGCGGCCGCGCTCCGGAGCCTCCCCGCCGCCCTCCGCCGCTCCCCGCGCAGGCCCCCGGCAGCGAGGGGGCTCCGGACGCGCTGCCCCGCTCGGCGTGAGTTGGTGGGGCGCGGTGGGAGCCGTCCGGCGCCGTGAGCCCGCCGCGCGGGGGGGAGCGGCCCGCTGCCGCGGAGCGAGGCCTCACCGCCCCCCGGTGCCTCGGCGCTCAGCCCGCGCCCGTCGGGCCCTGTGGTGCCCGTCCCGGTACTCGGAGGTCCCCTCTCAGGGCTCGCCGCTCCCCTGGAGCCCGGGCTCGGCGCGGAGGCAGCAACCCCGCACCCGGGGTAGCCCCGGCGGGCCCGGAGAGCCGCTTCTCCCCGGGCTGCCCGGGGGAGCGAGGGTTCAGCTCCACGTAGCTGTGGCCTGAAGGTGCCCGCTGTGCCTGCTGTGGGGCTGTACCGCCCTCCCGGAGGAACGGTGCCTTCCCCCTGTCCCTGTGGCTGATGACAGCTGCAGAGCTGGGTTGTGGTGCCGCTGGAGTGGGATTTCCTCTGGCCCGCAACAGGAATTGGTTGGCCTGTCGGGTGCGATGGCCAGCTGTCCCACTAAGCCCTTCTTTAATGATTAAGAAGCTTCCAAGTGGCTTTAGAAATAGCTTAAAGATTGCATAGTGTGTGGGCTGGGTGGCAGAGGGTTGCATTTGCAGCACTGAGGCGGGCAGAGGAAAGATCACATCGAGTGTGTGTTTTACTCAGGTTTTCCACCATTCTGTCGGCGTAAAGCATCTTTGAAACAGGTGTAAATGAAACTCATGCTTTAGGGCTTGATGTTTTGGACTTTACCATGTTAATTGCTGGGGGAAAAGTTGTGTCCAAAGGGGCTGGGAACGCCGTCGGAGGCGAGGTGGCAGCAAGGAAATACCAGCCAGGGTAGCAGCGGGTCACAGTCCGGAGGGAGCTGTACGGCCAAGTGCTGCTTGGAGGAGGCTTAGAGCCAGCAGGGGTGAAACTGTGTCTCTGTTCCCTTGAGCTCCCCGAAGTGTGACTCTGGAAGTCTTTTGAAAATAAGTGGGACTGAACCGCTTGAGCAAACTTCCCATTAATAGGAAAATAGGAAAGGGATTTCAAGAGTTGTCTAGATCATCTTCCTGCCCAGAAGAGGAACTAGTCCAGCTTGGATAGTCAAGTAGCAGAATATTTTTATCCTAACTGCCCTGCTCCTTATACAAAGCGATTGGCATTGGGAACCCCCCTTACCTGCTCTTGGCCCTTCTTTGATTCGCTCAGAGAGCTGTAGAGCTCTGCCTCTGAGTGCTTTCTGGATGAGACTCAGTGCTTAATTGAAGAGAATGATGCACTCAGCTGTGGAAAGGTAGAGGGTTGGAGACTGGGATCCTGCTATTGACCCTCTACATCTGGACAAGCTGCTGCCTGTTTCCATCAGTTTTCTCCTGCCTCATTTTCTTCTACATCATTTCATCCCTCCCACAGTGTCCTGAGGTCATTAGATTGGAAATGCCAAGCACAGTTTGAGGCAGGTATGTGGCATTCATTAACTCCAGCTGGAAGCTAGGCAAAACATAATTTGATAAGAATGTATTTGGGAAAGAGCTATTACCAGGATTCATAGGTGCCCATCAGCCAGCGATCACTGGTGTGGTGTTAATGAGTGTGCTGCCGAAGCCAGCTGCGCTGTTGCTGGTGATGTCAGTGAAGTCCTAATTGCATCCAAAATCCTTAAGCTGTCTTATTTACAGTGCTTATAAGCAAACACCACGCACGTGGTGTGTGGAGAGGATGTGGGAGCCAGTAGGGTTGAGGTTGGAGGGAGAACATGACACATCTGACTTTGCTATTTAAAACTACTGTTGCATGTTTAGCCAGTTTAGTTGGAGTCCTTACACCCTTCAGTCTGGCAGAGCTACGCCTTGAACATTCACTGGAAAAGGGAGTGTAACTGCCATCCCCAGCGCGAGGATTTCTGAGAAATTTCTTTTCTTGCTGATTCTACAGCTTTGTTACAAAGAACTGTGAAAATAACTGACAAACAGCAGATGTCGTTTGGGGAATTCATTCCATACCCTCTCCCCTGCCCTCGCCGTCGGCTGGAGCACAGTATGGCTCGCTAAACCACAGCCCAGCAGTGTCTGTCATCCAGCTCACAAAGGGTCAGTGAACTCCACCAGTACCCACATGTAAAGATTTACGCTCTGAGACACCGGACCATACTGCTGCTCGTGTTGTACATCAGCCTTGCTCCCTTTAGGAACCAGATTAAAAGTCTCCTACAGCCTCCAACGGGGGTTGGCAGTGACAAAACAAAGGAGGAAATGCCTCTTTCCGTCGGCTTTCCTTACCCCTGCAGAGGAGGTGCAAAGGTCCCAGTTATTTGCTGGTCGTTACTTCTCTGGCCTTGCACCATCCCCTTTGCCGCATGCCGTCGGAAACGGGGCTGCTGTCTTGCGATCCCACCGTCAACCACAGGCAAGAGACTGTGTCCCTGCTCTGTCAAAGGATGATGGAATGCTTTTCCTTGAAAAACACCAAATTCCCCTCCCTTCCCCAGACATGGGATGAGATCCTTTTCAACATCTACCACGTAAGCTTTATTATCATGCTGGATACTACTTTGCCTTTGGTGTAAATAGTTGGTTTTGCATCTTTTTGGCTCAGCAGCCACATCAGCGAGTGGTGTCAGCTGGACTGGCTGCTGTAGTGCATGGCTTACTCTTGTATTACCAGTGTCCTGGGGAAATGAGATGTCCAGCACACATATTTGGTTTCCATTTGTGTACATTTTTTCTTAGTAAGTTCACTTCTTTGAGATACTTCCTGTTTCTCCCTTTTATGCCTATTTAAGAGCATATTGCTCCTATTTAAGCCTTTGAAAGAATGAAACATCCTATTTTTAACATCAAGTAATCTCTAAGGCTCTTGTCTGCAATGGTTTTTCTCACTTTGCCTTATTCTACTCATAAAGTCTGTGCTGAAGACAACTGATGGCCTGAATCCCAGTGCTTGCCTTTGAGGTTTCATTTGTGAGTTAAGACATTGCAGAGCTCCAGGATTTATTGGTTTGTTTCACCGGTTCTTCTCCAAGAGCGTCTTCCACTGTGTCTGAGCATTAGCTCTGCTGCTGTGGGTGTTCCAGGTGTGTTGGTTGATCAGATGAGCAGTTCTCCAGATTTTTTGTTTCCAAAGTTGGCAGGTTTGCATTTGACCCAAAATGTGTGTTCAGAAGCTGTCCTCACTTCCCAGCCTTGTTTCTGGTTCGTTTCTGGAGCTTTGAGGTGTGTTGTCTTCAATTCCCTGTATTGCAAGGCTGCGACAGTGGTGGTGAGTGACAGGAGAAGTCAAGGGAGATGGATATGGCTCTTGCTAAATACGGACCCGGGAATCTCATGCCCCTCAGGCAGGAACTGTGGGGTGATTCATGTTTGTGCGTTATTTGTACAGTGCACAGTGGTATCCGTATTTGATCCATGATATTATCCTAATCCATGGGAAGCCTTCTGTATCTTGGGTAATACCCAGCTTATGGGAAGCACAGGGTATTACCTGACTCCAACGCTATGTGCAGCTTCCATAAGGGTTGGAGACATATAACCTCTGTGTTGTTTCTAACATCAGGCGGGAATAAAACCCTCTGTCTCACCTTGCAGTATTATACAATTTAGCGTGCCGGCTTCCTGCATGGCTTTGTGGTTTGGTCTGTTAGGGTACATAAAACTGGCTTCAAAGAGTCGAGCTGTTGCCTCCTTCTGACGGGAACAGGAGGTTTTCTGGTTGCTGGAGGCTGCGAGGGGGGAAACCTGAGCCGCAGGTTGTCTTCTTACGGCTCCTGCAAAAATGGATGCAGGGTTTGGGAATGCAGAGGGCCAAATGACTCTCTGCTCTTTCATTGTTCACTGTAGTGACAGCAGTATAACCCTCTGCTGAAGTCTGCCAAGAACTCACCGGTAAGGAGAGGGGGAGGACTTGCGCCCATAGCTCAGCCTGTTAAGTGTTTGTCGATGGCATCTTTTGCATTATGTGCATTCAAAAGCAATTTCTAAGACATCGTAGATGTCGGTCAGACCCCTGTGAGCGAGAGCTCGGCTGTGCAGGGGTGTTTCTGGCTGGCAGCCCTCAAAGGGCACTGACCGCTAGTTGTCTGTTTGCGCCGAGGAGGTGTGTGTGGCCTTTGGCACAGGTCTGGCTCTGGCTCTGCATCTGCGGTGAGCTATTTCGCTGCGTCTGTTTTGGTCAAAAGCGGTGACCTAGTAGGGAAAAGAACATGGAGGCTCAAAAAAACCTGGTAAAGTACCACACTCGGAAACCCAGGAAAGGTTATCAGTAAATGAGAAGTTGTCGGTAAAATTGGATTTTATTTGTCTAGGCTCTTGTACGCTGCTTATCACTATGGCATGAGGGTGCTTTGCCATCATCTCTTCAGTAGTGTGACTGATGTGTCACATGTTGTTTATTCCTCCTCCTCCTGGAGGAAGGCACGGTGCTCCATGGAGTGCCTTGGGAGGGTGTTTCATGGGTGGCTGCGTGCTGGCCGGAGGCAGGTCAGGGCAACACATACCACGCTCGGAGCGGAGCGCCGTGCCGTAACGCCGGTGACGGTGTTTCCTTCTGGAGAGTTTTTCTCTTACTCAGCTGTATCCCGTGGTATCGCACGGTGGAGTGTTAAGGTGAAGTTGTGTTTCCACGTGCTTCAAATTTGGGATGTAGTTTTTTGGGAGGGAAGGCCAGAAGAGTTGCCGTGTCGGTGCCGAGGCCGGTCCCCTTCAGCGGGATTTCTCCTCGGGACCCGCTCGCTCGGGCCTCCGTGGCATTTTCTCTAAGAAAGCACCGGGACCGTTGAGGCGGCGTTTCTCCCGGCCGCTGTCGCACGGGAGGTGCCGCTCGGGTCCCCCTCCCGGCTCGGCGGGGCCGGTGTGCGGCGAAGCGTCCCGGGTGGGCGGGAGCCCGTTGGTGCCCCCGACCCGAGCCCCGGGGGTGAGGTGGAGGGGAGCGGCCCGGGGCGGGCGGAGCGGAGCGGCCCCGCCCCGGGGCGGTGCGGCGCAGGCCCCGGCCCGGCTCCATAAGGCCGCGGGCCGCCGGCCGGACCCAGCGCCCCAGCCGGGAGGGGCGATGCCGCCGCCGAGCGCCATGGCCTGGGCCCGGGCGGCGCGGAGCTGCCTCTGCCTCCTCCTCTTCCTCCTGCTGCTGCTGGCCGCGCCCGGGCAGCCGGGCCGCGCGGGTGAGTGCGCCGGGCCCGGGCCCTGCCGGCCCCCCCCGCCCCGCCGGCGGCCCCCCCTGCCCCGCCGGCGGGCCTGGGCCGGGCCGGGCTGGCAGGCGGCCTGCGGCCCCCCCTTCCCTCCCTTCCCGGGCAGAGCGGCCCTTCCCCGTCCCCTCCGCGGGGATCGGGCCCACTCCCCATGGCCCCCGGGGCTGCCGCGGCCCGGCTGGGTCTGGGGGAGGGGGGGGCTGGCGGGCCCCTCACCCCTCTGCCGGAGAGGGGCTGTCCCCTTCTGCCCCCCGAAGCGCGGGGCTCTGAGGCCACGGGGATCCCCCCTGCGCGGGCAGCGCTGGCAGGTGACGGTGACAGCGCAGAGGTCACAGGTGTCTGAAGGGCCGCTGGGCAGGAGGGTGCTGAGGTTGGACACGTAGCCCGGGCCCTGCGCGGGACTGTCTCTGCCAAAATGCTCCTGCCTGGTGGGAGATGCTGCGGAGGGGCCGGGAGGACAGCGGGGCCTTTGTCTGAACCCCGCGGTGCCGGGAGGCAGGCTCGGCCGGAGAGCTGGCGCGTCCCCCGACGCCCGCGCGAGTTTGCAGGCGTCCGGGGATCGCTGCCGCCTCGCTGCCAGCCCTCCAGTGCCAGGCTAGGCCGGCTGCTCGCCGCAGGCTCGTCCAGGCTCTTACCGGGCAGGTGGCAACCCGTGTACGGGAAAGCCTGTAAAATGTGCGGGGGTGGGGGTCAGCCTGTTCACGGGGGTCCCAGAAATCTGTGTGAGCAGGTCCTGGGTAAAACCGTGTCGTTTCCCCGGCCCAGAGGATGTTGGGTTTCTGTGTGGAGGTGGCAGAACGCCCACGTCGTTTCCCCTGGCTTTCAAGGGACACATGCAGGGACCTGTGTCTTCCCCGTCTCTATCCGGGTGGCCTTGTCCATCGTGGAGCCAGGGCACCGCCTGCGCTGGCACGGCCGGGCACGGGGCAGGACCCCCGCCGGCTGCCGTCCCCCGAGGAGGACAGAGGCTACGTCCTGGGGCAAGAACTTGGGCACAGTGCCATCACTAATGGCACTGAACGGACACCGTGCTCTCTTTATGGACTTTTAACGAGTTGACGCTGTGCTCTCTTTATGGGCTGTTTATGAATTGAGACAGTTCTGTTTATGGGCTATTATGATGCTGATTCTGATGTTATGTGTGTGTGATAGACAGAAATGTCTCCTCTGTCGTTGTTTTCCTCCTCCTGAAGGGATCGATGTGCTGTGTTAAACTTCTGTGTTTTGTCATTAACGCATAGCTTTATAGTCGGGGCTTTCTAATTGAGGAATCTCCTCTAAAACTAATATTGATGCTTCATGCTGAGAAACAGTGCTCTTGTGGTGGCTATCTCTCCCCGAGGGATTCTGTGCTGTGAATCTCTTGCCTCTCACTTGGCGTGTTGTCACTGGCGCTGCGAGCTGCGCGCTAGACGGAAGCCAGGCTCTGAAAGGTGGCTGCTGGCTTGCGGTGGAGGTAGCGCAGCGTGTTGGAAACTGCCTTACCGGAGTGCCACGGAGCGAAGTCTTAAACCACGCGCCTCCAGGATGTCGGATGCCTGTGCTTCCAGTGGACTGGTCAGTGTTTTGAGGAGTAATATTTTGGTTCCTGCCTGTGGCTGGGAGGAAAGGCAGGTCCATGAGTTACCTGAGTTGCCGATGGTGGATAGTCTCTGCCTTCTGAAGTCTCTGTCCTGGCTAATAATGCCAAATCTGCAATGAAAGATAATGGAATCTCTTTTGTCTCAGTTCTGAGCGTGAAGGAGAGGGGACAAATGAGTCACCTGTGTCAGTTCACCCAGGCACTTCGAACTTTTGGGTTGGAATGTTTGTGCTTCGGACACTCCCCAATAAATAGAGATACGAGGCAGAAATGGGGTGTTACCGGAAACTACTAATTGAAAATTCCTGAATGAACACCATCACGTAGGGATGTGTAGCCTGAAGGGATTTGTGTAGTGTAGATTTTCCCTTCCTATTTCTGTCTGTAGGAGGCCTCAGCGTTTACCTGTGTAAATTCATAAACAAACCGTCTGGCGTTGCCATAGGCAGGGACTGCCGTTTTTGCTGCTTAGCCTCTTCCCTGATACTTGGTGTCATACACATGCCGGGATGTTCTAGCCATGCTTTACCAGTTTTTAAAGGAATTCTTGAAGTGTCTAAACACTTTGGTTTAAATTTTCTGGGGAGATGCTATGTTTGGTTAAGATAATTCCTTTGTTCAGCTCGTGAAAAACACAGCACTGCCTCACCCATATTTCAACGAATCTGGGACAATCATTCAGCAGAGTAAAGAGGGGTTTTGTGGTTATTTCCTCCATGTGAAGAATAGAAAGAGGAAAGAAATTTCAGTGTAGCTAATATTGCCTCTTGTAGTGCTTTGTTTTCGGAAAAAGGAAGTTTGAAACATGACTTTGTAGTCTTTACATGTCTCGATCATTCTCATTTCTCAAGCTAAAATGAAAAAAAAAAAAAGCTTATTTTCTCAACTCCACCGAGTTCTGTGATTGAATGTGTGTTGCGTGGTTTCCTTTGGTGGCCAAATTTAAAGATAGCGACATCTCCAAAGAGCAGCGTTCCCACGAACCTCCACTGTGTGAAGCGCACTGACATCTGCACAGCTGACGAGATGGGGAGGAAGTGAGTGGGCCCAGTGCGCGAGGAGCTCCGCTCCATGGGCACGGGTGGAAGGGCAGGGACTGCTGGGCCATTGACCCAGGAGGGAGTGTGTCCCGCTGAGATTAATCATCTTGTGCCAGAGGATAGTGTCGTTTTGCTTTGTTTCTCCTTGTAAGAAGGTTCCAAGGTGGAGAGGATGCTGTGAACAGTACCTGAGAAAAGCAATAGTCCCTTTTGCGGAACAAGAGTATCTGTTGTCTTGCTGACAAATTACCGTGGCTTTAGAAAGGGCAGAAGGAATAGTAAGAGTCTAGACAGGAAACACTTACAGCATAGGTCAGGATTTCAGCAAGAGGGAGGTAAGACTTTTCTAGGAAATATTGCTGTAGAAGAGCTCAATATCCTCATTAATGTCCAACGCCCCCAGTGAAATACTGAGAGAAATTACATTAACTGTTCTTGCCAACTGTAATGTTAAACAAATATACCAGGTGAGCAATAAATCAAGTAGATGAATTTGCTTCTCTTGCCATGATAGTTGGTCATCTTTTCCTACCTTCTGAAAAGGCACTGTGGTGCAAGGAGACCCACTTGGTCAGAAGATTTAGAGTAAGGGAGGGAGGAGATGGAAAGAAAAGTCACGAGGAATACCACTCTGTAGAAGAACAGCTGGCCAGATGTTCCCGGGTGCTTTAGCAGAAGATTTCTTAGCTTGGTGGTTTTTATAAATACATATTTTTAAGTAGACTCGGATAATATTTACGTAGTGAAGGTGAAAGAGATTTTTGCTTCCAGTAATCCAAAAAATAAATCTTACTACAGCTGTCATCTTAGCGGAACGGTCAACTGCACCTAAAAATGCTTTTCCTAGTATGTAATCGATTGAAGAAGTAATTGGTGGTTACGTGTTGTTCTGGAAGGACATCTGTAAGCCAATTCACAGAAGTTTCTCCTCAAGCAGGTATGGCAAAGTCCTTTATGATTTTGAAACTGGGATACGGAGAATGCATATTGAGTTTGCAGTTGATGCCCTTCCAGTCAGATAGGGTTCAGGCTCCTTAATGAAAGGATTAGCAATCCCGATAATGTGGACACGTGAGAGAAATATCTGTCCGAAAGATGTGGCTTTGGAAGGACGGGTGCAAAGTGTTCTGCTGAGGTGGAAATAACTGTGTGCGCAAGTATGAGAGGGTGAAAAATGGAGTGCAGGAGCATGTTGGCAGGAAAGGAGAGGAGTGTTAGAGTAGGTGACACGACAAGTGAATGAGCCGTGCTGTCTGTTACGGAAGAAAGGTTAACCTCTGGAGACAGATAAACACACAAAGCATGTGAACCTTGCTACTTGTGAGGCCTCACTGGGCTGTTTTGTCCTGTTTCGGATCCTGTTTCAGGATAGGTTCTGTCTGACTGGAGAGTAGAGCTGGTAGAGCCTACTATGGACGGTCAGAGCTCTAAGCAATACGGTCCACGGGGAAATACTGAATATTGGTGGTTACTTAAATGAAGGAAAAGGGAGGGGAGTGTGGCAGCACACTTTGAAAATCCAAAAATTTGCAGCCCAGTGGAAGGGGACTGAACTGTCCACCTCCGCTGGGGACTAGAGGTATGGTTTAAAACATGAGGGAAATGTGGTGGATGTCAGGGATGCTTGTTGGAGATGCCTTGTGTGGAAGCGATCCTGCCCTGGGACCCGAGCGTGGACTAGATGGCGGCCTCAAGCTTTTGGCGCTTCTAGTGAGCACTCTGCTGCCAAAGTGTCGAATGAGCGGTACAGCTGACCTCATCTATTAGTTGTAATTGATTATAACAATGGTTAATTTAATGAGTTTGTGTATTTAATGCTTTAGCAATGTGCATCTTTTGACTCGGACATGCCCACAGGTAATGGAAGATTAGAACTCACTGCTGCTGACTGGTGCTCTAGGTTTAATATAGCTGTGGGCAAACGTTTACATTTATAGTAAAATGGGTAAAAGTTGCTAGGGTGGATGCAGGCACGGGGTAGATCCGCAGAGAGCGTTAGCAGTGCCGTACTTGTGTGGTGCTGGGTTTTCTCCTGGCTCTATTTCCACTCGCACTTGGGGACTGAGTAAGTTGAAGCAGGTGAATACAAGTAAATGGTCATACTGGGTGTCCTGTCTCTTGAGTTTCACTGATAGACAGCTGTGAGCAAATTTGGGTAGTATCGGAGGAATTTCAGTGTTTTTCTTATTGTACAGAATGGTGCTTTTTGTTATCGCTTGTGATGCTGAAAGCAGCGGGGGATCCGAAAGGGGTGGTCAGAGCAGAAATCGAGCCCCGCAGCCATTGCTGGCAGTGCCCGCGTACTGCTGGGCCCTGTGATGCTGCAGCTGGGACGGTTTTGAGCCATGTCCCCGCAAATCCAGTCCTCTTCCTTGGCGCGGAAAGGGCGGCGTTGTGCATGTTCCTTGTTAGTGTCTGTCTGCAGCCTGAGCTGGTCACATGCTGATGAGCTTGTTTTTATGAAATTAGTTTGTTTTGTGGTGTAATAGGTTACAGTCTAAACTTTCCTTTTTTCTTTTTTTTTCTTTTTTTCTCTTTTTTTTTTCTTTCATTGAAGAATCTTCGACCTCACTTTAGTAGGCTTGGGAAAGAGTTACAGTAAAAGAATGATTGGGGTGAACTGTTCAGTGTGGGTGGATGTAGCTGAGTGCTGTGTTTCTGTCGCTGAGTCAGCGACCTGCAGGCATGCCAAGGTCTAGGAAGGCAGGAGATGCAGCGTGACTTTTGCTGAACATAGATCTTACCTGTCAGGGAGCGAATACCCCAACAGCTCATCTCAGTGGATGGAGAGCTGCAACGGCTGTGCCACATTTCGATGGTTTTCAAGCTCCCGCACGCCACGGAACGTGCATGAAATTCCTACTGTGGATTTGGGGCGAAGGGGAGGATGATTCATATCTTCCTAGTTGCCTCTGACGTTTGGTAATTAAAGGCAATCTTTAACGAGACAAGATAAATATAGTGGATGCAATTGTTTTTTTCTCCTTGGAAATACAATCCCAACTAGTGTTACGCCCAAGAGTGAACGAGAAGCAGCAGATTCTCCGTGGTGACGTGTAGCACAGCTCAGAGGGGAGCCTTGGCCAGTGCCAGGAAGCACCTGAGTACGAGAAGTCCTGTAAGTTACTGAAAAATTTATTGCAAACTACTGTGCTTGAGAACCATGCTTATTGTACTGCAATTAAGTTTCTCAAAAGGGGGTGGAGAAATAGCTACAAAAAATAGCCTATCTTAGGAAAACTGAATATAAATATCTTCAAACATCTTACGTGAAAAGCAGCCAAGTATCTGAGTTTGGTTTTTGCTGTCACTTTTTCCTTTCTTTAATTGCTATGAATTAAACCACCTTTACTTTGTACTGAAATGTGTGGATGAATTCTCATGGATAGTAACCGTCTTGACTGGAGGGTGGCATCTGAATACCGATGTGGTTGCAGGAACATATCTGCTACTGCCGTCGCAGCATGCTGGAACTTCACATTTATCTAGACTGCTGCGATAGCTGCAAACTGCCTTGTCCTTGCTAGAATTTCGCCTTGTGCTAATTAGGTCAGGCTGAGTACGTTTCTCTTCCCTGGGTGAGATGAGGTCTGAACGCGTCAGTCAGTAGAAGGAGCGTGGGGTGCTAGGTGGGACTCGCGGTGGGCAATGTGTTACTGCATTAAGGACATGTCTTTCAAGGTTTGTGTTTCTCAGAAAGAAAAAGGCCCGTCCCCTACTAGCAGCCTTTGTAGGAGGAAGATTTAGGGGCAGGGTTGTCTCTTGCATGTTCTAATTCCTGCTTCATTGCACTTGTCCCTTCCATTGGATTTTTGATTCACTAGTCTGGTGCCCTCTTTGAGTGAGGGTCGCTAGTGATGCGTGAGATGTCGCACAGGGCAGTCAGCATGGAAATAGGTTCTTTATAAAGTGAGGGTTAATGCCGCGGAGGTGTCTGCTGGAACGGGTGCTTCTGTCCCGGGCAGTGCCAGTGAAGGAGTGTGCTGCGCTTCCAGCTCTGCGCAGCGGATTTGTGCCGGTGAGAATCCCACAAAACAAACTCTTGTCTCTTCTGTATGTCAGCCGGCTCGTTGTCAATTTGATCTGTGCTGAAACATGGGGAGAGAAAGGATGTTTTTGCCAGAAGAGGAAAGAGAACTGAAAGTTAAAGGAAAGCTATTTGCATTAAGTTCAAACTGTTAGTGTGAAGGCTGCTTTTCTCTTTTTAGCTCCACTAGAAAGCAAGGTGGTGCCTTCCCGCCCTTATATTCTAGCTTGTCGCAATAGGAAGCACTTTGTTAATCACAACAAATGCCCTCCTTCTCTGTTGAATTTTGCCCACAATGAAGGGAAGAATAAGGCATTGTACCTGAAATCAACTCCTGAACTGGGGGTAGCGAAGGGAGGGAAGGAGAGCAGAAAGCGGGGGAGAACTGTCAGAGTATTCGCAGAGTTGAAAATTGTACTCTTTTGGTGCCGTTTCTCTAAGAGGAAGCCTCTCGGAGTTGCACTTTTCTCAGAAATCCCTCCCAGTTTAGCTAGCTTCATATGATGATTCACTCCTTTGTCTTCTGCTTCCAAGCTGCTTTTGGGGAGGCATGCCGCTTTCTGAGCGCTGCGAAGATTAACCATGCCCTGACGTGTCTGCAGTGTGTGTCCTAAGAGAGTCTCCAAAACTCTGTCCAAGTGTCACAGTGTCACATCCCTGCTAATAAAGGCACTTCTGGACGGCAGTGGGGAAGTAACAAGTGCAGAGCAGCGACGTGCAAGGGCTCGGGACCGGATACGAGCGAAATGTGTGGTTTGGAAATGACAGCTGTAGTGAAGTGATTTGCCGGAGTATGTACTTTTGGTGGTTCATCCCTGGGAAGGAAGCAGCCCTTCCCTCCCCTGCTTTCGGGCCAAGGAGGTATTGACGCTGTACGTTCTGTAGCCTGTGAACATAAGGGCTATTGTCAGGAAGTTTCTCTCTGCTTTTTTAATACCTTTTTTCCAACGATCCCTGTAATTAATGAAACTTCTGCTGCAGTATGTGTACTACGTTATTTCTTGAGAAACAACACAGCTCTGCCTGTGCTTTGGTGACAAAAGTACTGTATTACAAATAGGTGCACTGCAATGCATCTGTGTTCTCCAAACAGACGGACGTGTGTGCTGTAATGGGAGAAGCTGAAAGCAATCAAACTGCTTTTGCTTCCCCTTTGGGGATATCGGTGGAAAGAGTGCAGAAGTGGACGTGCATTTCATGTGGGCGGCCGCTTCCCGGGATGCCCATTTGGAACGCTGACCCGCGGTGATGCTCCTCGTGCTGAGGGTGCGCGGCAGCCTGCCGGGGACGGGAGGAGGGGCTGCAGAAGCATTTGCAGGAGCCCAAATGTCACCGCAGCGTGGCCATGCTGGCTCGGGGAGGCTTTGGGGGAACCCCTGGCATTTAAAGCCTGCGTGGGGCTGCTGCCTGTTCCCCAAGCGGTGGAGCAGGCCTCCCGCGGAGGCTTCGAGCATGCAGTGCCTTCGGGCGGCTCGAGAAGTCACAGCCGCCTCCAGAGGTGCAGTGTGAGTTTTGGCCTGCTCAAAGTGGCTGGTTTTTAAATGAATGCAGTGGCTCAGTCCCACTCTGAGAGTTTTTGGAGGATCTCAGAAACTAAGCACCCCCTCACCACCACCCCCCGATGCGTGGTGAGTATTTCTGGAGACAAATGACGACAAGGAGGATAACTGTTCCCCTCCCTGCCACCACCTTTGGGTCGGGACGCTCAGGCTCCTGCGGTGAGCTCACTGATTCCATTGCCGTGAGCTAGTAAAAGCGTTGCTTTTAACCCTCCCGGCGGTCCCAGGTGCCCAATCTCCCGCATCCCTGGGGAGCGGCTCCCCAGCCAGGCACAGGCAGGCTGTTGGTGGGAAAAGTCGTTTACATGTGCAATTTATTATTGTTTACACAGTCGGTATAGAACAGTTCCTTGCAAAAACCGATGCCTTATAAAGGAAACTTGGACCGTAGACTTTTGTTTGGTTCGGTCAGAGGATCTGGCTGATGTTGCGTATGGAAATCATTTATAAAGCGATCTGCAAAAGGCCACATTGTCGCATGCGTTTGTTTCACCTCGCTTGTTTTTATAAGGTCCCTAAGAGCTCTCTAAGAACATAATGAGCAGCACTGGCCTTGTGTCAGGAGTTTGGCTGTGATGTGTGCGGTGAGGGCGTAACGCTGGGCTGGGCTGGCGTTGTGTCGCCGCGCCATCAGCCGGAGCCCCCGGGAGCGCGTCTGGAGAGGCTGCGCGGCCCCACTGGGGCGGTTCTGCAGCTTGGCAGCGCGGGACACCTGGTTTTGACGCTGTCTCTGCATCCTTGAACACGTTCTCTCTGTGCTGACCTGGTTTGTTGGATGCTCTGATTCCTGCTGGTGAGAGGTCGTGGTGTACGAGGTAGACGCTTGTAAGACGGTAATTGGAATGTGAAGGTTTCAATTTGAAACCTTCTGGTAAATTTGGTGTCTTCTCTGCTGTTTGTCTGGTGTTTTCTCTGGCACTTTACAAGGCAACCCAAGTGTGCTTTGCTCTCATGTTTGCTCTGGGCTCTCCTGTGTGCTTCGCTGCCTTTGGCTATCTCTTTTTGGGTTACAGCTCTCTAAACGTGTGTGGTGCCTTGGCAATGAGGTGCTGTGTTCTTTCTTAAAAGCAGAGCTTCTAAGTCTGCGATGAGAAGCGATGCCAGGCTGGTGGCAGAGGGATCTGCCCGGTGCAGTGCTGCAGACCGGCACGGAGCAGCCTGGTTCCAGGGGCTGAGAGAAGCCGGAGACCTGAACTGGAATCCCAGGCTGCCCCCTTCCTATTGAAGGGGCTTTTCCTGAAATAGCGTTTTCTTCCTCGTGCCTTATCCTTCCCATTGCTTTGTTTCTTTAGCCAGTGTTTCTGTTCTGCTTTCTAGGTTTCCAGCAGGTTTCTCAGTTGTCTTCCTACGAAGTTGTAATCCCGCAGAGGTTAGGAAGAGAACGGCGAGAGGCTTCCAATGTCTCCTCGGTGCAGGTATTGGGCAGTCTTAAAAATGCCTTCAGTTTAGTATCTACTTCCTAATGAGGTCCACCCCAAACTGACCTGAGATTCTCACAGAACGCTGTTGGACTCGTCTAGCAGCAGACGAGAACCCAGCCTTCCAAACGGTATTACATCTGGCAGTGCCTTTAGCCGAGTGAGGGGAAATGCCTCCCTGCTCCAGAGGTTATGAGTTGCCACAATGGATTTTTGATCTGGGTGTAGAAGTTGCAGAATGAGAGTTGTTTAACACTGGAATGAGTTTCAGAGAGGTGGAGGGATTGTTATCCTGGGAGATGCTCAAAATCTGCCTGGAGCAGCCTGGACCGCCTCCGTAGCTGGCCCCGCACTGGGCAGGAGGGCGGATTAGACAACCTCCAGCGGTGCTTTCCAGCCTCTGTTATTCTGCTGCAGCCACGTAACTAACGGCTGCACACTTCAAAGTATTTGGATCAGACCAATTGTGTTTAGTCACAAGTCTTAAAATTTAATATTAACAAAAATGCCTTGCAGTTTATTGCAGCCGTTGGCTAGCACTCCTGCTGTGATATTTAATGTAGTGCTCAGGTGATTCAGCTTATCCGCTTAATATTTAAGGACCCTAGTTGCTGTGCGTAGCACTTGGCTAGCACAAGGCTGAGGAGGTACCGGCCCACTGTGGATGTTCAGGAGTAAAGCTGTATTGTCCTTTTCCAGCTGTAAATAAGAGGTTTTCTGTGGAAGTCTTAGAAACAAATAATAAGAAAACCTCAAAGCTATTTTGAAATAGCTTCCTTCATGTGACTTTTCCCCAGTTACACAGGAAGGGATGCCAGGTTCCGGAGGTAGCGACAATTATAAAATAGACGTCAGGCTCACTCACACGTGGTTATTCCCGGTCTGGTGCAGCTAGCAAGGTTTAAGAAGGAAAGTTTATTAGCTCAGTATCTGGCAATTTCGGTGTGTGGACATGGCGGTCATTTTGGCTGCAGGATGGCAGGGAACCAGAGCGAATCCTGATGGCTGTAGTCAGCTTCTCGTTGCGAAGTCTCATGGGCTCAGCCAAGGAACACTCGCTCCCCTGACCAGCGTTGGGGTGCCAGCAAGACGCCCGGATCCGCAGGGTCCTGCATCGCTGCAGAGGTGGTTTAAATTCTGTCGGTATCAGCTGCGACTCGAGCAGGGTCTGTGCTGCTACAGCGGTGTCTGCAGAGGCTGAGTGCAGACTCGTCCCGAGGTACAGGTGGCAGGAGTGATTTGAATGCTGCAGTAATGAAGCTCACAGAGACTGTCTTCTCCTGAACTTTTGTTGATGTCAAAGAATGTTTTATTCATTAACATGAGTAAAATGCAACTTTTTTTATATTCAGGACAAGGTGTCGTATGCTATTGAGATAGAGGGAAAAGAATACACGATTCATCTAGAAAAGAACAAGTAAGTGATAAATTTCTTCAGATTATTACATTCCATCTGTTGTGTCCAAATAATGAGCTGGCAGGTTGCACGTGGGTTCCGATTGCTGAGGTTCTTTATGAGAAGTGCAGTTACATGCTAGCTCTGCAAATTCGGCAGAAAAGGACGGGGAAAGTGGATTGAGTCACACGCTCCCGGCTGTCGGCCAGAAATGTTGGTGAACTCCTGCAACCCTGGTGATCCCCCTTCAGTAAAGGAAGCAGTAGTTTGCTCAGAAGGGATCTGGGGAATCGTGGACATGACTCTCTCCATTCACATCTAAAAATAAACAAACTGAACTATATTTCAAGTAAATATTTTCACTTTCTTCTGGGTTTTGTTTATTGTTTCAGGAGGTTTTTTTTCCTGTCTCGGTAGCACGAGAACACTAATAAATGAGGAAACTGACTTTATATCCAAGACCTCAATCTTCATAACTTACAGACAATATAGTTGTTGTCTGTCTTGAGTTTAATTTTTAAAGGGCCACTTGCAGCAACAGCAAGTTACCACTTACCAGGCTATTGCTTCTTAAAACTGCCCTCATAACAGACAAAAGAGACAGAACTATTTAAGCGTACAAGCCCCTGGGGATCTCTAGCTGCCGCTTGCCGAGCCCCTCACCCTCGGAAACATGGGAGTTCAGCTGCACCGCACCAAGGGATTTACCAGTCCGGGTCAGCAGTCGTAATCGTGGGAGACTTTCCCAATGCACTTCCTTCCAAAACTGGGGAAGAGAAGTCATATGCAGCAGACTGAGTGCTGTGATTTTTTTAATTTCTCCCCCCCCCCCCCCCGCATGAAAGCAAGCTTTTAGCACAATTTAATGGGGTTTGATGTTCGTTCTGCTTATCTGGGGTGAGGTGCTGGATTTGATTTCATTAACGGTTCCACCATTCTGTTATCTTGGATTTTGCTGTGAAAATGCACAATTTCTTTGTTAATTTTGTTTTTGTTTTTTTCCTTTTGAATGTTTCCTTATTTAATTGCAATTTACATGTTTGTGACACTTTTGATTAGGATCATCTTACTGCCCTGCTGTAGTGTCATAGTCATTTCATTAAATTCCTCTTGTATTCCTTCTTCCCTTTCCTTACAGAGAACTGCTGCCCAAAGATTTCACAGTTTATACCTATAATAAGGAGGGGAAGTTACAATCCGAATATCCAGATATCCAGGTAGGATTTCTTTCTTTTTATACCCTTATTGAAGGTGACTTGAACACTGAGCATCTACAGGATACATGTGTTACAAAATGATAGTTGTGTTCTTCGCTGGGCCACCTTCTAATGCCGTGCATGCGCTGCACTGCCCGGAGACAGGTCCGGAGCTTGTCATAGACCCGTATTTTCTTATGTGGAGGTGATTGCTGCCTGATTAAAAGCTACTCTTCTCTGAAAAGAAATGCTCTTCTTAGCTGTCTGATACCTTGTTGTCTGAGAGTGGTGCTGTGGTATCGCTTCTGGACACAGGCTTTGCTTCTCCCGGGGACCAGAACACACGGGGCAGAGCTGGGGTGGTCTGGTGGCTGAGCATACAGCTTTGACTTGTACACACAATGCTCTTCCAGATTGGTCCGCAAGTCAAAATGAACGGTCAGCTGCTGACCCATCTTTTCCGTTGTGCGAGGCTGTCTGTTAGTGACTAAGATTTTTTGAGGGTTGACAGGCTATCCGTTAGTCCCGAAATTTGGGAACTACTAGAAGAAAAGGATGAGATCAAGTCTGGAGGACCTTTGAGAAGGTTATCTGCATAGCGCTGGAGTTACTCCACTGAAAAAGCAGTTGCAGCCCTCTTTTTCTGTATAGGCAGCCTGCCTGGTAGGTTGCCTTTGAAAATTTAATTGCTTCTGTAGATTAAGAGTAAACAGGAGCTCGTGTGATACAAAAAGCATGAGAGTATTTCTGATGGCTTCACTCTTCCGATGTATCAATGTTGTTCCTTTGAAAGGGAAGTGTTAGTCATGTATGATTCATAGGATCTTGTTTTTGAAAAGAGAGCACCTGAGTCAAGTGTGTATTTACTTCCCAGTTAAAAGTGATTGACTAAGGGGAAAAATGCTTTTTCTGCACGAGGTCATGAAAGTCACTGCGGCCCCGGAGGATTAGCACATGCCTTCAGTGCTTTCTGTGTTCGTTGCTGAAACAACAGCCAACGTAATCTACCTGACCCCTATAATAACATTCAAAAACACACTTGCCAGAGAAAATGGAGTGTATTTGCCCCATACTACCGCCTTGTCTGGTTTCCAAAGTGTGTATATACGGAGGGCAAAACGGGAGCACTCTGTCTCGTCAGGGCTGATGAGGGGTGTACTGTGCAGCCGAAGAGTTCAGGAGCGCAGCGCCTGTTGGTGAGGAAAGCTGGAGAGAGGTTACGTACAAGCCAAACATTCTGCAGGGTTGTTTTCTAGAAGGCTGAATGGCGATTTGGCTCAGATCGGTAGGGAGGGGCTGGCCTCAAAATATTTGAGGCAGGGTGGAGGGCAGAAGTTAAGAGTAGGATGGCTTACGGTCAAGTTAAGAAATCCAGTTGCTAGACGATGCTGGAGCCCTGCTTGCCCGGTGTTTCTAATGTTGGCAGCACGGCTCTGAGTCGGCTTCAGGTGGAACGAGTGAGTGGGCGCGTGGGATGTTCACTGCCACGTGTAGTGACCGGCTGGCCCCGTGGAGCTGGGAAGAGCATCTGCTTTGCAGCGCAGGGGGGCAGTTGGAGTGCTGTGCCCCTGGCATCCTCGTTAGCTTCGCATGTGTAAGTCCTTGTGGCACTAAGGCAGGTGAGGAAGTTTTTGGATGTACGCTAGTGAAGGAGACGCTGTTATATTGTGGTAGAGCTAGAGGCATGTTTGAAGCTGTACACTGTAGATAAAAGGTATGTGATAAATTTTAACTTAAAGCGTATTACGTTCTCAAGTTGTAACTCCTGCCGGTCAGCGGCAGGCGTAGCAATATACGCGATCAAAGATGACACTGGATCTGCAGATAGGTGTGGAATATGTGTAATGCGCCCTTCTTTTCCCCTGTAGGATCACTGCCATTATCAGGGCTACGTGGAGGGGACCCTGGACTCTGTGGTTGCTGTCAGCACTTGCTCGGGGCTCAGGTAGCACAGCTCGTCTTTTGTGTCCCTGTTGTCACATGAGTCTCGTGGCTCGCTGAACCTGAAACAAAATTCTTGCTCTGTTTTTAACTACTGTTCAGCCAGGCAGGGATTCATTGGCTGGGGCCAAGCTGCAATAGTGTATGCCTTTGTGCAGTCTTTCTGTGGCTAATAAGTATTTGAAATACCATTAAATAAGTTGCAAGTTTTTATCAGAGTACAGCAAATCATTCTTTGACACAAATTTTAGCTTATTTTCTAATTTGGATAGACGGTCGCTTCAAAGAACTGTACATAGTGCAAAAATGGTAAGTTGAACACTAGTCTGCAAATTTTACACAATTGGCCCTAAGGCTTGCGCGCTTCAAATTGAACTAGAAATGTTTTCTGCTTTGGGCTAATTTCCAGTTCTTTTGGGTCTTTGTTTTTTTGCGGTGCCATGTCAGACACCAAAGTGGCAATAGTAATTGAACTAAAGCATTTCTGCGTAAGACCGTGACTTAATTTCTTGGACATCACAAACTTTTACGAAAATGTTTAATTTTCTGTGTTTGTGAAGGCCGTTTCCAGTGAAAGGCTGCTTTCAGGCTTGAAATGAAGATTGCTGTTGCGCGAGGACTGAGATACAGACGTGCCTTTAGTTATCAAAGAATAATTGTTCCTTTGTTTTACTGTAAAATCTGGGTGACTATCCTCTGTGCTCAATGCAAGAATTTCTCACACGCTATCATATTTTAGGGGTTTGGTGACGATAGAGAACATCACCTATGGAATTGAGCCCATGGATTCCTCTTCTGGTTCTCAACACATTTTATATCGATTGGATAATGTGAAGAGAGAGCCCGCGATGTGTGGGGTGACCACCGAAGACCACGAAAGGGAACACATGGAGGAAAATCACCATCCCAGTATGACTCAGCTACTGCGAGTAAGGGCTCCACTGTTTTTTCCACAGTCCCCTGTAATGCGTTTTGTGAGTGTTCAACTAAGGGTACGGAAGCAGCTTAGCAGATTTCCTGGGGTTTAACACATACCTAAAGGTTTCTGTTTCAGAGGGTTTTCTACACTGCTGAAAGACTCAGTTGCTTCAACAAAGCAGTTGCAATTCTGTTCTGCTTCTGCACACAGCAGTGAGAGTCCAGTGGTTGGTATTCACGGGCAGAGCTTTTTTGGGGCTTTTAAGGGCAGGAACACTACCCTCACTGGAGAGACTCATTAACAAAGTGTTGCATCTGAAGCCAGGAGAATATTCTGGTGTTTACTCCATTCTCCTGACCACCAGACCAACAGTTTGGGGTGAGGTCCCCTCTGTCGTTTAAAGCCTGGCTATACAGGAACAAGATTGCACTAAAAGCAGCAGTATGAAAAACATTGTGTTTTGCTTCAAGGTTGTTGGCGTTTGCTTGTTAGTATCTTTCTGCTCCTTTATAAAAGTGTATGCCATCTTTCCAGAGAAACCCGTGTGAGAAGTAAAAAGGTCCCTTGCTTTTGAAACACGGAAAATCTTTGTGCAGCTAAATTTGAGTGTACAACACTAATAGAGAAATTTTCATTGCGTTGGATTACGCTTCTTGGTTTTGGCTTGTTTTCATCGTGGCACAGTGTGCTTTGGGTGTGTCTCTCAAACCACTAGTTGTATCAAGTGAAATATGACAATGTCGTGTGGTTTTTTGTTTACACTTGAATTAATAAATTTGAAGTTGTCTAAAACTTTTTTCTGCAGAGAAAGAGAGCAGTCCTACATCAAACAAGATATGTGGAGCTGTTCATAGTTGTGGATAAAGAAAAGGTAGGGACGGTGTGTCGCTTTCCCTTCCTTCTCCCCAGGAGACGGCTTGAAAAGCCCTTAGTCTTGGTTACTCCCAAATGGATTGCTGAAAGACACTGACGCTTTAGCCAAGGTTATGCAAATATGCTAACCTAAAACTGAATAAATGTGTTCTATGCAATATGCTTCAGGAAAAGAGTAAACTGTCAGACATGAAGAGTTTCTATCAGCAAGGAATCTAATAGTATAAGGAAAACAAGTGCCAAAAACTGCCTTTGCTGTTTTCTCCTGAATATTGAGCTGTTGAGCAATAGCAATGAAGATGCTGCTGTCTTGATTAACACCTTACTGACCGGAGATTTGGAGGCAGACAAAAATGTTTTTCACGTTACAAGTCTTAAAACATTTTGTTCCTTTCTTTAACTCTTGTCTTTGTCTCTCCATGACTAAGTTTCTTTGTCTTGCAGTTTGAAGATTTTGGGAAGAGTGAAACAGAAGTAAGAGAACACATGGTGCAACTGGCGAACTTCCTTGACAGCGTAAGTTAAAGCTACGCTGAGCGTCGGTGGGAATGACGCTGTGTGCAGCAGCCCTGCAGCTCTGTCTGCGTGGGCAAACTTCCACTGCGGAGTCGGTTCTGTTACTGCTTCCATGAGAATGAAATAAAGGTTTTTATCAAGCCAGGAGCTAAACCTGCTCCCTCGGCCATCGTGTTGATGACAGATAGAACCCATGTGCGCCTGCACAGTGCGCTGAAGGAGTGCCAGAGGAGCGGCAGCTGCGGAGCGATGGCAGGATTTATTGACAGGGGCCTTTGGTGAATGCCTCTCTATGAAAGCTTTTCCACCTCTAAATTAATCTGCAGTCATCATACTTGAGAATTAATTTAGGGAACTCTTCCAACCTGCGTAACATCCAGTGAGTGACAGAGCAGGTTGTTGCAATTATTGCAATTCTTGTGTATGTGTAAAGGGTAGAGAAAAAGCGTGTCTTCCGACTTGACTGTTTGGGATGATGCTGTTTGACAGGATTGAGACTCCTTTTTATTTCCATTTTGGATTTTTTTTGTAGTATGGCCAGTGTGGCATTTAAGTATTGATCCTTTAGCTAATGAAAGTCTAAATCACAGGCATTCTGGTGATTTGAATTGTGTACTAACTTTTAAAAAAAGAACAAACCCAAACAGAGAAAGTAGTCTTGCAATAAGTTACGTAACGCCAGGCCATTTGTTCTTATCTGAGGGTCTTCAGAAATATTTCTCCTTTTTTCCCTTCCCCAGATGTACATCATGTTGAACATCCGCATTGTGCTGGTTGGTCTAGAGATTTGGAAGTACGAAAACATAATCAGCACAGACGGAGGTGCTGGTGATGTGCTGGCAAATTTTGTACAGTGGCGAGAGAAGAATCTTGTTTTGCGCCGGAGACATGACAGCGCCCAGTTTGTTCTGTGAGTTGCAGTTCCTTCCCTGGACTCTTAAGAAGCTTATTCTATTCCTGTCGGCTGAGCCGTACTGTAGTGTCAAAAGTACCCGCTGTATTTCCGCAGGGAATCCAGTGCAATCTGCTGTGGTTTGTGTATTTGGGAAAACATTCCCAGCCAACTTAAGCATTTTTAAGGTTTCTGTGGTCCTTGAATTCAGTGTCCTCTCTGACAGGTATATTCCTAAATAACAATTTTTTTTCTCGTGCCACATGTCTTGCAATGTTATATGTTGTATTGTGTAAAGCTTACGTTCAGATAATTCTCTGTCAGGTTGTACATTGGTTAGACGTGTAAAATGAGCATAAACCTGGTGCAGAGCATTACGTTTTAATGGAGAAAAAGTTGTTTCTAGGTTGGTATCCAGAAGCTAGCTACGTGGTTTGAGCTTTGACACGTGACGTTAATCTCTCTGTCCCTACTGCCTTAAACTAGCACAGAGCTTCCTGAGCTGCCGTCTCTGCCCCGCTTCCAGGACGCGTGCCCCTGTGCACTTCCCGCTCCTGCAGATAGCGCAGCCTTAGGAAGTCGCTGCCCAAAGTACGAGAAAGGGCAGAGGCGAGAGCACTGCTGCGCACGGGGCGACCGCCCAGCCTGCCTTTGTGCAAAGCAGCAGCTCCCTTCCGCAAGAGCTGGGCGCCTCTTCTCCTCCGAGGCGGAACAGCATCGTTCAGGTGATGAGGGTGAAATGGCTGAAAAAATTGTAACTTTTAAAATTCTTTTATATGAAGTAAAACGTAATGCATTGTGCTGTTGCACTTAAACTTTAAGAACTGTGTAGAAACAAAACAAGAGAGTAATGAGAAGGAAGTTGACAAGGAAAGAAATCTATGGAGTTTGGCAACAGTAGAAAGGCAGCTAACAGCCAATTAAAACAAATGATTTTAAGGGTGGACCATTTAGTTTATATTTAGAGGGAAGATGCATAAGAGACTGACTTTCTCTGCAAACTCTTGTCTTAATTTAAAAGAACAAAAGAACCATGAACAGAAAGATAAAGCTGAACTGGTACATTCATACCCGCAGTCAGTAGTAGCACTCCTAGCAGGGCTCCGGTGGGAGCGTTGGAAAGCTGGAAAAGCAGTAGTTTGTGTCCCCCCAAGCAGAAGCGATGTACTGAGTGGCTGTGCGGATGGGCTGTAGTGTTGGCAGTATCGTGTGTCTGTACAGTCGGGATGATTGCCTTTCCTTTTTCTCCCCGTGACTGTAGGAAGAAGGGGTTTGGTGGCACAGCTGGGATGGCCTATGTTGGAACAGTGTGCTCCAAGAGCCACGCAGGAGGCATTAATGTGGTGAGATATCTTTAGTGATACTGTGAATGGGATCAACATACGAGTTTTGCACTCTAGAAGTCTTCCTGGAAGTGCACAGTCTTTAATAACAAAGCTGAAGTAGCTTAGTGGGGACTTTTGTGTGGTCCCCAACCATTTCTGGCACTTCTATGATATCTGGATCGCAACTTCTCTGTAGTCTTCTGCATCCTCTGCTCAGCCTCCCCTCTCCTCCGTGTGCAGCGCTCGTGAACAAGGGACGGGATTCCTCTGCTGACATTTTAAGCACCCCTGCCTTAGAAGCATGAGGAGCTGTGGGCGTTCTTCTCAAATCTGTCCTCTGGTGTCCGCTTGACCTGCGCAGTCGTGCACTCCTAGAGCAGTGCCGGTTGACTGCCCTCTTTATGTGAAACTGCAGAGCGTTAACGAACTGAATTGCTGATCTCGGATAACTGGCAATCCCAGCGCCTGCTTTCTTGGACTAGTGACAGAAGGACTGGAACTGGAGGTTGCATATTTAAGGAGATTTGGGCTGGGGTGGAGAATTCTAGTTTTCGTGTTAATGTTGCAGCTGCACTGGAAAGTAGAGGCTGTTAGGTAGTGTCCCAAATATGTTTATCTAAGGGCTCTCATTACTAAGCAAATGACATGCGCTTGGTTGGAAGGCAGGCACAGTTGGTCTGAGAATCCTGTTAATGTAGGGACAGAATGACAGAAGTGGCTTTTTGGCACATAAGTAAACACTGCCTTCCTCAGTATAAGCTGTCTGCTAATTTTCTTCTGTTTTGTTCTTGTGCAGTTTGGAAGAATCAGTATACAGATGTTTGCATCAATTATGGCTCATGAACTGGGACATAACCTGGGGATGAACCACGATGATGAACGTGTCTGTCACTGCGGAGCAAGCAGTTGCATTATGAGCTCTGGAGCATCGTAAGTAACTGACAGAAGGGAAAGCATGTTCCGAGGGTCAAAACTCCCCACTCGTGCGCTTGGTGTTTACAGACTGCTTTCATCTTCAAAGTGCTCTTGCAAAGAGTCCTGTCACGCTTGCAGCTCACGGGGAAAGCAAATGTTACCCTTGTTCTGCAAACCGAGGGAATGCTTGTGGGTTGGCTTAGCGTAAAGATACGCTTCTGTTCTCTGTTGCAGGGGATCGAGGAACTTCAGCAGCTGCAGTGCAGAAGACTTTGAGAAGCTAACTCTTAACAAAGGTGGAAGCTGCCTGCTCAACGTTCCCAAGCCTGATGAAACCTACAGCGTCCCTTACTGTGGGAACAGGCTGGTAGATGCTGGGGAGGAGTGTGACTGTGGTTCACCAAAGGTTAGTTGTGTGTTTCACACGTGCTGCCTTTTGTTAGCTGTGTGTTTTACAAAGGTCGCCTTGTGCGCCCCTCGCTGGAGAGGGGACTGTGCCCGGCGGAGGGTGCCGTTTCTTGACACTCACAGCACTTCTGTTTTCAGGAATGTGAAAGCGATCCTTGCTGTGAACCAGGTACTTGCAGACTCCGCTCCGGTGCTGAATGTGCTTATGGTGACTGCTGTAAAAACTGCCGGGTAAGAGACTCAGACGTATTATTTGGAAGTGTTCTTCAGTGGTTGAGAAAAGGAGAGCATTGGCCGAGTCAGTGCGACTGCGAGAGGGAATTGTCGTGCATGTACACTGAGGGCTTCAGATCAATGCCCTTTTTTTTGGGACGTATTGTGGGTTGGGTGCAGTGTTCGTCTCTGCTGTAAGGTTTCTATTTGCTGACGCAGTTTCCCCCTTCTCTCTCTCTTTAGCTCCTTCCTGGAGGAACTGAGTGTCGGGCGAGTAACAACGAGTGTGACCTCCCAGAGTACTGCAACGGCACGTCCCAGTTCTGCCAGCCGGACTTCACCGTTCAGAACGGTCACCCGTGCCACAACGAGGAAGCCTACTGTTACAATGGTGTTTGCCAGTACTACGATGCACAGTGTCAGGATATCTTTGGCTCAAGTAAGAAAGAGCACAGCGTTACAATTTTTCTAGGAGATGTAGCTAAAAGACTATACTAAGTTTATTTAAAATATGTTTACTTGTTTTCCTGTAACAAAGACCAGCTGGCTTTGGCAAAGGATTCAAACCAGTGGTATTTGTGGCTAAGCCTTCACACATTCTGCCTTCGTTACTACTGTGGTGCTGGTGATTCAAGTAGTAATTTTCTTGCATTGATCGTTCCTATTACAGTGGGGCTTCTGGTGTATAGGGCTGTAAAGAAGCTATGAAGAAATATCAAATAGTATAACTGACTCAATGTTAAGTGACTATTTTTTTCTCTCTCTCTTTTTTAACTTGGAATCTTGTAGTGCTCACGCTTTCACTGTTTTGAGCTAGTTCTTAAGCCCTCTGTGCTGCACAGAAAACACTAGGTGTGGCGGGATAATTGGGCTGGGTAAAGGAGACATGATAATGTGAGATGTGTCTGTCCCTGTTTAACTTGGTTCCTCTGTCTGGGGGATGGGCTGTTTTTTGCAGAAGCCAAAGCAGCGCCCAACATTTGTTTTGATGAAGTGAACTCCAAGGGTGACAGATTTGGCAACTGTGGTTTCCACGGTCATGACTACAAGAAATGTTCCCGCTGGTGAGTTGAGCCCAGTGCATCAAAAAGTTCCTAAATGTATCTTTGAGAATCCTTATTCAGGTGCTGCAGTATTGGTTTTGGGTGTTTTAGCAGATGCGCTGGGGAGAGACATGCTATACCATAGTCTAATCTCATTGACACGTATGCGTCATTCGGAAACCACAGTGAGATAGCTTAGAAAAGATGTGCTTTATCCGAATTTCTGAAGCTGTTTTTAGCACTCAGCTCAAAGCCCCCACACTTACGCGGTTGTAAGTTTTGTTGACTTTTGTTTTAGATTGTCTGGCTTTAACTCTTGCACATAATAGTGGAAATGAGTTTGAATGTTCAGGCAATTCTTCGGTGGCTGGGTTTGAAGCTCTCGGGCCCGTGCCGCAGTTTCCCCGCCGTGCAGTTTTCTGCGGCCTCAGGGCTTTGGTGCGTCACGCGTCCGGATGTGGGGCTACGGCAAGGAGAGTGTGTTCCGCATCTCCCATCAGCGATCGTTCTTATCCTAAGGTGTTCACATACAGAAAAACGCGTGGCAAGTCATCGCGTTTTCTTTAATGTAAAGGTCCCTGCAGCTTGCAGAAAGAAGGGATAAATCCCAACTCTCACAGCACTGAAGTGAGCCCAGCTCAGTTTTGTTTGGCGAGTTGCCTCAATTTTATTTTCAAGTAGTATCTTCCGGTAGAAAGAAAACATCATATCAAATGCATGGTAGTCTTGTTCTCAGAATAAACTTAAGTGCCACTACAGTATTCGTATGTTGATGTTGTAGGAATGCCATGTGTGGGAAGCTGCAATGTGAAAATGTGAAAACGATGCCTGTTTTTGGAATTAAGCCTGCTATTATCCAGACTCCCATTAGAAGCACCACGTGCTGGGGTGTAGATTTCCAGCTAGGCTCTGATGTCCCGGACCCAGGAATGGTGAATGAAGGCACCAAGTGTGATACTGGAAAGGTAATTAACAATTAAAAAGTGATTTCTTAAAGTAGTAATTCAGGGGTTTCATGTGAATACAATTTTCAGCTGCATTTTTTCATGAATATTTATGGCCGTTGATATTTTTATTTTTTTTTTTGGTGCCTGTAGTTAACGCAAAACTGAGCGAGTCGGTTGGTTCCTTGCGCTGCCTAGCACTGCAGCGTATGTGTGGGAAAAATGTAACGAGCCTTTCTTTTATAGATGAAGCAAAAGAAATCAAGTTAAGAGCCAAAATCTTAGCTCTGGCGATGAGCAGGAAGAGGTCACACAGGCAAACACAAATGCCTTTAAGGCAACTTTCAATTAAAATCCAGCTAAACTAAAACGCCTAGAAGCTTGGCCCCAGCAGAGGAATGTGCATTCCACAGATCCTTACTGTGCACGATTTAATTGCTGTTCCCTTACGTTCAGACTGGAGACAAAAGGCGTGCAGTGACAGTTCAGACCCCTTGCAGAGAAGCCTTTGGTAGCGCTGAGTGTTTCTGTGGAGGTGGGGTCTGTCCCGTAAGAGTAGGAGCGTTGCTTTGTGGTCGGGAGCACGGAGTGGCTGCGGAGCCGGGGAGCGCGGGAGGGGGAAGAAGGTCCGTGGAATGCCCTCGTGCTCCATCGGCGTGCGTCTCTGCTCTGCCCTAGATCTGCAGGCACTTCCAGTGCGTGAGCGCCTCCGTTCTGAACTACGACTGCGACGTGGAGAGGCAGTGTCACGGGCATGGGGTGAGTAGAGCAAGAGCCTCTGCTCCCAGTGACAGTTCACTCACAACCAGCGCTGGCTCTGTGAGGTTTGGTCCAATGGGCAGTATTTCGACGTGAGGTCCTCTGCCATCTCTGTTACAAGAAGACTAGAGTTTTAGCACCAGGGACTGTGCAAATATGTAAACGGACTTTTTTAATCAAAGTCCCAGTTTGAGCCAGGTACGCAGTAACTGTGTTTAATCACTAGTGTCTATATACTAGTCTTTTTTGCATCTAGGAAGTCTTTTGCTCTCCTCTGTTTAAGGCTGTAAATAAAGTGGAATAATGCTAGATGCAGTGATTAAAAAAATTCTGTGTGGTTCTTGAGGATGGGTTTTGCTGTAAAAAGCTGCTTTTTGGTACTGTTAATGAGAAAAGTGCCTTTAACAGTCAGCAAAGTTGGGCTAAACTAAGTTGAGAAAGTTTTAAAATGGTAGATAGTAACTTAATTTTTTTGGTTCTTTTAACTGTAAAACTCTGTAAAATGTGTCTGGGCGAGATAGCCTATAACAGTACCAAAAAAATCTTTGACAAAAGCCGTTCAGATGATATTTTTTTTGCCAGGCAAGAAGAATTCCCAATTCCAGAATTACTAATGTAATTTGAAACTCTGCATCTCACAGGGTTGGGGGGGAACCAAACCAAGAAGAAAAGCCAGCTCTTTAAGCCGTTGGGATAGCTAATCTTTGGAAGCTCATCCTGACCAACGCTGTGCTTGCTCAGTCATGTGAAATCTGGAGACGCCTGGCCAGGGACTGTCTAGAACGGACGTGGGAGCTGCCGGTTAAAGTTCTCCAGGCTGAGTGCTACGAAGGGACAGAGCAGACGGTCATGGCTACTGCATGCCGCTTTTAAATATATGGAAACTGGAGTTACTAAATAGACCTCATTGTGATGTTTGTGTTGTTTAAACACAGGTGTGCAATAACAACAGGAACTGCCACTGCGAAGCAGGCTGGGCCCCTCCTTACTGCGACACTAAGGGCTACGGAGGCAGTGTGGACAGTGGCCCTCCTTACAACGGCAAGTGGCGGCGAGGCAGCCCCGGGGCTGGGGCCCGTCTCACTCGGGGAGAGGTTGGGCTCACGCAGGGTGCCCGCTTGCTCTGAAGCCACCGTGCCTGGTGGCTGGAGTGCTGGCGGTTAGCTCTTCGCCAGGTTTCACTCGCAGACAATTCTAGTTGCAGTTTTGGGCTCAAGGTGTTGCACTTCTCTCTTTTGGGATGCTGGGGAAAGAAGCCGGGCTGGTGTAATTGCCTTCCGGTGAATTCTGCCACCTTGCACCAACATCTTCTTGGACTTCTCTGTGTCCAAGCTGGAATTGAAGCCCTTTTCCATTCTTGGATCCAAACAAAACACGAAATTTGGCTGAGGACGTGGGTTCAAATCCATCGATGCGAACGTGCATCTCCGTAAGGACGTGCTGCCTCCGGCAGCGGTGGCAGAGGGGAGGAGCTGCCCAGTTCTGGTACCCGCAGGTAGCTGCGTGTGCGCTGGCAGCGCAGCCAGGACTAACGCCTGGCCGAGGTGGGCTGGCGCAGCGCGTGTTGGCAGATCACTGTGTTACCAGTGTTCATTGTTTGAGTGCAGAGAGCACGCTTCGTTTGGTAGCAAATACAAATGGGATCCCTGCCCCGTACAACTTACGGTGTAGAAGAGAGGTACGCGATAAAGAAATGGGGAGTTAAGGAGGCTTGCGACACTATATTGTTTGCAGACTTTGTTTGCTTTTTTTCGTGGAGGGAAAAGGTGGGTTGGGGAGGGAATTTTGTGGGGTTTTTCCGTGTAGTTTTTTCCCCAGGAAAGGTGCTAGGTCAGTGTTTGAGACGGGAGGGTGATGTGTCTGTGTGCTTGGAAGGTATCTATATTTGAATGTGAAGAGTGGGGAAATGGTGCCTGGGGCAGGGGAGCACAATTCGTGCATGTGCGAAAGCAAACTGAAAGAGGCTGTGAAGTTCATTCTTCTCACTGACAGTTTGAAGATGAAATAGGAAGCCAAATCCCAGTTATAATTTGGAGAAAGTGTGTACAGTGCCCGCGTGAAGTATATAAAGGTGGGATGTAGTCCCTTCTGTGAGCTGCAAGAATGATCTTGAAGATTGTTTTCCATAGGCTGCTGTGGGTTTGGGGGGAGGCTAGACACCATGTCGATGCAATAACAGACTGGAGAATCACACTGGAGCATGGACAGATGCCTCAAATCATCGGACAAAAAAGGGAAAGGCTTTTTTTGTACAGTCTGCAGCAGAGAATGTTGAGATTGTTAGGAACCGGAGTTCTTTGCCTGCTGCAAACAATGGTAGGAGAAGAGGAAGATTTAGGATCAGACCAAAGGGCAGAAGCTCTGTTTTCATCTCTCGCAGTTGAGCTCATACAGTCTTCACAGTAATATAGTGGAAAAAAATAAGGTATTGATCTAGTGATTCAATATGCTGTTATAGCCCAGGGTATCATGGCACATACAGTTCTTCCATCTTTGACCAAACAGTCCCTGTAAAAAGATAATCAGAAAAGAATATATTTGGGCATATATCTTGCAGTATTACTATTTTCTGTAGGTTTTTTTCTTCTATGAAAAATGGAAAATGTTGTAGAACCAATCCTACCAAACAGTCACTGCTACAATGAGTCAAGTGGTGGTAATGCCATGTAATACTTTTTTTCTTCTTCGTATTTTGTCCCCATCAGACAAAGACACCTCACTGAGAAATGGGCTGCTGGTGTTTTTTTTCCTGGTCCTCCCACTCCTTGTAGCTGCTGCTCTGGCATTTGCAAAAAGAGACAGGCTGAAGCGATGCTATAGAAGATTAATGTCACGCTGCCATTCGTAAGTATAGTCTGCTTTTTACCTTCCCCTCTGCCCTTTCGAAGGAGTCCACAGGCGTTTGTTTACACAGGCCAGCACTGAAGTATGGGGACATATTCCAGTCCCTGGCAAAGGCCCCCGCATGAAACGACGCACGTAGCTTGCCCCGGGCAATGACAGAAAAGATAAATTAATCTTAAATTGAGGGAGCAGAGAACTTTCTTTTTACCATTATGTTTGTTGTCATGCATTCATGATGGGTTTTTTATTTTTGGGTCCCATCTTTGATATTAAGTGGCAAAATGAAGCTGTCACAGTCCGAAACAGAAAAAGGGTTATGGTGTTTATTAGATATGTGGCAACTGCTGTCTTCCTGACATTTCATATGCGCTGAGATGATTAAATCCATCTAACGGGTTTGAAGTGCTTGGATTCATAGCCTGCATTGTCATTCTTTCAAGGCAATACGCTCACACAGTCCGTATCACCTGCATTTCAGGTCACTTCAGTCACCACCTCCGAGAACAGAAACCGAACCGAGAGACTACCACCACCGAGGCTTCTCACACGGCATGCCTTACGCTCCGAGAGGTGTTCCCATGGTAGGAATGATCCCTTTTTCTTTACTTTTTTAACTGTTACTCTCAAGTAACAGATGAAGGCAGTTTATATAATTTTTGCCCTAATAAAAGCTTCAGTTACTTTATGTTTTCATTTCTGCAAATCGGGTTTCTCTTAGCTAAGAGGCAAAGAGAAGAATTATTTCCTCGGTGTGTATGGGGAGCTCCGCAGTTTCCCGCTGTTGAGGCGTTTTGCCGGGCGGTGCTTGCCTTGGCAGGCAGCTCACCAGCTTTGCTGCCCCTTCCGCTGGCGCTGACCCCCGTCCCACCCGAGGAGGGGAGCAGTCCCTGCCAGCTCCCCAGCCCCGCGCCTTTGCACACCGGTTTTCTCTCTGAATGCGATAACCAGCCAAGGCGCACTTGCAGAGCAAATCAAATGCTTGTTGTGATCAGCCTTTCTGTTTTTTTCCAAAATGCAGTACTTTTCAGGTTGCTGTTGCTTCTTTCTACTGAGTTTCTCAGAAGGAAAGAGCAACTCTGACACTTCCAGGCTTGTTTGCAAGTTTGAATCTCACTTCACTAATGAAACAAATACCTGGATTCCCTAAGTGCAAATTTGTGAATGTTCTCATTATGTTTTCTTCGTAGGATATGGAACCAAATTCTTTTCCTGTCCCATCTTACCCAGTTAACCAGCATCCTCAGCAGGCTTACCACCAGTCTTACTACCCGTCTCCGCAATACCAGGCACCGCAGCCGCAGAAGATGCCGACAAGGTTGGTCGAGCTACTGCAAATAACTATTGGCAGTTGCGGTGATGTATACGCATTGTCATTGCCTTCATCTCTGTCAGCGTTGGGGTATTTCATCATGTGTTGTACGCAAGCAGGGCTGACCTTTTATTGAAAGAAGTTTCTCCTTCGTTTCGCTCTGTGGAACTGAAGTGCTATTACCCACAGCAGTCATTTTACACACTGTCACGGCCACGTTTTGATTAACAGGTTCCAGAATGCTTTTCTGGGGCCAGATTAGCCCTGCATACAGGTGAATAAAATGCTTCTCAAAATAGGCAGTTTAAAAAGAAATTGCTCAAAAAATCTGTCATTTTGCTGATTCCTGAACGTTATTGCCAAGCACAGGATCATTTCTCATTAACTTTGCACAGAAAGTTTTCCTTTATTTTTCATTTTACTTTTTAATTATATCTCTAAGATGTAATGCCTATGCCATAAAACATGCGCAAGGGATCGAGAGGGAGTGCTTCAAAATAGCCCGTGCTGGTGGGAAACTCGTGGGGGTCTTCAAATCACTTTAAATTACTTAAATTACTTTGGGAAAATGGTGTGTTAACAAACTGGGGACCCCTGAGAATTTCAGGCAATGGAAAGCAGAGTCCGTGCTTTCCACCGTGGCGTGTTCAGCGTGGAAGCCGGGATTGGGAGAAGCCGCCTGGCTGGCCGGCGGCAGGCTCCGCGGTGGCCGCAGGGCTAGTGCCGGGCGGGAGGGACGCGCGTGGTGGATGTACTCACCGGGACTGACGACAGCTTCTCTGTCCCCATGTAGGCCACCACCCCCGCAACAGAAGTGTGCACCTCAGGGACCTCCTCCGTCACAGCAAAAATGTTTACCTCAGGGACAGTATTTCCCTTCTCGACCGGCACCTTTGCCTCCCAAATAGCTTTGGGCTTCTTCGGGGCTTTCACATGAGCTGACCTGTTCACCGAGACAGAGCTGAAATGGCGGTTCCCCTTCTTGCATCGAGCGGCCCATGGAGATCCCGGAAAGCCTTCCTTCTGCAGCCCGGGATACGGCGAATGAGATATTGAAACGAGGAATGTAAGACTTTAAACTAAATACCTCTACCAAAGCTACAGGAACTGAAAACATCTAACGCGTTTGTAGGTCCGTCTGAGTAGCGTGGCTTTGTGACCGGGCGCAGGGCTGTCCGGCTGGCAGCGGAGCAGCCTGCAGGTCAATAATCCTTAAAGTACCGCACTTGGGAGTTGCTTCTGGTTTCCCCATTTCTGCCATGAGCCCTAATAACGGAATTGTCTGATTCGTTGTTGTCTTTCTAAATGTACAGTGAAGAATTGAGGTAACCCGTGTCGTTTTCCAAACAAGGAAATCTGGCCAGTTTAAAATGATGTTGCATGGACTGGAAAATGGTTTCCATTTACGCATTAACGGCACAAGTGAAATAAGGTATCAGTGTACTTTTTCCGAGAAAGATAAATATATTGTAAACATGTTTATGCATGTATATATGTTTATTGGTGTGTAATAATGCACTTAAATTCTTACTTTCATGCTGACTGACACTAAGCTGTGCTACATGAGCACTAAGTTTAATTGTTTTAAATTAGTAATTGTGAGTTGGTAAATGAGAATCCTGTACTAATTTCCACTAATATCATGAACTACAAAACAGGGAGCTGCTGGAGAGAGTCCAGCGGAGGCTGCGGAGATGCTCAGGGACCAGAGCATCTCTGTGCTGAGGGAAGGCTGAGAGCGCCGGGGCTGTTCAGCCTGGAGAGGAGAAGGCTGAGAGGGGATCTCAGCAATGCTGATCAATATCTACAGGGCGGGTGGCAAGAGGATGGGGCCAGACTCTTTCCAGCGGTGCCCAGCGACAGGACAGGGGGCGATGGGCACAAACTGGAACACGGGAAATTCCATCTCAACCTGAGGAGGAACTTCTTCCCTGTGCGGGTGGCAGAGCAGTGGCACAGCTGCCCAGAGAGGTGGGGGAGTCTCCCACTCTGGAGCCATCCCAAACCCGCCTGGACGCCGTCCTGTGCCACTGCTGGAGGTGCCCCTGCTCTGGCAGGGGTTGGACTGGGGGAGCTCCAGAGGGCCCTTCTGACGCCGAGCACTCTGGGATTCTGTGAATGGGCAATGAAAATAAAGGTACGAAAAGACATGACCATATTTTGGTTTTAAAAAATGGGGTGCTCTTAGGTTTTAATTTGGGTTTAAAGACTGATTAACAGTCCCTGTAGAACATTGAGAAGCAAAGAATATCTCTCTGCTTAGGCCACCTGAGCTTCTCAGAGCACTTTAAAGAGGAACCTGTTGACTAATGCAAACTTCTCCCCTAATCCTCACCCCGTTTTAGTGTCAGTCAGGATGCTTACAGGCTAACTTGCGTTAGATTGGACTGCCGCCCGTTTCTACAGCACTGACTAAACTAGACTTTAAAACCCTTTCTGAAAAGGAGCGTTTAGCATTTGGTGTGCTGGCCAAGGAGCTCTCTTAATCGTGATACCGTTGTGCCGCGGGTAGAAACCGGCCGCTGGTGGTCACAACTAGAAATCTGTTGCACAACCTTGCTAAAAGTGAAATAAGTACTGAAAAGAGCGCTTGGCTTTTTCACTTTGTGCTAGCCACCGAGTACAAACTCAAATCTGTAAAATCCCCCATAATATTGCTCCCCCAAAATCTTTTCCTCTGTATATACTTATATAAATATATATATATAGTGTTTGCATTTGCAGTAATAAAATACTTGAACTCCTGTGGTTTCCCATAAACTTAGACTAAGATTTATAACACAATTAAAATATGTAAAATGTCACCTAGAATATCAGCAGATGTATTTGTGGGGGTCTTCTGTTGGTTCCAAGATAATCACTTTCTCATTTTTGTTGTATTTTACTCAGTTTGGGCTGTCTGTCTGTCTGTCTGTGAGGGTTGGCTCCGCGGCCGAAGGAGGCGGACGTCGTGGGAGCCTCTCGGGCCGCTCGCGCGCGCGTGGGCCAGCTCGGAGGGTGGGGGGGAGAGGAGGGAATCCAGGGAATGAAGTCATTCGAGGGAGAGACGTACTTCGTTGTATTTGCAGCTGTATGTGTGAACTAAATCTATGCTGAAAATGGTGCCTTTTAATAGATAAGAGTTTTTATACTTCCAGCGTGCACGTTAGCAATATTTGCAGGGTGGTGGTGTTGGGCAGCGAACACGCGGTTTTTAGAAGCGATCCTATGGAAAGGAAATAGCTCATATTTTACATGTGTTGAATACTGAAGATGACTACTGACTTTCTTTTTTAAAGTGTACGCTTGTTGCTGTCCCCCGAGGCGGCCTGGGGAAAGCGCAGGCCATGTCCATGTCCGACACGCGTTTAGACCTTTGCCCTCTGCCGAACCGTCCCCGCTGTGTGCGGCGACGCGCGTCGCTCCTGTAGCGCCGGGCTCTGACGAAAGGGCTGTTACCGACCCCCTTTGTAAGAAACAAATGAGCAATAAAGATGCCGGTTTTGTACAAGGCGCTCTCTCCTCCGCCTCTGCTTTGGGGGGCGGGTGGGCCCCACGGGCCGGTGGGGCTGTTACCGGCAGTTACCGGCCGGGCGATGGGGCCGCTGCTGCTGCTGCTGAGTGAGTCCGGGCCGGGAACCCTCGGCCCCCCCCACCCTGGGGCTGCCCCACGCCGCTGGGGACGGCGCTCAGCACCGCGCACGTCTCTCTTCCTGCAGCCGCGCCGGTGCTGGCCCAGGTCACAGTCCCGCTGCGGCTGCCCGCAAACGCCACGGGAGAAGCGGTACCTCGGCAGGCAGAGCGGTTCAGGGGTCCTGGGGGGCTGTGGAGGGGACCGGGGGCTCCAGCTGCAGAGGAGGGGGGGACAGATGTGCTGGCAGCTGTAACGGAGGCACCGCATGGGTGCTGCCAGCGCAGCAAAGGCTGTGCCTGCACCTGCGCCTCGAGGGAGCGCTGAGCTCTTGTGCTCACCCTCGGAGCTTTTCTGGAGTCGTCGTTCCTAATTCTCCCTTTCTGTGCTTTTCCACACGCGCAAGGACGTGGTGTCCTATGTCCTCGGGATCGAGGGGAGGCTGTACACCGTTCACCTGTGGCCCCAGTAAGTTGGCCCTGGCGTTGCCCTGTCTGAGCGCTGCTGTCCTGCTCCCCGGCGGCCGCTGGGCCGTGTGCTCTGCCCCCGGCGCGGGGCTGCGGGGCGATCCCCGCCTGCCGCCCTTCACGCTGCCGCGGCCCCCTCGGGCTCTTCCCAGCCCCCGGAGCTGCTGGGATGGCGTGCTGCTGCCGGCGCGTCCCGAAGCCGCAGGGGCTGCGTGCGTGTGCCACGCGCCCGGGTGCTGCGAGGAGGGTTTGGGGGATGTTTGTACCCGTGAGCCGGCGGGTGCCGGATCTGCCAGGCCAATGCAATGGCGCAGGCTGCAGGACCTGGAATAAACTCGGGAAAACGGGTAAGAGAGAACTATTTTAAGTGCTTCACTTCACCCCTTTCTTTCTAGTGTCTTTTTATCTGACGATTTCAGGATTTACGTGTCTAATGAGAAGGGATCTGTGCACTCTGACTCAACCCGTTTCAAGGTAACCTTGGATTGCTTTGGGGTATTTTGTACCGTCGGCGTTGAGCCGCTGTCCCGCACGTGCAGTTCGGCAGGTTGGGTGACGCGTTGGGGGAATCGCTTTCACGGTCCCAGAAGGGGCTCCGTGTGCTCTGTCGCGCTGTAGGGAGGCTGCCACTACCGGGGGTACGTCGAGGGCTTCCCCAGCTCAGCAGTGACCCTCAGCACCTGCTCGGGGCTCAGGTAACGAACCGCCACCTCCCGGCGCTGCCGTGCCCGTTAGTGCCGCGGGCGCTGCTGGGCCTTTGCCGCGGGGGAGCCCAGGGGTGTGCCGGGCGCTGGGGCAGCCTCCCCAGAGCATCTGGGGACAAAGAGCCGGTGACAAGCGACGCGCCGTCCCTGTGGCAGGGGCTTGCTGCAGTTTGCGAACATCAGCTACGGGATCGAGCCCCTGGATTATTCCCCTGCGTTCGAGCACTTTGTGTATCGAGTGGGCGAGGAGAAGACGGCAGGTTCCCTCTTGGCCACCAGCCCCGCCGAGAGGGGGCCTGGCGGGCTGGCAGCGGAGGAGATGGCGCGCAAAGCGCACGGAGGGGATGATGTGAGTGGGCGCGTGGCGTCGCGGATGTCCCCGTCACGCGAGGAGGGGTCCGATCCCGCGGGAAGCTTTGGCCGGTGGTGTCTGGCGGGACAGAGGTGGGGGTGTTTGGGAGTGCCGGTGCGTGTGATGGGGTGTCGTGGGGATCGTTACTCTTCTCGTGCCTAACGAGAGGCGGCACCGAGGGATATGAGATTTATTGATGGGTTTGTAAGAGCGGGGGCATTTCTCCCTCCAGTTTGCAGACGGCTGGCAGCGATGTGCTGTCCGCTTCGTCCACGGGGTCCCCGTGAGCGTCCCAAGGCCCCAGTGTTCGTCTGAGCTGAGGGCCAGTGGTATTAGCGAAAGACTTCAGCGGTGTCCTATATGTTAATATGCGGCTTTTGCTTTCTGCTCTGAAACAAACTCAGCAGGTGGCAGTGCCTCGTGGGAGGTTCAGTGTCTTGGAGAAGTCAGGGTTTGTTACGCCTCATGGCTGAATTAGTGAAATGAATTATTAACAGGGAAGAATATCTTTTTTCCAGGCAGTGTCCAAATACCAGCGAGAGATGGCACTCTATGTGGTTTTGGAAAGAGCTTTGGTAAGTGTGTGTCAGGCGGTTCCTGGTCTGTGTTTGGTTTCTTTGCCTTTGCCCGAGCTGCGCCAAAGCTGCGCCACGGTCCCGGCTGGCTCGGGGCGGCCTGCGCCCTGTGGCCGTGGCTCGGTGGCTCGCGGCCGCGCCGCGAAGGAGCGTGGTAACCCCCGTGCTTCGGTGCGGCAAGTAACCCAGCTGATGAGAGACTCTCACGGCACTTTCCAGTTCGACTACCTGGGAGCAGACGAATATGTTGTGACTCAGAAGATCGTTCAGGTCTCCGGCTTGGTCAACAGTGTAAGTTTTTCCCGATTTGTATGTACCGAGATGGAAATTGTGATGGTTTATTTCAGCCTCCTAATGGGTAGGTATTGGCCCGATTTGTCTAATCTTGGAGAGAATAATAATTAAATGTGTGTTCTGGAAATACCGGATCTCAGCTTTTCAGCTTTTGACGTTTTGGTTGAGTCTGTCAGACTCCAGGTCTGTGTGGGACTCATCCCGACTGGGGCAGGAGCTGTGGGGGGGATTTTTAGCCCTCGCGGTCCAACACAAACACGTGCTCTACGTCCGTGCTGCTGGAGCCCAGCGGGGCTGGTTCCTGCAGTCCCTGCGGTGACACGCTCTCCCGCAGGACGCGCTCCACCGAGGCGCCATCCCGCACTGCGGCGGGTGCCCGCGGCCGCCTCCGCTCCTTCCCGGCTCTCTGTCTGAGGGGAGAGATTTTCTTTCTTTCCTGCCTGCGTAGTACACAGCGCATACCACTGGGTGAGCGTTTGACTCGAAATGTCAGGGAATATAGTGTCTCCTCCTGGAAACCTAAGAAATGCAGACAAGGACAAGTTTGTGTATTCTGTATGTTTAATTATTTAATATCTCTCCTCAAGCCTAGGTTGTCTTTGGGTTTATTAGATCCTGCTTACTGACCTAATTATTTTTTTTGCTCTCTTGGACACACTTTTTTTCCTGTTTTCTATTTCCCGCACCTTTTTCATGACACACATACAAAGCAGTCATCAGTGGCCAACAGCTCCTGCCTGTTTTCCTGAAGCAGTGTGGCCGCTAACGAGAACAAACATTTAAACAGCACTTGAAACGAAACACACGGGAGCAGCCGCTTCTCTCGTTAAACTTTCAGCTGTTCCGCTCCCTTGATCTGCGAGTCATGCTCTCCGCCGTGGAGCTCTGGATGGACAATGGCACAGTTAAGACAACGGGGGACGGCGGGGAGGCGCTGGCGCGGCTGTTGGCGTGGAAGCAGTCCAGCCCCGCTCTGCAGCCCCACGAAGTGCCGTATCTGCTCCTGTAAGAACAAATTACTGTCGGTACTGGAGGGCAGTGAGTAACAACCCGCTGAGTGCACGTACTTTTGAAATGGAATTACCTATGGCTGTGATGCCTCTTGTAAAAATTAAGCGCGAACGCAGTGAGGTACTGCAGCCATGACGCGAGATGTGCCCGAGCTGGGCACGACCGGCCGGCCCTGCCCGGGGCTGGCAGCGACGGGTGTCCCGGGCTGGACGGGCGCTGAGCGCGCCTGCGTTTCAGGTACAGGGACCGAGCAGCGTTCGTGGGCACAACGACTCCGGGGAAGGCGTGTCAGAGAGACGCTGCTGGCGCAGTGGCCGTGGTACGGTGCCGCCTGTGTCCCGGCAGCCCACGGCTGTCTGTGAAGCTGGAGCTCCCCCACGGGCGGCAGGGACAGGGATGGGGCGGGAGCATCCGCGGCCGGAGCTGGGGTCTGCTGGGGTCTCCGCTGGAAAAGCGCAGCCGCGGCAGCTCTGCTCTCTCCTCCCTCCAGTACCAAGGGGCTGCGACGCTGGAGTCCTTCTCCGTCCTCCTGGCCCAGCTGCTGGGACGCAGCCTGGGCATGAGCTACGACGACCCCCGAGAATGCCGCTGCCCTGGGAGCGTCTGCCTCATGAGCCCCGAGGCGCTGTGAGTCGATGGTGGCCGGGGTGGATGCAGTGGGTGGGCAGGGTGTCCTCTCATCAGCGGTGTCTTGGGCGCGTGTTGCTTAGGCGGGGCCAGATCCATTCCTTTTTTGAGTCTTAGCATTCAGAAATGGCGTGTCTGGCAACCTGGGTTAATTTCCAGTTCCTGTAAACGCGATGGAAGTCAGCTTTGTAGACGCGCGTTGCCTGCGAACGGACCGCACGGCAGCTGTGGCCCTCAAACGCTTTTGCTCTTTGAGAGCATTGGGGTAAGCGGTCAGTGCAGCCGAGTCGAGTGCTTACGGGGGGGGAGCAGTCCCTCCCAGACCTGAGGAGCTGTATGTATATGTGTGTGTGCGTGTGCATGTGTGAATAGGCATATGTAGGCATGTGATGGTATATATGTGTGGATACCAACATCAAGAGACCAGCCAATCTGAATTTCGGTTCAGATTTGATTTTGTTAGTACAGGGAAAAGAATAGCCAACGAGAAAAGAGGAGTTAAAAGAAAAATATGCTTTAATTACTAGAAATCATGAGATATTTTGGCCTTACATTATATTCTCTCAGCCATAAAAAATGCAATGTTTGTGTGAGCGAATATTTTTGAGAAGTAATAGTTGGATTTGCCTTGAACAGGAAAGCGTGCTCTTCCAGCCCTTCTGCCTGTGTCATTAGTCATACGTGATTTGAATTGTTTTACCAAAAAAAAAGCATGTTGAATATACTTTAAACTAGCACGTCTAGAGTGATATCCTAAAAGGAACTCGAAACATTGGGAGAAAAAAACGTTGTTCTTACTATAGGAATGATAAAGGAGTGATTTGACCTGAGAAAGGGACAGCTTTCTTTTCAAAAGCAAGATATTTCTGAGTGCTTCTCTCTCTCTGTTAATAGTGCAGTGCAAAGTCTGGTTTGGCAAGTGAACTGAAGGACACCCAGGGGAGCCCAGCGCCTCGTGCCGGCATCTGAACGAGTCCCTCGATTGCACAGAGATTTTTGAGAGCGTGAATGGGGCAGATGTGGTAACGCATAAACGGGTAATTGCTTTATTTTAGACGTTTCAGTGGGACAAAAGCCTTCAGCAGCTGCAGCGTCAGGGACTTCGAAACCTTCCTGAAGCAGAACAGGGACTGCCCTTCCATCAGACACGCTCTGCGTCAGCCTTCCTACCGCGTGGCCGTCTGCGGCAATGGCGTGGTGGAGCCCGGCGAGCAGTGCGACTGTGGCACGGTGGAGGTGGGTGCCGCGCTCCGGCGGAGGGCTGTGCTTTCTTCTGGCCCTGAGGGTGGGCTCAGGTGGCGTATAAAGCACTTCTGCGGTACCGCGCAGAAATGCAGCGTTGCTGCTCTCCCCCGGGCTCCGCCGAGGTGCGCTCCTCGTTAGGAGGATGGGGCTCGGGGCAAGCGGTGCTCCTGCGGACGCGGAGATCTGCAGCAAACCCCGGCGCCTGGGGTGTTCGCAGGCCTGCGCGTCAGACGCGTGCTGCACTCCCCGGTGTACCTTCAAGCCAGGAATGAAGTGCTCCTTGGGATTATGCTGTGAAAACTGCCAGGTAAGGGGTGCTCGCAATTATCAGAAGCCAAGGCCATTTTTAAACCTTGGAGCGTAGTGGTTTCTAGAGCAGCACTGTCAGGTGGCTTTCTGGTTTTGCTGGGACGGGCATCTCCGAAAAAAACTTAACGGTATTTGTGCTGCATTTTCTCTCCTCTGCATTATGCTGTAAAGTCAGCTAAGGCACATTTTTATAATTATCACAAGATAGTTACCTAGTTTTGGAGAAAATAAATGTTCCCGTGCTGACGGATGGAGACAAACTTTCCACTATGGCGAGGTTCCCGGGGAAGGGCTCTCCAGCCCGGCGCCCTGAAACCCACGGGAGGAACGTCGCGGTGGAAGAGGGTCATGGGCACTGTAACACGCGTGGAATGAGCCGAGCGCTCCCGAGCTGGTCCCGAGGGAGCTGGGGGTGTCCGAGCTGGTCCCGAGGGAGCGGGGATGTGTCTCAGGACAGCGTCGGGAGGGGCCGTGCGGGGCCTGAGGGGGCAAAAGGCTGTGGCGAGGAGAGTCCTTTCTGCCCCCTCTGCCAGTTCAAGCAGAAGAACTCGCAGTGCCGCCCCCCCGCCGACGCGCAGTGCGACCTGGCCGAGTTCTGCAACGGCTCCTCCGCGTCCTGCCCCCCCGACCTGTACGTGCAGGACGGGCACGGCTGCGAGCGCGGCACCGGCTACTGCTACAAGGGACGCTGCCAGTCTGCGGACCTGCAGTGCCGGGCGCTCTACGGGAGAGGTAACGGGTTGCTCTGTTGTCATGAGTGCCACCGTCGAGCTCCAGGGCTGGTCTAGGGCAGGAGGCAGCATCCAAGCACAGAGGATGCCCACCCTCTCTCTCGCGTGAAACTGGGGGAACTGGAGCGTGCCGAGAGGATGCGGTGTAGGGGAGCGCAGGATGGATGTCCCCCGCCTGGGGAGAGGGGAGGGGAATGGGCCGTCGGCAGAGGGTGACGGTTCCCGTGGGGATTTCAGGCTGGCAGAGCCGGTCACGCACACCACCCTGCCTCCTCCAAGGGGAGAATGAGCCAGAGACGTGCCCTGCCGCTGGTGTGGGAGGTGTTTTGGACGGCTCGGGCTGTCTGTGAGATCTGTCCCTCAGCCCCAGCAGAGGCAGCGAGCGATGGGACTGGAGCAGCAGCCGAGTGTCCCTCTGTCAGAGGCGAGAACTGATTAGGTGTTAGAGGCAGCGGAGGTATCTTAGTCTGTATTACCCTCAGTGCTAACCAGCGTTATTTCTAAACTTCCAGGTGCAAAAAACGCTCCTTTGGCCTGTTATGAAGAAGTCAACAGCCAGCAGGATAGGTTTGGGCACTGTGGCAACCACCCAAGGGATGGCTACCAGCCCTGTTCCTGGCCGTAGGTTTCAAGGGAATGCAAAGTGTTGAATTGGGAATATATATTTAACTTGCACTTCTCTTTACTGCCGATGCAAAGTTGCCTTGGGTATATTTTCCTTTGCTGGCCGGAGCTGACTTGCACTATTCGCTGGAGGCATTCTGTAGAGAAACAGTGTTGTGGAGAAACTGGCGCTCTCCAAAGGCGACTTCAGCGCACACGTAACTGCGTGAGCGCTTCATGCTCAGACGGTTCATAGGAGAGAGTCTCTCGTGGTGTCGAGGACTGAACTCTTCTGAAATGTCATGTGCTTATGTTTGTATTTTGTCTAAATCCCCCTCCCCAAGTTGTGCACCTCAACATCTCCAGCACTGTGATCAATCAGATGCTGTCTGTACTGTTCTCATTTATTGTGCTAACGAATTTTTTTTAGGAATCTAGAATGTGGAAAGCTAGTATGTATATTCCCGAATCGTATTCCCTTCACAAAAGTCAAGGGTGCCGTAATTTATGCCCAAGTGCAAGAACATCTGTGCGTGTCTGTTGATTTTATGCGCGGCCCCACAGTGCTGGATCCTCTCCTGGTGAAAGACGGCACAAAATGTGGCCCTGGAAAGGTAAGAAATGTTGCACGAGCATCTGCAAATGGCATATAATTATGACAACCGCAACAGTTTTAGAAATAGCTGCTGTTTTGCAGCATGAATTAAAGGTGGTCTATACTTATTACCTGTGCTATTGACTGTCAAGCGTTCCTTAGGGCGCGGAATCCTTTTCAGAGTTGCAGCAAGTGTGGTAAAGGGGGATGAAAAAACATCCAGCTGGATTTTTTTTCCTTTCGGTCTTTCAGGTTTGTATGAATGGCACGTGCCACCCACACTCAGTCCTGAAGTATGACTGCAACGTGCAGAAAAAATGCCACGGGCACGGAGTGAGTAACAGCGGTGCAGTTAAGTCAGTGTTGTTGGTTTGGCGAATATTGCTGAAGAGGAGCGAGCGGCTCCAGTGAAATGCCCCCTGGGGTTCAGACCCGTGTTTTGGGCTAACACTTGTTCTTCGAAATCATCACGCAGTAATGAGTTATTGTGGGAGAAATTAAGTGAGAGCACCTAACTTACGTTCTGTCCCAGGCGAAAAATAAGTGAGATAAAGGGGCTTGGAGTAATTGTCTAGGTTAGCAGAAAGCTGAGTATCCAGAGAAGATTTAGCTGCACATGACTGAGTGCTGGAAACGATCAGCGTAGCTGTGCGAGGCGAGAGGCAGCGGTGGGAGCGCAGGGACGGCGGCGCGGGGCCATGGGCGCGCTGTGAGCGCAGCGTGGGCACGGGGGGTGCCGTGGGGCGGGGGACAGCCGCGGTCCCGGTGGAGATGGAGCACTGGTCCTCAGCAGGGGTTTTACAGTGAGCGATGCCTCTGCCCACCCCGGTGTTGGCAGGTCTGCAATAACAAGAAGAACTGCCACTGCGATGCCGGCTGGAACCCCCCCCAGTGCCAGACTCGAGGATCCTCTGTGGGCGGAAGCATCGACAGCACATTGGGCCCCGGTGAGCGCCGCGGCCGGGCTCTGCGTGCCCCATGGTTTCACCGGGCGCAACGGCGGCTCCCACGGCCCCGCAAACGGCCCCGTCGGGCTCACAGCTGAGTGTGAGTACGCAGAGCTGTACCTTGGCTTCCCTCCCTAGATGATACCACAGCCACCCCTGCCCTGGCCGTGCTGAAGAACGGGCTGTGGCTGAGCTTCGGCATCATCCTCCTCCTCGCCCTGGTCTGTGGCATTGTCGTGGTTATGAAGTGGAGCCGGCTGAAAAGGTTCTGTGCAAGGAGGGGATCACAAACGGACGGGTAAGTTAAGTTGATTAGTTAGTCAATGCAAATGCTCCGCTCTGGGTGTGGGAGCCGGGCAGGGAGCACGGAGTTACCGCAGCAGTCGGTAAGTGGGGTTCACCGCCCAGGCAGAGCAGGGAAAGCGGCGCCTGGGAAAGAGGAACTGCCTGTTGGTAACCTGGGAACTGATTGTTGGTCATCAGGGGAAGAAACCAGCAAACAGACCTCCAAAAATTACAAACGCAGGAGAAGCAAAGCTAAGGGTGGATTTCCTGGCACCAAGCACGCTGTCTGCGTGCAAGAGCCGGAGGACATAGGCAGTCTGTTTGCTAATTCCTGGGGAAAGCGAACTGTAAGAGGGGAAAAGTAGGAAACCGGGGAAGCTGTGGGGCCCCGTGAAAACAGAAAGTGGCAGCGGACTGTGTGTGATGTGGAGGAGGAGAGCGGGTGGGAGCCGGAGCTGGGGAGCGGGGCTGTGTCAGGCACAGGGGACACCAGCGTGGCTGAGCCACCACTGCGGGTCTCCGCGCAGCCCCGCCGCCGAGGAGGGCAGCGACGGCCAGGACACGGACATGGACATGGAGCCGGACATGGACATGGAGCTGGGGCGCGGGCGCTAATAAAGGCATTGGAAGGAGCCCTACGTCTGTGCTGCTGTGCGGGGGGGTGGCGGGGCCGTTACCAGCCAGGCCGGGGCTGCCGGCCATGCCGGCCATGCCGGGGCTGGGGCTGCTGGCTCGGGCACGCTACCGGGGCTGGGGAGAGCTCGGCCAGTGCTCCGGTGCAGGCACGCTACCGGCACAGCATGCACTACTGCCAATTAAAACCATAATTATGCTCTTGCCCTTTGTTTGGTGCTGGGAATTTAATGACAACGTCGGCTTATGTTCAGCCGTTAGGCAGTAGCTGGAAATGCAGATAAAGCCTTAAGTGACACGAAACGCGGATTAGGCAGTTTCACTCCCTGCCATGCAGTGCTTACTTCTGCGGCAGCTGCTTTGGATGCGGCTCCCGTTAATTTATTGTGGCTGTGCTGGGCGTTATTGTAAGCACATACATCAGCATCCCCTCCTGCGAGCACGGGGCTGAGGACACAGTTCATGCCCAATGGAGCATATATCGGTCCTGCAAGCACAAAGGTCCCTGGGCCCTGGCACCTGGGGGTGTCACGCACCGCCTGGTGGGTGCTGGGGGCAGTTCCTACAGCCACCGACACACGTTTGCCCTGTGAGGCCATACCTGGTGCCCGCGGTGGCTGCGGGTCCATGCTGCAACACAGGGTCTGTGCTGCGCCCGCGCTCTGCAGCCTCCGGCGAGAGGTGGATGGTCCCCGGTTCTTGCACGGTTCCTGCAGACCAAGCACAGGACACAGGACGTGAGTTCGGCATTGCCAGGACCCCGGGGAAACCCGGCTGCGGAGCCAGCGTGCCCGCACTGCCGCCAGCCGAAAGCACCCCGGGCCGCCCATGGGAGCCTGGAGCATCCCTGCAGCTCCAAGGGGAGGTCCCGGGGGAGACAGCCCCCAGCCCCCACCTGCGGTGAGGGAGCTTCCCTGAGCCCTCCCCATAGGTGGATGCCCACAGGGACGGAGATCAATGTTTGCTCCACGACAACGCCTTATCGGCAACCTTTAACCGTGTTTGCTCGGAGCCTCCGGCCATTGGGGGCCGGACCCTGGCTCCCCCCGGGACAAGGTACGCTCCCGCCGCCGGGGCGCCCGGCGCTGGCTCAGCACATACCGGCAGCACCGCAGCCGAGCCAGAGCACGTCCCGACGCTGCGGCCAATACCCGGTGATGGAGACCGGCGAGGGCACGGAGGAGACCCCACTGCCTCTGGAGCTGAGCACGTTCCAGGTCTCCGAGGAGTACGGCTTCCTTCTTCCCAATCCTCTGGTAGGAGGCGGCTGTGCCACCGCGTCTGCGTGCTACAGGAGGCAGAGAACAGAAAAATAGAGGGGTTGGTGAGCGGCTTTCTGGTTGGGCTTCAATTAACACTATAACAGTTTATAAAAAGCAAAGAGGAAAGCACATGCTATTTTGGCTTAGACAGTTTCACAGGACAAACCCCTCGCTTTAAAAATGATTAAACTGGCTGCAGCAAGTGGCACAGGGGGGAGGAGAAGCAGCTTTGCAATTCACACATTGACTTTGGCGTTACAGGAGTTCGGGGAGCACGAGGAGAGCGGTCAGACTGCAGATCTCCCGCACTGAAAGCAGTGCCATTTGTCACTGGGGTCACTTCACGGTGGCAGTGCTCAGGGACGGGCAGATCCTTGTTTATCATTCATTAATTTGCAATCACGCAGGCTGGTGAGGAGGGGCACAAGAGGGGGAAAAGCACAAAAAAAGCACCAGCCACAGTGTTGCAAGGCTGGGTGGATGCTGGGAGCCCGGGCTGGCGATGTCCACCGCCCTCCATTGCCGCAGGTGTGAGCACAGCCCCGCCGGAGCCCCAGGAAAGCCTTTGCGAACGTGATGGAGTGGGACAGCGAAGGGTCCCAGGCCCCCTCGGCCAGGCAATGTCCGGCACGGCCCTCCCCAGCGCCAGTGGCGAGTCACAGCCCTGCTGTGGCCCTCCCATGCACCCCCCGGCTGCCCCCATCGCTCCCCTGGTTCCCTTCTCTCCTCCGACCCTACGGCTCTTCTGCGTTGCAGCCAGAGCGGGGACCGGAGCGGGAGAGGTTGGACACTGTCTCTCAGCCGGCCTTGACCCCGAAGGGTTTACCCAGGGCTGCGCTTATCCCTGAGCCCTCTGTTCCCTCCTGCTCCTGTCCCAGCACCCCCGTACCCCGGCACGGGGTGACCCCCCGCCCCGGTACGGGCCGGCACCGTCCGCCTCTGCAGCGACTCCCTGCGGCCGTGCCGGTCCCCAGAGCTGCATCGGTGCAGGGCCACTTTGGCCATCCCCCTGCCCCCAGCCCGCGGGTGCGCAGGGGACACCGTCCCCTCTGCTCCCCGAAAGGCGCCGGGGCAGCCTCGCAACCCACCCGTCGTCTCTGAGCCCTGTGACTTCTGCCCAGGCCTGGCACCGGCAGCACCGCGTCGGCTGTGACCTGTCCCCCCCTCAGCCGCCACCCCCACAGCTCTGGGCCCCATTTCTCACCGCCTCTCACTGTTCTGCGAAGGACGATGGTGGCAGCGTGTCCCCCCCTGGCCCAGCACAGCCCTGAAGCCGCCTCTTCAGTGGTGGGGGGGCTGCACTCCCCCCAGCCTGTGCCTGCTTCTCGCACGGCTCCGTGGCCAGCTCTGCTGCCACCAGATTTAACCCCTGGACACATCTTCTCCCACCTCGGTCCTGAGCTGCTCAGGAACCGGGGCAGAGAAGAGACGCAGCGCCGTGAGGCCGTGTGCTGCCAGTCTCTGCGGTTACAGCCCTCCCTCTCGCCTCTCTCTGCCAAGACGGAGCTGCCGGCGCCCTACGGCCCCTGGATGGAGATTGCCCACGACCTGCCGCGGCTCATCGCCAGCCGGCGGCTGCGCTCACAAGTTCACCAGGTACCCGCGTTGCCTCCCCTAGCCCTGGAGCGCTCTCAGACCTGGGTGGGACACGGCGGTGTGTGCTGAATGCGTGGAAACACAAACCAACAGCCACGCTGTGTCCTCAGCGGGGCCGCCCGCAGGCAGCGCGGCACCGTGCGAGACCGGAGCCTTGACACGGGCACAGAAATCGCTCCCGCGGCAGATCCCGGGGCGCAGCGGCCAGCCCGGGCTGCGAGGGCTGCAGCGTGGCCTGCGGTGGCAGGGGAAACCCTCTAGATGTCACGAGAACCACGGCTCGTCCCGGCCACGCTCCACACCGCGGAGCTCGGCCGCCACAGCCCCGGGAAGGGGACGCCTTTTTGACTAAAATCCCGCCTTTTACTGTCACTGCTCACAAGCCAGCACCAGCACATCCGTAACAAATCCTGCAGGGGTGGGAGGGAGCAGAGGTGTTTGGGGAGAGGGCGAGGGTCTCTCCCCAGCTGGCGGGGCAGCCCCCCACCATGGGGGGCCCTTGGCATCGCCTGCGGTGCCCCCCGCTCCCCAGGGTCTCTCTGGCAGATGCAGCAGCTGAGCACCCGGCACCTCCGAGGGCGCGAGGAGCTGCACTTGGCGCATCTGGTGCTCAGCTTCATCACGATGGGCTACCTCTGGCAGGAGGGCGAGGAGGGCACCGTGAAGGTAAAAGCCACGTGGAGCAGGTTCACCTCCTCCTTGGCATCTTGGGGGGGGCTGACGCTGCTCCCCTGGGATTCATCCCACGGGAGCAAAGTCCCTTTTCTGAGGCTGCAGCAGGAGCATGAGCCCTCCTGCCCGGCCTGAGCACCTTTCACCAGCCTGACAGCGTCCCCGTCTTCTCCTGTGCTTTGTGCCCTTCAGGTCCTGCCCCGAAACCTCGCCATCCCCTTCTGGGAGGTCTCGCAGGCCCTCGGCCTCCCCCCGATCCTCAGCCACGCGGACTTTGTGTTGGCCAACTGGAGGAGGAAGAACCCCAACGGGTAAGCGGGCAAACGCCGGCAGACCGAGCATGGCTCTTCCCGCGGTCGGGGCAGCAGTGCTGAGCCCCAGCAGGTCCCATCCAGCACCACGGGGACAAACGGTCCCCCAAACCGCTCCTGTTCTGCCAAAAACCACTGAGAACCCACCTGGGGGGGCTGTCTCGCGGAGAAGGTCCGGGGAAGGGTCTTGCTGGGCAAGGGGGAGCGGCGCCCTCTGGGGCTGCCGGCGCTGCAGACACCGGTGCAGCCCCGGGCAGTGGGGAACTGGGTGCCTGCGGGACCGTCCTCCCCCGGGGGACGGCGCCTCCCATGGGGCAGCGACCCATTTGTCTCCCAGAGCACGGTCCATTGCTGAAACGATTTATAATGTCTCTTTTTCTCTCTTCTTTTCTTGTGTGTTTGTTGGCAATAACCAAAATGCCTTCAGGCCTCTGGAAATCGAGTAAGTATTTAAGATGCTTATTTATTTTCTAACAGTATTAGTTTTGTTCAAATTGGCTTAGCACTCCAGCACTGCGGGGCTCCGCTTAGGTTGAACCTCTCTCTTGACATACGAGCACAACAAAAACAGCTCAGTCTTTGGCACGCGAGTGCCACTGCAACAGCAGCAAAGTGCTGTGACTGCGGCTGAACCGTGGGCTGCGCGCGTCCACGCAGAGCCTGGCCACCATGGGCCCCACCGTTAGCCCGGCAAGCCCCCGGGGAGGGTCACACGTCCCTCAGAAGCAGAGCAGCCCCCCCCTCCCCTTCTGCTCTGTGCCAGCCTCTCCCTGCTCGGGGTGCAGGTAAGAGGACTCGTAGCCGGGAGGGTTTTGCGCCAAGGGCTCAACGTGTCCTGGGGTGTGCGAGGAAACCCCGACCATGCGCCCTCCCAACCCCCACGCGCTCGGCCGCTCGCCCCTGCAGGAACCTGGACACCATCATCTCGCTGCCCGGGGGAGAGAGCCTGCGAGGCTTCATCCTCGTCACCCTCCTGGTTGAGAAGGCGGCCGTGCCTGGGATTAAGGTAGGGCACCGCGGTGGGAGCCAGCCGGGCTGCCTGTGCCTTCCCTCCACAGCTCTTTGCTTGCCCGGAAAGCGCCCGCGGGCACCCACAGGGTGCGCCCGTCCCCTGCACGCTTGCTCGAAGGCAAGGGCAGAGCTGGCACGGGTGGCAGCGGGTATCCAAAACCGCTGTACACAGGCATCCCAGCCCTCTCAACACTTTGTCCTCTCCTTTCCTCCCCTCCCGCAGGCGATCGTTCAGGCCATTCGTGCCATCCTGCGGCGCGACGAGGAGACCCTGCACAAAGCCCTGCAGGCGCTGGCAGAGGCCATCGGGGACATGAGCAAAGCTTTGAAACGGATGCACGGTAACAGCAGCCTCCAGCCGGAGGGCAGCTCTGTCCTCACACCGCTGTGCACGCTTTAGCATTAGTGTGAACGTGCTCACCCTTGGCCCATAAAGCCTCTCCGGAGGGATGGGGCGGGAGGAAGCGGGAGCAGCTGGGGGGAAGCTCAGTGCTCCCAGGGTGATACGTGGGGGCTGAGCACCCAAAGAGGCCCAGGGGAGAAGTGTGGGGTGTTTTCGGGCTGAGCAGCGCTGAGCGCGGGTGCTGTGCTGCCCACAGCGGTGCCCCAAGGCGCCCGGCGGGGGGGGATCCCACTGCGGGGAGGGGGCACCAGCACCGTGCAGCGCACAGCCCTTCTCGGGGGACGGGTTTGGGTCGCCTTGGCTGCGGTGGTGGAGCCACGCGGCCACATGGGAAACGCTGATGCGGAGGGAAATAATTGCCTTTTGCCTGCAGTAACATCTGTGATCTGATTTCCTCCTAGATTATGTGGATCCAGCAGTATTTTACGCTGTGATCCGGATCTTTCTCTCCGGGTGAGTGCGCTGCTTTCCCTCCACAGCCCGCGTGCGGGCAGCTCCCGGGGCTGGGGGGAGCAGGGGGCGCGCTGGGAAGGGGCAGGGAGGGAACCGGCACTGTGTCCGGCAGCGGTGGCCCCGAGGGCGACGCGGTCCTGTCCCCCTCGAGGGAGGGATTTGCCAGGTGCCTGATCCTGGAGCCAGTGGGCAAGGACCGCAGCAGAGGGCTGGGGTCTGTGCCCCCACCCCCTTCTCTCCAGCCCACACTTCAGTTTAACCCCCGTCGTCTCCGCGCCGCAACAGCCGCAACTGCGGAAACAAATCGTTTCCGCTCTCAGCCCCAGCAGTTCTGACAGGAGAAGACGGATCTCTCTTTACTTCGTGCACAGTACACACAAAACTACAAAACCGAGCGGGGTCTCTTCACTCTGCATGTTAAGGAGACACCCATAACAAGCCTCTTCCTCTTGCTCCATCGCAATTCCGTTAATTAGAAAAAACAATCCCCCCCGCCAAATACCAAAAAAAGCCAGCTGGGCAGGGCAGGCACGCGGCCGGGAGAGCCCAGCGCTGCGGGTTTGCCATCCCTCATCTTCCCCGCGGCGCCGCGAGCATCCCCAGCTGCTCCGCTCCCGGGCTTCTCAGGGGGGTTCTATTTTTGTTTCTCTTCAGCATATCTCAGCATTCCTAAGCCAAAAAGGCTCCATGCATCCTGATTAGGTCTCTCTCATTTTTTATCCGAGCTGACCTCGTCTTGATGGTCATCAGCCTGGAAAAACATGCCTTTTAAATTCCCTTCTGCTTATAAGAACTTCCCACTAGTAAAGGTTACTATAAATACGTCCTGGGAGAGCTAAAAATATTACGGTATTTGATAATGAATCTATTTTCTCTGCATTTTGTGCAAAATCTGCTCCAGCAGTCGAACAGCCCCAGCAGCCAGCACCAAAAGCTTCATGAAATGGTGCATTCTTCAGAAGGTCAAGAGATATTTTTGTGCCAGGCACATGCTCTCTCTGAAATTATAAGTCCTCTTTCCATTTGTGAGCGAGCATTTAGCTGGCTCTGCCCAGCAGGCGGATGAAGGCGGATGACAGGGGCTGGGAGTTAATGGGGGGGGCACCACCGCTGCCGCTGCCTGAGGACGAGCGGCTCTATGCGAGGGAGGAAATCACATTACAGGCTTGTTCTCTGCTGAAATAAATAAAGGCAGGCTGTCCTGCGCCGTCTTTAACGACATCTCAAGAGTAACAAGAACCGACAAAAATCCAAAGTACAAACGTCAAGGGCTCGGAAGAGCGTTTGGGCGACTCTGTCTGTTGCAGAGGCCCTCTGACTTCTCCTCGTGGCCACCGGGATTTCAAGGAATTAATACGTTAGATGCTGCTATCTTACTCTCCCCAGCCAAGGGACCCCTCCTCTTGCACACCCAAGTGTGGGTGCCAACCGCCACGCGGCACCAGCGCCAGGCAGGACCCGAGTCGGAGGTGGCGGTGCAGCCTTGGCGTGGGGCACCTTGTCCCGGCACCGCGCCGTGGGGAGCTCACCGGCGCATGGCCATCCCACAGAACGCTCCCTAGCTCATAGGCAAAGGATAATTAAGGCTTTCTCCCTGCACCCGTGACCTTGTCGTGCACCTCGACGTGGTGTTTGATTTCCAAGTTTAGCTCGCGTTTGGGGACAGCTGCCAAGGCTGAGCGAGGAGGAGGAGATCCATGGGCCGGGTCAGGAAGGTTTCACTCAATCTTGCCAGCCCTGGGTCCCGTCTCGCAGCCCCCCCCCATTACCGGCCGCCCTGCAGCCGCTCCTGCCTGACTGCCATCTCCCCTCAGCTGGAAGGATAACCCCGCCATGCCGGCCGGGCTGGTATACGACGGTGTGTCTGACGAGCCCATGGCGTACTCGGGAGGGAGCGCGGCACAGAGCACCGTCCTTCACGCTTTTGACGAGCTCCTGGGGATTCGCCACAGCGAGGAGAGCAGTAAGTCACACACTTTTCCCTTTTCCTGAGCAAATACGGGGCGAGGGAAGAACAGAGCCAGAGCGATTCCCGCAGCTGCGCCCGGATCTGCCAGTTGATGGGACACGCTCCCGTCTCGCCCCCGCGAAACCCTCGTGGAGCCCGGCTGGGAAGAGGCTCTGCCCAGTTCGTTAGGGAGGAAGTCTATAAACGAGGCTCTGGCAGACACTTCCTCGCCGCTATAAATTCCCAGATGGACAGACTTTTCTTTTTGTGTGTCAACTTTTACTGGGGTTATATATGGGATCGAAGAGGAGGGAGCAGAGCGCGCCAGCGTGCTGCCAGTAATTCAGCTCATCCATTCGCATGGCTTCGCATTAGTCTGGCCCACAACAGAATGTATTTATCAGAAATTAGCAAAACCACTTTAATAGCAAAACGCCGCCCCCCCCCCCCAAACAACCTGAAGCCAAAAGGCTGAGAGCAAGGGCTAAAACCTGCCTTTTAGGGCAACCCTAGCAGAGCATTGACCTAATATGGGTTTTCTTTCCCAATTAATCTGAGGCACCGAGACAGCACAGCGGAGGGCAGGAGGCTGCGCAGGCTGCTGCTACCACCCAGCACCATGGTCCCCGCAGACCAGTGCTCCCACCCAGCCTCTCTCCAAGAGCTTCAGCTGCTTTAACCCACTCGCCCACAACTTATTTCTTCCTTTGCCGGTGTCTTGCAGCCGCCTTCCTGCACAGGATGAGGGGCTACATGCCCCCGCCCCACAGAGCCTTCGTGGAGGAGATCCACCGTGCCCCCTCCCTGAAGCAGCACGTCCTCTCCTCCGGAGATGGGCGGCTCCGCACAGCTTTCAACCAGTGCGTCTCTGCGCTGGCAGACTTCAGGTCCTACCACATCACCATCGTCACCAAGTACATCACCGTCGCAGCAGCCAAAGCCAAGGCCGGGCGGGCAGAGGCGGGCGACAGCGCTGGCCCCTCCGCGGGGAAGCCCCCGTCTGCGCTGGAGGCCAAAGGGACCGGTGGGTCCCACATCTTCAGCTTCCTGAAGAGCGTCAGGGACACCACCAGGGAAGGGATGATAAGTGCCTGACCTGCCCTGAGGCACTGCTCAAAGCGGGCGCAGGAGGCCAAACTGCTCCGGTGCGTGTCTGTGGCGCGTGAGCCAAAATCCAACTGCAGTGACCTTCACCGAAAACCTCCTCTGAGCCGCACCCTTCCCACTTGCGCACTGCTGGGACACGGGGAACATGGGCTGGGCTGTTGAGGGAGGAGAGCACTGCTGCTGATAACCCCCCCAAAAGGCACTCAGTGAGCTCAGCATCCTTCCACATCACTGGCATCAGCACAGCATCCTTCCACGGTACCGGGATGGACACAGCATCCATCCATGGTACCGGGATGGGCACAGCATCCTTCCATGGCACTGGGATGGACACAGCATCCATCCATGGTACCGGGATGGACACAGCATCCTTCCACGGTACCGAGATGGACACAGCATCCATCCATGGCACCGGGATGGACACAGCATCCATCCATGGTACCGGGATGGACACAGCATCCATCCATGGTACGGGGATGGACACAGCATCCTTCCAGAGCACCAAATGGACACAGCATCCTTCGACAGCACCGGGATGGACACAGCATCTTCCCACAGTGCTGGGAAGAGCCGTGTCCCTCCGAGCTGTGCTTGCTGCCCCCGCCAGGCTCGCTCCCCGTGGCCCCCCCGGGGGTCGGGGCTGCCGGCGCTGCTGGGGTTTGTCCTGGTTTGAGCCCAAACCAGGGCAGGGTTACAGGGACTAATAAAGCAGCGATTCCCAAACCCAGCCGCGCTGCCGGGCCCCGTGTCCGTCGCGAAGCCGCATCCCCAGCCGGCCCATCGCGACATCCCAGCGCTGCTCCATCGCGAGGTGGCGGCAGAAACCCGCTTTTGGCTCCGCGGCCGCCGGGCTCCCTCGCAGCGGAGGACGGGGGGGGACAGGTAACGCCAAACAAACACTAGTGGGGAACTGGGAGGGCTGCGGGGGGCAGAGGGTGGCCAGACGGGGCTCCCCTGCGACCCACGGCCTCTGGCACCCCGGCACGGCTCCCCTGCCCCCCCCCCAATCAGCGCTGTCCTTTTAACGCCCGCGCACGACGCGTTTCTTGTGTGCCCGGGCTGTCAGGCCCCTGGGGCTCCCAAACCACCAAGGCAGGCTCCAGCCAGCAATTCTCGGCGAACCTTCCAGCCTGGTGTGATACTTGGGCTGGTGACGGCAAGAGTCCCGTCTAACAGCTGGACTCGTGGTTGCCCGGCGCTTCGCTATGACTTGTTCCTGTACACGACAGCGTTGTCTGCTGAAGTGCCCACTCCCAGTCTGAGTAACAGGCAGAAATCTTACAGAGCTGCCTCCGTCTTACATAGCTGCGTCTGCAGCGGGACCACAATTACTCACGGGGGGAGTCTGCTGACAAACACCAACCCTGCAGCCACGGGAATGATGCTGCAGCCACTCAAACCCAGCCGAGAGGGGAACGTGGACGGGAGAAGTGAGCAGAGCATGTGGGAAAAGCGCGGGGTGCCAAGGAGGCTGCGCTTGGCTCGGAGATGCTGCATTAGGGCATATGGTTTTACTCTCCATTGGCAGCTTCATTGCAGCTCCTGAGTTATTAAGGGCTCAGGATGTCACGGGGCAAAGCTGCAGCATTTGGGCACACACGGGATTCACTTTCTGAAGTCTCAGTGAGCAATACCTCCTGTGGCAGGGGATGTGGGGACACATGGTTTCCTCAGCCAGCAAGGGAAAAAGGCCTCAACCAAACCCATGGTCCTCACCAGGAATCTGCAGCAGACCAACGCCCAGCCCGACGCCGAGTTCAGCCCAGGACCCAAGACACAGGCTGCCACGATACAGACACCGCAGCAGACGGAGCGAGCCCAGCACGCAGCCCCGCAGCTCAGGGCTCCCCGCTGCTCGCCCCTGCGTCGCTCCCCGGCCCCAGCCTGCGGGACTGGGCTGGCGTCACCCGCCGTGCTGGGATGGGTGGGCAGACCTGTGCGCCAAGAGCAGCGCTAAAGCTTTCTTCCTAATGCCAGGTGCCCTTTTACAGTGAGACAGCACCCCCGAATTGCCTGGAAGCGGCATCCTTGGGGAAATCAGGCCATATGCCTCCGTGTTTTGCCTGCCCAGGTTCTGCTGGCACAGCCGCCCCAGACGGGCTTCACACCCAATCAGTGTCTCGCTGCAAAAATAGCTCTGGCGCTGCCACTTCTCCCGCACCATCGGAAGAGAGTCAAGGTCCTTTGAAATGAGGTTTCGTTCCCATAAGGGCAACAAAAACCTCAGCACACGGCAGCTTGAATTATTAAAGCTCCTTGCTAAATTTTATTTTGTGCCCTCTTTTGAAAGGCAGTCTTAAAACCGGGGCTTAGGAGAGATATCTTCGGTAAACAACCTATGGGAACGTGTCAGCACCTTTAAATCTTTGCCTGGCAGCCCTTGGTCCACTCCATCTTTGTTTCGGAATAGCTGCTGCATATTTTATGTAGGAAATACTTCATTCTGATGATTGTCTTGGTCTATTACATTTCAGACCATTTCAGGAAAACTGCAAATTTAGAGAGGGGAAAAAAAAATTGCTCTGACCAAATGAAAAATCCAATGGGTGATCACGGGGAGCTGGCGCAGGCTGGCACCGCAGGGGGATGCGTGGGCTCCACGCGCGCTGCGATGTGCCCGGCCCCACGGCGGCCAGCAGCGATGCCGGCGCCGGGAAGGGGCAAAGGGCCCCGCGGGGGATTCTGTTCCTGCTGCAAACCCTGGCGAAACCCCGGGGCCGTGCCCGGCACACGCTGCCCCTGCCCGGACCCCCGGAATCACAGCAACGCTCAGCTCGGGAGGAGGAGGAGGGAGGATTGGTGCAGCCTTGGAAGAGAAAAGGGGAGCTGGGAAACCAGGAGAGATGCCGGAGGGCTCTGGAGAGCCAAGGGGCGACCCTGCACCGGCGGGCATGCTCACCTTCAACACGTTACTTTTGGGGATGAGGAAGGTGGCTAAAAACTGCACAGAAACAGTCAGACCACAGCGTTCCCAGGTCGGCAAACGACACCGCCAGGGCTCACCGCATTTGGGTTCAGTTTCGTAAACGCTTTGTGAGCGACGCATCCAGCGACAGCACACACGTTAATCAGATTCAGCTCCTTTAAAGCCGATTCGGGGAGGATCCTGCCGCACTCGCAGCACCCAGACGGTGATGCACAGGGATGCACAGACCCTTCCCGTCTTTTCCCTTGGCAGGCTGGGACAGCTGCTGCACGAGAGCTTTGATTTCTCTGTTTCCGAACCACTGCTGTCTCATATTGATCACAAGGCACAGACGTCTGAGGTCCCAGGTGCATTACAACTGGAAGCACATTGCATTTAAATAATTTATGCCTCTGCCTAAAAATGCCATACTACGCCTGAGAATAACACGGCGCTTGGCATTCATTCTGCACACCGCAAAGGAACCACGCTGCGATGGGCTGTCCGCGGCCACGCGGCGAGAGGGGTCTGTGGGCCCGAGGTCCCGCTCCGCTCTCAAGGGTTCGTTTGGGCAGGCACTGGGCAGCGCGGGACGAGCTCAGCCACGGCTCCATCACCTCTACACAGCCACATGTGTAGCAGCGGTGTTCGGTCTCTGCTGCTCTGGTCCCCTGCGGCCTGTTTTGAGCCCACAGCTGCTCCCCAGGCAGCACCCAGCCCTTGCGGGGTGGCACTGCCCTTCTGCCCCCGACAGCGGCACGACGGACAAAGGAAATTTGGAAAGCGAGCTGTGACACAGCCACAGCCCGGACTGTGTCCCAGCTGGGACGACCTGAGCCCGCGGGACACCCGAGGCAGCCTGCAATGGGACGGGCAGGGCTAAGCCTGTTTCTGCCGCTCTTTAAGTGAATGTTTTTTCGGCAAGAGGAAAACAGCAGAAGAGCAGACAACCCCCCCTTTCAGAGCTGCTGCCCCCCGACTTCAGCTCGCAGAGGCACTTCGCAGTCAGGGCCCACGGCAGCGCGTGCTGGGACGGCACTCCCTGCCCGGGCTCCCCACGCACCGCAGCGGCGTTTTGCATCACCCCCCGAACCCGGCAGCATCCTCGGGCCAGCCGGGACAGACGCCCGCCGGGGAGCTCACGCGAAACCTGGAGGGATGTCACAGCCCTTGGCCACAACCAGAGCAGCAGCGACAGACCCGAATTAGCGCCGCCCACAGAGAAAACTATCTTATCACTGCAAACAGAGGCGCTGCCCCCGCAGCGCTGATGCACACATTTCCATTGCGAATCTGCAGCTCGGGAGCCGCCCGGCAGCCCCGGCACGGCACTCCCAGCCCCGCTCCGGGGTGTCCACCTTCTTCTTGACACCTCGTCACCCCCTTTGATTAAGCAGAGATTTCCCCCATGATGTCCGATGGTCAGACCCGTGGGATGGAGAAGGAAGCCCAGTGCGCACCCGAGGTGGTGGGAGGAGACCTCTCCTGGGCACACCTTCGATGCCACCAAAACTCACAAGAGCCCTGGTCGGCCCCGGGGACCTGCCCGCAGCCCGGTGGCCAGCCCTGCCCGCCGGGCTCCCCTCCGCTCCCTCTGCCGTGCCCAGCGTGGCGGCCGCCATCCCACCCACGCTGCTTGCTCAGACTTTCCGTCCTTCTCCTCAATTGCTTTGGCCTCTGGTTCCCTCCTCGCCTTGCCCGCGTCTCACCCAGGTCACCTTCCGCCACGGCAAATCTGGGCAAAAGTTCCTGAGATGCCTCTGGGCACTCGCAGCCGCATTCCCGGCGGCCGCCCCGCTCCCCAGGGCGTCTCACGGCCCCGGGCAGACACAGCCGAGCGCTTTGCTGTGACTCCTGCTACCGCTTTTGTCCCCGTGAATATTTGAAATCGAACAAGAATACAAACATTTGTATTCCAGACACTTCCCAACCCCGACCTTATTTATCATACTTGGCTCTGCTCCTGGAACTGGGGCCAGAAGAGGCTCCGAACGATTTAGGTTATTTAACATGCTGTGCATAGATCAATCTCGCTCTCCCCTCTAGCCACAGGTTTCCCTTTGTGGTTTGCTGCACACTTATTATGTCCATCAATATCCAAGTAATTAAAATCCCCCATTATCCAGGTCCTGGCTGCCTTACGAGCTCCTCATAAGCTATAAAACATTTCATGGTCAACTTTCCTTAAGTGCCTGGGAGGTCTGCAGCCCCATCTCGGGATCCCTGGCTGCCGAGACAACCCTGAAGGTCCCATCCCAACCGCCGCCTGCTCCAGCCCGGAGTGTGTCTGCCAGGATTGCTCATTTTTATCCTCAGCTTTCTCTATCCGCTGGAATTTTGCCCTGCTACACAGCCGCTCATGGTACCCTGGAAAAGAACGGGCCCCCAAAGCTGTCACACCGGTGGCCCCGGCTGTCCCTGCATCGCGGTCAGGGACCGTCCTGGGGCTCTTCTGGACAGACACTGGCCTGGGTGGCCGCTCACGCTGCCCTTCACGCCCAAGCTCAAACCACCCACAGCCCACCAGCACGTCTCTGTGGAAGCAGGCACCGACTGTCCCGGCTCGGCATGTTGTCTGGGCACGGATGTTACGGCACGCCGGGCAGGGCGAGCAGCGCACGCAGCCCCGACAGCACGCCTGCGATGGACACGGACCCGCGGCAACAACATCTCTGGACCAGTGCTTCTCTCCCAGTCGGGCTCTCCTTTCCTGCACAGCTTGGCCGCAGGTCTCAAAGCAATTTACTAATAACAACCAACCAAGTTTGCTTTGCAGTTCCCCCTTGGGAGGGATGGGAGGGCACAGAAAACAATGGCCTTCACCTTCTTTCTGGCACTGCCGCCCGCCCAAGGTCCGGCGCCACATCGGGTGCGCGCCCTGAGCACCGCATCCCTCTGAACGCGCCACCTGGCAAAAGCACAAGAACCGCGGAGGGCTTTATCTCTGCTCGGGGGATTACTCACCTTGGCAGGAGTGACTGCAGTCCAGATATGACTAAAGGACATGACTCAAGCCAAGAAGTGCTAATTACAGCACAGGAGGAGGAGGAGAGAGGAGCTGCTAAATTACACCTAATATGGAAGGGGAGTTAGAGCAGATTGAAAAGCCATCGCTGCAGAGATGATGAACGCGGGGCTGTCCCAGCCCAGGGCCACCTGCACCGCTGTGCTGGGGACACGCCGGACACATGAGGCAGCCACAGACGTTCTTGCCAACGCTTTTTTTGTTCTGCAGTTTGCATCATCCTGTTCCACCTGCTGCATCACTCCTTTTGCAGGCTTGTTGCCCAAGCGGCCCTGTGACCTGCCACCCCAAGCCCAACAAGCCTCAGAGGAACTCGCACTCAGGGAAGGAACAGGATTGTTTCTGCTCCCTCTGTGACCTCCAGTAAATCTCTGGAGTTCTGCTGTCGTTTAGTTTTAGACCTCTCTTAGACCAGGCAGGCAAGCGGCTCTACCCCGTCTGCTAACGGCACGAGGAACCCTCCCCTGCTCTGCTCCGCTCCGGCCGTGCAGGCTCTGTTCACGCTCTCCATCACCTCTGTAGCTGCTTCGGTTCGCTGAATCCTAACGCTGTCCCCTCTTTTGCTGGCTCGTTGCTGCAGCGTGTGAGCGGTACAGCTGCAGTGGCAGCACTGCAGTGGCGCTGGGGCGAAGCGACAAGGGACGCGTGCCCGGGGCTGGCACACGCAGCCGCGCGCTCGCCCGCTGCAGCTCCCGGCACCTTGCGTTCCTGCCTGCTGGGAAGCTAAAACGGCAGCGGGGCCGGCGTCAGAGAAATGCTGGTCGTGCTTTCCCACGGCCGGCCGGTGCTGGGAAACGGCACCGGTGCAAAAGCGAGTCACCAGATGGAAGGACACCCAGAGGGACCTTTGGGAAAGGGCTTTACTTCAAGCCCTGAAGTCCCCGATGCGCGTTTATAAACCATTGTGCCGTTAATGCTGTTTGGAAATAAAAGGAACCCGAGACGGAAACATTAGCATTAGAATAAAGACAGCTTAGCATGGGGCAAAGGCAGTCGGGAAACAAGCCAAAGACAGGTCTTGACAAAGGCCTTTGACCTACGAACACCGCAGTAACTGCACGCCGCTGCTGCAGCCCCCGGTGCCCGCAGCGCCGCACCGAGCCCTCTGCCCGCATCTCCCATGTCCCAGCCGGCAGCCGCGGAGTTATGGGTGTCTGGGACACAGCAGAAACCACCGTCCTGCTCATAAAACGCACAGCAGAAATACCATGCCTGGCGGGACACAGGACGGGGTCTGCAGCCTTGTCTTTGGGACAGGCGCCTGGGCAAGAGGGGTTTGCCGTGCACCTTCCTCTCCTCCACGGATCAGGGGAGCATTAAAAACACATCACAGCTGTGGCCTTAGAAACATCTCGTGTGTTCAGGGACAAGAAACCAGCAGTGATTGCTTTAATCCCCCCTTCTGGGCATCCTTTCCTCTGCAGTGAAGTAGGGGAAGAGATGGGGCGGCTGCGGCTCCCTCTGCTCCGGCTGCAGGTGTCGGTTCCCCCATCCCGTCCCATCCCATCCCGTCCCATCCCATCCCCAACCGGCTCGTCTCTCCCGGCCGGGCACGGCCGCCCGCCGGCTGCCGGAGCAGCTCCTGCGCTGGTCCCAGCCGGAGGAGGGTGATAAAACCCACAGGCTTTGAGTGCAAACTCTCTGAGGCCGGGGCTGTCTCGTTCTGTATTTACCCAGAGACCAGCACAGCGGGTTCCTGCTTTATGAGGATGTGCTTGAGTGATTTGAATATTAAATACCACGAAGAAAGTGCATTATTATGAAATATGGGGTTTTCCAATAAATAAATCATAGCCACTCTTTGCATGTATAATACCAAGAGGTGGTGTTTGGGACAGTTGGTACTCGCTGGAGGGTCTGAAACGAAGATTTGCAGTAAACCACCATCCCCGTCCTTTAGCTTGCCTCTTACCGCAGCTCCACTGGGTCTTCACTTTAGGATTCGAGGGGGTGATGCTGTCGGGGCAGACCCCATTTCTGCAAAGGTGCCATCCCCAAGGGCATGACCCCAGCGCCGGCCACTGGCGCACGCTCGGTCGAAGGGGAGCAAAGCAGGCGGATGGCTGGGAACGATTTCCCTAACACTCGGCGTGGCCGCTCGCGCCAGGAGCCAGGGTTTAATCACCGCCGGCGCGGTGGCATGTCGCTGGTGCCACGCGGAGGAAGCGCCGCATCCGCCCCAACGCCTGTTTGCGGAGTTAGTCACTGCGGCCCGCGGTTGCCAGCCCGGGTAAACACGGGCAAACAAAGGCGCTGGCGGTCCAGGCAGGCACGGCGAGCCCATGAGGCAATCCCTACCCGGCGTCCCAACGGCTCTGTCAAACTGATTTCTTAGGAAAAAAAAAAAAGAAACAGAAAAAGGAAAAAAAGACAAGCCGCTGCTATTATTGCAGTAAGAGGCTGTCTCACGCTGGGCTCCGCTGCTAAATATATTCTGTGTTTACTGTACGCAAGAACAGTAGGAAGCCTTCCGAAACGGCACCGGGGCTGCTCCGATTTATTTCGGCAATCAATCACGCCCGGCTTGAGCCGTTTTTATACTGACACAAATGGAAAATATTTTCCTGGTTTAACTTCTACTGATCAAAGAAGTTTCCTCAACAGAGAGGAGCCCCGTGGCCCTGGGGGGAGAAGTCCCCGAGGAAAGTATCCCGCCGAGGAGCGGCAGGGCAGAGCTCGCTTGCAGAGGGATGCCCCGGGAGCAGCCGGGGCGAGTCAGGACGCGATCCCTGCGAGGCCAGGAGCGGTTAGCAAGGCGATTCATTCTTTTTCTTCCCAATTAATTGGCTGAACAAGAGACTTGGTGTTTACCCGCCCGCTGGCCAAACGCAGCGTCTGAGAGCCTCCCCAGGCCGTTGCCGCTGTGCGCTGGTGGCGATGCCGGGGCTGGGTGCGCTGCTCATGGGGACGAGACCTGGGAGCTCTGGGGGTGGACGGCGGTGCGCAGGTGAGGGGCGGTGGTGCACACAAGGACAGGGGCCCGGGTCTGCTCCCGAGCATCCCTCCATGGGGCAGCTCCCATCCGCCCCGTCCCATCCCGCGCAGGCGGCTGCCCGAGGTTTGCCGGTGCCTGCGAGGGGGGCAAGGGCTGTCCCCTCCACCGCACGGGATCCTCTCCCCCCCAGCTGCTGCCATCATGAGAGAGGCCTGCAGAGGGGCAGCGGTTTGGGGTCAGATATCTACTGGATTCTGTTTACTTTCTCCATAAGATTTCCCTAAACAGCCTTGGGAAACACTCCCCTCCATGAACCTCATCGTGGCTAGAACTGATTCAGCGCTCTGCACGGAGAGGGTTCTGGAGATGAGCTCACCAACCTCGTTAACTTGACGTCACGCTCGGCACTGTTTACTGATAGACAGCGTATTTTATTTCCATTTGTGCGTCACGTCAGAGCGGCGTACGCACCCCCGCCACCCCGCAGCATCCCCGCGCCCCCGCCCCTCCTGCACGGCGCTGCTAAAGCGCGGCCGGCTGCAGCGTCAGCACACACCGCTCACGCAGCGACTCGTGTCTCGAGGAGCAGCAGCGACCACCCCACACATGACAATACCCAAACCCTGAGTTTCCCTTTCCCCACCGCAGGGGCAGAACCGGCACTGCCCTTCCAGCCTTCACCCGCGCTGCTCCTGACGACACGGGGCATTGCTCAGTTTTTCCTCCTGGATGCTTTCGCAAAGCAAAAACGAGCGGCTCGAGGCAACCCGGGCACTCAAGTGCTCTCAGATCAGCAGCAGCCGACCCACACAAGAGCTGTTCCACCCGGTGGTCTCCATCTAAACGGCCCTTTTGTGTATCATGGAGAAAGCACGCAGCTCCACGCGGGTGTTTTGGCCCATTTAATTACACGCTGTGGCTGTGGCGGGGGCCATGGAAGGTTGTGTCACACACAGCTCCAACGCCAGGCCCGGCAGGACATCAGCAAGACTGAAAAATCCTTGTTTTGACCCATTTGTCTTTCGGGGCTTCTCATGCAAGGACGAAGGGAGGGGAAGGGGACACGGCTGGCAGCAGCAGCAGGGCTCTCCCATCCACCTCTGCGACACGCTGCGTGCTGACCAGCCGCTGCCCGCTGCGCCGACCCGGCCCACGCCACGGCCGCGGGGCAGCGACTGCGGGCTCAGAGAAGTCACAGCGGCGGCTGAGCCCAGCGCTGCCGCGGGAGCAGCCCCGGCACTGCGCGTCGCTGCGCTTCTCCGCAGCATGCGGACCAGGTTTTGCAGCTCTGTGACCTGCAGAGTAGGGTCTCTGCAGCGCATGTGCAATTTCACCTAGTAAATAAAGAGCATAACCTACATGAAGGTTATGTCAGGTTTATAATCTGCAGCTCGGAGGCCTTTCTCTCCCCGGACGTCTTCCCCAGCCGGAGGGGCGGATGGGGTCGGTGCCGGCTCCTGCTTCGCTCAGAGTCTCAGACGGACCCTCGTGACGGAGGGATTTCTCTCCCGAAGGAAGGCACAAAGACAAATCTGATTTACTTCTCCTGGGCAGACGCTGACATCTTCAGAGCACAAACTGCAAACCGGGCAGGTTTCTGGTTTGACACTGAACCTCTGACGGATCAGAGCCGGAGCGGGAGCAGTCACAGCTCGTACACTCAGTTAGCACTCTGCTCATCAGCCCGGTTTCTGTCAGAGGGGCTGCAAAGCACTTTTTACCATACCTATATGCATCCCCACAGCACCCTCTCTCCCCTTTCCTCCCCTCCTACACAGAGCTGAAATAAACTTGCAGCTCTAAAACTTCTTGTTTGTTTGAGCTGCCTGCATAAATAACCCCACGCAGCCAGACCGAAATACCCATAAACCAGCGCTGACACTTGACAAGGATTCAAGGGCAGAGCTGGAGAACAAAGACAAGGCTTCCTTGTAAACAAGGCATCGGTCACTTAGATTATACCAATTAGGCAACATGACTGTTGGGAAACATCTAGAACGCATCGCTGCAGGAGCTGAGCGAGAGCGCCGGTCGGTGGGCTGCTCCTGGGAAGCCCTGGGGGGTTTCCCACTCTGCAGCCATACGGAGCAGCTCCGTGCCCCGCTGCGCTCCCCGTGATTCAGGGGTGGCAGGAGTCGCCCCAGCGCTGCCCGGCACGGACCTCGGCTGGGGCAGGCGTCGCCGGCGCGGCGCCCGAAACTGCCTGCCTCGCCTCTGTCCCGGAGATAGGCTTTACAGCCCTGCCGTTGCTCTTCGGAGCGGGAGCTGACGTGCGCTGCAATTTGCTGGGGAAAACAACCCCTGGCAGCATTTCAGTAACCTGCTGTAACCCCATCAGCAGCCACAGCGCTCCGGCGAACAGCCCGAGCACAGCTCCGGCGGCTGCACAGGTCTCAAACCCCTGCAACAGCCATACAGCACAGCTCCTGTCCCCTCGGAGGGTCGGGGGCACTGCCAGCCCTGGGTACGCCCTGGGGGGGAGTGGGGGGGGGGACTGCAGCAGGGTGTCAGTATGCAAAACCCACCCCCCAAAGACCCCTGGCCCCCGCGGTTCGGGCGCTGCGGCAGGCAGGGTGCGGGCAGGGCGCTGCGGGGGATTCGGGCTGCGGTGCCGCCCCGCTGATGGCAGCAGTGGTGGGAGGAGGATCGCAGAAATTGCTTTTCTAGCAGCTACAAAGCTGTCGGGCCACCCTTGACGGGAGGGAGGCAAACACCATCTGTTTTCTCCGAGGAACTCTTTTGTTACTGGAGGAATGAAGTACAAGGCTGGTAACACCACGATTTCAAGCTAATCTCCCACACAATGTACGTATCGGCTGATTTCCTGATAACTCCCCGCAGGCGCAGGCTGGGTGTTTCCCTCCGCTCTGATTATCAGTTTTCTTCTCCCAGCGTTACTCGGCTACGCGTCCCCAAGCCCCGACGGCACGCTGCGACCAGATATGCGCTGCTCGTCCCCAGAACGCAGCCAGGACACACACTGCCTCTGCCACGTGCCCGTTTTGCTTTGCCACGAGATTAAGGGACTGAAAAGTGAATTTGCAGGTTTTCTGCTAGCACAGCCTGTCCCTCCAAACCAGGACCCGGCTCGGCTCCCTCTGCACAACGCGGGGGCTTCATTCCCCACCGGGGAAAATGCTCCTTAATTCGCTTGTGGGGGGATCACAAACCAGCACTGCGTTTTGCAAACCAGAACTGAAAACTGCCTCAAAAGCGTGAGGGGTCGGTCACGGCCCATGACCCAGAGCTGGGAAATAGCCTTATTGCTACCCAGCAATTCGCTCATAGCAGGCAAGTAAGCAGCAGATGCAGACCAAAACCAGTTTTCAGGCTGAGCGCGCTGGTGTGAAGGTGCCTCGCCTTTACAACTGACTCTCTCGCATCCCGGCATGGCCCCTCGGTTGGTTCCCAGCCACGCTGGACCGCTCGCAGAGTCGCAGCATTGCACAGAAGTCACCCAGGCTTTCCCCTGGGCCACGGTCCCGGGCGGACCACCAGCCCCGGGCCTTTGGTGAGCCGCTGCCAAGGCCGGCACGTCCTCTGCACCGCCACAGCCTTTACCGGGTACCGCCGATCAGCAGCTTAACACCCCCTGCACCCCTGCGCTGCCTCGCTGCTGTGCGTTGCCGCCGTCCTGCCTCCCCCCTGGCCGCTTTAGGGCCCCCTCCCCAGCCCCGAGCCAGGCTGTGCCGTGCCATTTTGCACGATCCGGCGCCAACCCCCGTACACAGCCTTGGGCTGCAGCCGCCGCGGCTCCGGGGGCGGTGGGGTGCACCGAGGGCCCCCAGAAGCCGGAGCAGTACAAAGGCACGCATCCTGTCTGCCACCCCTTTCGCGGCAGAGGAAGCGGCTGGGCAGAGATTAGAGCCCTGATGAGGGGGACACTTGAGCGCCGGGACGTGTGTCTGGTGCCGTTGCCCGTGGGCTGGGCTGCGACAATGACCCGCGCCAGCGCCGCGTCCCAGCCCCAAGGCAGGATTTCCCGTGAGCCCATCCCCGCGGCAGCAGACAATGAACTGTCTGACAACTGGAGACGGCTCTGCCTTCACCCCTCTCCAGCGAGGGGTACCCGGGGACCTTCAGGAAGATCAAACAGGAAATTCAGCAGAGAAAGAAAAAGGTTGCTTGTGCTTGAAAGTCTAAACTTTCATCGCCGTGCTCCATCTCGCTGATCCGGGAGGAAGATGCTGAAGTCAGGATATTAAAATACTTTCCCTGGCCCCCGTGGAAATAGCAGGACGTGGCGGGCCGCTCTGCAAACGCAACGGGTGGGTGCCATTTCAGGGCGCTGGTCCTGCCAGCGCACGGCACCGTCTGACGGAGCAGCCGGACTGCGGGGTCACCCCAGCCCCCTCCAGGGCCCCCGGCGAACCCGCTCGCTCCTACCCAGCCCACGTGCCCCGAGCGCACCGTTTGCCTGCCGCCGCCTGCATCCCCACCAAACACAGCTTGCCTTTTTTTTTTTTTTTTTTTTTTTAACACGGCTTTCAGCGGTACCGCGCGCTCTGGCTGGCAATCTGCCACCAGCCGCTCCCGTAACCCACACGGCGAGTGGGGAGCGCCGCAGCCGGAGCTTCCCTTTGCGAGGCGGCTGCGGGAAGCCTGGAGCAAGCGGAGAAGCCACCCGAGGCTTCCGTGGCCAGCCAGCCTCCCCCCAGCCCCAGCCTCTCCGGCCTCCGTGGCAGCAAGCATTGCATGCCAGAAGTCGACGTGCCCTCAGCTCAGCGCTGCCGAACGCAGGGCTTCTTTAAAAGGGTCCTGCTTTTTAAAAGTGCCAGAAGTTTCTGTTTCTGTTCTGTTTCTTAACGGGCGTGATTTACTTACTGTAGCTGGCTATTCGTTATGTCCTGCGCTGCATTATTAACTCGGTGATCGTACATTTAGCAGAGAATTTATGAGAAATGAGGAGACATTCATTATCAGCAATACCACAAACTTTACTCTTATATGGTCTCCCTGCACAGAGCGATGCTCGGCTCCCGCGGCTGAGCCGCAGCGGTCCCCTGGCCAGGCAGCCTCTGCGCCTCCCTGCTGCCTTGCAGGGCCGCGCCGGTCCCCAAAGCTCGAGGCCACAGCCCCCCTCGCTCAAGCCAGTCCACCCTGCACCCCTGTGCACCCCTTGGTGTCCCCCACCAGGGACAGACCCACCCGTGGGGACACGCTGCCCAAAAGCCGCAGCCGGACCAGCGAGGGGCAAGGCTCTGTTCTCACTTTGCACCGCTGACACTTTTTACCGACTCCTCTCACTGTGCCAACACCAGGAAAAATTGTTATTTTCTTTAACTTCTCAGCAGCCCGCGCTGCCCGTAAAAGGGGAAACTTCCCACCGGGCGTAGGGCCGGCTCGGCTGTCGCCGGCTGCTGCCCGTTTTCCCACGTGTCAGCAGAAGAGATGCACAGGTTACGGGCGAAGGAGAGGAGGCACGGGGCAGAGGGAGCCCTACGGAGAGCCGCCGGCTGCAGCCAGTGGCTGACGGGCATAAAAAATACTGCTGCTCACCTTGGCTGCAGGAGGCTGGAGCGCAGAATTCATGCCGTGCAGGCTATGCTTGATACAACAACGCCTGCCTTTGCGGCCCAGCATCCAGCATCTAATTTAGATTTCATAGGTAGGATAAAGAAAAGTATTAAATGGACATGGTGCAATTTTTTTTCCCCATTAAAAAACTTCTCTGATGGAATTTAACCAGCTTAATCGTGTCTTCTGTTGTCTGAAAACCAATAGCCTTTTTTCTGCTCTTTGGGCAGGCAGCTGTGGGAGCAGGATTGTCTGAGAAACATCTTTGCTTTCCAGCAGCTGAGCTGCAGCAGAACTGCCATTAAGATGCACCCACTGTACTGCACATCTGAATCGGGGACCACAGGACGAATCACAGGGAACACGCACAGTCAAGTTCTCGGGTTTTGTAAGTAAAGGGCACACAGTGTTCTGCCTTGAGATCTGGGACGAGCGTTCCCGCATGCTCTACTGAAGAAACAACCCCAGAAAAAACCCCCACCAACGACCAAACAAACAGAAAAGCCCAGGTGGAGCCTGTGCTGCGCGGAAAGAAGGACAGGAGCACCAGCAGGACGAAACCGTAGGCAGGGAGGTTGGAGAGCCGGGGCAGGCGCTGCCATTCGCACGACCTGGATGTCTGACAAATTCCCAGGAATTCAGATTCCACGAGGAACACGATGAACCAATTCCTCTTTGACCTTACAGCCATCCCGCAGCTGTGGCTGCTGCAGAGCACTCCGTCTCAGATACCGTTCCCAGCAGAGAGCAAACAGAAGGAGCGTCGTTTACGGCTCCTGAGAAGGACGGGGTTTCTCCAGCCTCCATGGCTGGTGAAAGAAGTGCAGGCTGCAAGCGAGCTCAAACGCAAATAGCCAGGGAAGGGATGGGAAGAGAAGGGATGCTCTGAGGCTCCTGGGCATTTCAGATTCTTAGATTTTATATATGTTAAAGACAAAGCACATATACTTATTTTTAAGGCAATCATTTCACTTTCCTCTCCAGTCCCAAAACCTTCTAGATGCCCGTGCAAAGGCTCGGTTTCTGAACATTCCCATGGCTGGGAAGGTGTCCGCAGCACCAATGCTCTCCTCGGGGACCGCTACATCTTTCAGTACCAGCGCGGTGTTACAAGCCCTGCAGGCTTAGGCAGGCCAGTGAAAGGAAAGCTATGCAAAACATGCCCCAGCAAAACGCAAAGGCATCCCAGATTACCTTCTTTGGAGTGATTTTGGGCAGTTACATAAACGCGGATGAAGTTCTCTGCACGAGTTTGCGGGAAAGGCACCGGCTGCTCCAGCCACCCCTGCGGCAGAGGGCAGCCCTGGCCTCCCGCCACCTCCTGCCGCCGCCGGTTTCCCGCAGGGCCCGGGGGCTTTCCCGGCCGGGAAAAGCTTGGCTGGGCGAGCACCCTGCTCTACCTGCCCCTCTCCTGCACCCGTGCAGCTGGGGCAGGCAGGATCCCCCGGCAACTCCCAGCTCAGGGCCAGAGATGCCTCCGGGTCTATTCAAACAGGTTTTGCAGCGCCGGCAGAGCACAGACCTGAGTCACGCTCCTTCCCAAACCTCTCCCTCTGGCAGCTGCTGGCTCTGATTCGAGACCCGCAGGCTCGCTCTAGCCTACAATAACTCAGAAGCGCTTCGTGGCCAGGACCCCGGGGGAGATGCCTGCAGGGCGCTCGGCACGCTGTGCTCCCCCGCGCCCGAGAGCTGGGCACAATCCTGCCCGGCCCCCCGACGGAGGGGCCCCCGCAGCCGGAGCGCTCCAACGCCCCGCATCGTCAGAAGCGGAGCGCAATTAGGGATGTGGCTGAGCTGCTCTGCAGAGACGGTGGGGATAGGAATTAATCCTCCCATTAATGTGTGAAACAGAGCGTTTGCGTTTCACGAAGCAATTATACAGTAATAGCGGGAGAGCTATGATGGAAATCACATCTTGTCTGAAGTTTCGCTCCAATCCAACACATGAATAATTCCTCCTAGGCATTACTGGGAAAGCACTATTAAAAGACCGATATAAACAAAAATTACTGGAAAAACAGATGAGGCATGTTTCATCTCTCAGTCAGAGTTGAACACAACTAAATTTATACAAAGTGGGCAGAGAAGCTCGAAGGGGCAAAGACATTTGTTACTGCTCAGCGCAAGATGAGCTCGCAAGAAAACGCATGCTTCATCTTGGCAGCTTTCTGATGTCTTACTCCCAAAGCATCAGCTTTATTCTCGGTTTCCATGGCAGATACTTTTCTAAGCTTGTATCTTCCACAAATATTGCTAATTTATTCTCTCAGCCACGTCTCTGCAAATACCTGTGGATCAGTTCCATGGGCCACACGAGCGGTGGAAACCAGGCGTACGCTAACACGCCGCGGCTCTTGTGTGCAACGGGAGGGACCCGGGCCTTGCAGAAGAAGGGCTCGTTTTCTACAGCCACGAGATCACGCCACTCTTCTGGCACTATTTTTTGCCCTAAGTACTCTGTATTATCTGTCTGGTAAAGCAAAGTATGGTTAACATTTCGGTCAGGCATGTTTTACGGGCAGGCTCCCCCCGCCAGCGCTCCGGGCGGCACCTTCCCCCTGAGCAGGAGGGGACGCGCCGTGAGCACGGTCCCTGTTCCTGCTGCTCCCCCCTCGTATTTCAGGTTAACGGGAGTCTATAAAACATGAGGCTCTTTCACCAGCAGGGACCCGGCAGCCAGCCACATCAAAAAGATCCTATTGTCAGGGTGGATTTACCAGCCCTGCAAATGTTGAGCCAACAGCGGCTGATGTGTAATTCTCACAAATTCGGCAAGACTGCAGCAAAGCGAGAGGCTTTTAAGTCTTTCTGGCAGAAGGAGAATCACAGGCGTTTGCAAAGTGGTTGTTTATACTCTAAAGCGCATAACAGCCAGCACATACAAAAGAAATTCAGGCAAGCTTGTAAAAAGTAACCCGCACAACGACAGCGATGCCGAACCAGCGGGAAACAATGGCCGGCACGTGCAGGGAGAGCTCGTGCCGGTAACAACGGTGCCGAGCAAAGTCCCGGCAGCCGCGGGGAACGCCGGTCCTGGGGCGGGATGCGGGTGAATGCAGGGCACGGGCAGTGCCAGGGTGTGCCCATCGCTCAGGGATGATTCCCCAGGTCCCAGATAAGGAAGCCGTCAAACGCTGACACGCAGCCCACTCCCTCTCCCCAAGGTAAAAGCCCAGCAAGCGCCGGCCAGCTGGAGGTGCAGCAGAGCCTGCATGGGGCTGGGACTGCCAGTCCTTCTGGGGACCAGGCGCTGCGCAGTGCCCTGGGGAGCAACAGCTCACCGTTAATCCTGTTCTGCGCTCCGTGCCGGCACAAATGCCGGGCACACCGACTTCAGGTGCTCTTACCTCTCCTGTGGCTCCCGCTGGCCACAGGAGAGGGGCTTTGCAGGGGCTGCGCTCAGACACATCCCCCAGCTCTGCCTGGAGGAATCGAAGTTTTACAGGGAACGTGGAGGGACAAGCAACTGGGTGATGCTACTTCGGATCTGCTCATCACTGCGGTCAGAGATCCCCTCCGCAGCTCTCCAGTAAACAAGGGAAAGCCCCTGGGGCTGTTGGTCAAACTGGCGTGGGGACAGAGGCTCTTTCTGGACTTCTTCAGTAAGGATGAGTAATAGGGGTCACCAACACAACCAGTAAACAAGCAGCTAATTTCCCAAACAGTGCCTCTGCAGCATCCGGCCGCTTTTAAGCCATTATCCAAAATACACTTATCTCTGGCTCCCTGGACTCAAGTGACTTTTGAACGCACTGCCATTCTGGGCCAGAGTCAGTCGTGCTCAGTAACACCAGATTCCTAAGCCCAGCAAGATGACCCAGTGGCCAGAGCCGGCCCCTCGCAGGTAGCCGTGCCCTGTCTGTGGCCTCAGCAAGAGGGGGTCACAGAATCACAGAGTATCTCGAGTTGGAAGGACCATCGAGTCCAACTCCCTGCTCATCGCAGGACCGCCTAAAACTAAACCATATGACTAAAAGCGAGTCCTCCCAGCCCGAGGGCTTGGCGTCAGCCGATGGTGGGGTGGAGAGCACAAACTCTTTTGGAGCAGAGGAACTGCACCAGTCAGCAAGAAATTAAGGAAAAAGGGTGCTCGAGGCAGGAGCAGGGCAACAAACTGCTCGGTGCTGCTGCTGCAGCGCTGCGTGCGCAGTGGGTCAGAGAGGTGCTACCTGCTGCCCCGGTGAGCGCATCGCCACAGGCGGCTCTGGAGTGTAACACCCCGGGGAAGTCACCTCAGAGGCCATTATGGATCAGCTGCCTTTGGTAAACCACATGCCGATTAGGAAATACAGCATTGCGAGCGCTAAACACGACCTGTATCACCTGGGAGGCAGCAGAAAGCACCCCATGCCCAGAGCCGAGCAGGTCCCGCTGCGTTGCTGTACTTCTGTCTGAGCGGGACACAGACGGGCTCTCAGCTAACACCTCTTGCCAGTATTGCAATAGCTCTCACCTGGAATTTTAACTGTCTGTTGTATTACATATCATATATTTTGAATGCAGAGCTTTTCCATGTGTGACAAATGGCCAGGAGCGCTGTTTGAGCCGTACCGGCTCAAAGTCCCACAGCGATGCTTGAAGCTGTGTGAAGCCAGGTCCGCAGCGAACAGAAAAACCATCCCCAAAGAAAAAGTGGTCAAAGAAAAACCATCCCCATCGCAGAAACACGGGAAACTTTTCGCCGTGGCTGCACGGCAGAGGAAAGTTGGCAACTCAACTGTTAAACTCGCTGATGACTGTTCAGTGTTGACATCAGCGTGATCTCATCACTGTAACTTGAGCCTCCGGCTTTTTCTCCAGACTGCCTTTAAATACCAGTCCTGGGAGTCAGCGCAGCACCGATCCCTCCGACTGGACCCGAGGGCAAACCCGGCAGCTCCCCACATAGATGAAAGCAAAGAGGAGCTACAAAACTCCAGCCATGTCCACATCCCTGCGAGTGAGCCCCTCGGTCCACGGCTACCGCTTTGACACAGCCCTGCGCAAGAAAGCCGTGGCCAACATCTTTGAAAGTGTCAACGAAGAGACCCTACAGAAACTCTTCAAAAACTCCGGGGACAAGAAGGCAGAGGAAAGAGCCAAGATAATCCTCGCCACCGACCAGGACTTGGAGGAGAAAACGAGAGCGCTAATGGCACTAAAGCAGAGGCGAAAAGACAAGCTGCTGCAGTTCCTCACATTTCGGAAATACTCCATTAAAGTTCACTGAGCTGGCGAAGGCAGCCGAGATGGAGGAGAACATTTCAGGACGGGACTGTTTGTGACCTCCTACCACACGCAGCACGCTCCGCTGCCCCGTGAGCTGCTGGTGGGACGGGACCCAACAGACTGCCCGCAGGGCCTCAGCCCCACTGCACGCAGCGAACTGCGGTGCCCACGGCAGCATCGGTGCAGGCGGCAGCATCGGCACCGGTGCGGGCGGCAGCATTAGCACCACCAGCAGCAGCGGTGCGGACAGCAGCATCGGCACTGACAGCAGCATCGGTGCAGACGGCAGCATCGGCACCGACGGCAGCATCGGTGCAGACGGCAGCATGGACAGCGTGGCAGCCAGAGGCTCCCCGAGGGGGGGCAGCTCCGGCTCCGGAGGCAGCCGGGCACCCGGGCGGCCGTGGGACTGAGCCGAGGGGAAACCCCGCGCCTGGGCGCGACTCGAGACCTTCTGAGGGACTCGGTGTTTACTGACTTGGCCTGCGTGCTTTGCCTCTGCAAACCCGTTTCCTGGAAGCCCGAGCCCTTGCTGAGCCTCGCTGCTCTCGGCTGGGAGCGGGTTCCAGGGACTGATCAGCCACTGATCGTGGATCACTTTGCATTTGTTAAAATGCACGTAAGCGCACCGAATGGGTGCCATAAATTCAGCCTTCAGGGAATGCATTTGCTCTAGAGACACACTACGCAACTGTACCTTTTCTTTCTCAAGCTGTACGTGTGCAGTATAGATTGTTTGCACAGAAGCAATAATAATGACATATTTCCCTGAATTTACTGTGAAGTTCCTTAATATTTTGTTCACTTCCCATTAACAAGAAAAATCTAAATATCATAACTACAGTTCTTATCTGTATAGATTACAATAGCTTTTAGACGAATACTTCATGGTAATATTTTGTGACAATGTTATTATATCGACTATAATTTATTGCATATGGTGATCTGAACTTTAATAAATTATGAAGTAAATATAATTTCTCTTGTCTGAAATGCTCAATTCTCCTGGAGGAGTGGGGTTATACTGTTTTGGCCATTCCATAGAGGTTCTAAGAGCGGACTCCCCGCACCTCTCCGTAATTCCCGAGCGCCAGTTCGGCAGCCCGTCGGCAGAGCCCCATCGCCCGCCCAGCAGCACCAGAGATCGACCCATGGTTGCTCTGGGGGCTCTAGCACCCCCAGAAAGGCCTCACCAAATGTAGGTGTAAATGGGACTCAGCTGTTAGTTTCCTCTGTGCAATAAAGGAGAATCACATCTCCTGCAATAGTGTAACAGAAAAATCGGTCTCGGACCTGACCCGTTCTGAGCCACAGCGAGCGGTGGGGGTTCGTCGGGCTCGAGGCATTCCTGCAGAGCTCGGACTTGGCTCCCCATCATCCAAAGAAACAGAAGTGAGTTATGAACGCTTTGGCAGCAGAAACAGACTCAGTTTTTCTGCAGGTTATGCCATGCTATCATGATAGACTATGTTCAAAATACTTAAAAATAGCCAAGATTAGTTATTTATAAGTATGTCCTCTAATAACCTGCTGGTTTAGAAAAAAAAAACACATTCCCATGACTCTGCTTAGAGCAACAAAGATAAAACAATTCAGAAGAATGATAGGCCAGCTACATTATTTTTTTGCCTACAGTAAAAACTCCAAATTGCCTATAAGGCAGGGAGGCTAGAAATAAGTCTTTAAATTACTTAATAGAATGGATAATTGTAATTATTTGTAGCATAGCGAAGCATATCCAAGCGCTCCCCAAGAGCACCAGGTTGGGGAGCGCAATGCCCAGTGTGCGGAGCAGCACCAGCTCCCCCGCACCTCCCCGGGGCCGTGGGCACAGCACCGACCTCTGGAAAGCGGGAGGTGGGAGAAGGGTCTGCAGCCTCCGCCGCAGCCGGGAGGGCGAGAGGCTGGGTGCCCCCCCCCGGGCGCCCCCGCCCCGGGCTCCTGTGCGTCCCAGGCTCAGCGTCGGCTGCAGAGCCCTCGCTGGGGCAGGGGAGGGGATGCGCGGTGGTCCCTCCGCCCGGGACGACCACAGGGAGCTGGGGTCACGCCTGGTTCGGGACGGACCTCTCTGAAAGGAACCCCGAAGCCTTCTCAGAACTGCCCTCACTCAGAAAAACTGCCTCAGCGTGGGATTTGCTCCAGAGGCAGCTGCCGGTTTTACGGCATTTGACCTGCTCCAGTGCAGTGTCCCGCGCTCGGCTGCTGCCATTTCACCCGCTCGTGACACATCCCCACAAAACCATCCGTAGTGACACCAAGTGCCTCAAACGGGCTGTTTCCAAAAAAGGCCAAATGGAGCCGTTGAGCGGCCACACGCAGCCCAGGACAGCACCACACCACCGCTCCTACCACCTCCACCCGCCGCTTCGGGTGTTTGGGATGCAGCGTCCTTCCTGCCGCTCCGCTGGGTTTTCCCATCAGCGCCATTCCTTGTGTGACAAACACTCGAAACAGAAACTGGCGGGGCAATGCCACCACCAAATCCATCTCCCTCTGGGGTGCGTTACACCATGGGACCCCTGATCCCACACGAGGATGCTCTCTGAAACCCCCAGCGGGTACCAAAAGAGCTTTGTGCTGTCCTGCTACTTCCCACTTCCCTGCCTGCTGCCGGGGCGCTGCTCGCCCCTCTCGCCTGCCCCGGACCACCGGGGCCACCTCCGGGTTTGGCACAGCCTCGCCACTCGCTTGGCCCCCTGTACCAAACCCCGCACCCAGCTCCGAAGGGGCCGAGGCATGTCGAGGGAAGGACCGATGCCCTGGCACCCCGCGCGGTTTGGGGAGAGCGGGCCGGCGCTGCAAAGCACATCGTGCTCAGGCTGCTGCGGGGACCAGCAGAGCTCTCTGCCCTTGCCGGCCACACCAGGACCCGCAGCCCCGCACACGTAACCTCAATTAAAGCACACATCCATGACCTGCCCACCGCAAGGCACGGGTCCGCAAGGGGTGACAGTCCCGCTCAGGGCTGCAGCCGCCCGTTTCCCCTGGACGGATGTCCCCGTGCCCAGCCAGTGGCACTCGCAGTGCCACGACTCATCCTACGGTCCCTCTGGTTCCCTATGGCCACCCATAGCCCAGCGCTGCCAACAATCGGGGGACCCCCACGCATCGTCTGCTGCTCTCTTTCCTTGCAGAAAGGGAATCTGAAGGAAGCCACGGCTGCGGCAGACCGAGGGCAACGCTGACCGAAGCGGTTGCTGCTGGCATGTCCCAGATCGCCCAGACATTCCTGCTTACAAACATTTGCATAATGTGACTGATAAGATCTTGTGACTTAGGGACTTTACAGTCCCTCTTGTCTCATTACATTTAAATTATTGGCCCGAGTGGCATCCCTGATAAATAAAGGCCGCTTACAAGAAAGTTATGTGGTTATTGGATTTTTACAGTGGAAAAAGGCGATTTTCCTTGGTCGCAGCCTGTATGGCGTTTTGGCAGGTTTGTGCTGCGCTGCAGCGCGTCTCGCAGTGGGCTCAGTGTAAATTGCAATTAATTGTTATGAAACGTGTGTCAACAAGTGCCTGAGGTACAAACACATGGCCGCCGCAGACCCCTCACCCTCGCGGCGCTGCCTTTGCTGCTGCTCTCCGGGGCTGCACGACGGAGGGCTCGGGGCACCCGGCGATGCGGCGCCCGCAGGGGTACGGCCGAGCAAAGCGCCGCGGGCAGCGGTGCAGAAGAGGTGCAGGAGGGCAGGTCACCGCATTGTGCCGGGCCCTTCCTGAGCGCTCGGTGCCGCAGACTCGGTGTCTGTCGGCGCGCGCGCTGTATTCACGGGCAGCCCGGCAGCGCTCCCGCCAGACGCGGGGCCCATTGTCAGCCTCCCCACGCAACAAACGGAGGAAAAGGCTGTTCAAGGTATTTCCTCCCTGCAGGAGCCGGGCGTTTCCATTAATTCTTCTCCATGAGTCAAACTGGCTGTACTGGGTGTCCCTCTGTCCCGGCATCCTGAGGAACATGCGTCCAAACAGCTAATTTTATCTAGCTTTTCTAATGCGCTGCCGCAGACAGCGGTACGGCAGAGGGGGCAGCTCTGCACCCCCAGCTCCAGCGGCTGTGCCCAGGGGTGCCCCGGTGGGGTCCCCGCCGCAGGCACCTGGGGAGAAGCCATGGAACGCCGGGACAGAAAAGCAGCAAAAGCCTTTTTCGGACAAGCTCTGGTTCGACAGCCTGGGGAAGGTGGGGAGCAGCTCGCAGGGTGCAGGAAAGAAACAGCCCAGAGCAAAGGGGGGGTCAGTTACTGCAGACAGCGCAGACGTCCCACAATCTGTCCCCCCATCAAACAGCCGTCCCCAGCTCTCCAAAACAACACTCTTGCCCCTGTCCTGATGATGGGACAAGTCAACAGTGCTGTTCCGCCTGTCCACAGTGCTCAGCAGGAGATGGGGACGTTCCCCAGCGTCTGAACACCCCGTGCTGTGACCTTCGAATTTCTGGTGAAATCAAATACACACAACACGAGCAGAGTCCAAAGCGGAGCCGGGCCAGACCTCGCGCAGCAGTGTTTGTGTGCGGAGGGACAGGGTGCTCCGGTCAACGCCAACACCTCCCGGGCAAGTTTCCCTTCCGAGCCATTGAGCAATGGGGCAAGTTAAAAATTGACTGTTCAGCTGAGCTGCACATCTGTTTTGCCCGGAGGTACAGACTCTCCTTGGCAAACGGGTGGCTCAGCACCCGGGGTGCACCCCGGGCGCTGGCAATCTCGGGCAAGCACCCGCGCACGAGGCGTCTGCTGGCCCAGCACCCACCGCGGCACCAGGGGAGAAATTGGGGGCTGGCAGCAGCTCTGCAGGGGAGCAGGAAGAAAAAGGACTTTTCTCCTTGCATGGAGAAACTTCATCGGGAACGATACCTGGCTGGTGCCAGACCCCACCGGCATGGGTGCGGTGGCACAGCACACCGCTGGTGTGCCAAGGGCTTGGGGGAACCCCCCCCTCCCAGGGCAGTCCGGAGAGGCACAGAGATGGAGAGTGGAGGTGGCCCAGCCTGGCCCACGGGCAGACGGACCCATCCAGCATCCCCCAGACAAGGAGGAGCGCGAGCACCACGGTGCGCAGGCGGGCAAACCCGGCTCAGCGTCAGAGGGCTCAGCGCAGGGCAGGACCGCAGGCACAGATGAAGCGTATTTCATCTGTGGCTGCAAAAGGAAAACCTCCGCTATAAAGCATGTTAAATGCGAGTGAAGAGCTATAAAGTGGTGAGATTTATAGTTGGGTTATAGTATGGTTTTCATGGGAAAGAGCTGGTCTGGGGTTTCAAAGCACAAATGCCTCACATGCACCACAATGATGCTACAGTGTCACTTTGAAGTGATAGATAAGGCTATTTATGAGAAGAAAAGCCTCCAAAATACTGGAGCCAACAGGAGATGCCATATATCTTTGCTAAAAAAATAAAAGTTAGACTATGACCAGAATCTTAATACACAGCCCTGAAAAAAACCCCTTATTTCCCTGGAGCTGTGCACCGAATTGGTGCGCGTGGCAGGGCACGGCGCTGCTCTCTGCGCTGGTGAGCAGTGAAGCCATCGCTGTCCAACCGTACGCACTTCAGGAGCCACTGCTTACAAGGGACGTCAAGGTACCAAGATGTTTCTAAAGCATCAAAACCTAAGTGCCACCTTGTACAGGATTAGTTACTCCATGATGTTAATCTGCACCTCTGCCCTGCACGGGGGGTCACGAGGGCCCTCCAGGTGGGCACAGGGGGTTGGCAGCCGGGAGGGCTGGCACAGAGGTGGCCCGTGGGCTCTCTCGCATGCAAGAGGTTTTTACGGTGCGTGGCTCCCCGGCGGGCAGGGTGGGGGGTCCGGGCAGTGAGTCAGAGCTGAGCCAGCGAGCTGTCACCTCCCTGACTCTGCTCCTCCAGGCGCCCACGCGCAGGGAGCATCATCGTGCGAGTGGAGGCTCCGGCATCCTCCTCCATGGAAAACCCCCTTCCTCCCAATGCCCGAGCGTGGGCCCAGGGGGTTCAGTGGTGCTTGGGGTCCCTCGGCTGCCCCAGCACCACACCGACCAGTCTATCCTGATCCCAGCGCTCAGAGGTGTCCCTCGTGCCCGGGGTAGCAGAGGTGCACCCGGGTGTCCCCCAGGGAGGGGACGTCCCTTCCGCAGGCACCAGCCCCGCTACGGCTCAGTGCTGCAGAGCCTGCGAGGAGGAGCAGGTCCCGGCACTGTGGCTCACGAGTCGGTTTTTGTGGCAATGCGGTCCGGGCAGGGCTCCAGCCTCCCGCGGCGCACGGCACCCTCCCGGGAAATGCACCCGACCAGGCGGCTGCACAGCTTCTCCTGCTCCGTCCCTGCTGCTCTCCCACAACATTGGGAACAATTTGATTTCTTTAAATGCCCATGCGGAAGAAAAAGTGGTTTTCCATTGTCTCTGCAGAGGAAAGGTGCTTTTACGCCTCAAGGAAGTAGACAAACGCTGGCATATAAACATCGCACAATGCCTTGACACAACTCAAGGTACTTTCCCCACCTGCTATTGCTTCTGCTTTGACATTGCATAATCAAAAGGAAAGAGAAAATTGCCAAATTATGCTTCCCAGATTGGACATATTCTCCAACCGGGTTTCTATTTAAAATTCACCTGCCATCCTGAATGGTAAAAAAAGCTCTAATCCAGACCCATTTTTTCTCTCCCCCTCTCCGAACTGTAAAGTACGAGACACAATTTATCATTTCACAAATGCGCTAGTGAGCCATCGGACCCTGTGCCTCTGCCAAACTTTTTGGGAGGCTCTGATTTACATCCAGCCACCCTCGCCCAAGTGTCGTTTTCTGAGCCCGTTTGCAGAAGGACTGCACAGGGCTGCCAGAGAGTTCAAGGGCAAACCTACAATTCAAAGGCATATCAAAATCTTGACCCGAGTGGAGTCCATGGAAAAAATCCCTGCGACTTGAAGGATTTTGCGCAGAAGTAAAAACCTTGAATGTATTCTGCAGAAAGTGCTGCCAAACATATGCGGCTTTTATCCTGAGTCTGACAATCAGCCTCTGCCCAAATACCGAGTGTTTTAGCTGCAATAAAAAGTATGCAAAAATACTTTATGATGGTGGAGAGACATTTATCAAAGTCAAGGGCCAGGTTTGCCTTGGTTAACTGGCCAAAAAATAAAATAGCTTCTTAAAAAAGTGAATAAAACATTATCTGCCTTCTGAAATTAGTTCAGATAGGAAAAAAATGACCCGTGTTGCCTTGAACCAACCCCCCCCCCCCACCCCCCCAAGATCCTTGACAAACCCACACAGATCCCTTTCTGCCTGCTGCAGCACTGCAGGCCCCCTCCCCGTTTCGCCCGGTGTTGCTGGTGCCACCGTGGACGCCCATTCCCAACCATGCGTGCTTGCAGCAATACCCCGGGTCACCGCTAGCTCGATCCCCGCTAGAAAGGGTGTCCTGCATGAAGCAACATGCATCTGAGCAATTAATACTGACTGGGACATTTTAACAGCCTGTTCCCATCTGCCTGTGTGAACTGATTCACATTTATTTCCTGCCCATTAAAGCTAAGCCTTTCATGTTCTTTTCCACCTATATTTTTCTTACGGCAATCCATACCAGCCATATATTCAGCCAAAAGACATGCCCTGCAAAACCACGCACGTGACAACGAGGAGCAAACGTGCAATGGAGTGAGCCTCAAGACCACGCTGCCGTTCAGGCGCGCGGCAGCCGCACTGCAGATGCGGGAGCCCGCACGGTGCGCCGGGGGTGAGGGGATGCGGGAGGTTCGTTCTGCTTCAGCGAGACTGTGCCTGCAGCCCGGCTTTGCGCGGCCACGCACCACGCGGCCCCGGGACCACGCGCGGGATTGCAGCGGGTCCTGCTGGTCGCTGAGTGGGGACAGCCAGCGCTGTGGATTTTCAGGAAGGCCATTAGCAGCCGGGGAGGAGCGTGGGGACGGCTTTGGAGGCTCGGTGAGCTCCTTCCTCCCACTCCACGGGTGGGAGCAGGTAAGCCCGAGGCAGCAAACCTCTGCCCCCTGCTCATCGGAGCCCGTCCGGAGGGGCCGCGTGTTTCCGTCTCTGCAGCCCAGAGACCCCCAGTTTGCGGCGGTTCATCCCTGTCTGTGCCCCCCCGGGGCCGAGCCCCAGTACTCCCCTCCTGGCACGCTGCCAGGCACGTCCCCTCGCTCCCAGGAGTCCTTTACACGCTCCATTGCGGGGCTTACAGTTTGCCATAAGTAAATAAATTAGGTGTAATTTAATATTTGATTGTAAGATTTACTGTTCTATTCTTTACAGCTTCTCAGGTGGATGCCCAGTAATTGAGCTAAATGAAGAGCCCCATTAATTCCCGGCAGCGAGGAGTGGCTGCGGCGGGCAGTGCATGGCAGCACGGGCTCGGGAAACCTTCCGCCACCCCCAGCCTGATCCCGGTCCCCCGGCGTGGGCGACGAGGGAGCCTCTCTTCCTGGCTTTCAGGGGGGAATTATTGTTCTTTGCCTGTAATTAAGGCACCCGCCCCGTCACAGGGCAGAGCAGAGTCCACAGTCACCGCACAGCACCCCGGGTTATTTTGGCACAAAACCCAGGGGTGATCTAAGGTCGGCTGCTACAAACTGAAATTTAACTTTGCTGTTACTTTTGAGACCCTTTACTTTTGAATAATGGAAATGGCTTTAATATCTTACAAAAAAATAAAGTCAAGTACTTGAACCTGAAACAGGGTCCTAATACATTTTACCAGCTTCCCATGGCTGCATCGCGTCGCAGACCCGCGCAGGACAGCTTCCAGGCTGGGTTCAGCCCCCCTTCTGCTTCCAGCCACGCGTAGCAGGTTTTGCTTACTACAGAATTAAAAATTTCGTCCTTTTGTGTACTGTTTTAGGTCAAGTGCTCCTCTCGGTCCTCTAATCACGTTAATCTTTCTTGCAACACTATTTTCTGCAATCCGTTGCGTAATCAGCATGTTTGGGTCCTTCCTCAGAAACGGCCCAAACGACGGCCTTTAAACGGATTACTCAAAGCACGGTGTGGTGGGAATTGGCTCTGCACCGTGCGCTCTTCCCACGCAGCTCCAGAGGAAAGTCCGCGGGTGCCAATGCCAGGGGAGAGTGAACCAAACAGCCCCAGTTCCGTACTTGTGTTTTCGGGGTTTGGCTGTTCAGTTTACTGAGTCCCTAACGCTGCCCCGTGTCGCGCTCTGCCAATTCCCCGCTCTCGCTCCCAAGGACAGAGCGGGACGGGCTGGAGCCCTGCGGACACCTCCTGCTCTCCCGGTGCGTGTCCCCGGCACTGGAGAGGCTGAGCCACCGGCGCTCGGCGGCTGTCCTCTCCACGGCCACCCTTCCACCGGCACGGGCCACCTCACCGCCGCAACGCTTGTGACCGAGGGACCTTTCTCAGAAACATTTAAACTACCCAAAGGAGCCTTCTTGGAAGACAATGCCCTTGCTCTGTTGCTGACTGAGCTTTGACTAAGCAAACCGAAATTATCTTTAGCTGAGCAAAACACCACCGAATCTGGACCGGCCTGGACTCACCCTTCCACACCCCGCGCAGGCAAAGTCCCGGCACCCCGAGGGGGAACCCAGGTTAAACATCAGCGCAGTACTGAGAGCTGCCGCGCGCAACAGCGCCTGGCCAGCAATCACCGTTTCACATCGTTTATATCAGTTATCATTGACACTATATAAACAAAGCAGGAGCACTGCGCGCGAATGCCTCTCAGCCCATCCCTGGGGGCTCCTCCACCGCTGCGGGGGCATCCCGAGCCCCTGCCAGCACTGCACCGGCCGCGCCGCGCAGCGACCCGCTGCCCGGGCACGGGACTCGGCTGCTCAGACCCCCGGGATCCCCACCCCCACCCCGCGCTAGTTTTCCATTTCCATTACTTTTCAACCTGCTGTAAACACACAACAAAACCAGCCGGCAATTTCAACCTTTCCCCCTCCACAGGAGATATTTAAAATTGAAAATACTTTTTGCATGTGAATAGTGTGTTAAGTCAGTGCCCCAATCCCCTGCAGTAAACTTTGATCGTGGAGAGGTCCCAGAAACAGCTGCCCCTAAATCCCATTGGCTTTCCAGCCCCTTCAGAGGAAACGGGGCTCTCTCCTGCTAGATCATTTCGTGGGGTTTTGACCTTCCTTTGATACTCAGAAGCTGATTTAGTGGGATAAATCTTGGTTTGAAAAATCAATTAACGCTTTCCCCTGGATTCACGCTCCTGGCGCAGCCCACTGAGGCAGGGAAAGGCTGCGCGCGTCTCTGGCACTGCTGCCGGGGGCTGCTCCGCCAGGGAACGGACTTCACCCCGGGAGACACCAGCAATCCCACGCCTCGCGCCCGTCGCTGCCTCCCGGAGCCCCTCACCGCAGCAGGAGAGCGGCCCCTCGAGCCGCGGAGGCTCTGCTGCCCCAAGCCGTGCTGCCAACGCAGGCGACGTGCTGCTCGCACGCCGACGGCCGGTCCGGGAACGCCACGGATGTCCCGCTGTCTCCGCTTCTGGGGCCGCCCGGGAGAGCTGCCGCGGTTCGGTGGAGGTTTCCTCCGCCGCAGTTCGAGGGAGCAGCTCCAGCTCCAGCTCCACCTGCCTCGCACCCCTCCCGCGGAGTTTGTAACTGGAGTTTTGGGCCTGGGACCAAGCCTAAATCCAGGATCAGATCCTGAGGCTTTGCTCTCCCTCACCTAATAAATTCCTAATAATAGTAATTTTAGATTCGCTTCGTTTAAGAACCAGTTGATTCCCTCCGCTCCGCTGCCCGCCCGGCAGCAGCAGCACTGGGCTCGCGGCTCCTGCCAGAGCCGGGAAACTCTCTGGAGCACCCCCGTGTGCGGCGGCAGGCTGGGGAGCGGGGCCAAAAGGGATCGGCTGGACTGGGTGACACTTCTCTGGCACTTCTCTGCCTTTTCTGCTGTGCAAAGCCACCTCTGTATGCACCCCGAGTGCTGTGGACGGGCGTTTGAGGATTCCCCCCTTTCTTCCCAGTAGGCAGATTTTCTTTTCCAACAAAACCAGCTATTCGGGCAAGCTGGAAAGAGCAGTTACAGCTTGCGCCAGTGCCGCCCTCCTGTGGCTGGAGAACTGCTCGAGTTGGAATAAAACCAGCTTAAAAATCTGATGTTGTAACATGATGAAGTAACGAAAATCTCCAGTTCTTGCCTCGCCTTTGGTCTGGCGACGCTGAACGCTCCAGCTTGGCACCTGAAGCCACAGCGACCCAGTGGCGGTGCCAGGCAGAGGCTTACAAGCCCGTGGGGTTTTATTCTGTCACTGTTACGGTCCTTCAGCTCAGCAGCGTGATGCTGCCACCGCCGAGGGTGGAGACGGCGCTGAGAGAAAGGGTGCTCTGGGGGGACACGCGCTGCTCTGCTGCCGACACACCTCGCCATGCCGGGGGCTCTGCTCTCTGCTGGGGTTTTGTACTGCCACGGTGGAATTTGTGTTAAAGCAGAAGCAAAGCTTAATTGGAGAAGTCCCACGAACAGCGTTTCTCCAGGCTGCCTTTGGTCCAGACTGCAGCCATCACACTGATGGGCTGTGAGGTCTCAGCCTCGCACACCGACGCCGCCCGCCGCGTCCCCACCGGACGGGAGGGACCCCGGTGGCAACGCCAGCACCCATGGCTGAGCCCAGCGCCGCGGTGCCAAGCTGGGCTGCGTCCTCACCGCGGGGGTGCCTGGAGACCCGCAATACGTGCTGGCAATCCAAGCACAGGCGCAGCTCGTTTGCTGGGCAGGACGGAAGGAAGACCTGGCGATGAGCTGTACTCCCAGCGCCGCCCTCGCTCTGCCTTCCCCCCACACTCCGCACCCCGGCGCCTGCCTCCAGGTCCCCTCTGGGGACACACAGGGGGTTGCAGGGCCGGACGCAGCAGATGCCCATCTCCTCACGGCGCAGCACGCTGTGCCAGGCAGGGCTGAGCCCCCTCCCGCTCCGCAGCTCTCCGCGTAAACGCACAGCCGGGAGGAGGCATCTCCCGACAGACAAACCCTGCTCCTGCCATCCGTGGGGCTGTGGCAGAGGCGGGCAGGACCGGGGGGGCGAGGGAGATTCCTCTGCTCCCTGCTACGGCGCATCCGCCCAGCAAGGGCACACCCGCAGTGGCAGCCGATGTTTGAGACACACAGCCGTGTCCTCAGGAGGAAAGCTCTGAGATGTCAGTACTCAGCGCTGGAATAGCAGTTTGCCTCCAGAGAGGGGTGGAAGTGGTTATTTTCAGCCCATTAAAGCCCGCTGCTGCGGAGCCCTCCACCTCACGGGGCGGCAGACCCTGCCGGGCTCAGCAGCAAGCGAGCAACCCGTCCACCCTTAATCACAGGCTGTTACTCTAACTTCGTCAAAAAACATATCTGCTAGTAGCACGGATGATTCCCAAATTACTTTGGGCCAGATAACACCAGAGTAAGTGGGCACGACGAGCCTGAACACCATCACCTGCCCCACTGACTCCCACCAGGGGCGACTGGCTCTGTAAAGTTCACACACACCGAGAGGTTTCCAGGACAGGGGGATTTGGGATAAATGCTTCACCCCAGTGACTCACCACCTTCCGCAACATGTTCCGGGTTTCCTACTTGTGCTATGGCAACAGCAAATGCAACACATTCTTGTTGGGTGTTTCACACAATAACCCTTTGCTGAAGCAACTCAAGTCACTGAAGAGACCGGGCACGCCACAGAAAAAGCACCGCAGCCACTGCCCCAGCGCGGGGCCGCGACCGCACAGCTACAGACACGGGCTTTGGAATGACCTACGGACACACCAAATGTTTTGCAGAGAACCTGGCAAGCCGCAGGGACAAATGCACCCTGGGCGCTGATCCAAGGCTACCGACACCGGTGAGGCAGCGCCCGGCTGCAGGACGAGGATTGCCGGAGCGGAAGGGCAGAGCGGGTGAACGGGCATGGCGCAGGGAGAGCGGCTCTACAGCTGTGGTGGAGGAACCCATCTCCACCGCCTGCGCTCCACGACCACTGCCGCCAGTGACGGGGGAGCGAACCCCGTGTTTCACAGACTCATCTCCTCTGCGGCTCACGTAACAGCCAAAAAAAGCTCTCAAGCAAAGTGGGTGACTGACGAAGCCGGTGACACAGATGGGATGTTTTGTGAACGTAAAAACCCAAAATATATAGGCAAACGCTCAATCAGTCAACAGCCCAGCACAGGAGCGCTCTCTTTTCATTCCTAAGGAAGGAGACACAGACGCTCTCTTTCCTAAAAACCCTTTTGATTTTTCCTAAAATACATATGATATCAGTGCACCTATAAATCAGCAACACACACCTAAAGGCAGCGACAGCCCGGGAACACATCCTGATGCCTTTTCATCACTGTCACCCACCTCATCCTCACCAAGGCACAGCACAGCCGCGGTTCGTGCCCTGCCGCGCGGTGCGCGAGAAGCCTGAGCCCCGGGTGTTCCGCAGTGACTGAGCGCCGGCCTCAGCCCCGGCCAGCCCAGGGAGTCACTCGGGTCCCCTCTGTGGACACGTAACCCATCAAAAAGGGATTTCAGGCTGAACGAAGAGCTTGCAGGGATGTGTTCTCAGCCTGGGGCAGTTACCTTTGGTGGTGGCAGGGAGCCCGCGGTCACCTGGAGCCGGTACCTTCCGTTCTTCATCCTCATGCTGGCTTTGGTTTTTACGCTCTGAGAAACAGCACCTCTCGGAACAGCCAGCACAGACTGGGCAGCCAAACGTAAGCACGGGAACTACCACAGCACTCGGCACGAACCGAGGAGAGCAGCGATTAACTAAGGACCAGCAGTGTCGGCACCACCCCGGGAATCCAGCTCTGCCCCGGGCAGGCAAAGCCTGGACTCCCCAGCACCCCCCCATCACTGCCAGCATCACCAGCCATACCACCCCTGAGCCAGCTGTAACTCTAGTTACTCTTTAAAAGCAACACCTGTGTGTTAATTAATTTCTTCCTCAGCTTTCCCTGATGACACCAGTCTCTCCCACCCCACCTGCACCCTTGGGGGCACACAGCAGTCACCGGAGAATGACAGCAAGCAGCAGAGACACCCACCGCAGCACTCAGCCAAAGCCCCCCTCAGTGGGCAATGTCCCCCCGCGGTGGTGGGCTCTTTGCCGGGTCACGGAACGACGCTTCAGCACCTCCTGGGGACTGGCTTCACCCCGGCACCCCGCTGTCAGGGCTCGTGCGTTGGGGGACGTCACCCCCGTTTGCATCTGGGGGGGTCAGGGGTGGGAGCAGCCAGTTGACCCGCACCGGGGCTTCTCTGGGAGCACCGCGGCGGACCGGGGACAAACCAGCAGCCGGGCACATTGCAGTACACTTTATTCTCTACAGCAGAGGCTTGCTCGTTCAGCGCTTACCCCGTCGCGCGCTTTGCTTGCGCTTGCGCCGTTTACTGCGCGCCTCCCCAGCAATGATGCCGCAGCGGTAGCCCATGGCCAGCGCCCGGCCCCACGCACCACTGGCAGCCCGCGCCGTGAACCAGTGTCGGTACCTGCCGCAGGCTAACGGCGAGCCGGCGCTCTGCAGCAAGCGCTGCTGGAAGCAATGAAAACTACACAACCACTCCCCAAGAATGTGCATGTTTTTGTGAGTATTATAGATTGCAAGGGACTGGGCTTGCATTGACAAAATCCTGCACAGGTTCAGAATGAAAAGCACCCTTGCTCCACTTAAAGGGACACGTCAAAACCTCCCTTAATTGTGATAAATCCCAGTCTTTCATCTGAGAAGGTGACATTTCATGGCAAATAAGGCCAAGAAATTGAGCGGAACAAGGAAGAGGTTCCTGTTTTGTAAGTGATTTCCTATAATGAACAAAGCTCAGCATGAAAACAGTAGGCTGCATGTCTGGTGCTCGGGTTTTTTAGGTCTTTGTTGATCCCAGGCAGGCAGATGGAATTCATCACAAGAAGCTAATTAGGAACACTGAGACCTAGTTGCATTTACAGGGAGAAAATCTCAGGTTTGGTAGTCATTAGAAACCTGCCTCTCGTACGCACATTGCTGGTGAATTTACAGACCATTTCCCAGCCCAACCGCTCTGCTCGGGCCTGGCGATAACGGCCACGAGGGGAGCGACGGGGGCTGCGCGCGGGGGCCGGTTCACCCGGGTCCGTCCCCTGCGCCGCCCGAGCAGAGGAGGTTCACCGTTGCAGCGGTCGGAGGTTGCGTGACCTGGGGAGAAGGCTCACGAGAGCAGCCAAGGAACTTGGCCGTTCACCCATCTGGCACCGCACTGCTCCCCCGCCACGGCAGACGCTTCCCCCAAGCTGCCGTAGTTCCGAGGTCGGGTTGAAAATCCCCTTTTTTCCTTCGAGAAGGGAAGGAGCCCTGGAAGCCTCCAGGACCCCCACAAACACCCAGGGAAGTCACCAGCCAAAGCAACCTCTGCGCCGGGCGGCCTCTACCCAAAGGCACCAAAGCGACCCCGGGTGTTTTAGGGACAGAAAAGGGCCGGACCCTACTCCAGAGCTGCTCTCCCCTCCTTGCCTCTTCCAAGACTCCACCAAACCTTCCCTAGCCCCAGTGTCCCCTTTACATGGGGCGAGAGCCGTGCAAGCAGAAACCCCTTCTAAAAGGCTTCGGGAAATCAGCTTTACAGGGAGCACGGCAGAGCCCTACCCAAACGCGCTGCCCAGAAGTCCCCGCAGGGCTTCACCCCGACCCCGGGGCTCCAAACGAGCTCATAGACAGCACCAAAACCTGAGTGTCCTCGCTGGGCCCTGCAGTCCCAGGCGGATCCTGGCCTCCATCACTGCCTCCTCCTGCGGGCATCAGCGTCCGTCCCCTGATGCGCGCAGCCGGAGCCTGCGCCGGGTGGCAGCGACTCCGATGCCGCAGCACGAGAGCATCTGCTAATGCCCTCCCTGGGGCCGTGCACGCCGGGAGAGCTGTGCCTTTGGGAAAGGGCTGGAAGGGAGGGGAGGAATGGCTTCCTAAAAGAGAGTAGGTGCCGCGAATATTGCCTTTTATTCTGCCTGCAGGTTGCGTTCTGGCAGCCGGTGATTTTCGTACATTTCTATTTACTGTAACCTGATAAATGGATTTCCGGGTACGGTCTGAGGTGCCGCAGGAGCCTGTGGCACGGCGAGCTAAGAGCTGCCTGGAGGTGAGAAAACAGGGCTGGGGGGGGTTCCATCCCCTGAGCAGGATGCTGTGAATACCTGCCCAGAGCTTGGATTTCATTGACATTCCCCTCCGCACACGTGGATGCTTTTACTGCTGAGAAACAAACGCAGAAGAGAAAATGATTTGCCAAAAAAGCCCATTTGCTCCAAGGCTCAGACAACCGCTTCCAAATCAGCCTGGGCACAGCCTTCTCCTGCCTCCGCCTCTGCTCCATGGCCGCTCCGGTGGGATGCGCACCGGGACCCCCGCTGCCGTCCCGGCGGGACGAGCCAAGCTGCCCACGCCGCGCTCCGGCCAAGGGGCTGCCGGCTGTTGGGGCCATCAGGGGCTGCCAGCCCGGCACCGGGCCGCCTTCGGGGGAGCCTTTTTTGAGCTCTGGTAGGTGGAATTGCAAACAGGAAAGTGCTGAGCCAGCTGGGAACAAGCTGTTCGCCTGCCCCCAGGTCTCCCTCCCAGCAACATTTTAATTCCAGCTCAAACTGCCAAAAAAAAAGGAGCTCCTTCATCAGCAGAGCCGGGAGGAAAGGCAGCTCCCGTTGCCGCACGCCACGGCAGGGCGTCCCTGCGGCCGCCCCCCTCCCCGGCCACCACCCTTCCTTCCCCTGCGGCCGCGATGCGACGCCCGCACCCGACGGCCGTACCCGTGCCAACCCTGCAAAAAAACCCTTCCCGCATCCTCTCGACAGCCGGCACGCACCGAGTCTGCCAGATGCTGCCGCAGCTCTTGGTCTTCCCCTTTGTCCCCAGACAGAGGTGCTGCTCTGGTGGAGCATCGAACGTCCCATGAGAGCTGCGGATTTCCCTGGTTTATGCTCTTCCAGGAAACTCGTCCTTCGTGGTTTGTCAAACCCGGCACGTTTCCAGATAGAGGAAAACAAGCTCCCCCGATTATGCCTTACCATTTGTCTGACGTTTTCATTATCCCCGATGCAGTACCCATCAAATATTGTCTTGTACCGAAAGCCATTTCTGTCAAATTAAGTTAAAAGGAAGTGGTGGAAAACTAAAAGCTCCACATCTAATCCTGCCACCTGGAAAATCAGCAGAGAAATATAATTTTGTAGTCTTTCAAATTAAATCAGATTCTGGGCTCTCTGCTGATGAGTTAATCCAATGCTGAGTGGAATAGCTCTGCTCAACCATGACTAGGTTTAGGCACGTTCAATTCATGGCAAAGCGGTTCCAGTTCAGAGAAACTGCTTTTAATTGTATTCACACCCTATTTCTTTTAATTTTATAATTTGCCTCAACCGTTCCCCATTAAGAAGCTCTCAGCAGGAGGTGGCCCTTAATCGCAGAGTTGCTCGCGCTGCCATGGAGAGCGGTGGCCGGGGACCCGCAGGCGGGTGGTGGGGTCCGTGCGCGTTTCGGGTGGCCCTTCCCATCCCGGGCGCCTGCGGCACCCACCACCGCAGCCGGATCCGCAGCGGAGCCCGCACTGGTGGGCTCTCCCCCGCCGGGGCAGGAGACCGCCGTGAGCAAAGCAGCTGCAGATGTCATCAGTGTATGATAAACCTCCATGAGCTGGAGCTGGAGGCCACCGGAGCTTTTTGACCATCTGCCCCCAGGTGGAGCTGGACTACGTGGGTTTACAGGGACTTTCTGGCCGAACCGGGATTGCACCCTAGCGAGAACGGCTAAAAGAAAGAAACCAGTTATTGCACTAACATCCCTCCTCTAAATGAAATTCTACCCACATCCTCTCGCCCCCAAATCAGAAAAAAATCTACATAAAAATAAAAATTATCATTAGAGAAAAATTAAAATCCTTACTCAACACAGACTTATCAAGTACGGCTATTCGGAAAATTAGAAAAGTCTGAGCATTGGCTTTCCTGTGGTTCACCCCAAAACCCAGCCTGAATTTAAGAAAATTTCAGAGCTCCACCAGTACAAAAGGTTTCTTATTTTACTTTTTTTTTACATTACTTTTACGTTATTTTCCAAAACAGTTGCCTTTTGTGGCACACATCCACCAGGCTCATGACCAGCATGGTTGCAAGCTACAGGAGCTCGGTATTTCCTCGGTACAGGGTTTGCGACGCCTTCTGCCATCCCCCCTGTGGACAGGCAGAGCCTGGGGGCTGTGTGGCCGGTCCCACCGTGGCACAACCGCTCCCGGAGATCGCAGTGGCTCCCCCGATGCTGCACAGCTTCCTCAGTCGTGCGTGAGCACATGGACACAGTCCCCAGTGTCCCTGTCGGGCACCGTGGGTGCTGCCCTGTGCGATGGCTCTGGCGCTGCCGCCGCCGGTGTGACCTCCGTGAGCCGTCGCTCCCGCCCCTCTGCGATGTTTTCTGCAGAACTGACCTGCGCGTGATTTTGCCTCTCCCTGTTCTCCTTTAAATGCATGAAGTATAACCAGATGTCTCTCTTGTGCTGTATTTTATTCTTCTTTTTTTTGCCCCACCTGCTTTTCATAGGAGAAGTCCAGAATGTCACGCCTGATCTTCCCTGCTTTTCCTGCGGGTCTTTTGGGAAACCTTAGACCAGACGCATTAGAAGCAGCAAAAATATTTGAAAGCATGAAGGTGCTGAAGAGTTACCCAGGGCTTCCTCTCCCTGCAGCATTGGGCTTTGAAGCCAGAGCTGTCTCACCAACAGCTGCTGAGCGTGAGTCCCGTGTGGCACTCTGCTCCCCCAGCTCCTGCTGTCGGTACGGCATCCCCAGACCCCCCGTCATTGCCGTCCCCAGGCCAGGCAGCCTCTGCACCTCCGGGGGTGACGACGCAGCGGTACGGCATCCCCAGACCCCCCGTCACTGCCGTCCCCAGGCCAGGCAGCCTCTGCACCTCTGGGGGTGACGACGCAGCGAACACTCACCTCTTCTTTTCAGGCTCTCTGTGCATATATTCATATAACAAACTAAAAAGGACAAATAGCTGCAATTTTCTCCATTTAAAGCAAGCCAGAATACTGTCTCCAGCTAACTTTTGCAGTTTTCTTAAGTAACTATGCACTGGAATTAAGTCATTATAGACTGAATGTACCCCTCCTTCAGCTCACTTCTTGTAGAGAACAAAGCTGGCTGAAGAAAACTTCCCTGGGGCTGCTGAGGCGTCTTCGCGAGCCTTTTCCAGCTTCAAATTGAACAAGTTTAAGGATCGTGAAGTGACGTTTCTTCTCTTTGCCAGTTTGCCCCAATTACTGGAACACCTGCACTAATTGAGACTGCAAAAAGCCGCTCGGCAGCCTGGCGAAAGGACCGCTAACCTGCGGGATCACACAGCCCTTCTCGAAGCGCGGCTGCCACGGTTCCTCGCCGCTGGGCTCTTCTACGCCGGACCTGCTGGCGCTCTGCCCGCGCGTTCCTGTGCCGGTGCGGAACGCAGCGCTCAGCCGGCGCTTGGCCGGTGACGCGGGGGTCAGGAGGGGCTGGTGGAGCCCCGCTCAGCCGTGCGGCCTGCCCGGCCTCGGCGGGGAGAGCCCCGGGCGGAGAACCCGGTGCGGGACGCATCCGAGCACCCCGGCAAGGGGCTCTGGCACCTCTCTGGTCATGTCCGAACCCACAGGAGATGCACCTTCCCTCGAAATGGTTTCACTGGCAGGGAAGGTCTGAGCAAGTCAAGGCTGGTTACACCTGCGTGGGCCGGTGCACGTCCTGCTCCCCCAGCGTCGGCGTGCCGCTCAGCCCTCGCTCTGCCGGCCTCGGCTCTGCTCACCCGGACCAGGACCCGCATCTTCTGCCGGCACAGGGCTCCCGCACCCCGCCAGGGTCCGCCTGCGCTGCTGCCCGCTGCGGGCTGCAAGGCGAGACTCGGAGATGCTGTTAACGACAATGGCTATTTTTATAGAAAAGCAGAAGTGAGGTCATTTCTTCAAATAATAAAAAACACCAACAACGGTAAACATGAACGAGGTGGTTCATTTTGAGAAGCTTTTCTGGTAACCAGAGAAATGATCTTAGCACAATATGGTGTTTTGGTTTGCTTTCTGTTTTGTTTTCCTAATTTACAATGTGTTTTAGCGTCTACGCAAAATACCCCTCAGGCTGCCAATGGCAACAGCACCCGCAGTGGTGATTTAACATAGGAGAATATGTTCTCTTACACCATTTACCCAAGCTCTCCCCTTTGCGCTGTCACTAAACCACTTTAAACCAGGTCCAAAGGTGGATCTGCACCCTGCACCTCCTCAGGCAGTGGCAGAGTTGTCCCCGTGCCACACACCTGCAGATCGACGCTGGCATCTAGTGGCACCTCCCTGTTCCCTACAAATGCCACTGGGCACGTGGCAGAGCCCCTGCCCGAGAGGGACCCTGACAGCCTGCCCCGCTGCGGGGACAGTGCCCCCGGGACAGCGCACAGCCCTCGCGGTTACCCAAAGCCATTTTGCTTACGAGGACAGCAAGTGACATGTGTCAGGTCAAGCTGCGAGTGTCAGCAGGGACATACTAGCATCCCTTGAGTGGACGCTCGCTGCTATTCTAGAGAATTAACAACCCATCATAATAACGAACCTAAAGCAAGGGCTGAAAAGAAAGCAGGCAACGATTTCTGCCAAACATCGCAGGTGCAAGCGCACAATGGGCAAGGGGCTGCCAGGGGAGCAGCCTGACTCAGATGCATCGTGACAGGAGGGAAAGGAGGGTCCGAAAGCTGCTCCTTTGACCCGAGCCTGGCCCTTTTTCACGTGCAGGGGAAAACAGCTTGCACTGCTGCTCCTCCTGCAATCACGATGGATGCTCGAGAAGAAGACGAAGGATTTATCACTCCTCTCTGGGCGGGCAGTGATAGATTATCTGTGGAGCTGTGGAATTTCCCCAGACCCGATATGAAATCAATCTCCTGGAAGTGTTTCACTAGCCTTGCAGAGGGCTACATGGAAACCGCCAGGTCCTCCGGTGGACGGCTTTACCTGCAATCATCTGGGCTGCCGCATTTTAATTTGTTTCCTCTAAAGAGACTCAAGGGTACCATAAGAGGCAGTTTCCAGGATTCAAAGGAGACGGCAGAATTTGATCTCTTTCCGCGCCCTTGTATGTAATTACCGGGAAGAGTGAGGGAGGCAACACAGATGCAAAGGCTCAGAGAGGTTGAAAGAAGTTATTCAAAGCCAGCAGACAGAAACCCACCTCGGCTTGGATTTGGGGGAGACGTGCGGGAACTGCTAAGCAGGACCAGGGCCAGTAACAACAATCTTGCGAGCTCCACTCGTTGGGGGCACCTTCCCCAGGACTGGTGCCCAGACCCGGGCAGGAGGAGCGATTACCGCCCTCAAGCTGCAACAAGGGCAGACGGAGGTTCAGCTCCCCCCTTCACCTGCATTTAATTTCTTCTGTGGCTTTCCCGTCCCCAGGGGCAGAGGGCTGGTGCAGACCGGGTACTGGACGTGCGGGCGTACGGTGGCACGCGGTGCTCCGGCGATCTCTGCTGCAGTGCAGCCCTGGGGCTGCGCTCTCATCAGAAGAGCGCTGATGCCCAGAGCATCCCACGGAGAAGACCACAAAGGGGTCGTCAGGAAGTGAAGCGGAGGGGTCCCAGTCCTGCAGCATCCTTCTGCGGTAATTACCCTGGCACGGAGATAATTTTCAAAGCGTTTTCTTAATTTCCCCATGAAGGCCGGTTCGTCAGCGGCGAAACGAGCCTGCCCACAGTGAGCAAAGCAAGATGCACCATGTGGTGTTTCTGCAGCACACTCTTCTGAAGGACCACCTCCTGGCCAAGGGGGGGCTTTTCCTGGAGCCGCCCGGCTGCCTTGCAAGGTGTTTCTTTGCACTGTGTCATTGTAAAAGCTATGTGACTTGTGGCTTTATAATACCCCAGCGCAGTCTGTTTCTCTCCTTCTTTAATTGCTCCTTGCCCCAGCGCGTGACCTCCAGCACCGCCGGTGGCTGAACAACCCCTTCAGGCCCCGGGCAATGTCAAGCTCATCTGTCTAACTTCACAGCTCTGTGTTTTACAGCCTAAGTGACTCCTCAGCACTGCCACTTGGAGAGAATTTCTTAACGTGTCGTCTAGTTTTAGTGCTACTCTATTTCATTTGCTACCTTAGCTTAATCATTTTTTAAGACACTTTCAGTTTGCGTTTCTCTCTCTTTTCGTCTTCATCTGTTCCTGATATTTTATTTTTCCAATAAACTAAGTAATTTAATGGCCCTAATCCCAAGCCTCCTATTTGGAGCATGGATGTGGAGGCTGCAGAAAGAAGTCCCAATTTAAATCTGTCAGTCAAATGTAATTTAATCTATCATCACCTTTATATCTAAAACTGCTCCATGGGAAGAAAAGCATGACTGGAATTCAGTTTACCTTTAAAACATGCAGCTTTACAGCTTTCTAGTGCTTGCTTTTCTTATGCATGGGCTATTAGAAAATCACAAAGTTATATCGACTCTGGACAGGCCAAAGTCGTAACTATTTAGGTCCAGAAGCGACTGCACAGGCTTTTAAGAGCCTGAGGACATCTCCACCATGTGTAGACAGAGTGATGGAGCTTTAGAGTGAAGAACCTGGGTGGGGAACGCCTCCAGCTCTTCTTTTTCCTCCAGCTGCTCCGTCCCATTTCAGCAGCGCACGGCGGTCACCTTTAGCCATCAGCCCCAGGACACGAGCAGCATCTGGAGACCCACCTGTGAGAGCAGCAGAAATGCATGTCTCACCCACAGCCGCCACATTTATTTAATCTCCCTCCCTGCTCGGGGCCCCTATGAGGAGCAGTATCAGGCAGCAACAGAAAATGTTCAACAAGGCTGCCTGCACAAGGCGCGAGCTCCTGAAACCAATCCATGTGAGAGAGCAGCTAATTACCGCACCCGCACATGGTGTGCTCCTCAATCCCGGCTCCCAAGTCCCCAGGGGTTACAGACACAGAAAGGGTTTTTCGGTGGCTCGAGCACCTTGGCTCTGCAGGCAGCTGTGGGCTTCCAGCACTGCCCAGGCTGCTCTGCCGCACTTGTTTTTGGTGCTTTATTCTGAGTTACGTTTTCCCAGTTTCGCCAGAATCACAGGAGATCCACGTAACATAAGCAGGCTGCAACATCCCCGTCCCCAGCACTAACGGCGAGGATGCTAAACGCAGCCGGGCTGCGTTAGAGCTGCTGCATCCCGCTGCGAGCCGGACGGCTCCGAGCACCGAGGGATGAGCCGGGAGCAGCACTGACTGCTGGCTGGGGAGGACGGAGCGGGAAAGCGCAGCCCTGGCCACGGCTGGTGGCCAGCAGCCCCTTGGGGAGTGAGCTGGGGTGTCGGGCCGCCCTCCATCCACCCCGAATGCCATCTCCTGGGGAAGCCGAGGGCACCCGAGGGGACCGCTGGTTTACTCGGGTTTGAAGCCGGAGCACCCGCTCAGCTGGATGGCTTTGGACTTGTCTGTGTCGCGACCTCTGCAAACAAATCCTCCCGTTGTCTTCTACAGTGAGATCAGAGGTTGGGAAGAAGGCTCACAGCGTGAGAAGAACCCATTACCCTGGAGCATCAAGTGCTAAACGATCGTACTCCACCCGTGAGATGAGTTGTGTAACGGAGATGTCGTTCTTCATGAATAATAAAGGGCCTTTCATAAAAATTTTACCAGCAGCTGGATACTGAACGGGTGGGTGAGGGGTCCTTGCTACCTCCAGAGCTGGCAGCGGAGCAGTACGCAGCACAAACTCGAAGGAAAAGGCACAGGATCGTGAGTCCCAGAGCCTCAGTGCTGGTGGCTCCTGTCCGGCGTCGCTGCTCATTTGCAGAAGTGAAAACACCTGGACGCATCTCAGGGTAAATTCGCAAAACTGGACCAAGTAGTTGCTCTTCCAGAAAGTTCTCACCGGTTGTTCTTTGTTTATTTTCATGTAGTCAGTCACTGCTGGCTATGCGAGAGAAGCTTTGAACCAGGTCTACTGCAGCCCACAGCAGTCACTGCATGATCTTCACCCGAGCCGGAGCATTCAGAAGCCGCGACTGTCAATACGTTGTGGCTGCAGCAAACAGCCTGACACTCAGGCGCAGCAGCCATTTAGCACCTGACCACATTTCATCCTGGCCCTTAGTTCATCCTGCAGCAATTAGCCAAGAAAAAAAAGGCCTCATCACACTGTCATTTCAGCCTGCCGGAGTCCAGCGTGTTTAGGGAGACAGAACCTAGAGGCAGGTGCCTTCTGGACCCTGAAGAAAAACGCTGTCAATGTCTGCCAGCGCACATCAGAGTGTTCACAACTACAGCATGAGATAACAGCTACTCATCACTGCTGGGTTTTAACCATCTCAGGAGACGACTTTTGACAAATCTGAGGCAATCCTGAAGAAACGTCTGTGCGCCAGGAGGGGGAGGATATGCAAAAGGGTTTTGTACAAGGGATCAAACCGTCCTGAGAGCAGGAGCACACTGCACTGAGCGCACTGCACTGCACTGAGCGCACTGCAGAACGAGCTTCGGACCCCGCACTGAGCCTCCATCCCGAAAGACGGGTAACAGAGAACTGGCATTTCCCACCTCCAGGCTTTTTACTGCCTATTAGGTTGTCCGTGCGAGCGTGCACAGGGACCCCGGCGCTGTGCTGTCCCTCGCTCCCCAGCAGCGAGTCCCCCCTCCCGCCGCAGGGGCTGCGCCACCGGCCCAGCGCACCTCGCCCAAGCAAGGGCACCGGCGGCAGCGGGCGCTGCGAGGAGGCAGCGCAGGGCACCCCCACCTCACCCGGGCTTCGCCCCGCCTGGGACGAGCCCCACACCAGCGCTCACACATTTAATGGATGTTAGGTCCTTCCCCTCTGCTCCACCTCGAAATAAAAACATAAATCCGATGTCCGTGTTCTAGTTTTCTGCAATAATATCTTCCCCATAAATATCTTCTAAATAGTCCCAACCTAACACATAGCTAATAAAAGCACTCTTTATGGTTATTAGACAAGTGAAATGTCCCTGGACTGAACAATTACCTTCAAATATCTGTTCGGAACTGGCTGGGAGTGGAAATCAGTTTCTTCCTCCCCAGGTACAAATCTATAATGAGGATTTATTTCTGAGGCGGTGGGAATGAGGTAATCCCTCTCCTTCCTGAGTTGAGATAAGGAGCAAAAAAAAAAAAAAGGGAAGAAATAAAATGGTACAAGTTAATACTGAAGCATTTGGAAAAGCAAATGATTTGCAGGAGGAAGGGGCAGGAGGTCAATAGCATAGAAAAGCTTTAAATAACAAGAGGGACAAATGGATGGTTTGCCCAGCGCTGTCCTGTGGCGGGGAGGAGGCAGAAGGCTGGCGCGGACACGCTGCCGGCCTGGCCGAACGCCGGGCAGTGCTGCCCGGGGCGGAGGAGAAGCCTGCGGGGTCCCGGCACCGCGCAGTGCCGCAGAGCCCTCCCGCTCTCCCCCGGCGGGGTTTGGGGCTGGTGCTGCGAATCCCCTGCCCGCTGCGGAGCAGGACGTGGAGAAGCACGACAAAGGGGCACGCTGCCATTTGGAGGAATCTACGCCGCCTGGTGCCGCCGCTTGGCCCTGAGCAACAAACGGCCCCAAAACCCCCACCGGGACAGTCTGGGGTTTAACGTGGGACATGGCATATAGATTGCAAAACCCGCCGCGGGCAGCGGCGCGGAGCCTCCCCGGGGCAGGAGGAGTGCCGCCAGCAGGGAACAACCCCGGAGCGGGCGGCAGCCCCCGGGGCAGCCGGCACCCCTGGCACCCTCGGAAAGCTTCACCTCCCGCGGCGTGCCCCGCTCCGGCCTCTCTGTCTCAATGACTCCTGACTGCACAGACGATGCTGTTTCTCTCTTTTCCACACTGCTTTATCTCACTCTCTCCCGCGAGATGAGCAATTACCAGCAACAAATACCTCTCGGCAGAGGAGGGAAGACAAATACGCTTTTAGACCCGGAATATGCAGCTACTTATTACAAATATTTGACAATGTTCGGACAGTTACTATCAGTCTCTCAGTTATTCTCCATTGGTCTAACATCCACCAAAAACAAATCCAACACCTAAATCCCCTGTGAGAGCACTGAGCAGCGCTCTGCCAGTCTAGTCCTGCCAGGTGATGGACAGAAGCTCAGGACAGACGGACACAGCTCCACCGCAGCCCTGTAACAAGCTGGGGTTGCTCTGCCACACCACAAACGCGAGGCTGTGCCGGGCCAGACCTGAGACACGGCAGCCGTCCTGCTCTCCTCCCCCCGGCGAGAGGATGGAGGGAGGGAGGGGTGGAGGGATGGAGGGGTGGAGGAGGGGATGGGGGGATGGATGGAGGGAGGGGTGGAGGGAGGGAGGGAGGGATGGAGGGAGGGATGGATGGAGGGAGGGAGGGAGGGAGGAGGGGATGGGGGGATGGATGGAGGGAGGGATGGATGGAGGATTGGTCCAAAAACAAACCAACATGTGGCTTTTGAGGGGACAGCCTTTTCCTATCTATTTTGTTTCAGTAAAATCGTTACTATAATAATCCCGCTTAAAACATATAAAATGGCCATAAAATGAAGCAGATGAGAAGAAATTGTATCATCTGGGAAACAAAACTGTTGTCCAGTGTCTGTTCTCCAGCAAAGCCACAGCTATGGGGAACACCGCCCTATGCAAACGTAATAATTTGAGAAACAGTGTAGATTAGGATAAAGGTGCGTATTTTTAGGAAGCAATTGAGGACAAACGCCTTGGCACTCTCCTGGGATTTGTGCTCTGCGTTCACTGATCAGCTTTGTTTGCTGCTGAACCCCCTGGTAGTTCTGCAGTAGGCAGAAGAGGAATTTGTTGATGCTACAGAAAATGAAGTCCTGCACAGCAGTCAATAGGAAATAATGGATATCAATTACACAGCTGGAACTGCTGACTTGATCAGATTTTATAACTCTTTACTCTAGGGGTCTTCTTAATAAATCCAGTGAGAGAGGTGTCATATCTTTTACAGCAATATGTTTCAAGGTTTTATTTCCTGTGAAGGAGCAACTGGCAGTTTTACAAAATGCTCCTCGGAGTCTCCCAAAGCCTCATGAAGGGATCGGATTGACAGGAGATGGACGTGAGCTATTTGTTCTCTAATGCGGGGACCAGTTTGCCATACCATTCCGAAATTGCCGCGGGAAACCAGTCAGATACCTTCCCTTCTGCTTCAGTCCCATCCACGCACAGGGGCGGGCTCCCGACGAGCCTCGCAGCACGGTGCTAAAAGATTGGGTCGCCTGAAAGCAGATTGCCCCTTGAGGGGTACCCTGGGTTCACTGCGGTCGGAAAGCAGCATCGTCCTGCGGTGCGTGCGCAGGTCCCCATCCCCGCAAGGAGGGGCCGCGCTGGCGCAGGGTGGCAGCAGCCCCGTCCCCTCAAACCGGGCTGGAAGAGTACGTTGAAGAGGGGGAAATCTCACCCCTGTCTGTTACTTGCAGCCTTTGATCTGCATTTTCATTTAATCCAGCCACCATCTCAAGCACTGAAAGCAGAAACACAGCCTTCTTACATGGCATCTTTCCTATGGTAAATCTAATTAAACAGCCATTAAAACGTGTGTTAGCTCGATGGCACCAAGGTGACCTGGAGCTCCCGCTAAATGTTAATAACAGCATTCTCCACTAACTGGCATTCAACAGGGAACAGGCAGTACTGTTTCTATTGATGTAGCCTTTAGATGAATACGGTTATTACAGTGCTTTGTGTACTGCAGACTCCCAAATAAATGCGTACCTAATTTTCGGGCAGCTGAAGCGTTCTGCGTGCCCCCCAGCACTCCCAGCCGAGGCTGGCACCGCGGCCGAGCGGCACCCGCAGCATGTCATGCAGGGCACCAGCAGCAGCAGGGGACGCGTGCACCAACAAAAAAAAGCACCAGCAGCATCTCTAGAACCCTGGCCGGAGGAGAAGTGCTAAGATGTAAGAAAGGAGAGGTGAGAGGTCAGACCCTTACCTGCAAACTGCAGCGACTCAGACCCTTACCTGCAAACTCCCCGGCCCCGCAGCAGCCCGTGGGAACCTCTGCCTGCGGCGGCCGTGGGGCCGGCTCGGGGAGCACGTCGGCCCCTCCACCTGTGGGCGATGGGGTTGGTTGTTTCCCAGCCGATGCGAACACCCATGAATACCTGCAAACCCCTAAGCCTCAATTAAGGCCAAAATCTGGAATAATTTCCCTGATTTACGCTGGCCGGCCCTCCAGTCTCAGAACCGCACGTCCTTCACGCTGATGTTTGCAAAACTCTGCCGACCGATTTGCACATCCCTATCCAGAACCAGACCTGCTAATGCCCAACAAAGAAATACCTTTTTTATAAGCAGGCAATTTATCCTGTGAAGGTTAATGACAGCAAAATGCAAATGATGAGACTGATAACTGAGAACAGAGTCTGCACATTACTGCAGGTTTTTATCATGCACACTAAGAAGTATCATTATGCTAAAGAAAATCTTCACCATGTACTAAATCAAAGTCAGAGAGATCTGCAACTAAAAAAATTTACTTCCTTTGGTCATTACCTTATGTCTGACTTTACAAGTTTATTCCTTTAACTGCAGCTGCAGTTAAAAATAGGAAATATCCCACCAATCTGCAAAATAGCTGAACAGGTGGAAAATGTCTCACTTCCCCCTGGCACATGTCAGCAAACACGATTTGGACACTTGGGCTACATGACTGCGTAAACCTCCCCCCCATCGATAATTAGCAATGACAACATTAATTTACCATCGTTTCCAACCGCTCAGTGGCATCAGACTGAGACAGCGCGAGGCCGCGGGGGCTCAGAGGGGTCAGCACTGCCTCCAAAACCTCCTTCTCAGGAGCCCGGGGGTTCATCCCCACTCCCGACTGTAACTCCCCGTGTACCGGAGGAGGAGTGGGTGCGATGCCCCAGGCGGGCAGCTCTCCCGCCCTGGCGGTGCGCAGTCCCGGCCATTCGTAACCATCCTGGCGGAGCGGGGCTTTGCCAGAGCAGGAGCACCGCAGCGCACCGCAGCACAGACGCGGTGCCTCGTGCCCGCAGCATGGCAGCAGAGGCGGCCCTGCACCGCACGGGTCTGCGGGTGCTGGAAGCGCAGGAAATCCATTTCACTCTACTGCTTCTTGAAAGAGCAGAGTTCGTTTTGCATAATTACGCAAACAATCATCTGTGCTAACAATCTGAAGAGACAAACAAATAAGGTAGATCAATGCTGAAGGATGGAATGTAGCACTAATGAACTGGGCTGAATTTCAGTGTTACGGTCTGTTCACAGCCCTGACAGCGAAAGGCGGTAAAACGCAGCTTCAACTCATGTGCTACGGGGGATGCTGCTGCCCTTCCCGCGCAGCGCGTTCCGGGGGCAGGGACCCGTTCCCCAGATCTCGCCCTCCCTTTGGGGAGTGGGGGTCACCATGTCTGTTTTCTGGACTCGAAGGAGGATGCTGAGGGAGGTCTCAGCCCAGCTCTGGGCTTATTTCCCTTTCCTGCACAAAACAGAGAGTCAGAACGAATGTTTACAGGTCCCGCTGGGGTGCTGCCGCGCAGACACGCACGGGCGACCCGGCAGAAAGCGGCCGCTGCAGCCAAATGATTCCGCGCCCCGCGGCAGGACCCATCGCCGCTCTGAGGAATTCAGCCGCACGGTGCGTGCAGCATCACTGGGAGCCCTGCCCGACGCCTGCCTTGCTGCCGTGCTTGCAAGGAAATCTGTGCATCACCGTGTTGCACAGGACCGCCATCGCCGTGCTGTATGCAGGGGAGCTGGAGGATGAGGAGGCACAGGAACGACGAACCCCCTGGGTGCGATGATAAAGGAATGAACTAAGGTTAAGAACAAAAAAGAAAGGAGAAATAGAGCCAGGCTGCAACACAGAGAGCTTCTGTTCGCTGGGCTTTGGCAACCCTTCTAAAGGCAAACGTCTCTTCCAGTGCCCTTTTCGTGTTTCCTTTTTCATACATCCAAAATAGGTTTTGCTACGAGCACTTTGAGAGTGGTCAAGTATTAAACTCTGCGCTCAGCACAGGGTATGATAAATGTGCTTGAACAAATGATAGTGTGCCCCAATTTAACAATAATTCTGGAATAAGCACTGCACAGTCGTTTTGAGCCTTTGGTGCAGCTCGGCGAATGCCCTTCCCAATGTCAGGGTGTCTCTGGGGGATTAAACGTGCAATCCAGCATTAGCCGGGTCAGAGTTGAGGCTTCTGGCCGACGAGAGCAATTCATCGGCTTCCTTCTCCCAGGGGCACTGTGTGCCTGTTGCACCCCAGTTCCATCTGGGCAATTCTTAAAATCTGTGTTTATTTTCGGATCTTTTTTGTTCTGAATTATTTTGAGTTTGAATTTCTGCTTAAAGCATGCCTTTGCATTAATCCTTCAGCTATTAAGATATATCTCTGCCGAGTATGGAAGGCACAGTAAAACTAATTAAATAACATCCAAGAGCCTTAGCGCTGCCATTTATTACTATTACAGAAATACATTAAACTCTGAGGAACTGCTGCTTAAGAGTAATTGCAAAGGATGCACAACCGGCTAATTTTTCCCCTGATGGACTGCCTGCTCGTACGCAGGGAGTCAGGAGAGCGCGGGCTCACCAACGGCGACCTGCCCGGCACGGCCAGCCCTTCGCGGGCAGGGGGAGGACACGTACCTGTAAGTCCGGGTTTTGAGCAAGGACGTGACAAGGGTAGGGGAGGATTTACAAAATCCAGAATCACTGGCCGCTCGGCTGCCGCCTGGGGTACACACAGTCTCTGGGGGCCACCGCCTGCCCCCCCGGGCGAGAGCGTGTTGGCAAGCTGCGCACAGCGCTGCTGCACCCACTGCCTTCGTCTGGAGCAGGGGATGGCCCCGGCGGCTCCCATCATGTCACTGCCATCAGCGCTTAGAGGAACAGAAGCAAAACCAAGAGAAGGGGTAGGTGTGGAGGACTGCTGTTGGAAGGGACATATGTGACACAAATGAGCGATTCTACGCAGAAATCTACTGAATTTCACAGAGGGTAATGAATTAAATGAAGTGGAAAGCATGGCACGAACCGGAGATTTGCTGTAGTGACTAATGTAATTAACCTCTATTGAAATAATTAAGCCTCCTAATTTGTGCTGCATGAGCAGCGCAACCCAAAGGGCAAGTGGGAGCCAGCCCCGCGCCGGCGGCGGCGGGAGGCACCGGACCGCGCCGAGGGTGCTCCCTCCGGCTACGGGCTTCGGCTCTGCCGGCGGCGGCTCTCCCTGCGCTCCCCGGTGCCCACCGGGATTCAGCTGGAGCCGAACCTCCGCTCTGGCACAGACCCCAGCACCACACTGCGGGGAACAGGACCCCGTCCGTGGGCAGCATTGCCCGAACACCCCCAGATCAGCATTTTGGGGCTGTTTCTCGGGCTTTGTGAGACGTGGGCACTGGTGGGGAGAAGCAGTGGTCCCCCAGGCTGCGAAGCGAGGGGCTGTCTGCCACAGCCTGGGCCGAGAGCCTCCAGACCCCCTTCCCGAGCCCTGGCGTGCCCTGCCTCAGCAGGATGCTGCTCTGCAGCTCTGCCTGCGGCACAGCGGGAATAAACCGCACGGGGTTTAGGAAAAAAGACCTTGGTCACACATATCCCAGAAAATGCTGTGGCCCATTCCTCCGGGACTTGACCTCTCTCCTGATAAACTGTCGCATTTTCCTTCCTTCAGCAAAGGATTGCTTTATGCCAGTCAGTGAGGCAGGGTTTTGTTGTCTCTAGTTATTAATTTACTTTTATTGGCTGCAGTGCCTTTCCACGTTTTATTACCAAATAGCTCACACTAGCAGAATGGTTTCCCTTTTAGGTTATACGCAGGGGTTTGACTTTCCCAAGCAGGCACCAAGGACAGGCAGAACTCTGGCGGCGCTGGCACGGTGCACCCGCTGCCGCCCACCCTCGGGAGCTCACGGACCTCACTGCTGCCCGAGCACGGGACCGGGGCAGCGTAACTGAACTTTATAAAGTATCAATAATCCCTCTTTTGAGCTAAGGAGAGACAGCAGAGGTCAGCAGGTCATTAAGGAAAGACTCACCACCTTTCTGCTAGTAATGACTGGAACTGCGCCCGCAGCCCGAGGCTGTCGCTGCGCGCTGGCGTTCCCCATCGCACCCAGGAATGGCCACTGCAGCGCAAACCTCCCCCTCGCCCACGGCCGGCGGGAATGGGCTGCAGATGCCTGCAGCTATTTTTCAATGCAGGAATGGCTTCATTTTATGAATGCTTCTGGGTTACCTGGCACTGCAATAACTGCGAAATGTAAACCAGCCGCTAACAAAAGGAGCTAGCTGGGTCTTTTTGTCCTGTTAGTTCTCTTAACCATCCCGAAGGGCGTTCGTTCCTTACTTCACTGTCTGGATGAAAGGTTTTACTCTCCCTCTCCTGCAAGTGCTTGTGTTGGTGGCATGCATTGAATCTGTCTGTCTCCTGAGTTTATGTTTCCCTGCTAAAGACCGGCTGGTGATGGAGGAGCACTGCAAAAGCGCTGATCCCTTTTTCCCCCCTTTCACTGCTCGAGGCACATGATGAAAAAAGCATAAGATTTAGATTGATTTTTTTTCTGTCCTAAAAATATGCTCTGAAATGCTTTCATTGTCAAAGCACTGCTCTCTGTGATAAGGCACATTTTTCCTCTACAGCAATTATTTTGAACACTGCTATTAGATTGACTGTGAAAACCCAATAGCATCACACAAGGTACCGGTGATATTGAAAGACCAGGTTCCTCCGCCGTTCCCGAACAGCACCTCCCCGCTGCGGCGTGTCACGTCACTCTGCGTCCTGCTGAACTCAGGACAACAGAAGGCAGCGAGATATTTTTTTTTTTTTTTTTGAGAAAACTGACACCTGAGATGAGTCCCCTGCACAGACACCCCTTTGCACTAAAGTTATAAAATAAAAATAAACAAACTCGGGTACTTTACTTGCTTTGAAACCCGACGTAAGAACTTCTCTGCGTCCCAGATGCTGTTGGGAACGGGTGGCTCAGCCCGGTGCGGCGCGGAGGCGTAGCGGGGCACTGCGGCGCGGCAGGGGAAGGTCCCTGGCAGCTCTGTCCCACTTCCCACCCACTTTCGGGCACCTGCAGGACCAAACTGGAAGGAGCAGCACCGGGAACGAAGGATTAGCAATTAAGCACCTCCAAGGTGAGGGGCAGAGCAGGCTCGGGCGATGCCTGACACTACTCCTGGTGTGTTAAGGAGTCTCATGCGGAGGCCGCGTAAGCACATCACTGCCGGGGCCAGCAGACTGTTGTTAAATTGACGTTAAAGGCAGGCATAAATTCTAATTCACTGCACCCTTGTCATCGGCACTGAGCAACACAGCTTCTCTCTAAATTTGATTATAGCTGTATCGCTACTGAAGATAATTGGGGGACATGTCATTAGTCTTACATCAAGTACAGCATGTATTTTTCTCAGTCATATTTACTTTAACTTCACAAAGGACTAAATTAAGTTTACAGTGATATTCAACATCTGTTGTGAGAAGGTTAGAATTCAATTGAGCAAAGGAAAGAGAAGGAAAGACCACAAATGGGAAAAATTGAGCTCTATCAGGTACTATACTGTCTGATCCTCCTTTTCTTGCTCTGCTTTAGATGATTTCCCCAATTTTGCTGCCAACCACAAAAGAGTTCCCAGGAAGAAACAGCGGAGAAATACCTCCAGGAGTGTCCTGCTGCGGCCGGAGCGGTGTGAAGGCACATGGGGTGCCGTCCTGCTGGTCCTGGGCTGATTCGCCACAGAAACACTCCCGTCGAGTGAATGCCTCAGGACAGCGGGGCCAATCTGCGGGAAGCAGAGGATGCGCTGCAGCCCTCGGCACGAGTGACACGGGGGGGTCACGGCACCGTCCTGCCCCCATGAGCTGCCCGAAACCAACCTCTGCCCGACCCGCCGCAGCGCGGGCAGCTGGCCGGGGCCTCGGGGGGGTTTCTCCGGGATTTCTCGGGGTTTCAGTACCCTTTGCATATCTAGTGCAAAGTAGATCTGGTGGAAACATCTAGTTTCCATGACTTACCAGTAATCAAGTGCAATTTGTAGGAAAAAACTCTCCTATGGAGGAAATGTTCGTTATGAAGACACAGCCATCCATTGCTAAGCTGAGCTTGCAGCATTTCACCCTCTTTGGGCTTTGTTTCATTTTCAGATTTTTTAACTGGGACAACTATTTTCGGCTAGGCAGCCTCTGTTTTGGTAGGCAAAGGACCCCAGAGCAGAGCGCCCCGGGCACTGCAGCTCCCCAGTCCCGTACCGGCAGCAGCCCCTGAGGGACGCGGCAGGCGGGGGACACATTCGCGGTGGGTGAGGCTGGGCGCCAGGCACGGCAGCTGCGATCTGCCGGCATTTAAAGCCCAGGACACGCTCCGATCGCCAATTCCGCGCTTTACAGCCCCCCAGGTGCCAGTCGGTGCTGCAGACTACGGCACAGACAACAGAAGACTTGAAGAGTTTTCCCTCGGCCACCTGCACTAACGCGGCTCCTCTGGAAACACCTCTGTGCCAGGAGAGACCCTCAGGTGCTTCTCTGCAGCCTTCGTCTCTGCTCACGGAGGCGATGCAGAAGATTTTAAAGGTTTCTTCATTTGTTTGGAAGATTGACAGGCTCCAAAGTATTTATATGAAACTGTTGAGTCTCTCTACACTTAATTACACTTGACTGAGTACATTAACACGACTGTGAATTTTTAAAAGCTATCAGTTTTATTCTGACTCCAAACCTAAGAGTGTGAGCTGCTTTCCAGCACATCCCTCCCCCCGAGCCCCTCTCCCCGGCAGCCGCAGCCGCGCTCAGGCAGCCCCGACCCCGGGAGCCCCCGCGCAGACCACGCTCCAGCACAGCTGCAGCACCGGCGGGAGAGCACCGACTGCAGCCCACGGGCCCCATAGGGCATTGGCTGTTGGTTGATAATACAACTGCCCCACGTCAGGATAGGAAATGCTAATAACGAAGGAAGAAATAGATTAACAAGACTGAACTGGCTCAAAAAGCAGCACCGTGCTCTAGGTCAGCAGTGCTTCCCTCCCTACGCATTTGGCTCCATCAGAAATGGCCTTAATTCAGGAATAAATGGATTTGGTTCCCAGCTGCTCACTCAGAACATGGGACAACACACATGTCCTGTCCCCAGGGACCCCTCTGGTCCCTGACCGGGATCAGCATTGAGTGAGCGGTGCCGGGGACGGCTCCATCAGCAGGGGAGGGGAGGGATGCTGGGGCTGTCCCGTGCTGCGCTACCCAGGCTGCTGCGCCCACAGAGACATCCCCATCCTCATCCCCGTCCCCATCCTCATCCCCATCTCCGTCCCCGTCCCTGTCCCCATCCCCATCCCCATGCCCGCCAGCGCTGCATGGCCCCGAGGGGCAGGACGGGATGGCGAGGAGCAGAGCAGGGCTGCTGACGGCGTGCCTGGCACAGCGAGCCGGGCTTTCTGCACCCAACGCGGCAGACCTCTGCTCTTCTGAGCAACGCGCCGCGAGCAGGAGCTGAGCGACTTTGGGAGCTCGGCCACGTTCATGGGCACTGAGCTCCTGCAACTCGTACTTATTTGTTTCCTGCGCTCTGGCAGGAGCCCAGGCTGTGCATAGCTCCCGTCTCACTCGCATTTTGTGACTCTTCTATCTTCTACATATTTATTTCGGTCCATTTCCTACTCCAGTCTGCAGCCCTGTGATAAGGCATCACCCAGTCTCTCCAGTCTGGATTTTGTTGTCTCTGCTTTTCCTTGTATACTTAATACCGCCGCATTTTTCAATGAGAATTTTTTTTTTGGCTGAGGGTTTTGGGGGCTTGGTTTTTGCAGCACAACACTAGCAGGTTTATTTTAAGGGGTATGAAGCTCTAATGCCAGCAGCAGAGTAAAAAGCTTCAGCGCCTTTAGAAAGTCACACCCTACAAATCCGCGCAATGACCCGGGACGCGGGGCTTTCTTGGGGCAAACAGCCTTTGCCACGCGTGCATCAACAAGCAGCTTCCAAAATGGGCACACTGCAGGGATGGTGAGGATAAGAGTTTGTCCCTGCCAAAGCCGGCTGATCATCAGCGTGCTGCCCGCAGCAGCCATTCGGTGATGGCGACCATGGCCGGCACAGCGCGGGGTGGCCGCTGGTGTCGCAGAGACCAGCCGCGCGCTGGGGAAGGGCGGCACACACGGGGCACTGACAAAGCAGCCCCACAGCCACCAGGCCGGCGACCTCGCCGCGCACCAGCGGCACAACGCCAGCACGGCACACACCCACCACCGGCAGCAAACCCGGACCAAACCAGGGCGGGCAGTCAGCCATGGACCGGAGACCAACCGGCCTCGTCCAACACAACTCTGCTGCGACTGAGCCTGGAAAAGGATCGCCTCCTCCCTCCCATCCCACTCATCAGTCTGTGCCCACCACTTTGCTAATTAAGCCGCTCCCTGGGCACACCGCTACCAGGGTGCTCGGAGCAAGGGACACAGCGACCGCACCACAAGCGCCTGCAGCACCGCGTTAGCCAGGACCCCAAACTCCTCTCCTTTACCCCCATCATCCACCCCTGCAGCAAGACGTCATGTGCCGGCAGAAGCAGAGACTGAACCCCGGAGAGCATCTGAAAATCATTTGGGTCTCAACAGGTTCTTCTTCCTAGTTTATCTCTAGCTGCAGAGCTGCATCTATAATGAGCTGAGGCTGTTGGAATCTTTGGTAGTGATAATCAAAATCTGTTATCTTTGGCATCTGGTACTTAGCCCTGCGAGAGTGATATTACTTATGTAAACACAGCAGCAAGAGGCTTGAGAAAGCAAGTGGTAAAATCCAGATTTTGGGACAGTAAAATACAGTTCAGACAAAAGGGGCTGCAAGAAAAGTTTATAAGATCTGCAGCACCAGGAAGGTTATTTGCATTTAATCTGGACAAGAAAATATAACCGAATTTACTACAACAGTTCTCTTGAGATGCAGCTTGTAGACCAACGCTTTATCTTTGCCGCTGTGCCGAACTGGGAGGACAGAAGCGAGGCTGATTAGGGCGCATTAGCATTCACAGAGAGTTAAGTGACAAATTAGCATACCCTCAGGAGCCATGGGCAGTGGCGAGGACTGCTCCCGTGGGCTGGCACCGGCGCAAAGCCCGCGGCGCTGGGAGCACAGCCTGGGCGCCCGGGGGGCTGCTGGCCGCGGGGCCACCCGGGACGGGCAGGGCATTTCTCCAGCCCAACTCTGGAGACCCCAGAGACGTTCTTCATCCTTTCCGTCACTGGCAGGTACTTATTTTGAGGTTCGTGCTATGACCAGCTGAGCCTGCGGGCGGGAGCGCTAGGGCTGTGCGGCCGTGGCGGCTGCTCCCAGGCAGCTTGGACAGAAGAACGGACGCTGTGGCTCCCACCCCCCACCAGCAACCAATGGTACGGCACACGGGGTGGTTTAAAACTGAATTTAGAGCAGTGGCTCATTCATCAATTCATATTCTGGTCAAGCCCTGTGACGATGATGCTGGAGACATTTAATGAATGCAAGCGAACACAGTGCTGCCTGTATAATTTGCTTCTCTCTGGCCCACACACCTATCATTTTCCTGTAGTTTGTTAACAATAAGAATTCACATAATTCATTTCTGTAAGGACAAAACAGAGAGTGTTATTAATGTTTTGTTGCCCTTCACATACATGTCAGGCATTTATTGAATGCAAACTTGAACAAGTAGGTGTCATCCAGAAATGTAAAGCAATATTTCACAGCGAACAAAGCCCAGGTGCTGGTGTACTCGGAGTCATTCTGCAGCGTTAGACCCCATCAGCCGCACATAAATAACAAAGCAGTGGGGGTACCAGTTCACAATTAGCAATGATTAATCCCCAGTTCCTATGCCGGGACATCTCTGCCACATATAGACCCTCCCAACACAACGCTCTGCATTTGCGCTCTGCTAAACCTTGTGCTGATGCCAAAGATGTCCCCGTGCCACCCCGTGCCACCCTCAGCCCAGGGATGCTCCTCGGCAGCCCAAGCCCGGGCAGAGGCGGGAGGGAGTACGCTGGTGTTACTGATGCTCGGAGTTTCGCAGACGCACAGCGCCGAGCGTGGCTCCTGGAGCCCGGGAACACCCTCGGGAGCCGGCTGGTGCCCCCGCGGCGCAGGAGGGTGACCCACCAGCGCTGCAGCGCCCCCAGAACACCCGCAGGGTTGTCACTGCTCCTGTGCGTTTCTGCAGAGCCAGCTCGCTGCTCGCCCAGCCTCAGGACCCTCCATCCCCTGCAAACACCCCTGGCGCCCACGCGGAAAGCAGTCGCCTGCGGCACCGAGTGAACGCTCCCCCTCCTCGCACAGCCCACATCGCACTTGCCAGAGAAAACGGGGGCTACAACAGATCATTGCACTCCCCTTAGCTGGGAAATTGTGATCTTTCTGGTATCAGACATACTGGGATAATGCTCCAAAGATTTCTTCGCCTCTGACTGGCTTTTTTTGTTTAAGATTTTTTTGCAATGCTTTCCTACTTAAAACAGACACAAACGCTCCTGGTGAAGCCACATGCTTTGTAGGTAGCGTAACGATGCTGTAAAGCACAATGCTAGAAGCGTTTATTTTTAACAACCCCTTTTGTGATTTTAGGAGGACAGCACAATAAATGCTGTGAACATACATGTTTTCCTGACTGCGAACAACAGGCTGGTAGCCCACAATGAGAAGTCATTTATTAGGAACGACAGGAGGAACCATCCTGCCTGTTAAACGAATACATATCTTTTATAGCACTACTTTGCAGGCTAAAGCTGTCCGTCCCCATATAGACCTTTCAGGTTTTCTTTCAGATCTTAAAGAATCAGTAGCACAGAAGAAAGTGTGCTTCCAACTTTAAATACATTTCTTTTGAGATCATTTCATCTTGTACACAGAAATGTAAACTGCCCTGGGATGCTACTCTGGTTTCTGAGATGACTTTTTAAAGCTTTTAGCTCTAAAGCAATTTTCTTGGAAGGATTTCAGTATATGGTGGTAAAGGTATCTTTTTCACACACCTATTATCTGGAATTTACTTCTGTGTTTGCCCCATGGAGAACTAGAAAAATTCTGAAAGGTGTTGCACTTAACTGATAGTGACAACACATGTAAACACAATATTTGAATTTCAATAAGCCATTCATTAAAAAAAAAATGAACTGGCATGAACTATAGCAGCAGGAGAGTCTGGCATCAGCAGGACGGACAGGCAAATTTTCCTATTAACTGAAGTCTTTCCCACAGCCTGGAGAGAGGTGACATTTTGGAAGTGTTATTTTTTAACCTACTTTAAATGCTGTGAACTTTAAGTAAAAAGGGACATCTAATAAACATTAGAAAAACTTGCAAAAAGAAGCATATTCCAGGAAGATAAAACCATACACTGGCAATTAATAACACCTCAACTTTGTAATAGATGCACCTAGAATGGCAACAGGGCGGTTGTTTCAGGCTGTGTTCCCTTGTAGCTCGTTTTCTGCTGGTTGGGTAGCCAAGTCATGCTTTAAAAACGTGTTTAATAGGTTGGTAAATGGGGCGGTTTATTGGCTTGCTGCAATTTTGCCTTTCACCTGCACCACCCTTGTGCAGGCTGCAGCACCGCTCCCTACCCCCGCGGCGACGGTGCCTGCGGGAGCGTGTTCCCGGGGGAGGGGGACAGGTGAGGGGTCACTCAGACACCCGTGGAAGCAGCTACCCTGGCTGCTGGCTGAACGGTCTCAAGATCTTACGGCTAGAAAAGCTCTCGAAAGTTGCCCTTAAACCTTTTCATAACTTAACAGAATTGAAAAAGCGCGGGAATGCCAGGGGCTGACCTTCAGCTCTGAGCAGGATCGAGCCCTCGGACGGCGGCTCCTCCCGCACGATGCCGGGAGCCGATGGGCAGCTCGCTGCCTGCGCGGCATCCTGGACACAGTGCAGACACAGTGCGTTGGTGGAGGTGCTCCTCTGTGCCGCCGCAGGAGCGTGGCCCACCCCAGAGAGCGCCCTCCAACACCGTGCTGGGACAGCCCAGGCAGCATCCCTGGCATGTGACCGTGCTGTCACCTGCCTGTCACCGGGCTGCCTCTCGCTTGTCTCCAGCCTTAATAGCGAGATTTCCATCTGCTCCCTGGGCACCACACCAGCGCTCGCCTTGCACGCAATGCTAATTATCAGCACGGACCGATAAGCGTAATTAGAACTGGGAAAGTAGCAAGGTATTGCAAGTGACTCCTTATCAAATAAGTACAATTCTTAAACCTTTGATGTGGACAATTTTATAGACTTTGTAATTAACTTTGTCTAAGCGTGTCAGAATTCGACCAGCCAGCACTGCACCTCTACGGGCAGGAGGCTCTGGAAACCACCAGGAGCAAACTCTCCTGGATCAGGCCTGGGACGCGCGCGTTGGAGATGCACGTCCTGCCCTCCTCGCACGCGAAGCGCAAGCAGGAAAGACAAGTGATGGACAAGACATTTCTTTGTCTCTGTTTCGCGCCTCGTCCATAGCCCAGAGCCATCTCTCCAGGGAATAAACTCATTTCCAAGCAGATGAGAGAGTGGTGGGGAGACAGACAGGAACGCAGGAGCCGGTTCTACAGGAGCTTTGCATCTGAAGAGTTATTAAAGCAGTGAAAAAGTTGCTGCTAATAGAAGAGCTGAGGCTTCCAGTGGCAAAATCCCATGATGAACCAGCCAAGTGACAAGCAGGTTTCATCCTCTTCATTTAAGAGGACCAGGGACAAGTTTGTTTTCCTGCTTAAAGTACGTTGATTTAAGAAATATTTTTAAGAATTCCTGTTGGTAACCTATAAAGGGGCTAAATTCAGTGAAACGGAAGGTGATAAGGGCTCGCTCTGGCAGCAGCGAGGACACTGGGGAGCCTTCACGGCAGGCTGGGGGCACCATGGGAAGGGCACAGCTGATTTATATTTTCCATCCTATACATGCCCAGATGTTGCCAGGGCTCAGGGCTTGCAGCCCTCTGCTGAGCCTCTGTATGCCGAATGAGCCCCGGAGCAAGCGGGGTCCCTCGTTTTCGGCCCTGGCAGACACAGATCCCCACAGTCCCAACTCCCTCAACAAGAAACTTCCCCGCCAGATCTCAGATATTCTGCTGAGCAAGAGCGCAATGCAGTAACTTAAATGGATATGCTTTTTGCAGCACTTACTGAGCTTTTATTCCTCAATAAGTATTATTTAAATATGTCTCCCCCTTTTACACTCTTCCTGGAACCGTGCGGTGTCAGGGAGGCAGCCATGCTCTTCTCACCTTCCGCGGTGACAAACAACCAGACTGAGTCATCACGGGAGAGTACACGCCTTGTGGATAAATCACTAATGCATGCAGACGCTCTTATAGAATAATTTTGGTGCAGTTGCTCCGAGGTTACCGAGCCCAAGATGCTATCATCAGCAACGCTGACGTGTGCCCCATTTTTTACATGAGAGAAATGCCGTATTTGGTGTAAATCCAGGAGGAGGTGTGCAGTAACGAATGAGCTCGGCCTTCAGCAGCAGCCCCTGTGCAAGGCAGGGTATTGATTTCAACATGATGAGAAAATGAAGAAGGATGATACGGTTCATATTATTGATTCTATCTATTAGCAATGGCGGCAGGTCGCTCCATCCTCCCCAGCTGCCTCCCGCCGCTGCTGCACGAGCACGCGTGGTCGGCACGGGAGGGGGCGGGCAGCCTTGGGGAGGTTTATTCCGAGAGGGACTTGCCTGTGGCCAGCGGTTTCTGAACAGACCGACTGGAAGCAGACTGTTGCCAGCACTTTTTTTCACGCAGAGCATTATTCTCGCTGCCGGTCAGGAGCGACTTTTCCCCGGGTCACCGGGACAGGGACAGTGTCAGTGGCGGGGTGACGAGACCTGAAACTTGGCCTTACGATGGAGTCCGGATTAGAAAGCGCATAAGTTGTGAATGGCAAGGTGATTATTTTTTTTTCCTTTTTAAACATATTACAAGTTACAGTTCACACACCGCAGTTTAATTGCATTTGCCCTCCAGCCTTTCAATTAAAAATAAAACAGAAACCACCACTTTCAGAATGGAAACGAGAATGAGAACAAATTCTCATAAAGAGGAAAATGCTATGTTTGGAGAGGAAGAATAATTATTGCCAAAGATATAATAAAGAGGGAAGGAGTATCACTCTGTTACATCCAGGGGCCGAACACGAGTTACTCAGACCTTTCACAATGAGGTCACGCCGTAACCAGAGGCAGAAGGGAGAGCGGCAGATTGCTGCGGAGCTCAGGGATCGCATTGGTTTCCCTGAAACTCTGAGGTGCAACGGTGAAAACCCTGAGCTGGGAAGAATTCAGACTAATGACTTTAGGGTACTTTCCCTGGAATTCTGCTCCATGACCTCCCTGAAGCAGGGAACGGCGGGGACCGGGGGCCGCAAGGAGACAGTTACCCCAACACCCCTGGGGGGTCCCGAAGGAGGAGGTGAGGAAGGCTCTGCCGAGGGCGCCCAGAGGAGCGGCAGCACTGCGCAAGCTCACGCCAGATGAGAGGTTTCACGGCTTCTCGTGGCACTGCACGGCAAGGAGCCTCCACCGGCTGTTGTAAGAACACGTATGGCAGCACCGCGCACCCCGGCTGTGCCGGCAGCCATAGGTACCTATTGGAGTTCATTAGCGGTCAAGAGAAAGGAATATATTTCCAGGCTACAGGAATGAACACCTTCATGACAGATAATGAATAAATACCAACTGTGAATAAATAACCTACTGCTATTTCCCAAGGGACCTTCAACTTTCATTCTTGCCTCAGATTTCTACAGTAGAAAAATAAATCTACAGAGAGTTTAGTGTAAAATACCAAATACTTCTTACTCCCGGTTGTCTCTAGCTCCTTTCTACCGCCTTGCTCGGAGAGAGATTGATTTCTGATTAGTGTTTGCTTTTCCCATGTATCGCTGCCGGGTGCGCCTCCCACGCAAACGGCCCTTTTCCCACCCCCAGCCCCATCAGCCGCTCTTCCCCAGGGTCCCCAGGCAGCACAGAGGGTGTCCCCAGGCGGCGATGTCCTCGGAGAGAGGCTCTGCAGCAGCTCGTAGCTTGACAACAGCCCCACAATTCATCCCCTTCCATTAAACGCACAGCTCACGCCGTTCCTGCCTCAGCCACTCACTCGCAGAGCAGAGCGGAGGGGAGAAGCAGCTAACCAAGCCTATAAACGCGCTGCCTTCGTCTGCTTTGCCCCCGTCCCAGGCACCTCTGCGAGCCAGCAGCTCCCAGCAGAGCACGGACAGGCGTCTGGTGGAGTGCCACCAGCTCTCCATCAGGAAGCCCAGGGCAGGGGACACTGTCTAGGCTGGCCAGGGTGCCCCGAGGGACAGCCATGAGCTAAGCCTGCACATCCAGGCACTCCTGACTCAGGGCTACAGCTCTCGCCTCGTGCTCAAAGAAATTATCGTCACCCAAAATCTTGGAGGCTTGTGGTCCTGAATATTAACCACCACAGTCCCTGCTTGCTACAGCTCTAGAATATTTTAAAAATTCTGACTGTACCTTCAGATAAATTATATCACACTTTCTGCAGAGGTATGAGTAGAAGATATTTTCATAAGAAAACCAGGAGGGAAGACACCCATTCTTGCTATATGAATAATATATGTCATCCCAAACGCAGACCTTGCAGAGAAAAATAAGTCACCGCACACAGGCTGAGAATAATCTCATACAAATGACCTTCTCATCACCCTCTCCAGTCCCTTGCTCCATATCCAATTTTGCTCTCATTTAATATCTTCAGAGCATTAACTTGGGACTTCTCCGCATTGGAGATCACCTGGAGGGATGCTCCCACGCAACCACAGGGCTCTTCCCACGCTCCAGCTGGGCTGAGCTGCACCGGGACCCCTCAGCTTCTCCGGGAGAAGGTCACAAGAGCAGAGGGAAGGCTCAGATATCCCAAACCTCCCAGAATAAGCACTGCAGGGAGCACTCAGGGGCAGAGAGCCCGCTGGAGGCAGAGCTGGCGTTCCCCACCAGGTAGCTGCCTCCTCGCATCGTCCCTGGTTTGTCCCCGAGGTTCCCCGAGCTGCACCAGCAGCACATCGCCACAGCCGGGGTCCAACCCTATCCCAGCGCCTTCCCAGCCTCCGGGACCTGCTCCACTCCCAGCTTGCTCTGCTGTCAACAAGCCCAAGCTCAATGCGTCCTTTGCCTATTTTTCATGTTTTTCCTGCGTTAACAGAGCTGCTACGGGGCCAGATGGGAGGAACCCAGGAAACGCGGAGGGGCAATTTGGGATCCGCTCCCTCCAGGCAGAAAAAGGCTGACCAGGACCATCAGGTCCCAGCTGCCCATCCTGGCACCTCCGCACCGCCGCCGAGGCAGGGAGAGCGGGAGGCACCAGCGCACTGGGACACGACCACGTCCCCCCATCCGCATCCCCCTCGCCGCAAGAAATTGCAATGAGGACATGGGCAGCATCGGGAGAACAGAGAGCTGCTCTCCAGAATGGCTTCTCATCTAGCAAAGTGTGGTTAATTAACACAGGAGGTTTAATTAGCCAATATTTCTAAGGCGCTCTGAGAGCCTGAGGTGAAAGACACCAGAAAACTGCAAAGTGTTATTACTACATTTTGCCAGAAGTGGTTTATTGCCATTAGCATTCTGCACCGCCTCTCCCCTTCTCCCACCGTTTCCCCTTTTTATTACACCTCCCTAACGCAATCACCTCCCTCTCTTTCCCCCAAGCCCCGCGTTTGTCCTCTGCTCCCCCTCCAGATGCGGCTGTCTGCATTCCGCAGCTATTCCCCCCCTGGAGATGGTACATGGCCCCGCGCTGAGGGGTCCGGGGCTGGGGGGCTCCTGGTGGCACAGGCTGGGGGGCTCAGCAGCCGGGGGCTCCGCGGGGGGCTGGGAGCGGGGGGAATCGGCTGTTGGGGTCTCCCGGTGGCTGGGGGGGGGGGGGGGGGAGGGCACAGCGGGCACCGCAGCACAGGCAGCCCCCAGGGGCATCACTGGGATGTGCGTTCCAGTAAGAGATCTCGGGGTTGGGTTCGGCGTCTTTTGCTGTCATTAATATGTGCTTAAGCCACAGGGAGCTTCTTAAGACGAACTACCTCAGTTTCTGCTCGTGAGGCGGAGCGTCCGTTAACCACACGTTCCCTTTCCTCCCCTGTCCCTGCCCAGCGGGCACCGCACCGCCGGCACCCACAGGGGCTGTTCCAGACCACTCCTCCGGAGAGGGGCCCCCGGCGCGCTAAGAGGAGCAGAAAAGGCAGCAGCTTTCCGCACAGAAGGAGAAGTGCATTTGGAAGTTCAGGGGGGACGGGGAGCATTGGGTTTAATGGGTTGCGGGGGCACGGACCAAACCAGGCTGCAGAAAATCATTTTGCTGGGTGGACGAGTTTTAGACAGTAGATTTGCAAACTTTAATGCTCACTGCTTTCGAGGCATCAATGTGCCTTTCCTACACCCCAGCTCAGCTGAAACGAAAAAGCAACCAACAAGTTGCAGTTCGTGCATCTGATGAAATGTATGTTCTGAGCCCAGAGAGCACTGGAGGCACTATGGGTATGCGGGAAATATTGCTGGAAATCCACTTGTGTAAAAACACAAACATCATTGAAAAAGCTGCCAAAAGCAAGAGCCCCTGCTGCTGTGGAGCAACAAGCGGCGGGTGTCGGCCAACAGATCAATTTCAGAAGGAAAACAAACAAAATGATTTAGCAAACATTAAAGACATCTCAGCAAAGCACTTCTAATTGCAGGGGAGAGGCCAGAGGAGACAGAAAACTAGCTGCAAGGAGGACATTTGAAACGTGCAGGTTTGCCATTTAAGATACTTACTTCTCCTGCAAAATACACGTGCAGACACATTACAGAAGGATGCAGCATTGGACCTTTTCAGCTCATCGCGTCACCTGCCTGTCACCCCGGGGAGCGGGGTAACACATTCACCCTAAGCCACACACCTCCGATCTGACGGCACCAATCGTCCTGTACCGCATGGGACGCTCAGTCAGGAGAAAGGACAACAGAGGAGACCTGCTAAATCCTCAAATCCAGAAAAGGATCAAGCAAAAAATAACTACATCCACCCTCCACGTGCATCTTGGAGAGTATGGATTCAACTTGCAGCAAAGACAGCACAGGTTAGACACAGGGGAAAGAGCAGTTTAAGGGAATGAACAAAGCAGCCCTGCAACAGACTCTCCGGAGAGGTTGTGTAGTCTCTGTCATTGCAAATGTAAGGGCATTTCAGACAACGTGCACTAAGGCACGTGGATTTGATGACCCTGCAGCCCCGCCAGCCCCAGCGTTTTGGCTCATGCCCGCGCGGTGGGGAGCGGGGGGCCACCCCGCAGCCCTGCGCCGTGACCCCGCTGCAGCCGCCACGGGACAGTCATGCCCAGAGCGCTGCATCCCGGCTCCGCTGCATCCCTGCGCCTGCCTGCCGGAGGGAGCAGCCCCAGGCACGGCATCCTTTATATACGGCAACCTTTATGGATTTGCTGCATTGCTCACACCTGAGTTACCACACAAATACCACTGGTTTAATTTATTGCAGGAGGCAATTAGCACTAGGGAACCTGGCTGCAAGGCAGCATGAATAGTTCCAGCTAACCAGTCCTGGATCTGACAGTCAGAAGAGGTATTTGATTACATTAGGCCAAGGCTAAAGCTGTTGCAAAGTTGCTGCTTCGAACTGTGGGACAGAACCCCGCAGTATTTCTAAACCCCCACTCCTATGGCACAGATGTTATTCCCGGTTGTTCCAGAGAGGGATGAGCTGCAGCTTGGGCTGGATAATGAGGCTCAGCCTCTCCGGTGCTATTTTCCTCCCGCTCCCAGGTGATTCTCTACCTGTGATGCTGAGGCAGGATCTCTGCTTGCCCCAAGCCAACACCCTGCTCCCACTCCCAGGACTTTGTGTTTTCAGCTCGGCCATCTGCACCACCTCCACACCTGAAACTCCCTTCTGTTCCTCACATCACCTACACACTAAGCCGGTCAGATGCAGAGAAGAGAGTCCAGTTTTTCCAACCTTCAGTCCAAGCTCAGCCCACCCTCCTACGCTCCCTCTTGCCGGGTGATGGCGAGCATCGCGCAGCTCCAGTGTGTCGCTGTGGTGTAGCACCAGGTGAACGTCGCTCCCAGTAAAGAGCCGGAGCACGGCAGCCCAGCTCACTCCACAGGTCACAGCAGGAGCCGCCCACAGAACGGACTGTCTGCGGAGCTGGCAGAAACCAGAAGTAATCAAGTATTCTGCCTCTTCTTGCAATACGATTTCCCTAGCCCTTCCGTAGTTCTTGCTTAATTAACTCATGGTGCGATCAACCACACTCCCCCGACTGAGCCGCAGTGCCTGTCTGAGGTTCTGCAGCGCGTTTACTGATGGCAAAGACAGACAAATTAATAAGTGCTTCATACGGGAGTTTCCAAAGGCTTGTTCTGTGTCTTTCCAGCACAAGCCCAGTAGAATTGCCTGTGCCAACCAGTGCCTACGAGTGCCTGGCAGACAATCTGTTCGGCGCGCTCAGGGGAGATAAGTGAGCTAATGAGTGCTTCTTCTCCCAGCTATGACCGTCGCAGCCATCCCCCGTGAACCCGGCATTCATCTCGTCTGCAATGAAAGCAGAAGCTGACTTTATAAAACTGCCACTTACAACATCCTGGCAGAGATTCGGGCTGATTGGGATTGTAAACACCGTCGCAGCTCTTATAGCAATGTTAAACATGCAACATAATTTTCACAGTTTTAAAGCAAAAGCTTCTGAGGTGGCCGCAGCTTGGAAAGCACGTGCCTGTGTGGTCTGCTCTTTGCAATGACGCTGGGGAAATCTTGGCCACTGCACAGCGGCCGTACAATGGAGTGCACTCACACGGTACCGCTGGCTACCCCACAGACCGAGGAAAGCCTCTCGCGAGGAATGGAGAGGACCTCTGCTCCACCTCTACATCTGTCCCCGGCACTAACCCGCAAACCAGAGGCTGCCCAGGCCCCTGGGCAAGAGTCATCAGCACCTCCACAGACAGCCCAGACCGGGGGCTTCTGGTGTTTTGGCTTTTTCTTTGCACGCAGACAGCATTACCCCATGTCCCACCTACGCTACGGAGCCAAGGCCACCGCTCGCACCCTGGCCTGTCCCCAACCAGGACCAGCTTTCTTCTTTCCCCCATTCACACGCGATTCTATTTCAGCGCCAGGATGCGGAACCTGCCAGACAAAAAGGATGCCATGAGGCTACTTTATGTGGCCAACGCTCCCTGCAGCCCTGGGCTTGCCTGCACTTGCAGCAGCTCTCACCCCATGCCCTGCGTGGTGCCCTGCCCCGACGTGGCAGAGCCACCTTGCGTCCTGCCCATCACCTGCCCAGCCAGCGATTACCCTGCTCTGAAGGGCACGACTATTCTGTGCCTCTGCTAGCAACCCTACCTAACACCAGCGATTGCAACTTTAGTGCAGCAAGTCCCTGAGTAAACGGCACAGCGAACACTGGTCAGAAATCCTGGGCGGTCAGCCGGCTGCTCGAGCACACATTGTTTGTGGACATTAGAACAGCAGGAAAAACATCAACAACAACAAAAAGAGAAGGCATTTCAATTACTCACCAGGCCTCGTCTGCCCAAGCGTGGTCGCAGCCCTTGTGTCCGTATCTGCCCAGGACCTCCAGGCTGCTGTCGCCCGGCTCTCCCCAGCGGGTCTCTGGTGCCTCTCGCCGCTGAGCCCGTCTCCAGCTCCATCAGCACATTCCGGTCAGGCGCGCGCTCCGCCGCAGCCCCGGTTGCTGAGGTCTGGGTCAGGCAGCGCTTCCAGCCCTGAAAGCATTTGGCTGCAGCACCTGGAATTCAATACACAGACCTGGGAGTCACCGCTCGAGGAGCTATTTACAACTCAACTTGTACCGAGAGCAGAATGATTGCAGGTCTCACAGCAGAGTTATGTACTGCTGGCTTATTAATAAACCCCTGAAACAGCAATGCCAGCTCGTTGAGCTCGGCGCCAAGGCCGCTGCTGGCGGCTCAACAGCCCGCGTGGACGGAGATGGTGCATCCCTCCCAGAAGATGCAGCGCTGTGACCTGGACCTGGGCCACTGCCCCATGGGCTCCTGCAGCACCGCCCGCCTGCGCCGATGAACGTGCTCTCTGCGACGCGGTCTATCTCTGTCCCCCCCCTGCCCAGCAGGCTCCCCAGTCCCAGCAGATCAAAACCACCACCTGGGAACCTCGTGCCAGTCATCCTCACCCAGAGCCCGGGGGGCTCGCTCGGGGTGAGCCCCCACCAGCATCACTGGCACCCACGAGGGTGAGCAGCTGGGGGCTGTCACAGGGCTGGACGTGACGGTCCCCCTGTCACCTCCCAGAGCTGAGCCCCTGGCAGGCTGCGGTGGGGTCCCCGTCCCTGCAGGGGGGGTCTCCAGCCACTGCGGCCCCCCAGGGGATGCTCTGCTCAGGCTCGGCGAGCTCTGGGGACAGAGCTTGCTGCTCACCCGCTCTTCCCAGGGCACTGCAGGCTGGAGCTGCAGGTGGGAAGGAGCCCCCGAGGCCACAGCTTTAGGACTCTCCATGCTTGGCTACGCTAAGCACAGTCTTTCACCCCTCCTCACGTCACGGGCTCTGGCTCTCGTCTCTGCAGGGTCTCGCTCCCTCCTCCCGGGGGGGCACCGGCTGCTCCCTGCACCCCCAGGCTGGATGCATCCTAGAGGAGCCCAGGGCAAAGCTCCTGCTGCTCTGGGCAGGACTGTGCCCACAGCACGTCCTCGCTGTCCCTGCACACCCCCAGGCAGCTCTGCATTACCTGCAGCAGCGCTGTCCCGTCCCCGCACACAACCGTGCCAGCAGCCAGCCCCTGCCAGCCAGCCCAGCAGCTTGATGGGCATGCTCAGCGCCGGTGGTAACGAGCCTGGCTCATCAGGGGCCAGCTGAGCTCAAAGGTGTGGGCAATCCCTCCTCAGGGCCCGCTAGCCAGCAGGAGCCGGGCTGTGCTGGGGCGCAGCACACCTCAGGCACAGCTGCTGAGGGCAGCACTGACCCCGCCGCACGTCAGCCAGTCTCCAGGAACGCGACTGTCAGGAGCTGATGAGGAGGAAAATAGTAAATATCCCCAGAGTCTGCTATTTTTGGTTGAGGCGTGGATAAACACTAGCACAGGCAACAAGTAAAACCCACCACACTTCGCACTCTGGATTCATTCTCTGGCCAATATTTTCATTACAGAAGGCACTCGAGCTGGTGTGTAGGAAGCATAAAAGTGCTATTTCTGCTTTACTGATTCACAAATGGTTTTGCAGTAGCCAAGGACGTACTGGGTAGATGTTGCAGAGGAGAAGCAAGAGCAGCGAATCTGCAAGGCTGCAGGGTAGGAATGAGTTAAAGTGTTCTGCAGCAGACCAGGCAAAAAGCCGTCCCTGTTAGTCAGCCCCGTTCATCGTGAGGTGCTATTCTGCGCTGAACTCTCAGGGACCGTGACCTCCAGCATCTGTGTTGCGTATGTGGAGGCAGTAGCAACAACACGCTGAATTTCCAGTGTCTGCCATTACAAAGCCACCTACCCTGCCAGCCGGACTGCGGAGAACATCCTGACGTGTGGCCTTTGCTGCGCTACGAGGAAAGGAGAAAGGAAAGACAGCGAGTGAAAAACCATGCGACGTTCAATTGAAACTGCAGGGGGAATTCCCTGGCCAAGAAAAATGAGGTAAAGGTTGAGGGGAGAAGAGCCAGGAGATACTTAATGGCCCAGACTGGCTGTCTGATACAGCATCAGGAATAATAGCACATCCAGCCCACAGAAATGCCATGCCAGGGTACAGGGCTCATTAGTGACACAGACGGAGGTGCGTCATCTGCACTCTGTCACAGGAATAAATCTTTCCAAAAAGGCCAAATGACTTAATAAGCCTTGGGTCCTTCGTACCAGCTCTTTGGCTGCTGAGTGCGAAAGCTGTTTCTGAAAAGAAGCGGTGTAGGTGGGAGCCGAGATCCATCACACCTTGGCTTGCAGCAGCGCAAATGGTGCGAGGAGGTGAAAATACGCCTTGGGAAACTATTTCCACTGCACAGTCCCAGCTGCAGGTAGTGCAGGTGATCAAACAGCATCGAGAATAAAAGCAACGGGAGCCAGCATATCTGAGACAGCACGCGGTGTGGTGAGCAGTGCATGGTGCGGTGCACGGCGTGTATCTTCTCCGGGGGCAGCGCTGCCCCACGGCTGCCCGCAGCCCCACCAGCCCCTCCGCAGCGTAAGGTGACTTTGCAGAGAACCACATGCAGAGAGCACATGTCTTTTTCCCGCCTAACCACCCGTTTCTCCTGAACGATGGTCCCAGTGGTGCCAGAACAGCCGGGCTGGCTGGCAATGCCGCAGGCAGGACAGCAGCCCTGGGGTGGTGAGGGCAGGGACTCGGTTGGTGCTCCTCCCCCGGGACAGCCCCTCCGGGCACAATGGGGGCAGGAGGAGGTGGGGGGTTTGCGGGGCAGCCAGCAAGAGAGCCCGAGTGCCCGGGCTGCAAGAGCTCAGGCGGCGGCAGAGGAGCCTTGGGCAGTGCTGGGAAGCGCAGCCGCCTCCGTCCACCCTGGCAGAAATTTCATCCTGCGGTTCTGACCACGGCGGGCCCCGGGCGCAGGGCTGCCGCTGCCTCTGGACAAAACCCCGGGCTGCATCCCTGCGCTGCTGGGGGGAGGCATTGGATGAGCCCCCACCACCCCACTGCTTCTCCCTCTGGCTGCTGCTGTCCCGGCGGTGCTGGCGCAGCTCCGGCATCTGTGCCCGCTGTGCTGGCAGCGCGCAGAGCACTCCCCACCGCCCAGGGTACTTCTCGTTCTGGAGCCTTGCCCTTTTGCTCCATGGCTCGCTCAGATTTACTGGCCTGAGTGTGACTCCGTCCTCATTGCTTTTCCCCCCTTTGCACACCCAACCTCGCACGGGCTCTTTGTAGCCCTGCGCACAGACGCCACCTCGCCCTCTCCTCGCTCTGGGTCGCACTGCTCTCCTGAAATGCCCTTGACACCGTCTTTCTCCATAGACCATTAGTATTCACGTTAATAATTATAACAGGAACTTGGATACTGACTGGGTAATAAAGCAGAGCTGCTGACGGGGTGCACAGACACGGTTTTGGAGACAGGTCCCCTTTATTTCTCTCATAAATCACCAGCTCCCTGATTCCCGCCGGTGCCAGCCCCGGGAGCTGCACAGCATCCCCGTGCCCAGGTCACCCGAAGCCATCGGGCCATCTGCCACCGGGCAGGACGGTGTGTGGGTGCCCACCAGCGCCTGCGCCGGGGCTCCCCCCGGATGCTGTGCCAGGGAGAGGGACACCTCCGGGGACCGGCGCCATCCCCGCGGGCGCTGCGGGTGCTGCCTGACCTGCCCGCGGGCTCACACCGCGGCACTGCCTGCAATAAGCTCAGCAGGTTGGAGCAACACGCTGGCGACCTGTTACGGCGCAGAGGAGCCACGCAGCATCCCTCTGCAAGTTGTATGTATTCTTTAACTGCGCGTTTAATTAAATAGAATACTTGTGCTTTATATTAAAATCACACAGCAGCTGACTGCTTAAAACACATATATTGAATCCTGCCACCGGGGGAATGGCTCCAGAGCTGTTCTGTACATCAACTTCCAAGGGAAAATACTGCTAATTTCTCTGAGGCCTTTCCCAATGACCCTCCTGGGACCGACAGCCTGGTGTTGCTACGCCGAGAGAAATGGGTCAGAGCCATTGGTTTTGCATTTAAAACATTACTTCATTGCTCACCACGAATCTACGGAGGCTGCCGGCAAACGGAGGGGAGGCAGGGCCGGGCAGACGGGTTGCTGTCTCGGCATGTTTGCCACGGTGCCCTTGGCGCTGGGAGGGCGATGGATTATTTCCCGAGCTCCGCTTGTTATTCCCAGCACTGCTTTCCCGTCCCTCCTCCCAGCGGAACGCTGCGGTGGGCTCTGCCCTCGCCAGACGGTGACTCACCGAGCTGCCTGCGCCGCTGCCGGCGCCCCGCGCACCGCTGCGCCGCGGCGGGGGCTTGCCGGTGCCATGGCACCGCCGAGCCCCACGCGGGTCCTGCAGCCGGTAGGAGCCACGGCTCCCGCTCCCCATGGAGAGGCCGATGCTGCAGCTGCGGCCGTGTCTGAAAGCGGCTCCCTGCCACCACAGAGCCCGCTGCTGCCACCGCCGATGTTCCCGCGGAGCCGCTGTTCTCTCTGGAGGGTAAAAAAAACCCCCAAACCCTAAAATACCACATGTCGGGGGAGCAAGGGGTGCTCGCGGGGATGGGTGCTGCGGTGGTTGGCAAACCGGCCGGCCCCTCGCGCTGCACAAACCAGCAGCGCGGTGCTGGGTCGCGGTCCTGGCACTGCCGCTGCCCCCGGCCATACCTCAGCCCACGCGGAAAGCACCTGGGGTAATTTATTCACAGTTTTCATCTTCCAGCCCTCCAAAGGACTGCTGGGTTCGTTACAATGGTGAAAGGGACCCCGCGACGAGGCCTGAGTGTTAAATCCCCAGCAGGGCGAGCAAGCCCAAGCGAAGACGCTGTTGGCAGGAGGGGGTTGTTCTCTAGCCTGGGCTGGGCGTCCCTCGTTAGTGGGGGAATCGGGGCTGCAAGATTAATGTGCTTTTCCCCGTTCCTTTTCTCTTGGCCTGCGCTAGCATCGCCTTGCTCCGAAGAACCGGTGAGGCTTCGTTTTGCTGCTCTGGCAGGAGGTGAGGAGCGGACACAGAGCAGGACGAGCACACGGGGTGTCTGGGGAAAGGGGCTCGGCTGGTGAACGGACACGGAGCCGGTGGATGAAACTGCACCAGCCCCAGTTAGCACTGGTCACTCCCCGCACCGCCCGTCCCGGGCGCTGCTCCCTGCTCTCAGACCCCAGGGCACGCTGTGCCACGGCGCCCGGAGCACGACAGCTCTCCCCGGCGTGACAGCACCGACCCTACCGGGGACGCACCGTTCCTCTGGCAGAGGTAAATCCCACGGGCAGGGCTCTTCCCCACTCTCCCATCAGGTACGCCTCGCGGGGCCGGGCCCGAGGCAGGTGGTACTCGAGTTCCCATTTTAAGCACAGAGGAACCGTCAGGGGCGGGCGGGTGGGAGAGGGAAAGGCTGGTGGCTACAGGGTGTCTGTGTGAACCCAGCGGGCATCCCAGCGCCCACAGCACCTCCGAGGTGGCGAACAGTGTTTGGCTGGCAGAAAAAAGATGCAACTGAAATAAATCCTAAAAAAAATAAAATAATAATAATCCAACTGTATAGCATAGATTTAAAATTATTTATTTTTAACATTCCTTTTGAAATACATGTCTATGGTTGTGCTCACTTTAGAAATGGTACATACACAAATATCCTGTTCTCAGAACAGAAATGACCGGGTTGGACGTTCTCACGTACAAAACGCACAACGCTGCATGGTAACAGAGAGGATCGTACAAAACCCCCTAAACACAAACCACAACCTGTGCAATTCACATCTGTCAAGTGACAGTTCCCATTTTTTGTCCAATGCAAAACGATAAATTTATTTGAAATGCTGTGAAATTAGCTGATGGATGTAACATTATTTAAAGCTCCCAAATTTGAAATAATACATGATGTTTATAATATCTAATTTTACAGATGCTTACTACCTTTTTCCTCCAAACTGTCTAATTAGTCGCCATAAATACAGGAAACAAGCTGAAATTTTTTTCCAGTCTGCATCTAGCTTGAAGCTTGTTGTTTCTATTTCAGACCCAAAAAATAATCTGTGTTCCCTAAAGCTTGTCCATTTTCTAACTATATTGGATACTCTAATAAAAAAGCAGTACGTTTCACTATAAACTTTAATTAGCCTATATCCTTAGATCATCACTACAACACTAATACTAAATTACGTAGAACCGATTATGAGGGTGAGAGTCAACAGACATCACTATTGCTATGATTACAGCCAGAGAGAAATTGTAAGTAGAAGCCGGTGTCCCCGAGGCCGCCAGCACCGCCAGTGCCGCCAGTGCTGCCCTGCCTCGCTGCGCTGACGCGGGGTGCTGGGAAGGCTCGTGCCGGGTTTATTTCTGTGCTCTGCTGTGGGGGCCGTTTGCTCTGCACCCCTCAGAGCAGCATTTCTAGCCAGTTGCCAGTCAAGCTAGCGCGAGAGCATGGACGGATCCGACCCACGGCTCATAAGATGCAGCTGGGGCTCTGGAAGCATCCCTGCTGCAGAAGCGCACACCGCCTTTTTCATTAGCAGGAGGTGCAGGCTTCCCCATTCCCAAGCTGAGCGCTGTGCCACAGGCGCGAATAATCACCGGCTGGTGCCTTTGCCGCCACTGGCTGTCCCCATCCCATGCCCACCGAGCGCCGCGGTGCAGCGGCCGCAGCGCCACCGGTGCCAGGCAGGTGCAGGGCTGCCTGCAGCGACCCGGCGCCGTCCTGCCCATACCCAGCCCTGCGCGGCCGCACAGTCCAGGCTCTGAGGGCTCTTCGCAGGAGGCGCAGAAAGAAATGCCCAGCACCTGATGCTGTTGTTGTCTCACTTCTGCCACACTCACCGCATTGCGTTGGATTACAACGCTGCCCTTCTCCAAAAGCGGTACCAAAAATGACCAGGGCGGTTCCCGCAGTCAAAGTCAAGCGTGAAATAACATAGATCCTGTGAGCAACATCTTTGGATCAAGCAGTATTTTATTAGCATACTGTCCTCCTAAACAAACCAAAAGACACCCCCTCTCAACGCAGAAGCCAGGAGGGCTTCCTCATCCCAGTCCCGGCCCTGCCGGGCCACAGCCTGGTTGAGGTTGGACTTCTGGAGTCATCTTGTCCAACCCCTGCTCAAGCAGGGCCACCTCGAGCCAGCTGCCCAGAGGGCTTCTCAGCATCTCCAAGGCTGGAGACTCCACCAGCTCCCCGGGCAACCTGTGTTATTGCTGAGTGTGGGTTTTGCGGTGGGAGCAATGGCTGTTCTCCGAGTCTGGGCTGGGACACCGCCATTCACCACCAGCCTTCAAAAGAAAAGTCTTAGACAAGTGCAAAATATTTCTCGCCGTTACTGTCCTGCAGGGCATTCACAGCGCGTGAGGACGTGCTGGGGAAGGGCTCGGGGCCAGTCCCCTGTCCCTGCCCTGGGGACCGGCGGTGGCTCAGCGGGGACAGGGCAGCATCTCGCCGGTGAGCACGGAGGGATGCAGGGGCTGCCCGGACCGTCCCTCCGTGGGGTGCAATCCCAGAAAACATCAGCGGGGTCCTACCCAAGAAGTGGTGGGGAACAGCTGAAGCCAGGGAGGTTGGAGAAGGAAATAAACGGGCCTTTGGTCACAAGAGCAGAACGTCTGTGATTTTGCCTTCTCATTTTCAGAGCTTGTAGGCACTTACTGGTAAGTGGCCACAGATGTAATGTTCAGGACAACATTCAAAATAAAGATGAGTTTTACCAAAGTGCTGGTTCACGCTGGTAAAGCAGGGCTTGTCTGCTTTTCTTGTGCAAATGATTTAATCGCTTGGCTTAAGGAGCTTTCCAGGTCACATCAGTGCATGCTGGGCTGAATCAGAGACTTCACTGATTTATTCTGCCCTGCTTATCAACTGTGCTTCACTGCCCACTGAGTAAAATCACTAGAAAAGAGCGTGTCGTTTTGCCTTTTAGCTCTATTTTGTAAGGTTTAGCTCAGTGGTGATTTTGGTCTCCTCTACAAGTTGCTTTGCCTTTTCCTATTTGACTCCGTGGAGTAACATACCACAAATCACCATTAAAATACCACCAAAACTCCACCAGTGCTGAAGCAAAACACGATGGGCCTTCAGCCACCTTTTGGTCTTGTTCCAGATGATGGATTCCAAAGTCAGCGGAGCCCCGACACAGGTACAGCCCTCAGGGCTCGACCCAGGATGGCACAGCGAGCGCCAGCAGATGGCTGGAGCAGCCACAGCCCAATGCAACGAACCGCTGCCGGGGGGTCCCTTCCCGGGACCAGGCTGCGCGGGAGCCCCAGGGCTCCAGGTACAGGGGCCGTTTGGCTGTGCCAAGCTCCAGCTGGGACCAGGATGGAATTTTGCAGAACATTGGCCCTCCCCTCTGCCTGAGTCAAGGCAAAAATGGACCTGAGAAATTGGGGGGGGGGGGGGGGGGGGGGGGGGGGGGGGGGATGGAAATTGTTTGGTTTTTTTTTCAAATTAGCAGTGCCTTTTTACTGAAGTCCATTTTAATGCATCACCACACTAACAAACCAAAAATCTGCATTAGGAAGTGATTCACATGGGGGGGGAAGCAATCGAGACAGAACTCCTGGTGATGTAAAGATCCATGATCTCAGCCAGATGCGCTGCCCACACCTGCAGAAGCAGCAGAAGGCGCAGACGTGAGCAGCCCGTGGCTCACACCGCTTCCAAGGGCAAGGCTCGAGGCAGAAACCACAGCGGTACCCATTAAAGCAAGGGCCTCCTCCTGGCAGCCTAAACCAAAACGCCCAGTGGCACAAGCGCCTTGGCCTTCGTGCTCGGTAAGGCTAAACACGAAGGACTCAGCCTTGCAGAGTCCATCAGAGGGCCCCACTCGTCCCTGGCACCGCACCATCGCGTTCCTGGCACTAGCAAAGTTGCTTTTGCATTATTTAACACTGTGCACCTGCTAGATTCCACATTCCCTAACAAAGATGATAATTTCCTCATTAAGAGGAGCTATTGAATCAATAGCACAGAGCTGTGCATGAATTGAGGTCATCTGTCTGCTAAGAGCAGCACTAGTCTCATTAAAAAGTATGTGCGAGTGGGACTTTACAGCAGATGCTATTCTGAACCGGCTTTTCACTATTTCCTCCTTTCTGGATGGAAAGGCTTCTTCTCATCTATTTCTGAATGCTGGTTCTCTCCAGGCCTTTGAAAATCCCCTTGCGACCCCGAGGTGTTCACCTCACCTCACAGAGCAGCATTTTCCCACACCGCCCACCTGCACAGAGCCCGGAGACCGCGGCGGGATGGCCGTTTTGCTCCGGCCAAGGGAGCAGCCCCATCCCAGCAGAGCAGAGGGCATGGCCAGGACAGCCGGGGTTGTCGCAGTGGGAGATGCCGCTGGCACAGGCTTTGCAGCGCCCTGGCAGACGCAGTGGGGCTGCTCCAGCTCCCCCCACCCCACGTCACGAGGGTCCCCCTTCCAGCGCCCGCGGAGGCGCAGAGTGGGAATCCGGACGGAGACTGAAGTCCCCGTCAGACTCCAACAGGGGCAAACCTGCGCGGGGAACTGTGCCGCAGGCTGCCGCGCCGGCTGCTCCCCGGCGAGGGCGAGCGCGCTAATCAGGCAGGATGCCTCCTGCGCCGGGCGAGGCGGGTCGTGGCTCCGGCGCCTGTCTCAGATGCCACTGAGGGCTGCCACATACCGTGAAAAATAAATTAAGGTTAGCCTGGGTATTTGTTGCCTTGGGCTGACAAGGTGCAGAACAGCTTTTTTGTCCTTTCACCATAACGCGATTGCTATTGTTACAGGCCGTAGCGGTGCTGCAAGAGGCAAGCTGCCAGACTGCCACATTTTTGTGATTCAAGCAATTTCTTAACACACGAACTTGTAGGAGGCTTTGTGCTTTGGAGACTACAGCCTGCATTTCCAGGAGGGAGAAAAATCACAAAACACGAGCCTAACTAAATGACTAAAGGATTGTTTAGAATATTGTGAGACTGTCTGATGAAATAAAGACTTTCCACAAGAATTCAGTGTGTACTCACAAAGAGCCAGTGTTGTCAAATACTAAATTTGAACTCATCCAGTTATTTACGTTTACTATGATAACAACCGTGATTATATAAATGGATTGAAGCTCTGGAGTGAAACATCCAACCCACGCCTTTGCCTGGGCTCATTCCTCCAGCCACCTTCTTTGCAGCAAATGCTCACGGGCTTTTTTTCCACCTCATAACAGTTCCTTTTGTCCCGCGCAGTCTGCAGTGGGTGGCTGCAGAAGCTGCAGACTGATTTCAGATCAGCAGCCGACCTGCTTTTCTTCTGGAGCCGGTGTGATTGAAAACGCCTAATTCCACGCTGCCTCCCTGCTCACAGCGAGGTTCCTCTTTCAAAATATTGTCACTCAATATTTATACAGCATTTACGTGCGCGGTGCCTGTTCTGGTCCCCAGTCACGCGCCCACTGCTGTCATTCTGCGCAGGGAACGGGGATGCTGCAGAAGGCAGCGGCTCTCCCCGTCCTCAGCTCCGCTCTCCCCACAGCAATAGGAGGTGGGAGCAGGGGGACCTCGGCTCCTGCTGCAGGAGCTCCACGCTCCCCCCTTGCTGCTTGCTGCTCACCAGGATCAGCACGGGCAGCTTTCTTGGCAGAGGAGAATGGAGGAAAAAAAAAAAAAAGATATACCTATCTCCCCGTTCTCCCTCCAAATGCCCTTTACTGTCTGTGTCTTTTGGCCCCAGATCAGGAGAGCGTGCTTGAGATTTAGTGATGGTAAACCTGAACCTGGCTCAGAGCCGCTCCTGTCCCCCGGCGGCGCTCAGCACGCTCCCCGCCGCGCGCCCTCGCTGGCCGCAGGGTTTGCGCCTCCTCAGCCCCTTCCCTGCCAGCGAGCCGCCACAGCAGCGAGTGGCGCCAGGGACCTGCTTTCTCCTCTGGATTTTTTTTTTTTTAATTCCCCATTTCTTCAGTTTCTCTTTTCATCTCCCTCCTTTCAGTCTTGTTTTTTGCCTCCAGGCCATTTTCCTGCTGAGCCACAGGGGAGGGAAGGTGGAGCCCAAAACCAGAGCGCAGAAAATCACCTCCTGAAGCTGAAAGCGGGGAGAGCCGCGGGGAGCGGCTGTGCTGAAGGACGGCGCCTCAGAAACAGCGGGGGAGAGTCAAGGAAGGGATAGGAAAAGCAGACGATAAACAAGATAAACAATCTCCTCGTGCTGTGATCTGCAGAAAAGCCACGGGGACGATTTGGCATTAAGCACTGACAGCGGGCGATGCACCTTGGCAGCCCATGGGGCTCCGCTCCGAAGTCACCCAGTCACACGTCAAAACATGCCCCCTCTCCTCAGCCCGAGCACAAGAGCATCGCTGCTTCTGCGGTCTGACAAAGCAAAGGTGTGGAAAACGCCGCCAGCGTGAGGAACTTGCACTCAGGGCTCGTTCTGGGCCATTCCGCGAGCCCTCGCACCTTCGCACACACGGCGGCGGCACGGTGCCCCGCTCCATCCACCCCCCAGTGCCCCCGGGCGCCCACGGCAAGGGACGGCTCCGCTGCGCGTCCCCGGCACTGGCACCGGCCTGAGGGAGCCAACTGCGGCAGCCTGGGGAGCGAGCAGTGCCGTCGTTCATTACAGGCATTTTAATTATTCTGCTGGGGTCAGCTGCAGTAAACGGACTCCTGGGCTGGGTCAGCCTTTGCCATTTTACATGTCAAAAACGCCCGGCAAAAAAAAAGTGATATTTAGCCTAGCTCGGAGCTGTCACAACAGGCACAAAATCCCGTCTTACTCTCCTGTTAAATGATCCTTGTTCTAAGGGGAAAAAAAAAGAAAAAAAAGAGTAATGAATGCATCCATATGAGCTATTAAGAAAAAAATAATGGCAGAGATAAAGCAAGATCGAGGCAGAGAATGGTAGAACCTAAAACACGTGTTTTCTGCAGTTTCCATTTTTATACAATAGATGCAGTTTCTTTCTTTCCTCAGACGGGAAGGATAGGCTTGACAACCATCTCATCAACACAGTGTATAATAACATCTCCTTGCTATTAATATGCAAATTGAAATGCACACACTGATTAAAAACATATTAGACAAAGGCTATTGTCAAAGACCCATGAGCACGCTACGATGCTCAGTTAGCGAGCAGTGGCCCACGGAGGGGATGCTGCTTAAACTGCTCCCTTTCAACAGCGACACGGCAAACCAGCCCACGCCACGGCGGCGAGCGACCCGCTCCCCTCACTGCCGCACCAGCATAAGCAAAGCCTCCGGGAAAGTATCCACACAGACTCCTCCTGTCCCAGCGCCTTAGAGAGTGATGGACACTCACCCAGCTCTGTGGGGAAGCTCCAGTCCTGCTGTGGGACCTGCGGCAGCCACCAGCCCTGCTCGGGTACTGGCTCTGGCCGTGCCGATGCCATCCCCCGTCCCGCCAGGTACCCGCAGCTCCTCATCCTTCCCGGGAGCAGCCTGGCTCCTGCAGCCGTCGGCTCAGCAAGGGCTGGGGGGACAGACAGAGCCCAAACGCAGCCCCAGGACCAACGGCCAGGGGCGCGGGGGGTGTCCAGGCGAGGCTGGCAGGGGCCATTACGGATCCTGGCGGAGCTGGGGCCCTACAAGCACGTTGTAGCGATGACATTAAGCACGCTCCTTCACAAGACGGTGTGTGAAAATGGAGAAGACCATCACGGAAAGACGTCCAGGATAACGGGGCAGCACCAGCTGCTCACGTTCTGCCCCGCGCCCTCAGCAAACCCCAATCTGCAGCCCCGCTGCCGGAGGATGTGAATCTGGATCCTGGCAAGAGCACAAGCCCGCGGCGCTCAGAAGTGATTGTTAGCAGTACTGGCAGGGTTATGAGATGCACAGAGGTGCTGGGAAAATGAGGATATGATATAGAGAAGGAATTTCATGGAGTTTGCTTTAGATCTCCTGTGACTGAGGGTACGTGTAATATGTAAGAAAGCAGTATAAAAATGCAGTACGTCGCTCTGACTTGAGTTCTGCAGCAGCCTCCTGACCCAGCTCCTCCAGGCGGGGAGAACACACTTAGCAAAGACAAACATCACCGGGTCAACAGGACCAGCTCTATCACCCCTATTCCAACACTGAAAATAGAAATTAGACTAGAAAATTTATCCTGAAGTCTTGCAGTTGAGCTCAGTGCAGTAATTTAAGTGGGGAACGCTTTGCAATGCTAATGTATATTTGCTTTCTCTCTCTCAAGATCCTGAATGTTCAACCACCAAATTGGGTCCTCCCTGTCTTGCAGATCAGGAACGGGTCTGGAGATTCCCAATAACCCCTCACTGGCAGGAGAGGACGTTCTGCTGGGCGCACGCTTGAGGGGTTCAGATGAATGCAGACGAGTGTAGAGAGCCGCCAGCACAGCCCGGAGGAGGAATGCAGACTTTCACATACATAATTTGAAGGTTATGAAAGGTGGTTTTAAAGGTCGCGACTTGCTAATTAAGTTGATGCAATAGGAACTTAACAAAGAAAGTACGCCTTACGCACTAGGAGCATTCTTCTCCCGTGATTAATTTCTTTGTGCGAAGTCGCGCGTCTCGGGGCAGAGTCACTTTACACACTGTTGCCATAGAGCTCTATTGCCTTCGCACAAGCAGCCAGTTAAAAACATGTATTGTTTGGGCTGTATTATGTCTGAGCATAAAACACTACAGAAAGTTAGCACCACACCTCCTGAAACATAACCTAGCATATTTGCACCAGAGCCTGCAGGACTGTATTAGGACATGCTACAAAACTCTAATGAAACACCTCTAAAAGATTACAGTTTTGGTGTTAAGAATCACACTCCCAGCTGCCTCCAAGTGCCAGCGGTACTCCAGTTAGCGCTGCTTCTTAGAAGTGTGTGTGTGGCAAGACACAACCAGACTGACACTTAATTATTGAGATTTGCTTTCTTTACAGAATGTCTTGCACAGAATTTTAAGCTGGGAAAACATTTGGCCAGAATAGACAAAATTAAATTCTGTAATGCATAGATGCTACATTTTCGGGGTCTTTTTTTAAATGAAGAAAATATATGCAAATGTTTTCACCTTTCAATTTAAAGTAACCTCGGGGGATGCAATGGTTGCACCGCATCCATTTTCAAAGACCTCTAATATATCTGCATGCAGCGTTTAAGCCTGCGGTGGTGTACCCGTCTCGGTATCAGAGAAGAGCGTGCGATCTGGAGGCATTTCTGCAGGGATCACTGACTTCCCACTAGCAGATTTGTCTTTTTATGTCTTCCTTTGAAGGCCTAATGAACTTTGGAAAAGCAAGAGATTAGACGGATTTAGGGCCCAGAGCCTGATTGACTGGACCAGGACAATGTTGGCAACAAATGCAAATAGCGCACTGCTCCAGTTACTCCAGTCTGGAACACGGCAGAGCACGGGGATGTGACGGGGTGTCTCGCTCTCACCTCACGTGCCTCGTGCTCACCGGGGCCGGGCGGTGGGGCCGCGGCAGGCGGCGGCGCTCACCCTCCTGCTTTAGCGTACGAACATCTCTGCACCATTCCTGCAGTGTCACAGGACAAACCGTCTGCCCGAGAGCGGCCAGAGCAGTGTAAAGTGTTGATTTTTCCAAATTAGAGACAGGCCCTCTGTGTTTGGTGGCTCTCTCAGACCGAGCGAGCCGCCGGCTCCAGGCCAAGCCGGCCAGCCGGGGGAGAAGGGCACCCAGAGCCGCATGAGCCGGGCGCCGCGGCCGAGGCCGACCCCGCTCACCGCAGCAGCAGCAGAGCTGTCGGCACACCTGCCCGGGGAAAGAAATTGTGTTTGTGCTGTAATTAATTTGCTGCAATTAGCTTGCAGTGATTACCTGAGCACACAAGTTGGAAGATTTTTCTTCTCTCCTGACACAATCGCGCTGCAGCAGCGCGGTCGGCGCAGCCCGGGGGGAGGCGCATGGGCTGCGGGAAGGGAGAATTTGGGGGGATTGAGGCTCACAAAAGTCAGGCTGCACACGCATGAATGATGTGCCCTATTTCTGTAAATCATTCTCTCTGTAAAGAGGCAGTTTAGCTTCAGAAACACTGGCGTCTTACATTATTACCCAAACCACAATAAATGAAACAGCCCCACAGCTACGAAACCCAAGGAGATGCTTACTCATCTGTGAACAACCCATTCTCCTCCACACATGAAAGGCATTGATGCAAGAGCACAAATTAATCATATACAGCTTCTTCAGTGTCTTTCACCGTCCCCAGAGAGTAAACAATTAGATTCTGCAGTGCATTCCACCCTTCCCTTCGCAAGATGGAAGGCGCGAGCGCAGCCCGCAGCCCCGCCGGGCTCCAGGCAGGCTCCGGGACGCGGAACGGCAAAGGTCCCTCTTCCGACTCGGTTCTTCCCGTGGCTGATGCCCGCAGTGGGGACTAGGCAGTGCGGTGCTGCCGGCGGCTGCACTGCACGGTATGGCCCCGGAGTGGGATAACACCGTTCTGCAGGACCCCCCCTCCGCCATGGGCTTTCCAAGGTGGGGGCCGCTGGTGCCGGGAGCCTCCGAACGCTCCCGCAGTGGAGCACAGATAAAAACAACGCATGTGTTGCGTGCGTGAGCATATGCAAAGAGAGGCACACAAGTTACCCCACTGGTAAATAAAATATTTTTAAACACGTAACACGGAATCAGCAAGAGTTAGTGAGAAGAGTGACAGCATGGGAGGGACAAGGGTTTGTGATGAGCTCCGTGGGCTCCCGCTCCCCCCCAGCAGTGTAAGGGAGGAAGATGAAGGGAAAAATTCCTTCCAGACAGACTGTACGCCAGTAGTACTCGTAAGTTACTTCATTTGTCCCTTTTGGAAGCAGAAAATATTCTTCAAGTATGTAACAGCGTCCCGTACATCTGTATGGGACCTCAGCAGCGGTCTGCGGCGGTGCCCGCGGCTCTCCCGGGTTACGCGGCCAAAGCTCTGTACGCATCCCCTGGGCCACAACCCGCCCCTGAGCCGTGCGCCCGAGCAGGGAGAGGGGTAAAAGCCTTAAATGCTAACTTGGAATGGGAGGGGTGCTTCTCCCTCTCTCCCTTTACATCACTTAAGCTAAACTAAGCACAAGCAAAGCGCAACAGGAAAGGTTTCCAAAGCAGATGAAGACAGTTAGGCAAACTTTAAAATTCAGTGTGAGTTTTGTGTCTATGTCTCCCACCTGTCACAGCGAAAACATACGAGTTTGCCCCACATTGTCTGTAACCTCCATCATCACCCATGATGATATTCAGATTCATTTCTCCAGCTAGGAAGATGACCAGCAGGATTGCTCTGTTCTCTCAAGTCAATTAGCCCAGCTATTGTACAGATGTAGCACGTCCCTTTGATTAAATGCCAAATGAAGATAAAGCACGGAACATTGCTTATTAAGTATATTTGCCAACAGATTTCATATGCTACAGCAAAAAAAAAACCCAAGTCCAAATCACAGGAGCCTCATTTCTTCTTAGATTAGAAGGGGTCTATTTAGTCTTCACTGCTGGCAGGCAAAATAACACAGGCTTCCATGGAGCATCGATTATTGATCTTCCTCCTGATTTCAGAGAATGATTTCTCTTCTCTCCTGAAGATTTCAAAAGAGTCTTTTAAAAATAAATCTGTTCAGTCTGGACTTTTCATTGCCTTTGCAAGGTAAAGGAATCATTTCCACCAACAAAAATAGGTTTGTTTTCACTGCAAGGGTGACCCTAGCAGCAAGGCAGTGAGGGATTTCACAGTCCCAGATGAGACGGTGATTAAGAAGTCAGTTACACAATATTATCACTGCCAAGGAAAGCCAAAGCAGCTTTGCATGGCACTGCTCCCCGCGGCACGTGTTCCGGAGCCGCAGCAGGACGCCCCGCAGCTCCTGCAGCCCATGCTCCGCTCCAGCCGGCCATGGAAGATGAACTTCTTCCCACAGCCCGGAAAGGTATGAAAAACACAACCCTGCCAGCAGGAGATGAAGACTATTTTTCTTCCTCTAGCATCACAAGGTCCTCTCCACAAAAAGCCAGCTCCCGCTCTGTCCCACGGGCTCATTTACACGTGGAACTGCTGCTACTGACGGAGCCCTACGGGTACCAGCACTGCCTTCAGGACAGTTACTGCTCAGCGTGTGCTACCCTGTGGCTTAATGACTTTAAATATTGCCGTTCCCCCAAATATGGTTCAGCATAGGCTTACAGCAAAGCTGCCTTGATTTCCTGTGCACATCTGCCCCTCAAGACTGCTCTGCTGTACAAACCCTTTGGGTGTCGCTTCCTTCAATGTGAGATGGTTCACGGTTACTGCGCAGCGCTTACAGCATCCTCTGCTGCAGAGCCTGGTATCTTACGGGCTGCCGTACTGCAAATACACAATAATGGTGATCACTCTATGAACATATAAAATGACATTTGCATCCCAACTGCAGCATTCCAAGCGACGTGCCCAAACATCTCTCGTCTGAATCGTACAGCGCTCCTCAACACCAAAGTGCAGAGCCATACACTTTGCCTTGGTTTATCAGGGTGCAGGAAAGCGGACGGAGGACATGGACTGATCTATGTACGATTTGTTCACTTGGCAGAAAATTCACAAACCTGCAGGCCACGGTGGTGAGCTGCGGATTAAATTAAAAGTTTCGCCAGTGCAGAGCCCGTGGCAGCAGGTCACTGCTCCTCCTTGAGATGCCGGAGAAGCGGACGTGCACCTTGCTGGGATTCCTGGTGACTGAACTGATGGATGGGTACACAACACTGCTGCCTCCCAAAGAGAGAAGAGAGCCTCTAGCCGAGTGCGCACAGCAAGGAAACGTCAAAGCCTGTTATTGCAGAGATGCAGAAGCAGGGAAATGGCCACAGTCTCAGAAGAATTGTGCTACTACACATAGGTAAAACGACCAGACTGCTCTTTAAAAAGGTGGTGCTTAACCTCTAGCAGCATTCACAAGACAGGCTTTCTGCATGCAAAGTGCACTCACCGAGTCTGTGAAACACCGGGCACTGCCAGGTCTGTTTTGCATTGCTCGTAGAACCTACGGGAAACTGCATCATGTTTATCGCGGCTCTGTGCATTGCAGCGGGTTGGGTAAGAAACCTGACCTCTTTGTGCTGACTGCAGTAGAAAAAACCTAAAATTCTTGAGAGTTCCCTCTTTTCAACGGCCAGAGTGACTTTTGTTTCCACACCTCCCCTACAGACGAGCACCAGACGGCTGCAGACTGGGGGCTGCGCAGCCAGCGTTCCTCTTGGATGGTTAAGGCCAGTTTTCAGTCCATTTTTTTCTCCCTTCAGATCCTTTGAGCTTTTTCCTCCCTGTAAGCAAGGACCCCCCGAGCGGCAGTCCCTGCCCCGGGCCCCGGCTGCGGAGCCGTCAGACGGGGGTCCCGCACGGGCGGTGGGACCCGGCGGGGGGCTGCCAGGGCCACCAGCACCCGCAGCGGCTGGAGCACGTCCAGCCCCTAACGCTCCCTGCAGACCCGGCCCTGCCGAACCCTTCACCCCTCACACCGCAAACTCGGCTGCAACGCACGGGCTGTTCTGATGCAGGGAAAGCCCCCGGGTCCGGACCCTCTGCCTGTGCCCAGGGGAATGCCAGGGCTCGGCGGGAGACCCGCGGCTCGGCAGCGCCGGGCTCTGACAGCGAGCGGCTGGGGAGGCAGCGCGGTGCCGGCTGGTGCCTCGGCGGAGCTCTGCCGTCAGTGCGGCTCCCAGAGCACCGGACCCTCCGTCCCCAGGCACAGAGGATTTTTGCCGTAGTGCCAAACTCACCGGTGCGGCAGTGCCGGTAATGCCCAGACGCTGGCGAGGGCTCTCCCTGCCGCAGCTGGGGCTCCCAGCCCAGCGCCCGCCGCACGGCACAGGCAGCTCCAGGGACGCGTGACGTTCAGCAGCCTCCGTGTCCTGCAACCAGCCTCCGCATGCCGCCTCTCCACCGTCCCCATCGCCGGTCCCCGCCGCCTCTCCACCGTCTCCCTGCGGGTGCGCAGGGAACACGCTCGCCGCCGGTGCCACCCGCGCGGGACAGCCCAGCAAGCTCAGCCACTGCCACCATCGCCTGTGCGGTCCCGCCGTCTGTCCCGCAGCTCTCCTGGAGGGCTGCCTCTCCCGGGAGCCGCAGAGCTTCGGGTTGGCAGTAGCAAAGTTGATAAAGAGAACGGCTTCTGTCCAGCCTGTAAGAATCCTACCGGCAGGAAAAGGATTTTATGCTTTCACTTTAGTTTTCTTTGCTCAGTGAACCATTTGTTTCTCTGAAGACAAAGAGGAGAGGAAAAAATTCATCCGTTATACAATCCCCATGATTCATTTTTTGCTGCTCTGTATGGGTTGACACAAACCATGCTGGAGAAGGTGAAGAAAGTATGTTTATTTCTGGTTGAAGACTGATTACATCACTATCATGGATCATGTAATAGAATAATTTTATACTCTTGGGAGGAATCTAAGAATAAATACGAAAAAGTAAAATATTTTGTTTCCACTGTCTCTGAAGATGAGTGATGATTAAGTGCTGTATTTACAGGATAGTTGTTATACTCTAGACTCTGTGCTGAATAAATATTATCTTGAAAAGGTAAAAAAATCCATTGAAATATTTTTAACTCACCACAAAATTAAAAAAAAAAAAAAATATCCATGTATTTGTCCAAAGCGAAGGTTAGTTACATGTTAATTATCGAATCCACACAGGATCAGTGTCCAAGAAAGCATCCTCTCCTTGCTGCCCAGCTCCTCTCCCCAGAAGAAGCCTTGGCGGTTCCCCTTGTCTCAACTGACGAACCACTACTGGTTCTTCAGGCTGCAAGACAGAAAGGAAGCAGCAGTCACTCTCCGCCCGCCGGTCCCGGCGCAGAGCGCATCCTCTGCACCTCCGGAGCTCTGCCCCCGCGCCCCGGCAGCATCTCGCTCCCTTCCCCAGCAGACGGTGCCCATCTCCCCCACCTCTGCCAGCGGCCGAAGCTCCAGCGCGAGGCAGATCCCGGACGAGCCGGTACCGGGGCAAACCTGCAACTTCTCTCACAATGACCACAGAAAGGTTTTATGTGGGTGGTGAGGAGACTTCAATTCTAAAGGATATAGAAATAAACTCTTTCTACCTAAAATGTATTTGCAATTTTAAGGACAGTTTTGTATTTTATGAAAGAAAACTGCAGTTAACAATTCAAAAAAAAGCGTACTTGCTTTAGGTCTTCAATTTAAATTTGTGTAAGAGCATACCAAACCCTGCAAAACGTTCCTTGTTCATCACCCAATGCATTTTTGGCCAATAAGGAGTTTCTCATTCAGCAAGTGTTGGCGAGCTCAGGTTTACACTTTGAGAAACCAGTCCAACGTTTATGCTTTACATTAAAGTAATTAATCCATACACCCAACACCCCGAAACAAAGTTGCAGGAGCCATTCTGGGGCTTTCAAATTATGATCAAACCAGAAGATATCAGATATCTTTATTTTCACTTACATTAAAAGGGAAGAGAGACAATTTAATCCTGTAATGAGAGAAAGTATTACACACTCTCTCTTCATAGGCAGTGTAATTATTCAGCTGCTCTCTGGAACTGAAATAATGACAAATTAAAATGGCTTTCAATTCCATCTACTTTTTATAACTATTCATCTTCTGGAGTTATTATCACTCTAAAGGCTTCTTTGTATTTCAAGCATCAGCCACTATATGTTAGAGAACACACAACTGCTACCAATAAAAGTTGCACTCATCAAGGTAAGAACAAAATCATTTGGCTTTGTTGTAAAATATATGGTACAACTCAAGTATTTAATATTATTTCCTGAAATTTATTGGAAAGTGTGCATCAGAGTGCATTCATTCCGGGTGAGGATGTGCAGGAGGGAGCTCAACCTCCCAGCGCCGGGGACGGGGGCTGGAAAAACCCACGGGAAACAGAAATAACATTTCGCATAAAATCCTACACAAATGTAGTCGGGCCAGGAACTCCAAAGGCTTCCTCTTGTCCCATCTCCCACCTTTTGGCACGCCATAAACTGCCCAAGCCCCAGAGCCGGGAGAGCGGCACGCGGTGCCCGAGGAGACGGGCAGAGTGCGTTTCCCACGCCAGGTACCGCAACCAGGAACATGCTTCAGCCACAACGGCTGCAAATATCTGTTTGCGCCTTCTTAAACAGATTGAAAAAAATATGGAAATGCAATGATGGTGAAGGGTGACATTTCTCCCGGCACGATATTTACAGTATTTTGATTAGCTCCGATTCCTGAATAGCCAAGCAGTTTATGTTAATAAATACCCTATTCCAATTAGACATCTGTGTTCTCAATCAGAATAAAACCCCTCGCAGGCACCAAGCCTGCTGTCATTCGCTCCTCAGCGGGCCGTTAATCATCTGGGCTTTCACAGGGCGCAACCCAACGAGCTGGTGAAGGGCTGTGCAGGAAGACCCTCAGAGCACACCTTCCAAACCAGAAATGACCCTTCCCAACCCCCGGGCACTCATTTTGACCGAATACGGCACTCCTTTGCTAGGTTTACATTCCTGCAGAATCAATTTTACCCCAACGACAGCTGCGGGATTGGGTCCCCTCTCTGCAAAAATCCTAAAATTAATCAGAAAGGCTGAGTTTGAAAGGGAAACCTCGACATGTATTAGCATCCATGAATGTGTAAATGAGCGGTTATAAAACCCCAGAATACATTTGTGAGCTCTAGATGTGGCAGAGAGGTCTGGCTGATCAAAGAGACAAAATAAAGGCGAGAAGATAAAATTCTTCTTTATCGAAGTGGGAATCATTATCCCCATATAGTCAGACTCTTAATTACTGGGGCTGGATCTCAGCCTCCCATCGCTGACAGCCAGGACAGCGGAGGACAGCTCACAGCCCTCGCCATCCGGCGCGTTATCGTGGCGCCTGTTACAGCTGCAACCGGCGCGGAGATGGCACTTACACCAGACGTGGGTCTGGGCGCTGGAACTCTGCCATCGGCACCTTTGGTCCTTTCACCCACCAGCACCCGAGGAGCGGCTTCAGACCTGGACCCGGGCGCTCCGGGGCACCGTCCCCAAACACAGCCATCTCCTCCTGGACGCAGCGCCCCGTCCCCCACCACTGCCCCCGCGTGAGGATGAAAGGAGGGAAGCGCTTTTTGCAAAGCCTTAAGTTAATATTCCACACGAGCATTTCTTTGACCCCAGAATTTGAATCTCGCCTGACTTCTTTCATAACTACCCGGGACTTTAATCCTCTGCTGTTTGTTGCAAATCACTTTTAGTGGTGATTTTTCCATCTTTCCAGTTCACATAAACCAGAATAAAGGGCAAGTTTTGTTTCCTTCAGCCTACAATACGCAGTAAGGAGCAAGGGTGGCATGTGGTTCTCTCCCAGTATTTCAGGGATAACGTGCCTGCCTTCCTGCAGCTCCCCACGAGCCGTGTTTCGGCTGCCACCGGTCCCCATAGAAACGGAGCTGCTGGACCACGGTCCAGCCAAAGTGCCAGCGGCACCGCCGCGTGCCGCGCTCGTCATCCTGCTGCTCCTTGCGGGGAGGAGGAAGGCAGAAGGGGAGATTAAAAAAAAAAAAAAACACTTCTATTTCTGGAAAGCAAGTCAAACAATGACTCAATCATCTCTACACAGTTCATAAATCCCTAATTAAAGGTTTAGTGCTCCTCCCCGCTGCAGATGTTCCAGAGTCCAGCCACATTTCAAAACCTGCCTCTGTGCTGAGCGTGTGCACGCAGCCGCCAGCGTCCCTCACCGGAGCCCGAGCCGCGGCTCCGCTTGCCCGAGACATTGCAAAGCCGCCCTTGCTCCGCGTGAATGCACGTTCCCATCAGAGCGGGGACGGACACTGCCTGACCCCTGACGCGGGCAGGCTGGGTGCCAGATTTGTGATGCCTTAAAAGAAACGTTCTCCCATATCTGACTCTAGCCCCAATTCCTGACTTTATGACAGGATAAGAAAAGGATGCATTTTTCCTTCATTTTCAAATATACGGCTTAAAGTACCTGCACCCTGGAGAAACACTGGGAGCTAGCAGACATTATCTTGCTTTGCGTATTCCTTGGCCAGAGGGATAAGGACTTGCTCCATACCAGCTGCCTCCTCCTGCATCTTTTATCCAGCACCAAAATGCCAGCCAAGACACTTTCAGCTTCCCCCCCGGCCCTCCACGCTCCCCATCTTTTGGTTAAACAAATTCAGTCGGAAGCATTCAGGAGGGCCCCTGAAATTCCTGTAAATACCCAGCTCAGCTCTCCCCGCCAGACACCCCCAAGGCAGAAGAGGGCGGCTGCAGCGTACGCAGCCTTCGACTCCCGCTCCGCTGGTGGGGCTCCGGCGCTGCCAGCGCCGCGCTGAGGAGCGACGGAGGTCCCAGTAACACCGCTGCTAAGCAGCAGTTCAAGGGCTGCTACACGGTGGGTTATTTAAAGCAGTGGCTCGGTTGTATGTGGCTCTCTAGAGAGCTCTCAAGAACTATAATAAATATCCACAACTTGACTCATTCCTCATAGAAGTTCTTCTCTCCTAAAGCAGCTTTTCAGAAGACTCATCTGCCCAGTATTTTTTGGGTGTTACCACCTCCCAGCCCGCAATCCCTTCCCTGCTGACCTGTCCCAGAGCAAAACCCCTTTCCTTTACAGCCCCCCCCCGCCTTTGACTTTTTTTTTCATTTTATGAAGTATGACAGCTACAGAAAATGTTTTGTTGCCTTGGCAACTGCAACCCGCTGGCTTCAGGCTGAGTTAGAAGGAAGAGGACAGTCTTGACACTAACCAACAATAACGAGAACAGCAAAAACCAGTGGGCAAAGCACTGGTCAGGGTCTGCAGGAGGGAGGGTGTCCCTGCCAGGACCCCAACGCTGAGCACATTCGCCTGCGTGCCCCCCTGCGCTTGAGAGCCACGGTGCCGCGGCGAGCCAGCCTTGCTTGGGGACAAAGCGGCAGTGGAAACTCAGCAGAACTACCAGGTCTGGATTTCAAAATTAACTTTTTTTGTATAGAAGAGGTAATCACTTGTAGAAAGGTTCAAAGACGTAGAGGCAGCCCTGCCAAAACCGGTTGCGTTTCTGCTGCCCTGAACATCCCTTTTCGATGGAAAAAAGGCTGCGCTGGGGACATGCGTACCTTCAGTCACTCGTACAACAGTCAAGACACGATGAAGAGGAACTTCTCACAACGTATTAATTTACAGCACTAGAAATGAAGATTTCTTTGTCCGTGCTACAGGCGATTTCTGTAGTCAGGAACATGTGCTGTATGAACTGCTTTACCTTCCTGAATTCTTTTGCTACCTGCGACCCTCACAAGCGCCTGACCTGCGCAGCCGGCTCTGTGCCAACTGCGTACGAGGTCATCTGTGTGTATGCGGCAAACAGGAGGACTGCGGTGGTGAGACCCCCGACTCACTCTGGGGCTGCGTCTCCAGGTCCAGCCACATCCAGCAGCGCGTACAGCTGTCACAGACCCCTCGGACCGCGGGGGATGACTGATCCGGGATGAGAGACATGGGCAACTCACTCCCTCGGTCCTGTATAGAGGACAACGAAGCTGCAAAAACAGCTTTAAACAAGGAGAGCAAAATCTGGTTACATCCTAATTACAGGCTGGGAAGAGCTTTTGTTGAGCTCAAGCCCAAACTGCCAATCCATTGTCTCCCGCGCTTCGGCACTTCTCTATAGGCGCTGGAGAGATCTGTGCTGTGCTGGGAGACTTAGCCTCAAAGAAAATTGTGTAAGGATGAACAATGGATGGAGGAAATAGAATAATCAGAGCAATTTCCCATAGAAATTGGTCAGACGAATGTCTCTAATTGGCATTCCATTATTACATTTGTTACATACTTTCTTTTGAATTTATTACTTTCTTTCCTCTTGTACTGAATGCCCATGAAAATCTCTTGGGACCAGATTTAAGTCATTATGAATAAATGATAAGACACTAAATTTAGAAAGACTGATAAGAATATTAATTTGCAGAAGAGGAAGGTCCTTAAAAAAAAAAGAGGGAGTCCCGCAGGCCTCTGTGCGGCTCTGGTGTTCCCTGCCCAGGCTGGCTCGCTCCACACCGAGATGACCGAGAAACGGGCACTCCCGTTAATAATCCGTGCGCTGTCAGAGCTCCGGAAAGCTCTGGGAGCGCCTGTGCGTGCCCCCGAGCCCTGCCACTGAAACAGCGCAACGCCGCTTGGCTTGCTGGCGTCCCGGTGTGACGGGCTGCGACCCCGGGAGCCTGCGACCCCGCGCCAGCCCTCCCCGCGCCGCCTGCCCCTTCCTCCCCACCGCCCCGAGCGCCCGGGGCAGGACGGGGCTGCACCCGCCGCTTCACCCCCGGCGCTTCTGCTCTGGAGGAGCCGCTCTCCTGAGTTCCAGCAACCGCAGGAGGTTCTTCTGCCAAACACCCCCATGGAACGGGGGTTCCTCCGTCTGCCCCCCAGCAGCCTGGCTCCTGCCGCGCATGCCCCGTTGGGGAGCGGAGGGTCTTCTCCCCAGCGGGCAGCAACAAAGGGATGTGAATTATTGTCCCAGCTCCTGCCGATCCCTCACCCAGATACTGCCTTCAACCCCGAGCCCTGCAGTGAACGCGCTCCCCGTCAGGCTCCTGCTCCGGCTGCAGAGAGAGACGAAGCAGAAAGATCCTCAGTCCCTGCAATTTTTTGTCAGAGTACGTCAGAAGAAAACATTTGAGAAAGCAATAGATGCAGAAGGAATTACAGATGCAGAAGGAATTACCTTTCTGCAGAGTTGTCTAAGAGCAGAGATGACACTCTGCTAATTGCAGGTGATTGAAAAACCAAAGCAGAAGGTGTGGGTATAGCACGGAGGATGGGGCACCCTCCCGGCACATCTGTGCCTCCCGTCCATAAGGCCGCTCTGACTTGCAATGAACTCCCTTATCCTTTGCAGTAATACCAGCAGCAACAACAGCAATAATAATCCAAACTCAGAAGGCCTGAGGGAAGGACAGGGAAGGATAAGGGAAGGGTAAATTGCAGCTCTGTGCCCGGGCAGCACGTCACAGCCGCTCCCGTTCCAGGTTTCCGAGGGGAAGAGCCCTCAGCCCTGTTCCCAGCAGCCGGAGTTCACTGCACTGGGTGCGCACACGGACCCACACGCTGCGCACGTAACCCGGTTGGAGCGGGGACGCGCCAGCAGACAGATGTGCGGAAGGAGAGAGGGAGGTGGAGGCAGGAAAGGACTGGCTGAAGGCGCCAGACTGCTCGTGGCACAGCCGAAAGCCACGTCGCCTGCGCCTGACCCTCTCCTCCACAGAGCAGCTGGACTGGGAGGTGCGCTGGATCCTTACGGCCACTCGACAACTGCCTCTCCTCCCGCTTCACCCATCCTTTGCAGAGAGGCCGGGGGAACCACCTCATCAGAAAGTCTGACGCCATCAGTTCCTCCCGCTAATTGAGATCTGGAACGCGACTGCACGCTCAGGCCCAGACTGGGAAGCATTTGGAAGACATTGAAATGCTCCGTGAATAAATAGGATAGAGCTAACACGAATAATACCAGGAATCTCTGACGGTCTAACATCAGCTGGGGAAGGTCTGCACTTAATCCTTCAGCAGCTTAAACAAAATTAGACATTAGTGCTTATTGCAGGTTCCGATCATCCTGCTTCATCTGTCAGACTGCCCGTAAAGCTACCTGAAGTATTATCCCCCTTCTAATCTGGGCTGTCCTGAGTGCTTCAGCCTCAAACGGTTCCCAAAGCTCACATGTAAGTGTATTAAGAGAGATTAGTTCATTAATCTACTCTCTGGTACCATGTATCTTTATCACTTCATTTAAATAATTTGTACTAATTGACAGAGCAGACTCTCTCCAAGTCTCAAAGTTGGGTAATACGTAATTGCTCTAAATCACAGCACAAACACTTTCACTCGGAAACACCTAATCCCCTTACACTCCCAGTGTCTCTCCTGAGGTTTAACACACGGAAGAAGCTGCGAACTCGGCACCGTTACGCAGGAATGCTTGTGGCACCAGGGCCGCACCGTTAGCGTCTCGGGTCACTGCCGCCCATTTCTCCTTCGCCCGTCCCAAGCCAGCAGGCAGTGCCCAGGCTGAGGAGAGGACGGGCAGATATTTGGGCTCCCCAGCGCCTTCTGACGTGTTTCACTGGGGACAGACAGCAAAAACGCCCCAGCTGAGGAGCCGGGGAGGGGATGTGCAAAGCCGTAAGGTACTCTGTGCTGTAAAGGCATGCAGCGCTGGCGCGAGCAGAAGCAGGACTGCTCCTGCCCAAAAGCCGATACCCTGTGAAGGACACGGTGAGGACGAGGGGCATCCCAGAGGATGTGCAGAATGATAGCCATGTGCGGGGGTTTCCTGAGAAGGGGGACTAGCGGAGGGGCCTGCAGGAGAGAGGGACGAGGCTCAGGAAAGCAGGACATCCCCTTAGCACACTTCATCCCCCCCGCCCCTGCTGAGCCCGCAGGATTCTCCCAGAGGCTGCAGGCAGAACCCGGGAGACCAGGACAAACCTCGGGCAGCGAAACGCAGCAGGCTGCCTGGAAAGCGCGACGAGCTGAGGACGGATTTCACCGGGGCGTGCTGTGAGCGGCAGGGAGTGCGGAGCCAAGAGCCCTCCGGGCTTCAGCGGGGCTGCAGGAAGCCCACGCGGGCTCAGCCCAGCCCGTCTCCAGCGGGAGGTGCCGCCGGTATCTGGGTTTGCAAAGCACCCAGAGCTCCTCAGATGCCCGGGCTATCACGGTGCAAAGCATTATTATATATATATATATTCATCTAGGCAGACACAGACAGACAGGAGGCCACCGGGAGAAGCACGGAGATACCCACTTGGTCTGATGCTTAGAGCCCTTCAGGTGCGCGTGGTACTGCTCTATGGAGTTCAGGGTGACGCTGCAGATGTTGCACGTGTAGCTGCGCTTCAGCCCTGCCGAAAAAAAACAGAGTCATTAATCGTGCACTGCCCTCAGCCCCGGCTGTGCCTTTCGGTGGGGGCTGAGGGCAAGCTGCGGGCTGCACCAGGAGGAACACCACCTTCAGAATCCCTGTTCAGGATCGAAATGGCAGCTGGAAAGTACAAATCAGTGAAAATGGCTGAAGAAAGGGCGGGGGGGGGGGGGGGGGGGGGGAAGCATTAACCCTTGCCCCCAGCAAACTTCTAATTAATTAGAAGGTACTCAGATCTCAAATTTCACTTCCAGTTTCCCAGACATTCCTCTTCACAGTAACCCACCTATTTACTTTTCCCGGCCAGGGCACGCACGCATTAGTGAAGCCCAAAGGAATATTTGTAGAAGGCACAGACCGAGCAGAACCAAGCAGGGTTCAAGGGCAAATCCCTCCTGGAGACTGCAGTCCCCGCGGTCCGTCAGCACGGGCATCCCTCTCCGCTGCCTTTCTCACAGCGCACCACTGCGCTCCGACTAATGAGCACAGGAGGCCCCATTTATTCCTCTGGTGTTTTGGTAGCGAGAACAATCCAGGGCAGCTCCTCGTTAATGTATTAAGGGGCCACATCACTCAGGAACGTGGGTTTTCCTCCAGAGGGATCAGCTCTGATTTATCCACTGAAGGGAACGGCGGTGTTTGCCGCACAGAGTCGCTGATCTCTGAGAGCCCGCGGCTCGGCAGCCTTCCTCCCAAGGTCACCGCTGGACGCCCAGCGTGGGCACCAGGCGGCCATCCAAAAGCTGGAAGCCCGGAGCTCGCTTGCCCGACGGGTTTACTGGTGGCCACGATACCCGTCCACAGCCCCTGACCTGGTCTCACTCATTTCAGCCCTGCCCAGATACAACAACAAACAACTATTTTTAAAGCTGCTGCTCTTGCTGCTGGCCAAGCGAGTACCACTGAACCAGAAATAACATCTCAGTGGGTTCACACTAGAAATGTTATAAACTTTTGTTGTTGTTTTTGGTTTTGTGGGGGTTTGGGGGGGTGGTGTTTTGTTTGGTTTTTTTACCTTCTAACACATCTCTTAGCTGCCTGCACTACTTTCCATGTCATTGTCTTTTTGATTGCCACAGTTACAAGTGATTTTCCAAGCAAATATACTGCCTTTATTTTACTGCTGCATAAATTGCAGGGAGCTCGATGCAGGCGCAGCAGTGCAGTTGCCTGAGCGGGTCTCACGGTGCGCAGGCATGGCGGGGGCTGTGCCGGCCCCGCAGCGCTGCCACGTTTGCCTCCCGCTCGCAAGAAGGAGACAAGCGGTGGCAGCAGCACTGAACCAAACCACCCAAACACCCCCAGAGCCACAGCAATGGGGACGGCGACACGTCCCGCACCCCGAGAAGGGGCCGCTGGAGCAGGGACCCCCCCTGCCGAGGAGCAGCGCCTACGGCTCACTGCGCGGGAAACGCGCTCGGCGCAACAGCTCCGCTCTCCCAATTCACTGCTCTGCCTCTGGGCACAGATTGCAGGGAAATAAAAAAAACAGGCAATTAAGCAGATTCATGCACATCTCAAAGAGAAGCTGCAAAGCGATTTATAAGGGAAGTCACAGAAACAGTCTCTCAGCACATTCACTGGGAAACATCCGAGCTGAAGAACTAAACCCAACAAAATCAGCCTGTGCTTCGTCTATTCAGCTAACGTCAAACTTTGCGTCTCTGAGACACCCACTGCAGACACGACATTTATTCACCCAGAGAGTGTGCACGCACAGAACACGAGCAGGGGACTGCAGGATCATAACGGCAGGCACTGCCGACAAGAGCACGGTGAGAAGAGAACACCCACTGCTCCCTGTGTGCAACTCAGAAATGTCTCCAAACTGCGTTCAAATAATTGTCACCTAAGGTTAGAAAAGCAAGAGACAGGAGATGATTTATGGATACAACAAAAATTTCTCATTTAAAAATTGTAATAGCTTTTACGTTGCTACCAAAGTTTGGGTTTTTTACTGGAGATTGATACTCAGACTGGGACAGCTATTACAGCTTTTCTTCCCATACCATCCCTTCTACTCCAAGTTGTTTCAGACCTTCTAATGAAGTGAATTGTCCGGGGTGGGTCTCAGGGAAGGGGGAAGAAGGTCAGGGTTAAGGAAGAAGTCCAGGGTTACAGACGCAGTCTCTGTACAGGACCGCCTGGGAAACACAGTCACCTGAGATGCCCAGAGAGATACAAAAAGCGCTATTCTCAACGCTACTTATTGTGCTAAATAGGAAAATGATTTCTTTCTCATTTAACTGTTTGCATCTCAGAATTATAATTTAATGACTTCAGGCTGAGAGTATTTTCCATTCTCAGCAGAACAAGGAAATCAAGACTTTGCTGCCTCTGAAAAGCTGAAAATCTAAAAATAGGAGCCCAGCAGACAGGCAGCAATCAGAACGAGAGGTGAAGGAGAAAAGGCCTCTTCCCAAGAGAGCGTGCTGCCCAGCGGCTGCGGAGGATGGCTGGTATTATTTCTGATCCGTGTCAGTTTAGATTTCCTGGGAAAATGCAGAGTTTGGTCCATTTCTGAGGCATTTATTCTTAGTGCCCTGGTGCACTCCCCCCTCCCTCTGGAGAGGACATCGGCCTGCTTAGCACATGATAGATCAACTCATTATTTACGCTGATGTTCTATGTTGCCCTTTGAGGCGAGTTTTCACCTTTTGCAATCACAGAAGAATGTGATGCTGCTGGGGAAGCTCCTCCGCACCTGCAAAAGTAGATTTGATTCTTTGCTTCCTCTATGGTTTTTTTTTCTTTAAATTTCTTTTTCCTTCCATAAGGAAGTGACCTGGGCCACGAGACGGCCACTAGCTGGGCTAAAAACCTACTTTTTGTGGGAGAAATGAGAAACCTCTTTTAGGAACTACGACAACAACAAAACCAGGTCCTCGCCCTCCTCCAACACCTGATGTTCCCGGTGCCTGTGCCGGGGCAGCATCCCGGCCGCGGCCGTCCCCGCGGCAGCACCCTGCGGCATCGCAGCCCAGGGGGGTGAGACCCCCCACCCCGAAGGCACAGACCCGGCTGCAGCCGCGGCCGCATCCCGGGGGCCGAGGAGCCGCCATCCCTGTGCCGGCGGCGTCACCGCGATGGCACAGGGGAAGGGATGGGCTGTGTCCCCGCACAGCGCCCTGGTGCTTTGTGAGCACGAAGGGCAGGAAAACAAAACACTCTCTGGTTTCTACAAACGGAGCAAACATGGCGACAAGAGAGGGGGGGGGATCGCAAAGCTGAGCGCGGCAGTGTCCCCGGGACAGGACGGGGCTCTCCCCTCCTCCCGGGAGCGTACCTACAATTTAACTCCATTACTCTTGCACCTTGGGAAAAGAGTACAGCGATTGCAGAGCAGAATTACAGAAACAGTCACTTCTCTGCCTCATCTAACATGTTTTCACCGAAAAGACAGAGCGCAGCTGAATGTACATTAAACGCCTGTTTCCCTTCTGGACGTCCCTGAAGAGAGAGGCAGCAATCTGAGGGCTCTTACTCCTGGTATGTAGGGCAAAAGCTGACATGAATTAAGCCTATAAACGCAGACCTAAGTGTTCCCAGTCCCCCGATGCTGTTGTCTCTCTTAGCATGCCGAGTGTCAGAGAGTGATTTCTTCTCTCCTCCTCTCTTTTGTATTTTAACATCCTAATAATTCCCTTGGCATCACAGACTGCATTAGCATCGCTGACACTACACGCACGGCAGCATTACAGTAAACCATCGATGCTAAAGTAATTTCTGTCCCGTCCTCCCAGAAAAAAAGGGAATTGCAAATTTTAGAGTCTCTGCGGTCAGGTTTCTGCTTTGCACTGATTCACTTCCATGAAGATCTGAACAGACCGTTTCAAGCTTAATTGAAGCGCTCCACTTAAAAATACCGGAGTTGTGGAATTCTTACCACGGGCTACTGCGCTCTTTAGGAGCAGTTTTAATGTACCATGTAATAGTCTCTTTTGCCTTTCCACAGTATTCTTTCTTCGCAGAAATTGTTAAAACAATTCATTTTGAACAAGTAATGTATGGCATTCTCAAATTTGATCCGTTTATGCTTACCATAATTAACTATATACGCACTTACCATTCCCCAGCTGTACCTACAGACTCCCAAAAAAATCACTTTTCCTTTTCTAAACTTCAGAGACGAGTCACACTAACAGACCCCCTTTTCTCAAACACCTCCTACCTCTCTCACCTAGGAATTTGGCCCAACATAAAGTTGAACAACCTCTTTAAAAAATATTTCAAAAATATTCAGATAAGCACTTGAAAACAGCAATGCAGAAGTACTTAAATATGTCACCTATATTTTTATGTGTTGTGATGCGGCACGGAACAAAAATCAAATTGCAAATACGCTTACGGATGCTCTCCTTACTGCATTTATTCTTGATGCAGCAGCAGTGGTGTTACAGTCAAACCCTCTCTCCATAGCTGGCAGCTCCTGCGTGCCTTATTAAGCCAACGGGCGTCAGAAACGACGTCCATCCGTGCCATGAGGTGCGGGCGGATGGCAAAGGCAGTGCCCGGCTGACACGCGCGGCGCGTTAGCGCCTTGCTGCAGACCGAGCCCTCAGACCACGCCGTGATCGCCGCACGGCAGAGATCGGGACTGCTAATACTTTAAATTAAGGTAATAAGGTTCTAATGCTCAGCAGCTAATTTAGCAGCATACATTAACAGCAGCCTTATTGAATCTTAATTACTCGTGTAGGTGGAAACGCCATCAGCGATTACAGCTCCTAACTGGGGACACTGATTTTTTTCCAGCAGCGTGTCAAGGCTGCTGGGGATGATGAAGAAGGGGGAATCCTGTCCTCCCTCCCCACGTCCTGCACTGGGGGACTCAGCAGCGCTCCACAGCAGCGGCTCTTCCCACCGGCTGGAGAACGCGGCCGCAGAAGGGGCCGGTTCTGTGGACTTGCTCGTGGCCAGCAGAGTCCCACAGCTGCCGGCGCACACGGCTGCATTCCGGACGGATGGAGACACTGCTGGGGCTGGACCGGCCAGCCGGGAAGAGGCCAGAAGCTGCACTCTGGCCGGCCACGGACTGCAGGACCTCTCCGCTGAAATCGGCATCCTGAGACGGGCTTGCACAGGGAAAGTCTTGAGCGTGACATGAACTCCACCAAAATGCGACACGGAGAAAGGCAACCAGCCTCAGATACACTGCAGGCTGAAACCACAGGCAACAATCACCTCCAGGGCACCAAAATTATCAACTTTTGATCTCACTGGAGCTTACCAAAGCTGCCGGCTCAGCTTAAACTGTGGTTTCATAAAATGCACCCAACCAAAGCGTGCCGGAGTCGAGCATCAGCCCAGCAGGCAGCCCGCAGCGGGGAGGTGGTGCCAGCCAGCGCACGCTCTGCCGAGAAATGCTGTGCTCTGTCTGCATTCACATCCACTTCTGCATCCTCACGACACATCAGCATTCCCTCCCCTGCATCATGACATGCACTCATGTAAAATTGAATGTCCTCCTATATCCATTAAATAAAATATTAACAAGTCAAGTCATTAATGTCATTCTGCATAAAATGCATTAAAACACAGTCCAGGGGAGTACTTGTTAAATCGCTTTTTACTAACTGAAAGTGACAGCACAGAACGAGAAGTATTTATAAGGCATACAAAGAAATTATGAGTTGAGAAGGAAAATGAAACTCGGCTCTTTGCCTGATTTTTCAAGATAGCATCTGCAACTCTGACAATTTACCTGAAAATCCAAAGGCTTCAGGTGACAACATCCCCGCGCAGCCGTCCCCATCCTGCCTTACTGCTGAGGCTGCTGTATTTTATTTGAGGGATTCACAGTGAAATCCCCGTGAGAGGCACCAGTTTCTGCTCTGGGGCCCGGTGCCTTTCTCGTTCACCAGGGACCAAGTGCCCCGGGAAGAAGAGCCGTGTTCCTGCGGCTTACGGGATCCCATCACCCAAGGCCAGCCCCGGATCTGCCTCCATCGCTACGTAAAACTCGGGTTTTACTGGGAGGCACCAAAGAGAGCCCCAGGTGCCCTCAACAAGCCATTTGCTGCCACGCAAAAGGCGCTGAAGCGCAGGTCATGAACGCCAGCGAGATGAAGGAGGGTCTGTCTGCACGTTGAGTCTCCCACTCATTTTGTTCGTTCTCAGGTGTACATATAGGAGAGGGATGCACTGCATCCACTTAATGAAGCCCAGACCTTCCAACACTGCGCCAGCCTTCAAAGAGAGAGCCTTTTGCTGTGGGGCTTTGTCTCAGCACCAGCAATACGTGGAGTGCGTTATTAATTAAACTCCCCGTGGAAGAGACCTGCCAGTCTCCGTCGCGAGCTCTCTGCCCCGGCAGAGTCCACCTGCATCGGAGGAGGCGCGGAGGGGAGCACGGCCATGGACGACGCCAGCGCTGGAGCGAAACCGGTGACACGTGAGCTGATGGAGCAAAAGCGCGACTTGCCGCCCGCTGCGGGAAGGCGGGCGCTGCCGGATGGAGCCGCGCCGGTGCCTCCGACGGAGCCGCTTCTGTTCCGCGCTGCTGAACAGGCGCAAGCAGTCAGGGGCAGAGCCCAGAATTCAGGGTTTGTGCCGTACCCAACGGTTTTTGTCTTTCATGATCAGCTCCGGGATCAGCTGGGGCACAGCTCTGAGGGAAGAAAACTCTTCATTTCTTCCCCTCTCAGGGTACATCCGTGCGCTCTCCTAATGAGTAAGAGCAGGGGGGTTTCCAGGCCAGCCCTGGGAGCCGCGGGTCCGGGACTGGCTGCGCTGGCACGGCTGGAGCGTGGCACGCAGGTGCTGAGTGCATACGGACCCTGTCCAGAGCAGGTACCAGAGCAGCGGTGCGCACTGCCGAACCCCCACAAAGCGCGTGGGCTGCGTGACCGGGCACTCGCACGTATCGCAGCTTCAACTCAAGACAGACTAGAGAAATAGTGCTGCCAGTGAGGTTTCTTTTTTCCTTATTTTTTTTTCCTCTTTCTCATTTCTGAGAAGAAAATAAGACTTCAAAAATTGCAGGATGAGCACTTGACGAGAAGAATCAATGCTTTTGTTTCCTATAAATATCAGTTGTCCAAAAATATATCTCTATTCTTATTTCTCCAAATACACATTCATATTTATCAATAAATATTTTATTATAGCCATTATCAAAACATCAAAGGCTGCTGAAATGTTGTACTTCAACTGACACTGCTCATTCCAGGCTCACACAATGCATCAAATGTTCGTCTCCCACAGCAGTCAAAATAGAATTAATATTTAAGTTGCGATGGGAGAAGCCACCGAGGATAGCGTGGAAAGGAAATGAGTTTGCATTCCAACGAGCACCGAGGCAGCAAAACAAGCGCGGGGCAGGGGGAGCACACGGCTATAATCCTACCACGTACTGCACACCAAACCCGCTGGACATCAGACGAGATTTTACCGACAACCTGGGACAGGCTGACACCGGGTATCTCTGAACTGCCACTGTTAACACTCTTCTGGAGTGAGATATGACTTTATCTGCCAAGGTAAGGCTGTTTTCTGGGACATAAGGCAGAACTCATTCCGTGCTGGCTACTGCAGGGACCCGCCAGAGAGATCTGCTCCAGCCTCACAGCTACGGGCGTACAGGAGAGCGTGTCACACTCCCTAGTTAAGAAAAGCTGTAAAAAAAGAGGATTTCCCCACTGTACTGCTACTCCAGCAGCAGAATGAAGCTTTGCAGGACACCGTCAGCAGGCTCAAGGACATCTTCCCTGCCGCCCCGCCTCTGGCTGCGCAGCTCATCGGCGTCAGAGGGCACTGGGCACCCATCAACTCCGAAAGAGCAGCCTGGACGTGTCCAAGCGGAGGACCACAGCTGTCCTCCCCTGTCCCCGGGAGTGCACGGCTCTGCCGTCCCCCTCTCCTGCACCCGACGGGCGCTGGCAGATCCATCCACCACGCCAGATCCATCTGCAAATCCCAACCACGCACAGAACCGCCGTAACGTTAAAACCAACACGGGCTGATGAGTAAGTAAAGCCCTTCAATTTCAACTCTCCTAGGCACAAGCTAAATGAATAAAACACTTCACAATTGATTTATTTACAGTTAATGACATCCTCAGCCACTCTTAAGCTTGGCACAGTTCAAAGTACTAAGCACTTCCATGTTATTGTCCCAGGTTTTATTTCCCCGCATATTTTCAACCGTGGGCAGTGACTCAGCCACATGAATCATTTATGGCATTGTGAGTCACACTAGGTAGCACACGAAGGATCTGGATAACCATTACAAGGTTTATTTGAGATCAAGAAATGCACAATATACTGCATAGTCATTAGTATTTAAAGGAAAATTATTTCATTTAGCAAGGGAAAAAAGGGTATTTTAAAATGTTAATGCACCGTCTTACTGGCAAACCAGACTTCCTCTCCTGCCTGGGTTTGAAAATCAAACCTGCACTTTTTCCTCAGTCTACTTCAGTCAAACACATTGTGTGCGTACAGGATTATAATCAAGACCACAGAGAAAACTTTCAACAGGAGGCTCATACCTCTCCTCCTGTAATTACACCTCTATATTAAAAAGGAGCTTTGTTCAGAATTCAGCCTTAGCTGCAACCTCAGACAGTATAAATTAGCACATCTCCATCAACAGGCGCAGTGTGACGGAGCCGGTCCCTCATCAGCGCCAGGCACGGCTGTGACCAGGAGGGACCGGGGATGCTCGAGGGCTCCGGGAGGCACTGGGGATACTCAGGAGCTCTGGGAGGCACTGGGGATACTCAGGAGCTCTGGGAGGCACCAGGGATGCTCGATGGCTCTGGGAGGGACCAGGGATGCTCAAGGGCTCCGGGAGGCACTGGGGTTGCTCAGGAGCTCTGGGAGGGACTGGGGATGCTCAGGAGCTCCGGGAGGGACCGGGGATGCTCAGGAGCTCCGGGAGGGACCGGGGATGCTCAGAAGCTCCGAGAGGGACTGGGGATGCTCAGGGGCTGCAGCAGCCGCGGTACCGGCCAGGCTGCAGCTGTGCTCTGCACGAGGGGGTTTCCCTCACAGAGGGGTGCAAGACCCAAATCCGGGTGACCCTGGTCGCAGCCCCCACAGGGGCCCTGTAAGATGTCAGAGCCCCTCCCAGCAGGGCTGGGACAGATGGGACAGACAGACGGATGAACGGCTGCTCTCCCTTCAGCGGGAACACAGAAAGCTTGTGTTTAACATACCCAGAGCAAATGCTCGATTCCTCTTTTCTGCTGCTGACCCAGGGCCATTGCAGTGTTTTACAAGCACTAATTAAATCACAGAAGACAGCTAATGCCCTGCTCTCCATCAGGGAGATGCAGGGAGCGCTCTGCCTCCAGCAACAAACATCCCCGTCCCCATTTCCCTGCGGGGCCGAGCGCTTTAACATGTTCTCCTCTCACAGCTCACAGGGATAGTCCACATTTGCTGGAGGACAGAAGTGTGTGCTAATGGAAGGGACTATTTTCGGAAGAGGCAAAAGAAACACCTAGGAAACAACTTTTAAAGGATGCTGCCAGAACTGCAGAGTGTCATCTTAGAGGAGGGGATTTTTTTTTTTACGGTAGCAGTAACCTCATGAAGCAGTAAAAGCACCATGGTCTCCCCTGCACCACTTGACCAGAGGAACAGTGACCACAGCGGGCAAGAGCGGCTTCACCGTGGTCACTGGATCCCCGGGGAGCAGGTCCATGCTCTCCGCGTCCCGGTGCTCTCACCTCTCAGCTCTCCCAGGTCCAGGGTCTTCCCCAGCTGCTCCAGCAGGTCAGCCCTGGCCGCGTTCTTCTTGTGCTTTTTGCCATCGTAGTGCTGCTGTGCCATCATGGGGTTGTTGAACCAGGCTGCGCAGAGCTGGCAGTATCTGTCCGAGTCCCTCCGCTGATGCGGTGACGGTACCACCGGGGGACTATCCGTGTGAGGCTGCTTTAGGGAGCTCAGAGTGGTTTCTGTAAAAGAAAACGTTCAGACATGAGCTCTTCCAGGCTGGCGTTGCTGTCGGAGTAACAGCAGACCCCGAGGCAGATCCCACATTAGACACGGGGAATAATTAGCAGCAGTTACAGGGTCCCACTGGATGTTTTGAATGGCACTGTTCGGAAATCTACCATTTCTCATAAAAAAAGCAGCATGAAAGGATAGCACAGGACTGCTCCTCAACTGTCTGCGCTCCCCTGGCTGGGGAAGGAGGATGCTCTCATTGCAGTTACACAGCTTATCGCTGTTGTGACTAAACCTGCTAAACTTATCCTGCTTAAATTGCTACTTCCACGAAAAATTGCCAGTGGAGAATAAACAAAACATACAAAGCCATCTACTTCTCAAGATAGACAGACAGAATTATCATTATCTCAGGATTCTTATTTTTCAATTTACTTGGTCTCGGAAAGAATCGGGAAAGCTGTAGTAATTGTAAATTGTCACAGATGAAAAAAAATATTCAATAGTCAGTCCCCGCATTCAAATCCATTCACATTGTGAATTGACAGGTAGCAGCAACCCACGACTGTAATTTAATCCCGTTTCCCTTCCGATTCACCAAGAGGCCATCTGGGAATGCAAACATGATCCCCAAATAATTTCAAAGAAAAATCAGTCACTAGTCTTTATGTAATGGAGCTGCACCTTGTTCGCCCCAGTTTTCTACTTTGTACACGGTAAGTCACAAAGCCATGGAAAAACAGTTTAAAGTAAAATAAAGTTCAGATAACATTGGGATACAAAAATATACAATGACTAGCACTTAATTATCACACCTCATTCAAAAATTCCCTTTTATGTGGTTTTCCTTTTCTTTTCTTTTCCAGATGAAATGCCTGCTATCTAAATAATTAACAAACCACTCTGTGGTACAAGAATAGGCAAATTTTAAGGTGGTGACGAGGAGCTCGGTCGCTCTCCTTTGATCAAGAGGCTCTGTGCTACTCCATCTGAGCGCTGATGAGAGCACGGGGTGGCAAGCGACAAACCCACCTCGGTGTCTGGCACCGGGAATGGCAGCAGTGAGCAAAACAGGGGTATATTTAGATGTATAATTACGACTGAAGCCCACCGTGATTGACTCCACAGCTCAAGAAAGTTAATATCGTTATAAATCTTCTGCTGACCTGCTCGGGAAGGGATGTCTATTAACTTTCCTCAAGGAAATTGTACCTCACGTATAATGTTACTTACAACCTTATCAATTTCCAGGGGTTTATAAGCTTCTGCTGTTTTTGATGGCACCTGCCAAGGTATCAGGGCTTCACGCCTGGACGGCGGTTGAGGCAGCATCACCCTCCTCACCCGGCCGCCTCCGGAGAAGCACCCACAGACGAGTTTCCTCCCTTCTGCTGCTGCCACCGGCGCTCGGCACAGCACGAGTGAAACGAGCTCTTTTGGGGACTAGTTAATAAAGTGATTACACCGCTGGAAGACATTTCTCCTCCTCGTTCCGCCGCCTCGCGAACCGCCCGCCCGCTCGTTTGGATGCATTTCACCCCATCAGAGGACTCCCCTGCCCAACCCCTGCCCACCCCTGTTTCACTAACCTCGCCAGAAACCAAGCATGAGGCCAACAAAAACCTTTTTCCTTTGCCCCGCGCCCCTGGGGGCCGCACTCAGACACCGGCAGAGCCGGCGGGCAGCAGGCAGGGCTCAGGAAGTATTTTGCTCCTAAAACCAACATCTTTTCTTGTTAGAAAAGGGTGCCCCAGTTCCAGCAGTGGAGGTGCACCCCCAGCCCCGCTGAGGTGCCCGCACGTGCAAGTACACCGAAGAGCAGAGCAGGGCCAACGCAGGCTGAGGAAGAAGAAAATTTGGAAATAACAATATTGCCTCTCCAAACTAAGGTTGGCAATAGTGACCCTGCAGGGATCCTGCACGCCCCTGAGATGCTGCGGGGACCCGGCGTGCCGCCGCTGCGTGGGACGGGGCCGAGCCACCGTGGGCACCGGGACTGGGCTGCAGCGGTGTTTGGGCAGCCGGACCACTATAGACAACCAGTTAGGACAGCAGCCCAGGAGCTCTGTGATGTGACTCGCTGCTCTCCAGGCCCCAGGCTACGCAGTTAAATCTGTCAGATCTTGTGGCCAGCTCTCTCCTGGCCTCTGCGTGAGCTGTCGCCGGAGGGGAACCAGGGAGGCTGAGGCGGACAGAGCTGGTGGTGTCCGCAGGAGTTACATCCCCCGCTCACTAAAGAAATACGACTGGAGCATCCTCTGCCGCTCGGCCGTCAGCCGGAGCAGTGGCTCGCCAGGAGGCTGCGCTCGCCCAGCGGCAGCGCGGGAGGGAGGACTGACCGGAGCCCCCCCCGTGCCCACCCAGCCCTGCTCCGAGCCCACCGGCGCGCCTGGCTGCCCCACCGCAGGGACCCCGCGCAGACCCGGCGCCCGCGGGGGCAGGGGCGTCCTCCTCGCACTCACAACACAAAACACCTTCTTGTAAAGCCACAGTTCCGTTTACAGCCACCCCGGCCCTGCGGCATGCTGAACCCAGCCCGGCAACTGGGGAAAACGCTCCAAATCCTCCTGAAGAGAAACAGATGAAAGTTGACTTCTCCACAAATGTGGAGTTATCATTTTGATATGTGCTACATAACTACTACAGAACAGAAAATATCACCGTTCCCTGAGCAGCAACACGAAAATTAATAATAAACACTCACAAAACGTCAAACGTTAAAAATGTTTCTCCATCTAAAACACAAACATAAAAGCTGCTAGTTTGACTATTTCAAGTATTTCAAAATGCTAAATAGCTCATGACAGTCTGCCTTACGTTCCCCATTGCTGTGGGAGGGAAGTGAGAAAGTCTTACTTTGCTGCAAGAAGCAAAATACAAAGTTAGAAACACTTTAGCACTCTGGCAATGAACTAATGTTTGACTTATTTCTTGCATGCAAAGCTTTTTATTCCTAGCTGTACTTAAATGGCACCCAACTTTTTATCATTGCCACTCTCCAGGAACCCAGCACGAAAATGAGAAAACAACTGAGCCACGACAATGGGGCACTGGAGAAATGCAGTTTTCTTCAGAAGACAACTCTGGGACCAAGGCAGACTCAGCGGCCGCTGGACACACCCAAACCCGAAAGCCATTTACTCTGTGTGTGTCTCCAGCACATCTGCAAGGCAAACCCCACGCTAGGAATTTATAGAACAAGGAGGTAAAAAAGCCAAGGTAACTTTTCCTGCCGGCAACATCATGCCTTTATCCCCAAACACAGGGGAACCCCCGAGCCGGCATCACCCCCCGCAGGAGGCGGCGCTGCCCTGCCGAGACTGCCGGCACAACACAGCACCGCTGGTGCCGAAGGGCCAACCGCCACCTTCCCGAAATGACGCCTGCAGGGACCCACACTTTGATCAATGGAGGCAGCAGCTATTTCCCCCCACAATTCGTTGTTTTACAACTCATACTGATGACTGGATGCAAGCTGACAGAAGATGTTGGGAATGACTAGAGAAATCCATCAGCAATAGCAGTGATATAAAGCCTCAGAGGGCTACAGCCTCGTACCGCAGGAGCAACAGAAAAGATCACAAATATCTCTCTGTAGTGATGAGACACTGTTGCCTATTGTGAAAAAAAAATGGCTGTTAAGGCACTCCTCCCTCTCCTGAAAGCACCAGCAGAGAAATGAGAGATCCGTATTTCGTTAGGATGGTAAAATTGAAGGGGAAGGTGTAACTCCGTAAGGGGCCTGAGAATAGATGTCATTTTCTATGGGATCGGTGGGACAGAAAACCCAGGATATCAAGCAGCGGTCTGTTCAGAGGCAGAATGCAGTCACCAGCGCGGCCACGCGCATCTGCACACCAGATGTGTCCCCTCCCAAAGGCAGGCGATGGACGCTGCAGCAAAAGGCGACCAGAAAGCGCGTCTGGATGGTCTGGCAGGAACACGGGGGTAGGAGAACTGCTGGGGCACACAGGAGGATGCACGCTAACGCCTCGCACCGCCTTATGTACTGTGCAGAGCACGGGTTGCTCCGAGCTTAGGATTGAAGTAACCTCCCTGGTGAGGAAAGGGAAGTCTGTTCTTTACCAGTTCAGCAGAGTTGGGATAAACATTTCACTTTGCAGCACGAAACTCACCGGGAAGCCCCTGAGCCGCTCTCAGGCGCTGCATCAAGCCGTGCTCCAGCACTACGCTGCTGGCAGGGCGGAATGCTCAGCGCGCGGACACAGGCGGGATGCCAGCAGCACAGGAGGCATTTGCCGGGCGTTCCGGCCGGGGCGGGATGAGAGCGCAGGGCGACGCCGCAGGGCGCTGCGTGTGGCCACCGGCAGCGGCTCCAGGTCCCACGGCAGCTGTGCAGCACAGCGTGTTTCAGAGCCGCCGCCTCCAGGAGCCGTGACCAGGAACAGAACTCCAGTTGCAGACATTTTTCACCTTCGCTGAGAGTATTACACATTTTTCAAAGCCTTTTTTTTTTTTTTTAAACTGGAAACCGCTGCTCTTCAAACAACTCAAGAATTCTTCCTAAATTTCCCCTCCAGTTTCAACTGCATTCATTAGTCTTTGTTTTGTCCCCTAAATTCTGTTACTGTGCAATTTAAAAAGATGCTGTACTCCACAGAGGCAACTGTACATCTGTGTGAACAAAATGACTCCTGCAAAGACACTTGTGCAAAGAATTTCACAAATTCTTTCCTCCCTTTACACACAGACCCACTAATTCAGAAAATTTTCCACACAATATTTCACAATTTAGGGTAGCAGAATAAATTTTTGTGCAAGTCTTAAAGTCAGACATTGCAATGTGGAGGTTATTATCTATTTTTACTTGCCTATTACTACTAAAATACCTTTTCAGATTAAGTATATGTTTAATCTCAGCCATAATAAGACTACTTGAGGAACTCTGAAAACATTTCAAGCTTTTTTTTTTAATTAAAAGATTATGAAAGTTCAAATATTTGTATAGAGTCTTTCTCACTTTTTTTGATCACACATGAAAGTTGAAAAATACTCTTAAGAGCTCAGGAAAACACCAAATAAAACATTCAACCCACATAACCATCTGAGGGACTACTGTGTTACGATCAGAACCGCAGCTTGATCTCTCTGGAAGATGCTAACCACCGGCACTGCCAGCATGAGCTCGTGCCTCCCAAATCGCCAGCACCCGCTCCGCAGTCACCAGGCTCGACTTCCAGGTCCCCAGAACATCAGAAGGGGTTGGATCCCTCAGCAGCGACACGGTGGTGATTATAAACACCTCTTAATTGCTGCGCGTTAGCAACTTACTTCTGAGCAGATTAATCCAGTATCAAACGTTATTGATCTCCTTCAAGAAAATCAAAGGGAAAATGAACCACTGCTCATCCCACCACAGGGTGATGTGGAAAGCACCGCATCCCAGTCCCGCAGCTCCAGCACTGTGTGCGGGGCTCTGGGACCGAGTACACCCGACAGCCCGTTAGTTACAGGGAAGCAGAGCAAGGAGCAGTTCCACCACCAACGCTTCCAACCTCCATCGCAGCGGTCTTGAAGCCGACACTGAAACGCTCACCGGCCTTCTGGCCATCGGGGCTTTAAGGACGACATACAAGAGCTGCTGGAGTGCCCTTCCATGGAGCTGGGGAGGAGAAATGGCTAGATAATCTCAGTGAGGAATTCCTACCGAATGCAGCGTAACCACCGCTCAAAGCCCACACAGCCAGCGGCCGCAGCGCAGCCCGGCCATGCCACAGTCACCGGCATGTAGGACACCCCTGGGGACGGGACGCTCCTCACCAGGAGCGTGCAGCACGCTCAGGGCTGTGCACAGTTGGCTCCCAGGACTTCAGGGGCACTGGAGCCTCTGAAGCACTGTCCCAGTGTCTAAAAGCTCCCCGGTGCCAGCCATGAAGGACTGGGAGAAAAATCCGGTGGAAAATCGCTAGGCGACTCTGTAGGAAACCCAGAAAAACACTGTGTCCAAAGGGCACATTTCTGAGAACTACTGGAGAGCAAGGAGGTGCTTATTAATGAATTCCTGCAGCTCAGCTTCATCAGATCAAGTGTCTGGAAGAGCTGATGAGTCCTTGAGTTCCTCTTTCCCAGTGATTATGACAGCTGAAGAGCCCATTACTCTCAGAGCACGCGGTGCAGCTCGCTCGGGGCCTCTGCGAGGCTGATCCACATGATTAAAAAATTAGACAAAAAACACAATGCAGAGCTGCAGCTCCTGGAAAGCCCTGCCTCGACAGGGCCCTACTGCCCTGGGTCCACGGGCGGCGCGGCAGGGCTGGTCGCTGCCCGGCCTCGCACAGACCCCACGGCGAGTCGGCCTCAGCACCGCTTCCGAGAGGTGTCCAGCAGCGGAGAGGGCACAGCCAGCTCTCATCCCCCTGGGTCCAGCACACGCACAGCGCCGACTTCATCAACAGAGACGCTGGTTCCCCAGAGTCCCCGATCCCCACCAGCACCCGCTGCGCCGAGATCAGTCCTCTCCTGCCATCAATCGAGAACCCCTGCCCGCAGTTTGTCCCTCTGCCTGCGCACGGCCACAGCTCCGCAGGCAGAGCCCGGGCTGCCACTGCTCCCCCTGACCAGAACAGCCCCCGACCCACGGGGTCCTGCCCACCACGATGGTCATAGAATCATAGAATTGCTGAGGTTGGAAGGGACCTTTCAGATCATCGAGTCCAACCATTAACCTACCCTGACAAAACCCACTTCTAAACCATGTCCCCAAGTACCACATCTGCCCTTTTTTTAAACACCTCCAGAGATGGTGAATCCACCACCTCCCTGGGCAGCCTATTCCAATGTTTAATAACCCTTTCCATGAAAAAATGTTTCCTAATATCCAGTCTAAACCTCCCCTGACATAACTTAAACCCATTTCCTCTCGTCCTATCACAAGAGTCCTGGAGGTCACAGCCGTCACTCTTCCCCGCTGGTGGGAGAATCCAAATCGTTGGCTTACGTGGGAATTGGTCCCTGTGCCATTCCCTGAAACCCAGCGCTCTGTGACCGTGGAAACTCACCTGGATTGAACCAGAATGACCAGGGTTTTTGGCAGGTCCTTCGGTGCTGGGGGAGCAACTGCTGGAAGGCTGCGCTGAAGGGATGGGGTTCTGAGCACTAATGCAAGTGCCGGGCAATTAAATACCATAAACAAGTACACTACTTCTCTCGGTGCCCTTGCAATTATTCACCAGCTGCAGAGAAGAGCCTGAGGAGTCCTAAAGTGACTCAGCTGCAAATTACCACATTGGCTCATGTCAGACCCGTCCTGCTTGGCCAGGAGCTGCCAGCACCCGCTGCCCGCTGCGGGACTCCCACCCGGTACCCTGAGCACTGTGCAGCTTCCAGATGCGGCTGAGTGACCGGTGAACCCGCTGCCCCTCCACTTAACCAGCCTTCCGAGAGCGCTCGTTACTTACAACGAGTCAGCCACTGTCTAAAGCGACTCCCCACGTTCCCTCCAGCAAAGGCGGTAACATTTCCCAAGCCAGTCCCGGTAAAGGACAAACGACACTCCGTGCACCAGCACGGTCTGTGCTTCACGGTCTTCACAGTCTGTGAAGTTAAAAAACCAACAAAAGCACACAAAGAGCATCCACCCCCCCCCTTATTAAACCACATGGAGAATTTATGCACGCGGTGCGAGGCAGGGCATAAAACGCACAGCCAGACTGACATTCTGTTCTGAAGGAAGAGCCACGCACAGGGATGCTGACATCCGTCCGCCTGCGGGACCGCAGCACCGTTACCCTGCCTGGAGAGCACGGAGAACACTTTGTTCGAGCCTCCGCTGGCTCGACAACCACGGAGGAAGTTTTGTTTCCCAGTATATTAGGGGTTTGTAGGGACTTTATGGTTAAGCAAACAATGAGATGGTTAAATTATCCAATTCCAACATTTGACTTTTTAAATGAGAAAGTTAATAGGCTTGCATTACTGGAGCCACCGCCGAGGAAAGCGTGAATACCCATCTGGGCAAAAATCAAAAGACAATCGATCCAACAGTTTTTAAACACTGGATTTCCCTCTGAGGTAAAAGCAAATGATATTCTGCCCTGTACAGTAACACGAAAGGTTTATTAAACGTATTAGCTGAGCTGTCAGATAACTTCAGATAATTAAAGCGAGGCCTGGCCATTCGTGCCCAGAGGAGATACTGTCTTCCACCGAGCAAAACATTTCAGAAGCGTGGAGCCAGAGACAGACCCTCGTACAAAGGCCGGCCCTGGCTGGTAAACCACTGATGTATGTGAACAAAGCAGACAATAACGAGCATCAGCAATTTTTAAAGGTTGTTATGACAGCGACACAGATGAATAGCTGCTTCTGCCGGCCTCCATCACCCAGCTATCCACCCTGTGCCGCGCAGGCACCGAGCCGGCGCCTCGGCCGTGCCCCCTCGGCACAGCGAGCCCGCTCCGCCCCGCGCCGGACCCTCTGCTCCGGCTCGCTGGCTCTGCACCTACCTGTGGCCTTTAATGCCGGTTGTTCACCTAGCAACAGTTTTAACCTTTTGGCATGGATTTTCCCTTGGTAATGCGATTCGGCCACCACTGCTGAGGTAAAGGACATGTTACATAGTGTGCAGCATTTGTTCTTATCCACTGAGTCACCATCACTGCCCTGGGTGGAGACAAAAACACAGACAAAAAAAAAAAGAGGTGTATAAGCCCACCAAGCACAGTCACGGAGAAAGGAGAGAGAGGAATCCAGGCTGCTATGCCAAGGCCGCGGTTTCCAAGGGTTCCCCCTCCTCGTCTCCCCTGGGCTCGCTCCTGCCTGGTCCCAGCACAGGGATGCCGCCGGCCCCGGGCACTCCGAGCCCCCAGTGCCTCCACGCTCATCCACGCGCTGGGAGCTCGTCCTGCCCCTCCGCGCTCCCCACGCCGCACGCTCCTCCATCACACCCACCCGCCTGCCCGCCTTTCCTCTCTATTCCTGTTCTCTGGCTGAGGGAGCCGTACAAATCGGGCGCTGGCCCTGCCATCAGGGACCGGCGCCTCCTCCCGCTGCGGTTCTGTAGGAGACCCCAAAGCAGCTGGGGGGGATGGGACGGGATGGGGGTCAGCCCTCTCTGCAGGCGGGAGAAGCAAACGAACCACTGGGATTCATGTGGGTCCCCCAGGAGGGATGGCACACCAGCCCCGGGCGGCTCCTGCCCCTCTGCCTTTGCTCTGCCATTCTCGAGCCCTCGGAGGAGAACCCCGTATCCCCCCATCGTGCAGAGACCGCGACCAAGATGGGCCGGAGGTGCGGGGAGCAGCTCCGCAAGGCGCCTGGCCGCACCGCCTGCCCGTCTGCAGCCCCGCGGAGCAGCCGCGCTCACACCCCGCAGCGACAATGCCACAAGAGAAACCTGAAGGCAAAGGCAGCCTCATGGCACACACCAGAGATGGGAAAAACGCTTGCTGCAGGGTTTGCACAAAAGGGAAAAAAAAAAAAAAGAGCAAAACACCTAAAAAACACATTTACATTCTGCGTCTTTCCCAGCAATGGATTTTGAGCTCTTGAGCACTGCTGGGTGAAAAAAGGCAATGACAAAATCCAGACACTTTACAGACAATGGTAAAAGACATATCCCAGAACCCAGCGCTGCCTGAACCAAACTCGGGGCTGCGGCCGAAGCCCCGTTTGAGGATCCGCACAGCGAAACACTGCGGTGCAAGGGTGGCGCTCGCTCGTGAGGTCCCAGCGCTCAGCTAACAGGCAACTGGGAATTTTAAGAAGTTGTGAGCGTCACCATTCGGTGTTTCAGCACCAGCAATAGGCTCCCATGGCAGCAGTTACACAAGCGGGGGCCATTCCTCGCAGCTATAAATCACTGCATCTTTATTTTTACAAGTAAATCTCAATTTAGTGAGAATATTGCCTCCAACCTTCACTATGGTTATTCATGTAGGACTAAGAGCCGGCGTGCCTCTGCCCGGCTGCGAAGCAGAGCTTCGACCTTCTGCTCTCAGCCATCCCCGTGAGGAGGAGCTGAAGGCTGCCCGTCCCCACTGCAGCAGGAGCCGCGGCACTGCCCGTGCCACCGCACGCCCCAGATGCTGCAGCGGCTGCTGGCACTGCCCCGTGTCTCACCCGGGCTCCCATTATCCCCAGTGGGCACCGCGCATCCCAGCACGGCCCCAGCGCCTCCCCACAGCCGGGGCTGCACCCACCACCACCTCCCGGGTGTCTGCCGGTGGCTCTCCCCGCTCCCACGGGGCGTTCGGCCCCGCGCTGGGGAGGCGGAGGCTGTGTGGAAGCTGCCCAGCCCGGCAGCGAGGGCTTGGGAAGAGCTCACAAACAGCCCCTGGGCTGAACCTCTGTCAGCAAAACATGACCGCTGCTGCCAGCAAGTGTTTACGAACACAGAGCTTCCACAGATACACGGGAAAGGGTACAAACAACGCACAAGCAGGGGAAAAAGCACATTTGCACCATTAGTCACTGTTAATTATTCAATCCATTCCACGAAGGAAATGGGAAACGTGTTTGGGGCCATATATGCATGGCCTCGCTTTTCCAAAGATCTCAGTATGTTGTGTTGGCCACTGAGCACAATTTATAAATGACCTCTTTCGAAAATACTCCTCTGTGCAGAGCGAGACCTTTCCAAAGGCGGGCAATGACCTGCTGCGCGCAGGAGTTAGCATCCCGCTCCCGTCCCTGCACGAGACGGTCCCATCCCGCCCCCGTGCCAGGGTCACACTCCCTCCAGTGACAGCCATCTGGGTACACTCCTGCACTTTTTTTTTCTTTTTTTCTTTTTTTTTTTAAAGCAAGTATTCCAACTGCCGATATAGAGTCCAAACAGAAAATACTCTGCTTTAGAAGCTGAAATCTTCGTTTCACAACAACTTCACAACAAGCCGCAAATGCACCCTGCAGCTCACCCCCATGCAGAGACCCAGGCACCCGCGGGGGCACACCACTGGCCTCGAGCTGGCTGTCCCCGCGGGACCGTGCACAGCTGGAAACGATGGCACTGCTGCGGGGACAGCGGAGGACAGGGCAAAGTCCAAAATCTGGCTCCCCTTCTGCAAGCGCTACGCTTGCACCCACACAGAGCGCAGGGCCCAGCTCTCCCACTCCCCCATGTAACGGGGAAACGGCTCCGGCTCCAGCACGCACCATCCTCCCGCCGAAGCCCAGGCTACGGCAGCCGCAGCCACCGGCGTACCCCAGCCCGCGGCGACGCAGTGCCCGCGGTGGGCAGCAGCCCCAGAGCACCAGGGGAACCCACAGCAAGCCCTGGAGATGCCCCCAAGGAGAGGGGCTCCGCAACCCTTGGGAGGCACAACCGGCCACACCGTCAACACCCGTCCCAAGATTTATGGTCATTTTCTCCCAAAAAATCAGAATAATTAGAAAAAGGACTGATTTTCATCACTTTTTTGTTGTTGTTAACTATAAATCAACTTAAACCTTAGAGAGAAATCTCAAGAGGTGATAAGTACTGTTCTGAGTGTAATTTGCACTTCTTTTAAATAGGTTTCTCTCAAGATATTTTATGTCTTCAAAGGGAAATCACTTGAAAGTTAAGAGCAGAGTAAAAAATTCCCAGACTCTATTGATCATCAGCGGTGGTAACATATAAAGAGCCTCCAACAGCGCTCGTCTGAAAACCTGATACACTTCGGTGTTCACACTCCAGGGTCTCTCCCTCCGCCTGGTCTGCTCTTCACTGACATTTTTTCCTTTCTAACCTACTTTCACTGACAGACTGTGGTTAAAAAAAAATAATAATTACAAACATTTTAATCCCCCTCAAATGCCCCTTGGATACCTCACCTAGAGCCCAAGGTCCCATTCACACCGACTCGCCCCCGAGCCCGGATGGCGTCCGGCCGCCAGACAGACCAGTGCCCGCCTGCGGGAGAGGGGTGTCCCCGCTCCTCGTATACTAAATGCTGCTCTTTGTTAGCGGGAGGCAGGAGCTGTTTGGGCTCGAGTGTTATTAATCAGTCCCCCAAGCCCCCAGCACTCGGCAGCAGAATTTCCCCCCTTCCCTCCTCCACCCCCCGAACTCCTGCGCGGTGCGCGAGGCTGGGGCCGGCCCTGAAGGGTAATTATGCCTTCTCATTTGTCAGCGGCTGTTTTACCTGTAACCGGACGCGCTGGGGGGAACCTGATCCGGGTGTCTTTTGTCACCCGTTGAATGACACTGCGCTGACAGGGTTGTGCAGCCGCCTGGTAAAATAACATCGCTTGGCGATCAGGATGCCCGGGCGAGACGGGCACGGGGCTCGGAGCGGCGCCGCTCTCCAGGGATGCTCTGCACCACGGCTGCCCCATCCATCTTCCTCACCGCTCCCCTTGCTCCCACACCCAGCTCAGCCAAAAGCAGCAGCAGTAAATAGGCACTAACTTCTCAATCTAGTTTCCGTAAAACCCACACAAGCACCTCTCCAGCCCCACGCTGCACAAAGCCAGCCCACGTGCGAGGAACATTTCCACCACTTGTTTTCGCAGTCTCCTCCAGACGATCCCCTCTCGCTAACCTGGGCAGAGGTGCAGCACTGACAAGGGTGAACGGCCTCGCATAAAGCGAAGCACAACACAACACACCGTGGGCTCGGAGATAAAGCGTCTGTTCCCCAGTGCTGACATCGCTCATCCAACCCCCCCCTCCAAAGCCGTGCCGAGCCAGCCTAATTTATAGGGCTTCTTTTTGTAATATTATAAACTTCAAAGCAAGTATCATACATCCAACAGAATTAACTTCGGTTATTCAGCTGCCTGTTAACAAGCTGCTAAAGGCATAATCCTTGCACAGGATCAGGCACTTGCAGCCATTTGCTGGATGTTCCTTAAGCAATCCTCGGGAAAAGTAAGGATTTTTATTCCACAGATACAAATCTGCTGTCTTCATTTCCTAGGTTTTACTAAGAAGAAAAGATTATACAAACCCTTGAAATACTGCACTATAAAACACAGCACTCGGGGCACTGCAAAGCGTCTTTTAAATCTGAGTTAATTTTCTGCGCATGAAGGTGTTGCTGCTAAAGAGCTACTTTCTGTAATGCTCTGTGTGAAATTTAGATCACTTCCATTTTGGAGCCTGTTTTTCTTGTGGTACAAGCAAAGAGCACGTACCGGTTTGGGGGTACCTAAACCTGAAATGCTCATTATGCCTCGGAGCATCTTAGGAGCTATGCATTCTCCGAAGAAAACCCAGCCCTGAGTGCAGTAAGGGGGTGTCTGGGAAGGTAAGCACGCGTCCCACGGTCCCCGCTCTGGCAGGGACAGACCACGGGCAGCTCGGAGGTGCCGCAGGTCCCTCCCGCTGGGCTGTGGCTTGGTGGGTATTGGCAGCCGCGCAGGACAGAGCCCGGGAGCAGGGGAGCGCGGAGCCCACGGCGGGACACGCAGCGGGGCGTCCCCAGGGCAGAGAGCCTGTCACAGCAAGGGCAGCTCACGGCCAGCCCCAGCCTTCTCTCGGAGAAGGAATTCCAGTCTTCCATCACTAATTCCCGTCACTGAAACCAACACCTGACCTTTCGGCTGAAAACCCCTGATCAGGTGCAAAACACACAGTGTGAATGTTGGCTCCAAAACCAGACGTTTCATCTTAGTTTCAGCTAAGTACTCGCTAAGATTTAAGTTACAGCACGCAGTAAATTTTGCACCAGAAGCTATAAAAGCGGTGATTTCCTTTCTGATGGGGAACTGAAGCCGAACATCCACAGGCAGCCGCTGGCACCGTTTGTGCCTCAGGGAGGGAACAGCTCTTGGCTTCACTGTCGCCAGCGCCGCCTTGCAGGACACGCATTACCCTCAGCAACAAAATCTAATATCCTGCTCTCTTCCCTCAAACAATTTATCCTTGCTAGTATGACCCCTTCCTTTTTTAAGGAAGATGACGCTGGTTAAAGCAATTTACTATATTACAGTACCAATAGGGCTAGAAAGAATTTGAAGGCTTTTCTCCCATGCCATGAAATGTGCTTCGTAGCACATCAGAAATGTTCATTGTGTCTGTCTTGATCATAAATAGGGGTCCTATTTTTTAAAGGCAGCAAGAAAAGGCTGATTAAAACCGATTCCCCAATCCTGGGACTCGAGGCCGTGACTCCTCACTTCAGAGGGGCCCTGACACAGGCTGCAACCCGCTCGGATGACTTTCAGCTGAAATGTTAAGCGGAAATTTAAAATGAAAGGTCAAGAATCCCTCCGTATGCTCAAGACATGAGGTTTTTCCCCTCCCCCACAAAAAAATTAAAACAATAACGAACAGCCCAACAACCGCGCCGTTACCCAGCACAAGACTAATTGCATAAGCCTCGTACTTCTTACTCGGAAAGGCTAACGGGCGTTTGGGGAACGCAGAGTATTTTTGCAGTCCTCGGAACGGCAGCAGACGCCACCCTTCGCCGCGCTGAAAGGTCAGGCAGCACACGCTGGTTCTCAGCCGACCGCGGTGAGTACCTACACCTGCCGCTGCTCCTCCTCCCTCCCCACGCGGCAGAGACGCCGTGGTCAGGTTCGTGGCCAAAAGGACACAAATCGAACGGCACGCAGTCGGGTACCAGTGCGGTTCTTGGTGGAAAAAAGGGCTAATACTTCCTTTTTAGTTGCAGATGCTTCTACACGGAAATTTAACAGGTTTTCACGGATTGTTTCTAATACTCGTTAAAGCTGGTGTGCCACGATCGACTGTCGCTGCCGGACACCTGAACAGGGCAGCGCAGCTGCACTCTGTGCATGGCAATGGCCGCCACGCGGCATTAGAGGTGTCCCAAATACCTCTGTTCTCTTTAAACGCGAAGGCTGGGCTAATATCTGATCAGCAATGGGCCCGCTTCGAGCTGCCAATGTCGACAGATTTTCCCTGCTGTATTTTTAGAACGTAAATAACTTTAGAATTTAGGTCTCACACAGCCTATCGTCTACCTAGTGCATAAGGACTTGTTAACTCATCCCTCACTAAGGGCTGCCCTTGGCACCATCAAGCACCCGCAAACATAGAATTACGTTACTTCTCACTGCTGCCTTTCACCAAAGCCATGGGAAGTAGTTCAGCTTTGACTTAGTTGAGGTCTGTTTGGTTCTTTCTCCACCATACCCCTGTGCTAAGGTGCGCATGCAGCTGTGTGGTTCCTTGTTACATGCAATGAAGCTCATTAGAGGACCATGTTCCCAGCCTGTAGTGCATGTCCACTCTACCCCTCACATTCTGTAATTCATAACAATAAAAATATGGTGAGATTCTGTTGTTAGGGGATAGATTGCATCTGCAATTACCCTGTGTGCAACATAAAAAGTCCCACTAAAATTTTAATTACTGTGTGAAGGCGCTTTCAGATTCCTTTGGCAAAGCTTGCATGCTACCCCCTTTAATTAGAAGATATCTCACTAAATATTGATAGCATTAAGCCACAGTCACACTCCCATAGATCTGAAAGGCTTTGGATGCTATCTGCTGGGAACCTCATCAACAGCTCTCACACCAGCCCCGGAACATGGGAAGGAGCAGAATGAATAATTCACTGTGAATCAGTCCCTTATAAATTTAGTCTCCTTTTATTGCCTGGCAAACGGCTGCGAGCTGGCCCAATTTCCCCAGGTTGGTTGGTTTGTTTGTTTGAATGCAATTGAGGAAGCCTACTGCAATCTTTTAGACCTGCAGACTGACCACGAAGCTCCATGAGGAGCCCCTCGGATCCAGCACTTGTTGGCATCGGCTCTCGGCACAGAGGGGTCGGAAGAGCCCAGCGGAGGCGACTCTGCCCCCCAGCCAACTCCCCACTCCCCCCGGGGCTCTCGGGGCTCTCAGCCACCACAGGGTGACGATGCACAGGCGCCTTCAGGCGAAAGGGGACGCTGCCCTCAGGAGCGGAGTCGCATACTGGGAGTTGGGTGAACATGCCTGGAAGAGACCCGAGTGCTGCTTTGAGCGGAGCAGCTCCAAAGCCGCTGCAGAGCCGCTGCAGCGCAGCCTTCGCCATCGTCCCAACCCCCCAACCCACCAGCAGACGCCAGCCGCTGCGCTTAAACCGAACACGCGCCGGATACCCGCTATCAGCGTATTTTTCTCCTGTGAAATAACATTCGAATAACTAAAAATGCAATTACTGTTGCTGATGCACATAATATTTCTTGTATAGCTTATTGGAAATTATTTCCAGTTACTTAGCATTTTGGCTAATCTAAATGTTACCTCTGAGTACCTGATCATCTGTGGCTGTAACAGAAAAAAAATGTTGTAGCACAGAGTCAATGATTCACAAAGCAGCTGAGTAAACAGGGACTTAAATTATACCCACGTTTTCTGACCGGAGCTTTTTAGCTGGACAGCCTCCATCTATGGGATGAAGCATATAATAGAGGCGAACTTTGCTGGCATGTTTCCGACTCTGGAAAAAAGAAAAAAAAAAAAGAAAAGAAAATGCAATAAATGAAGTTACAAAAAGCAAGAAGCTTGATTGCTGTGCACACACCACCAATCTGCAATAAGATTTCACAGCCCCTTGATATATGTATCCAACACGGGAGGAGAAAACGGAGAAAGAGCCAGGTGAGGAACATTTGCATTTCGCAGAGGTCTTGCCGAGCTCTCCCCCGGGCTGGGATGAGCTGTGGAATGACTGTGACGCCTGCCATTAGCAGCAGAAACGGCCCACCCTCGCCGCCCTGCGCTACGTCCTGCTGCCCGCAGCGCCTCGAGGATACAGCAGGAATAAAGGCGGCGAGAGAAGAGCAACATTTGTTATCGCACCATTTCCATAGCGGGAGAGATTGAAAAGATGAGGGTTATTTAGCTTCAGGCAGAGACAGGCTGGCATCACGAGGGATCAGACACACACACAAACAGAAACCCACAGCTCCTACGCTTGCAGAAGAATAAAATATGTAAGGGGTATAAAACGTCACCCTCTAGGAAATGAGCCAACTGATACCTGCCAAAGGTTTGAAAGAAATTTCTCCCACGGGTAAATTATCAGATAATTGTGCATTATGAAATCCAACGCTTTCCCCTTACGCAGCTGGGGCCGGCCCTGCAGGGAGGGATAAGGGCTGCGTGGATGCCCAGCCCGAGCCCCTTTTCCTCTCTCAGCCATTTCCAAGGGGAGCTGAGCAGTAAAACCCTCCAGACGGTCTCGAAAGCAGGAGGGTTTGTGCTGGGGGTGAAGCAGCGCCAGCGGGGAAAGCCCGGGCTCCACCTGACCTTTGCTGCTGCAGAAATCAGCCCCAGAGCGCCGGCACCGCTGCAAGGGCGTTCTGCTGTCCCGGGTCCGGCCCAGCATCTCCCCCCGCCACCCCGGCAGAGGACGGACGCGGACGCAGCCTGGTCACACGTGCCTTCCAGCACCAGCGGTGGTCACCGGTCCCGAAACTCACTCTGCCCCGGAGAGCTCACTGCCCACCAAGCAGCCCCGGGACTCCTCGTACGTTCTCCCAAGAAAGGCACCCAGTGGGCGATTGCCGAACATCGTTTATACCACAGGAGAGTTTTCGAGGGACCTGTATTTCTGCAGAGGGACGAGGGAGAGCCGAGCGACGCCTGGAGGAGACTCGTCCCGTGAGGGACACACCGGGCAGCAAGGACAGGTCCCACACCGCCCTCGGGCATGGCCAGTGCGCACAGCAGCTGAGGAGGAGAGACGGAGAGGTGTCCTGGGCACGCCGGCATCAGAGACACGGCAATCCCTGTGGCTTGCAAAGCATAAAGGAAGATTTAAAAGCTTCTACAGCAGGACACAGGCGTAAACCTTCAAAACACTAACTTACAGTCAGCTCCTGTCGTCCAGTAGATGTAAGAGGGGGGAAAAGACTGCTAATACTAAATACCTGCATCCAGAGCGCAGACATGCACGGCAGCTATTATTATGCAAATGTTTTCTCTGAATCTTCATTTCCGATTGCCTCACAGAACAACAGCACCGTAATATTATAATTTCAGATCACAGATTTGCAATTTTAAAATATTAAATTATCGTTAGCATGGTCTGGAACGTTCTTTTTCCTGTGGTGTGAACTTGGAGCTATGTTTCCAGAGAGCTGTATTTGCATGCATAAGTGTGACTACGCAATAATTTTTTTTTAATAGAGCAAATCAGTCAAGATAAATAATGTCCAATATCTTTCCCTGACTTAAATTTCCCTGCATGCATCTAGAAAATGTGACCTGCTGCAGTCAGAGCTAAGCGCAGGAAAGCCCAAAAGCTTCAGCTGTCCGTGATCAGCAGTCCTGACAGCGATGGTGTAATTAAGAAATGGCAAAATAAATGTTTGAAATGCAAGGGACAGATGTGTGAAGTCAGTCCCGGAGTTTGGCTCCCACTTTGTGCCTGAAGTGAGGCCGGGCTGGTCCCACCTGGAGGGGGTCTGGGCGCCGGGATGCCGCAGCGGCGGCTGGTCCCTTCGCACAGGGCAGGGCACAGGACCTGCACCGCGTCCCTCCACGCTTTGGATGGAGGAGAGTCAAACGCGTCGTAGAGGCGATGTGGCCAGAGCTTTTCAGCTGAATTCCCTTAGGGAGCATTCACACCCCTGGGAGCAGCCAGCCAGCCTCAGGTCACCCTGCCCACAGCCACCCGGCTCTCCCCTCGCACGAGTTCATCCAGCACGCCACAATGCCCACTCGCACACACCCAGAGCCTGGCGAATTTAGGCGTTAAAACACTTGTGGGATTTTGGTGGTTTTTTGCAAGATTTTAACTGCGATCATTTCTAGTGTTCTCTTCCGTGGCACTCAGCTGTGCCATAAATGATGTCCAAACGTCAGCATTAAAAGGCAGCGAAGCTTCAGCCTTCTCTAAAACACCTCTCACCTTTATTTATGCATCTGTTTGGATTTATGAGAGCTAAGGTAAAGAAATAACTTATGTTTGGCATAATTTAAAACTACATGGCTCCTTAGGCAGCCTTATTATGCCACGGTTATAAAAGCGGAGCTTAAAATCATCCCTGGCCTTTGCGAGTACGTCGTGAGCATCTCATTCCCTCTCAGGGAGCGGAGGTAGCACAGCCCATTTGTCACCCATTTTATCTCTGGCATTTTCTACATTTACATGTGTATTTATCATCCTAACACCACGGCAAGAGCAAAGTGATTATTCTTAGCGTGCTGCTCACGAACAGCCCTGCGGGTTGTCTTTTCCCCTCCACAAAACAACTTGAGATCCACAGCTCTGAGGGGGGAGAAGGGCGAGTGCCGGGGAGGGGGTGGCACAGCCCCCGGGGCAGCACCGCCGCCATGGAGGGGCTCCGCCATCCCCGTCCAAGCTCCCGCGTCTTTTAAGGAGCTCTGGAGGTCACAGCACCAGGAGGACATCTAGGAAGAGCAGAGCCATGGCCATAAGCACCACAAGAGCATCGCTGGCTGCCGGCGGCTGCCCAGCGCAGGCGGAGCAGGTCCCCGCAGGGGCCAGCTTGGCCAGCGGAGCACCGGCCGGTGACCGCCACCCGAGTTACTACAGATGCACGGGGCAACGGGAGGAACCACGTACAGGCATCAGGAAACTGGGATAAAGTGGGCGTCAGGAAACCGGGATAAAGTGGGATCAGGGCACATCCAGCTCCCTTTTTGATACGCCCCACTGCCCGTACAAGCCTTGGAAAAGACAAAACCCGGACACATCTGTAAACCCACGGTCTGGAACAAGAACAGCGCTGTGGGAGATACCCACCTCGACATCAACGGCCACCACCGCTCCATCCTGTGGTGCACTAAGGCAGTACTTCTGTGTACATGAATATTTCCTTTGTAGCTTTACAAAGTGTTGGGCCAAAGGCATTTTCACTTACATTCTCTGTCTCTGGTGTCTGGAAACAACTCCTTCGGAAGGCAAGAAGTCTAGCTTAATACTACGTGCTTGAAAAACAACCCTCGCCACGCAGGGAGTGGGGGGAAGCTTAGAAAGTGCCTCTTTTCACATAGCAACTGCAGACTTCTGCATTGCAATCTCATGTGCTATTGTAAGAAGACTCATCAATAAAAGTAAATAAATGGATCGTTTCTATCTATATCAAATCTACTTTAACACAGAGGATTGTGGCAGAGGCAGCAGAGTCCTGGCAATTCAACCCTAAAACATAAAAGGGCAAAGCAGAGCTAAATCGTGCAATGAAATGCAATTTGACTTTGCATAAATCAAGTTTTGCAGCACGCTTCTGCCCAGAGCGAGCGGCGGCGCGGCGGGGGGACACAATTGGGTCTCTGTGGGAGCAGCGGCAGCTGGCGGGACCCCGGGAGCCACGGACGGGCCGGCTTCAGCCGCGGAGCCCTGCTTGCCCTGGCCGACGGAGGGTTTGCTCACTGCCGTCACAACCAAACAGCTTCTTTTACTGACAGCAGCAATACCCCTGGGGAGGACTGAGACACGTCTCCCCTGACGAGCCCCGAGGTCCTGGGGCGCGGGCTGCAGCCGGGGGTCTGCGGTGCTGCACAGACACCCAGCGACATGGTGGGACGCGGGGGTACTCGGGGAGCCCCCCCCTCTGCAGCAGCTCAGCAGCCTGCAGCGCCCGGGGACCCGTTCCCACTTTGCACCGCTGATTTAAGCTGACCTGACAGTCTAAAATATTTCACCATCTTGCGAGGGACTCCTTCCCGTACCCCCAACCACCTCGCCAGGTTCAAATCAACCGTTTCTGCTGCTTTCCTCACGCTGCGCTTGCATCTGATCTAATTTCTCTATTCCCCACAGCTCCCTTCATCATCTGCTTGTTCGCTCCTTGCTGGCAGCATCCTGTTTTCGGTCGGTCTGCCTTTCCTCTCCTGCTCGCCCTCCTCCGTGCCCTGTTCTCCAGCCAAAGACCAGAGACCCACCGCGCCGGGGGACACACAGCCACGCCGAGCACAGGCAGAGACGCAGGTGGGAGAGGAACAAAGGAACCGGAATGGCAGCCCGAATGGCTGTGGCGTCTCTTAGTTTGTAATAAATTCTTTTTCAGAAGCCTCTTGGTTGGATTTTAATCCTTTTAGTGTGTACTGTGTTGATTTTTTTTTTGTATGCTGGCAGTTTCTTAATTAAATTGCCATGAAACATGCAGTCATATGATTGCATCAACTTTATTATCTGTATTGGCCCTACCAGTAATCTCATCAAAAGAGATAAGGTTATGTTGGCCAGACCCAGCTCGCTAGACCTCACGCAGAATAGCGATTACACCGTCCTCCGTGGGCAACGTGCTCCGGTCCCTCCCCAGGTGCTCGGGGCCATGCCACGCTGGGAGGGCTCCGCTCCTGCGCTGGTCCCCGGCACCGCCATGGCGGCTCCGCGCTCGCCTTCCTCCCAGAAACCTCCTCCGCCTTCCAAGTCCCGTGAAGGACCAGCGGTGACGACGCAGAGCGCGTGGCCAGCTCTTCTCAAGCACTCGCTCACAAATTACTGGACCCGCTGACTCAAAACCCCCATCGTTCTAGATTTCATAATCGCTGCCTAACAAACCTCCAAATTTCTACTGGAAGGGAACCAATTTATTCCTCATACTGTGATATAACAACATCCTCTGCTTTTTTTTTTTAAATAGAGGACAGAAGTATTTTCAGCAAACGCCTTCCCTTTTTTGCCTCTCCCACCCACACAACCAGCACACGCTATTGTCGAGATCCCCGTTGTTCGCTGCAGAGACAAACTCCCGTCTGTTATTCCAGACGCCGCTGGGTGCCAATGTCCTTTTTCTCCCTTTGTAATTTTTGCAAAGCCTCATTTATAATTTATGGTCATTTCTATCCACTTCCCCTTTTTCCTCCGTGAGTTAATTTTTTAAAAAGCGTCTACTCATGCTTGTGACTTTCTGGGCACACAGATACGTGTCTGTAATTCCCAATTGCACACAGCTGAACCTTCATCCCCGTGAAACCGGCCTCTTCGGGGCAACAGGTAGGCATATTACTGGTTTGGACATTGATTTGCTTGCACATAAAGGCAAGTACCGACGATCTATTCAGCCAAATGACCACTACCTCACTTCATTTTCTGTAAATCCATGACCATTTCTCCCTGCTTGTTGAGCCGGCTCCGAGCACGGATCCCCCTACCAGGGACACCGATAGCCTTGCTGGATGCCTGCACATGGCCTGGGGCATTTCACCGGCCCCGGCAGCTTCTCCCAGACCTCAAGCACTGCAATTTTAAAAATGCAAAACCAAGACTTCAGAAGCTCCAAGTAAAACAAATAGCAGCGACGTGCTGCACCCAAAGGCAGAGGGTGAGGGGGGCCACCGTGTCCGCCACCCTGCAACCGCACGGGGTCAAAGCGTCCAGTCCAAGCCTGACAGCTTTAATTGTCACCAACATTGTTGTTGCTTCAGTCACCTTCATAAGAAAAATCTCACCCACTAGATCCTCCTTTCCAGCCTGAGCTCAGAGCTCCCGTGGCCCCATGAAACGCGGTTCCTCCAGGAGAGCTCTGAAACTCCCTCTCCCATCCACCTCCCTCCCGCTGCGCCTGAAGCCTTAAAGCTGCGGAGAGCTGGAGGGGGCTCAGGGCACCAGCCCAAGAGGCCCTTGAGAAAAGGGTTTCTAAACCGCCCTTGTTCGAAGGAGAAGAAAATACCGCCTTTGTTTTTTCCCCCTTGGTGCAGTACCCATCACGCGGGCAGACCAGGCGCGGCACTGGTGCCCTGCACAGCGGGTACCACAGGCACCCACAGGGTGTCATGTCCCGCGGCCACAGTGCCACCCCAGCACCCAGCCCTGCGTGACGCCGGCAGATCCGGGCTCCGCTCTGCAGCTCCCCAGGTGACAGAGCCCTGCAGCCCTCCGGAACAGCAAGGCATGGATTTGCTCTCTCGGGACTCACCGCTTCAGCCATATGATCTTTGACTTTACTCCTTCCTATATCAATTTTGACTGGAGTCAAAGTATCTCTTGTCCTACATACTGCTGTGTACCCTGTGGAGAGGAAGATAACTCTTCCCAGCCCGTTGCCGGCACAGCACGGCAGGAGCAGCAGGGCTCAGCGCGCGGCTCGCCGGGTACCCACGGACCTGCCTCCCATCGCCCACCGCCCGCGGGCTTCTGTTCCTCCCTGAACGCGCTGACTCACTTCACGTACTCCCATTTCTTCTGCAGGTGGATCTTACACCTAGATTAACGCAACCATGAATGTGCATCTTCCTTAGTGTTTACCCCAAAACTAGGAGAAGGGATTTTTTCCGGGCAGCGCACCCCCCCTGTGACCGTGCCGGGGAGAAGGGACGGATGCGGGGGACGGTGCGAGCGGGGCAGGAACCTCGGAGACACACTTCGCTCACAAGCCAAACCATTGCTGCTTGCCCGCAGCCAACTGATGCCAAGCGGCTGCAGCTGAGGTGTCCCAGCTCAGGGCACTCTGCCGCTGCGTACTGATGCTCGAGGCGCGGGTGAACGTCACTGCTGGCACAGAGCTGCCGTCCCGGTATCGAGCGGGAAACAGAAGAGTTAAGGCAAACAGAATGTCTCTGCACGCAAGTCACCCAGCGCCAGCTCCGCAGTGCCGTCGTTGTTCCCATTCTATCTTTATGTGTCTGAAACAAATCACTTTTAAAGCGCGTCAGTGCCAGTCACTTCTGAGAGCCCGCTCAGCCCTGGCGCGGCGTGTGGGCGGGTTTTGTCACAACACGCGACGATAACTAAAGACTCTGCTTTGAAACACCTGGAACCCAAATCCAAACATGGGTTGGGAGTTTGAAATACTAAAGAAAAGCAGGAGCGAGTAGCTGGAACAAACAGGTGCCCTCCTGTGCATGGGGCGCAGGCCGGGGCTGCCGCGGGACGGCGAGAGCCGCAGGGGCTTCTCCCGGGGAGGGCTCGGCCGGGGCGAGCCCGGCACAGGTAACAGCGACATTTCATTGCTTTTATTCCACCTAGGCTTAATGTGACATCCTTTGTGTGCTTCTCCATTCCCGCTGACCTCAGGGTCTCACCCCTGGTGGATTTTACCACTGCTCTGAAAGCACCTTTGAACTTCAGCTATTTTTAGCCAGAAACAGGACTCTGCACAGAGGTACCTCGGAAGGGAGCTGGGCGAGGGGGCTTCATCTGCTCCACTGCTGTTCAGCAATAGACGTTGACACTGGGAGTGCATTAAAAATAATGTTTAGCCATTAATGTTGACAACAGCGTAGTAACACGGAGCCCTGGAAAGTACCATTTAATCTGCACTGGTTTCCTGAAGCCCACTGCGATCCAGCAGCTACCGCGGCCCTGGTGAGCCCGCGCTCACTGCCTGCAGAAGAAGGAGGGGGCGGCACGAGCCCCTCGCCGCTGACCGCTGACATCCCCCTACCTCCTCCACACACGATGCGTGGCCAGGTTTACCTCAACTTATTTTCATTGCTGCTGCTAGCACCGGGCGAGCTGGGTACCAGGGTGATCTGCAGAAGGTCTGTATGTGCACATACAGAAAACAGAACAGGATCTTCATCCTCTTTGCAACCCAAACACAAAAAAAAAAAGCTTTCTTTAGCCCGATTTCTTTTTTTTTCTCCCCGAGCCAAAGTTCCCCTACCAAACACCAGCACAATCTGCAGACTAACAGTCACGTTTGAGCAGCCCCTAAAAACGATATATAGCACATGTCCACCACGGCCAAAACTTGGCAGGTAAGCAGCAGCGATGGCAGAACATACAAGAGGGCACTGCTGGCAAATGTTAGCATTCCCTTTGGCAATACACACCACCAGCAGCCGCCCCGCGCGCGAGAGCCCTGCAGAGTCCTTCCCCACTGAAGTGGGTCTTTCCCGCTCCTCCACCCTGGAAACGCCTGCAGCGTCTCGCACGGGGAGCTGGCACCAGGCACAGAATATTCCAGCTCCTTGTGTTCTAGTGCAGCATTTATTTTGTTAAATAGAGTATGTGCTCTTCCACTGCATTAATATTTCAGACGCAGGATTGCCTTTCTGAGCACACACATCTTGATCCTTAAGGCACTAATGTGCCAATAGTAAACTATGTTTATTATTCCTTCAGACAAGCCATCATTTTATGCAGTTTCCCAGAGAAGGACAGACCAACTGGAAGCAGATTAACCCGAGCACCACTCCCAGCCCCGCGCAGACAAGGAGTATTGATGAGGCTGTCGATACCGCTCGCCCGCTCCGCTCCGGAGACAGGGTGAGAAATTCCGAAGAGCACTCAGCTCCGGAGACGAGCCAAAGGCCACGGCACTTTATTTGTTCTCCCCAGCTTCCTCTGCATTTGAATTTTAATACACTTTGCCTCTGCCCTCCCCCTGCCGCTCAGGGTCCACCGCAAGCGTCTAAGCATCACTCCCTCATCCCACAAGGTGAACCCACATCTGCACACCTTCCCGGGCTTCTCTTCCTACAGACCAGGCGTATTTCTTCATTTTAAACGAAAAAGCAAAGCACCATCTGAACACCTGAAGCAATAAAGATTACAATGGAGAAAAGTGTTATAGCAGCTTAAGGAGCAAATGTGGTGATGAATATGCAGCTCAGGATGGAATCTGACAGCAACTTTGCATATTTGGTAGTTTTCCTGCAGGATTTTCAAGGAGAAACTTGAAAAGAAACGGTAACGTCTTCCTAATGGCTGTAAACACTTCTGTACAGAGATGAGGACTCGGAGCTAACTGAGAAAGCTTAGCTTTTTAAATTTAGGGAGCAGCTCACCAAAGGGATTGATACAACCTCTCTCAAAGACAGAGCTGGAAGGAAGCGTTAAATTACAGGTGATCTACAGAGTGCCCAGCAGCAAAGAGGCTTTCCATGCCAGAGGAAGGTGAGATGCAGAAACACAGAAAAGGAAAAGCTTGTCTCGGGGCACAGACTTTCAGTTGCATTGCACCAAGTACCGCACATTTTATTTTTCCTCCCCTCCTGTTTAACAGGCTCCGTGGCACCCGCCGCCTCCCAAAGCACCGGTGCCGCCCGACCCGTTCGATTCTTCCTTCGCTCTTCCCGGTGCAGAGGCAGCAGCCATCACTGGGCACAGCGGCTGCACAACCACAAGAGCCCCCGACCGCAGGGCAGCAGCACCGGTTCTTTCTTCCAATACCTCTGAGGGGTGGGTGGCGTTTGAACAGTGATGCTGCTGCGTTGAGAGCAGTCGCAGGAGCCTGACGCAAGGCAGAGCTGCAGCAGCACAAGCGGCACGCTCTGAGTCCCAGCCTTCGGACGGGCTCTCAACAGGGCTCTGCGCGAAGGTGCGGACGCTGGGTAGATGCCTTCTGGTTCTCCCACCCACAGATGCCATTTAAAAAACAAACAAACAAAAAAAATCAATCCTTTCATTTCAAAGTTGTGCTTGAAAGACACACACACTGTCTGTGCCATCAAAGCAGAGCACAAAGGTCGCTGGCCGGGAGATGCTCCCAGTCACCGTGGCCGGCACAGAAGGTGCCCCAGGAGGAAAGCGCCGTCAGACGTGCCCCTCGCCACACTCCCACCCTCCCCGTCCCCCGGGGCGCCCGCAGAGGCGGCTGAGGAAGGGGCAGCCGTGGCACGGCCCCGGCATCCCCCTGCCCCAGGTACGCCGCGGGAGCCGGCCAACGCCGGCCACAGTGAAAGATTATCCGGAGGCAACTTGTCCCAACCCCGTGCAGACCAGGCGTCCTGTCTGGAAGGGGTCTGCCAGTCATCCCCACGCTTCACGGAGGCAAGCGAGGACGAGAGGAGGCCTGAGACAGCCTCCCTCCACCAGGCAGCACTGCACATTTGGCCGCCACCTGCCCGACGCAGGCAGCAATCGCCTGGAGCGCGTTCCATCCCTCTGCCCTTCTCTGCGATTCCGCATCTAATCGGGCATCCCTCTTCATCTGCGCTCCTCCCGCGGCGGCAAAGGGAGAGCCAGCGCACAAGGAATGCTCGGCACATCACGGCAGCGCTGCCAGCTATTACCTAGCGGGGATTTTATCAGGCATCCATTTTTGGAGGCTTCATCCCAGTGGCAGAAACGGGAAGGGAGTTTTCTGATACCTCAGGGGACAAATTAAGGTATTAATTTGCTTTAAGAATTAAAATGTTCAAACGCACGATCTTCTGGGCATTGACAACAACCAGTAGGGTCTGGCTCACCTCTTCCCCCCCGCTGCGTGGAAGCTAACCGGTACCTTCGCAGCAGCCTCCTGCGACACTCAGCATCACCGTACACAGAGAGCTCGTTAAGGCCTTTTCTCATTTGGGCACCCGCAACCTCATTACGAGGCAATACCCCAAGGCCAGATACTCAGATCAGCTCTGCCCTAAGGTGCGTCCCGGACAGGAGGGCAGAACCCGGCAGAGTCACAGGGGTGGAAAGGAGAGCAAAGGCACAGCAGACATAGCAGACAAAGCCAGAGACACGGTTGCACAAAGCACATAAAATAAGGGCGGTATTTTGCTGTGTGTCAAGTTGGAAGCAAAAATATGCTGCAAATACTCTGATTCTTTTGTCATTTTTCCACTACGCTTGCCCTTGGAAATAATACCGCTTAATATTGCACGACTGACATCAAATTATTTTTTATTCCTGGCAAAGTAGCGCAGAAGGAAAGAAGAGTTATTGGTTGATGATTTGGAGAAGGAGCTGAGACAGCGATTGGAACTGACTATTCCTGTTTGGCAAGATAAAAACATCCCCCTTTCATACGCCGTTTCCCTCTATTTTCTTACAGAGAAATGTCTTATTTTGCACGCACAAAGGAGCCAAGACTCCAGCGCTGGGCACAAGGCGCACATCTCCCCCGGCTGCACTAGCGAGGCAGCGGACAGACCCCCCCTTCCCAACTGCGGCTCAGTACAGGTCGGGGTGGCCAAAACAAGCCACATGCGCTGCTCCGAGGGCTACACCCCGACACCACGCCAGCGAGGAAGATGTGTCACCAGCAGAGACCGCAGAGCCCCAGTGGCCACCAGCACCGGGTCCGCCAGCGCCCGTGGGCAGCACGGCTGGCCCCAGCCCTGGCTGCGCACCGCCAGCCGGCCCTCCCTCCGAAAATCCAGGGAAAGCGCTTGGGAGCGCGGGGGGACCTGGCTGCGTGAGAGGTTTCCCCCCAGCAGCTCTCCCGACACCAGCGAGCGCGCCGAGCTGGGTGGGAACGCTGAACTACTCCCACAAAGCTGCATCCACCACACCAGCATGGAGCTTCTATTTTGCGGTGTTTCCCTCCTCCCCATAAAGTTCAAGTCAATTCAAAATGAAAAGTTTTGCTCTGTGCAAAGAGTTCATTTACATTGTGTTTTTATCGCGTGCTTTGGTATCGGCAGTATTTTTTCCTTTCAATCAAAAACCTGAAACAATGCAACTTTAGAAGATTAAATGAAAATTTATTTGCAGAAAATTTAGTCTTCTGAAGTTGATATTTTCACTATGAATAGAATCAGTCTTGACCATACAGTGCTTTTTTAAAAAGAGGTGTGAAAATTATGAGCATCTAATTTTTAATTAGGAAGAAACAGTGAATTCTACATTCCTGCTATTAACTAATTGGCTTGCAGCAAGGGCTGGTGGCCTCGGGCAGGATGGAGCTCAGGTACATTCAACACCACAGTTTTACACAAGAACAGGCATGTTGCGAATCCTGATGTTGTAAAGTGAATATTCTGACCACAGACTTGATCTGCTCATCTGGCCAGGGACGGGAAACACCTTATGAGCGGGACGAGAGACACCTTATGAGCAGGTGCCTGGCAGGAGAAACAGCCTTCTCCGCTCACGGGGCAGATGCTCAGACCAAACAGCGTCAGAGCAAGAACTATCTGCAGAAACTATTCTCCAATAATTTCCCGTGATTGATGCCTGTGGGGAAATCGCATACTGCTTCTCTGATGCCTGACTAGAAAAAGAGGCCGAGTTCACCGAACAAGTGACTCACCACAAATTATTTGCTCGGGTCTCTCGGGGCCCCGGCGGGCTCGCACCGGGAGCAGCCGGCGGCGCTGCAGAGCGGTTCCCATCCACATCTGCAGTCAAAGCGCAGCGACCCGGGAGCCTCCCCCACCAGGCTCCACGCCGCACCGCGCTGCCGGCAGCCCCAAGGCTTCGTGCATGGGCCGCACGGTGCAGAACACCCGGGGTACAGCTCTGCGCGCCCAGGAGAGCTCCTCGTGGACGCCGGCACCCAGCGCCGCCTTCCCGCAAAACCTGGGGCAGATTTTCAGCCCTCTCGCCGTGTCTGCGGGTTTCGTGGGAACGGGGCAGGAGGGGAATGTGTGTTAGGCTCCAAAGCGGTGACCAGAGCAGACGCCCCAAGTCGCCCTGTCGGAGGAGGGACCGCTGCCGGGACACGGCAAAGTGCGGCACAGCCGCGGGGCAGGGACACCTTCAGCGTCTGGGGCCATCGGAGGAGAGCCCGGCCGGGGCTGGGCCAGTCCCCCCGCCGGCTCGCTCTCCCCGTCCCTCTGCTTCGCCTTTCGCAGCCCAGCAGGCAAGGTGAGGCAATGACATGACTGCGCCGAACGTCTCCAGCGTCTGCTGGGATTTCGCAGGGGATGACAAATGAGCACAACACCTCGCGCTAGAAATACACAACAGAAAACCGTGTTGTTTTCCACATTTCAAAAACATCTGCTATGAATTAATGATTCAGCTCGTACCTACAAGTACAGGCGCAGAAGGAAAGAGATTGGCTGAGCACCCCATTGCTCACCAGCCGCGACTCCTGTTTCTGTGGCAATGCTTCTGCCTCCTGTAGACAAAATTTGGCATCCGCATCGCCCGTTATCAGGACCTGGAAGGTGTCCCTGAACCTCCAGCCTGAGACTTCACAGCCCCTGCCAGGGATCTCTGCTGCACACCCAGCGCAGCCAGAGGGGCGTTTATAGGAGATGTCTTAAGAAATTCACCAAAATAGACACGTAAAGCACCTTACAAGTAAATGTGCGCTTCTGTTTGTGTTGTTCATTAAGGCAGCACAGCATTCCTGGATACTGTACACTGATTAAGCTTCTTGGACGGCTCCACTGGCCACACCGAGACAAATGTCTCCCCTGTACATCCATTCCCAGACACTCAAACCAGAGCAAAAGTTTGGGGAAACTTCATCTTCCAGACCTCTTGGCACAGATTCCGATTTTGCTGAAATACTGCAGACACTGATACTCTAAGTGTATTCAAAAGCAGGGGCAAAACACAGATAAGCCACGCAGCCCCCGCAAGTGCCGATGTCCCTCATCCCCAGGCTCTCCACATGCATCACTTCTCCTGGAGAAGGTCCTCCAGGAGACCCCGGACCACATCACCCATCCTTCCTCTGCTCATCCCTGCCCGCACAGCCACACGGCACGGGGGACGCTCCTCTGCTCCCTGCACAACTAACACCACGCACAGGGTGACCGATGGCGCTCCTACGCCTTGTGCGCAACCATCGCCCAAAGCGATCCCGCACCCTCCTCTTCACCTGAACACGAATGACAAAATTCCTGCTCTCCTGGCAGGTTAACGCCGAGACAGCCCCTCACTGCGACGTGGCTCCACGCAGAAGTGCTCGGTGACAGTTTCCCGCGTCCCAGGGAGCGGGTGCCGAGACAGACAGGCAGCGGGGTTCACAGCAGCGTATCCCTCCCTTGTTTAACAGGGATTTATTTAAATTTGTTTTGAAGATATGCAGTGCTGTTAATTGCTGTTCTAACATGTCTCTAATAATATATCCTTTCCAATTATTTATTGCTTGCTTACGTCTTAAGTGCTTAAATACATTCACAAATACTAATCTATTCTCTGCACAATCAGTGTTTCCTCCTCAGCAAAGCATAGTGCAGCATGTTTAATACAAAAACTTCAGTTCATTTTGCTGAACTCTTGATTGATCTCCTTGCTAACTATGTTGCTTTGAAAACTAGCTTTCAGGCACGTTCAAACTGCAGCCTGACTTGGCAAATCTAGGCAGAAAACCCAGCCGTGCAGCAGACAACGTCGCAGTGACATCATTTACAGAGTAAGACACCACCAGCAAAAATAGTCTTTTCAATCTGGAGTTTTCAGAGAGGAACTTTAAATGCTGGTGTAGCTACTTGCTGGGAACGCAGTAGCGGATGCCACCCTGTGAGAGACGTGGCCGGCGGAGGCAGCGACGGCCAGGTACAAACCGGAGCGGAGTTACCAAAGAGCATCCTACCTCGTAATGGGCCACGCGCTGGGACTCGGAGATGAGCTGAGCGCTGCACACTTTGCAGTAACTTTCAGTGAATAATTCCTGGTCGATGTCGGACGATTTCATCTGTTCGTGGCAGAGAAGAGACAACAAGCAGAATCAGTTACAAAAGGCAGGCAGAACGGGACATGTTTGGTGAGGGTCCCTACAGTGACATGGGCAAAGCAACGCTTGAGTCGCACGGTTCTTGTCACCACGGGGGAACGAGAGTGTGACACAGACCATCCCCACCACATCCCCATCTACACCTCAGAGTCCCCGGGTTTCTGCACAACCAGCCCGTGCCGAGCGTTGGGTACTCGCCCGCAGCAGCTCCCGGGCGCTGCGGAACACGGTGGCATTTCCCGTCTCACCTGGCCCCGCGTCCCCGCCAGACACGCGCCTGCGCCCAAGGAGCACGCGGCCCGCCAAACACCCGTGGTCATGGACACGGCACAGGCTCCTGTGCTGCTCTGCAATTATATTTTATGTGTGAGCTACGGCTGTAAACAGCTGTTCTTCCCCATTACCCATCATATCTAGAAATGCCACGTACATAACCAGCTATAGCATGTATCACTCACGGCTCGAAACACGCTTCACCATTTCTTACACAATACGAAAGAGCTGATAAAGAGTTTTCTATGAAACGCAAACATCATTACAACCTGGAGGAAGGTGTTTTGAAGCTGGAAGGGCACTCTGCTATATTTCTCAATTCAGACATGGAAGGAAATTGCTCGGGTGATTTACCGGGCTGAGCTGTTCTCAAGCAGCTGTTTAAATATTCGTGCGTTCCCCGCAGCTCCCGGGGAGGACGTGTGCACTCACAAAGCAGCTCGCTGCGCGATGCGGGCCGCCGGAACACATCGCTTCTCCGCTCGCCCCTTCGCCGCTGTCTCGGCAATTGCAGGTGTCCAGCTCCGACCCGGTGCCAAGGTGTGCATCGGGGAGGTTGGGGCTTATAAAAGACTGATCCCAGGCAGAGCCAGAAAACACCAGAAGTAGCTTCGCAGTCAGGATATTTAAGAACAAAACCCCCAGTGCAATTCAAGAGGGAAATAGAGGCTGATGCTGTCTGACTAATGCCAAGATGAAGTCTGTTAATTCACAATCATAACAAACTTGGGCATAATGAAGACGGATAATACAGTTTTTATAGAGTTTGTCCTGCTGATTAGGAAGAAAAACAACATGGAAATGTTCTGAGATCTCATTAGCAGAAAGACCTGTCGCTGCTGGGCTGTGCGCGGAGCTGGGGCCACTGAGGACATCCCTGGGCTCGGGGAACGGGGCTCCCTGCGCGCGTCAGCCCGCAGCGAGACCGCTGAGCTGGAGGCGCAGGCACCCAACCCCCAAACATATTGCAGCCTCACAAGTATTAAGATCCCTGCACATTTTATAAAAAGAAGCAGTTGAGCCGACACTGGAGGCTCTCAGCCTGGAGCCACCGACTCGCCTCCAGCCCCAGGACAAGGTTTATTCGGGTGTTCATCGTCTACCAACGACACAACTCTCAGAGCCCCTCTGCTGGCGCCCTTGCTCCCCACAAAGGCACTTGCTTGTTTTCTCTTGCTATCTGCCTGGATTTAATCTTCATTTACTCCATCTAGAGAAACGCTGCACTGAGAAACCTTCAAAGACACCAAGAGGCCCTTTCAGGAGTACAAGAAGTGTTGCAAAATTGCATCAAAGGCAAAATAAAGCGGAGGGCAGAAATCTCACTTAAATACAACAGATTGACACAAGGCAAACCGAAGAATCTCATTAAACCTCAATCCAGCAACCAGGACAGAGGCAGGTAATATTGCCCTCATTTGCATGCAATCCGCAGTGCTCGCAGTATAAACTCTCATTGCAAAAAATCAGAGTAAATCAAAAGCTGCTCAGTATTAGTTAGCCCTCTGTGCTCTGATACCAGCTCGATTCTGCCTCTAACATACATGCACACGAGTGGAGCAGTCTGTCCCTCCCTTCACAGCAGCAGAGCCTGAACGGGCTTATCCAGGAATGGGATTAATGTCTTTTCTCTAAGCAGTAACTTCTGACACAGGTATCAGATTTTTTAGCCTCAATGTTGCTGTTAGGTTTTATGTGCCTTTGTTACCACACAAGGATATAATGCATCGCAACAGATGAATACAGTTATTATGCTGACAACATGAATGTTACACGGCATGATTCATGTGTAACTCTTCAAGTTACCGAATAAAGTCTCTCTGGAATGACGGACCCTCAGGTAACGCATTGGGAGCGCAGTGACAGGCGACAGGAGCATCCCCAGGGTGCTGTCCCTGCCGGTGACTCAGGCACCACCGGGTCTCGCCCTGCCGTACAAAGCCAGGGAAAGCAGAGCTCTGATGAACCGTAACTCCTCACCACAACACAACTCATCCCCTTCAGCCGCCGCACCAGGCTGTGCCTCTGCTCTGCCTCCGGAGCACGTGCAGCACCCATCGTGATGCCAGCACCTGCAGGGTCGCACCAAGGGTTGACCCAGTCCCCTGCTCGCTTTGGCTCAGGCCCTTTTTTACCGCAACCACCTTTTCCTTCCAGCGTGGTCCCAGCGCACACGGCCTGACCCGACCCGCACCTTTCACACAGGACCAGCGTTCCTCCAGCCCCGCGTGCCCCGTGCCCCCAGCCCCTCTCCCGAGGGAAGGGCAGGGCTGCCTCCTGCTGCGCCCCTGCCCTTCCCCACGCTGCAAACCCCATCGCTGTGGGGCAAGAGCTGCTTCACTCCTGCTCTCCTGCCCCGCTCCCACAGCCACCGGCATCCCCCGGCCGGTGGCACCACGCTGCTCTGCGTGGCCATCACCCGAGCGTCTCGGCGGGAAGCAGCTCTCCGTGGCGGGGCCACCGGGTGCCGGGTTGCCTCGACCTCCCCAGGCAGCTCGCTGGGTCCCACGGTTGTCTGTGAGGTGCCGCAGTCCCGCTGAACCGCTGGCAGAAGGATGGGGTGACCCTTCTCCCCCTGGCGCTGGTCAGGGACCGGGTCTTTCTGCACCAGACACACAAAGGAGCGGTGACGCCGCGGGAGCACGCGGTTCCCCCAAAGCCCTCCGTGCCCCCGGGGAGCGCAGCCAGCCCGGGGCCGCTGAAGCTCGCCGGACGGCAGAGCGCCCTCGCCAGGGAGCAGAAACATAACCCAGCGTCCGCCCCAGGAGCCCGGCAGAGGGTTTCACTGCTTGTTTGTGCCTGTGCTGCTCTTTCAAAGGGCTGAAGAGGGACAGGGAGGCAGGGGAGCGAGGGATGGGGATTAGGGGGAGCAGAAGAATAAACGGAAGCAAAGCCTCCTTCGTGCTTTTGCATGAATGTATTAGGCTAAACTGTAGAGAGGATTCAATCATATGTAAGCTTGGCTACTTAGACTAATTAGAAAGCTCTGGTAACAATAACTGCTTCGGGCAAAATTTATTACAAGGAGTTTGACAAAAATAATAGATTCACCTTAGCTAAGAAGATTTCCACGCAAACAACCCACTACCAGCACCCATTTATACAAATCAAAGTGCAAAGCTGCCGCTAAAACCCAGACAGCCCGAGAACAAGTTTAACTTCAAGCACCAGCTATCGACTTGAGAGAACAGACATTCACCTGTCCCACGCGAATGCAGTACAAGAGCAAAAGTCTCTTCCCCTTCTCGGCATCCTCCTACTTGCCCCCTGCTGCCAGAGAGCCCCCGTGCAGCTGCGCTGCCCCGAGTCCCTTCCTGGGGACTGACACTTCAAACTCGGCTGCTGCAAACTGCTGGCTCTGCATAAAGCTTTTATGATTCCTGGCTGTTAGCTGCTTCCTTCACTTTTCTTAAAATATATATTTTTTTCTGTGTTCTTCTATTTTCCTTTCCAGGATAACACGCTAGAGCATTACACCAAAAGGATGCCAAGGCAATACGCGGTGAAATGAGTACAGAAACGCGCACCCCTCCACGCCGCATGTGTTGAAGCGGGCGTGCGCACTGCCACGGTCCGCAGGGTGCCACCAGGGTGGTCCCACACACGGACCACGGGAAAGGTCCCGGGCTGGTGTCTCCCCGGGGATCTGCGCGGAGACCCGGTTACAACACACGAACTGAATGAGGGACCTGTCTGCTCCCTACGAACGGATCGGTACAGAGATGCTGTAACCGCAGTGAGGACACCGCAGGTGGCCGCTGATGGCACCTGTGCATAGCGGCAATGGCTGCCCTCTGCAGCGAAAGGCAGACTCTAGGCATGAAGCCTTGGGAAAAAGAAAATAGCTGTGGTGTGTGGGTACCTGACCTAAAAACAGGGCTTTCTCCTGCTCCAGAAAAGCTCCATTTTGCCCCCGCTTTTGTCTTGACTCGGATACACTCTGCATTATCGTTTTGTGGGTCAACCCTAGCAGTGATTTATTAACTTCTTTCGCCTGCAAGTGTCATAAAGGGAGTTCATAAGCAATTAATATTTATATATTTCTAACCACTTAATTCCACTCTGACTCTCCCTGCCTACAAGTGCCTCACAGCTCCAGAATTGACTGGTCTTTGGCTGATCCTCACTACACAGCCCGGCTCTGTCACAAAGCGAAGCAGAAGGGGGCTTTTCTCCACCACCATCACCACCACCCCCCCTCCGCGTGCCACGGCTGCAAAGCACTGCGTGCCTCCGAGACGCTCGAGGAGAACCGCAGATGCTGAGCAAGGAGGGACATGTTCCCTGCACGCTCGCAGAGGCTTTTCTTGCTGAGAGTTGAAGAATTAATGTGCGATTCACAGCCTCGCCAGCTGGACTCCAACCGTTCAGCTGAGCAGAAGCCCTTGGTCTGTGCACCAAGGTCTAAATGTCTAAAACTCTGTCTCCTCCTCCTCAGGCAGGGACACGAACAGTGGGGCCTCCGCCACAAACGCCAACCACTCCGTCTCCTTCCAGCGGGGTTTATCGCTGCCCCTCGCGCGGGCACTCAGGCGTCGATGTCCCCCTCCCCGCCTCAGAGCGGTAACCTCTGCACACGTCAGCTCCGCATCTCCAGGAACAGCAAACTCTGTCACAAAGAGACTTCATTTTAACTACCTTGTGCCATATGGCTGCGATTCTTCTCAGCAGCTCCAATGACTGTAACAGCTTAATGAAAATCAATTCGATGGGGCTGACTCCACTTTTTGGCAACCGCTAGAAAGACACTAACTAAGTTGCATTAAATTTTAGAGGACAGCAATCCACGGATTGACATCAGAGACACATTCAAAGCCAAATTCCTTTTTAAGGACAGGCTTTGCATCAGCGGAATCCCACCGGACATGGTGAGGTGCTGCGTGTGTACCCGACACAAAGGAGAGCGGTGGAAGTGCACCTGCACTAAATGCTTTGGGGACCCAGACCAGCCAGGACAGTGAAACTGCTGCAGGACCCCAATGAGGTGTAGAGCATCGGTGCGACAGGCGCGAGCTGCAGCCGCCTCCGCTGCTGCGACAGCCCCGGGGACCTCACTCGCAAGGCAGGAGCAGAAGCACAACCTGCAGTCAGCGCTAGCAAATACTCCCCACCACGTTCCTGATAAATACTGTTGTAATCTCCTTTCTGGCAATCTTCCCCCAGCAAGCTGCTTCTATTTTTATTGCTGTATACCCCCTGTTAGCAGGTTCATTGCCCCCTTTTGTTGAGCAATGAGCTCAGTGAATGGGAAAAGAAGTTAATAACGGGAAATTCACGACAGGTAGCAAAAGTTCCAGAGTACGTGACAAACACGAACAAGACAGAGTTTTTCTAATTCCAAGTTTCGCCTTTTGTATCACTTCACAGATCACCCTTGGTATTTTTCACTGTCAATTATTTCTGTATTTTGACAACAATAAGCAGAAAACCATGAAAGCTCCGAGAAGCTGCAGATGACTTCACGTCCTGTCAGGGTTAGGAGTTTGAAAATGCAGCACCATCCGTCGCCTAAGCAGGCTGCTGTCAGAAGCAGACGGCTTGCAGCTCTCCCAAGCGCTGCTCGCACGCGCCCGCAGATCCCACCGCACTTCGAGCAACGGCTCAGGAGGGGACGTGTTAAATAGAGACGGCAAATGAAGGATCTAAATCTGAGATCAGAGCCAAGTCACTGCGTAACCGTTGTCTAAACTTTGCAACACGTGGCTCAGGTTTAAGGATGAGAGCTACAGGCAGACACCACAGAAGTTGCTGACTCAGCTGCTGCGACCGCAGACCCGCACACCCAAGGTCTTCCTCACCCAGCTGAGGCCCCGCAGGCCCAGAGGACCCGGAGCAGGAGGTGGCAGTGACCTGTGCAACACGTCCAAACGCGAGCAGGAGAGGGGAACCCGTCTGCCCAAAGCGCCGGCACCTGCGGGAAGGAAGCTGCTTCCGCCGTCCCCGCTGGCCGCGGCTCCCACTGGCTGCTTCCAGCCGTGTTTCTGACTTTCTGATTGAACTTTTTTAAAATTTTTTTTTAAAACCACTGCCTCCCGGTGCCTAATTTCCCCCCCCACCCCCCCAAACACCCCTACAGGGTTCAGAGGAGTACCCCCCAAGCCACCCCCCACGCAGGGCGGCTCTCCCCGAGACAGCTCGGACCCACTGCCCCGCCTGCAACCGCACCGGGGAAAACTCGTTCCCACATGTGTGCGGATCCGGAGCAGCGGCTCCAAGACCAGCAGGTGACAGAAGAAAAGGGCCCTTGCACCATCATTTAACCGACGGGTACCTGAGACCTCGGGGCGCATCAGCCCCAGGGTCTGGCCCTGGCGGTGGGCACACATCGGCGTGCATCGCCCCCGTCCTGAGCCTGGCCGCCAAGCTGCTCGGTTGATCGCCTGCTTGCAGAGATGCACTGGGAACTTCAGCACACGTTCATTTTTCCTATTGTATGGTCAAGGAAAAGGAACACTGCAGGACAAAGCACTGAATTCAGCAACTCGGTTTCTTCCAGTCAAGAGGAAATAAAAAAGAAAAAAAATTGTGGTCCCTTATCCAATTTACTCTCAAGGGCCTTAATCACCTTTCCCAGAATCAACAGTTTCCAAAACCTCCGTACCGGAGCACTAGAGAAGTGGCAACTGAGCATGTGCACGAATGCCAAATGCAAACGACAAGCCAAAAATTAAATGTCCTGATTTTAATGTTATGAATTATTTGTGGCTTTTGCTGCTGTCACTCTCCCATGGATTAACATCTCGTGTAACACTCCCTGTTTTCTTCTGTTGTTTAATTTGTCTTGCAATAAAAAGAAAAAAAGTCTTTACTAATAATTAATGTGCTTTCAGCAACTCTGTCACTGCACTTACAACAAGGCATCTGAAGAAATGCAAAATACCGCCTTTTGAAGTGCCTTATTTCCCAGCACTATCAGCGCGATGGATGGTTGAGCCTGTTCCACCAGTGCAATTCTCCTCCTGCTTTTATCGCCCGGAGAAAGGCGCACTGTGGGTGCTGGAGACCACAGCGGGCTCCCAGCGCAGGGAGCGCTGCCGACGACCCACAGACAGGGGCAGGGGACGGGGCAGCCCACCGGAGCAGCGCTGCGTGGCCGCCTCTCCCCGGGGAAGACAAAGCGGTGGACAGGACAGGGTGCCCTGTCCCACAGTGACGAGGGGACCCTGCGCCACCCGCCCCAAGCCTGGTGCGAGAGGCTGAATTCGCAACCGCGGGATGCGCAGCCCCCGCCTGCACCCGGATTTGCCCGCGCTCCCTCCGCAGCCCCGGCAGAGGCGGGACATGGCGCTCGCCAGTGAGCCCTGATAATGCTGCATCCCGGAGGGGACGGTGGTTGTGTCCCTACCCACGAAGAGCTTGCTGCGAGTCACATCTTCGAGGGATGTGCGTGCCTTTCTCCGTTTTTCCTGTCCTGTCAAACCAAAGATGCTCCGTGCCCCTCCAGCTGTGCTGCACATCTGCCACCTCTGCCACGCTTCGCCCTCCCTGCAATTCTTGCTTGGTTTGGGGTTTATCTGCCATCTCCCTACTGCCTCCATTCCTGAAATCCTCTCCAGAGTCAATTTGCTTCACTTCTGCACTCAGCCTTTGATGCATTTTGACACGCTTTATTGGAGCCCTGAAAATCAGAGCAAGATTGTGTGTGGCATGAGCTGGGAGCAGGAGAGATCCAGCACGTGTCTGCTGCATGTGTCAAAACACAGAGGAGAGGCTGCGGAGAGCAACGCGGCGGAGACGGAGCCCCAGTGCAGACCGGAGCCTCAACCCGAGCACCCCAAACGCCCAACTTCGCCCACCTCCCCCAGCGTAAGCGGCCAAACTGCTCCTTTGCTGGGACCTACTTCTTGACATTTGCCAGGATGAAGAAAGGGACACGCAGACAGCAACAGTGTCCTCTCAAGGGATAGAGATGATGGTTTTGAAAGGAGCCTCGCAGCTCCCGTGCCCTGGAGGGGAGAGTGCCCGCCTTTACCGCTCACGCCCCCGCGCTGGGAGAGCGCTGGCCGGCTCCACGCACGGGGCGCGCAACGCCCCACGGGACCCCCAGAGCAGGCGCAGGGACGGAGGGGACGGCGGCACGCTCCTCGGCGCAGGAGCGGGATCTCACCAGGGATGTCTCGCTGGATTCCCCTGAGACTTGTGAGCGAGGGGAGCTGCCAGATGTTCCCACCTCCTCCCTCGTCACAGGCATCACCGAGGTGCCGTTTATAAACAGCAGAACCCAGCAAGAAAGAAAAAAAACTATGAACATGTCAGGAAAGACAGTGCCCTCCGGCCAGAGGGAAGCCTCGAGCGCAGGCCATGCCTTCCGGGCAGAGAAGCAGCACGGCCGAGGCTCCGGTGTGTGTGGAGCGCTGCGTCCCCGCACAGCGCCACGGGACAGCGCGGGAGCACATGACCGAGGTGCAGCCTTACGCGTGGCAGTAAAATCCAGCCAGTGCCTTTTCGACCTCCTGCCTGTCTGAGGTGGGAACAAAGGGTGAGCCGAGGAAATCACAGGCACGTAGATTTGGAGAGCAAAGGAAAGACCTGTTCCGTGCAGCAGACAGCAAGCCCTCCGTGCCACACACTGCCTCAGGGGGTGACGAAGGAAGGATGCTGCCAAGTTTGAAGGGAGCTACGCTGCAATTTTGAGAGTGGCACCATGCCTTCCCTACTAATGCGTGTATCCGGTTATCCACATGAATTGTTCTAATTATTCACACTACATCGTGTGGCAGGATTTAATTGCAAACGTGTGCTGACTTGAATAAAAATATATTTTAAAAAAGAGATTGATATATTGTGACTGCTTTAACAAAGTTTGTAGGAACTGAACGAAGAGCAATCACATTTCATGCCTAATGGCATCAATTCTGCATCCTGCACACGTCAAGGACAGGGTGCTGGCACTCGCTCCAGCGCGGCCGGGTGTCACGGCTCAGCCCCTTGGCAGCAGGGACAGCCCAGAAGCCTCCTGAAAGACGGGGTTAGAACAGACCCATGCAGGCTTCGGCAGAGGCTGCACTCTGAGATGGAGGGGTTGATGCAGTCAGACGGCAGAGGGGAGGGACTCGCTCGTACCGGGATGCAGAGAGCTGGTACGGGTGAGAACCGAGGTACACTGGGACACGTCCCTGCTGCTGCCACCTCCCTGCAGAAACAGATTCCCCTCGACTAAGCCCTGGCCAAGCCCCGCTCTGGGGAGAACGCCTGGTCTGACACAGCCTGGCACGAAGCCCCAGCGCCAGCTCCTCTCCCTCCCGCTCGCCTCCCCTTGTAAACCCTCCCGCTGCTCCCCCCGCCGTGCTTCTTCCCACCCCTGCCACCCAGGGACGCGTTTTTGGCAGCTCTGGCAGTGCCCCCAGCCACCAGCATCACACTGCCCCAGCCTCCCCATGGACCCCGTGCCCCCCGGGACCCCGCAAGGCGTCGGGGCGTCGCGGGGCCAGCAGCACGGGGTGCAGCAAGGCGCCTTGCGGGCTCCCATGCTGCGGAGCCAGGGTTACCATGTGATGCTCGGGGTTGCTATGGAAACGGTGGTCTCTCACAAAAAGATGCATAAATAGTCTCCGAGTCTCCCCGGAGCGCGGTCCGCGCTGCCAGGCTGTGGGCACCCCAAAAATCAGGCGTTGCTGCTGCCCTGCCCCGGTCCCGGTCCCTGCCCGCGGGTTGGTGCCGGGGCTGCGCCACAGCAGGAGCGACGCGGGGGAGAAGCCGGCGAGCGGCTCCTGCACAGCCTTTCTCTGCAATTACAATCAGGGCGCCACATTTATTTTTGGATAAGTAGGACCTACTTTTTCCCGTGGCTCCCTAATAACGTACAAAACAGTAGGAAGCGAGTCGAGCCGAATCCCGTGCCCGCAGCTCGTAGCCGCTGGTACTTTGCATAATCAGGGCTTGTCATCCCCCATCAGCTTCAGCTCAGAAACCCAAGAGGCAAAGCCATGTAAGGTGGCAACGAGCTTAGAAGGAGCCTTCAGAGAACAAATCTGTCCATCACTGATGGGGGATTATTTTAATACTGGATGCCTTGATAAAAGCCCGCACGCTGGCACAGCTGGCTAGGCAAGAGCACCTCTTACCAAAACCACCTTCAGCCTCAACAGCACTAACCCCAGAGCAGTTTAATGTCACTGCTTGCTTGCCGACAGCACTAAAAGCTCCCTGCCCAGCAAAGGTTAACGAAGTCAGCAACAGCAGCAGCAGAGATGCTCCTGGTTACCCTCCCGCTGGGGCTGCGCTCCTCTCCCCTCCCCGAGACGGTCCTTTGTCCATCCGCGACACATCCGACATTTGCCAGCCGGAGCTGCCTCACCGAGTGCCACCCGGTGAGGATTTATAGGAGTCCAGGTCTCCCCGAGGCAGCCGAGCAGCGCTGGCCAGAACCCTCCCTACTTGTAATGATTGATGGACTCTGTTCCCTTCAGCTGCAGCTCCCCTCCTAGAGCAGAGCTTTTTGCAATCAATGAAATGACTTAGAAACAAGACACCAGGAATGCAAATCCTTTGTATCTAAGTCCCCCTGTTAGCACGGAGCAGCCAAACCCCTCGCCTAATTTAACTGCACATCCAAATTCCACATCCTCTAAAGGGTATCAGCAGATTTCATTAAACTTCTTCATATTATCGTGTAATCTGTCAATTAGCTTTGTGTGCAACTGCAAACAACAAGGAGCTTTATCTTAAGTAAAACATAAACATTTACTTCCCTCCTACAGCCTTTTATTTTTCTTTGCCCATCATTGATTTAAAAACACAACCCTCCTTTTGTTTGCATTCGTTCTCTTCTAAGAAACAGGAGCATCTCCCATGCTCATCCACACAGAGCAGACGCGTGCTGGACTTTTAAGCGTTATGTCAGATCTGCCTCGTACTTGGGAGCATTTCAGCAAGCCACTCGGATCACCTGTGCTTCGTTTTCCCCTCTGGAAAAACCCCACAGCACTATTCTGCCCCTTCCCAACAGATGAGCAATGAGAAACGGTTCATCAATGCCCACAGTACTGCTCCAGCTCCGCGTGTGAACGGGTCTCCAGAAATGCAAACTATTCTATTTTCGCCACTGAGAAATTAAACTGCCGTTGCAGAAGGGCCGGAGTCAGGCACGCTCCGGGCTCGGCACCTTCCGGAGATGGGCTCCGACTCCCGGGTTCGGGAAGGTCTCCCTCTCTCTGCACACTGCGGGGACTCCTATTTCTACAGTGTTTATTAAGCATCCCCTGTGGGACCGGGAAGCAACCAAAAGGCATTAGAACAAGTTAATGTGTTTCATACAACATCAGTTTTCAAAGCCGGGTTTGTAAGTTATCCTTCAGTCGTGGCCATCAGCCTCCCACTCTGCCCAGAGGGGAAATAAGGCCGAAAAATGCTTTTCGTATGTTCTGCCAAACCAAAACAATCCCTGCGCTTTGGTAGGGGCAGGAAAATACCTTTGCATCATGTGCACACAGATTCAAAACTTCTGAAAAGGTGCAGATTTCTCCAAAAAAACAGACTGAAGAGACATCTCAGCCATACCACCTCCCAGAGGAAAGGAGTCGGGACCTGGCGGTGGAGGGTTTCTGAGGAACAGGAAAGCATCCATCAGGTAACACCCAATTCCCAAAGGAACGCATTGCCTGGTACAATCAGAGCCAGATGAGGATGAAACGCTCGTTAAAACATGACTTATTCTTGGGAAGGCTGAATGCAGTGGGGTTCACCACGATCTGCATCAACCGGCAGAGAGGACACGAAACAGCCCTGTGACCTCCTCAGCATAAACAGCGATGGAGCTCGCTCCGAAACCGCAACAGAGCTCGGTAATTTGAAAAAGCCTGAAATACAGACCAGCCTGCGCTGCAGAAAGGAACTGCGAAACTCCTGAAGAGTTTCGTAAACACAAATTAGCGAAGATAACTATAACACAAGGGAACTGCGAAACTCCTGAAGAGTTTCGTAAACACAAATTAGTGAAGATAACTATAAATGGCACCAAGAAGTCAGTTCCATCCTGCTTTCCGATGTCCTTTGCGCCCGCTGTCGGAGCAGTGCACTACGAACCGGCTCCTCAAGCCCCCTCTCTTGATGCCACAACGTGGGATCCCCCGTGGAGCCCTGGGAGCAGGTGAGGAGGGGGCACAGCCCGGCCAGCTGAAATTGTGGTAAAAACGTCTGACAATTAGAGAGAAAACAACAGGTCCCCACACTCCGCGTGGCGCCTGTCCCTGCCAGACTCCTGTGAACTGCAGTCGTGTGCTTGGAAATTAGACAGATTAATTATTGCTACAATTAGTAGTATCGTGAAGCATCTCTGGAGGCAGGAAATAATATTGTCATAAACTTGTATAATCATTCAGCATTTCCAAATGAGCAGTTGGATCCACAGTTGCCATCTTGATGCTTTCACCAGTGACATCGTAGGGTGGGAAACACGAAACCGATTAATTAGTTCTCATTTTAAGTCAAGCTAAACGCTGGCTCGCTCGGCCACGTGCCGTCACTCAAGGCAAGGCTCCCTGCAGCCCAGCCAGGAGGTAAGCGTGGGTGTGGGAGCCACCAGCGCCCCGTGACGCAGGGTCACGGCTGGCAGCAGCAGAAATGCCGGGGTTCAGCCCAGCTCCGAGCACGGGAGCACACGCACCGCTCGCAAGCCCCGTGCGCACTCTGCCGTGTCCCCACCGTGGCTCCGGCCGCCCCCACGGGAGGACGCCGGGCTGCGAAGAGCCGTGCCGGCTCTGTGGCCACCCTGCTGCTGCCAGACCCCACCGCGAGAGCGGGGGCGTGCGTGTACCAACACTTCAACTTATGTTTTTGCATGGTGGGAAGGAAAAATCCCACTAATTGTTCCAGTCTCCCACTTGGTCACCCAGAGCGCGCAGGCACATCCACGGACCCCAGAGCGTTCCAAGGCGCGGGTGCCATGGGCAGCACCCCCATGCTGCGGTCTGGATCAAACCCCAGGCTCGGGTCGGCCGTACAGCCCGACCACCTTAGTCCTGCGCAGAGACCACTGGAGCTTCTGCCTCTTACTAATACCGCCAGCTCACATATGCTTATTGTGTGTGAAATAATAGAGGAGCTTGTGCAGCACCCCATACAACAGGAGGTTTAACCGATTAATTTATGGCTTCAAAAGCAGTGGGTGTTCAATTCCACCCTGTTCCTGGGGTTTCTGACAAGCCGCTCTGGGTGCCGCAGATCCAGCGCTCGGAGCTTTTCCCATTTTCTTTATGTAATTTTGAAACCAGTGCATGCCTCATATTCACAGCTAGCTGCTGGGTGTCAAGTCTGTGGCTGTATCCTTCAAGACAGCTTTAAATACCAATGTCTCACTTTGCCACCAAGTCCACCCACTGGTTTTAAATGGCTGGATCAAATTTAGGAGCAGTTTTAACTTCACAGTGCAGTTCCCTGCATCTCCTAGCGCTGATCCCGCTTTTCGAGAGCCACGCACACAGCTCCATCGCACCCATCTCACGGGCAGCCAGGGCTTTGCTCAGATACCCCAGGTGATACACACACGAGGAACATGTATGGGATATACAAGTGAGTAGATCAAAATGGGAGATACCCATAGGGCCTCGAGTGCAGAGGGTGATCTACTGAAAAGGTTTATTTATACTCTCCCACCTTGAGGATCTGTTTCACCAACAAATATGCATTGGCAAGACGCAGGTCCGAGCTTAACTACATCTTGTGCCCCATTTCCCCTTTAACAAGACAAAATAAACGTATTTCTGCTTTGGAATTAAGAGGAGCGATATTCTTCTCCCCTATCGCTTTCCAAATGAAGCTCCTGAAAGGCCCTTTTGAAGCCTCCCGGTTGCATTTCCAGACCCGCTCCCCCTCCGCGCTCCGGAGAAATGGATTAAATGAGCCCTTTGAAGTGCTGCTGCTGTGAGCCGCTCTGGGCGAGCTCGGCTCGGCTTTTTGTCGTGCCCTGGAAGGAGGACAGCAACTGCCACTCGCCTTCCGCCTTCCCTCTCACCCCACGGGCGCCGAGGGGCGACGGGGCTGGAGCCAATGCACACCCCCAGGCGGGACACGGCGCTCCCCTGCGCAGCCCTCACCGCCCACCTGCACCCACCAGCTCCGTGGGTGATTGAGCGATGCCCAGCTCAAGAGCGAGCCCCTCACAGGCGGCAGGAGCCCTCTCCCTCCTGCCGCATCCCCCATCCTCTGCGGGGCACGAGGGCAGCGCCCTGCAAGCCGTCCTGTCCGCCCCGGACCCACAGCGGTGCACGGCCAGTGGCCACCCACGCAGGCACCGGCAGTAACGCCACGCGGGGACACCGACCCTACCGTGCTCAGGCCAACAGACCCTCGGCTTGGTGTCACCCCACTTGCAAAGCCTTGCAGAAACTCCTGGGCCCGAACCTCGCACGTACAGGCAAAACGCTGTCACGGGACCAACGCTGCGCCGCACGCGTGAATTTGCCCGCACAGAGACCCTGAGCGCCAAGGCGGGCTACGCCACCGCCGGCCCCTGCCAGCACGGCAAAGGCCCAAAAGCTATCGAGCACTGCACAACAGGCAAGTTTTAATATTGAGAATATTCATCTCCAGCCACTTCTAGTTAATGGAACAAAGCAAACTGTCGAGAAAAAATGGGAGCATTACAGTAAAAACAACAACAAATTAAACTCTAATGCAATTAGAGAGCAATTAGGGATCTATCCTCTGGGAGCATTTTGGAACTCTAGGTCTTTCTCAAAATCTGATCTCTCTGCAACTTTATTTCTTTCTAATTAATAAATGAAGAAGTGAGCTGCATGGCTGCCCCCAGTCCCCTGCAAAATGCCATCTCCTGCTCTGCGGGAGCAGAAGGTGGTGGCAGGTAGAAGCATTCACACCTCCGAGCTGAGGAGAAATGCAGGTGTCAGCAGAACGGGGAGAACAGAAATCGCCGCCTGTGTCTGTTGCAAGGTGACCAGAAACACAAAGACCCAAATGCTCTCATGCAGGAGCCAGGCTGAGCGGGCACAGCAGAGAGCGGAGCGTGAGCGACCCTGCGAACCCCTTTGCTCTCCTATACACAGCTCGCACAAAAGCCACAGCCCAGAAAAATATGTATTTAGTTCCTCTTGACTTTTTAAACTTACCCACGGGCATGCCTATAGATAAGCACCCACCTAACCCAAACGGCTCAAGCGCGGTGCAGAAAGGAGCGGGACACCCTGCGGGCATCGGTCCCTGCTGCGCCCTGCGCAGGGCACAAGGAGCCTTCAGCATCCCACAGCAGCACGGGTGCCCCGTGACCCGCGCGCTGCCCGGGCTCGCCTCTCCGCCAGCCCAGCAGGTCTGGAAAGGAGCGTCTGGCACGTCCTTCCCTGGAGGGCAGGGGACGTGGAGAGCGGTGCCAACAAAGCGCCCAAGAAACGACCGAAGAACTGAAAGGAAGGGGCAAAGCCGCACTGCCCCATCAAGCCAGCGCCTCTCCAGTCTCATCCACCAGCTGCCTGAAGGTCGCAGCTGCAAAACCACTAGAGCAAAGCCCAGCTCTGTTAAACCTTCCTTCAGTGGATGCAAACAGTAAACACTCTCTGCAGAGGAGAAGACGGCACAGCGCGGAGGAACACCTTCCCCCTCCTTTCCTGAAGCTGCTGCTATTCCTGGGGGCAGCCCCGTCTGCACTACGCAGCTCCAGCTCCGGTACTCTTCCGCAAGGGCTGTTTTTCACACTTCGTAAGGAATAATAAAGGTTCCACGTGCCCTGCGGTACCTGCCTGGCAGCCGGAAGGGAGATGGCTCCCTCGGCGTCCCGGGGACGATGGCACCTGGGCGACAGGGGGAGGTGGGAGCCTTGCCCTTCATCTGTCTCTGCACCCACATCCACCCCTGGGAACGCAACCGGCCCTGTTTTGGCCTAGAAATTGGCCCAGTTCTGATCTCCCAAACCAGTTCTGGATCTCAAGACACACCTCTTTCCTGAGGAGCTTACCCAAATAAAGCGAGACACCCGGACCTGGCAGCACGCGGCCACCCGCTGCGAGCACCAGCCCGCACCAGCCCCAGCCTTGCCCGGCTGTCTCAGCCCCTGCAGCCATTTCTGAGGGGCTTCTGGGAGCCCCCCGACTCCGCAGAACATCTTGCAATGAAAAAGGGTCCAATTAGAGACTCACAGGTCTGAAAAAGATGCCGACTGTTGGTCAAAAGTTGCTCTTTGCAAAGGAATAATTCTCAAAATATCCCCACTATTATTGTCTATGTTTGATCACTGACGCGGGGGGGGAGGGCTCTTTGTTGGTGGGTTTGGGGATTTTTCCTCCTCCCCGCAACACCAAAACCCCTGCAGGGAGGTGTGACAGATCTGTAGCAGGACCAGACCAGCCATCAGCGTTCCCAGGCACAGAGGAGTCCGGTGGTGCAGCGCCATACACACAGCCATCGAGCCGCCCCGAGAGAAAGCCGGGCTGCGCGCAGCAGGGGGGTGCCAAGGATCAGCGGGCTGCACCAATTCCTGTGCACACTGGAAGCAGCAAATAAGCCAGATGCAGGCAAACCTCAGCAAAACGTCTCCACACACAGACGACACCGTGTCAAGAAGGGTTAGTCAGCAGTGCCGTGAGCAGCCGGGGGACCATCAGGGGTGTCGGACCTGCTCTGCAGCGCACCTGGGAAGTGGAAACGCAGCAGCACTCCACCACCCGGGCACAGGAGAGGGCAGAAAGCCTGAGGGAGGAAGGCTGGATGCAGGAGGAAAGTTAACACAGTGCAACTCAGAGCCGAGGGAAGTGACTTCTGGAACACGCACACCCAAGCCGGCCGGGTGCACGCACAGAAACACGGTGCAAACTGCTGCCTTGGGACAAGGATTAATTAATTATTTGGAGTGACTCAGAACGACCAGATAAAATCAATTGGGGGGGGGCATCACTCCAAATTTTGGAAGCGTCCCACTCCAGGATGCGGCCAGAAGGCAGGATCCTCCCCCAGGGACAGGGACGCAGGAGCTGCCGGAGCACACGCAGGGGCACTGGGATTAGGAGGTTTATAATCGACAGGTCCACACTGCTCTGGGAGTAATAAAGGATTCCCATCCTCCGATTCTGATAAAATTGGGGGAGAGCCCCATTTTTACTCTAGAAAGCTCCTGTACTGCCCCTCCCTCCTGTCCCTTCCTACAGTGGATGAGTCACTGTCTAGCAACCTTTATCAAAATAACTCTTACAAAATTGTTTATCAAGTCCCCACCATTCCCTGCCCCACAGCACAGTGCAAGGAGAAGGGGCAGGGGATGCTCCAGGTCACTGTCCCTTTCCCGGGGAATGACGAGAGCCCCGAAGCCGAGACCCCTCTGCCCAGCATCCCCCCTCCCATGCCGCCCCTCTCCCGCAGCATCCCCCTGCTCCCCGCGCTCACCTCTGCCATTCCAGAGCTGGTTGTTTGTGTTTTGCAGATGGATTGCACGTGCTCATGCCAGAGCCAACAGCACAATCTCATGCAGAAAATGCAAACCAGTGATTTCTAACTGTCTCCTCAAGGCTTCGCAAACCTTGTTCTTCACCCAATACGGCACACTAAGGTCACTCCAACATCAGAGGAGGGCAAAAGGAGCATGTGGCTGCCCGGAGGGCAGCAATCGGAGCATGTTTTACATCAGGAACTAAGTGGGCACTGCCCAGGTCTGGTATCAGTAATCAACAGATACGGCTTGCCAGCGATTCAGACAGCTGAAGGGTCAGTTACTAGACATCTTTCACGCAGCCCAGAACAGCAGTCACCTCGCTCATGCTGCACAAGGGACAGCTTTTGCTCAGGCTCCCAGACCTAGGGACGACTCCAGTGCAAGACAGGGGGTCACCCAGCCCCACGGAGATGCACAGGCCGACCCCCCTTTGCCGGCGATGAGCAGCCATACAGGCTGGCAGCTGCTTTCCCACGGGTGCTGCCGTGAGTGGGGTCAGGGCTGCCCCCCGGGACGGCAGCCCCAGCCCCCTGCGCTCAGCTGCCTCCCTGGAAACGTGCTTTTGCTCTCTAAGCAGTGCTGACTTGGGAAGTTCTCCAAACTTCCCAAACAACAGAGAGAATAGGCTTGTTTTCCTGCATCTGCAGACATCCATGCTCACATCCCGCAGCCCTGAGAGCTCCCGTTCCCACGCCGGACTGCGGGGACGCCTGCACAGAGCCCGTTCAGTAAAAGCACCCCGAGTTTCCACCGACGGCCCGGCACAGGGGATGCCCACACCCCCAGGCCTGCCTGGCCGTGGCCACCGGCCCACAGGTGGACGCAGCGCTTGGTCAAAACTCCACCGGGAAAATATTCCAACGCCTGGCACGGGGCTGGACCCCTCGCACAGTACACACCGGTTGCCTCTGACCTCCCGCCGTGGGTCCGGGGGTGGCACAGAGGGTGCCGGGTCGGACCCCGACGCATGGGCTGCCCCCCCGCAGCATCGCTGGTGGTCCCAACGCCGCCCCGGCGGTACCCAGCATTGCCCCAGCGGTACCACCACTGCCCCGGTGGTACCAGCATCACCCCGGTGGTACCAGCATCACCCTGGTGGTACCAGCACCGCCCCGGCGGTCCCAGCGTCAGCCCCGTGGTACCAACACCGCCCCGGCGGCACCAGCGCCGCCCCCGGCAGCCGACCCCCGCGAGCCCACCGGACCCCCTCCCACCAACCCGGCTCTCAAACAGCTCCCACCCCCCCGGCAAACTTTCCTCCAACTGCCCCCCCGCAGCCCCTCGCCGGCCGCGGACGGGCCGCCGGGTACCTCGGTGCGGCGGGCGGGGGCGAGGCGGGCGCCGGGAGCGGGGCTCTCCTCCTCCCCGGACCGGCTCCTCCGGCTGCCCGGGCCGACTGTGCCGGGGGGGCGCCGCGCGGCTCCGGGCTGCGGCTCCGGCTCCACCCCCGGCAGCCGCGATTGGCTCCGCCGCGCTCCGCAGGGCCGCGCCGGTCCCGCCGCATCCCGGCACGGCGGCTCCGGAGCGGCTGCCGCGGCCCCCGGGGCTCGGACAGGCGCGGCGGGTCGGGGGGAGGCGCGGCCGCCCGACCCGGCGCCCCCCGGGGGGGCTTTGCCTCGCTGGGAGAGCGTAAGGCTGCGCAAAGGCGCTCTGCGGGGCAGAGGCTCGGGGGGGGGCATCGCAGGCTCCAGGGGGAACAGATTTCCTTACGGATTCATACTTTCGCAGATGACGCACTTATTTTGATACCCTGGATTCATGGAGCGAGCGCGCCTCGCGCCGCAGGCAGCACCGGGGCCCCCCACCCACGGGGACGCGGGGGGAGCAGACGCAGAGGGAATGGGACGGGGTCATCTTATCATAGAATCATAGAATGGTTTAGGTTGGAAGGGACCTTGAAGATCATCGAGTTCCAACCCCCCTGCCACAGGCAGGGACACCTCTCACTAGACCAGGTTGCCCAAGGCCACGTCCAGCCTGGCCTTGAACACCTCCAGGGACGGGGCTTCAGCAACCTCTCTGGGCAACCTGTGCCAGTGCCTCACCACCCTTAAAGTGAAAAACTTCTTCCTAATGTTTAATCTAAACCTGCCCTCTTCCAGCCTAAAGCCGTTCCCCCTCGTCCTATCACTACATGCCCCAGTAAAAAGTCCTTCCCCAGCTCTCCTGTAGGCCCCCTTTAGGTACTGGAAGGCCGCAATAAGATCTCCCCGGAGCCTTCTCTTCTCCAGGCTGAACAGCCCCAACTCTCTCAGCCTCTCCTCATAGGAGAGGTGCTCCAGCCCTTTGATCATCCTCGTGGCTCTCCTCTGGACGCACTCCAGCAGGTCCATGTCCTTCTTATGTTGGGGACTCCAGAGCTGGATGCAGTACTCCAGGTGGGGTCTCACGAGAGCGGAGTAGAGGGGCAGAATCCCCTCCCTCGCCCTGCTGGCCACACTTCTTTTGATGCAGCCCAGGATACGGTTGGCCTTCTGGGCTGCGATCGCACACTGCTTGCTCATGTCGAGCTTCTCATCAATCATCACCCCCAGGTCCTTCTCCACAGGGCTGCTCTCCAGCCATTCCCTGCCGAGCCTGTATTTGTGCTTGGGATTGCCCCGACCCAGATGTAGGAACCCTTCAGCCTTCAGCCGAAGGGTGGTCACGGCCTCCCGCCGGCAGGGCTGGTGGGACGCAGAAGCCAATGAACAAGTGCCCAAGGCCAGGGCAGAGCGGAGGAGGGCAAGGCAATAAACAGGGGAAGGAGAAATCGGGGGAGATGCAGACCCCCGCAAACCATGTGCAGTGAGGAGACAGTCCCTCACACAGCAGCACACACGCCCGCCCGCGTCTGTAATGCACAGCCAGGCTTAAGCCAAACCAAGCTCCCCAGTCTGAAATCCAGTAACAGAGCTGAATCTAGAAAGAGTGGACACTCCTGATTTTTTGTGCACAGTACCCTCCAGGGTAAAAGCCACTTCGGAGTTCAGACTGAAAGTCCTGAAAACCAGGGCGTAGACGAGCACAATCCCATACACCTTCCCTCTGCCAGCGCAAAACTTTAGAGGCAATGTCATCTCACTGCCCTCCTTTCTGCTTATAACGAGATAAGGAGGGCGAGGACCGGCTCAGTACCGCCGAGGGTTTCTGTCCCAGCTTTGCTGAATCGGTAGGCACCTCATTTGCCAGCACATGAGCCTTACTACATGCAAGCTAGGGAAGAAACGGGGACGTGATGGAGCAGAGAGAGGTTGTGCTCCAAGCCTTGCGAGGGGGCATTTCCAGCCTGTGACGCATATGCCAACACCAAGGAGAAAGGCAGTTGATCTGGCTCTGCTCCGCCTCCCTCTGCTCCCACAAACCAGCAGAGAGGAGGGTGCCAGGTCCCTGCAGGGGAGGGGACGTGTCTCAAGGGTCTTTTCAGCCCAAGGCAACAGGGGGTTGGTTGCACCCTGGAGGAACTGGGGGATACTCGTCTTGCCGAGATGCGGAAAGGCTCCTTTCTGCCTTCGCTCCCAAAGCCAGGTTGAACCACGCTTCTTCATTCCCCTTGTGAATATTCGGCTAATCAAAGCCATTACGGGCCTCCCCCTTTTCTCACAAAAGAGCTCTGCTGTCCAGGTATCGCCTTCGCCAGAGCCTGATAAAAATGCTGCATCTTAAGCAATACACCTGATTGGGAAGCGTACATTGCATCCATAACAGTAATAGCAAAAGCTGAGTGGCAGCCCGGGCGAGAGGTGTGCCGGCGCTCCCAGTCAGCTACGGCTGCTCGTCACTGCGGGGCGTCCCTGGAGCACCTTTAAGAAGCGAGTCTACTTAGTTTGATTTGTTTCTATTAAATATACTTTGCAGACAGCCTCAGGGATTTTGTTTGTGCAGAGTAGCTGGCTGAGCCACACTGCTGCCCTTTTGCTACCGGGTATCTGGAACCTCACCTGGGTGGTGAAACGGACTTTAAATCACCCTCTATCACACCAACATTAGAAAGAAAAGACTTCACCAGCAATTTTTCCATTTCTGGCTTAATCTGCTTGACAGCAGTTTTATAAACTATCTGAGCTGTGATGCTTCATGATCCTGCTTGGCTCTTTAGCTGTAAAAAAAAAAAAAAAACCCACAACTGCTAAGGAGCATTTAAGCCATGCATCTAAGCCTCCAAAATTGACACACGCTCCTTAGAGCTGCCACCCGGAGCCTCAGATACTTCAGTGCTAAGAAGGGCAGATCAGACAATATTTGCAACGATGCAGCTGCCATCCAGGGAAGAGGTATTTCTTAAATCTCTTCCTCACTTTTTTTTTTTTATTAGAATTATATCATTCCCAGGAGCATCCCATGCTCCCTTGTAATGGCAGCATCAGCACAAGAAATGTTGGAAATAACTCACAAGTTAACAAATCCTTTAAAATTTTGCGCCCTCTCCCCACGTAGCTCACTCACTCCATCTGTCGCAGAGCATGAGCTGCCTCTCCACATTCGCCCGTGGCTCCTTGACCCAGCGAGCGTTTTGGGATGTTGCCTGTCCCTTTCTGGTGGCTGGGGAACACGAGGGTGTTCACGCACCGCGCTGTTGCTGCAAGAAGCTCTGTGCCAGCCTCCAGCGGCCGCTGCGGGAGCTCTGGGCTGCCTGGCTGGTACGGCTGCGGGGACAGCCCACCCCATCACCCCAAACACAGGCAGCTGGGGAGACCCCAGGCCAGAGACCGTGCGCTGCACTCGGCAGAGAAATGAACAGAGGTAACCAAGCCCTGGAGGAGCAGTTGTACGGCTCCCCACTGCCCGGGAGAAGGCACGTCTGCCGTGCGGAGGCTGCTCTTACCATGCCGGGACCAGGAAGCTTTCCTCTCCCTGGGGTGCAAAGCCCCAAATGCCCCCCGAGGTCTCCCCGAGAGCCTGGCGGCATCCCCACAGCGCCGGCTCGGCATGCCAGCGCGGCACAGCTCAGGAGGCCCACGCAAGGCTCCCCAGACAAAACGCCTCTGAGCAGAACTCTCTTTTGCAGAAAATAATGGCGAGAATGAGTAATTTGTTACTGCCCTCCTTTGTGCCAAACAAACAGGCTGCCCCATGGCTCTCCCCGACAGACTTAGGCAGCCTTGGCTTTGAGCAGAGCGCAGCACTGGAAAATTCAGCTTTTGCTCCATCCCAGCACCCTGCCAGGGCTCGGGAACGTGTTTACTGGCCCTGAGCTGGGCTAACTTCGGAACAACCTGAAACACATCAAAACAAGGAGCTGTAAAGCAGCAGCTGTGATTGATTAATCACAGTAGTGAAGCTGAAGGGTTTGATCATTTTCAAAAGCTCTTTAACGTCTTATTCTCCAAAGAAGGAGAGGTTACCGCAGCCACGGAACAAAGCAGAGCACAGACCGGGAGTTTCCTCCCTGGAGAGGCTCCGCTGCATCTCCCGGTGCCTCCTGGAAGCAGGGGACCGGGACAGAAGAGCGAAGCCGCCACGCTGCTGCCGGCTGGGAAGGAAACAGCCTGACCGACATCTTGGTCCGGGATCTCCAGATGTGCCGCCCGCATGGGGAGGTCGCTCGCCAGCATGCGCAGCCTGACCCTGCACGGGCTGCACGCCCTCGGCGGCGGTTTGCACACCCTGAGCCCGACGGCCACAGCATTGCACGAGCCAACAAGGGCATTTTTTTCCCCCCTCAGAGCAGCCAGGTCAGCCCAGGTCCAGCCCCTTTCCACCGGTGGTGCTGGCTGGGAGACCTCTTTGCTCTCACACCTTGTCACCGCACGTCCCCGCTGCCGGAGGGCTGCCCCGGTGCGGAGCATGCACAGCCCCTGCTAACAATCCCAACCCGCACAGGGCATCGGGCGCTCTCTGCCTCGAGAGGGAGGCACAAACCTCCCTTCGCTTGCAGGTAGGCACCAACAGCCCTGCAGCCGAGTGAATAATTGAATTTCCCATCCGACCTCCTCACCCAGAGGAAGCTTACCCTTCCTCTCACACACATTATGGCTATGGAATATTTCAGATTCCTTGTATTTTTGTGGGAACACTAAATTTTTCCCTTCCAGAAAGAAAAAAAAATAATCCATTTCTCTCTAACATGCCTGTGGTGGGCAGTCACACTGGTTAACCTGCCTCTCCCACCAGCCCAGCTTCCTCCCAAAGGCGGAGCTAAGCACTGTCCATAGCAAGAACGCGGTACAGTAACCACCACCCTACAGGGCTGTTCAGCAAAATATTTTTCAACCACCAGTTAAATACGGAACTGTTATCTGCTCGGCAATTAATTGGCATAAACATCAGGGTGCGCAGGGAGCCAGTTCCCCGCGGCGGTGCGGAAGGAGCAGCCCTCGGGCAGTTGGTGGCCACAGCACCGCACAGGTCCGGCTGCGGGAGGAGCTGCCAGCCCCGGGGCCGCGACAGACCCACGCGCCCGCTGGATCAGGGCCCAGCAGCAAGGACAATGAAACGCGCCTGCCCTGGCACCCAGAGGGTTTGAGCCGGCATCCTCGCTTTCGCCTCCGCACCGGCAGCAGGAACGCCTCTTTCCAGGTGGGTTCCGCTCCCCATCACTGCGCTCAAGAACCAGTCACTCGATTTGTGAATGTCCTCACTTGCTTAGGCACGTCAAACGCGATCAGGCTGGTCCAGCCTAAAGCATTCTGAATGAACACTTGGCATTTACATGGCATTTCATGCTTCCAGACCGGTGTAATTACCTGGAGCCCTGCAGCAATCTCCCCAGCGCTGAGGGAGGCTCAAGAGTCGACAACACAAAGGCAGAAGCCCCAGAGAAGGATGAGGTACGGCCTTAAGGCATCCGAATAACCCCAAACCCTTCACCTTCCTTCTTGACGGGGACAGTCCCCACGCGGGGCGGGCAGGGCGCCTTCCGCAGCGCGCTGAGCAGGCGGAGCGGGCACCCCGGGGGCTCTGCTCCCAGCACTGCCGCGAGACTTGCGACCTGCCAGAAATGGAAACCAGATTTTCCCCCATGAAGCCCCGGGTCCGACTGTCTGCTACTAATCTACTGCTCCGCTGTGACATCCAGCTCCTGAGGCACTGCATAGCTCAGTGAATAATTATAAAAATCTCCCAAAATAAACAAGATTTTTGTCACAGCTGTAAGCACAGCTCCATGTTGCCTTCCTCCTTGGGAAAACACACCATTGCTTTGGCTTTCCTTCATGCTAAGACCACGTGTTGGCACTACAGCAAGTCTGGAAGCGTTGCTTGTGGCACAATGTGGACCGAGGATAAGTGAGAACCAAGCCCTGCAGGACTATTGATCTGCCCTTGGCGTAAAAGCTGAGTTTACCCCCTTTCCCCAAGGGAGGAAAAAAAGAAATCCTCTGTCTTCAAAGCCATTTTCTTAATTAGCAGTCACTGCACAGGTCAAGGGGCAAAGGCAGCGGGTGGAAGGGAAATAAGCAAAGTAAAATTCGTACTTGGGTTTTTCGCAAGGCACAGGCAGGCCCAGCTCCTGCGTGCATTCACAGCTCAGTGCCTGCACATCAGAGCATGTCAAAGGACACCGCAAAGTCTGGCCAAGCACATCATAACCAGGACTAGCCAGGTGTAGGTCACCTTGTCAGACAGAGGGGGGATTGCTGGAAGTAGAAAGCTGCAGTTTGCACTTTAAAAATCTACTTTCTGTCGTATTCCAGCAAAGCAATTGACACGTGGCAAATGCCACGCTGTGCAGGGGACAGCAAAGGGTATCGTTCCAGACCCACCCCTGAAACACCGCTTATCAGACATCAGCCTGTGGATTCAGAGTGAATTCTGGAGCAAGGATAGATGATTGTCTACTGTGCAATGCAGCAACATCTGGTGTTCCTCTCGGCGCTCGCTATTTCCCTTCCCTCCCTTGGGCTACACTGTGCTATCCCCATTCCGTTTTCTGAGCTGGCAGCCATGGGGGAGCGAAGAGGAGAGGAAACCATAGGCAAAGGCAGAGTCACTTGCGCATTGTTTATGAGACATCCTTGCAGCAAACTCTGCCTGAACCAGGACCTCCATTCCAATGAGACATGGGACAAAGAAAGCTGCTGGCGCTCCCCGTCCCCGGTGTGCCACTGACGCAGAAGGCTGCAGGCAGGTGAAAGCTGCTCCACTTGCCAGAGCAGCCTCCAGCTCTGCTGCCACTCTGCTCTCAAATTTAATTTCCATTTCCGATGAGGGCAGAGGTCGCAGGTTGATGCGGAGCACAAAGCAGCACTGGCTCCAGGAGTGGCAGCTGCTCAGCATACCGGAGGAAGGAGACATAGTCTCGCACAGAGCTTCGTATTGGAGTCCACAAACCCCACGGCCACGTGCAGGCAGCACGAAGCTGTTGTTTTAGCAAGGTCAGTGCGCAAAGCTTACGCAAAGCAGGGCAAAAGGTTACCCTAATTGTGCTGCCCCCATTGTCCATCTCCTCCAGCAGTAGAGGATCTGCCCTGGGAGAAAGTGCTGTTTGGATGACAGCAAGAGGCTGTGGCTCCGAGTCCAGCACACTCTGGCTCCCCAGACAAACCTCTGCAGTTCCCGTCAGAAAGGGCTGTGCCCAGACCAGATGCTTTACGCTCGCCCCACACACGGCTCTTTCTGCCCCACTGCTCGGCAGCACCCAGCGCAGCACCCAGCGGCCCTGCTTGCACCGGGGCAGGCCCTGCTCCTTTGAGATGCTGACAACTCCCATTCCCTTCTGTGGCGTGACACCCTCTAGACTTCTCCTTTCCTGACATTCAGCAGTGAAGTCAGAGCGGGCAGCAGCAGGTTTTTTGCAAAACAAAGTTTGCTAAGCGTGTTTAAAGTACAACGTGCTGCTGCTCTGAGGTTTGTGGGCGCTTCTGCCAGCTCCTGCTGTTTGAAACAGCCTGAACTGGTGGCTGACCCTGGCTCCATCACTCTGTTAAACATGCCTGCGGGATGTCCCTAGATAGGTTACTTTGATTTCATTAGCTCATCCTCAACTGCAGCTTTTAATCCTCGGGATAACAAAGGCTGAACTGTAGCCGCCTTCCAGGATCTCACACTCTGGCAGAGCATCTTCAGCTCTGCATAAGAATTGCGGCACCCAGGGAGCTTAAACAAAGAGCCCCAGGCAGTCCCAGCCCGAAACACTGGGAACAATGCCATCCTTCGCAGACAGGGGAGGATGTTTGGAAATGCAATTTCCGAGGTCACCTTTTATCATCCAGGCAAACCACAGGCACAACGTAGCGCCTCAGCCCTGCTTTTGCCAGCCAAAGCCAGCACTGGGGACTTCCCGCAATTACAAACCAGCAGTGGCCACAGTTCCAACAGGTCCTGTGCCACCTCCCCGCCGCACGCCAGCAGCTGAGCCCCCGGCGAGGCCAAGGGGAGCCAGCTGCCCTCCAGGACCCTGCAAGGGATTTTGGGAGGCTTGGTCCACTAATCTAAGAGGCTAAAACAATTTTACGCTTTCTTCTGAGAAATCCCCGCAGCACAGCCTGGAAGATGCAGCGAGCCCAGACAGAAACATATTTCCCCTGTGGTTACCCTGATGCCTGACTGCCAGCACACAGACGCGCAATTTGTGCCTCACTAGGCAAAACCCAGTCAAGTGTTTAACTTGACAACAGGAGCGTTTCCCTGAACGCTGCCACCTCGACTGACCCCAGCACAGCATGGCAGGCTCCCCCAGCGCCTCGCCAACACCCACCGCGGCAGCTGCCCGCAACACTCCGCTTCCCAGCGAGTGCTGCCTCTGGGCCCGTGCAGGCTCCTCGCATCCAGCGGTTCACCCCTGCGCCCTCCTTCTCCTGCTGCAGGAGGTTTGGAGTTTCTCCCACCCCCTCTGACAGCAGACGAGCCCGAAAGCCGACGTTGCACAGGGAGCCGTGGAACGGGCACAGCCGAGCGCTGGCATGGAGCGCAGAGCCCGGGCACTGGGGGGGAGCGCAGAGATGGACCCCCCGAGGCAGAAAGATTGGCTCTCGCACAGGGAAAACATGGACCTCAGCCCAGGCTGAGCTGCACCTCAGAAGCTTGTACATAACAGCCGTGCTTGGCCTGTAGCTCACGCAGCATTGCTGATGCCCTGGTTTCTCCTCTGGCTTGGAGACAGGGGGACCAATCTCTCTGCCCACACCGCTAGCGCTAATCCAGAGGTAGAGCGTGGTAACACACAGAGTGGAACAGATACGGCTGTCACAGGAGCCCCCGGGTGGGAAGAGAGGTGAGTAACAGCCCTTACCTGCCAAAAGCAGCCTGAAAACTCCCCGATGGCAGAGACCAGGCACGAGCAGACGGTGGGCACAGGCTACCAGTGCCAAGCACAGAGCTGGAGGTGCGCTCCCAGCTTGACTCCTGCCCTCCGCTGCTACAGCGCTGCCGGCACAAGGAGCAGCTGGGGCTACTCAGGCCGGTGGCTACCAGTGGTCCTCCAGGACAGCCCAGGGCGATGGGAGATGCAGACCAGCTGGGCAGGCACCCACAGGAGCCCAGCACACCGCACACCTCTGCTGCTCGTCCCGGTTGCAGCTGAGTGCTCAGGACTGCCCAGGAGAGGGAAACCTGCATGCTAATTGCTTAAACGGATCCCAGTTACCCTGGAACTGGTCACCCTGCACAGGCTACAGCGCTGCTGGAGGGTGACCCCGCCAGGGACCAGCGCAGCTGGCTCAGCAGGGAGATGGGGCGCCCTGGGAGCACGTCGCAACGCGGAGCTCTGCCCGCAGATCCTTCTGTGCAGAACCTGACATCCAGATCAGCCGCAAAGGCCCCTTCTGTCACTGCATCTTCAGTATCAGTGTTTTCCCAACACCAAACAAGGCTCGCTGGACCTCCATCGCTGTGGCACAGCACATTCGGCTTGCTTCACCCGAACACTTGCTCCCTTAACCCCCCCAGGCAGGCTCAAGCATTCACCAAATTTGTCTTCTGTGCATCAGTTGCTGAGGGTGCTTGCTGCTGTCTAACGCCATTTAAACCAGTGGACCAGGGCTCTCCAGCTCCATGGAGAGGAGATGAACACGTATCGGCCAAGAGCCAGCCCGGTCCCACGGCGTGAGTATTAACAACATGCTGTCAGATCCTGTTTGTCACCGGTAATTTATCAGAAGGACCATTTTGATTGGTTTCAGTGCTTTTCCCCAGGGACACTGAGGAAAAGGAGAGCTGAGTCAATCCGTTATTGTTCCTTGACCGAGAGCTGCTCCAGCCCCGTGCTCTGCGGTGGCTGCTGGTGGGTGCCCGTGGCAGAGGGTCCCTGTGGACGGCGGCAGGACAGGACTCCCACCAGGACCTCAGAGCCCAGGACGGTGACAGCCTACAGGGGATGTCCAAAGTGATGCCCTGTGGCAAGCCCAGAGGGCGATACCTTGCTCAGAGTAGGCACTTTGCATCTGTCTGCGTATGGCCAAAAGGGAATTTCCCTCCCAGAAGGAAATTACTTTCTCGGATTGGGGCCCTGCAATAGGTATGGCACCAGGAGTCGTTTCCATACCCACCCGAGCCCAGTGTGCAGGGTACTGTTCGTCTGCCTTGCTATAAATACTTTCTAGCACTGCTGAGCAAGGATTAATGACTTTTCTAATTATACCACCATCAGTTGGTGACAGGGGAATGATACTGTGCAGATGTCTGAGCCCACTCTCCCAGCGCATGGCTGGATTGGTCTGTGCACAACACACCCTACATCATTTCATAATTCCAAGGAATATCAAGTCACGAGTGCAGCAAAGCAAAGCAAAGGTATTTCTTAATATTAAATAAGACACATCTAGAAACCATATCTACTCCACGCTACTAAAAGGAATCCTATCAGTTTTGGGTGGCATCTCACAGAGCTGCACTTCCACATAAATATTGTCTGTGATTTGTACCACCCCAAAGTACCGCTCCTTTTGAGGATACAGGAGGCCTGTTCCATATCAGCTTCCCAATTAACCCTTGATTTTAAACTGGCTTGCCTTATTTACCAGGCAGCTGCTTGCTTTGTCCTACTGAACAGGAGCATTTTTCACATGCCTGCACTACCCAGGTCGCAGCGAGACTGATCCCTGCGCCGTTACACGGCTGCTCCCCTCTCACCAGCTTGTGGCAGCCCTTGCGGACCCGAGCTGTAAAACCAGTTGTCCTTTGTCCAAACACTCCTTTGCCACGTGACTTGCTAATAGTGCACACAAGAATTTCCATACAAGGGCTCTTTTACTTCAAAAAATGCTAATAACAGGAAAGCACACCTTGCAACACCTGGTGGTAGTTTCAGTCCACCCTCTGCACTTTAAGTTTTCCTATTTTATGACAGCATGAACAAGATGCCGTTTTGGAGGGGAGTATGGTATTTGGGAGCCAAAATAACTCTACATTTGCTGAACGGTTGATGGCGACGGCAAAAAATGTTTTCTCCTGAGGCCATGGCAGGTGCATAATTTGCCTGGGAAAATTACTGGAAAACTGAACAGCCAAGGAGTGCTTCATTCCGCAGCGGCAGCACTGGCAGCTTCCATCTGCCGGTCCCCAGCAGTGCGGCGGGGCAGATGAGCCCCGCTTCCCTCCGCTGCCTGCGCTCCAAGAGCGAGACGCTCTGTGCGCTGCACTGGAGGCTAAGCACCGCGCGGCAGACTCCGCGGCGCTTCCCAAACCGCGTTTCCTTGCCAGAGCCATCAGAAGAGAAAGGATCGGGCACGGTATTTTGCCCAGGCGTTTGGAAACAATGCAAGTGACTCCTTGCAGCAGAGATCCTGCCCTTTGTCAGGTCTAATTTAAGGCGATAACAATTCTATCAGTTCTACAAGGCAGTACCTGAGGTCCTGCAGCTCAGGTTAAAGGAATTGCAGTGGGTTTTGGATGTCGGCACAGGGAATTGGTCCCTCTGGGTGACACCGCTGGGTCAGAGCAGCCCAGCGCAGTGCCGGGGAGGGCCAAGGCAGCCTGGGCGAGCTGTGCTGCTTGGGCTGCAAGGCAAGCAAGCGCGAGGGCCAGGCATCCTGCAGCCTCGTGCCGCCGCGTTGCTCGTGCCATCCCCGGGAAGCTGCGACGCGCGGCTGCCGAGAGGGGCTGGGCCCCCTTCACCATATGGCAGCTCCTGTCCTCCAGCTCCCAAGCATCGCTTCGCTTCTGTTCCGCTGCCAGCCTTGTCAGAGTGCCCCAGAAACCACTGCCGCTATTTTTAGAGGGTTAACAAATACCTCTAGGAAAAAATAATCCACTGGTACATCACTCCCTTTCAGTCCAACGCTCAACAAACGGCCGCAGCACGAGGCCCGTAGCCGGGAAGATGAAATGCCAACCGATGAACTCCCTCTCCCCTCATCCACCTGCCCACAGTGAGTGAACACGAGAAAACAACTAACCTTCTATTTGGTTGCCAAGGTTTCTCATTTTCATGTATAACTATGTATATTTATAGTGCCCCTTGCTATCAAAAATGAGCAAAGGGAACAGCAGATAAGACAGCCCGGCAGAATTGTTTCTCAACAGAATGTTTTTCAATTTTCCACGAGGCGTCAGCAGCTCTTTAAAGTCTTTTTATTACATTCTGCGATAGATGCAAAATCATATTTCAAAGACACTTTAACTTTGAAAAAACAAAATGCAGATTCTGTACTGTGCCACCTGCGAACAGCAGCGGCGTGACCCACATTAGCGAAACTTCTAACGGAGGGAGGGAGCTTTGCCGACAAGACCGGGCCATTTAAAACACTTTAAAAATAAAAGGTCACAGGGAAATCGCTCCCTTCCTAATTATAGCATTTGCTCTAGTGTTACTGTGCCACAACTCAGGTTCCTAATTTAAGTTGTCATTAAGCCTTGCTGCAGGCCCCATAACTTAATGACTTGTGGTATAATCGCCTGCTCTCCACCGAGGAGAAGAAGAGCATGTTCATATCGGAGATGGGGCAAGGAGAAACGACACACAGGGCTAAATAAGGATTGAAATCCCAACACGTCTCCGGGGCTGCCCTCGCTTTTTCACAGGGTCTTAATTCGATGCCCTATACCCACACGACAAGCTTTTTTTCTTGTCTGTGCTCGTGGCTGCCCCAAGGGATGTTGGAAGCGCACGGATGCTCAGGCACGTTACCCCAGCTACACGGCAAGCTTTCCGGAGATGGGTGGCCTGATCCTGGCTGGCTTTGAGGAGATGCTGAAGACTGCTTCAAAGAAGCTGCTGCAGCAGAACGGCAGCCACAGCAGTGCAGTGGCCTTGGGCATGCACTGTGACTGCCCCTCACATCACAGGAAAAGGCAAGGGACTCCACGGAGCCGGGCGCTCAACTCGCCCGCAGCAGAGGAGCTCAGCAGAGGTTGTTCACCGCCCGCCCGCTCCAGGCTCTGAGGCAGCAGGACCACCAGCCGTCCTCAGCCCATGCCGTCACTGGAGGCTGCTGCCAGAGCCCCGACGGGCCGGGTGTTCGCAGCACGTGGACACCAGCCCCATTTCCAGCTCAGGGCTCCCTTCGCAGCTCGTTTTGTAACGGTGCAGAGCAGAAACCCACCACGTCAAACATGGCACTAGTCGTTGCTCAGACTGTTAGGGGAGACTGAAATATGGAACAGCATAGAGACTGCAACTCCTTCACGCGGTTCCCAGCAAACACCCAAATCACTGCCTTGAGCCACTCCTGGGCTGCGGGCGAGTGCTGCCCCTGGCTGCAGTATTCTCCTTTCCCCAAGGGACCTGGTGTCCCTGTTGAGCATCCTGCCCTTTGGGACCAGCGCCAGGCAGAGGCCACCGCTCCGCTGCTCTCACCCAGGCCCTGTGCTCCCCTCCGGGTTGTGACAGGGAGGGCTGCAGTCACCGCGCAATTAGCGTTCAAAGCTGTGCAGCAAAAATTAACCAACTTGGATTTTCTGTTAGATCTTAAATAAAACCAGTAAAGCTTCCATTATTTTTTGTTCCTTCCTAATTAGTTTATTAGACCGCAAATTACAAATCAAAAGTCTTCTCATCTCCATTCCTTCCAGCATAGAGACTGTTATCAATTTCTGAATTTTCTGGGGATCGAGTTTTACCTTTTTATTTTTTTTTTAAGTGTGAAAAGCTTTAACAGCCGCAAGCAATTAGTGAAATGAATAAAGCAGCAGCTTGTATGTCCAGATTGGTTATGCCATAAAGAGGCACCATCCTAATTGGACCGGAATGGAAGCTTTTGACTGCTGCACCTGATACTGCAGAACAGGACATCTACAAAATTCAGACGCAATTTCTCACCAGCATCACAACACTCAGCATAAATCATTTTACACATTATTAACTGGGCAGAGGACATGCAAAGAGCAGCTTCTGACATTTCGACTTATTCTTTTTAAAAAAAAAAAATCAGTATTTAGGGCAAATGAATTCTTGCCAAGATTCTCTCAAGAGCCGCAATTAAAAATAATTATAATTTAAAAAAATAAATAAATTAAAAAGCCCTAAAAGGTGAGGAGAGGAGGACTTCCGAGGCCGCAGAGCTCTGCCCGGGCGGGAGTAAGGTCGCTCCCCCGCGGGGCCGCGCTCGGCGCCGGGCAGAGCCGCACCAGCGGCGCCCCGAACCCAGCGGGGCACAGCCCGGCACGGCGGCGGTCAGAGCCGTCAGCAGGAGGCACCAAAGCCTAAAGAAAGAGGGAAACGGGGACAATCTCCGCTCCTCCTTTGCAGCTGCACCTTCCCGGGGCGGGGGCGGGCGGCTTCGCCCCCCAGACCTCCCCCGGCTCCCTCGGAGCGGCTTCGCAAAGCGGGAAGGGGCTCTGGGCAAGCCTGGCATCAGCGTCAGGTGCCTTCGCCGTGCCCCAGCGTGGTCTTGCCAGGCGGTACGGCAAGCTAACAGAAGGCACAAGCCAAGTTTCCAGCCTCTTTGCCCAAGTGCTTAAACACATCTCCCCGGGGGGGGGTTGCGAGAGTCGGGGATGCTGGCCGGAGGGGTGAGCATCGGTCCCAGCTGCACAAGGGGTCCCAGTCAAAGGCCACAGTATAATTAAGCGCAAAATGCATCTGACTGCTTATACACTTTCCTGCTGCTAAAGAATTCCTCCTCCTGCGTGCCTTAAACAGGGCAAAATTGCATTTTGGACAGTCAAGCGTAAAACAGAGAGTTTGGGGCGTTCTGCTTTTGTGCATGCTGCCCACTCCCCTCTCAGCTCACCCGCAACTCAGCATCTGCTCCCAGCCCGCCGGCACCCTGCCAGGCTGGGAGAAGCGGCTCCGAGCTCCGGGACCGCGTGCGGCTCCAGCAGCATGTCCACCTGCTTTTTCTCAGCACAGGTACTGCAGGAGGAGCTCCTCTTATTCATAAAGTAAGGTGATCTGCCGGGAATTAATTTTGGACTCCATCCCAAAGCTGAAAGCAGGAGCAGATCAAATTTTGTACCACTGTGGAAGGCACAACAGGGCTTTTCTGAGACTGAACTGAAGAAATTTTAATATCTGCAGGCAAACAATGAGCCTCGTTCATATTTTATGTGCTGCTGTCTGTCTTCCCTTTAATTCAGTCGTGTAATTGCAGACAATTTGGTTTCTAGACTGTAATCTGATATTTGCACAAAAATGATATCAGTATCCTGCCATTAAGTCCCTTTTACTTTGAGGAAACCGTTCAGGTATTATGAGATGCTTATCAAAGAGCAGGAGCACTGCGTTCCCAGCTGGAGAGGAGCTATTCTGCAGGAGCAATGGCCTTGCTCAGATGGGGAAGGGCATCTGTGTGCCTGCCTGGACAAGCAGCAGATGCCCTTCTCCTCTCCAGAAGTACCTCAGCGCATACCAAACATGCACAGCAGGAGCCAAAAGAGCGGTATGAGGGCACTTGGGAGAGGCCCCAGGTGAGACAGGATGACTATAGGCAATGCAGAAGGTGCAGTCACAGAGAACGAGGAGCTTCAAGGATCAGATGTGGCTTGGGAAATTACTACAGGGATTTTGGAAGCAACTCAAGTTCTCAGTTGGACCAATCTGTCTGCTCCTGCTATGTATCCGTTATCAGACTTACTATTTCATCACTGACTGGAACAGAAGGACCACTGAAGAAAAACAGGGTAAAAAAAATGAAACTGGGTTTTAGTTCTCCCGTTGTACAGCCTTCTTGATCTTGCAGGCTTTCTGAGAAGGCAAGCACCAGTTTCACAAGAGTGGAAAAGTATTTCGAGCACAGAGGTCAGCAGAAACAATGCAAAACTTCAGTCATAAACAGAACAAGAAAATCCATAGCCCATGCTGTGCTGGGACTCGCACAGCCATTCTGTCAAGGAAAGAAACAATAGCTTATAACTTGCCAGCACAGTATGAATTCCAGACCGCCACCTGGGAACAGTCCCTGTGTCGCTGACTGTGAACAGCTACAGAGCGAGGCTTATCCGCGGAAAACTTTCCCCAGCCATCTGGGAGAGCAGCACAATGCAGAGCGGCTTACTGTGCCACGGAAGGAGCAAAGACAATGCCCGTTTTTGTTTGGTTTGTCGTTCGGTCATCTCCAGCCGTATGTCCCAGGTTGCAGGAACTGTACTGGGACAAAATGGAAATTCCTTCTCGGCCAAAGCGAGGAGGGTGTGCTTTGCACTGGGGTAGCACCTTGTGTACTTATCTCTGCTCTTCTTATCTCAGCAGACACTGCTACCCAAGTGAACAAGGCACGGTTTCATCGTCCTGGCTAAGCGCAGAAACACCCCTGTCCTGGGAACCCTCCACGATACATGGACGTGCCAAAGGCCATGAGAAAGAAGCATTCACAGCAAGATTAGGCACCGGCTCCACGCTGGACAGGAAGGAAGCACTTAGCAGAAATGGAGTTGAGCACAGCTCCTGCTCACACCCGAGATAAAGGGCAGAGCCACCACTGAAGGTCTGGAGGTGATGCTGCACTGTGCGTTCAGACACGAGACAATCCTGTCCCAAAACACTCAGTATCTGGTGAACTTAACCCAGCCCTGACTCACAGCATTGCCGCACCAGCTTTGCGTAGGATGCGCTTGTCAGCGCCTTCGTGAGCTGCAGGAAAGCTGCAGGCACACGTCCTGGCCACTGCTTCGGCCAAGGAAAGCACACTACCTCCTCCCCCAGCCCTTCCCGGTGCATGACCCTGATTTTACCACCAGCTGGAGGTCAGTCTGTCATCCCAGCCTTGCAGGGTGGGGATTTCACGCCTCAGCATAAAGGTGATAAATAGGATTCTGTGCAGGGCATGTTGGGTTTGGTTATTGATGATGCACATTCCAGCTTTGGGAAGTCCTTGGAAGCCTGGTGTTCATATTTCAGTTGAGATTTATATCCAGGAGAACAATGCTCTGTTATAGGAAGGTTTTGCTCTCCCAGCCACACCAGTAATTCTCAGCAGCTTTTTCCCGAGCTCTTTTCTGGCTCCCCACTTTGACTCATTGCCTATTGTTGCACATCTGTCAAGCGTAACATGGAAAGCTGTGTACACGCCTCATCCACTGCAAGGGAGTTTCTTTATGCACTGAGATTTCAGTGCTCTGCTCTCTTAACCCCGACAGCGCCATGTACAGGCATAGGAAAAACTGGTGAGAACTGAAGCAGGGCAAGTAGACGTTTCTTTGCTTCCTTTCCACAGTCCTTGCTTAAAGGTAAAACCCCTTAAAAGGCATTAATGTGCTCACGCACCACAGCACATGCTTGACCAGAACAATGTGACAGCATGCAGCACATCTGCAGGGACAGGTTCCCACCGGTGTCCATCCGAGCGGAGCCCACTGTCTGCCGTGATCCCATACTCTGACCGCGCCGAAGACAGCATCTGCTGCATCGTGCCACACCTGTTAGTGATCCAGCCAGAGCTTTGTTCGACATTCAATTAAGCACCAACTTGCTCCCATAGTTTTAGAAATGAGCCAGGGACCTCAGCAGATTCATTAGTGTAATTTACGGGCATGGTTCATGTAACTATTACAGAAGACTTTCTTCTCACGTGATGGCTTCTTTGTACCTCTCCGAAAAAGCTTGTCCCTATTTCTAGGCAGTTTCCTTTAATATACATGCTGTCAGTCCTTGACTGTGTATTTTCCCTGCTGCCCTACGCTCTCTGTCCTACCAGGGAAGGACCACGCGGTGTGAGCTGTAAAGCCTCAGGCTTCAACGGCAACTGGCTTCAGTGAGGCTTTCACAGGCCCTGGGAATGGGGCTCCGTGATGGCGCTGCACCTTTGGGACCCTCTGCCCCTGGGTTTGCTTCAGAAACAGGTCTGTCCCAGGGGTGTCAGGGCCCTGGTGAGTGCTGCAGAGGGACCACAGTTGCAGTCGATGTGGCAAACCAGGCTCTTTCCGCTGTGGTGTGGGGAAACTGCCGTACAGTTCCTCTCCCTCAGTGTGCAGCTCCTTCCCGTGGTCGTGTAACAAATCAGAAACTAAGCTGGAGTAACCAAGGCCCAGTCCCACGGGACTGTCCCTCCTCCTTCGCTACTTCATACCTCAATCGTTCTGTTCACACCGGGCGTCACACGGCGAGCTGGTCACCGCGCCGTTTCCCAGCTGCACTCCAGCAGGTTCTCACGCAGTACCCGTGCTGTCCGACTTCACCGCTGCTGCCTTTTCTCCCACTTGCACCACGAGAACTCGGAGCCACCTCCGCCCATGGGGTTCCCAGCCCTCAATTGCAGCCGGTGGGGCTCCCACCAAACCCGGATCTCACTGCAGGGATCCCACCCCCAAAAGATGGGGATTTGGCCATTTGTCTGCAGAGGGGCGACACTTAGACTGAGAACCCAAAGCATTTATTTAGCTGTGGAAAGGTATGACAAACATTGCAGCTCCACAACCCAAACTTCCAGGCCTTTCTGAAGATACTGTATGTCAGGAGCTGAAAATCGGCTCAGCGAGCGCTTTCTCCTGCAGAAGCAGACTGGCCGTAACGGAGCTGCTGACGGCAGTGCATGGAAGGTGACTGTCCTTCAGACAGCAATTTGTCTCCCGTCTTTGCACAGAATCACTCTGAAATTTGTCCAGATCATTCGCCTTGTCCCAAATGACGCTCCAAAACCAATTGTTTCTCCTTTACAAAGTGTTCATTTCCTTCTCTCATTTACCTTGTCAAAAAGAAACCACGAGTTCAGTGGCTCTTGTTTATGTTGTGCATTCAGAGTTTTCTCCTCTTCCAGAATCCCGCTCCCTGCGCTGCCCGTGCTGCCCAGGAGGGTGGGCGCCTTTGGTGGCTCAAACAGAAAAGCCCAGCGTGCGAGGAGCTGCGGTGGACGGCTCGCCTGGAGACACCAGCTGCGGTTCAGCGAGCAGAGTGCAGGAAAGCAGCTTCTTCACGAGTTTCCCACTGCGGAGAGATCCCTCCAGTCAGCCCCAGGCTCGCCCTGGCGTTTAACCACGGTGTCCCCAGGTGCAACACTGCAGCAGGAGGACACTTTTGCAATCACTGCCTTGCAGCCGGACCCCGGCCACCCCTTGCAGCCCGGTGACAGCTGCGATGGGAGCGGAGTGCCAGGGGAGCGCGCGGGGTCCCCGGCTCTGCACCAGCAGCACGAGACCACGCTGCCTTCATTAGCGCTGGACCGTGAGAGAGAGTTTAATTGCTCCGATGCCAACTGTTTTACAGCAAGCAAAAGGGATCCAGGGAAATGTTTTCCTGTGAGTAAATGATTGCGAGAAGCTGGCTGTAAACACAGCGCTTGGAGTCCAAACAGCACAAAGCCGAATGTTACCTGTCACAATAAATTGTCAGCTCAGCCTGCGCGTTCTGCGCGGAGCTGGCCAGGGGGAGCAGACACCTGGCGAGCTCTTATTTGGGCAACACAGCCACCTTAATTCTCTAACGGAGGGGAGGGACCGCAGCCCTCTGCTATTTGGAAAGAATAACATGCAGACAAATCACAGAGCTTTTCTTAATGCTGCCATGATACACAAATAAGAGGCTTAAGTATAATTATAGGTTGTATAATCAGTGTGAATAAAGAAATATATAGTAATTGATGCCATATTTTATAAATATCCTAACTGTTTAAGAAACTGAAAATGTTTTCAAAAGAAATACTTTAGCATAATGATTATAAAGCCCTTTAATGTGAGTGAGCTGCTTTCTGAAGCCAGTTTTAGATTCAGTCTCATGAACATAAATAGAGTTAATTGCCCTTCTGTGCGAGCTGGATGTTAGCACATTCCAGCAGAGTGTGCATTTTCCAAAGCGCCAATTCCAACACATTCCACCCTGTGCAATTTCTGCCTTTTTATGCACAGCACATAAAACGCAGGCACATCTGGGCAAGGGTGAAGTTAAGTGCTTATAGTAGCGAGCCTTGGAAATGGATTGAGACATCAACGCTTGCCCGTATGTTATTTGGATATTCAAGTGCAAATGTGGCTTTTCTGAATTCACCCCACAAGGGCGAGGACATTGATGTGCAAATCGGGGCAGTGGGGAGAAGGGATGCAGGGTGGCTCCGAGGGTGCAAATTCCCTCTTCCTTTTGAAAATAAGGAGCTGCACTACAGGGGCAGAGCAAGGGGATGATGCCCACCTGTGAAAGGCGAAATCCGTGACCAGGGGCAACTCCTCAGCTGAAGGTGTCCCCAGGGCAGTGTGCTGCTGGCACTGCTAGGAGAGGATGCGTGGGGAACACCGCCAGGGGCACGTTCTGCCTCTTCCCTGGTGCATCCCTCCCATCCCGAGCAGGGACGTGGGCTGCACCCAGCCATCCCGCCAGCCCCGTGCCGATCCCATCCCGGCCCCAGTGAGAGCGGTGAGGGACATTCCTCCCCCCGGGCCACGCGCACTCTCAAGCACAAAGCTCATTTTCTCTATGCAACTCACATAACGAGTTAGACATGAAAAATGCAAGTGAAAATACAACACAACTCTATCGAGAGACCTTACAGAAACAGAGCGTTTCCATCTCCAAAAGTAAATACCTCCTCGGATTTGGTCCTACAGGATGAAAATAGGGGATACTTTGTAAGTAATGCTAAAAATAATAAAAATGTCTCGATTTGGACACGGCTTCAGGGCACAGCACAATGTGCATTCACAACTGCCAAACCGCAACTGCAGCGGAGTTTGTGCAGATGACCCGTTGCAGAGGGCTGTCTCGGAGCACGGCACTCCCCGGGGTTTTGGGTTTCTGCCTTTAATGAGCTGGTGATGAGTGACCCCTCCCTTGGCCCTCCTTCACTCCTGGGCCCTCTCCCGGGAGTCAGGCAGAACAATTTTAAATCCAATTTCCTCTTACAGATTTTCTGAGGCTGGGGGTGAAGCACACTGCTGAGCAAGCACAAGTCCTGGCTCCACGCCGCAGCATCCAAGTGTCTGTCACCACAGAGGATGGCCACGCGCAGCGGTGGAGCGGCATTTCTGCCCCCGTTTCAAATCCCAACCCCACCACCAACCCAGGGCCTGGCCAAGGTCATGTTTTCCCAGGGCACACAGGCTCAGGGCTCTAATGTCAGGCTCTTTAGCAAAGAGCACGGACGGCCACCACCGCCAGCTCTGCACCCAGCAGGGCACAGCCTCTGCTGCTGCCCGATGCCGAGGGAAAGGCTCTTACAGCAGGCTGTGAGAGCCCTGCACCTCCACGGCCACGCTGCTCCTCGTGAGCAAACTGTGCACAGCGCGGCAGAGATGGGGCGATGCACTGGGACTGCCCGCAGGGACTGGGGTAGCTCCCAGGGCAGCGGGGTCGCACTCAGGGTGTGCTGTCCTCTCCTTGCCCTGTGGTTCCGTCCACCTCGGCTTCCCCGCAGCTCCGTTCCAGCCCAAGACTTCCTCCACTGCAACCTCCAGACCCGCCACAACCTGCTGCGATTCTCTTTGCTCTTCACAAATGAGTTATAGGGGCGTTCGGGCGCCTCCCTCCCAATCGCTTCCATGTCTCCCGCATGCTCTGCCACAGCCAGGGATGTGCTGAAAACAGCCTTGTGCCCGCTAATTGCTTTGGCATGTGGGCAGTGGGAAAACAGCCAGGCTCTGCCTTGAGTTAAACCATTCCTCTTCCCTCCTTGGAATCACTCTCCTGTCGCTGCGCCTTCACAGTAGCCTTTCTGCAGCAATGCACGAAGGATTCATCGCTGCATGGTATGTCCCACATGCAGCATCTGGCGTTCATCAAAACAGAGCCAGTTTCCCTGTTCCTAAAGGCACAGTATAAGCCAGAGCCTTGGTGCGGCAATACCTCTGCTGCCCTGGAGCCTGGAACTGAAGGGTCTGGCTGGTCACAGTGCCTATTTGCGTCTTTGAGCACCTTTCTCAGCCTTTGTAAACAGACGTGACGCCGTCAGCCTTTTCCTTGGCTGGCAAAAGCTTGCAATGCCCATCGGCCGGCTGCCAAAACCACCCCGCCCCTTCTGCTCCCTTCAGTTTGCACAGTCCACAAGAGGCTTTGAACTCCGACGCCTGCAAATGCAGGAGGCTGCATCTGGCCAGCAAGGTGGTGGCAGCCTCCAGAAAGCCACAGCTCAGCCCCAAGCTCGAGTGTTGGTAGCCCTCCAAAACCAAACCACAGAAACGCATCCCACCCCAGGAGGGGACAGGTAACCTTTTAGAGACACCGTGGTTCTCCTGACCGCAGAAGCCAAGTCAACGACTCTAGCACTGGAGGCACATCCCCAGTCTCAGGGAGACTACGGCCCTGTCCTTCATCTGCCTCTTGACTCTGCTGCCAAGGAGAGGGCTTTGCCAGTGGCTGGGGCTGCGGTGGGACTCGGGCTAAAGGAAGACAAAGGGAGGGCTTACCTCTGCTGCCATCAGTCACCCAGTGCTGCTACTGAGAGCTCACCATGGGCCAATAACCCACACTTTTTTGGAGGGGACCCCACAGAGTGTAGCAGCCTACACTGAGCCACAGTGCTCGGGGCAGCTAAAACCACCTTCAAATGGGGCAGCACCAGCTGCTACCACTTGACTACAATATAAATATACATTAAAAGTCTGTGCTGTGATATGATGCTGCAGCAGAGCTGAAATGCAAAGACGCATCACGCGCTCCAGCTTGGTGATACTCTGTTTATAGCCAGGCTCTTCTGGACCTGAACAAGGGTTTATGTTCTCGGTCATCAGCAACCCTACAGTTCGGGAAGGACAACATTACATTTGGCTCCACGCCTGAGCTAAAGACTGCCCCATCCATCAGCACTTTGGCTTCTCATTCACATGATGGGCTTGATCTTGAAACCATCTGTTTTCCCTCAGCTTGCACCCAGCTTTCGCTTGGACAGCAGAGCCCACTCCAGCTACAGCCCCGGGCATGGGGGTGGGAGAGCCGCTTCGCTTGCTGCTCTCTGCAGCTAAAAAACCCAGTTTGACTGGAGACACATCAATGACCCTTCTTTTGCAGGTAGAGTAGAGCTGGACTTGCTGCTCGGGCCAGATCCTTGCAACAGGGCAGATCCCGCACAGCTTGGAAATACTCGGCCCATGCTGACCCTGCGGTGCACGCAAAAGGTCTCCAGGAAAGAGGTGCCTGGCCCAGGAAAGAAAGATGCTCTCACCAGTGGGAAGAAACCTTCAGCAGTCTGAGAGCCTGTGATGAGTAGTTTCCTTCTTGTAATACTTGGTTTAACCTGTCAGTGTGTTTTCTGCTCCCAAACGAAGGCGGTCTGGATTCTGTCACTGAGAGGCTCCGAGTGCGCTGGCTGTGGCTTGGCGCTTTGTTTCTTTTCCAGGGAGTGGAACCAATGTGAACTTCACTGAATTGGTCCTTCCCTTCCTCTCCTTGAGATGCTTTTGCTTTATTTCAAGGCTGCTATTAACTGATAGGTTGGCGTAAATGCACATGTCGAAAGGCGCTAGCGGACAGCAGTGCCTCTCTGCACTGCACACGCAGCACTTGCGCGTCTCCGCAGCAGGGATCACAGGGATGCTTTGTCTTGTGCCCCGGTCAGCGGCTCACAGCTCCAGCATCCAGGCAGGGAGGAAGGTGCTGGGTTGCACCTCTCGCATGGGCTCCCCTGGGAAACAGGAGCCCCCAGGCCACAAAATGGCCACGGGCAGCTTTGCCTTCCGACCACTGCCCTGTGGTTCCCACCTCCCCGGCCAGGTCTGACCTCAGCAGTGGCTGCAGCACCGCACCGTACATGGAAAGGCTTCTGGCACCATGGAAAAGGCTGATCCACAGACCCTGGGGAATGCCCACGAGCAGGGGACCCAGTATGCCTGGCACTGTGTGGTCATGGGCCCTCTCCTCCAGGCCAGAGCTTATTTTGAGCCCCAGTTCCCAAAAGCCAGCCGGCAAAGTGGGGCAGAGGGAAGGAGCTGTGCACATCCATGAGCCAGTCTCCCTGCTTCGGAGCAAGCAGAGTCCCGCCAGCTGAGCGGCACAAGCCAGCTCTAAAATCCACAGGAACGAACTGCACAACCCTGTGCACTTCTAGTGCTGCAGGAGGGAAAAAAGAGCGTTTCCTGCAGATGTTTCCCATTCACTGGGCCAAATCTGGACCTGGCATAAGCTGGAGCAACACACAGAGGAGCCGTATTAGAAAAAGCCTCCCATGCTGACACCCAGTGCAGTAACTCTTGTCCAACCTGGAGGGACACCATGTGATACTCCTTCAATCTCTCAGTAGCTTATGGTGCCAAGTTTGCGAGAGCAGGTGAGGTACCACATAGTGATGGTAATGAAAACCAGCTGCCGAGGAAGCGTCTGGAGACAGCAGCAAACTGTCAGGCTCAGGATAAGTACTGTCTCCTAGAGCATGGAGACAAGATAGCTGCGTCTCTGGGAGGGCCCTGCAGAGGTCACTTCGCAGGAATGGATATGGAGGAGATTTTCATATTAACCCTTCGGTTGACTTGAAATTGCACGGTTAAAATCCTGACTGTCGCTGCTGAGCCGTTTAGAAGTGCAGCCGCTAAACAAGGCCGCCCGCCCGAGCCCTCCCCTCGCTGGAAGACCCAGTAGGGGTTGCAGCCGCAGTCATCCCCTGATGCCCTGCGGGGCGCATCGCCATCCTCGGGGGACAGAGCCACCGCCAGGGCCGAGCTGGGCTCAGGGCAGCGCCTTCGGTGCCTGTGCTCGGAGCAGCCGGTCCGGCTCCCCACCCACTACAGAAAGTGCCACTTGGGTTAAACGTGGGCACAGCGGCAGGGGACAGAGGGCAGAGTCCTGCAGGATGGGCGGGCGGGACCATGTGCCGCCGCTGAGAGGCACCGGGGGACCGGCCCGGGGTGGGGGGGGAAAGAGGAGGAGGAGGGAGAGGAGCGGCTGCCCCAGCGCAGCTCCGGGAGATGCTCCCGAGGGGGTCTCAGTGCGCCCCGGTCCCCCGTTCCGTTCCCCTCCGCCACCGTGAGATGGCAGCCGCCTCCCGCGGCGGAGCATCGCCCCCCGCGCCCCCAGCAAAGCACACGCGGCTCCGCCGCCCTTCGCCGTTACCGGCAGAGCCCAAACGGCTCCAACCGCTCCGTCACAGCGCGCCCGGGACGCGGCGCCGCCCCCGCGCAGGACCGCCGAATCCTCCCCTTTATCGTTCCTCCGGTCAAAGCCGGTGGGAATCCGCGGATTCTGCCCCCGGATCTGACCGTAATGAGAGCAACGGCACAAAACTGCCCAAAAGCTCCTCTCTCCTCTCCTCGAGTTGCCTTTGAGCGGGCTCCAGTGAATCTCCTGTAACTCAAAGGAAAAAAACACAAACAAACAAACAAAAAGGCACATGCTTTCAACCCCAGACATAGTCCCCCAGCAGCAGGCACCCAAGGCATTAAACTGCATTTCTGGGAGCCAAGAAACATCTTGGGGCAAGTGGGAGCATCTCTGCTCCCGCTTAGTCACGTATGTTGAATCCAGGTGCTTGGAGGACACAAACCAGGACCTCCAGGTTCAAAAAAACCCCTGATTTAAAATCCTGAATCCTCCATATTCTAAATTCATCTTTCGCCTTTTAACCTTTGAGTGACTTTGTTCAGCTTTCCTAGCCCTCCTGCTGGAGGAGAAGTGTCCTCCTCTAAGAAACAGAGAAAATGAGGATTTTCTGCACCAGGTGCCTGCAGCAGCTGAGGCACTGGGAGTTTCCTGACCAAACTGGAGAGGGTAACAACAGGCCAGCCGCATATGTGCTCAGGGAAAGGCTGCCAGGAGTGCCACCAGCTGCCCAGTCGAGGGTACGTCCAGCCATCTGCCATCTCCCCCTGCAGCAGATCCCTGCCCCGAGCACCGCTGCTGGCGATGGAGCATCCTCCCACAAGGGAGGGCACGTCAGTGGGGAGCACGCAGGCAGCTTGGTGAGTAGCCCTGGCAGCAGCAGCGCACACGTCAGTTTAGCATCTCCAGTGCGTTAGAAAAGCAAGCCTAGCTCAGACATTTACCAGGGAAAACTTCGGGCTCGAAAAGCCTCTGCCCTGGGCCAACCGAAAATAGCCTCTGAGCGGAGAGCCGGGCCGGCAGCACCAGGTGTGCTCCGCGGGCTGAGGTGCTGACTTGGGAACGACGTGTTTTCTGCTCAACACACCGGCCCAGACAGCCACAGTGAAACACATTAAACCCGTTCTTTCGTGCTTAACCTCCCGTCGAGATAAACAATGACATTTGCATCCACCGCGAGCCAAGCAAAGCCAGAGTCTGCTGGGAAAGCAACAGAATTGGAAGGTCTGGGCTGTATTCTGGGTTAGGGCTGACTCCCTCCTGACTTTCCTTTCAGCCTGTACAAACCTGTGCGTGTTCCTGGGGGACTGGGAAAGGGCTGCTCGTGAGGACACGCTTGATGCAGGAAGGGAAGCCTTTCCGACTGTGCTAATGGCAGAGAGCTTGTAGGAATCTGCATGAAACTTGCCTGTACAGAGGGACTGAGATGCTTAAGCCCAGAAGGCAATTTACAGGGGAACGTAAACTGGGCATTTTGGAAAGACACTGGACATTTCCAAGGGGATGATAACATGCTGTCTAGGTCCCAGCCCTTAGGCTGTTTAATCTGTGCGAACAGCACGTCAGGCTCCCTCAGCAATGGCGTGTAACGGGTCTTCAGGTTGCTGTACTATGCAAGGCCATGCTGAGCTGCACACCCAGCTCAGAGCCAGGGCTTCAGCTGCTTCTCAGACTCACATCAGCGTGTAGGAACCCAATTGCCCGTTTAATGCCTCCCCATTCCTCCTAACGTTCCCACACTGCTGCAGGAAGGCAGAGGAAGCACTCCACCCTCTTTAGCAGATTTTGCCCTATGCAGCTGAAAACCTTTGTGGTTCAGGAGGCATAAGGTGTTACGCCTTGTGCGCGTACCTGCGCACCCAGCACTAAACACCACACGTCAAGAGCTGACAGGCAGGCAGAGGCCACGCAGAAAGAAGCGCTGGCCGCACTGGCTGGCATCTCACCCATCAATCAGCGCCATCCTCCGAGCCCTGATCCGCAGTTACACGTGGTGTGGGGCACAGGTCTCCCGTCGCACAGGACCAGCGCGGCAAGCCCGGGGCTCGCTGCTTTATGCTGCCCATGAGTTACGGCACACATTTGTTGCTGATTGGCACTTTCAATCCCAACACAGCACTGTCTCCATTAACAAGTCAGGACAGCTTTCAGCTTAGATGTGCTTATTCCTGCAGCTGGCAGAGAACTCGCTTCACCCCAGACACCCCGCCAAGCTCCCCACCACATCCCGCGTGGCCCCATATCTCCGGGCAGCCCCACCACCAGTGCTGAGCCAGTGTTCAGTGGGATGCCCGGGGCCAGGCAGTTTCCGAGCAGATGAGGAACGAGGGAATTAAAAACCGGGAAATACTTCTACTGGCTGTGAATAGCCTCATTGAGAGAGGGCAGGTACGTGCCGCCCCGACGCGGCTGCATCCAGCAAACCCCCACGCCGGCCAGCCGCCCAGCTGGGCTCTGCACTGACTCCTCTGCGTTTGTCGGGGCCTTCAGCCCTGTCCCCTCTGCAGCCGACCTGTCACCATCTCATCGGCACTCCTCAGCCTAATCCTGCCCATCTGTCCCCAGGCTGGCCAGGCGCCACTGCCCATGACTCCAACGCCCCGGTCCTGCACTGTGTCCTTCTTCAGGCTGCAGCTCCTCCGGAACAGTTCCCGCTCTCTTTATCCCTGGACACTGCCAGGGGCTGTGCGGCTCCTTCGCCCTTCTGCTGCGCCCCGGGAGCATCCAAACCACCACAAAATTACTGCAAGGACCTGGGGCAAACCACAGGGAGCACCACCCTCCCTCCCCAAAACCCGGCAGTCATCAGAAACACTCAACACGTGAGTAGAAAGTGGTGCAGACGATACTTTATGAGGAAAAAAAATAATAAAAATCAAGTGTGAAGCACAGGGTTATTGCATTTTAGAAATGAGTAAAGGATTGTTCGCTTCATGTGTAGTAGAAAATGTCGTCACTAGAGTAGCTGTTCCGAACTGTAACCCACTAGGAGTAAAAGCAATTTATAACACTGATCCTTGACTTCAGGGCCCAAAGTTGGGCAAGATCAAACCAGGGAGAAAAAACATCGAACCCACATTGCTTAGAGCAAACAACAGGAGAACTACCAGTCACCAGCTAATTATTGCAGAAATTTTTGTGTGAAATTACCAATGAAAAGATCAATATGAACCAACTAGATTTGTTGCTTTTGGGCACTGTAGGAAGCTGGCTGGCTGAAACTCACACATGCTCTCCACCTTCTCCCTTTGTGTCTTGTTTTTAAAAAAAGCATCAGAATATTTTTCTGGTGAATAGGTCAGTGACGCTGAACAGAAATAATTATGGCCAGTGAATCACAAATCGATGTAGTGCAGTTATTACACACAAGACAGCCCAGAATCCTAATGCTTCTGCTATCACCCAAGTCCTGGGGGATTTATGATGCTGAAAACACAAATAACATATTCCTTTGGGAGCTCAGTCAAGAGTTGCCAGTGCTGCTGCTGCACAGTCTCCTCACTGGCTTATCACCACGTCGCCTATGACCTGGGCAATTTGCAGAGGTCAAAGACAGGCTGGAGGAGCGGAGCCTGTGTCGGCTCTCTTCCCGTACACAGCGAGTCCCCTGCCAGCGGGATGCCATCTCCAGAGCCTTCCTCAGGCTCATGAGAACTTGCCGGTATGGTCCGATAACGCCGATCTCCGCTCGCGGTTAGCGACAGCAGAGCCGCTGCACGCGGCCGTGCTGACGCCCAGCCAGACGGGCACCCAGAAGCAGGTTGGCTCACGCAGCCCCGCTGGCTGCAAGGCGGTTTTTTGGCCACCAATTATGTTTCTGGGGGAAGGACAGGGAGACCCCACAGGCTCTGAGCAACATTTCACTTCAGAAGCTTTTCTAGAAAGGCTCCACCACAAGTCTCCTTCCTAGAAAACCATCTTTGTCTTAATACAGAAGTGCCACAAACACACTACCGAGCTATCCCCTCCTCCTGAAGGAAGACCTGCCACACGGCCGCTTCCCACCCCTTGCTCCCGCTCATTTGGGTGCAAGTGCTCTCCAGCGACGGGTTCCATCACCGTTCCCCTCTGATAAGGCGCAGCAGAGGCAATGGGGCAGTGCTCATTTGTGCTCAGGCAGCCGGGACAAGCTCAAAGCCTGCACACACCTCCAGACCTCGCTCTCTGCGGTCCAGACCCATCCATGGTGCCTGGCAGGGTGACAGCCCTGTCCCCAGCCTCCTGTTCTGCAGGCAGTGGGTTCCTCCACGGGACCCCCATCTGCAGGTGGTGCCAGCGGGGTCTGGGGAAAGCCTGGGGGCCTTGAGGCAGGCAGGGAGAGGGTCCCACCATGATGGCTGCAGCCATCCATAGGGAGCACCCCAGCATCCGCAGGGAGCTCGGGATGCTGCAGGACACGAGGGCCATTGGAGGATAACATGACATAAGGGACAGGGACTGGCAGGAATTAGCCCCTCCTCATTCATTGCCTCTAACAAGAGCAACCCTTGGTCAGCACAAATTCTTTCATGTTCACTTACAACATCTATTTATAATATTAACAAAACCACAGGACATAACAGCTCAAGAGCTTCCAAGAGTTTCAGACAGAAGAGGGTTTCCACCAGCAGAAATTCCCCAGCAGAGGCGAGAGGGTTTTGTGGTTGGGGCTGCGGACGGAGGCACAGGAGACCCGGCTCAGCCCAGATGCCGCGGTGGGCCCAGCTGTGCTGCATGGGCCACAGCCCTGTCATGGGGATGGGCTCAGGTGTCTGCGGGCAGTGGCTGCACTGGAGGGAGCCAGGCTGCATCGCCAGGGCACTGCCCGGCCACCGCCACCGCCTGCCTGGCCAGAGCACAGCCCCAGCTCGGTCCTCACCCGAGCATCACCATCATGCTCGCCCCCCTCTCCTGCTCCGTTTCCACTGGATCCTGCACCCACCGCTTTTCCCCATCTCCCCCTCCCTGCCCAGTTCTTCTTTACAAATCAAGCAGTAATAGTTTAAAAATGTCTCTTTCTGCTTGGAGCCAGCGGTGTCTGAGCGATGGCTGGGTTTACAGCAACTCCTGTATCTGCCAGACCCCAGGAAGCACCCAGATCTGTTCAAGAGCCCTAACAAAGCTAGGGCACATAAATGCAAGCTTAGTCACAGAAATAAACGTTTCCGTGGGATCCCTGAGCCCAGACACAACCAAGTTCCTTGAGGGTTTTAGGCCTGGCAGGACTCCTTCCCGCATTTCACATTTTTGAATCATAATATCCCATTGCTTTGATACGTCAGTGGATTTCCAGTGTCTGCCGGAGCCACGAGCATTCACAGAAAGGCACTGCCTTTTCTCCTCTACTTTTGCAGAAGTTGCTGCCTTTCCAAAACCAGCAGCGTGCATCCACGCCATGAAGCCCTTGAGTTTAGTGTTTCCTCGCATCAGCTTTGTCTCTGTGCAACGGCGCTGGCGGAGTGATGGAGGGAGCAGAGAACCCTCCTCCCCGAGGGACGCGCGGGGAGCACGGCTCCAGGTCTGCTCTGGCTGTTTCTGCTTCAGCCAAGCAACCTGCAAAGGTGGCACGTGCTCCCGCGCTGCTGGAAATTCTACCCTCGTCCAAAGACCCCGCTCCTTGTTCCTCTTGGTACCTGTGCCCCAGAGCTGGTAGCCGTTGTCCTCAGCCAGCGGGCGAGCGCGAGCAGCCCCCAGGCACCTCAAGGTCTATCACAGGGCAGCGATGCTGGGCTTCCCGGAAACACACTTTTTTACCCCCAGATGCATTTGGGATCATCCAAGGGGCTGCTGTTGGCACAGAGCCGGGCGGTTTGGCAGATACCGCTCTGAAGAAAAGGGGGGGGGGGGGGGAACTGGTGGAAAAATGTCCCCTCCAGCCCTCTTGTTGAATTAAACCACATGTATATTTTTAAAACACAGCGGAAAGGAACAACTCTCCAGCACATGTTCAAGAGCAGAGTCTTATTTCAGAGATTTCAAAAAATTAGTGGCTGAATGCTGAAACAATATAGCCTTTAGACGAGGGCATTTGGAAGTGATTAACGAGCCTGAACTCATGCGTTCAAAATAAAAAGTTAGTGCCTCACGCTGGTAACAACTGTCAGCTACTAAAAATCAGAGGAGGGGGGAAGAAATCAAACTCAACTCTGTATAATCTAGTGCTCCGAATCAGCAGGAGACCGCCAGCAAGCCCGCACCTTCCCAAGCACGTCCTCCCCACCTCCTGCTTGTCCCCGTCGGACAGACGGACGCCCCGGCCCCGCTCTGGCAGGGGGGACTCAGGAGATCGGGCACCCCAGACCATGCAGCCCCATTTTGTTGCCTTTTCAGGGCAAACAGACCCAATCTAGAGCCACGTCCCACAGGAGCTGTTGACCGGCTCCTGCACGGGGCATGGCCCCAGCAAACCGCCCCGGCGCGGGCGAGGGGCTGAGCTTTGGGAGGAGATGTCTGCTTCTGCTGCCAGTCCTCCTGTCTTTTAAAGGATGCAAAATGAGAGTCTGCCCAAGGCTGGCTGCTCTGTGCCCCGGAGGACGCCCCGCCAGCCGCGCGCTTGGGCGGCAGCAGCGCACGAGGGAGCTCACCCTCCCTTCGAACGTTGAACCTTTGCTGCTTTTCAGGGACTTTTCAGCTTAGCAGTAAGGAACTGAAGTGCTCTGGCGCTGTGTTGGTGCCACCGAGATCAAACAGCTCAGGAAGTCCGAGTTAAGCAAAAAAAAAAAAAAAAAAATCACACTTCACACTATAACGTTGAAGTTGCTTCTCGTGCCCCTGAGTCTGAAGTGATTAAGGAGGACATTCGCCCCAGCAGCGACTGTCAGCCCAGGGCAAAGGCAGCTCTGGGGTCTCAGCCCCGCTGCAGGGGGGCTCCGAAAGCTTCTCCTGTGCCCGTACAACCACCAACTTCCCCAGCACCGCAAAAAGCTCTGAGCTCTTGGCAGTTTCCCTCTCCGTATAACCGAGACCAGGCTAAATGCCCACAGGAGCAGCACCGCAGGTGACAGTGGACTCCATCGACAGCGCAGCTGTGCCACTGCACCGAGCATCTCGCCCCGCTCCTCATGCTGCCGCGAAGGCGGCTGGGGGACGGGGACAATGGGGAGATGCCGCAGCGTGGGAGCACCCTCAGATACAGCCGGGCCCCCACTCGCAAGCCAGGCTCCAAGCTGCAGGGCCAGGCTCGCAGCCACGCAGGGATTTGGAGAGCTGCAGAGGGGACTGCTGGGGACACGTCCATCTCTCCTCCACAGACGGCTGCAGAGGCAGGAGCCTGCCAGAGGGGAGATGTCGGGGTGCATCCCGGGCTGCCCCAGAGGCGCCCAGACCCGCAGACCCCGCGCACAGGCCAGGGCAGAGGGTCCGCCCCAGAGCGGGGTGCCACGGCACGTCCCCGCCAGGCCAGGGCCGGTCTGCGTTTTGGGTTGGGAGCTGTACAGAAACAAGCTTCCCCGCGTCTCATGTCTGAGAACTTAAAGAAAAATAGATGTTTTGAATTTGCTTCAGTAAAAAGAAACGTTGGTAACACGACCAACATCTGGGAGCTTAAAATGAAACCAGACTGTTCCTCCTCTGCAAGGAGCAAACCCATCCTCAGCCCGGGGAGCCTGGCAGCCCCGTCACACACAGCTGGTGCACCGGTGACGGGAGCCCCAGGCTGAACGGCTGCTGTCCTGTCATGGGACAAGGACCAGGACTCTGCCTGTGTTCCCTGCCATATATTTTCTCCCTACTTTAGTGACGATTTGGCTGTTTCAGCAGCACCCAGAAATTCATGGCATTTTAGAAATTAGCCCAGGATTTTCCACCCTTCTCATTTCTTTGTTTTGTTCTCGTCTGTCTGAATCGCACACTGCTTCACTGGTTTCTCCTGGGCTGGGTGATAGTCAGGAGCCAGCGACAGCGTGTGCGTGCTCACACACATGTGCGCTGGTAGTGCCATGAGCTGAAGAGCCCAGGATAGGTTTCACATCCCCAGAGCCGAGAAGATGCAGAACAATCCCAAACCCCAACTCGCTCAGCCAGACCCAGCTCCATGAAACCCAAGCTGCCCCTTCCCCGAGAGCTTTCTCAGGGCACGGCCGGCCACGGCGCACAGGCAGACCCCGCCGTGCTGAGCAGCCTCTCCCGCCCTTGGAGGGTGAGAGAAGGGACTGCGAGGAACCCGTGAGCCTGACAGCCAGCTCCCTCCAGCCCACGCATGCATCTGGTGTCCTTCCCATCGACAGGAACACGCTGCAAGCCCAGCCGGCGGGCGAAGCCGCGGCCCCTTGCCAGCCCTGCAACAGGGAAAGCAGGGGAGCCGCGGCACCAGCTGGCAGGAGGGACACACTTGCACACCGCAGGGATGGGCACAACAGACCTCTGCAGTGCACTCAGAGAAACAGCCACCTGCAGAATTGCAGCCTTTCCGAGCTTTTAAACCTGGCTGTATTGTGCTTTTGCCCAGCGCTGCGGAGCTGCACACATTCGCCTGCGCAGGGCACTCAAAGGTTTCTGCAGTCAGGTTCCCACCAGACATTTTGTTTTGGATCTAGAAAAATACAACCTGACAGCAGCACACAGTACCCACTGCTTTTAGCCAAGAGCTGTTCATGTTATCCTCGCACGCTGCAGCACACCTTTTGTCATGCCAGCCCACACACTGCAGAGTGACACTTCGGTACCAGCCAGGAGGTCGGAAAGGAGAGGTTTCCAGCAATGAGACACAGATCAGCAGCCGCTATGCGCAGCACGCCTCACGTCCACACTATGGCACCGTCGCATCCCCTCTGCTGTAGACCTGCCATGCACTTCCATCTCTTGCTCTTGCCCCAGAGTTTCCCACTGAAGAGTCTCACCCTTTGGGCACAAAAGCTGTCCCAGGGCAGGGTCTCAGCCCCGTGTTAGTTATCTCACTGTGAACAAGGACAGCATCTCCACACCAGCAAGGAGAGCAGCTGCCAGGCCCTGGACCTCACAACCTCTCTCGACAACAGGCATCTGTCTCCCTCCTACAGTCACAGAAAAGACCCACTGCCTCTGCGGTGCACCCCTCCACCTCTCCCCAGAGATGACGATCCACGTCCAAGCAGAGCACAGTGGAAGAGGAGTTGGTGCTGGTAGGAGGAGAGAGCACAGAAAGCTCTCGGAGCCAGGGGATGCAGCCCCTGTTAATCTGCTAAGGCTGAAGCACGAGCAGCTTTCTTAGCCGAAAGGCATCGAATGCAATTCCGACTCCACTCGGGAGCATTCCTGAGCACAGATCATCATTATTATTATTTTCTTGTTTCTTTAATGATGTTGAACATGCTCCGAGACCCTTAATCACAGAGGAGATTACAGCAGACTCCCGGAGGGCTGAGGAATGGGCTGAGGAAGGCCAAGAATAGCTGCACTGACAGCAGCTGCCAGGAGCAGCCCCCGAGGGGAGAGGAGGGAGCGGGGAGCGGAGCGGAGCAGCCCCTTCCCCGCGCCCCAGGCGGGAGGCTCCCAGCCCGCTCCCTCTGCGCCATGGGGAGGATGGAAGGAGCCAGGCGCGGGGAGCTCCCGCCAGCGCTGCTGGGTTGCCCGTGCCACAGCCACAAACCTGTCCCAGCACCCCGGGTCCCCCGAGCTGCCCTCCCTGGGCACACGCACCGCGCAGGCAGGGTGGGAGCCCCTCGCATCCACCATTGCCACCAGCACCGGTTACTCTGGGCTTGGGCAAAGTGAGAATGGAGTATTTTGGCAGCCACCGAGGAATGTGCTGGGGTGCCGCAGCGGCCACCCCACCAGCCCGGGAGAGGTGCTGGTCCACAGCAGCTCATCCACAGCCACTCACCCCATCAGAGAGATTTGGGCGCTTTGAGCACTGTGTCGGGGACAATTTTCATGTTTCGGAGCACGCTGTAAAGCCAGCAGCAAATGGTTTCCGAAAGGATTTGCCTGTCTGGGCACATTGCGGAAGGCAGCAAGGGAACAGCTTTGGAGCCCTCCTGCTCCCCAGACCGGCCCTCGCGTGGGAAACCAGTGCTCACCCTGCACAGAGCACAAGGCATGTTCCCTTGATACCCATCTCATGGTTTATCCTTTAATTTTGTAAAATAAAAAAAGATGAATATTTTAAATGAAATATACTCCTTTGTATGACACAAGGAATTATGAATTGATAAAGATTTCCTATTATCTTATAAAATCTACCACGCCAATCCTTCAGCGGGGCCGTGCCTGTAATTGCAAGCAGATGTCTTTCTCTGCTGACACGTTAAATAGAAGCAGAAAGACCCGCTGCTATCTCCCATCAACAATTTGCACTAAAGCAGAGAACAGATTTTCACAGAACAGGACTGCTGGAGGAGAAGGGAGATTAGGTTCCTGCAGACCGGGCCTCTAAGCATTACAGCAAAACAAGGCAGCTCGGGAAAACAATGAACTCTAAACAGTCCCTAATCCCAAAGTAACCAAAAGCTTTTGTGAAGGAAAATGAATTTGCTGAAACTAATACTGCCAGAGCCCAAGGAGAGCCCGGAGACTGAGGTAATGCACCGCAAAGACGAGATTATCCAGCTGACAAGTCCTCATGTTCGCTCTCCACGTTCGCCGTCTGCACAGTGTTGGCTTTTGGATGTCTATATTAGCGTGTATAAAGCCAGGCGGGAAAAGGAACGCAGCCCCGAGGACGGTGCAGCCGCTCATCGTGTGTGCCCGCGGCTCCCCGTGCCCCAGGACGCCCACCGCGTGCCCATAACGCCCACCGCGTGCCCATAACGCCCAGCCCCGGTGCGCACCCTCAGGTCCCTTTGTCACGGGCAGTCCCGCAGCGACTCCCAGGCGCTGACCCCACTGGGTCTGGCTGCTCCGCGCCCCCGTTAAACAATCCAGCTCCAGGTGCTGGGGGACGGAGATGCATGGCTGTGGCTGCCCCGTCCCCCTTTCGGGCAGAGCGGAGCCCGGCTGTGCCGCAGCAGCCCGGAGTTATCAATAGGAGTGGAAGTGACAGGGTGTTTAGCAAACATTAAACCCAGGAAGCTTAAAAGGTCTTCCAGGATTATTAAATAAACATTTAGGGTGAGCGAGAGGAAAGACTATGAAATGGTGAAGAAATTGTAAACATTCTGGAGCAGGCGGTTAGGGGCTACACTAATTCAGCTGGGCAGTGCAATGTTTAATAATTAAAGCAGTATCACCCATAATTATGCCTCAACGCTCCGGCAAGCATTAATTCGAGGGGAGGGACTTTTGTAAACATTTAGCCTGATATTAACATTTTATTAAGACCATTTAACATACAACTTTAAACACACCATCCCGGCCCGCCTGCAGCCGCAAGCGTGCCAGCTCGGCGGAGCCGGGTCACCAGCAGCCCCACGCCAGCACTGGCCCCTTGCGATCATTAAACCCATGCTCGACCCCGGCAGCCCACGTGCTGCAGTTCCCGTCCCAGCTGCTCACCTTCACAGCGGCCCCAGGAGGGCTCAGGGGTCTCCAGGGGGCTGAGGAAGTCCCCCCTTCGTGGAAAAGCGGGGTTCACATGCTCGCTAGCCTGCCAAAGACAAATGCCCTCATCTCTTCATTTCTTTTCAAGTAACAGCAGAGATACTCACTCTCCACCGTCCTTCTGGGGCTATAATTTATTTATACACAACACTACACCTCCTAGTAAATTAATCTGTCAGCCACATTAATAACTCAAGAGTTTGGAGAAAGTCAGATTGAGGTAGCGAACTGCAAAAGCAGAGGTTGCTGATAGCGTAATGTGCCCCACGCAGAACTAAGCAAAGGAAAAAGCAGAACAGTTTTAGCAACTGTACCGAGGTCCCTTCACATTTAGAGTTCCCAGGAATGGCTGCGGAGCGGCCTGGAGAACACCTGCTCGCCAGCGGCACCGGACCCAAACACGCACACAGGCGGCCGGACGATCACCGCTGGCTTTGCCGTCTCTCCCATTACTGCCAGTGAAACACCCCGCGCTGTGGCACAAAGTGCCCTTTCAGTGGCTGCTCTGCGGCACACGCCCCTACCCAGACCACGGGCTGCAGTCTCAGAGCAGCCCATCCCGACCATAAAAATGCATAAACTTGGATTTGTACACATCAGAGCCCAGAGAAAAGGTCAGCAGTTCCATCCGCCAAAGCACAACCGTGCCCGGCACCGGGAACGGCCGCGGGAGGGACACTCTCGGTAGGTCATGCCCGCCTGCAGTCAGAGATGCGTTCCCTGCCTCAGCCACAGCCTGGTGCCGGGGCACAGGTTATCCCGTTGGAAGCAGGTCATGATACAGCCACTTCACTTTTTGCCCTTGTTGCAGGGAACAATGCCCTCAAACAACCGCGAGATCTCACAAACGCAGCCGGGACAGACAGGTCAGGACACCTTTTCCAGGTGCGCGCTGGATCAAGGCAAACATCACTTGTGCAATGCGCCACACACCATACCATCAAATGCTACTTTCTACTGTCCCCAACAGACCTTTCTTCTGGAAATTGGGTCTAAAGTGCGCAAAACAGCCGCAGGGGGTCCCAAACAGAGCCGTTCCCTGCACCTCAAGGATGGGAGCGGAGCGCTGGATCCCAAGGACTGCAAGCAGCCCCAGCTCTGGCTGCTATCAGGTATGGCTCTTTCCAGCCATGTCCTGGCATTCCTCCTCCTCCCTCTGAGAGCAACGGATTGGCAAACATCTCCTCTTTGTCTCTAAAGGAAAAACGTTACAGACAGCAGCGAATTTCCAGGCTGAGCACATTTCTACAGAAAAGCGGGACTGTGTGCCGATTGCTGGAGGCTCTCGGTATCTTGGCAGGCTGTGAGCGCAGCCTGCTGTGCGGCAGAGCGCCGATGCCCCCGCGCCGGCGAGCGGAGACAGATCCATCACTCCGATGCGCTGAGAGGAGCGGGGGCCAGGCCCCCCCCCCCAGCGCTCGTGGTCCCTGGCACGTCCTGCACCCGGTGGCAGGGGCGCAGCAGACCCCGCTCCCACCATGCGGGCAGCGTTCTTGCGGCAGGCTGCCAGTCCAGCAGAGATTCCAGCCTCTGCTGGGAAGGTCTTGAAACAAAGCCCTCATTTTCCAGAGGCTGGGAGGCTTCCACAGAGCGGCCGGCCACCCTGACAGGTTGATCCACACTCCCTCCCGCGCGGCTCCCCAGGATGCAGCTTTGCTTAGGGAAGCCATGTGCTGTGGAGCCCCCAGACCCCGCACGCGGGTCAGTCTGCAGCACGGGCAAGAAGCCTCGCGAGACCAGAGGAGCCAGCCAGCTCACCCCGCTCCCCTTCCAAGAAGGGCATTCGAACATGGCTTGGACACCTACAGACTATCGGAAGGGAGCAGCTTCACCAAGGGGTAGCATGCTCAGAGGCTCAGATGGGATTAGCCAGGGAAGAAATAGTCATTAAAAAAAAAAAGGTCTGTTCCTTTGCAAAACAGATTTTAAAAGCACTTGCTAAAGATGCTGGAAGACTTTTTTCCCCACTTGATCTAATGGAGGCCTTTCTCTGCGGCGGTGCCGCTGTGGCACGCATGGGGCTTGGCTGGGCAGTGCTTGGCTGGAACGGAAAAAGGAGCCTCTGCGTCAGGGAACAGCGGTTTCCAAGCGCAGCTCTGGCCTTGGGGTGGAGGTTGGCTTTAATTACATGTGTGTGCGTATCCTTTTTAAGGGTCACCCAACACGATTCAGTGAGAAACCAGGAGCCACCACTGAAACACAGTGGAGTGCTTTCTCTGCGCGCTGCTGGGCTTGGGGAGGGACAGGAGTGTTTCACTGTGGCTTTGGAGAACATTTCAGAAGAGACCTCCCCACTCGCCCAGCAGCCCTTTGCTGCCCGGCCCCTCTCTTCAGCCGTGGGGGGCTCAGGAGACACCTCCCCACCCCGAGCAGTGATCACTGCAATCGCAGCCCCATCTGCCAGCAGAAGGAAGGAGCTTGTTATTTCTGTTTCTGTTATTTTTCTGTTATTTCTGCTATTATTATTGCAGGATCCAGCTTACCCGTTTGCGGAAAAGCCAATTAAACAGGGAACTTGCGCAGAATGGTGGGTGTCCGGCTGATGAGCCCAGCTCAGTGGCCTGTGAGCTGACGATGAGCCAACTCCAGTCCCAGATTTATCAGGAGGACCCCATGGTACCCTCACTGCCGGCTCCCACCGGGGCTCAGCTGATGCTGCCCCAGATTTGCCCGCAGACTCACTCACAACCCACAAACCCTCCGCTACACAAGTGCGACATCCCCGCCGCATGGCTGCTACCCCCAAGGCAGGGCATTCCTCCTGGCTTCTTGGAGGGACGAGAGGTGGCCAAGACACAGGCAGGGACGGCTGCTCGGGTGGCAGAGAGGCCCCTCGTCCCCCTCATGTCCCCAGCTGCGCAGCAGCGGTGGCAGGGGCGCGTCGGGAGCCGCGCTTCCCACGTCCACGTGCCCTCCAGAGCTCAGGGCTCGCTTACCCCGAGGTGGGACCTTTGCATCCATCTATTCTTGATGGATCTTTTTTCCACAAACGTGTCTGAAAGGAAAGGAACCATTTCTCTCCCGTTTCCTGCTCTGTTCATCATCTCGGGACGTTACGAGCTCCCTGCTCATGCTCTGCACGTCTCTCCTGGTCTATGTTTTGCATGGCCACACGCAGACAGACACCCCTTGCTTCGCAGGGGTTCACCTCCACGTTAGAGCACAGACATCTCCCCCGTTTGTGAAGACATTCTACAGAGCTCTCTGCCACTCCCGGAGGCCATCAGAGCCTCAGTCAGCAGCGTGAAGAGGGAGAGTCGGCAATTGGCAGCGCCAGGCTGCACCGCCAGCGCGTGCCCTAGCAGGGGCTGGGGACCTCCAAAAGGGAGGAGGGTTTTGCTGTGAATTAGTGTTAAACCCCGCTGAGAGGGCACCAGCCTGCTGCCCGCGGGGGAGCAGGTCAACAGGAGTCGCTTTCCCTTCCAGACACTGTCACCGGGCGTCTGGGGCGCATCACCCCCTCGTCCTGCGCAATGTTAGTAGAACTCCGCGCAGCCACAGCAGACTGGTATCTGCTCTTCTCCAGGAGCAGAGATCCTCCCTGATTGCTCAACTGCTCTTTCCAGCCTTGTGTTTCCCAGCAGGGGTCAAAGCAGAACCCAGACTGCCAGCAACGTAAAAAGTTAATTGAAGGATGGAAGATGACTTTCGTGTAGCATAAGAAAACTGTATTTGTTTATAACTTAACTACAAACTGGAGGCCAGAAACTCAATTAACAGGCTGTACTCCGCAGAAGGAATGCTGGAGCAAACAAGATAAACATTATTGGGAGGATAAGTTGAGTCACAAAAGGGTGATATTTTATTTTATGCAAGATTCATACTTCAGACAAGCCCAGGCTGCTAGCAGACCTGAGCATCCTCGTCCTCCCGCATCAGCTGCTGCAACCCCCACACCAGTCAGAAGCAGTTTTCCGTGGGGGACAACCCAGGGACACGATACACGCCCTGCCAGCGGTCCCAGCGCCCTGCAAGGTGGGCCAGCAAGACCCAGGCATCACCGAATCTCGCTCTCGGCCCCCTTGAACACTGAAGCTTGGTTCAGAGTCAGGCCTGGCTCCCGCTGAGCAAGTGAGACTCAAATGAAGCGCACGCAGGGTTCAGCCGCAGAGCAGCAAAGAGCTGAAGCTCTTCCCTAACTTCAGGCTTTTCTTTGCACCCCAGGAGCTCAGCGGGGTCCAAGCACACACGGTGCTCTGGGCAGCCATAACGCCCCTGAAAGTATTCACACAGACGGGGGGGGATACGTAACCTATGCATTAAATTCGGCCTTTATCTATTGTACCACAGAGCTTCAAAAAGCAGCAGATACATCCAGGACGATACAGTCGGAGTGTCGCATCCCACAGACAGCATGTCCCCATCTCAGAATGCCCTACAGCTCCCAGCGAGGCAAAATTGGAGGTTGTCTCCCAGCAAAACAAGGCATGTCTCAGTTTAGACTGAGCCTTTACGCAAATGCTTGTAACTTAAACTAGAATTCATTTCAACAATCAGTATTTGAACTATTTATAAGGTAAAATGTGCCCATGAACTGCACAAATACAAGTCTTTCCGCTGCCAGGGAATGCTGTCAGCAGACACGCGGTTTCTGATTTAAGCAGTCTCTCATGCTTGCATATTTCAGTAAAAGTCTGTTTGCTCCTCCGTACAACCCTGTACAAGCATGAGTCCAATCTCTCAGCTGCTTTTCCCAGAATTTACACTTACTGCATTTCAGGTTTCAGTAGACTTTTCAGTGGATAACAAATACAAGGACAGCAAGTAGACCCACGTGCAATAGTTGACCACAAGTCTCACTTTTTACACAACCTGGCAAGAACTGGCAGTTCCCTTTTATAGACAGATGTTACTAGAAGCCAATAAATGAACCGAGATTGTAAATTTTCAGTAAACACATTGACTAGCTCCCTGCATCTCTTCAAACCTACCTGCTGCTCGTGCTCTGGTTAATACTATGGAAGACCCAGCAGTAAAACACCAGCAGCAGCAGGAAAGCACAAAGCAAAGAGTCAGCCCTCACCCCAACTTCTGAACTACCCCGACACCAGCTCTGAACTGGGAGAAGGAGACCCGAGGCACTGACCTTACCAGCTCTCGTGGTGACAGTGCTGCTGCAGCCCACATCTCTGGCCAAAAGCATCACAGCTTGTGGGTTCCCCTGGGCTATCAAACCTCCCACGTGCAGCTGGGACCCGTTCACACCACTCGGCCACCCCTCACCCGATGGGGGGCAAATCACTTCGATCAAAATAACCTGAGAGCCGAAGCCAGGGCAGGCTGGTGGTTTCCAGGTGGTGTGCCTGCTCTCCCTGCAGCCACCCACAGCGACGGCAAACTCTCTCCAGGAGGCGACAGCAAGGCAATTCCTGCAGAAAATACTGTTTGCTGCGAGGGGTTTGCTGCTTCCCTTTCTTTGCTTTGGTGTAACCAAGAATGAGCTTCAGCTACTGCATGTACAACAGGGGTGTTTAGTGGGGAACAACTATATAGATAAAATATTGTAATCCAGCAGTAGTAACCTGACAGTAGACTTTTCTGCCTCCGACATTGTGGATCTAAGATTTAAACTTTTACATCAAGCCTTGCTCGGCAGCAGTGGCGAGATGCTGTGTCTCAGAAGGAGACAATGCTCTGGGGCCCTGGGATGTCAGCAGCACATGGAATGAGTAATGCAATTGATATGGAAAAGGCAATAATAAAAACAACTTTCAAAGAAAAAAGGCATTTTATTGAGGGGTTTCTTGTTCCAATCGCAGAAGAGAGAAAACAGAAGCCATAATGTGTTTATATCAACCACAATTTTAAAACAAAGTAAAACAATCAAGTACAGATTTCTTCATCAAAATACACTGTGAGAAAAGCAAGCAGTGCTCCGCTCTAACCGGCGTTGTGCTCATGCAAGAGGTTCCCACAGACGGCGAGGTCGTCCTGCTCTGCTCACGTGCTCATGCCCGTGCTGAGGCACTTGCACATCACCGCTCCTTCCCAGGGCTGTGGGCTTCTACACGCTCCATCATGATTATGTTTCGAGTATTTGCCCTTCAAGTAACAGTTTGCAAGTAGCTTGAGCTCTTCTCCTCACATCTCCGAGGCAAATGAGGCAAGCAAAGCCCTTGCATCAGAGCAGAGCTCTGCCAAGCACGTCACAGCCCCTCTGCCCCTTTTACTCCTGACACCCACCAGTGCGTTTGTCTGAATGGGACGTGTTGGGGGAGGCAGGGCTGCTCCCCGCGCCCACGCTGCCCTCCTGCCCCTGCCTCCGCTCATCTCCTCCCGTGCGTTGGTCCTGCTTGGCGTCACCTCCCCAGAAGCCTGGGAGCCAAGCGCTTTCCCAAAAAGTAAAGCGAACTGACAAGCCCCAAGCGTTTAAGAACACAGCTGCCCTTCGCTCGCTACCCAGGCTGCCCCCGTTGTCTCAGGAAGGAGCCTTTGGGCGAGGATGCGCAGCTCCCTCTTACCTAAGCTGTGCACGGCACAGAGCCCAGGCGAGCGGGGAACCTGCCTCCCCTCCACCCGCCCAGCAGCCCCAGTCCTTCCCCCATTCCCGGCTGCTCCACTGGAATTACCCAGCACGCAGAGCAGCAAAGCCACCGCAGCCCCACTGCACCCTGACACCACGTGCGCGACGGCGACGTGCTGAGAGCCGGCACGTCCCAACTCTCCGCACGTCAACCCAGTTCTCAAGCAGGAGGCTCCCCTTGGCCCCAGCCCCACACAACCCACCCTGCGCAGCCCTCGCGCCCCCCCAAATCTCCGTGGAACCTGGTGAGCGGCAGGCTGCACCGCAGGACAGTCTCCCGCTCTTGGCTCCCACAGCAAGGTTGGATCACTGGGGCGTCTGAGGCTTGGCCCACGAAAAGCATCTTCCCTTCCCCGTGTCCGGAAGGTTACAGCTGTACGGACACACCGACGTATGGCAGGATGCTGTTTTGGCTCAGGACCGTAGGAGGCTCAGGCAGCATCTGCAGACAGGGAAGGTACCCACAGGCACTGCCCATCACCACCGGGTCTGTGGGCCCTTGTGAACTCAATAACCACCAGATTTTGCCCCAATATCTTATTATTAAAAAGCTATGGCAGTTTTCCTTCAATAAGCTGCAATTTTAGCATGGGCAGAGTGAAGCCCCAATACTTTTCACTGGCATAAAGTCAAAGAGAAGAGGACAATAATGAGAAAGGCCGAACAGCCAAAGTTCTCCTTGGGTCAATCATATTATACCGAAAAGGCAACTGAGCTGAACGTGAGAGAACACGCCGAAAACCATGTGTGGGGATTGCCCTGAACAGGACCCACAGTCTCGCTCTTACCGCCTGCGTGACACACACCACCGGTGTGGTGCCCCGAGCATCGCTGCTGTGAGCGGGCAGCACGCGGGACCACCACCAGCCCCCGGGGTCTGGCTCAGCCCAGCACGCCTTCAAACCCATCACCCCTTCAAACCCATCACCCCTTCAAACCCATCACCCCGCAGCACCCAGCGCTGGTTAGAAAGCGATGTCTCCTTATAAAAAGGGGGAGTGGGGGAATCACACTGTAATTGATTAACTCAGCAATTTTAGTTAAGTGAATATTGACACATGGAAGAAAAAACAGTAAAAAAAAAAAAAGAACCAAATTAGACTTGAAAATAAATGTAAGTCATAACAACAAAAACTGCTAAAATAATGTAATGTGAGCACACTGCTGATGTTTGCTGGTTAAGAAACAAGAGCACAGAACATTTCCACAGTGTCTGAACTTCTAACCACATCAGTGAAGTGGAAGCTCACACCGATTTTGCAGAGTCGAGCTGGTCACTGCAGGCCTGAATTAAACCCACCGGTGCCGGGGGTCTCCAGTGGCCTTGGGGCGCAGACCATGGCGCGTTGTGGCCATGGTCGGGGGCGCGAGGGGTCCCGGGCACAGCCGCAGCCCCGGGCTGAGCCTGGCTCCTGCCCATCCATGGAGGCACCACCGGGCAGACATCCACGTGTTATCTGTCGCTCTCAACATATCGACAGCTATTAACTAATTAATGTTTCCTAAAGGAGACAGAGAGCCTTCCAGGGAGCATGAGACTTGCTGGACATTTTCTCTTAAAGCCTCTCCTCTCGGCAATGGATGCGCCGGTGCTTGGCCAGTGCTGCAAAGTGGTCTGACGGGCAGCGGCAGCGCTCCCGGGGCCAGAACCCCCTTTCCTCCAAACTCATTGGCACACACAGGCCAGTGCCGGCGCTGGTGCTTCGGTGCCCTTCCCCTACTGACTCCACATTCCCCCTTCCAGGAGGTGGTGATTTCACAGTGCCACCCACCAAACCTTCCACTGCAACCACCCTCAAAGTGACGGGACAGGGAAAAGCTCCTATTCCCGGACACTGAGCATGTGCTGCCGCACCGGATTTCTTTTCTAGAGCAGGAGCTGCGTTAGCCTTCATACTGCTGATTGTTACATCTGTCAGCCTTTGAACGGTGTAAGAATATTCACAGAAATAGAAAAATCATGCCAGTTACAGTAATGCAGCAGTAAATGCAGTAAAGCATCCTGCTTTTGTTTGCTGCCCAGGGAACTCTTCTCTATAGGGCTGATTTTCACTGATCTTTTACATTTCCTCTCCCTCAAAACTTCCGAACAGAAACACAGTCCCCTCTCATCTGCCACACTTTTCTAAATTAACTACCTAAAATAACATTAAAACGAAATGTAAAGACACCTTAACTGCTTACAACATGATGTTACATCAAAGGCATTTCTTTTAGTGCTGTTATTTTTGTCAAAAGCCTCCACGTACCAAGAGAGCATGAGGGAAGCGGAGTGACCACCAGTCAGTCTGCCTGCTGGATCCACGCAGATCACAGAGTAGTTTGGCCAGAGAAAGGTAAAATTACTGCCCAGGTACATGGAAATGCCCAAAATACCCTGTCTGAAATGGGACGTGCCAATCTGCGCAGCAGCTCTGATCGGCCTTTCAGAGACAGAGTGGGGTTGCAAGTAACTGATAAAGCAACTAGTCACATACAACTATGTTACGCTCTAAATAGGCAACTGCAGGGATAATTTGTTGTTCCCAGGGGTAGCTCTGAGGCGTGGGGTTTCTTCAGCCCCAGGACGCAGTCGGAGGACGGCACAGCGCTTGCATGTTGGCTGCATCACGCAGCGGCACCCGCGGGGAGAGGCTCTGCGGGCAGCGGGGGGACGAGGCACGGAACGGTTACACAGCGCAAAACGCATCGCGCGTGGGCACTCTCTTGCCACTGCTTTTTCTGAACTACTTGTGCAGAAAAAAGCACCAACGTGACAAACAAACTCACGTACACCATTTGGTGCCCAGTGCTGGAGCACAGAACAGGCTGCTGCCATGTTCCCTTCGCCCACCCCTGCATCCATCCTTTTGGGCACCACATGCGCCGGTGGGAAGGCGGCTGTTGGAGCAGCCCAGGCGCCAAGGGCTGGTAGCGGCTGTGAGCACGTGAGAACTGGTTTGCTCTTTGACTGGATGCTTCCTGCTGAAATACGCATTTTTAAAATAATAAATCTACAGCCCGTTACACAGCCGGTTCCAAAGGTGGCCAACGGGACACCCCCAGCAGCCCAGGCAATGGCATGCAAACCCCAGCCCGGGTAAATGTTTCAGCATCTCTCCCTCGTGCAAAGCCAATCCCTCTTCGGCGCTGCCGCCCGGCTGCTGAAGCAAAGCCGGTGGGGGCAGAGGGTCCCTGCCGTGGTCCCTGCAGGGCTTCGCCGGGCGCCGTCGCTGTGGGTGCTCCGAGAGAACCATCCTTTCAGCGCCGCGCGGTCCCGCTCTGGGCCACGGGCTGTTTCTGACAGGGCTGGATTTGTCAGCCTTCCCCGTCACTGCACCTCATCAATCTGTGAAGTTAAAGCCTATGGTTTATTTATTTCTTTAATTCACTGATAAAGCACATTATCTACAATGATTAATTTTGCATCAAAGAAACAACACTACTACAAATGGTGGTCTAAGGCAACCTATTGGGACTTTCTACAGAGTTCACGTCCTAAATCCATCTCTCTGTGAGCTGTGAAACATCACTCCTCAGTGCACTTGGCTTCTTCACACAGTTCTTCTACAATCAAGTCTGCGGCTCTGTCCCCACATGGGGAATAAACAGCACTCCCGAGCTAAAGAATAATTAATTTACCAGCTTTGAGTGGGGCTGGTTTAAACCTCAAAAATGAGGATTTGTTATTTCACTTAACTGCAACACAACAGGATTACCTCAGATCACAAGATATTAATTCTCTCAGAGTAATCGTGATTGATGAGAACACTGAATGGAAGCAGGATAGTATAATTAATGTGGAGCAATACGGGTCTATGGAAAAGAGAACTTGTCCAATTAATAGAATAATGAATTTCAGCTTGGTCGATAAATGCAATCATTTGGATGCAATATTCTTTGTCTTTCATAAACTATTTGACCTCACACTAACATGACATTTTGATTAAGGAAAAAAAAAAAACCAGAATGATACAAAGCCAAGCTGTCACACATCAAACAGAGAAAAACCTAGAAACTGATAGGTCCCGCAGTGACTGCAAAGAGGAAAGATGGAGACGATGCGCTTCCCGTGGCGCTCCATAGGGACCAGTTCTTGGCCTTCTGCAGTCTGGTGTTTTGCCAGCAGCCTGAAGAAACTACAAAAATATCCCTGGTAAAGGCAGGGAGGGACACGAGCCGGAGGCGCTGGCAGCGAGCTCTCCCCAGCGGGGTGTCCCAGGCTGGGGCCTGGCCAGCAAACGGGATGCGTTTCCCGCGGCCAAAATGGAATGAGGCGTCTGGGCAGGAGCCGCACCGGCCGCGCGTGCAGGGGAACGCCGCCACGGGAGGCGGAGAGTGGGGGACGCTCAGCTGGACGGCGCTGCGGCCACGCGAGGCCGGAGGCACGGGTGGAGGCGGCCGCGCTCTGCCACGGCCCCGCGGCTGCGGTGGGGTTGCCGCACCATCCAACCGCGCAGGGCCGCGGGGACTGGAAGGCGGGAGGAGGAGCAGCACGGCGCTGGGCTCGAGGGCTCGGCCAGCTCGGCTCACAGAGGCCAGGGTGGGCGTCCCGGTGATACGTTACAAGGGACGCGGGTACAGGAGGGCTCCCCAGTCCCACCGATCAAGGTGTCACAAGGACTCCTGGGTTAAGGCTTAAACTAAGCAGGTTTAGACTACAACAGGATTTTTTTTACAGTGAGGGCAATTAGCTATTAGGAGGCTTTATCAGAGGATTTAACGGGTTCTCCACTACTTGTTCATTAACTTTTACTGTGAGGATGGGATGTTTTTCTAACTGGCCGGCTCTGGTTTAAACAGGAGTTAATTTAGGGTGATCCTGTAGCCACAAAGACAGGAGTAACACGGTCACAAGTGTCCTTTCTGCAATCGTGTGATCTCTTGACATCACGTCACACCCCTCCGCTTGCCCTCTTTACCTGATAGCTGCTATGTAAATGAACGTACGTATCCGAACAGCAATAGGCCTTTGGATATTGCAGACATAAATTGCGTGTGACCTCAGCGACCGTTTGGTGCACGTGTGTCACACTTGCACGCTCAGGCGACCAGGAAAATGCCGGCAGCGGGGAGGCGGGAGGGCTGGGGTCGGCGAGGGAGGCTCCGAGAAGCATGAGGGAGGCGCAGGAGGGCTCGGCTCCAGCATCCCCGCTGCCGAAGAGCGAGACCGAGCTGCCGTGCCGGGCTGCGCGAGGTCCAGGCGGCGGCTCTCCCGCCGCCCATCGCATCACTTGAAGACGGATGGAAACGTCGGGCAGTCGGGAGACTTCATCTTCTTCATGAACTTCTTGAACTCTTTGTTCTTCTTGTCCCACTTGTAGATGGCCGTCAGCAGGTACTGGGTCTTCACCTGGCGGCCCATGATGAGGAAGTAGTGGCCGAGGTTGTCCAGCTGATGGCAGGGGCAGTCGGCCCCGTTCTTCAGGAACAGCACCAGCTTCTTCAGGTTCTTCTTCCGGATGGGCCCCAGCTTCAGCGCCTTCCTCTTCCGCGGGATGATCATCTTGTCCCCGTTCTCCTTCTTCACTTCTTTTATGGTCATCTTAAGAGCTGAAAGACAAGCCAGAGAGAGGTGAAAAACAAAACGCCTCCTGAGCAGCCTTCGCTGGCACAAAGCCTTTGCTACACGAGGCCGGGGGCAAGGGGGCACCGGCGCTGCCACCCTGGGATGGCAGCAGCCCCCTGCCCAGCTGCAAGCGCCCAGTGACCCGCTCCGCACCGCTCCCACGCCCCCAGTTCCCCTCTCGGCACCATCGCCCCCCGCAATGACGTGTCCCGCTGACTGCAACACCAAAACCCTCGCGCTTGAAGCAGAGCCATCCCCATGCCCCAGAGAGCAGCAAGGTAAAACACTGACGTCCCTGCTTCCCTCCCCCAGCACAGCACGCCGGGGGTTCTTTATTTGAGAGGGAGACTTGTTCAGCCAGCAATACGCGCTTTGCTAGCAAAACCTTAGCTGAGCAAACAAGGCGATTTCCCTGCTCTAGACACACAGAGAGACTCTTGAAAGGACCACCTGAAAGGTCAACTTGGCTCCTCAGGCATTTGTTTGCAGTCACTCCCGGCCCTTGGGTGCCTCTGAAACACGCTTCCAAGCACTGAGTGTTCGAGCAGCCAAGCCCCCAGCGAAGAGCCGCGTCGCCGGGACGCGCGCAGGGGGCAGAGCCACCCGGAGCTGCCACACACCCGCACCTTCCCCAGAAGGGGAGTTAATCCCATACAACGTCCATGGAAAATATTTTCCTCTTTGGGTTCAGCATTTTCCCCTAGTTAATCGCAACCCAAATACAAAAAAAAAAAAAAAAAAAAAATTAACTTTCCTTTGCCATGACCATGAAGAGGAATTTAGCATACATGGGAAAAATGATGGAAATGTGTTGTACATTAAAGTATCACTTCTGTGCCATTTGGCTCTGCCTCATTTTTGGGGAAAAGCCCATATGGCCAAAAATTACTAACATATTTCCATCATTTGGGAGTTTACTTCAGAGCAGCAGATAAATAGTGCTTGGATAGGTGATTAATTGAGTGCTGCCCCTTCTCGTTTGACTCTCAGAGCGTGTGCGGCAGACGGCATGCAGAAGCCTCTGGCTCTGGCAGGGAGACGGGTCCCCGCAGCATCGTTCCTTGAAGTCTTGCTCTGCTGGAACTTGTAGCAATGAACACACATCGCTTTCTGGACGGCAGCTCTGCTCACCGTTCCAGACACGAACGGCAGCAAGACAGCCCGACGACAATGTGAGGAGGCAGCAGAGTCTCTGTGTCACCCTCGTGCTCCCAGCCACTGCACTGGCAATGGGAGTAATGGTATTCATCTGCCCGTGTGCCAAAAAGGCCTGCTGTGTATGCCAAGAGCTCTGTTGTGTTATACTGTTACTGTACAAGAAAGTAATCCAGGACTGGAAACCTAAGTGAAATTTTCATTCCATGTGTTTTCCAAATTCAAGATGTTTAAGGAGCTAAAGAGACGCAAACTTTAAGGAGCTAAAGACGCTGAACCAGATCAATTTGCAGCAAATCTGGAAAATGGAGCAAGTAGTTTTCAGGCAGCTCTAAGCTCCATGACATTAATTGGGCAGCAGCAGCATCCCTCAATATGAAGCTCGATTTCTTTATCCGTTCTGACTTTGGGCTGTTGCACCAAGCACAGCGGTTGCCAGTGCAGGAGGAATGGTATAATACCAGTAATAAGAGACTTTTTCAAAATGGCTTGTTTTCAAATTGCTTTCCTGCGATCGCTGCAAGTTTAGATCCTTGTTGCTAGAGGAAGAAAACAACCTGGCAGCTAGCGGAGGTGCTGTTCTGCTCCAAGCACCACAGTCGACGGAAGGCAAAGAGGGTCGGGTAATGCTGCATGGAGGGAGCTCACAGCCTCTCCCTTCCCCACGCAGCAGCAGCGCTCTGTGCGCACGCCAGTGATGCGGGGTCAGGGAGCGCGGAGCTGCCCAGGTGAGACAGAAATCCAGCTGTCAACTAAAATCTCATACGAACCTCACAAAACCTCGCAAAGCAGTGCACAGAGCCAACATCAGACATCGCCAGGAGGACTAATGAGGTGGCTGGCCAGGGGTGCAAATAATTTGTGTAGGACTCTGCTCTTCACGGCAACGATGCCCTTCTTGTCATCGGCAGAGGGAGTCTGCAGCACTGCCCAGGTAAAATCCAGCCTGGCTTAAGGACTACAGAGTGTCGGCTGCCGTGCTGCGGACTGAGCAGTCACACGAGCAAAAGAAAAAAAAAAAAAAAAGAAAAAAAAAAAGGGCATTATAATCACTGCTCAGTTTTCACCCATCTGCCAGCGACCCGGTCCTCGCTGTCCCCTTGCTCCCCTACTCGGCCACGTTCCTTAAGCTCAGACCCGCTTCCCGGGCGAGACGCCCGGGCACGGACGGCACGTTCCACAGCAGCGGGGCCGGACTCGCAGCTCTGGCGTCTTCCACGCACATCAGAAAAGCGGCGCCTGAGGGCACGTTCGTTCCCGGCTGCACAGCCAGCTCCGAGAGCACACCACCACGCAGCGGGAGGCAGCCCCTTGGCTTATGGCTTTCCTGAAACATAAAGGATTTGGCAGGGGCCAACATCGAGCGACTTGCCGCTGCCGCAGCTCTCCTGGCATCCCCTGGGCCTCAGGAACACCTCTGCCCCAGCAGCAGGGGAACGGCTGGAGCGGGACGGATTGAGTCTTGGCTCCAGGACCCGGCCGGGCTGCCAAAGCAAACAGCTCCCTCCCTGGGAGCCCTGGCCTTTCCGCCCCCTGCCGTGCCACACCAAATCCATCTCAGCGCCGAGCGGGAAAAGAGACGAAATCGCCTCCCGGACCCCAGGACGCGCTTGCTCGCGCAGACTACATCTTGCGCCGTCGCTGCCAGGAGGAAGCTGACCCCGGGAAGAGACCCGGGAGTTACTCACAGCAGCCTCCCCAGCCCAGCCGCTGCAGCCTACCCGCACCACGGTGGCACTGCCCCGGCACCGCCCATGGCATCGCCCCACGCCACCCCGTGTGCCGCCGCGGCTCTGCATCGCTGCAGGGGAAGCACAGCAGGTACCAGCTCTCAGATGATACACAGATTCCAGCACAATCTCTTATCAAACCCGTGCTCCCTCACTAAATTGCAATCACACCTCCTCACCTAACACACCCAACACCTTCCACTTTCACCCAAGCTCCTGCTAATCGAAGCGTCCCCCCTGTTCCAGAAGATGCTGCCTGACGGGCTCACACGGAAAAGCCCTCGCTCCCTTTGCTGCGAGCACACATAGACAGACGGTAGCCCTGGGGGCTGCGGAGGGACCACCAACTCTCCTGTGAAAGTCAGGAGCACGGATGGGACCAGGGGCTGACTCCCGGCCACACCACGATGGAGGTGACGGCAGAGGAGCCCCGTTCTCCACCGTCCCAGCAGCGCTGGTGGCCGGCTGCAGCCAGGACCACACATAAAACCAGGCAAGTCTTTCCAGCCAGGCATTGTCTCAGCTCTGCTTGCGACACCGCCAGCAGCGCCGAGACACAGTGCTGGATCCGGCACAGCACCGTGCCAGGACTGCAGCCCCTGGGTGCGGGGGCGGGAGGTGAGCAGCATCCCCAGCGACACTGCACACCTCCCTGGGACACCCATGCCTGTAGGGACGGGGATGTCTGGCAGCACCCTGGGGCCGTGTGGCTGATGGTGCTCAGGGCAGAGGGGCACTCCTGCGTGGCACAGGGAGAGGTTTTACTTTTGTGCCATACTTCGTCCCAAAACACCCTCCCTGCGAGCGCTGCGGGTACGTCTGCTCGCAGGCGAGTCGTGGCAGGAGACCTCTAGCACAAGGCAGCGTCCAGCCGCCCACTTCAAAGGTTCTTCCCAGAGAACACAGAAGTGAAAGCATTAGTCAGGCTGGGGAGGGGGGAAACAAAACACAACAAAGGCAGATTTCAGGGTTTAATTTGGGACTCAGCAGCTCTCAGCCATGTTGTGTTTACAACAGCAGAAATCCTCCCAGGGCGCTAAACCCACACTTGCCCTTGCTCAGCCCCAGTGCCAAGGAGCCGGTGTTTGCCCAGGCACGAGCCGCTCGCCAGCGCTTTGCCGCGGCCAGGACAGCCGGCGCCAAAAGCCCAGCAGAGGCACTGACCCTCTCACCACACCTTGCCCACTGCTGCAGGGAGCCGCCGGCACCAGAATTAGACGCAGCTGCACAACCCGTGAACAGCACAGAGACTCCTGCAAAGAGCCCGCGTGCACCAGCCAGCAGCTACGACCGGCTCTCCCCCGGTGTCCTTGTTCCAAAAACACCACGGCATCGAACAGCCCTTCCTTCCCCCAGGGCATCATCCAGCAGGACCACACCGCCAGCCACCATCGGAGCAGGGAAGAGAAGGCCACCGTGGGCAGCCTCATCCCCTCCGAGGTCCTCCTCTCCTGTGGCCCCAAGCCGCCTTGTGCTTCCCTCTGGATCGCTCCGACTCCGGGATGCGCAGGGCGGACACGGGAGAGGGACAGCAGCGGCTCTGGATGTGTGGCTGCCCCGTCACCAGCCGCAGCTCCCATCGGCAGAGGGCCAGACCCCAGCCCGGCATAATGCACCCCCGTCAGACCAAGCCAGGAATTTGGCCCCGGCTCGTATCAGATGGCAGCACAGCTCTGCTATCTTGGATGCAGACAGAGTCGGGAGCACTGGAGATATAAAAATGTCTTTTTTTATTTCTGCTAATACGAAACAGCATATATGAAAGTGTTTGCTCACTCGGATCGAAATTACTCTTGGCGGCAGCAGCTCCAAGAGCAGCAAAGGGCCCACAGAGCTGGTTGGGGTCCAGCCTTACAAAGCACAACTCGAAACGTATCTTCTCCGTGTCCCTACAGCTCCAGCTTCCCGCTCCCACCCCCGGCACAGGGAAAGAGGAAACCCAGTCTCCCGGGCAAACCAGGAGCACCGTGTTAGTGCCTCCTGAGAGCAAAGCACCCTCCTTCCCCAACACCAGCACCAGGGCTCGGGCGCCCTCTCTGCGTCCCCGAGGACCACACAGTGCCGGGGGCTGCCGCAGGCTGGGATGTGCGAGCCCCGGCACCCCGCACGCTGTGCCACCACAGCGGCTGTGCCCCACGGGCACCTCCAACCCCTCGTTTCCAGCACGCAGGAGCCCACGACCAAGACGCCGCCTCTGCCGTCCTCCTGCCTGCACAGGCAGGGCCCCCCTCCAGCACCTCAGGGGCAGGGAAGGGAACGTGAGAGAAGGGAAAGCTCTGCTGTTCCTTCAGCCTCGTTGCTCCTTCCTCTCGAAATCACTCAGGAGGAGGAAACCTGCCAGAAGACACATTAGGGCTGTAACAGGAGAAGGCTGCAGGCAAGGAGCTGTCAGTCACGGGAAAAAATAAACAGCGTGTATTGATTGTACTGCGGTCCCCAGTGCAGTGAGAGCATTCAGCAGGATCCCCTCGGACCCCAGAGAAAGGGCAGAAACAATAAATAAAATCACCAAGAGAAACAGAGAGAGGAATGAACTCCAGGGCCAGCCCAGCCTGCACCAGGAGTAGGAAACAAACCCTGGCTGCCGCCCGGGGAGGCTGCGGGGTACAGCAGGGCGATCTCACACTTCATCACGCGTCCACCGAGCCCCCCGCATGCCAGAGCTGCACTGAAATCCAAACTGCAGTCAGCCCACGTGTGCCTGGCCCGGCCCCCCGAGCTGATCTGTGCCCTGAGCGAGGGTGCACCGCTCACCGACACCCCCTGCCCTGCGCTGCCGCAGCCCCACTCCGAGCCCCGGGCGATGCTCCTGCCGCCGGCTCCCAGCCCTGCCGCCAGCTCCCAGCCCTGCCGCCGGCTCCCAGCCCTGCCGCCGGCTCCCAGCCCTGCCGCCCAGACACGCAGCAGCACCCACGCGCAGCCCAGGGAGCAACGGGACCTCGCTGCGTACCGCACGGCGAGCCCCGGCCACAGCCGTGGGGACAGCGAGACACGCTGCCGCCCCAGAGCCATCCTGCTCTCAGAGGAGCTGCCGGCAGCCCAGCAGAGAGCAGAGCTGCCTCAGACCAGCACCCGGGAGCCCACGGCCACCGCTGCGCAAACAAACGCAAACCCAGAGCCCCACTGGCTCGCAAGGCCGCGGTCTCCTGGCACCCATCTGAGCCCTAGCGTCTTGCCCAAGGCCCTCTCCTGGCCCAGGGGAGAAAGGTCCCTTTTCTTTACAGTCTCCCTGTGTTCACGGCTGGATGCAGCTCTCTTCCTTCACTGCCCTCGAGACCAACACCGCTCCCAGGGCTTTGTGCAGCCACCTCCTGCCCTGGCACAGCAGCGCTGGGCACAGTGCTCCTCGCGTCCTGTCCTTAACATTACTGCGGGAATCAGTTCAGGACCCACCAACAGCCGCCCCGTGCAGCACACGATAGTTTAAACATTTACTGTACATGTCTGGCTTTGATGAGGATCTGTAACCTGTCAGCTGCCGGTGTTTACCTTGGTGGATGTGCATGAGAAATCTCAGTCTGAAGGGCCGGGAGTGTATTTTAGTGCCAGATAAACAGCTCTGCTTGAGAAATCACCCTGTGACAGTAACCCCCCAAGACTAAACAAAGATCCAAGGACCACGCACTGTGCTTTGAGAAAACTTCCCGAGGTTGACACCTCCTCCGCTGGCTCCTCTCCACAGCCGGGACACCCCAGGAGCTCCCTGCACTGCTCTCCCTCACAGGGCACAGGTAAGACCCGCACTGCACTTCTCCCCTTCCTCCCGCTCCCCAGCGGGCTGCGGACTGGGCACACTGGAGGCAGCGCCACGTGCACCCAGGACCCTCCTGCATGGGAGGAAAAAGCGACAGAAGAAAGAAAACACCAAACGCAGCTGCATGAAACCTACACCACTAAAAACCCCTGCAAGTGAGCTTTCCACCGCGACCGAGTCTGCGGACAGGGAGGAGCAGGGGAACAGAAGTATATCCAAGACACCACCAACTTTCCACTGTGAAGGCAGTGAGGGTTCACATGCAGCACGCACCAGCTGTGTCCCGCTCAGCCGCCTTTGGACTTCTCTACAGCAGGGAGGTCATCTCGTTTTCAGATGAAAACCTCTTTCTGAGACAAAAAGAGAAAGTAGGAATGGGAAGGAGGAGGAATGAGAGCAACCTCAGCTTCGGCAGGAGCTGATGTTTAAAAAATAAAGTTACATGTTGGAGTTGTGCTGATCCACAGAACAAAGAACGATCCCAAATTCCTTGCAATGGTCAGAAAAATCATCAGACTGCTTTGGCAGAGAAAACAAATGACTTTATACAAAGCTGGAGAAATGTGGTGATCTGTGCGAGTCACACAGCTGTGGGACCCAACATTTTGACTAAAGCGATGCCAAGGTCTCACAGGAGCTGGTTCAAACCTAGCCATGTTTGTCTGTAGGAGCTGCTGTCACCTGGATGTGGGCATAGGGCTCTCAGTGACACCGCCAAGCTCCCCAGCACCGCCGAGAGCGGAGCTCCTCCCGGCGAGCTGAGCCTGCCGAGCTGGCTCACGTTCCTCCCTGTCCGTGCAGGGACCCAGCAGGGCTGGCCTGGGAACAGGGACCGATCCCCACCATCCCAAAGGCTCCTGTGAAAACCTTCACAGCCATTTTGGACTGATTGGGGGTGGGCACGGGGGCTGAGGTCTCCTCTCCTTGCTGCTCCTCTGCTCTCGTGGAGCCCGGTAACACTATATCTGGCCACTCGCCGCAGCCCTACCCAGGGAGCCGCCTGCCAAGAAATATTTCCATCCTCTGAATGCTGTCACCACAAAATTTCCCAATAACCAACTTACTCTGTGGGCAAGTCAATGTCTCAAGCCACTCCATCAAGGCCATGCATACTTCTGGCTTGGCCTCTGCTCCCCGTTGTGTAACTGTCCCAGAGCACGGGGAGGATGTTTAGCGGCAGAGACTGATGACAAGCACGCGGTTAAACTTGTATTTCCCTTCCCAGCGCTTGCCCACCAGCAGGGCACCACCTCGGCTCGCTCCTCGCATGCCTCCGGGTAGGCGACAGGTATTGCAGTGACCCGCTCGCAACGGAGCCGCCGCTGCCACCCGGCCAGTGCCCCTCGCTCCCCCGCCGGGACAGAGGTCCCCAAGCCCAGAGGCCCTGGACCGGGGCGATGCTGCCGCATCACCGCAGACCCAGGCACACAGCCCCTGCCCCAAACCAGGTGCGCTGGTCCCAGAGCCGCTCGCTCCCTCCCCGCCGGCTGGGAAGATCCCTCCAGTCTCTCCCCACGGTTCAGCGGGGCAGCGGCAGCTCCTACATCTCATGTCCTGCCTGCCCGGGGCAGAGCTCAGTGCTCTGGCTCAGCCGCCCCCAAGCGCTCAGCCCATCAGCCGGGTGACCAGCACGTCCCATCCCGCTCCCCAGCCCTCTGCCCCGACAAACTGGTGTGTGTGTTACCGGACCCAGCTACAGGCACGCGCATTCCTGGGAAATTATTACATGGGCGTTCCTGTTGGTGCTTTTCCCTGTTAGAAAAAGTCTGTGCTGAACTTAGGACTTTTGGCATACCAAATCTGCAGGAGAGTTGAGAATTCATTTCCAGCAGAAAGGGTAATACGCCGGCATGCAGAGCAGGTTTGGGTTTGCATAGCACGCTCTGGCACAGGGCACATTCAAGTGCTAATCCCTGAGGAATGCACACCTTGTTCAATATGCCTTTAATAACCTTCCGGGAAAGTTACATACACCAGCAAGGATGTCAAAACCAGTTAATTCTGGGTTTGATCTGAGAAAGCTAATATTTTTCCCTGCAATACTCCTTTTTGAAATGAAGTTCTGTTTACCTATGATTGTCTGACTCACTCACTCAGTCATAATATATTTAGGACACAGCTTTCAAGTAGCTCTGCACTTTAAACTCACCGCTTGGCCCTGGCTAGACAAGGACTGGCTTTGGGTTTTTACACCCGGACTTGACAAGAGCAGCATAACTTTGCTAAAAAGAAACCCAGCAGTGGAAGCAATCTGGGGGAAGGAAGCAGCTGGTTTGCTCCTTCTTGACTGCAACCAGAGTAAGGGTCCGTCCTGTGCATCATTCCCACAACTGCAAACAGCAATTGCAGCCGGAGAGAGACGTGAGAGTATGTGAGAGAAACACCCCACGGACACCCAGGGCAGTGGAGAAGGAGGGGAGAAGGCGCTCCAGACACCAGAGCAGAGGTTCCCCTGCAGCCTGTGGTGAAGACCATGGCGAGGCGGGCTGTCCCCCTGCAGCCCACGAAGGTCCACGGTGGAGCAGATATGCACCTGCCGCCCATGGAGGACCCCAGGCCGGAGCAGATGGATGTGCCTGAAAGAAGCTGTGACCCCATGGAGGGGACGCCACACTGGAGCAGGCTCCTGGCAGTGACCCCATGGGGGACCCACACTGGAGCAGTCTGTTCCTGAGGGACTGCACCCCGCGGGGGGGCCCACACAACACAAGAGCATGGGAACACCAGGGTTAAGTTATAAACCCCCCCCGGATCACCAAGGAACAGGCGCTGCCACTTCTGCCCTATCCCCAGAGTGAGGGCAGTGGGGCATCACAGCCTGCAGCACCGCCGCTTCGGCGGGTGACCCCGTGCTGGGGGGCCTCGTCTCGGCGGCGTTTCGCCATGCGGGGCAGGAGAGGCGCTCAGCACTGCTGCAGCACCATGGCCGGGGCGATGCAGGAGCGCAGGCACTGCCACCGGGATCCCGCTGCCCCAGTCCCTGGTCACACTCAGCTGCAGGGGCCGGACACGTCCCCGACACGTCCCATCCTGCGTCCTGCCACCCGCCTCCACGCGCCGACACTGACATCTAGAGGCCCGCTTGCCTGGCCTCGGGGAAGGCCCGCAGGCGACACGGCCACACCGGCCGCACCGCTGGCCGCTCCGCTCTCAGGGCAGCAGGGCAACGCAGTGGTCCGGGATCCGACCCACACAGGAGCTGCGCTGCCCTGCGCCCCCCAGCACTCCTCCTTACCAAACTCGCTGGCACACAGGTGCTCCACAATGGCTTCCGACTTCATCTCGTTGTCGCAAGGGGGACACACGGTTGTTCCTGGCAAAAGGAGAGAAGAGGTGGTGAGAAGCCAGCTCAAGGAGCACCACAGAGCCGCGCTGCCCGTGCGGTCAGCCCGCTGCCCTCGAGGGGGGCACGCACCCAAGCACTCTGCCATGGGGTCCCCGGTCCCAGCGCTGCGGGACGACACCCTGCCGTGGGTCAGGAGCCGTCCACCAGCTCACAGGGCAGCGCTGGCCGCAGGCAGCCTCCTGCCAGCCCTGCTCCAGCGCTGCCGGCGGCCCCAAGGCCGGACACGGGCAGGGACAGGCAGCTGCCAAGAGCGGGAGGACGGCGCTGGCAAGAAGAGGGGTTTTCAGCGCCAGGCACTCAGCTGAGGGAAGCCGCTTGCTGCAGGGCATGGCCCACAGCCCGCCAATGTTCCCTCCCCGCAGCGTGCCAACGCGGGCACGCAGTGGCCAAACCCCAGCACGGCAGGAGGATGGTGCCCAGGGACGGCTCACGCATCGAGGGGCCGTCCCGGAGTCAGGCGGGGTGGGGGGGAGGTCAGGGCTGGCACGGCCCAGCTCAGCACAGGGTCCCCCTCAGTGCCGGGGACCACCCCGCAGTCCACCCGGGCATCATTGCAGGGCAAGCCCCTCACCTGCCTCCCTCCCACCCTGCCCGGAGCGGCACTGGTTGGTGATGGACCTGCACACTTCTCACACGCGCTGCCTCCCTCCAGAAGCCCCTACAGCACGACCCCGAGAGCGGACATCTTCTCTTTTTGGCCCGGCTACACCCCGTGGGGCAGCCGCGTGGCTCCAGCCGAGGAGAGCCGGCTCTGCTCGCCAGCCGACATCCTCCTCTCGGGAAACGCCAGCCCAGAACATTTCATCAGGATCCATCCTGGGAGGAAAGCTCACTTCACCCAGAGAATAAAAATCTGTTTCCCGGTTCCCGTCTCCAGCCGGAGCAGAGACCACCCAGCAGCACAGACGCAGATTTGTGCTACTGGCGGGTGAATTTATTGAGCTGGGAGATGCTGCTTCTGTTCCTGGTCCAGCAGGACAGAGGACTCTTTCCCACACAAGGGAGTTATTCTCGGGGACGGCGCTGCAGCGAAACATCTGCCAGTCCCTGCGTGCAGACGGAGCACTCGCCCCCTTCCAGCCCTCAGCCAGGCCGGCAAAACCCACAGCGTTGCTGGACAGGAAAAACAGAGAGGTGTCCCAGAAAAAGGGGAGCAGAGCCAGAACGGCTGGCGAAGGAGGCACGGCCACGACCTGTGCCAACCACGGAGTCGAGTCTCCTCAGTCACAGATGCCCCATGGGGTTTCAGGCAAGACATTTGTTGCCTGTGGCTTGTTCTTCCCCTCTTGCCACCACCCCCCCCCCCCAATCTCTTCTGTGCCAAACGCTAATTCCTGGGGTCACGCACCACGTCTTTATTAATCGCACATGCAGAGCAACTGGCCCTCCAATCGCCCCGATGTGTGAGCCACAAGGCAACCTTCGCAGCACTCAACAGACGACTTAACAGCCCCACTCCCGGTACCTGTGAGCGCCACCCATCGCCTGCATGACTCCCTCTTCCAAAACCCTAATGTGCAATTGCCACTTTTACTGTCTTAACTTAGAGCGACACCGGCAGAAGCCAGCCTTTGGGGACGTGATGATGTCCCCAACACTTTATTTTTAAAATTAGCAGTCAGAATATTTCCGTGCAGGCTGTGCATGTAATGAGCTCACGAAGAGGGAGAGGGGACGCTCGCAGGAGGGTGACGGCTCCAGCGGTCTGTCTCTGCTGCAGTGCCGAGAGGCAGTTATGGTGCCAGGGACCACCCGCAGGAACAAGACGGGGTACCTGCCATCCACTAGCTCATCTCCACACGTCCCAGTGTGCAAAGCCTTCCATGTGCCTCGGCAGCCAAAGCGCACAGTAGGAGACTGGCCGAGCCTACATGGGCCAGACAACATGGAATCCACCGCCGCATCCACCCCATGAGCTTTCCAGGCAACCAAAGGGGAAAAAAAAAAAACAAACCCCAAAATGGAAAATAAGACTCATCGTTCTCCAGTGAAAACACAGGCTTTGTTTTAGCTGTGCCACAGCAGCCCCTGGGAACGCTCTGTCGCACCCAGGGTGGCAGGGACCCCTGCCTCGCCACGGCAAGGGCCCGGAGCCAGCGGCCATCCCGCCCGCCTGCCTTCCACCAGCGACACAGTGCGTGTCTGCCCCACGCTGCAGGCGCGTCCTGCCAATGCTCCTCTCGCCCCGGGCAGGGCATGCGCCGCCAGCCGCCCAGCGCAGCGCCAGCGGCAGCCTCCCCTGCACACACACCCCACTGCCAGGCTGCCGCATCCCTACGCGAGGGTAAAACCCCCGGCATGCCCCCCTGTGCCAGGAGGGCCCCCATGGCGTGGCGAGTGGCACTGAGCAGCCGGTGCTCACCCCAGCTGCATGCCAGGCGGCTCCAGGTGCGGGGAGCATCCTCCACCCCTGCCTCCCACGCCCCAGCGCAGCGCGGACATGCCTGCGGGGCTGCCGGGGGACACACTGTCCCGTGCCCAGGGGAAGGGAAATGCTCCTCTCCTACGGGACACCGCGTCACACCAAGGTCAGGAACATGAATGTCAGGGTCCTGACCAACTCCGGCACAGCTCTGCGCCCCAGGAAAATTGCTGTTCCATGGAGCCACAGCTATCCTGGAACTGCCTCCCAGCCCTCCTGAGGCATCGTGGCCAACGTTTTCCAGCCCAGAGCGCTGCACAGCACCTCGCCTTCCCCGTCCCCTTCCCACACGATCCCAGGCTGAAGAACCAACAAGAAACCAAGCCATGATTCAGGTCCTCCCACCTCAGGCAGTCCCCGCCGCAGTGGCCCAGAGGTGGCCATGCCGGCACGTGCCTGGCCGCACTGTGCCCCGGCACCGCTCGCAGCACCGGGCACGGCTGCCTGCCTCCTCGCCGACCGCAGGTGGGCTGGGGCCCATCTCCCGCAGCTGACATCTCCACTGCAAGCACAACCGCAGCCCGCTTCCAGCTCGCTTCTTCCCTGCTGACCATTTTCTATCGCCTGGCTTCAGAGCCAGCTTACTCCAGGGGCAGGAGAAGGAATGTGTAATGCTATATTAATCTGCAACTCCCCTGATGCATCCCGCGGGCCTGCAGGCTTTCCCGCCCCGTGCTTAAGGAGAAAGGAATTCAGCAGGTCAGCTCTTTGAGAGGCAGAAACAAATTCCAATTCCGAGGTGTTAATGGGGAAAAACACTGAAAGGGCTCCTTCTTATTAGTGCCCAGAGAAAAGGGGGGGCACTGCTGGGTTCTGACCCTCTTCGAACCAAGAGGAAACACACCCCCGTGCACGAGACCGAAGGAGCTCCAGGCGTCGGCACTCATGAAGACACAAACTGCGTGCCTCCGGCGGCAGAGCCCTGGGCGGAGGGAAGGACCCGCACGCACCGGCACGAGGGCTGAACCACAGTGGCACAGGCGTGCTCAGCCGGAGCCACTCCTCGTCCACACGAGGGCCAAGCACCGGGTGCCTCACCAGGTCCGGCCCTGCCGTCACTGCAGCCACGCGCGGATCTCCTGCGGAGCACGGGAGCAGCAGCGCAGGAGACGCGGCTGTGCCAGTTTACATTACAGCAGTGGCCGCAATTAACTTTAAGTTTGCTCTGTTCACTCTAAGCTCTATGGGGCATGAGCGTCCCTGCACATGGCGTATGCGGCACGTGGAGCGTCGGCCACTGACAGTTACTCACAGAACACACGCCAGATGCCTCTGCCACAAACCAGCGTTAACGCCGTGAAAGCCGGCCCGCCAAGGGCGGCAGGTCCAGCGCAGTAGACCGCCAGGGGGGTCTGGCCTTCTCACCTGGAAGAAGCATTTTCTAGCAAGATTGCTCGTCCCCTGATGGAGAAGCATCGCAGCCACCGCGATGGGCACAGGGAGCTCAGCCTGACCCCTCGGGAGCTGCTGGGGCTCAGCTGCAGCACGTGCAGGGGTTTCCTCCCGAAACACTTTCCAGCAGCCAGGCCATGTGAAGAACCTCATACTTTTCCACTTTTTCACTCTTCCGCTGAATGCCGAAGAGAGTTCACATTTGCACAACAATTTTAAAGACTTACTTTCTGTAAACATCCTTGCAAACAAATTGCTCGTTTAAAAGTGCCTGGGACATAAGTTTTGCGAAGCCGTTTAGCAGACAGCGGTTTATCCGACTGGCCGCAATGCTTCCTTGCAACACTCGGCCAGCTCTGATTTACAGTGCACTCAAGAACGAGTTCATACACCCTAAGGGTTTTGCAGAATGAGGCCTCTCCGCACCCCAAACAGGACCAGCAATAGATCCACAAAGGACTCAAACGTGAGCTGACGTAATTCCTCATAATAAAGTCACTTCAGCGATGGCTGTGAATGACAGCGTGGTGCCCAAGTACTGTGCTGATGGGCACGTTAGCACCACCGAAAGAGAGCGGTAATGTCCCACCTCAACGCTGCTGTCAAGGCAGGTCTGAAAGGTGACCAGAAAGTTAGTTATTAAAGCACACAAGGGAAAACTTAGCAGATGCTGGTCATCAAGAAGACTGTTCCCAGGTGGGTCATAAGTGTCTCTAAAATGAATGACCTGCCCACAGCTCAAACTCTGTTTCGGACCTTGGAAGGGGCAGCTCTACAGCGAGCAGCTCAGACCCAGCCGCCCCAGGAGCACGCTTGGCTGCAAGTCCCTGGGGAATAAAAGCCACCTTTGTACCCACAACACAGGACATGGCTGCGGTCTTGACCAAGGGTCTAGGTTCACACAGGGCAGATGATTTTAGAGCCTTCCTGGAAAACAAAGAGCTTCCTCCAGCAATCGCATCAGCAAGCACACACCATGGCGAGGAAGCCAGCATGGCTGCGCCGCCATCGGCGAGAGCAGCCAAACCTCACCCCCGGCGAGGGCACACGCTTCACACCCCACCTGCCTCTGGATGCCACTGCCGGGACACGAGAGATGTTCCCCGCACAGCCCCGGCGGGTGTCAAGCTCAGGCGTCCCTCCCTGCCTGCAGCCACTACCCCGTCCCCACAAGCCACCGCTCTCCACGTGCCCTGCACTAGCTCCTGGGGACACCCCCAGGGTGTCACCGCTCCGCTGCCGGATGCACTCCCTTCCTGCCCCGTAACCGAAGGGCCACCTGAAGTACGAGTCCCGCGGGGAGGAGCGGGATAACGCTGCGCGGTCCCCGGCAGGCAGGGCGAGGGCTCCCAGCCCAGCACAACATAAAGCCTTTGTCTGTAAAGGTAACCGCACGCAAGCGGCCACTGCGAAGGGTTACGTCCCCTCCAGACGAGCTCCAGACGCAGCGCAGAAGCCACGGCAATCGCTCAGCCCCACGCACAGCTCCCCCATCCCTGAGCGCCTTCCTGCACCATCCCTGTGAAACCAGGAGCGCCCATCCCTTTCACGAAGCTCTGGACAGGAAAGCATTGCAGTTTTACAGCCCTCTGCCTTCTCCCTCTACAAACATCCCTCCTGCCAGCCCTTCAAAGCGCTCCGATGCAGAATGCCGAAGTAACACCAGGATATTTATTTATTTTAAAAGTTTTCCGCAACAAGCCAGGCTCATTGCAACTCGCACAAACAAGCCAGGCTGGCACAAAGCAGACCTGCCGAACGGCATGAAAACAAACAAGAACCACATCTACTTCCCCCAGCTGTTCCTTGGTCAGTCTCTTGCCCCATCGCCAGCACCTGGGAGGGCAGGGATGGATTTCCACTGCACATGCAGCCACCGGCTGCCCAGCCCCTCACCCCAGGACTGCTCGGGAAGCGAGGTACCCCACCAGGATTACTGTCACTGTTTGCTCCGGTCAGGCAGCGCTGTCTGCTGTAGGGACCACATGTCCCATTGCCGCCAAGAACAGCCCCGCAGGAGTCGGGGTTGGCAAAGAAACTGCTGCTGGGGCGGTGCAGCACCTGGAGGATGGAGGGTTGGAGGAGCCCTTGGTCCATCAGGAGCTGGAGCCTGGCCCCGGTGCCTGCGTGGGGATCAGAGCAGCCATGCACCCGCCATGCCACCACGCTCCTCAGCTCTGAGATGGAGGTGAGGAGCTGGCAGGGTGTCCTGCCTTCCTCAGGACAAGAGCACTCGGAGGCAGAGCTGAGAAGCAGAGTTCAGGTGAGCCTCCTGCTGCCACAAGACCCCCTTGGGTCCCACACAGCCCCTCCTGGGCCAACGCCTGCCCCATCAGCTCAGAGGAAGGCGCCAGGCGCAGGGCTGGAGCACTGGTCACCCCTTACCTTTGGGCCTGGAGACCTCAGTGGCGTTGGGAGCCGTCATGGCAATGCAGACATCGTCCTGGGGAAACTGGTCACACTTGAGCATCTCGGGCCAGAAGAAGCCGAAGAACTGCATGACGGGCTCGCAGGAGTCGCGCACGGCCTCGCAGAGCCAGCGGCATGGGTAGACCGGCCGGTCCAGGCAGACGGGGGCAAAGAGGGAGCAGAGGAAGACCTGGGTGCCCATGTGGCAGTTCTTGTTGAGCAGCGGCACCCAGCTGCTGGCCTGGTGCTTCACCTCGGCCATGGTCTCGTGGTCCAGCAGGTTGGGCAGCACCATCTTGTCGTAGCCCACGCTGTGGCAGAGCCGCAGGTCGGCAGGGATGGCCACGCACTGGTGGGGCTTGGCGTAGAAGCGCCCGCCGGGGTACGGGCCCAGGTCGGACTGGTAGCTGACGTAGTCGTACTCGCTGGCCCCGCCGCACGCCAGCAGCCCGGCGGCCAGCGACACCAGCGCCCGCAGGCCGGCCCCGCGGGGGCCCCGCACGCCGCCCATCGCCGCGCCCGCCGACGGCGGCCCCGACGGCGCTCCCCACCGCTCACCCGCTGCCGGCGGCCGCCCCCGGGGACCCTCCCCGCGCCGCCGCCGACGGCCCCCTCGACTGCGCCCCGCCCGGGGCCCCCCAGCACTGCCCGGGGCAACGCCGCCGCCACCCCGCTGCCCGCTGCCCCCCGCCCGCCCGCCGGAGCCCGCCCCGCCCCGCCGCTCCCACCGCCGCCCCGGCCCCGCTCTGGCCCCGCCGCGCCGCGCCGCGGGTTTGTGAGCCCCCGGCAGCCAATCAGCGCCGCGCCGCCCGCCGCGCGCTCGCCCGCCGGTGTCAATCAGCGAGTCCGGCGGCCAATCCCGCTCCGCCCCGGCCCGGCCCGCCCCGCCCCCCGCCCCGCCCGGGCGGGCCCCGACGGCGCCGCGCCTCCGCCGCCGGACCGGAGCCCCCGCGGCCGGGGGAGGCTCGGGGCGGGCGATCGCCCCCCGCGGCGGCTCCGCGGGCTGCGGGACGGCGCCCGGCGCGGCCCCGACGGCGCTGCGCAGCCCGGTTCGCCCCGGCGCCCGAGCGGGCGCTTCCCCGCGCCACCTGCAGCGCGGGCGGCGGAGCCCCGGCCCGACGGGGGGGGTGGGAGGGGGGCCGGGAAGGTGCCGTGGGCGGCCGGCGGGGGCTCGGGGGCGCCGGGAGACCCCCCGGCTGCGCAGCCCGTAGCCCCGCCGGCTGCCTCCCCCGAGGGCGGCCCGAACCGTGCGACGCCGGTCGGTCCCGGCAGCGCCCCGGGCAGCTGCTGAGCCGCCGTTCCCAGGGTGCAGATGTTTCTGAGAACCTGGACGGGACCCTGCAGACCTCATTTCCCTGTGGACAAATTCCAACAAAAACTATGGTATTTGCAAGAAAAAAAAAAGAAAAGAAAAAAACACACAAAACCCCAACCAAACGCAGGAGAAAGAGCGAGCGGGTCTGTTTCTTAAAGAGGTATCGCGCTCGGGAAGCCCGGCTCCAGCCCTGCCCGGGAAGCAGAAGCCGTGCAACAGCAGCATCCGCCATTCCCCCCGCAGCAGGGCCAGTCCATCGCCGCCCCTCGCAAGAAAAGGGCACGCGTGGAGCAGACCCGCAGCGCTGCCTGCTGCGGCTCTGGGGCTCCGCGCAGGGACTGCTCCGGCGGCTGCTCGGAGCAGGAGCTCGGCCACAGCAAGGCCTGAGAGCTTGCAGCCACCGCTGTGCACCCCGCCCGGAGACCAGTGGGAGACACTTGGCATGGCGCGGCTGTGCTGGGGAGACAGGGCAGGAGCACAGGCCAGCCCCATTCCCCGCGGCAGGCACAGGCTGCTGCGCTCCCGAGGGCCTGCAAAGATTTGTTGCCCTCCAAAGCCAGGAGTGGGACACCCTGAGAGTGGTGAGCAGCACAGGCGTGCCGTCCTACGGCCGCTCGGTGGGCAGAGCAGGGTGCCCCGCGGTGCCAGCCAGGCAGAAGGAGCTGTCTCAGTCCCCATGTGCACAAGATGTGGCCATCGAGCAGCTCTGCCTCCGGTGTGCCCGCGTGGCCACGTCCGAGGCAGGTCTCCTGAGTTCCCTCCTCCAGACCCGTACAAAGCTCCCGTTACTGCTGCTGCCTTTTGCATAAACAGCTCGCACTATTTAATACAGGAACTACACCTCATTGAGAGGTAAATGGAAGAGGCTCTGCAGCCTGGAAGCGTGAAAGAGCCACTTTCACCTGAGGGCCAACAGAAGAGAGAAGCCAGTTAGCACCGCTAATGAAGTGGAGAATTCGGCAGTAAACAAGAGAAATCTTCACCATAAGGTGCCAGGAGCCGAATGAAAGAGGCAATTGGATGGAGTAGGCCCTCTCCTGCTGCTCGGGCTCAGGAAATGGTAGCAAAGCACCGATCACTGTTTGCACCAAGGAACAGCTACAAAATGGGTTTCTCACCCCTTGGGAAATTCTGGCAGCCTAGAATTTGCTTTTAGCAAAATCAGTTTAGAAACACTGAAACATCTCGTTTTAGAGAATGTAGAAAATACTGCAGTGTCCCAGAGGCATGCTGTAATGTGGTACACAACCAGGGCACTGGACTGCTCGAGGGCTGTTGGGATGAATTTGTCTCAAGAATATTTATTTGCACCCAAGTGTTCCATCCTCAGGTACAAGCCTCTGGCCCGGAATGTGACCCCTGCTCACCTGGGGCACTTAGAACCAAATTGTACAAGTAACTCTCCATTTTTGATTGCAAGATCATAAGAAAGTCTCAGAACTTCTCCGTTTTCGGAGTGGCAATGGGTGTGCTTTACTTGGCACTGCTGTAGTCTTTCTACTCCAGGCTGAGCAGTGGGATAGAAGCATCACAGCTAGGCAGGCAAGACAGGGCCTTAGGAAACTCCTGTTCGAAAGCTGGGGAGCTCCCCAAAGGCAACAGCAGTAACACTGCGCTAAAACTGCAGTCAGGGTTCTGGTTACCCCCAGCTCCGCAAATACCACATGGAGCAAGGTCAGTGTCCTGGCATGGTCACTCCAGAGACGTGTGCCACCACGTGCCTGGAGCATCCCACACTGGTTACTGGGCTGGCGGCAGCCCTGACACACCGTACAGTAGTCGCTGAGCTGGAAGGGCTGCCCGCCACGGTTCAGTACCCTCAGTCCAAGCTGGAAAGCTACAAGGCGGCGCGCCTTGGCTGCTAAATCCATCCCCACTCGAAGCATGGACAGTTCTTGAATTCAGCCCAGGGAAGGTCTTTGCTGCCTCCCTTCTCTTCTCTGTCTGATACTCACGTTCACGGCAGCAGCACCTGTACGGGGATCCCAGAATGCATTGTAAACTGAAATAGAATTGCCCAGAAAAACATCTTTTCTTTAAAAAAAAAAGAAGGAAAAAAAGAAGAGAGCCAAAAAGCCAACAGCTCTGGTCTAGACCACTAAATTGCTTAATACACAGTATAAGTCCCTTAAATAGCAGCTGCCCAAGAAGGGCTGCTCTTCCAACAAACCTCTTCCAAATTGGGCATTAACTTTTCTGAATGAAGCCTGTGCAGCCATTTCCATTCATAATTATGTAGCCCACTGCTTCTTAAATCTCTGCATAGTCTCTAATGTCATCGTTTAACTTCGCTTTATAGCCATTTATTGCTGCCTCTCCCACAGGGGCTGACATATTCTTATTGAATAATGAGATGCTTTGCAACATGCACAATTTCGGCTATCCGCCGTCCTCTCCTACCCTCTGAAAAGCTCAGCCCAATTAACCGTGCTTGTTTCTGGCTCCATTGTCCATCCCGGCAGCCTGTGGGACCATGCGCTCTGCCCCCACCGCAGCTTCCTCTGCTCGCCGTGGCTGCTCTCCTCCACATCCACCCGTGGCAGGCGCTCGGCGTCGAAGGGACGGCTGGAGGCTGAAGTGCCCCCGCGCCCTTGACACCCACCTCACCGGTTCACAGCGGTGCCCTCCCACCCCGGTCCGGCCTCCCCAGCCGCATTGCCCACCGGGCAGTGCTGCGGGGCACGGTCTGCCCTGGCCGCCCGGCACTGGAATGTGCGTTTCCCTCCACGCCACCCCGGGGAAACAGGCAGGCGTGGGATAATAGAATATATTAGCCCTGAGCCCATTCAGCCCCAGGCTCTTTGCGAACAATGGCTGCTAACTGAGCTGATTTTTGCCAAATGACTGGCTTTCGTGCATGAGCAGCAAAGTGGAGCCCCCAAATAGTCCCGTGCAACAATCCGGCAAGCGCTATTGCCCAGGGCCCATTGTTTTACTGCTGCGTTTGAGGGCATGGAGGAGTCATGGCCTTGCCTGCCCTGGCATTTCTTCCCCGGTTTCCCACCGCTGCATGAGCCCCGTCTCAGCCCCAACAGAGGCGGCAGTGATGGGGGAGCTGAGACCGGCCGGCCACAGGCATCCGCGGTCCCTGTCCCGAGCGGGGCCACATGAAAACCACCAGCAGCTGCTCGGCGCCAGGGCTCGCACTGCCCCTCGGTGCTGTGTCCCCGCCGAGGAGGGGACGGGAAGGGCTGGCGGGGGCAGCCCACCCGCCACGTCCCCGCAGAGGGGCCCACCGTGCCAGCCCCGCAGTGGCACGCAGCTCCCACGCCACCTCCTGCAGCAGGACAGCCCCAGGACACCCCCAGGGAATATTTGCTTTAGATTAGACACCCCTTGCGGCAGCTGAGAGCCAATAGCCCCCGTCGGGGTCAGCCTGCGCAGGAGGATGTTAGTTTTGCCGTGTTTGTTCTCTGGTGTTCTCAGCAGAGAGCTCCCAGGTTCCAGTAACACGGATGCAGCCAGGAACGCTCCCTCGCCCTGTGACACGGGGATCTGCACTGGGGGGGTTGCAGGCATGGGGACCCGCTCGGCCGCCCCAGCCTGGTGCCCGGCACTGCCCGCGACACAGAGGACGCTGACACCAAGAGCCGGCCCGCAGCTGGGCCAGGATCAAGGCATGCAACAATTCCAGCCGATGTCTCCCGTTAGTGTGAAATTAGCACCATTAAATGCTATAACTAAACACAATCAACAAAGGGTTTACTAGCTGAGATAACATATAAAGAACTACAACAGCTAATGCCTTCAGCACTGCTGAAACTCTGACCGTCTGCCCCTAGTCCCAGGAGGGAACTGATGGCAAATATTTACAGGGGCTTATAAATATTTATCCTGTAATAACTTGCTGCATTACAGCACATTCTTCTCTATGAGGCTCAGCTTTGCCCGGGACCAGGTGCAGCCTGCTGAGAGGGTCTGTAGCATGTATAAAGTTCCTCTGAATAACATACAGCGAGCACTGGCGTTCAATAAAATTGCCAGCGGCTGAGCTGCTTGCTTGAAATGTGCTGCGAGTCATTTCTTACCCAACAAAGAAAACCGTGGCTGTGGAGCACAGGTGTGCAGGCACCTTGGAGTGGGTGCAAACCCCTTCTGTGCTGCCAGAGTAACCTGGGGAAGGGCTGCAAGTCGGCGGGGAGCTATAAATCACACCGTCGGGCCGATGTGACGGGGGCCTCAGCCCAGGAGCAGCCCTGCAGCGATGGAGCACGCAGGGACCCTTGGCCACTTTGGCGAGGACCCCGAACGAAGGGAGCTGGAGACCTGCCCACCACGAGGAACACCTCCTCGCGCTTCTCACTCTGTGGCAATCCTCTGCCCAAGGAACCAACCTACCGCACCCTGAGATCACCAGAGGCCGCCAGGATCCGCTCCGCACGCAGCAGTCGGGCAGGGGCTCCCTGCAGTGCTGCGCGCGGAGGGGTCCTCTCCAGCACCGTAACCTGCAATGTCAGCAGCAATCACAGAGGGAGCAGCCCATCACGGCTCTTCCTGCAGTCCTGCAGACCAGGCACACCAAGCCCCAAGGGCACCACAGGCTCCTTAACAGGCACCCGCGTCGGTCACCGGGTGAGTATGTGAATTATCCAGGGGGTCCAAGAGCTCTCCGGGTCTCTCGGCCCCGAAGGAAAGCTGGGCCCTTGGCTGGGGCTTCCCAGAGTTCTTCTTTGGACCCTCCAATAACAAAACCCAGAAAATAAACGGGTTTGTCATTTTCCCCTGACTTTCCCCAAATGAAAGCTGCTTCCCAGCGCGGGTGGCTCTGGTGCAGGTGTCCAGAGCGCAAGCCTGGACCTGGCAGCACGGCAGCACCCCAGAAGCGCCGGCTGCCTGAGCCAGGCGCTGCCTGACTGGCACCGCGCCAGCAGCGCCGTGCGGCATCCCGTCCCCAACCCGCAGGGAGGATTCCCAGCGCTGCCACGAGTGGTCTCTTCATCTGCTGCCCGGTGCAAACCTGACTTGCTTAGCAGGGAAGAGGACCTGGAACCAGTATTTAGTTGTGTGGTTGTTTCATTTGTTTGGAGGCCAGATATTTATCTTCCCTCTAATAATTTTTTGAGCCATCCATCCATCCATCCACTTATTTATTTGTCTTTCTCACGCTTAATGATTTGCAAGAGCATAAGCAGCCTGTGGTTTGGAAACCATGCGACAATCTCCGAGCAGCACCAGAAATGGACTTCTGACCAACTTCCTGAGGTGAATAAACAGCGTGGAAAGGCTCCATTGTGTATATTCTAGGTTGCTATTTTCTTAACCCTGTCTCATTAAGACGGATGGAGTTTCTGCTTATTAGTAATTTGGCAAGTTCCTCTTTGTGTACACTCTGCACTTCTCACTAATGACGCTTTGCTTCAGTGATTAACAAAAGAGACTTCCAACATAGTCAGTGAAAACACAGCCACGCACTTGGGGCACTGGGACGGAAATCCAGTGTTCTGGGGATGCCATTTGTGGAAGACGACAAACTGCAGGGGAACCCAGAAAAGGAAAAGCCGCTGGTCATAAAATCTTTCCTGACATTCAAATAATTTTGACCTGAGGACATTGGTTCTTTGATTTACACGCACAATTGCAGAGCTGACAGAGCCTATAACACAGTGATTCAGAGCCCTTGCACTGCTGTTCCTAAAACACGTCCGATGGAGATGAAGCTGGCACTGCTACTGCCTGGATTTACAGCTGGCCATTAAAGTATGTTTACAAGCCTTTAGTACAGTGTACACATCTGGTAAATCATTGATTGAACAAATAGCTCCTGGTGTCATGCTCCCTCTGTCAGCTTTTTCCACTACTATGTTACTCAGTGCACAGTCATCTGCTCCAGACCCTGTTGTCGGCAGCGTCTGCCAGCCCACAGGCAGGCGTGTGTGCACGGGCGGGAGCAAGCAGCCGTGCGCATACCCAGATTTGCAGATTTGCAACCCAGTGTTGCCTGGGTTGTCACTGCGCCCTAGATGCCGTTGGACGCTACACAGTGCTCTCTGGCACACCCAGCAGAACCATGCCTTACCCACGAGCAGGGAAAGCGGTATCACCTGCACAGGCCGGAGTCCCAGCTGGCTGCACAGCGGGTGAGAAATGGGAGAGGAGGCTGTTTCTTCCTCGGGACGTGTGCGGGAGCGGAGAGGGCCATCAGGAGCACCTTCGCCGGCCTGTCGGCTGCCTTCCCACAAGCTGGACAGTCGGCGAGCGTTTGCCAGTGCCCACCCGCAGGACGTGCCCAGCTCCTCAGCACTGGCCAGTGCCCCAGGCGGGCACGGCTCAGCGGGGCCAGGGGCACGGGAACAGCATCGAGAGAGTAATCCTGCAACTGGAGACACTGCAGGCAGACTGAGACCCTGGAGCCTCACCAGCCAGCAAGATAAAGGTCCTAGATGAAGCCAGACCTAAGAGGATAGCTCTTCTCTCCCTGCAGCCACACGTGAGTCAAGTGACACAAACAAATGTCCCGTCAGGGCCCGGCTGCACCAGCAGCACAGGCACCGTGTCCCCACGCCGGCTGAGAGCCGCCGAATCCGCCCCGGCACCAAGGGCTCACACCAATGAGTGAATGCCAGGGCTGGCACGGCCCCGGGTTTGCTGCATCAGCACAGGCGCAGGGGAAGGAAAGCAGGACGAAGATGGGGAGCAGTGCCCGGAACGCGGTGGGAAGCAGCATCCATCTCCCTTGGTGCTGGGGCGGCATTGCACGCCGCCCACGCACAGGACCCACGCAGAAGACATCCTTGCAGCGAGAGAAAAATGCTGTGTTTAGTGTTTCACCAAGCATGCCGGTGCCCGGGACCGACGAGCAGGAGGAGCTGCGAGCCCCCACCACAGCTCATTGTGCTTCTGTGAGAGCATCTGGCCAGCTGTGCAGTGATCTGTGGCCAAACCCTCACTCCCCTGGCCACGGAGCTGGGCAAAGGCCAAAGGGTAAAGGGCAAACCACGGGAGCAGAAACAAAGCTCGATCAGCTCATTCATGCAAAGCTTTTCAAGAGCTTTTGGGTGGCTGGACAGACAGAGCAGGACTCACCGTCCGTGTGAATCGCCATAGGGACGCACAGGCTGCCAGGTCCCGTGCAGCCACTTTGCAGCAGCTGAAAGGAGGTGCAGGATCCTGCGCTCCCAGCTGGCTTTTAAGCAAATTGAGGGTGCAGGGACTGCTACCAGCCAGGGACGGAGCTCAGAAAAGCAGGGGGAACAGTAAAAATGTGGCGCTCTGCAGGAAAAGGCACTGCATCCAGTCCCATCCCTGCACAGCTGCGGGGCAGCTCCCGCAATCTGCTGCGACAGCCCAGCCCTCCCCGAGGCAGCCCGCATCCGTGTCCACAGGGCCAGCGGGGCTTCTGCCACGGCTCAGGCAGCTACAGACGGTGGAAACCAAGTGAGGGAAGGGTTGACATGCTGGAAAGCAGCTCTGCAGAGAGGGACCTGGGAGTCCTGGTGGACAAGAAGTTGCCCATGAGCCAGCAATGTGCCCTGGTGGCCAAGAAGGCCAATGGCACCCTGGGGTGCACCCAGCAGAGTGTGGCCAGCAGGGCGAGGGAAGGCATCCTCCCCCTCTGCTCTGCCCTGGGGAGGCCGCAGCCGGAGCACTGTGTGCAGTTCTGGGCTCCCCGGGTCAGGAAGGACAGGGAACTGCTGGAGAGGGTCCAGCGAAGGGCTACAGAGATGATGAGGGGATTGGAGCATCTCTCTGCTGAGGGAAGGCTGAGAGCGCCGGGGCTGTTTAAGTCGGAGAAGAGAAGGCTGAGAGGGGATCTCAGCAATGCTGATCAATATCTACAGGGCGGGTGGCAAGAGGATGGGGCCAGACTCTTTCCAGCGGTGCCCAGCGACAGGACAGGGGGCGATGGGCACAAACTGGAACACGGGAAATTCCATCTCAACCTGAGGAGGGACTTCTTCCCTGTGCGGGTGGCAGAGCAGTGGCACAGCTGCCCAGAGAGGGGGGGGAGTCTCCCACTCTGGAGCCATCCCAAACCCGCCTGGACGCCGTCCTGTGCCACTGCTGGAGGTGCCCCTGCTCTGGCAGGGGGTGGACTGGGTGATCCCCAGAGGGCCCTTCCCACCCCCACCACTCTGTGATTCTGTGAATTGCCACAGACAGCAGAAGCAGGGCAGGAGAGACAATGAGGGCAGTTTGGAAAAGGCGACCCAGAAGGCAAGCAGGGGCGCGTTCCCTGCTGTCATCCCACTGCGAGCCCTGACTTGGGGGAACGCAGCCTGGAGAAGCGTTTCGCCAACTCCCAGCCTGGCCGGGTCGCTCCTGCAGGCAAAGTACCCATTCCCCATCCTAGTCCGTGCTCACGGACACCGGGCGATGTAGGGGCTGGGAAAAGCCAGCACAGGGAACTGGGGCAGATTCCGCCCTGAGCTTGCTGAAATTACATAGGGGACAAGCACAGCTGCTACAAACAATTTTAAAACAACAACAAAAAAAAAACCCAGTCAGATTTAATTGTTAGCAATAACCTCTTAAAATAGCAGCTCATTAGCCCGAGTGCAAACAGTTTAAAAGTGTCGGCATGATTTGTGGGATCCTGTGGGGTCTTCTGGGATTTTCTGGGGTTCCTGTAAAACTAACGCAAAGAAGAAACATAGCCCCTGAGTCCCAAAGAGAAAAACAATGTATTTCGCTTCACATTAGCACGTGAAAAAGCAGCTCTGGTACGCGGCAGCTGCCATTTTGCTGCTAAACCCGGGATCTCCGGGGCTGCAGGGGTGGCAGTGCGGAAGCACCAGACCCCCCCACCGGGGCAGATGCTTTGTGCCGCTGGAAGCTGGCACGGAGGATGCTGCAGCGCTGGCATCTGCGCCAGGCCCTGGAGGTGGAGGAGCCGCCGCAGCGGGGTACGACGCCTTCAGCCGCTCTCTGCAGCCAGGCGGGAGCAGGAGGGCGAAGGACCCCCCGCACCCACGCTCTCCCCCCGCCCTGCTGCCCCCACCTTCCCCGGGGCCGGGCCAGGGGACCCCACATCCTGCCGTGACCCCGCTCGGCCACCTGGGTGCAACGTCCGCCGGTGCCTGAACCCTACTGCACCAGCGAGCTTCGGAGCATCCTTGAGGTTAAGGTCTCGCTCAAGCGCTTTCCTGAATAAAAACTTTTTAATTCACCAGAAAAGTGCCTGCGGGGCAGGAACAGCACTGTTCCCGCGTCCTCTCCTCCAGGGGTGGGGAAAATGTGGTGGCTGTGCCCCGCGGCAGCGGTGCCTCAGGGTGGGCAGGGAAGAGGCTGAGCGCTCTCCTCCGTCCCTGTTGCGCCCAGCGGGTGCTGGTGACGGCTTCCGAGGGAGACTGGGAGACGTTGGCTTAAGGCTGATTTCCCGGGGCACAACAGCCCCTGGATTTCAGGTTTTTAATGGGCTGGCGGGGCATCCGGGAGGGAGGAGAGGGAAATAGACTTTTCCTTCCCTCATAAATAATTTTATGGAAGATTTTAAGAGAGATTTAAAGAAGAACCTCTTCCCTCCCTCCCCCCCTTTCTCAACTGTACTGTGCATTTTAAACCGTTTGCGGAAGGGAATTAATTAACGCAGGCAGCAGAGCCCAAAGCTCTGCAGCAGCCCGTCCTCTGCACAATGGAGATCCCACTTTTTCTCCCCTGCCTGAGAAACACATGCCCAAAATCCAAGTACATAAATTTTTTCTAACCTAATTCATTTTGTAGATTGATGGAGAAAATCCATAACAAATATTTATGACTTTGCAATAAATAACCCTCACAGAAGTTACAAAGAGCTCTGGCGAGTCTCAAGGTAACTTTCAGCGAGTTCCAGGGGTCAGGGCAGATCGGGATACTAAGTCTATAGTGCTCGAGCCTTTGGCTCATCTGTTTTGAATTATTGGCATTACTCAGTTGAGCAGCGCTCTCAATGGAGTAGCTGTGCTGTGATTCCATGCCATATTTTATTTCTATGGTGGGAGAGAGGTTTCAATAATTATTAGTTGTACTCTGTTGCAGCAAAAAACCGGGCTCAGGGAGCACGGCTGAGCCGTAGGAGCTGGAGGAGGAAGGTGTCCGTGCCCCAGCGGGACCTGCCTGGGGCACCATTCAGGGCTGGACGTTGCACATTTTGCTGCCGGTTCGAGACATGGATCTGCCGAGAAGCTCACGGGTTGTCCGGTGCGAACGGGTCTGGTGCTGCCTGAGAGGTGCTTGTGCAGCCACTGGGTTTGCGCTGGCCGCAGCCCATGCTGCCGGTCAGGTTGGCACTGGTGGAGCTCAGCAGCACCGGGGCCAGATCTGCCCTGCACAGACTGAGCTAGGTGTCCGCCCCGTTTAAAGGGGTGTTAACGGCACTTCAGCTGACCGGAGTGCTGCCTGCCTGGGGAGATGCTGTACCTCAAAACGCCGAAACCACTGGCCCAAAGTGAAGGGGCTGAGGTGCAGCAATGAGACCGTGTAGCCGAGAACCACGTTCCTCAGCCTGTTTCAGCCGTTTACACTTTGCTTTCTGTTTTCCCGTGGGATCCTCACCTTTCCACCTGCGCCGATGCTGAAGCGCGGCCAGCACTGTGCCGGGAACACTGCCCGCCTGCACCGCGGTTGGACGAAGCCATCGCCAAGACCGCAGCACCGCAGCCGGGTGACGCATCCAGCACCGCTGCAGCCGGCGAGGGGCAGCGGGCGCTGCGGGAGAGCTCACCCTCGTGGCTCTGCGTGCCGGCACGAGGCACCAAGCCGCTGCTGAACCCCAGCACCCGCTTCCTGGGAGCCGGGACCGGGGCGAGCAGGGAGCCAGCCCATCCCCGCTCCATCTTCGTTAGCTCTTAATCATCACAACGGAAAGAGAAACCGCCGGCAGCGTCACGCTGCTCTCCTGGGCGCGGGTTCCTTTCAGGGCTTTCAGAAAACAGGGTCAGACGTGTCTTCTGACCTGTGACCTGTCGCTTCCCTCCTCGCCATAATTATCTAATACAGCGCTCTCCCTGGCAAGTACAATGAAACAATTTGTCACTTCAATTGTCTGTCAGTCAACACTGGGGCCTTTTCAACAGGCCAACACATGTTTTTTGAGAGCTTGTCAGCAAGGGCTGTCTGGCCAGGCACATAACCATGGAAAATGGAACCTTTGTTAATTCTGGTTCTTAGAAAAGTAAATCCATTCACTTGCTTTTTTTCAGGCCTTCAGTTTGGAATTTGCACAAGAAGCTGAATTGCCCCTGATCCCTAAATGATTGGTCAGAGGATTTGCATGAGGAAGCAGAAATTAATTATTCTTTTCTTTTCTTTTTATTTTCTGTAATTGTGTGTTTAGAAATGAGATTACATTCTAGAGCAGCACGAGGGGCTGGGGGGGGAATTGCTTTGCATTTGTTTAGCTCCTTAGAGTTAAGATCACCTAATCGTTTCAAGCATTTCCTAAGATTCCCTCTCTCTTTTTCTGCTTTAATGACCAAACAAAGATTGTGCTACTTCCCGGGGAACTTTTCTGGCAGCTGAGCTCAGTGGTGGGAGCCAGGGGCTTATCCCTCTGCTGAAATGGTCATCTTGCTGCTTTTGGCTTGCAGGGCACAAAACGCACCCCAGAGCTCACGGGCTTGGGAGCCACGGTGGATCCTCGCCCTGGGGAAAGGGTGAAATGGATTCCCACCAGCCCAGGGGGAAGATGCTGGTCACTCGAGTCGGGCAGCCGAGCAGCGTGTGATGGTCTTGGCTCGGGGAAGGGCGCCGGGAGCATCTCAGTGGGTTCGCCTCAGCCAGGACTGACGCCGTCAGGACACGGACCTGCCGGGTCCAAGCCCTGTGCTCAAGCCTGTTCAGACCACCACCAAAACGCTGTGGCTCCTGGCGAATGTTCCGGGGCTGTCCTGCCTCACAGGTGACGGGAGGAGGGAACACTGCTGCGGCTCAGGGGCACGCAGGGGAGATGGTGGAAACCAAAGGACCGTGAGCTGACACCAGGTCTGAGCACGGCTCCTGCCGACGCATCAGATGCCGCGGGTCCCGCAGGACAGAGCGTGCTGGGGATCCCCAGGCTGCGTGGGCAGAGCAGCGGACCCGCTCCCCAGGAGCAAAGCGCCAGAACCGCGGTGACAGCGGAGCCGGGCGAGTCACCCCGACACGCGAGGACGTAAGGAAGGAGGGCCGAAACCGAAAAGCTCGCAATGTGTCGCACTGCCACGCCATACTTTTGCTGTATGGACTGGTAGAGGGTCTGGTTCTCAGGCAGTGGCTGCATTGCACCGACACAGGAGCAGCCAAAGCAGAGTCCCTCAGAAACTGCAGAATAAAGCGGCTGCGCCCTCCCCAGGCTCTGGGGGAGCCCTTTTCACTGCTGAGGTTTCACACAGCAGCTCCCCACAGCTTTTATGTTTTGAACAGCCACAGACAATAAAACTGATAACCTTGTTAATAGCACAGATACAAACTGGTAAAGAATAAAACCCTGATTTTTTGGTGCTGCTTAGAGCTTCCTTTTTTTTTTTTTTCCTTTTAAAGCAGCACTCTCTGAAATTCCCACTTTCTCTGTTGATACATGTGTGGAATCTTAGTCCTAAATATTTAATATGAGAGAGGTACCTCCATTTTCAGGTATTCATCACTTTCTTAAGCACGCGGGAGCTTCGTTTTTGGGTAGATGGAATATTTTATTCAAAAGCATTGCAGAAATGCTAGATGGCCCCTACTCGATTACAAGCGCCCTGAGTGAAAACCTCTTCAGATCTAGCTTTCCCGAATACCACTATCCAAACCTAATTCAAACCATACAGGGAACCCTGACTTAGAATCTTTCAAGCCTATAAAATGAAACAAATTGGCTTTGCAAGCATATCTCCCAATCTAAGCTATGCCTGTAAATTCGATTTGTCCTCTTGGATCCATACTGCATTAGGTGGCCTGAAAGACTCTTTGTTTCAGAGTCCTTCTGTCTCCTCCACGAGCCCCGAGTTTCTGTGTTTGGTCACGTCAGGCTGGAAAACTCCACAGTCATTAACCGTGGGGACTCGGTGACCCTCCAGCATCTCAGCTTCACCCGTGGGTCTCGGGAGGAGCAGGACCGTGCAGCCCCACGGCACGCAGGACCTTCGCCGCGAGCACGCCACGCGTCCGAGTGGCTGCAGAGGGTCCCCGGGAGCGCCAGGCACCCTTGGCCGAGGAGCCAGCACGAATCGCTGGCTTTCCCCAGAGAGATCCCTGCCGGAGCAGGGTTAGGGGCAGCACCCAGGAATCAGACGGGCTTTTCTGAGCCTCAGGCTTTCGGGGTCCCAGCTCATCTGGCAGTCTCCTCTTTCTCCGATTTGCTCCCGGGCAGGTGCCGGGGGCTCCCCGCACTCCTACCGGGTCCCGCTGTACCCGACAAATGGACACCCGGGGGTTACGGCGGGGGAAACACAGCCTGCAGTGACACAAGGAGAAAAGCAGCTGCAGGCAGCGGTGACGTTCGGTGTTTCTCAGAGGCAGGACCTGCAGCCTTCAGATCACAGCTGGTTTGACTGTACAAATACCAAGTGCAATCCTGTTCTTCGCACTTGTTTTTTCTTTGCAAACACTGAGCGAGATACCCACTGGTACAGATTCAAATTACCTTCCCCAGGCAGTGCTGGGACAGGAGCCTCGCTGCCCGCATGGCCGGTCCCGTGGGAAACCTCCCGGAGCGGGGCCAGGGGCTCCTGCCAGCAGGGCCAGGGACGTCCCCCGGCCCCTGGGACGTGCCGAGGGCTGGGGGGGCTGGGGGGGTTTGCTTTGCTGACCCCTGTGCGCTCCCCCGAGGCGCTCTGCCTCCGCCAGCTCCCTGAGCATCTCCCCACCACAGGGAATAAGCTGCCATCCTGTTTCGGTGGCCTTGAAGCCATCACCGAGGCAGTGGGGGCTGGGGGTGGGAGTCCCTGAAGAACACCACCCCGAGCCAGAGGTATGGGCGGGTGGGCTTTCCAGACCCCCTGGCTGTATGCATCTCTGTTTGCCTTGGAGGTGTGTGAGCTTCCATAAAACGGTACAACTGCATTAAGCTAACCCAACTGTTTAAGTTCCCCAACTTGCAAACACGGGGTGTCTGGGCTGGACGGCCCGGGCTCGGTGCAGGCGCGGGGCAGGGACGGGTTCCCGATGGTGCAGCCCTCGAAAGCACCGTGGTTGTGTTGGAAGGGGCTGAGCCACTTCGGGTCGGCTGAGGGTGTGCAGCGTGGAGACAGCGCCTGCTTCTCGCTCTTTAACACAGTCATTTACTACCTTCCTTTATGATTTCATGCACGCTTGCTATATAATTTTAACAGGCTTATTCTAATTCAGCATCTTTGGATAGGAATGAGCCTGTTAAAATTATGAACTACTTATGTGTGGAATCATAAAATGCTGTAATGCAATATGTCGATCTTTCAGAAACGGACGGATTACACGATCAACATTTCCATGCTCAGCCTTCCCATTCACACGGCAAACCAAGAAGATCCCCAGTGATTACACTGTTTGCCATCTTTTCTATTCCAAAAGAACAACAGTAGATGCCTTTACATGAATGTCCATTAAATTCCGTTTATCTCCTCTCTTGATTCAGGTTTTCAGTTCAGCCAGAGGAGAAATACATCCCCACTTAACATCTCCAGAAGCCTGCCTACAAGGGGCTGCAGTTGCTGCGCAGGATGAGAGTGAGCTATTCTTAACTTGCTGGGAGATAAGCTAAGCAACTCAGTCCATTGAAGAGTTGCTCTGAGCTCTTAAGTTGTATTTTTAGTCTCCGATTCAAATACATTCATGCCTGCAGAAGCCAACCCTTTAGCCCCCAACTGAAAGCAGAAGAAAGTTTTGGTGCAGAGATGGAACATGTTTATTCTCAACTGCCCCTATGTCAACTGTTTTCAGAGGTGACCAGATACTGGACCGAAGAATTAGCACATTAACCTAATCATAATAATTGCAGAGATATCTCCCATGTAGTAGCAATTATATTCCACTGCAAGGGCTTCAGAGTTTACCATGAAAGCCAGCAGCATCTCAGACACCCTGATAACATATTTTTTATGTTTTTATAAACTCTAGTAAAACTGTAATAGGATAAAACCTTGCATTCAAAAGCACATTCTTTGAGAATATTTTATATGCACATAAAACATCTGAGAAAATGTTAACATTATGATCTTAACTGTTTGCACATTGGAACCAGCTAAAGGTTAGGAAAACGCAGTCCATCTGGTCCAGTACTTTAAGCAGAATATTTCTGAGTGCATTTCCTCAGAGCCTGGGTTTGTAACGCTGTACAAACCCAGCTACGACAGACTGTGACACACAGGCCACGGTGCTGATCGCAGCATTCGCGGGAAGAATGAGCCCAATTTGTTTCCACCACACTTATGCCCCGCGTCCCCAAAGAAGGGACAACACCTGACGGCGTTGCAGCACTGTGCTCGCTGGAGCACGCAGCCCGCAGCCCGCCGGGAGCTCGTCCCCAACGGCTCCTGTCCAGGGCAGAGCGAGGAAGGTCTGCACAGCGCAGAACCCCGCTCATGCTGGGAGCAGGAGTCCTGCTGGAAGCATAGCGCCCTGCCGGGAACGCTGCGTGGCTGCCGGAGAAGAGCCGTCTGGCAGTGCCCCGCGGAGCAGAGGTGTCCCCATCACAAGGGCAAGAGGGTACGGGACGGCCGAGGTCTGGAGAAAGCCACAGGCAGTAGGGAGGCAAGCAAGGGAAAGCCTGGCCAGGCAGGGCTGGCGAGAGGAGCCAGCGCAGGTCTGCGGGGCTGCCAACACCCTCCACGGACAGCATGATGGAATGGTAACAGAATGGTTTGGGTTGGAAGGGACCTTAAAGATCATCGAGTTCCACCCCCCCTGCCCTGGGCAGGGACACCCCCACCAGCCCAGGGTGCTCCAAGCCCCGTCCAACCCGGCCTTGGACACCTCCAGGGATGGGGCAGCCACAGCTTCTCGGGGCAGCCTGCGCCAGGGGCCGCCAGCAGCAAGCGGGGTGACCCGGGCAGTACACCGAGAGGTGCAGACCTCGCCGTGGGGCTCTGGAGGAACCCGTCTGGAGCAGGAGAAGACACGGGGAGCCAGGCCACCAGCAGCCCGGGCTGGGGGGCTCCAGCATGCAGGGTGGGAGCAGGGCAGCCCCAGCCCCGCCGTCCCTGCTCTTCCCCCACCCCACGCCACAGCACTGGGGGTTTCCTATGGCCTGTGTGGAGGTTGTTTGTTCAAGCAAACCCATTAGGTGTTTATTAGCCTTCATTATGGAGTGCTAGAGGGTTAATTAGTTCAGGCTGTTCCTGTGGGAGGGGGTGGGGGGCAGGAGGGTGAGGCAAGATCAGTGCAGCGATATCCAGGTTCTTAGGGCAGCCCACCACTCGACCTGGATTCTTTCTTTTCTCTTTTTCCCCTCTTTATCTCTCCCCTAAGGAAATTAGGAGTCTCATTATCCCATCTGCAAACTGCTTAGTGCCAGAAGGAGCGGCTGGGCAAGAGCAGGCTGGGGTGCCCCGCTCCTCTGCCAAGGCCGAGGTAGGGGACGGGGGCACCGCAGGGCTCCATCTCCCGCCAGGGGGTCCGGAGGCAGCGCGGGCAGCGGGGGTCTGCGTTCAGGCTGTGGGCATGAGCCTGGCTCCAGCTGCCGAAAGCCTTGCAGGGCCCAGGTGGCCATGGCCGTGGCCAGCTGACTTCTGGCAACCTTTGAGGATGGCAAGTACCTCTCCTGGAGGTGACGCCTGAGCAACCGGGGCATCCTTCAAAGGTGTCCCTTCACTGGCTTGCAGCGAAGCCCGGCCTCTGCCAGCCTGCGCACAGGGCCAGGAGACCTTCCAGGGAGCTGCCGGCGCAGACATGTCCCTGGGGTGTGTGTCTGGGGACGCTGACAGCACTGTTTATCGTATTATATTATTGCAAAATTGCTGCTTTTGTCCAGAGCATGACATGGAGGCTGATTATTATAGCCTGTAAAAACTAAACTAAATAAATCTTTCTTGTGTTTATTTCTTCCTTGTTGAATTGTGGCGCAGGGGACAACCAACGGTTCGTCAGTCTCAGCACCAGACGGGATGTAAGGATGTTGAACCCTTGCAGATCAGAGAGCCCACACAGGGCTCCTGCGCCAGCCCACCGCATACGGCCTCTCAGCCTGGGAACAGGGAGACGAGGGGTGATGGAGAATGCTTGACGGCCACCAGCAAGCTGTTTGACAGTTAATCACCCTTCCATTACAGCCTGAGTCCATCTAGCTTCTCCTTCCAGCTGACCTTGGTGTATATACATTTGTGTCTGTTTTTATCAGAACTCTCCTCCCTCTGTAAATACTTGCAGACCGTGGGAGGGGGGTAACTTGCAGCCTCGCAAATCCAAATCAGCCACGCTATCCTGACACCTGCAAGCCCTTGTGCGAACTCTTAGCCAGGCACGACAGAATCCATCCCTGCTCCCCGGGGAAGGCTGAAATCCACTTGCAACGGCAGAGAGAAATCCAAACCCAGAATTGCTTTGCTAGAAGGACGAGCCTGAGTTCTTCCTCCTTGCTTACAACGGGGGTAGTCCATCACCAGCTGCGCCTTGCATCTCTCTGAGGCAGCTGGTGCTGGAAGAAGTGTCCCACACAGCCCGGGCTGTCCCAGTGCTCACATGGAGAGCGGAGGGGGAGGCTGTGGTCCCCTGCCTGGTGATGGGGAGTCCTGCCACCCTGACCAGGATCCTCTTACCGCTTGGTGCCCCCCCAGCCTAGGATTAAGGGTTAATGCCTCTTGCTGCTCCACTGGCATTGAATTCAACTTGGCCATCAAAAGTCCTCTTGCGGAGGAAGGACAATGCTGCACCTGACTCTGGTGTGATGTGAATGAAGCAGCCCGGCTGGGGCAATGCATAAAGGGAAATTGCAAATGCTAAAAACGCAGGGTTCAGGGAAGTCTTAGAAACACCCGGGCTGGGCCCCCAGCACTCAAGCTGCACTCAGCATATGACCAGAGAGGGACGGTGATATCCACCCTTGCTGCATGCGTCCCCTCCCGGGAGCCTTCCCAGCCTCCCAGACGAATTAGCGCAGTTTCCACTTCAAGATTGGAAAGACAAAGGTTAAATGCAAACAGGAAAAGGTATCTCTAAAGCAGTGTTGTGCTGCTCCCTCTCCACACGCACCTGGACACCCCCAGGCCCCGTCTGCCACCCCTCTGTATATTCTGTTTAGCCCAGCAGCCACTCCTGGGATTTATTTGCCCACAAACTCCACAGACCAAGTTGGGGTGCAAGAGCAGCTCCTCTGAAAACAGATTTCTGTATCCCTAGTGATGGGAGGAGCACACATTATCAGCTTTTTAGCAAAAGAAAATGGAAGCCTAGCAGAAGAGCACAATGAAGCAGCCCCTGGTAAGCCGAACTCTGGCAATCAGGTACAAGATAACAATGCCTGTGGCCCTGCTTAATTATTTCTGCTCTGACTAATTGTGAAAAAAACAGTTATTTCCACTTAAAAGATGCTCTGTGTGATCCTTAGGAGGGCGATTCCCTTGTGGAGCTGCAGCTTCCCCAGAGAAGTCAGTGCCACAGCCCCACGAGGGCTTTGAAGAGGGGTTCCCCGCAGGGTGGGCATCAGGCATTAGCATTTTCCAATTACTGTGCAGAGAAGTCCATCTCGGTAGGAGCTCTGCCCTGCGATCAGCGCTGTCTGTGCCCGGAGAGCTGCAGGCGGGAAGGGAGACACACTGCAATCAGATCTGCGCACCACTGGGTCTGGTCTCAGTATGTCTCGCTTGGAGTGTCCCGGGGGGGTCTCGGAGTGCCAGCACCTCCCAGGAAAACTCCCACGGGCCTCGGGAGGGCTGGTCCGGACCTTGCTAATTGTACAGCTATTATGCACCCAATGCGCAAGCGCTCCGGCATCCTGCTCCCCTGATACTTCCAGCACAAAGTTCAGAAACAGCATCTGCGTGTTCGGGAGTTTAAGGGGAATGAAGCTCCCAGGGGGTTGCCCACGGAAAGCCCGAACCATCTGCTCTCCCCTCCACACCCTGGCATTCCAAACCCAGCTCTCAGCCCATGGCCAAAGCACCGTCCCCCCCTACACCCCCCCCGGGTAGGGGTGTCTGAGGGTTTGTCCTCCTAGAAGGGATGAGGACGGTGGCTCAAGGCCATTTACAGTACAGCCTCCCCATGAGTGTAAGAAAGCCTGGCACACACTCACCTTGTGTTGCAACACACTTTATCCCACTGCTGTGTTGCATTTTTAAACAATGAATTCAAGCCGAGGTGCCATGGTCCTGCAGGCAAAAGCTGAACTCACATAACCTGAGATGTACCATTACTACATGTGTCCAAATTTGCATCCAGTTTACATAAATCCTGCGGGACAACAAAGCGTTTTTTGGCAGGTATGAAAAACCAGAAGATGTCCAGGGAAGCTGTCAGCACATCAGGGAATGGCTGCAGTCTCCATTCAGGGGTGGCACTAGGGGACACATAGTAAGGATAAAAACCATCTGTGGTGACAATAAATAAAGTTAGTCCTGGTTAGTCTGTGTCTGATGTCTGGGATCTCTGTAGCCTCCACACCCAGAGAGACCTATTATTATTTTCTGTTGTTTCCCCACATCATCAAAATGCCTCTGACCTCTTGATCTGGCACTACCGATGCTCCACACCAATCTTTCCTCACCCACCTACAACAGCCATGCACCGCAACCACCCGCATCACAGCACCCGTCTTCCCCTGGCTTTAGCAAGTCCGTGCTTGCTGGGGACGTTCAGCCCTTACCCTTGGGATAATTTACAGTAGCTACAGCTAGAGATAAAGCCGCAGACAAGGTCAAGCTTTTCCGACCGGTTGCAGAGCTGAGAGGCCATCGTCACTGAAGGTAAATGTGATCAGATGATTTTCCTCTCGCAGCAGCGTTGAGGTCTGCGGCCCTGAGCCAGGAAAGGCCGTCTCACACCACGGGGGGAGAGGCATTTCATCTGGTCTGGGACTGAAAAGGCATCAGCATCCCTCCCGGCTGCCAGAGTGCTAGGGGCAGTACCAAACGTGAAATGGCACCTCCAGAAAGAGGCTTGCTTGAGGCGCACAAAGGGAACAAGCGGTGAATAGCGGGGGATAGAAGAGCCCTCAATATGCTGCTGTTACTCTTCTTCTGACACTGCCCACTGACGGCTGTGCAAGTGCCGGCACCCCAGGGCTCCCGAGCCCTTTGCTCTGCTGCGCATGCGGCAGCCCCGTTCTGCAAGCCGTTGGTTTATTACCTTCATAAAACAAGTACAACATTGATTTGATGTGCTTACAATCTCGCTCTTAGCCATAAAAATGCACAAAAGTATGTTCAGCAAAGGGATAAAGTTGAACCCTACAGTTAGATACTGCGGCTGCTTCTAAACACGGGCTGGCCTGTGGAAAAACACACCGCCGCACTAAGCAGGGCCGGGTTACCCAGCCAGGAGCATTTTCTGTCTCTAAGAGCATGAATTACAGACCACATTTTACTACCAACATCTGGAATTTCAAATGCCCTTGCAATAGATAGCATCTGGATTGAATTCTCCTTCTATTTTTTTACAGGGCCTTCTTATTTAATAAATAATAATAGTTTATTACTGCATTGTAAAATTTCATAATCCTTTTCTCAGCAAGAATGAAAAAGATTCAGAAAAAAACCAGTGTTTTAAACAGGATGATGCCAAGAACTAATGAAGACAGAGCATTTCCTCAAGAGAGGTGAGTCAACTCATTTTTGCATTTGTGGCACTGGGCTCTGTGTACATTTGCAGATGTGCCAACAAGTGCACCAACAATTCCCGATAAAATCTTGGCTCGCATCAGTTCAGAACGGCAGAACATGCTCCACGCCTGCTCCGCTGCAGGACCCGTACAGGTGGGGTTGCCTCCGAATGCATCCCTCACACACACGTGCTCAAGAGGGGCTCACAGCAAGTTTTCAAACATCAAACATTTTTTATTTATTTCCCAATTTGTAATAATTTCAAACCCACATTGAGAGTTATTAATAGAGCTCCCATCTACTGAGACAACAGGAGTTTTGGAGGTAAAACGTAAGACTGATTTAACCAGTAAAATTATGTCTTTTCTCCCAGGCTTTACCCAAAAGCTTTGCTCTCTGGAGGTGTTCCCCATCCCTGATGCCGTCCCCGTCTCCATCTCGCCCAGCAGCTGGTAGCACTGCTGCCAGAAGGAGCAGGCAGAGCAGTGCTGTGGCTTAGGAGAGCCCTGGACATCAGAGAGACCTTGCCACTCCTCTTCCTTATGCGCCAGCCCCAAGGGAGCACAACACTGGGGTGATGCCACGTGAGGACTGAGACAGCCCACGAGCTGAGGGATCCCCGGGCTCGCAGCTTTCTCGCTTCGCTCAGGGTTAGTGCCCCAGGGCTGGGAACTCTGTTGTCCTCTGGCAAGAGAAAAGAGGTTTAGGGAGAAGTAATCTGTACAAGCTGCAGCCAGGGCACGAAGGGCACTGACGGTGAGCCTGTTACCCCCAGACGCCACTGCAGAGTGATGGGTGAACACCATGCTGCTCAGTGAGGGAGAACATGGGCATCAGTTTCTTTTTGGTGCTTGGGCAAAGGAAGACAACAATGCGCACCCTTTTCTTCCCCTACAGCTTCAGCTCCAGAAAGGCAGGATTCTCACACCCAGTAGCACTCTGCAAGTCCCACTATGATTTGAGGCGAGACAGTTTTCGGGGTATGCCTGCCGAGGCAGCAAGGGAGTTATCCTCCATGGAGAGGCGGACAAACGCCGGCAGAGCAGTGTCTGAGCAGCCCACTGGGGACCCCCTCCCTCCCCACACAGCGTCCCGGCAGGTCCCGCACAGCCATGGCACACAGCCTGGCAGCGTGTCCTCCCTGCATGAGCCTTGCTGAGGTCCAGGGACGCCTCCCCGTCTGGCACAGCAGCCTCGGTGCCCAGGTGGGGGGGAAGCAGGTCAGGGCCTCTGATCTGCTCTGACACTGACCCGGTAGAGACGGAGTGTGGCCCAAGTCAGCGTGTCTGCACTTGAGTTCATTCCTCCTTGGGATGCCTGGGAACTCTTCTCCTGTATATCATCTTCTAAGTGGAAGCTTCAGCAGACTGAGAAGAAGCAGCTGCAGTAAGCAAGTAATGAAACTGCATGTCCCAAGCGCTTTGCTTCCCTTCACTTTTTGTTCACCAAGTGATGGTTTCCAATAATTGTTTAAATAAACATGTCACTGATTAGCTAGCTTCTGAACCTTGGAGAGTATCTTCTGATCATCTATGATTTCACAACTTCCAGATGAGAAAGACTCTCAGGAATGCTGAAGGCAAGAGATCAGCTTCATTTGCATAGTCACAGAATTAGGAACAAGGATTACACAGGAAGGATCCAACCAAGACATGTTTCCTAATTTTGTCTGCTGGTGTGTCTGTAAGACTTTGCTGCCACTGGACCTCAAGCTCCTGCAATAATTCTGTGGAAATACTTCATTAATTAACACAGACATATACTAAACAATTCACCAACGGCTTTTGCAGAAAGGCTCGCTGCTAGCATCTCTCATGTGTGACCTCAGAAAATACTCGCTGAGGACTGTGCTGCAGCCCAGGCACTAATTGTGCCTGTAATTAGTGTCTGCTTTTTTTTTTTTAATTCCGTGGGCACAGCTTGCCATAGAGACCTCGGAAATCTTCAATTAGTTGTATCGTTCTCCAGTTCCCGTGGTTTCTGAATTAGCTGAAAGGGTGCTGTCATTTTCCAGAGGTTTTGTGGAGGCCACAGCACTTGTTACACTGAACCGAAGCATTCCACCTCCTGAGGAGGCTCACCTCCACCTTGTTTTGTTCATTTAAAATGTTTTTAAACAATGTCATTAGATCCAGAGGCCATTTAGCTGCAGCATGTGAATTTTCCCACTGTCTAAAGAATTTTCAAACTAAGCTATCTCTTTGCAAACCGAATGCCCTGTTGGCCACAACCCACCCTGCTGGACTCCCAAAGGCTCTGGAAAAGGTATGCTGCTCTTTCAAGCTCATCCATGCAGCTGTGGAGCTGCTCAGCCACGCAGTGCTCTACAGGCAAGGGGAGAAGACCTCAGCAGAGGGATGCTGCTCACAGAGCCCCCATCTTGCTGCCCAACACCTCAGATCCATGAGTCCAGTCCTGTCCCATGTAGCTGTCCCAGAAGGACAAAGCAGCTTCATAGAGTGTTACAGAAACAGGAGGTGCCAACACCCCATGGCGAGCCCCAAGGGGCAGGACACGACCCCAAAACTGCATTTGGCCTGGAGGCCCAGCGTAAGGTGCCAGCTCCTGCACAGCCCTGCAGGAACCTCCCCGAGCCCCAGCCAGGAGCAGGGACCATTGCTGGCAGGGCAGGGGACAGCCCGGCTGGGGGTGGCAGGGCCGGGGACAGCCCGGGCAGGGGCCACAGGTCAAAGGGACCAGCGACTAGTCCATCCCGCTGGGCACAGGCCGGGCAGCTTCCCCAGGCAGCTGCCCCGACGGCCCAGGGCAACAAACCTCACAGCGGGGCAACACAGAGGGCACAGAACTCTGCTGTGAGATTGTCAATGGTTTCCCTTGCTGCTCGCCTGGTTTCGGCAAGAATGGTTGTCAGGTTTTCCTTAAACTACGTGATCTTTGGCCTTGCAGAAGCCGGGCTCCCGGGGTCAAAGGTTAACGCGCCTGGAAACGAGCCCAGCCTGGAGGGGAACGTGAAGGCCGCTCCGCCCCCGCCGGCTCCAATTCCCAAGAAAACATCGCGAAATTAACACGCGGGGCAGCGAGGGCCGAGGCAGCCGCATCCCGAGGGGCGGCTTCTGCCGCGGCGGAGACGGCGGGACCGGCGCGGCCCCGGGCCGGCCCTGCACCGGGCGGCAAGGCCCGGACGAGCGGCGGGGACAGCGCCCCCGCAGCCGCCATCGCAGCGCCCTCAGAACCCCCTCGGAGCCCCCTCGGAGCCATCAGCGCCCCCTCAGCCGCCGCTCAGGCCCGGCCGGGCCCCACCGGGCTGTTCCACCTCGGCGGGGGCGGGGGGGCGGCGGTCAGGGCTGTACCACGTGTTCGGGGAGAGGGGAGGGTGTCACGCGGGCCGTACCACGCGGTGCGCAGGTGGGGTAACCATGCCCGTGATGGGAGGGGGGAGTCGCCGCGCAGCCAATGGGAGGCAAGGCGGTGGGCACGCATGCGTAGGCCCTGCCGTTCGGCTGCCTCTCGGAGTCGCGCCTGCGCGCTGCCGCTCCCCGCGGGTCGGCGAGAGGGCGGCGCGTGCGCCGGACGGCACTTCCGCCCTTTCCCCAGCCCGGAGTCGTCCCGACGTTTTTGCGACAGCCGTAAGTGAGCGGCGGCGCCCGGCGGAGCGGAGCGGTGTGGGCGGCGGCCGCGAGTGGCGGCGGCGCGATGAGGCCGCAGCAGGCGCCCGTGTCGGGCAAGGTGTTCATCCAGCGCGACTACAGCGGCGGGACGCGGTGCCAGTTCCAGAGCAAATTTCCGGCCGAGCTGGAGAACAGGGTACAGCGGGGCGGGCCCGCTCCCAGCCCTCCGGGCCGGCGGCGGGGGCGGGGGCCGGCAGCTGGCGCTGTGGGCGGTGGGGAAGGGCTGGGCCGGGCCCAGGAAGGGCCTGCGGACAGGGACCGGGTGGCGCCCGGGTGGCATTCTCGAGTGACCCAGCAGGCTCGCGGGGCCCTAAGCCCCTTCTGCGTCTCTGTCCTACGCAAACCCGCGCTCCTTTCCCTGAGGAGCGAGGGGCAGGGGCGGCAGGGAGGTGGGGGTTCTCCCCTGTGTCCCCGTCCGGGGAGCAGTGCTCCCTCCGGCGCACCCCGGGAGGGCGGTGCTGTCTCATATCTATCTTGACGTTTAAGGAGGCTAGCTCTTCCCAGTCCTTCCTTTCTGTTCCAGCCCTATGCACAGTGTGAGAGAGGCATGATTTCAAAGTTTAAAGATATACCCTGCTTTGGATGTTGTTTATTTTTTGACATAAAAGCATTGTGTGCTGTCTAAATGGCATTTCTGAACAATTGTAATAAGAAAATACTTTTAATTTGCAGTGAAAAGCTGCATGAAAAATAGTTAAAAATGCTTCTCTCTGGTGTTTATGAAATGCTGGTGTTTTGTGCTTGCTTTAATCGTGAAGAAGGCAGCTGTCTTTTGTAGCAGTAAAATAGAATGTGCTCATTATGTCAGTGAGAATAAAGCGTGCGTTGTTGTACGGTGGTGCATGAGCACTGTCCTCTCTTGTGGAGACCAGCCAGTTCTGCTGAGCCTGTTCAGTAGCCTCACAAGTACTGTCTCAAGTACTTTAATGCTGTCAGATGTAATATCTTCAACTGATAGCAAAACAAACACTTCTTGCTAATGCCTTTTCTTTTTCTTACTGCAGTTTTCTTCTCTTCCTCATTTCTTTGTTTTGTTTTGTATTGTGTTATTGAGAACCTGTTTGACCAGTACTGCAGCAGCAGCAGCAGCAGCAAGGCATTATTGATATTAAGTGAGCTCTGTCAATCCACTCCCTAACTGCTCTTTTTAATCTAGCAGATCTCTTTGTGTGTGATTTAAGCTTTTTTTCCCCAGTTGAATTGCACATTGGGTTAGTTATGGTACTTTTAATTGTTTTGTGTTCACATTGTGCTGGAATTTAGACTTTTAGGTCTAATCACTTGGCAGATATTTAATGACGAACTACAGGTCTGTAACTCAGCGTCCTTCAGACTTTGGCTTTAAACACAGTGGCTGCAAAATGGGGAAGTGCAAATAAGCAATAAATGAAGGTAGATATCTGAAGATATCAGTGAATTCTGAAATGTGCAGGGTATGACAGCTAAACTCGAATTCTCTTGCAGATTGATAGGCAGCAGTTTGAAGAGACTGTCCGAACACTGAATAACCTCTATGCAGAAGCTGAAAAACTTGGGGGCCAATCTTACCTTGAAGGGTGTCTCGCCTGTCTGACTGCCTATACCATCTTCTTGTGCATGGAAACGCATTATGAAAAGGTGCACTTCTTTTGTTTACCTTGTTACTTGAAAAGCAGTATGTCTTACAGACTTCAGCCAAAGACTTATTTCTTGCTAGGTTTTCTGTGACTTGCACCGTTGTACAAATTGCATATAGACTCTGAATCTTACTGCAGAGTGATTTCACGTATAGATCAGCCAGCCTTGTCTGTATTAGTCAATCTGAGTAATGAAATGATTGCTTGTACTTCAGAGGAATCATGCAAGTTCTGTCTCTAGTTGTGTGCTAGGCTGTCCTAATGTTGCTGTATCTGTGATATTGGTGGGGCTCTGACTCTAACATAGGGAAACCTGACAAAGGAACTGACTTCTGCGCTGTTCTGTTACCAGGTTCTAAAGAAAATTGCCAAGTTCATTCAGGAACAGAACGAGAAGATCTATGCTCCTCAGGGCCTCCTTCTGACAGACCCCATTGAAAGAGGATTAAGAGTTGTATCCTTCTGTCGTTTCTTAGGTGGACAAACCAGGAGACAATCTATGATGTGCTGTTTATCTCAGTATGGCACCCTCTGGTCGTGCTTGATCTGTGATGCGGCAGAATATGTGATTAGTCTTGTTACTCTCCATTATGTACTGTTCTCTGGTCAGATTTTAGTACATTAAGATTTGTCACATTGAAAGACAATGAAAAGGCAGTATTGGAATCTGTCATTTGAGACTTCCTTGAAAACGCAGTATGTATAAACAGAGTACTTTCAACACTTCAGATGCTTCCTCTGTTTCAGCAATGACTAAACATGCAGTTTGTCTGACTGGGGCGGGGGGAAGTGACCAACTTGCTAGGATAGAAATTGATGATGTGAAAGCAAGAGATGGCTGTTGTTTAATTTGTAACCCTCAGCTCAGGTTCTGCTGAAGATTTCGCCATGTGACGTCACTGTAAGTTGATAGCAGCCTAGCACTTGCTCTTGGTTCTACCATGGCTTAGTTCAAACGTTTTTCTTCAGCTCTTGAACCGCACTGCAGACATTTTATCTAGTTATTACCTTGGTAAAGACCTCGCTTAGTAAATCTAGGGGTAGAATGAGTAACGTCTATCATTTTTTGAGAATAATGGAACCGAAGCCAGTTGAAACATAGAATGCAAATTAAATGCATAATAAGGCTAATTCCTTGCAGTTGGGTCATCTGTGTATTTGTGTAAATAGCTTAGAGCTGTCACCTACATGACTTCATTATTTTCAGTATGTTTTTCAGATTTTTTTATGTGTACACCTCCTGAAAAAAAATTCAACTTATTAAAAGCATTTTCAGTTTGGTTAGTGACTTAGTAGCTGAATTGTAGAAGTGTTAACTTTTGTCTAGTGCATAGCCTTTCCTGAGATCTAACAGAAGGTGGCAAGGCTCACAAACCCTCCACGCTCAGCATCTTCTGTTCTTATTGTCAGAACAGTCCTGGGCTGGATGGACCGCTGATCTGACCGGACACGGCATCTCTTATGTGTACTATTCCGTTTGCTTTGTAGCTCTGAAACTCGCCTTGAAACAGCAGGTATGAAGCAGAAAGATCAAAGGTTCTAATATCTTTTTTTTTTGGCCTTTTTTTCTTCATAATCTTCGTATAGTATGTTTCCGTAACAGATTTTCTGTGCAGATTGAAATTACCATTTATGAAGACAGAGGTATGACGAGCGGAAGATAAAACTGTGGAGTTTCAGGTACATGTTAACCTTATACTAGATCAATCTCAACCTCTTTTCTATGCTCAGAGGGGTAGATTGTGTCATACTGAGACAGAATATTTATTCCACCACTGTATGTAATCGAAGGCTGTTCACATAAATCTTGTGTGGACTGGCTTTTCTGAATAAATAGAAATATCAATACTTGGCATTATGTCACTGAATGTTAATACAGATCAGGTGATACGGGATTTACCTTTAGAGAAATCCAGGTCTTGATTATGTAAATATGCATCAACCTAACTTGTGCTGTATTATGTCCAAAATTGTTCTCTGTTCCACAGATAAAAGAATCTTTTTTTTTTTATTCCAAACAGTTTTCAGACTAATAGCATGAGAGAAATATTAAAGAAAAATCATTGATGGTGCTATACTAGCATCTGCCTTTCCTGTACGGCTGTGAAAGATACAGCTTTTCCTTTCAAATATTTTCAGTGGTACCTCCGAGCAGGGTCTGTCTTAAAAGCTTCCGTGTTTCCAGCACTTGTGAAATCAAGGTCATAAGCACAGTGTGTTAAGGATCCCATTGTGTTTTGCCTGGAAGACAATATTATTAGTCCCAGAATCCTGAACAAATCAATGTAATTACATTTTACCTTCTTGGTTCTAAGTATATAGAGTCACTTCTATATACTGTTGAGTGGCAGCTTTTCTGTTCCAGAAGGGACTGAACAGAGAACTACTGTTGCCTGGGGTGACACTTTGGTTCCATGTGCCAAGTGGTAGGATTCTTCCAAACCTCTTCTGTTCAGAAACATTTGATAAGATACTGTATAAATATGGAATATCTTATCTGCTGTTCTGAATCTTAGAGTATGGCATATTCAAAGAGTCAAATCTTACACAGCCCAAAAGGGGAAACGCAAATAACTTACTTTGTAGTATTACTAAATTGTTTCAGTGCTTTTTCTAACCTGCCTCTGCTACACATCACTAGGATTTCTCTTTTGGTAGCCTGCTTATGATTGACCCATATTTACAGTGTATGTAAACCAGATACTGCAAGCTGGAGCAAAACCATGACAAGAAGTTCTGATAAAGCAAAACGGTGAAGATTCTTGCTGATGCATACCTGTTTTTAAACAACTCTGGCTTGTAACTTGGCATCACTTGTAGATGCCAATTCTGTCTCAAAATATCCTTCCTTATCTGGTTATTAGCACTCAGGAATCTGTTGTATTGCATGGCACTTGTGGTCTGCTGTTGGAATAAGTTTGTGTTTTATCAACTGCATCTGCATATATTTGGCATAAGCCATTTGTCATGACTCATTTCACAGCAATTATTGCAGAATGTTTTGGTAGGTGATGTGGGTTTTGAGCAATTACATAAAAGCTAGTTCTGTCAGTGTTCAAACAACTGAAATTTCAAAAATGAAGAAAGACTTACATCATGAGTTCTGGATAGTTTGATGAATTGCAAATATTTATGATCACTAAACATCTGTTTTGAAAGCAGTATAAGTACCCAAGTAAGCCTGATCTGGAACTGGAGCTTTATTAGGTACTCATCTACTCAGCTGACACCTCGTCATTTGGAGACTGCACACTGTCCTGGATGATCTGTTTGTGAATGCAGCCTATATGGGCTCTATGAAACGCGGACTGTCTTTCTGTCCTGGATAGCAGTAGAGGATAGGACACCTGCTAGGAATAAGTGACATATCTTAGGACTTCTAATGGTCTCTGCAACATCTGTGTAAATTCAGAGGAACTCCAAGATGTGCTACTGTCTTTGAGATCTTTTCCTACCCAATAGCTTTAAGTGGAAAAATCTTTGCATGAGACTGCCCCTGAGTGTATTCAAGCATACAAACCCTTTTTTATTGCAGTTTTTCAGCCGGATGCTGTTTCAGTTCTCACTTTGGTATCTTTACTTGTGATGCTTTCAGTTAAGAGTCGTCAGCAACATCTAGCTTTGGTGGCTTTAATTGGAAAAAGTTGGTGAAAGGCACTTAGTTTTCATGGTACTGTGTGGCAGAGTCACAAAGTGAAAAGAGTGCTCAGAGTACGTGAAAGTGAGATGCTAAAATAAAGGATCATGCTAATTGCATACAGTATAAAGCTGCAAAATTACTGTCCCTGGGTTTCCAAAATACCTATTGAACTTTCATTAAGCTTTGCTTTAGAAAAGCACAAATTTGAACTGGCTCCCTTGCGTTGCAGACCCTGGGATGGCAGTCTAAGTCTAGGTTGTTGGCAATGTGTGCAGAAAAGAGACTGTAAATATTTATGCCCATTATGCAGAAAGAAACAAAGAAGTAAAGGTCTTTATTTCCTGTTAGACAAATGAAGTCCAGAGTGTCGGCTTCTGTTCCTGCTATTCACCACAGCACATGGTAACCCTACCTTTTCTGCTACATACCTCCTAAGATAACAAATTATAGCTATGTCAAGGTTTGTGTAGGGTTTTGTTTGTTTTATTTAGTAATGGTTCTAATAATATGAACCTTCTTTTCTAGCATATAGCTCAACAGTGGACTTGCTGTATCAAAGTTCCCCTACCTCCTACTTTAGAGCATCATTCCTTTATCTGCTGCCAGATCCACAGTGCCATCTACTACAAGGACTAACTTCCTAAAACTGCTCCACATGGGGTGACCTAGCTGGTCAGCATCCATTTTGTGGCAAACTTTTTAGTTTGGTTTTTTTTTTTTACCAAGAAAAAGCAGAAGCAGTAAAGCTACGTACTCCTCTGAAAGAAACAGGGCACCTAGCCCAAGAGAAGTCTAGTTTTAGTCACATAAGTGCAGTGCCGTTCCTCCCTAGTTCTTAAACCCTTCTGTACACCAATCGGGCTTTGGAAAGCTACAAGTCAGAGTTGGGAATTTTCCAGAAACGAGGCCTTCCCTCCCGTTCAGTATTGGAGTGAGGGGACACACAGTGCCTCTGCCTGGCGAGAAGTGACTCAAGGCAACGAGCATTTTACGCTTCCTGTGCTGATTCTCGTGGAAAACCAGAAGGCAAAGTGTTATTTGTTTTAATGTTTTGGTTGTTCCTAGAAGGGGGAGGAATAGCCGGACTTTAATACTGGTGTTTTTTCTACTACTGTATCTGTGCTGTTATTGCATCTGTCAATGCTCACCAGAAGAGGGGGTCTATTCATTCATGAAACAGTAAGTACAATAAAATGGATGCTGAACCAATAAACATAACAATTCCTGCCCTACTCTGATTAATATGTGAAGTGTAAAACTGTTTCTTTATGGATTTATTATATATAATTTATAGGAAAACATTGATTTGACAAACTGTTAGATGTTGTATAAGATGGTTTCTTAATTCTGTCTGCTGGCACACTATTGAAAAGTAGAACCGTGCATTACTTAGTATCCCCCAAGCATCAACATTCCTCAGCAATACCTGCAAATGTAAAGTTCCTACAAACCAAGCTGGCTTAATATTTTTCTCTTGTATCCTTTTCCCTTATCAAAGCAAGGATGTCCTGGTTTAGGTTGTCATTGTTCAATTGTAGAAGGAATTCAAGAATTTAGAAAAGGAGAAGACTTATGCAGAACAGATCAAGTTTTGGCTTTGGTGGTACTGTAGGTGCTAATACTGGATCTGAAATTCCAGGCTTATTACTCAGCCACTGATCTTTTTTTTTTTTTTTTTGAGATTTAATATTTCAATTGTATAAAACTTGTTTTTTCTAAACTGTAACAGTGTTTGCCTTTCACATCTGTTGCAATATTGGCAGAAGTACTAATGGATTAGTAAATTTTTTCTTAAACTGTGTCTGTGTCATACTTGATAACACTGCTTTGCATAAAGGAGCACTACAGTTATCCTCCTGCAGTAGCAGGGTCTTGGCTATGAACAAACAGAGCCAGCATCATTTCAAGACCAATTCATCCGATAAGGTTTACTTTGGCTAAAGCTAGTGTTTACAGTCAGTACTTAGAATCGCAATGTACTTAGGGCGTTTGAGAATATGAAAAGCACATCTGTAACACGGGTGGCTCTTAACGCAGAGGCTCGTTGTCCTGCTCCCCCCCGTTCCACCGTGGCCGCTCACAACCACCGACCTGCGCTCAGTGAAGCAGCTTCCCTGGGCTGGATAACGAGCACGTTAATTAGCAGGGCCCCGCAGGCCGTGCTCGGCCTTTCTCCTCTGTTACGTCGCAGTGTGGTCAAAGAGAGACGCGGTTTCAAAGCCGAAACCGTTCTGTCCGCTTCTAACGCAGCGTTGTTTTTCAGGCGCCTCTCACGGCCATGACCGGACGGCCTGTGCCGCTTCCCCCCGCCCCACCGGCCGCCATCTTCTCGGCGGCAGTGCGCCTGCGCAGTGGGGCGGAGCCCGGGCGCCCGCGCGGTAGGGCTGTGCGTCTCCGCGCCTGCGCAGTGGGCGGTTGGCGCGTGCGCGGCGGTTGGCGGGAGGCGGTGGCGGGATGGCGGCGGCCGGCGCTGAGGGCTCGGAGGCGGACTCAGATGGGGGCAGCGAGGAACTGGTGCTCACCCCGGCACAGCTCATCCGCAGCCTGGAGCAGGTACTGTGGGCTGGGGAGAGCGGCTCAGGGCCGGGCCCTGAGCGCCCTGGGGAAATCTGGGAGGTGACTGAGAGCCGGGCCCTGGGCCCACTGGGGGAGAGCTGGAGCAGCCGGGGGCCGGGCCCTTGGGCCCGCCGGGGGAGGTGGGGAGGGCTGAGGGCTGAGGTTTTGCCCTCTCTGGGGGCTGGGGTGTATAACAGGTGTATTGCTGGCTTCTACTTACAGTGTGCCTTCTTTCAGGCCTGGCTGAATGAGAAGTTTGCCCCAGAGCTGCTGGAGAGCAAACCTGAGATCATTGAGTGTGTTGTGGAGCAGCTGGACCATATGGTAGGTTCTGCTGGGCTGAGGTGGTGGTACAAGCAGGCCACGGTTACCTAGCCTGGCAGATGCACGCTTGGGGATTGCCAGGACTGTCTGCTCCTCTGTCCCGGGGATAAGGCTGTTCTGAGTTCATTCTTCAAGCTTGTCTTGGAGAGGGAACTGGGAGAAACAGTGCACTTTGTGTCACCAAAAACAGCTGCAGTCTGTTTTTGTGGGCTTTATGTATAAAATCCATCTTTCTCTCTGTTTCTTGTTGTTTGATACTTCAACCGTTTGGTTTGTCTTTGCCCTTCCTTTCAGGAGGCAAACCTGAAACGGGCAAAGAGAGGAGACTTAAAGGTCAGCATTCACCGCATGGAGATTGAAAGGATCCGTTACGTGCTTAGCAGCTACTTGCGATGTAGGCTTGTGAAGGTAATACTCGCTGTGCTGCTCAGGGGGTGAAAAAGGGTGACTTTAGCAGTGATTTTTACCCATACAATGCCTCCTGCTTCAGCAGGGCACTTAGTTAAAGCACTCTCTCTGTGTCCTCTGAAGTGCAACCCAAAGTAATTAATTTCTGTTGTGATGAAGGAGGGTCTCAGCATTGCTATGAGTGTTTTCTAAGCCCAGGATGGCACAACTGAATGCTCACATGTTCTGCCTGAGTCCTGCCACATACACATATGGTTGTGCAGCTTGTAGACCCTAGCTGACCACATCGCTGTTAATTCAGGAGCAGGTACTTGGTCAGACCTGTGACTGCTGCATACACCTGTACAACAGTGGACCATTGCTTGCAGGGGAAGCCGCTGGGGCGTGGGGTTGTAGGCACTGAACTACAGGGAGGTGTCTGTTACACTCTCTGGGATTTTGTTTCAATACCAGATAGAGAAGTTCTTCCCCCATGTCCTGGAGAAGGAGAAGTCTCGAGCCGAAGGAGAACCTTCCATTCTATCACCAGAGGAGTTTGCTTTTGCTAAAGAGTGAGTATGTTTTAGATGCATCTCCCTCCCTTTATATAGGTTATATACGCCCCTGTGTTATGCTGAACATGTCTTGAGATTGTTAGCCTTAGACAGGTTTGCAGTAAGAATCCTGGGTTTTACCACGAGGTTTCCTTATGGGTAAGGAAAGAGCTGAAGTAAAATAACTTTGGTAACTCTGAGCCAGTTACCGGGGCAAGCCATTAGGCTTGCCTTTGGCCATGCCTGTGGGACCCGGAGATGTCCCTTGCTGGCGTTTTGAGTTAGTGGTCTCCCTACAGATTTCTATTTGATTAAACCAGTAAATGTTTCAGTATTTTGTTTCAGGTACATGGCAAACACAGAGACTTATCTGAAAAACGTGGCCCTAAAACACATGCCGCCCAACCTGCAGAAAGTGTGTCTCCTAAAATCGGGTGAGTATATCCAGACTCCAGGGTAATCTGAAAATTATAGCAGCAGGGGTGTGGGGAAAGCTCTGGGGAGCATGAAATGTTAAGGGCTGGTCCTCCAACTGGTGGTCAGTAGAAGCAAAGATGGTGTGGTGACAGTGTCAGAGCACTGCTCTGCTGTGTGGTACATGGCGTGATGCTGCTGTTCCTTGGTGCCACTGTCAGAGGATCGTGCCAGCCCCTGCCATCAAGTCTTGTCTTACCTTGAGGCAGTGCACACTTAATCTGATCAGAACTGTCTAGCATTCCCTATTTTGGCCATGAGTTTGCTGTCCCTCGTACCCCTCTGTTAGCTCGGTGTGCTGCGAGTGCTGAGCTTATGCTCTGAATCCCTTGTCTGCAGTTCCAAAGCCCAACCTGGACTCCTTTGTGTTCCTGAGGGTTTTGGAGCGGCAGGAGAACATCCTGGTTGAGCCAGAGATGGATGAGCAGAGGTAGGTGTGCGCTTCCCCATGCAGTGCGTGTAAAGTTTCACAAAGTAGCGTGGGTTGCAGCGTAACCTCTGGCCTGTCTCTGCAGGGAGTACACCATCGACCTGGAGGAGGGCTCGCAGCATCTGATCCGCTACAGGACCATTGCCCCGCTCGTGGCCTCGGGAGCGGTGCAGCTCATCTGAGGGGCGAGCGGTAAGCCCGGGGCCGGGGCTGGGGCCGGGGCCGCCCCCGGTGTGTGCCGCCGTACCGGCGGGCCGGGGCCGGCAGGTGGCGCTGGGGCGGCGCGGCGGGGCTGGTGGGGGCCCGTCCGCGTCCCCTTCGGACGTGGCTGGGCAGGGCAGCAGGGGTGTTGGAAGGGGTACCCTTGAAAGCATGAAAATAAACCAGCAGGACATCTTTCCCTCTGCTGATGCTGAGGGGCTCATTGCCCCTAAAGCTCATCAGACTGCTAATTGCTTATGACATGCCTGGAACACAGCCAGACTCCTTTCGCTGGTGCTCCTGAACAATGGCAGTCTGTGCCACAGCACTCCCTCCAACAAAGCTTTGCAGCAGCCTTGCCACTGTCCCCTTGCAGTCCTGAGGGAGGGACGAGTGTAGCTACTGCCTCTCCAGTTCCCAGGCTGGTTTGACAGCAGGTGTGGACAGAGCACATCTATCCTCAAAGGCAAATATAGCCTTTGTAAATAGCAGGGTGCTTTCTTTTTAAACTGTCAGCTGTGTGTTCATTCCTGTTCCAGTTTAGCACTGTTCTTTAAATTAGGCTATGGGCTGGAACCTGACTGGCAGAATGGTGTGGCAACCAGCTATGTAAACTCCACCTTCCCCCATCAGCTCTGATCTCATCACAGGGTCTGTGCAACCCTGGATGTTGTGCAAGTGGCCAATTGCTCTGAGGTGAATCAGGGGGATACCTCTGCACCATCTTTGCCACACAATCCATTGAGAAAAAAAACTACCACACATAAAGATATTTGCTGGCAGAGCAAATCTGGGTGCTTGCAGAAAGCAGGAGGGGTTGGGAACACATTAAGGATGGAAACTGCAGCTCAGAGAGGGAATGTCATGGGCAAGCAGCGGAGAGCCATAGGGTCCTGTGTGGGGTGCTTTGCACCAGCTCATTACCTGCAGCGGGAAGGGAAGGTGAAGAGTTTGCCAAGTTTGTTCCCTTCGTCTTTCTGACAATATTGGGTGGAAGGTGGCCATGAGCTCAGGAATTCAGGGTTTCTACTTGCCTCGAGTTTCTCCCTTGAAGCATTGTTATGTGGGCCAAAGAGCAAGTCTGTCCTGCCTTTGGGGAAGGCAGGCTGCACAAGCTTTGTTCTGCCTGTGCAGCCTGTGTCCCAGTGTGGATGCAGTTGTGTCAGTACAGCCCCTTCGAATACGGCCAGAGAGGAGTTGTGCTGCTTTTTCCTGGCATTTTGGCAATAATAGCGCTGTCCTTGTAAAATACCCACCCTTGCCATTCAGGTGTCTGAGATTTGTCTGCAGAGTAGGTCTGGATTTGGAATTGCTACCTGGACCTTGTGCTGATAATGGCATTTCTCGCCCTGGGCCAAGGAGTGAGTGCCTCCAGAAGCCACGGGCAGCTGTGCTCTCTCTGATCAGGTGGTGAGTGGTGCAATCACGATCAAAGCTTTGGAAATGTCAGACAGCATTTGCAGGTTTGTCATGAACCTCTTCTTAACCAGAGCAACTGGTTCACGCTCAGGTGTTTGTGCCAGAGCCATGGGGTTTTCATACTGCCTTTATAAAATTTGTGTTTAGATCTGCTGTTCTGCTACTTACACAGACTTTGCGTAAAGCCAACACCAGAGCAGATCCTGCACAGAGGGTTTAAGTGCTGCTATTTCACCTCTTGAAATTCTGTATGTAGATCAAGTCCAGCGAGGCAGGTAAAAGGCCTTGCTGCTTTTCCAGCCTCTTCTGATGTGCTTCTTTGGACTGGCTGACTTCAGGGAGATTGCACCACTATTACAGCTAATCCTCAAGCTCAAGGCTGCCCTGGTCAGTGAACTCCAGAGCAAGTAGGGCCTTTGGTACAGGATGGTCTGCATGATCAGCAGCTGAGCACTGTAGAAGAGCTCTGAGGAATTTTGTAAGCTTATGGGGGCTTGTGGTGCCTTCATGTTGTTTAGAAAGATATTGGAGCATGAGGCTGGCAGAGCTTTCCCAAAACGGTCTCTTGCTGCAGGATGAGAATAGGAGTCTTGGTTTTGCTTCGCATTCTATTTGTGTGTTATTTGCGCTGCTTCCTATCAGGCCACTGTTCTGTATTTGATTTCTGCAGCAAAGCATTCAGCTCCCTGTGCAGGGAGACTTGGATCAACAGAACAAATGCAAAGTGACAAGTCGGAGGGCATTTTCCAGAAAGCTTACCAGAAAGTGTGTAGCTGCTGGGATGCCTTATTTAAGACCAGCAGTGGCCAGTTTCACTAAAATGGAACAACTATAATCATGGGCTCAGGAGAAAGCAGCTTTTCTGCTGTGCGTGATCTGAAGACCGTCCCCCCACAAAGTGAGGGGTTCTGGTACAGCTTCTGATTGCGGTTGTGAGGGTAGAAAATGTCAGACTCCCTTCTGCTGAAACAGCTGCTGGGCAAGAGGGAGAAGCAATTCCTTTGTGCTAGTCACGCAGAGGAAAAGCTCCTCCAGCCCTGTTGGCCTGTGCATGCCTCTTCTAGCTGGAGGAGAAGCCAGGGTGTCCCGTTCTACCTCAGCTCAGTGCCTGTCAGGTGCGTGGACATACGGTGGACCATGTTGCTTCAGGGCAGGGTCTTCCCTGCATGGAGCTTTGTGTGAAGAACGGCCTGATGCCCCTCTGACACTCCCCTTCCTCTGCTAGGCCGGGGGTGACAGCGCATCTTGTAGTGTGAGTGGCTTTGCATGTGTGGTTTATAGGGTTCCTAATGAATCCATTTAGGTAAAGAAGATTCTTTTAAGTATAGGCGTTAAGAGGAGGCTGGGTTTAATCCTTAGGAATCGGTAGCGCACACCTCTGCACAGCCCTGCAGGAGGGGCTGTGGATTGTGCTTGCCCGTATCTACAGCCCAGGCAGCTTCGCAGAGGTGACTGAAGCTCCCAGCCAAAGTCGTCATTAATCCGTTGCTGCAGAAGCGTACTATAGGTGAGCTGCTTGGAGAACGTCTAGGTGGCATGTCTGGCAGACTTTCTCCTTGGCCCTATTAAGTTTGACTGAAGGGTAGTCCAGGCAGCTAGTACTTTCCTCACTGCTGCATCTCACGTGGCTGCAGCAATGTCCCGTCCTCTTCTAGCAGCTGAATCTTTACTGGGTCGGATTCTTTCCAGAGTGCCTTCAGTACAGCTCCTCTCTGGAGTCTGACAGCTGGCACACGGCAACATCACCACGGGCTGTGCAGCACTTTTGAAGATGGCTAGTAGGCTGAATACAGTTGGGCTGACAGTGAGATTCAGTTCTGGCATACCTGAAAATGCTGCTGTCTGCTTTTTGTGTCCTTCCATGACTAAATACCAGGACAGTTCTGGGACTGGATACTGCCTCACTGCTAACAATCTGCCTCTGTTCTGTCTGTGCTGGGGGACGGGCAAGTGTCCACAGCATTGTCAAGGAAGCGATGCTTTTGGCTTATGCTTTTGGCTTGTACTTGTAGATGGAGAAGACCCAGCAATCTATCTACCTTAATCTGTGCCTCTGGAAGAGAACGTGCAGAGTGGGAGCAGCTTTTCCAGCTTCCGTGGGGTCTGCTGTAAGGCTTGTTCTCTGCTCCCTCCACAGTGGAGATAGCTTGGGTTTACTGAGTGATCAGCTCTAAACGGAAAGTAGGTGGATGGTGAAAGAGGTCACCAGGAGGGCACTGATGGTGAGCTGTGATCTCCCAGCCTGAGCCGGATCTGCTCTTCTGAGTGCAGGAGAAAGGTGGGGCAAGCAGTTTCATTGCTAGGAAGCCTCTTTCATGTCTGTGCTGACTCCCCCACGTCACTGAAGTCGGGGGGGGAAACGCACTGTCAGCCTGAGAGGATGTGATGAAAGGACGGTTCTCAGAAAGCAACTGCTGAAAATTGACTCGTCACAGGCATTGTCTGTGCTGGAGCACTTCTGGGCTTGTGGAGTCGTCTAGTATGCAACCTGTCACAGCCGTGCACAGGGGGACTGTCTTCCCCTGGGCCCCCGTGCGTGTGGAAAACCTGTCCCTGGTATTTTTCTATGGGCTTTCGGTTCCACTGCCCTGGTTAACCCTGGCTGTAGGCTGTTGTGCTCCTGGGTGACAGTAGCTTTTCCAGAATTGAAAAATATCTGTGTTAGAGCTGGTGTCAAGGGAGTTGTTCCTCTGAAAGTCCTGTCTAGGAAAAGTAATCCAAAGGTGGTTCTATATGATGGTCTCAAATAAATAACGTGATTCAGTGAGGATAATTATTTCTTAGTAGCAATAACTACCTACGCAAACTTTCCTAGGCAGTGGGGAAGCAACTGGAAATTCTGTGAGAAAATGTTTCAAGTGTTCAGAGGTTCAAAAGCAGTCGGTGTGTGAGACCATGAGCAGGAGCCCTTAGTTCAGAGAAAGAGGGCGCAGTTTGCTGTCGTGACCTTGGGAGATGTCGCTTGGGTTTGTAACTTGGGTAGTTGCAGCCACACTTAGACCTCGAAGGGGTGAGTACGCTGTAGCAGATCCCCCAGCTGACCTCTGGAAGGATGTGGCTTCAGAAACAGGGAGCACTGCTTCCAGCTCGGGGCTGAGCGTGGTCGCCAGCCAGGGCTTCAGCTCGAGGTGTCTGCCGCAGCGTGTCGGCCATGTGCAGACAGTGGGAGCTCTGGCCTGGGCCCAGCAGATGGACCTGCTCCGATGCTGGCCAGGCTGAGGGGCTGGTAGCCAGGAGCACTGGCCAACAGCAGACACCTCTGGCTCCTGCAGGCCCGGCCAGGCGAGTGCATCTGGCTCCTGGTCACCCACAAAGATCACTGTCCTGCTCCTCTCCAGGCAGGAGTGTTGGGCCAGCAGTGACACGAGTGCCACACGTCCTCCTAGGGGGTGGTGTGGCTTTGACTCTCCTGCTTCTTTTTCTGACGTTTCTGCTGACTGAGGGCAGGGCTGAACTGCAGATTTTTTGCCAGCGAGGCACAGAGTTCAAGCTCACTTCTCCTGGCCATCCTGCAAGAGGTGTCTTGTGTTGCGCTGGAGACATTTGGACACGGTGGTGATGGAAAAGCCACATATAAATACCGATAGGTAGGTTGTGTCATGAGCTGATGAAAATCTGTGCTGTCAGCAGGAACCTTCAGGGCTGCTTAACATAAATGGCCAGACAGCTCTGGAGAGATTAGCAGGTAGTACAGGGCAGTGGTGATCTGATTTAGGTGACAGTCTTTTCTGTCAAGGAGTCACATGTGAGCTGCAGTGAAGGTGATTTTGAATATAAATGTCAGGGACACCACAGCGCCTCTTGCCTGCTCAGGTGTGAGTGAGTTTCTTTTTCAGGGCAAGGAACTGGGGTAAGAAACTCCTGAGTTAGATTCACTTTTGATAGAAGGATGAGTCTGGGGTTTTCTTTGTGCTTAGACACCTTGGAAATAGCTGTCTTCGGACAAGCACCTGAAAAGGGATGTGTGGAAACAGTTCAGACCTCCCACCGCTAAAGACAGCGTGAGAGGAACACGCTCCTCGCTCGTCTTGCTGTAGCCTCCTCGGGGCGTTGATAGCTCAGTAAACATTAATCTTCCAGAAGCACTCGCGTTTTTCTGGCATTAGGAGCTTTTTCTGCGCTGCTCCGCCGGTTAGCCCACCTCACCCCCGGGCTCTTCCCGTCCCCTCGCCCCGGGGTGAGCAGGCCGCAGCCCGGGCCGGGTGCCGGGTCGCTGGGCTGGCTCGGTCTCTGCCCGCTTCGCGGGGGGCGCCGCCGCTCCGCTCTCCTCCGCCGCCGTGCGGGGAGGGGCGGGGCCGCGCCCCTATTGGCCGCTCGGGGGCGTGTCTCCGGCGCTGATTGGCTGCCGCCGCGGCCGCGGGGTGTCCCGGCCGCCGGCGCTCCCTCGGCTCCATTGAGAGCGCGGAGCCGGCGGGAGCGGAGCGGGCGGGAGGCGATGAGCTGCGGCGAGTGAGCGCGGGGCGGGGGGGCGGAGGGGGGCGCCGGGGCCGGGGCCCGGGGGCACGCCGCCTGACCCCCTCTTCGCCTCTAGGCTCTTCCAGGTGTACAGCGCGCGGGCCCTCGCCCCCCCAGCCATGCCCGTGGACTTGGCCGTGCGGCTCTGCCTGAGCCACTCGCCCCCCATCCGCAAGCTGCTGAACTCCTATGAGGAGCTGCGGGGCAACCGGGGGTGCAAACCCCTCCGATCCTGTCTCAACCAGAAGCTGAGCGCAGAACCTGAGCCCGAGTGGCGAGATAGCACCAAGAGCTCCAAGGGCCAGAAGAAGAAAAGAGTCGTGTTTGCTGACATGAAGGGGCTGTCGCTGACGGCTGTCCGCTTCTTCTCAAAGATTGAGGAGGACCTCTGTGACTTGCAGCATGCCCTGTCTGACCTTGCCTGCTTCCGACCCAGGCTGCGGGACTCGCGCCCAGAAGTGTGCAGGTATGTGCTGGACTTCCCACAGCCCTCTGCGGACTATGTGAGTTTCCGCAGCCGCCTACACAGCAACCTTGTCTGCCTGGAGAACTGCCTGATCCAGGACCGTGCCGTGTCAGGGACCGTGAAGGTCAGAAACATCGAGTACGAAAAGAAAGTGATGGTCCGCATCACCTTCGATGGCTGGAAGAGCTTCCGGGACATTTCCTGCCAGTACATGCATAGCACATACGGCTCAGCCGACACAGACACCTTCTCTTTTGAGCTTGCCCTGCCCAAGCCATCTGTCTCCCGCAGGGCCACAGAGTTCTGCATCTCCTTCCAGTGCGGACAGAAGACCCACTGGGACAACAACCACGGGAAGAACTACAAGATCTGCCACGTGGGCGTGGTCCGCCCTCCCTCCCATGCTGTGAAGAGTGCCAACAGGGCCTGGGAGCATCTTGGCACCTCTCGGGCAGCCGCCCTGGTCCTTTCTCACCTGCAGACCTGGCGGCGCTCAGAGAGCCAGGCTCCGTATTGGTAGGAAGGCAGCATGTGGAGAGGTGTAGGTCCCTTCCTCACCCTGACTTTGTACAGGGGTCTTTGGGGAGGGGTCAGCTGCAGAAGATGCCGCTCACGGTTTTGGTAGCTCCTCTGTCTGACCGGCTGCTGTACGAGCTGTACGGTCCCCGTGGGAGCTTCTTCACTGCTGGCTCCCGCCACAGAGGCAGAGAGCTGCTGCTGCCTGGTGTCACTCTGGCCCCTATGTCCTCGAGGCAACGCTGCTGCGTGTGCAGGGGAGCAACACGGGGCACGTCTGCGTCCGCCGGTGGGAGCAAGCCCTGCGAGCCGCGGGCTCCCGCTGCTGCCCAAGTGCCTTGTGCGGAGCTGCCGGGGCGGGGGCGCGCACCCCGGCGGGCCTGGGGCCGCGGCGGAGCCCGGGCGGCGGGCGGCTCCGGTCGTTGGTGCTGTAACGGGGAGTGAATAAAGTGACGGCGCTTCGCGAGTCCCGCGTCTGCCTCCGCCGCGGCGGCGAGCGGCCCCTGGCGGTGGCGGGGGGGGGGGGGGGGGCCCTCCTGCGGGCGCGGCCCCGCGGGCGGCGCGGTGACGTCAGCGCGCGGGGCGGGGGCGCGCACGGCACGTGGCGGGGGCGGAGCCGGGGCCCGGCGGCAGTGGCGGCAGGTGAGTGCGCGACCGGCCCGGTTCGGCCCGGCCCGGCGCCCCCCCCCCCCAATCCCCTTCACCCCCCACTCCCTTCCCGCGGGCCCCGGCGTTCCCCCCACTGCGCCCGGCGAGAACGCGGCGCCTGAGCGGGGCCTCACGCGGACCGTTAACCGGCGCCCGCCTCGGGGAGCGTGGCCTCCCCGCCGTGGTGCGGGCCGCGCCGCAGCGCCCCCCCGCGCCGGCTCTGACGGGGCCCGGGGCGGAGGAGCGGAGCGGAGCGGGCCGCCCCCGCCCGGCCCTCCGCGCGCCTCCCCTGGCACCGCGGGAGCTCCGCCCGCGCCCCCCGCGGAGCAGCCGCCGCCTGGCGCGCGCAGGCCGAGGCCGAAGGTCGCCGGGCCGAGCCCCGGCCCTGCTCCGATTCGCTGCGCTCCCGGGCCGTGTCCCGCTGCGCTCCCCGTGAATAAAGCGGAGCGCGGCGCTCGCCGCTGCCCCCCGGCCGCGCCCAGCCCCGGGCACGCCTGCAGTCCGCGGGGCCGGGGCTCCCCCGCCGCTCTGAGGGCTGCCATCGCGGCACCGTCCGCCGGGCTCGGCCCCTGTCCCGGGGCGGTGCGGCGGGGCCGGGCGGGCTCCTGGCGTGATCCCCGGGGGCTGCCTGCGCTGGCCGTGCCGCGGGCCGGTGCGCGGCCTGCCCTGCCCTGCGCTGCCGGGCCGCGGCGGGAGCGGGGGCGCCCCTCGGGCGGCCGGTCCGACCAGTCGGGCGGCACGAGTGCCGCGGTGCCGGTGCTGGGGGGTGACAGCGCTGCGTAATGGGCAGTGGCGGCGGGGCCGCCTCTGCCGGGACGCGGCGCGGGCGGGCGGGAGCGTTCCGCCGGAGCGCCGGCGGTGTCTCAGCGGTACTGGTGCGGCAGCCGGCAGCTGCAACGCCCGGGGCGCGGGGGCAGGAGATCTGCCCGGGCAGTCCTCTGCTCCTCTGTGCTCGTCGGGTTCCCGCTAAATCCCGTCCTCGGGCAGGCGCTCCGTAGCCCGGTGAGGGCGGTATCCAGAGGAAATTCTCCCCCGAGCAGGCTCGGCTCTTTCTCGGTTGGCCTTGCGTGTCCGGGCCACCCCCGGAAGGCTGTAGTGCGGGTGTCTGACCTTTGGCTGCTCCCCGTGCCCCAACAAGTTCCACTTTGGCTAATCATCGGCAGTAATTCTCCCCTTGGGCTAGCTTCCTGCCCCGTAGGGCTGCCCTGTGTGACTGGGGGTGAGACGTGTGTACAGGAGGAGAGGAAATGATTCCTTCCCAGGAATCTGGGTACCCGGCTGGCTCAGTGCTTTTGGATGCCTCTGAAATGAGAGAGACGATAAGATCTTTGTCATGAGGAAGGGGTTTTTGTCACTTCATTGGCTCCTTTCCTGTCCTTGGGACCTGATTGCATCCTCCAGTGCTCTGGGCGTGGTTCTGGATGAGTCTGCTCAACCTGAGATGTGGATGGCATTAACATACAGGACGAGTGGCAGCAGGGGTGATTCCCGAGTCTGTGACAGTGCCAGACAGTAGCTGGAGTGCTGGCCTGAGTCTGGTGTGTCTCAGGAGCTGCTCTGAGCGATGTGACCTCAGCCCAAGCGCTGCCTTCCAGGTTTCGGGGCCCACTGTCCCTGGCCTCCAGCCACCCTCTCTGAGTTGACGTCTCTGAGCTGCGTGACTTGCCTGACTTTGGTTTCTCTTTCCTCCACTAGTGCTGGTGGCATGTGACTGCCTCGTCTGCCAAGAAGCCAACGCGCTGTTTGAAGAGCTTTCCAGAGACACAGGCTTCATTCGTGTCTGTAACGACCCTTCAGCGTTGTGGATGCCAGGGGCCTCCAGAATTAAACTTGTTCCAGGCGTCATGCAAAGATCTGCGCTAGTGCCTGTGTCCTCACGGAAAGAACAATAATAGCTCCACATACGGTAGGCTCCTGCAAGTGCCAACTCCCTCAGTCTCCCCCAATGCAGGCTCAGGGATGGACTCCACCTTGTCCCTGTGAAGAGACTCTGCATGCTCTCAGCAGCCAGAAGGGGATTCTGCTGCCAGCTTCTTCACAAGCTGCCCCACAGCAGGACTTACTCAGCGGCGCCTTGGGAGGATATCCGTTCACGCAGTTGTGTCACTGCAGCGCCCACTGCACGCCCATGGAGGAACCTGTGTGCGTGTTCCGTTGTCTTTGAGCTCTTCGGCCCACGCTGTCTGAACTCACCTGGGCTCCTGGCAGACTGTTTGCTTGTTTTCCCAACTGCTCTTCCTGATCCTGTTGCGTTCCCTCTCTCGCAGAGCCCAAAAAGGATGTGAACTTTGGAATGGGGTCTGTGAGCAGGCTGCGGACTCAGTGCATGTGTGAGACTGTTGCTGAATAACAGGAGGACTGGTTAACCGCTGCGGGCAGCCTTTCTGTCTGGCTGCAGGGCACCAGCCTTGCCTGGGCCTTTCACCATGTTCCTCCTGCTCCCCTTTGACAGCCTGGTTGTTAATCTCTTGGGGATTTCCTTAACTGTCCTCTTCACTCTGCTTCTGGTTTTCATCATTGTGCCAGCAATTTTTGGAGTCTCCTTTGGCATCCGCAAGGTTTACATGAAGACATTATTAAAGATTTTTCAGGTAAGTCATGTTTTCAGAATTTTCTGTGTGTTTACCGGGGTCTTGTCAAGCATGGTTGTGCTAGGAAGAGAGGCTGTCGCCCCTCAGCAGAGCATTGCAGATGACTGGCGTGGGAGGTTGGTTTGTTGGTGACATGTGCTGGTGCCAGGTGACGCGTTTGGGTCATCTTAGCCAAAGGCAATTTACTAGACCTCTGTTTGTGGGCTGTTTTTTTTCCTGTAATTAATCCAGTAAGTCTTCAAGCAAAGTAGAATAGTGTGGCCCATGAGTACGCAATAGTACGGTACGATCTGTAGGTGTGCCGAGAGAAGGTGCGCGCTTGGTTGGGTTAATGTCCCATGTGAGGCAGACAGCTGTTACAGCTCGATGAGGAAAGAAGCCAAAAGGGGTGTAGGGTGTGATGGGGAGGGACGAGGCTGCAGTCAGCGGGCTCCTCCTCTCCAGCACGTGTTTGGATGAAGCAAAAGCAGGAGGTAAGGCAGGACTGTCTGTGCTGCAAGCCCTGAGCGGTCTGTGGCCAGAACCCAGAGCTCTCAACACCCTTCTGTCCTGGAGTGCTGCCTGCTTATCTGCTGAGCCCAGCGGCCACGTCTGGACCTGTAGCCTCCGAGGACAACCAGCAGCCCTTGCTGACCCTTTTGGCACCAGGAGGCCAAGTGGAATTTTCCAACTTGGGGTCATGCTGTTCCCTGCCTGCCTTTGACAGACTAATCTTATGGGCTGTCTCACAGCCAACACTTCTCCTTGAAGCAAGTCCCTGGCAAGACCAGAGTTTTTGCCAAACTCCTAGTAGATAAAGCCTACACCACCTTACCCTGGCAGCCCGAGCGAAAGGAGAAGGGGTGCCCTGTGCTTGATAGGGAGGGTTTAGGCTCTTTAATGTGGAGTTCAAGCTGCAAAAGGATTTGTGGTACAGCTATTGCTGTTTGAACTGGGCTGGTCTTCCCCAGGAGTATCTCTGTACTGGCTGGCATGGCAAGGCAGTCCTGGAGCTTGCAATGTTCAGCTCTTTAAATTCCAAGTCCTCCCAAAAGCCTGAGGTGTTACTGGGAAGACAGTGGGCTTTGTGAGGTGCTTTGTTAACAGAGATGTCTGAAGACCTGACTTCAAATTTAGTGACTGAACTGGGAGAAAAAATTAGTGAGAAGTTTGGTTTATCTGGAATGGAACTTTTCACCTTGTTTTCTTTGTTTTTTTTTTCCTTTCTTTCTTCAATTCAGGAATGATTAATCTCCACACCTATTTTGGTGTTTAATTCTGAAACTATTTTTCTGAAAAGACTCTGGAGTCTATTTCAGCTTTTATCAAAGAATCTTTGTGGTGGGAGAGAGGAGCACTCTGGCACAACTGCTCACAGATTTGGTGGAAGATGCACTCACTGGGTTTGGTCATGTGGAATTGTATTTTTGGGGAGTGTTATTTACTGGAAACATTTTCCCAGCTCTAGAGGCCAGTGTTGCCAGCCCAGCCCAGAGGGGCGGCACTCCCGTCTGGCAACCTGTGGGACACAGCTAGAGCTGCAGCCCTGCAGTGGCGGCTGCACATCTCGGTTGGCGGGGAGGGAGACCTGCCTGGTGCTTCCCAGGTGGGAGTCTGGGTGTTCTGCTACTGCAGTCAGGATAGAAACATGCTGGGCTTGCGAGGAACGCCTTCTCCATAGGCTGCCCAGCTCCTATGGGGTCAGAGCTCCTCTTCTGACTTCTCCTGGGATGGCAGCGTCTAGACAATCCTCTGCTATCCTGCAGTTCCTTCTGCTGGCAGCGGAGGCTTCTGGATGAGCCAGACACTCCGTATGCAATTAGCATTCTCACATTGCTGCCTCCTGATACTGGCTTGGGCTGAGACTGGGATGCCAGGAGTTCCCAGCGGCTTCCCCTTCTTCACGGATCCCTGATGGAGCAGCTAGCCGGGAGCAATGAGCATGTTGTACACAAGAACACAAGAAGCTTGTTCCCCCAGGCCTGTATAATGCAGAAGAGTGTGAGGCTGAGAGGGTTACTTGGAGGGCAGGAAGGAAGACTGGCCAGAAATTCAGCCTGCAGTTTTTGCTGGTGTCCTTGAGAATTAGCTGAGAGAGATTTCTGTGGATAACAGGTAGTCTGGGCATGGGATTTGGCAGCCAGCTGCCAGAGAGCTGTCTCAGGGTGCTTGCTGCTGCTGTTTTGGACTGACTGGGGAGCTGCAGCAGCTGTTAGCTGAATCGGGGAGGGAAGGATCCTGTCCCATCATCAGCCTGATGTTTTTAGAAGCAGCCTGAAAACACAGTCTCTGCTTTGAGCATTTCTTTGAGAATAAATGAGGGTTCAAAAATAGCACCAGTCCCATGCTCGACTTCCTGTGCTGTGATGCAGACCACCCCAGCAGGACGCATGGTCCGCCCAGCAGCTGTGCGGTGGCAGCCACGTGCCAGGTGCAGCAGAACCTACAGGACACAGAGGCTGCAGAAAATCTTGCTGTGCCATCTCACCACTGAGCACTCTTCTTCCCGCTGGCACTCCCTGCTTCCTGCTGGGGCTCTGCTGTGCAGAATGGCACACAAATGTCAGCACGCCATGGCTGTCCTGTGCCTGTGGTAGTCACCTCCCCATCCGTCCTCTTGTCCTGTTGCGGATAAATCTCTGCTGTAAAAATGTGCCCCCCGGGCCAGTCTCTGCTTCCACCTCGGTTCAGCTGTGTTCATCACTCTTTCGGTTCTGTATGGAAGCCTGCTGCTTTAGTCTCATTTCCACCCCTTAACCATGGCCTTTCCTGAAAGTCGACTAAAACAGGGATAGTATGAACTATCTGTATGACTGTATAGTATGAACTGGAGCTACAGGCCTGGCGAATCTTGCTTCTCATGTGTGTCTCTTGCAGTGGGCGACATTGAGAATAGAGCGTGGTGCCAAGGAGAAGAACCATCCATTATACAAGCCCTATGTCAATGGTAAGATTCTGCCCTGCATGGGTACATATAAAGTTCAAAATTCTTTTTGGGACATAGGGTAAATGGGGTGTCTCTGAGCGGCTGAGGTATGCTGGGATGCCTTTTCCATGTAGATGGATTGGAAGGAGATATAGAGAGGTCCATTTCATGAGGAAGGGGAGGGAAGCACCCAGGGACGGCTTCATTTCTAGATAGTTGGGAGGACTGGTTTATATCTGTCTGGACTGGAGGAAGGAAAGGCGCCCTGTGGAGGGCGGGCTGGATCTCAGCCGTCTTTGAGCGGGCAAGTTGCACTTTGCTCAGCTCTGCCTGTGGCATGTTGCAGGTATCATTGCAAAGGAGCCAACATCACTGGAAGAGGAGATCAAGGAGATCCGCCGGAGTGGCAGCGGCAAAGCTTTGGACACCCCTGAGTTTGAGCTCTCAGATATCTTCTATTTCTGCCGCAAAGGCATCGAGACCATCATGGATGATGAAGTGACCAAGAGGTTCTCTGCAGAAGAGCTGGAGTCCTGGAACCTGCTCAGCAGAACCAACTACAACTTCCAGTATATCAGCCTGCGCCTCACTGTACTCTGGGGCCTGGGTGTGCTCATCCGCTACTGCTTCCTTCTGCCCCTCAGGTGAGTGCTGCCACGGGAACCTGCCTGCCGAGACGGTGCTGATGGCCTGTCCCCACTGCAGCAAGTGCAGCTGGTCTCCAGCCCCACGGACCCTGTTCAACATGGTCAGGAGAGACAGGCTACTTGATGAGTAGGGCCTGTGGCCTGGTTTCGCTAGCCTGTAGCTTCCCTCTTTCTGCAGGATAGCTCTGGCGTTCACTGGCATCAGCTTGTTGGTGACTGGTACTACAGTGGTGGGATATTTGCCAAATGGAAGGTGAGTTCACCTCTGGGGGAAGAGGGGATGGGGAGCTCCCTGTGCAGTCTGAAACTGAAGTTTTCCTGCAAGGCTGGTGTGTTCTGCCTGCTGCAATCAAGGCAGGTGGTCCTGGCATCTGTAGCCCCTCAGGAACAGATGACCTGTAATTTTAAACAGAGGGCCTAGATGTGAGCACGAAGCCTGTGGCAGAGCCCTGGGCTCTGAAAGGAATAAGAAGGGAAAAGAGCAAAGGCCAAAGTTTGGTCCTCATGATTTAAGAATCAGTGGTCATAAGCTGATGGCAAAAGCCAGGACGAGACGTGTTTCTATGGGAGAGATGTGAAGTCTCAGTTGGATCTCATGGCCTGGGGCAGCTGGGCTGAGCGGCACCGTTACAGGGGAGGTTGTGGAACTGGGGGGTGATGGTCTCTGTCCTGGGCTGCAGGTGTAAGGAGTTCCTGAGCAAGCATGTCCACCTGATGTGTTACCGGATCTGCGTGCGTGCCCTCACAGCCATCATCACCTACCACGACCGGTAAGGAGGCCCTGTCTGCTGCAGGGTGTCCGTTCCCGCTAGCTGCTCCATGCCGTGCCTCTTGCAGGCCTCGCGCTTTGTTCTCCCGTCCTCACCTGTACCTTTGCTTTGCATTTAGAGAAAACAGACCCCGAAATGGAGGCATCTGCGTGGCCAATCACACATCTCCCATCGATGTGATCATCCTGGCCAGTGACGGCTACTATGCTATGGTAAGGTCTGCAGCCCAGCCCCAGCTCTGCCTGCCAGGGCGCGGTGGGTGCATGGTGGGAGCAGCAAGGGTATTGCGTGGCACAAGGAGTAGGCAGCAGGAGGCTTTTAAACTACTTTTCCCTGCATGACATCGCAGGGCGCTCTCAGAGCCTGTGCACAGTTACCCTGGTGTGCGTGGCTTTCCAGCGAGCTTGGCCTGGGACTCAGAGCACCAGGGGTCTCTGGGGACTGCTCTGCAAGTAGAGCTCTGGGCTTTGCTCTCCAGGGAAGAGCAGAGCACTTCCCCAGCTGGGCCTCCTGCGATGTGGAAAGCACTTGGGGCTTGCTACATCTGTCCCTCCAGCCTGGGACTTTTCCTCTCAGCCTTTCCTGGACGGGGGTAGAAAGATGAACCTCAACTTGGCTGTGAAGCTCGGGGCCACCTTGGCCTTCGTGTGTCCCCAGGTCTTGTAACTTGTGTCTTCTTGCTCTGTTTAGGTGGGTCAGATCCACGGAGGGCTCATGGGTGTGATACAGAGAGCCATGGTGAAAGCTTGCCCCCACGTCTGGTTTGAACGCTCTGAGGTCAAAGATCGTCACCTCGTCGCCAAAAGGTGTGACAGTTGTTAGCTGCAGAGGAGGGTCTGGATGCTGGGGAAGGGGGGGGCTGCCCACCTCCCTTGGGTGAGGACCCTGCCTTGTCTTGTGGGTGTTGGGAGACTGTGCCACTGTTGCTGGCACCCAGATAGTCCCCAGTGACTGCAGGACAAGGACTGTATGCTGTGTGGATTGCTAACGATAGCTTTTGTGCCCGGTGCTAATTGGTGACACTCTTCTCTTTAGGCTCACAGAGCACGTCCAGGACAAGAGCAAACTGCCTATTCTTATCTTTCCAGAAGGTGAGTTGTGGAGCAAGGCCAGATGAGCACCTGGCAGAGAAGCCACATTGGGGCAGCGCCGCATCTCTGTTCCTTCTTTTCTTATGCAGCCAAGGGCCTTGAGACCCTTCACTGAGACAAAGGGGACATTGCATCTTTAGAGCTGACTGAACCCAGAATGTGGAAGTCAGATATGTCCTGGTGACATTCTGTGCACACAGAGAGCAGGGTTTGGAGCGAGTGTTAGGGGGCAGATGCTGGGTGCCTGTGGCCTCAGTCCTTAGGTGCATAGCTTAGACTTCTGAACTGCCATGCAAAGGGAAGTTGAGAAGATTGTGCTTGCCTCTTACAGGAACCTGCATCAACAACACGTCTGTGATGATGTTCAAAAAGGGGAGCTTTGAAATTGGAGCCACGGTTTACCCTGTAGCCATCAAGGTATGAGAAGGCAAACATTCTTCCAGCACAAGTAGTTCTCTGCGTGAGAGCTCAGCCTTGGCAGCCCAGTCTTGGCGCTGTTGGGCCAACAGCCTGGTCTGAGGGCACAGGGAAGCTGAGGTCACCCCGCGTAGTGCTCTGGGAGGGCTGGCCTATAGCTGGGCTTGGGGTGGAACTTGGAGCCTCAGGGAGGGTGCAACCACTGTCTGACTTTTATGAGCTCTTCTGCCTCTGTAGTACGACCCGCAGTTTGGAGACGCCTTTTGGAACAGCAGCAAGTATGGCATGGTGACCTACCTCCTTAGGATGATGACCAGCTGGGCCATTGTCTGCAGTGTCTGGTACTTGCCCCCAATGACCAGGCAGGTAAGTGGGGTGAACCTGGCCTGTCTGATCTGCTGCCTGTTTGGCCCTTGGCACCTGCTGAACAGTGTTGTTTTGCCACAGCCTGAAGAGGATGCTGTCCAGTTTGCCAATCGAGTGAAGTCAGCCATTGCCAGGCAGGGGGGCCTTGTGGATCTGCTCTGGTGAGTCCAGGCAGGCTTTTCTCTTCCTGGTGCCCGGGTTCCTTGCTCTGGGTCCTGGTATGTGCTTGTGGGCTGTAGAGCAACGTTTGTGTCTTGTGTTGGGCAGAGTAGGCCTATGGAAAAATGGAGATAAATCGTGCCTGTGATGTCCAAAACTGCTCTTCTGTAGCCAGGACCAAAGTCTTTGCTTCTGCTGTGTGTGTCGGGCACCAGGGCTTCATTCTGTGATTCCGGCTTGAACAGGGGTGCCCTGATTCTGACTTGATGCTGCTCAGCAAAGTGGGTAGAGCTTGGGAACTTCCTTTTTCAGGCACTGAGATCTTCAGAGCCTGGGAGGCCGGGGGACTCTACAGGCAGTCTACTGTTAGTGGTATCAGAGCAGGTCATGCTTCTGACAGAGCTGCAGTGTTGAGCGCAGTGTGGGGCCATGGGTGCAGCTTGTGGCAGACCAAGGTGTGAAAGTAACTCTGCTTGGGGACAGTTGGTCTGCGGTGTGCCCTGGCAACATACGGTGCAGGTGTAGCTGCTGTGGGAGCTCTGACCTGCTCTGAGCAACCCCAGCTGAAGGTTCAGACAGTGCACGCCTGCAGCTCCTCTGATGATGTGACTCTCTCCCCAGGGATGGAGGACTGAAGAGAGAGAAGGTGAAAGACACATTCAAGGAGGAGCAACAGAAACTCTACAGCAAAATGATTGTAGGCAACCACGAAGACCGAAGTCGCTCCTGAGCCCTCTGCCTCCAGCACTGTTACTGGGCCTGGCCAGAGCCCCCCGCCTCCAGCACGAGCCGGGGCTTGTCTGGAGCAGCTCCGAATCTTTGGACTTTGGGTACTCCAGAGCTGCTTGGACTTGCTCCTTCATCCCCTGGCCGTTGTTTCCCGGAGTCACTGTTACTGCCTCGAGTCTTCAGGCCCTGAGGAGCCGTTGGCAAAGATGCCTTCTTGTTACCATTACGGTGAAGCCCCTTGCAGGGGCAATATTAAATGAAACACTTATGGTGTCATATGCTTCCATATGGTGTTTACAGGCCCAGGGGGAGGACTGGTGCGTTGATGTGCATGTGTGTCAGTCACAAGTCTCCCACAGTACAGAAACTGGTGAGCTGCACTGAAATTAGCTGCCTTGACAACAAAGGGAGTCTTCGTGAGCCTGTGCCTCTCATGTCTGCAGCATAAACCTCTTAGGAGCAGTATGTGGTCTCTCAGGCCATTTCCAGCTTTATTTCCAGAAGGAGAAACCTTTCCTTTTCCTTTCGCCACCCTCCTGTCATAGCCTGACCCAGACCTTCTCCAGCATCTGAGTAACAGCCTTTTTGCTGGGCTTCCTCAAGTGGTGAGGATCATCCTCCTTGGAAGCCTCCCTCTGTTCCCTGGAACTGCAGGCTCCAGGCGGCTGTCACTGGTGCGGCAGGTGGGGCTCTTGAGGAATCCATATGTGCTATGGTGGGAGCCCAGGGAGGGAGGAGGGTCTTGAGACTCCGTGACTGAGTAGGAGATCCCCTTTCAAATGTCTCCTGAGGGCAACGGTGGGATCTGGTCGTCTTGTGCACCGACATGCACATCTATAATCTCAGCTCGTTGCAAGGAAACAGAAATCGTGTGCTGGAGGTGGTACCCCTTTCCCTTTCACCTCTGCAAGTGTATTATTCAGTAAAACAATTTGCATTTGAGCATTCATCCCATGTACTTCCCAATTTTCCTTATGTTCCCACAAACTTTAGCAATTCCATTGGATCCTCTGCCTGTTCTTGTAAGCAGATGCTGTTTCACTGCTGCCTGCAGAAGCCTGTTAGCATTTGCTAGAACGCTGGAGAAGGCAATACTTAAGTGCCTCCTTTGTGCCCAAGTGTTTGTTGGGGGAGGGCGGCTGCTGCCTCCCAGGTCAGGACAGCTGTTCTGTGTAAGTGTCCTTACATTTGAGTTTCCCTGCAGTAGCTACCAAGGTGGTTTACTTCCTGCTTGTTTTTATTTGGGTAAAACACCGTTATATCAAGAGAGATGGAGAAAAGAAAGCAACAGAGAGAGAGTCCAGAAACTCCCCTAACCTTTCCCAAGAGACGTAATGTCTGTACTCTCACTAATGTTACTCGGTTCTGTGCAGCCTCCCTGCTTCACATCGTTACAGGCTTCAAAACCCTTCTTTTGGGGCAGTCAGGTCGTCGCTACCTGGGCACAGACCGTGTGCGAGCAGGGTAAGCGCAACTTGCCCTCATAGTTGAGGAACCCCATTTTCCAGTGTGCTATTTCCCACCTACCCCGGGACCATCAGCTTATGCTCAAATAAACTGACCTTCCCAGTACGGTACCTGAGAGGGGACAGTCTTCCTTACTCATAGTGATGTAAAGCTGCACTTAATGGCATATGATCTGTTAATGTATGGTTATGGGAAATATTTCTATACCGAATTGATTTACCTTTGCTTCTTGTAGTGCTCAAAATATGATCCTTTATAAATATACACACAGGGACACGTTATCTACACAAACACGGCGTTCTGTTATCAGTGATCTGTTACACATGATCACCATTAACATCCAGCCTCACCACGAGAACCCGGGCTGTTCTGGGTTGGTGATGGAGACACCCTTACTGGTCCTGTGCTTCTCACTGTTACCCCAATTTTGCATTCTCTTCTGCCCAACTTCAGTGATGGCAATTGACCTAAGGGCGGGGGCGGGGGAGAAGCAGCAGCAAAGCTTGGTATCTTTTCCTGCCCACCTAAGATAACAAAACAAAAGCAGCTGCAGCCAAGCAGGAGATAGTTAATAGCATCTGCAGGGTTGAAGCGTATTGCTTACGCTCACCCGTAGAAGCCAAAACAACTGCTCATTAGTAATAGATATCAGTTACCCAGGCTGGCATCCCTGCTTCGTTAGGAGTTTGTTATGGCATTAAGCATCTATTCACCAGCATTTTGGTTTACTTGTTTTACCCAACTTACTAGGTACGGCTCTTAACACCAGTTCACCAGTCCTCCATCCATGTCTGTTAACCGATGGGGCTGTTGCTTTGCTACTTGAAAAAGGAAAGAAAAGCACAACCCTTATCTCCTGGGCAGTTGTTACACTGTATACAGAGTTTTTGACCATCACCTTTAAGTTGTATAAGAAATGCTGGGTGTAGCATATGCCTTATAGGCATTAACCTGTAGTGTGGTTAAGCTTCAGTCACCGCGCAGGTGTGTGTCACGCTGTGGTACTTGCCTCTACCATGTAATCGTAGCGTTTTACAAGCTGTGTTTGTTCCAGTTCCTGCCTGAGTCACACGCTTGCCCGAAAAGCTACTGCTGACCACCCTGGCAGCCCCTGGCTGGGGGAGATGGTGTGGTCCAGCCCCAGCTTTGCTGCTCGGCCCCAAGGCTTGCAAACCTTTTCTCGTGCTCAGGGGGCCATTTGGACTCTGTCCTCCCCCCACCATGCCATGTTCTGGCCGTCTCTGGAGGGTGCCCCGGCCCCAGAGAGCCGTGGGGGGCCTGGGCAGTGCCACACTCGCTGGGTCCTCTGGGCGCCCCTTCCCCATGTGCTGAGCTGCAGCCGGGACACAGCCCCGGGCTGGGGACACGGGCATCGCTGCCCGCCTGGGCAGGGTCTCTGGGCTCTGCTTGGCCGTTCCTCAGCCAGCAGATGCCCCCCCCCCAGCACTCACCCACACCCTTCCCGTCCTCCAGGGCTGTGCCCCCAGAGCGCGCGTCTCCATGGGTAGGGGCATTGCTGCGCTCTGGTGCCTGCGGCAGCACCCATGGGCGCTCGGACCCGGCCACGGGTGCCCACAAGTCTTCTGCCCGCAGTTTGCTGCCCTGGCCTTTGTCACAGATGCTGTGGTGATGTGCAGGAGCGGTCCCCTGCCTCTCCAGCTCCGCAGGACGTCCAACAGCCCCGCCGTGCTCGGGGACCATCCCTGGCAGCCCTGCTGCGGCCGGGATGCTCCGCAGCAGGCAGGGAGCTGGCTGGACAGGTTAGGAGGCACACATCCATCTTTCCTCGTCTCCCCCTCCCGTGCCCCCAGTCAATATGTCTCTCTCCGATGGGAAAGTTAATAAATTTAGCTCTAGATTAAAAGTATCGATCATTTCATTTGTAAGCGATAAATAACCGGGGGGAGCGCTGGGCGGCCCACAGGGTAGGGGCTGCTGGCTCCGGCTGCAGCAGCCATGCAGCCCGTTGGGGCCAGGGGCCCTCATATGCATTCTGCCCGGATGCTGGCATTGATTTGCTATTAGTCTCCACGCACCACCCAGTAGCACATCATTCCCGGAGCCGCTATTAATGGCCTTTTGATAAATAATCACTTGTAAGTCAATAAATTTTTATTAAACAGTGTGGCGCTTTGATTTATGAAAATCCGACGGGGTTTGTCTGGGAGAAAAGGGATGCAGAATTGAAGCGGAGCTGCTATCCATCTGCCTGCCAGGCCGCCCTGCCCGCGCTCGCACCCACACGCCCCCGCAGCAGCCGGCCCCGAGATCGGCCGCGCTCGGCGGAGCCCGGTCTGAACGCCCCAGGACTGCCCGGCCCCGGCCGCGGGGCACGAGGCGGGTTTGGGGAGGGCAGAGGTGGTGCTCACCACTGGCCAGGCTGCAGGCCAGACCTCCGCGCTGGTGGGGGACGGCTCTGCGGCAGCAAGGTGCAGCAGCAGGTAGCCGGTGCCATCTGCGCAGGAAGCGGGATGGCGGGAGCGGCGGTGGGCAGAGCGGGCACGAGAGGAGGGTGGTTCTGGCCATGCCCCCGCACAGAGCAGCACTGCACGGGGGCGGGGGGGGGTCCCATCCAGCTGCGGGGATGCACGGGGCAGCCAGACTGCGGCTGCGATTTGTCACTCTCCCCGGCTGCAGCAGGCCCTTTGCCACCTGCTTTATTTGTCTCCCAGTCCTGACGTGGCATCAGACAGGTGTTAAACTACTTAATCACTTTAAAATTGTTTTAATTTTCTGTTTTGTATTGATCTCCACAGCACCAATTAATCAGCTCACTGGACCAGGCAGTTAGTACATTAAAAATTGTCAGCCACGCTGGGCAGCTTAGAAAATGTCAAAAAAATATCCCGACAGCAGCCCCGCACTTCTCCTGCCGTGCGGAGCCTGCTCCTCCGAGCACCAGCTCTGCCCACGGACAGTGACGTGGCTCTCCCAGCCCTGCCACGGGTCCGGGGCGCGTGGGGCACGCAGCCTCCACCCCGGCGCCGGGCACTGCGCTGCCCGTGGGAACTGGCCTCCCACGCCCTTGCAAAGGGTCCATCAGCTCTGCCACCCGCGGGCAGTTGCCCCTTCGAGGCAGCAGAGGGGGAAGCGTTGAGCCCCACATTCACTGCGGGGGCTGGACAGGGACCTGGGGGGCAGAGCAGTCTTCCCTAAGCCCTGGGAAAGTGCTGCCCAACGATCAGGGTGCCTTCAAATTCCCCCCCAGCCCAGCACGTGGCAGAAAGCCACAGATTGGAGAGGACTTGAAGCCAAACGTGGGTCGTGGGGCTCAGGCAGACAGATTGCACCGTGATGGTCTGCAGCCTCACAGCACAGATCCCCCCACCACAAGGCTGGGGCTTGGGGTTGCTGCAAAGCGCCAGTCCTTTGGGGACTTTGGCCATCTCCAGGGGTGGACTTGGCCACCAGCCTGTCCCCGGATGCTGCCTGCAGTCGCAGGGGAGGGCAGCTTGGGTTGCAGCTCCCAGCACCTCCTCCGTGCCAGTGCCACGCTGCTAATCAGTATATGATGGGCCGGCAGCACCTTATCTCCTATCGATTTCCTCCCAGGACACAGCTGGTCTGTTTGCTCGCACCTGGCTGGCACTTGGTTGGCTCTCAGCTGAACAACTGCCGTGCTTGCCAGGCCCCCGGCGCTGTGCCTGCGCCCACAGGAGTCCCTTCGGCATCCTGAGCAGCTGGGGACAGACGGCCCTGTGCGGCACCCACCCTTGGCACGCAAGGGCTGAGCCACGGGGAGCCAGAGCAGGGGGTGTGCAGACCCATGTGCACACATGTGTGCTTGCGCACAGCCCCCGCCGCACTGGGCTGCAGGACAGGGAGGGGGGAGGCCCACCAGGTTGGCAGCAAACACACCGGGGCTATTGACGCCACATCAATCCTGCAGCCCTGACAGGTGAATGGGCTCTCACTCACGCTGTTAAGATAAATGATATTTATTTGCTGCTAATAGGTTCCAACAAGAGGCCCCAACGAGTGACTTTTGAACCAGCACCTCTCGCTGCCGGTGCACGCCCAAACCGGGGAAACCCCTGGGAAATGTCCCCAGGGCTGCCCCGCTCCCATGGGCTCTTCCTGCCCCACACACAGCGCCACAGCTGCGGCCCCTTCCCCTGCCTGGCACGCAGACCCTGCCCCATACGTGCTCTCCCAGCCCCTTCTCCGGCCCAGCCTCATGAGGGCACCCGGGACCGCATGCCCGCGAAGCAAGCGCTGGGACTCGGCTGGGACCTTTATTTCATCAATGCCGACAGCTCTGCCGCGCCTGACGCTGCCCACACGTGCTGCTGCCAGCCCTGCGAGCCATGATCCCCGAGCAGAAGCCACCAGGAGGGGGGTGGCAGCCACCCCATCCCCACAGCCAGACATCTGCTGGGGGGGGTCACCCCCCCTGGCAGCAAGCAGGCGGCCGGGCCGGGCGCCCCATGGCCCAGAGGGGTGGGCTGTGCCGGTGCTCAGCCGCTGTGCGTGCCCAAGCCCAGCACCGAGAAGGCTGCGCGGTGCTTCCTCAGCAGCAGCCGGATCTTCTCGTCATCCGAGTCGGGGTCCAGGGGCTTGTTGTACTCGTCGTCCTCGGTCTCAGAGGCTGCCCGCTCTCCACCAGAGCCCCCTGCCCGCTGCGAGGACGAGGAGGGCTCCAGGGCGCTCTTCTTCCTCCATTTGGTCCGTCGGTTCTGGAACCAGACCTGCCGCCCCACGGGACCGGCTCGGTTAGCAGCCACCACGCCACGCACCCTGTGCCACACAGGGACCCACACTCACCTTCACCTGGGACTCAGTCATGCCAAGGGAATAGGCCAACCGTGCTCTCTCCGGACCTGCCAGGTACTTGGTCTGCTCAAAAGTCTTCTCCAGAGCAAAGATCTGGTGCCCCGTGAAGGTTGGGCGTGTGTGTTTCTTCTTATGGATGGTGTCGGCCAGGTGAGCAGGGGCTGCGGGAGAGGAGGAGGGAGGTGGGTGAGCGCCCGGGCTGTCTGCAGTGCGCGGCTCCGGGCAGCTCTTCCCTCCCTGAACACGGCACCAGCACAGCCCTCAGCACCCACAGAGTCTCTCCACGCTGGCCCCCTCCAAATTAAAAGCATAGTCTGGGTTCGGGGCTTCATCCCCATCCCAGGAGAGCTGAGCTGCCCTCTGTGCAGGCCCCACAGAGCCAGAGCCGGGCCACGCACCCCCTGCTCCGGGACAGCGCTAATTTGTTGTGCTGTGAGGGGGAAGGGTCGTTAGCAGCAGCGCATGGCCCTAGAGCCACACAGCACTGGCAACACCATGCCGCCATGCACGGGAAGGCAGGCAGAGCTGGTGGGCTCGTAGCCGTGCCGGGAGTGAAGGGCTGCGCTGCCCGACCTGTCTGCTCCAAGAGCATCACCTGGAGAGGGGGGACGGGGACCGGGGCTGCCGGCTCTGAGCAGCTGAGCCCAGACCCTGGCCCGGATCCTCCCGGGGCTCCCCACGGGACAGCAGGCGCACCCATCCCACCCACCCTCTGGCACGGCAGTAACATGCTCTGCAACCCCCTGCCAGCTCCCCACCAGGCAGGCACCGCTGCCAGCCCAGGGCCGTCCGTCCTGCCTGTCTGTGCCCCACGCTGGGCCGGGCACCGACCCCAGTGAGGCTGTGGAGGGACGGGGGATCTCCGGGGCAGCGGGCTCTGCCTGTCCTTGCCAGCAGTCGCTTCCCTGGGGGCTAAGCAAAGAGTTAATCTGCCATTGGAGCTGCCCCTGCTCTTGAGCCAAAACCCCTGCGGCAGGTTGAGGTCCGGCAGCTCTGGTGCCGGGGCCATTCCCACCCTCCTGGGGCAGCCCGCTGGGTGACCGGCCATGCCTTGGGCAGGGTGGTGGAGAAGACACGGCCTGGACAGCTGCCCCACGTCCCTGCCCCAGTGCCGACGGGTTGGGGCTCCGCAGGGCGCCCACCACCTGCAGCACCCACCCGCCGCCCAACTGCCCCGGCCCCGCGGTACTTACGGCCGCCGCACTGCCGGCCACCCCTCCAGTCTGGGGCCGCCTCTGCCCAGCAGCTCCGGCCCCGTGGCAGGTACTCGCTGCCGGCCTTGGGGAGGGACCCCACCTGTGGCCCGTAATAGACACCCGGGGAGCTCAGTCCGTTAAATCCGCCTGCGTGAGGGTAGCTGGGGAGGAGGCTGCTGTTCGGTGTCGCGGCGGGCCGGCCGAGGATGTCGGAGATGCCGTGGGGGGTGCCGGCGGCCAGCTGGGCGCCAAGCCCGGGGGGGCCCAGCTTGTAGAAGGAGCTCTGCACCGAGTACTGGCAGACGGGCGCCTTGGCCTCAGGGAAGGGGCCCAGCGAGGGGCCGTTGAGCAGGAAGGTGCCTGGCAGGTTGGCATCCATGGCTCTGGCGTCGAGGCGGCCCTCAGAGCCTGGCTCCCTGGGGGTGCGACGGCTGGGCCATCCCCACTGGCCCAGGGGCTACTGGGCCCTGCGCCCGCCCTGGCCGGCGGGCACCCGGGTGGCCCTGGGACGCTGTCAGGCTGGCCGGGGGGCCGCGTCCTGGGCGGGCGGGCGGCCACGGGCAGGGCCAGGGCGGGTGGCCCCGGCTGACCCCGCCGAGGTGGCTCCAGCACCGGACCCCAACTTGGGCTTGGGGAGAGCCAACATTTCTCTGATAAAGATGAGGCGCATTAGAATACCGGGCCCCCATTGGCCGGGCGGCGGCAGGTGGCGCGCCCATTGGCCGGGTCTCCGCGGCCTCGGCCGCCATTGGCTGCGCCGCGGGGCCAGCCCGGGATTGGCCCGGCCCAGACAAATTGCGCTTTGAAAGCCGGCGGCGGCGGGCGCTGGACAGCGCCGCGCGGGGCGGGGCGGTCCGTCCGTCCGTCCGTCCGTCCGTCCCCGTCCCCGTCCCCGTCCCCGTCCCCGTCCCCGTCCCCGTCCCCGTCCCCGTGCGGCTGACGGCCCTCCCGGCTGACGCCCTCCTGGGCACCGGCAGCCCCGGCTGCGCGGCCGCTCCCCCCGTCCCGGGCGAGGCAGAGCGGGGCGTGCGCGCCTTCCCGCGCCCTCCGGGCTCCCCCCGAGAACGGGGCAGCACAAACGGCTGTCGGTCCCCGCGGCTGCCCCCCGCCCGCCCGGCAGAGGGGAACCCCCCTGCCCGCCCCCCCACCACGCACCCCGGAGCGCCAGCCTTCCCTGCGCCCCTGGAAAAGAAGAGACGAGACGGAGTCTGTGTTGGTTTCTTTATTAATCCATAGTCTGACAGCTGGTGTACAGGGAAATGATCTATACATCAGGGGCTAAGACAGGGAGATCCAAAAGGCTTGTTTCCATAACAATTAAAAAAAGGAAATAAAAGTAATTTTTAAAATTTCTAAAAAGCTTCTAGTGTGCAGACTGCAGCATTCTCTAGGCTCAATGTCGGGTGCAGCCTCCCCCTACCAGCCCTACGAGCAATCCGAGCGCAAAGCAATGTCACTGCAGGTGCCTGGCACGGTTGCAGCACAGCACATTCCCTAAGGCGTATACAAGGCCAAAGCACAGGACCCAGACACAACTCTACGGTGATGCTACGGAGTCAGCTGTCGCAGTGGGTCTAGGGAGGTTATTGTACACAGCAAGGGCGATGGATGGAGAGTCTGTGCCTGTATGGCTCAACTTCGGGGTGGGGAAGGGGTTGCTTCGCTCTCCAAGGCTAAGCTGGGTCATTTGCTTCGCTGCAGCCAGGCTTCTGCCTGACTGCAGGGGAGCCATGGGCTTTCCCGGCAGATGCACCCCCACTGCGAGACAGGGCTGCCCTGCCAGGGCCACCAGCCTGAAGCTGGAGGTGGGCTTGTTCTGCCCATGGCCACGGAGATCAAACTCAGGCCCTGTAAAACAGGTCCACGGCCACCTCCAGGGGAAAGAGCAGGGCGTCCCCACACCACTGTGCTACAAAGACCAGGCCCCCACGTTGGTTAGGTAAAAGACAGCGTTGGGGACATGGGACCTACTGCTACTACCTGCATCTGGCCCTCCTGGGGTCAAGTCCTGCACACCTCAGAGCCGCCTGGGCAGCTCTGCACATCACTGCTCTCCTGCTAGAGCAGCTGGCCCCGGGGCTGCCCTGGCTCCCAGGGTGACTGTGTGGGCCAGGCTGCTGCAGGGCATTTCACCTGGCCGCAGTGCAGCCAGCGGGGAAGCAGCCCCCTGTGCCTCTGGGGTTGGGTCCTGGGAGGGTCAGCATCCACAGGGTCAATGGGCTATGCTCATTTGTGCCCTTGGAGGGGAGCCAGGGGACCCTGCAAAGCCCTTACGTGGGGTGCGTACTGCAGGGCTGCTGGCTCCTGCCAGCTCCTGGCTCATCTCCTGAGCAGATATTGTGCTGAGTAGAGCTAGGCACAGCCCCGTGTGTGGCACAAGCATCCCCTGCTCTGTCTCGCTACCCATCATCCCTGGGCACCAAGCACCTCAGTGCAAGCCTACAGCTTCACCCCAGCTGGATCTAACACAAACTGGGGCTTGCACCATGGACAGGCCCATGGGACCGCAGCCATGGGCCCCTCTCTTCAGGCCAGGAAGGGACCAGGCTCAGCCAGAGGGGCACAGGGCAGGGGCAGTCCGCTGCCCTTTTACTCCTATCGCCTCCCAGCTCCTTTCACCAGAGCTGCTCACGTACTCCAAAGGTTTTGCCCGTCCTGCAGCCTGAAGAGGTATTTGGGAGCAGAGCTGTTAGTGCTTTGTACATACTGCTAGAGTGTCCCTAGGGGTTTGCATAGTATTTATTGGTTCATATATACAAGGCTGATTGCTGTACAGTTTACACTTTCAACACAAGCAACGAGCTCAGTGCTCAGCCCAGAGCCCTGCCCTGGCGGAAGACGTTGCACGTGCTGGGGAGAGGGAGGGCAGCCCTGCGCCAGCCCCTCTGCCCAGGGCAGTTGCGCTCCCTGCAGCCCTCATCTTGCACACCCCGTGGCAACTGCGGCCCTCCCCACAACCCAACACTCACTGAGAGGGATGAGAAGCGAGTCCAGCAGAGGCAGCACAGGCGACGGGGGGTCAAGCCCCTCTCCTTCCACGGTGAGCAGTGCCGTGCTGCCCCAGCTTCCCTCTTGCAGCTGGAGCAGGGGCGTGGGGATGCATTTAGACACGCAAATGCGTGAGGGTGGAGTCTCCTTCCCTCTCGTTTTTCTGTCAGTCCAGCTCTTGTCTCCCAGAGGAGCTGAGAGGATGCCCCTGTGGTGCGTGCTGCTGTCGCTGGGCTCCTGGCAGCAGCGGGGCAGGGACGGAGGCCCCTCCGTCAGTTTTAAGTACTGTAGCTCATGCGTCTTGCAGTCAGTCAGTCATGCGGATAGGACGGTAAGTATGTCTCATACAGAAATCATGCCATTAGCCTATAGAAACATGTACAGCCAGCCCTGCTCCCCTCCACTCTCTGCTTTCCTCTCCTCTCTTCTCAGGTATGTGTCAGAACGTGGGTGGAGTTCAGTGGTTTGGTGTTGAGGTGAGATCCTGGAGAGACACAGAGAGGGACAGAGATGGGGTTACCAGACATTCATGGCGGCCAGGAGAAAGGCTGGGGGCATGCAGTCCCAGATCCTTCTGCACCCTGTGCAGCCACATACACCCATCCTGCCCAGCTACCACAAGACAAGTTTTGGGGGGTGTCAGAGAGATGGCCACAGAGCACCAGTAAGTGCCCTGCCTGGAACCAGCAGCAACGGCATAGATGGTATTGGTGGTGCTGTCCCAGCTGCAGAGAGCAGCAACAAGTGGGACCTGAGCTGCATCAAAGGCAAAATGGCACTGGGAAGAAGCTGGGAGAGCTGCTGTAGGCTCTGGGATAGAGGCTGCCAGCCCCGAGCCCCCAGCCTCAACTAGGGTGACCGACTGCACCTCACTCTCACAGCAGCAGGTGAGACCCCATGCACTCCTAATGCACACCCTGGGCCACTTCAGCACGCTGCAGAAAACAGCAAGAGCAAACAGCAGGAGCACTGCCCTGAAAGAGGCAGACCCAGGGACTGTCTGGGGAGTGGGGCAGGCAGTAGGAGCAAGGACACAGTCTGCATGAATGTGTGTCCACAAGCACAAGCCTCCTGAATGTCATGCGCCCACAGAGAGCCCACTGACACAGTGGAGAGAGGAGGGAGAGGGAGGACAGACAGACACAACCATGCACGTACAGCAGAGGCCAGAGGACCCCTGCTTGGCACCCTCCTCCCTGGCTCAGGCAGTGCCTGGCAGCTGGGGAGCGCGCATGAGGCACCTTCCCCCCCTGCCGGCCCAGCAGTGAGCATGCAGAGAACAATGATGCAGCCAGGTCCAAGTGTGCTGTGCCAAGCACCCCGCCTCGAGCCTGGACTCGTCCCACCCAACAGGGAAGGCAGGGGGAGCAGGGCATGCACAAGACTCGAGGGATGATCCAGTGCTCACACTGAGGCTCAATGGCAGAAATGTCCTGGGTCAAAGAGAGCTCCCTGTCCTCAGCCCCTACAAGCATCATCCTCCTGCACCCCACCACTCCTGCATCCCTGCTGCCCTGCTGTCCACCAGCAGCATCCTGCCATGGCCTGCACCCCCTTTCCTGGCCACAGGAGCTGCAGCAGACCTCACTGCCGCCCTCTCGTGCCACGATGCATGGCTGGCAGTGGCAGTCCATTGCACCTCCCACCAGCAGCGCTGCGGGCAGAGGCACAGGCCATGGCTCAGCAGAACTGAGACGCCTCATCTGGCTGATGGCCCCGCCGGTGCCCGGCTGCACCCCCTAGGAAGGGGAGGCAGGGGCACCAGGCGCCAGGGGCTGGTCTCGCCTGCCACAGGGCTGCACAGTCAGTGCTCGTGGGTGAAGGGGACAGCTCTGCTCAGACTCCACGCAAATGCTGTCCATTCCCTGGAGCAGTTTTGGACAACGCTCATCCCTCTGCTGTAGCCCAGCACAACCCAACCAGGAGCAAGGACCCCGTGGCCCTGTCACTGGGAACCATGGCCCTGAGTACCCAGGATGCGGTGACCGCAGTAGCAGCCCCTGGCGCTGTGGCGGCAGCGGTGTGCTGAGCGCAGAGGCTGACCCAGCGCCAGCAGCTAGCTGGAGCATCGCTGCGCACCAGGGCACCCCATGCCCATTGCACCCAGGCCCTTGGCCCAGGACGGGGTTAGCAGCAGGGGCATGCCGCCACCCACCCTCAGCACTTTGCTGCAGCACTGCAACCCCCCTCTGCAGGCCGGGAGCTGGGAACAGCCCTGTCACGCTTTCCCCAGGAGGATGTGCATGACCAGCAGCTCAGTGCAGGCAGCAGCATAGATAGAAGGGACAGAAGGAAGAGCAAAGGTGGGGTTACCTCAAAAGAGGCCATTTGAGGGGTCACTGCTTCCCCCTTTTCAGGCTGGCTCGTTTCACTATCTGAGCCCCCATCCTGCCCCCAGAGACCTCCGGTTTCGGGACACGCACTCGCACCTCCTCCTGAGGAAGCCACAAGGGCAGGAAGCAGGACATCACCCAGGTGAACAGACAGACATACAGAAGAGGACAGGAGAGGGAAAAGCAAAGTCAGTTGGCAGAAGACACCAAGCGAGAAGACTGGTGCAGAGGGCAAGAGGTGCCCCCTGGAAGCTTTAGAAAGGGAACAGGAGAGGAGAGCAGGGCAGAGGAAAGGATAGAGGGCGGCGGAGCCCCAAAGCCTGCGAGTCCCGCAAAGGCGGTGCTGGCCCTGGGCAGGGTGCCTGCGAGGCAGGGCTATAAGCCACACCTTACCTTGGCCCCCAGACTGTCCCGGTGCAGGATGGAGTATTTCATGAAGTGATCGTCCTCAGCCTCCAGGTCTTGGGGCTCCTGCAGGGAGCCCTCCAGAATCAGCTCCTCCTGCTCCTGCCTGTCATCCGTGTCACCAGGGCCCAGCTGACGCACCACCTTCCGGATGACCTGTGGAGGCGCGCAGAGCCGGGCATCACAGCTAGCCCCCAGGCACCATGCCTCCCTTCTCGCCCAGCCTGGCCCCGAACTGCACACGGCGTGCAGCCTCCGTCCCATGCGCAGGGTCTGGCCAGAGAAGTGCCGTGACCATAACAGAAGACGGCAAGACACGGGTGCCCTGCATGGGCCCCTGGGCTGCAGGGAGGAGCAGGGCAGCCAGGCAGAGGGGAGAGGAGAAAGGCTGTGGCGTGCCCTTGCCCTTGCCCACACCATGCCCTTGATTACTCACCTTCTTGGTGATGATATTGCCTTGATCATCTGTGAACTGCTCCTCAGTCACCTGCTCTCCAGGGAGATGAAGGACTTCGTTCCCCTGCAGAAGGGACAGCAGGGCATTTCAGGGGGGTGAGGGGAGCCCCTTTGCAGGCAGAACAGTACACCTGACGCGCACCCCGCAGCCTCTGTCTCCTGCCCTGCCACGTCCCTTTACTGCTCTCCTCTGCATCTGCCCCAGGGCTGGTCTCTCAGCTCCCTGCTCATTACCTTCACAAGGATGCGCCGGCGGACGACCCTGGTGGAAAGAGCCTCCTCGTCGTCCGCCAGCCCCTGGCTCTCCCCGAGCTCCTTGTCCAGCTCGCGGTGGGCGTGTTTGAGCAGGAAGCGGACAGAGCCCCTGACGATGTGCATGACGTTCTGGCAGCTGACCAGGAAGAAGGCCAGCAGCACCAGGGCAATCAGCAGCTGGGCCAGGAAAGCCCACATCCCGCTGCAGCGCGCACAGCTGCGCGTGTGCCCTGCGGGTCCGAGCCTGCTGCTTACAGCCCCGCCATGCTATCTGCTTGGGACGGGCAAAGCCCCCGGGGCAGAAGCAGCCCTGCGGGTCCGCAGCCTGCCCGGCTGGTGCCCCGGCTCTGCGGGCGGACAGCTGTAACCCTAGCTGCCACAGCTCAGCTGGCTGTGGGCGGCGAGAAGGGAGCGGGCAGGTGGGGCGTCCTTTGCGCTCACAGCTGTCAAAGTCACGGGGAAAGGACTGAGACAGCACCACCCGTCCCCAGCCAGGCAGTAAATGGGACAGTCCTGTCCCCCTTCTCTGTCAGCTCAACATCAACCTCTCTTACTGGCTGTGGTGGGAGGGCAGCCTGCAGTTCTGTGTCACAGGACAAACGAAGCCCCGGGCAGGAGCCAGGGGCTTGGGGTGTCACTGGAATCGCACGTGACTCGGGGCACACGCATTGCAGAGCTGAGCAACCACCTCCGAGCGTGGCCATGCTGCTGGGACGGCTGTGCGTGCCCTGGCTGGGGTAAGGCGCTTGTCCTCACCTTGTACCTGCCGGCTCCACGCAGCCATGGCAGGGTGCCCACCACCCAGCCTGGCCCCCAGACCCACTCTATTTCTGGCTCCAGCAGGCTGTTGGGCCGGCGGCCAGGGCAGATACTCAATAAGGAAGCAGGCAGGGAGGCCGGCAGGGTTATGAAAGGAGAGCAAGAGCTCAGGTATCAAGCACAGCGGGCTATTCTGGGCTGAGAGGCACCCCCAGGGGCAGAGGGCAGGAAGCGTGCCAGGAGACTTGTGCCTCAGCTAGCACCCGGTCTGCCCGGCTGGCGCTGTGGCAGGCTCAGGAAAGGGCTGTCCGTAGGGTCTCTGCCTCCTGCGGGGCTAGGTCCCCCTGCTCTCACCCTCACCTGGCCAAAGAAGCGGCTGTCTGCCTCCTCCTGCCAGCCGCCCGTGGGGTGCTGGGGCTGCCAGTCGCTGTCCTCTGCAGAGCTGACCCGCATCAGCTCCACAGCTGGCACCAGGACCTGCTCTTGCTGCTGGCCCTGTGCCCCGGAGGCCGTGGTGTGCATCGGGAGCAGCCTTCGGGTGACCCCCTCCTGCCAGGAGCCCTCTGTCAGGTCCTGTAGGCAGGAGATAAAGGAGCCTTCTGCACTCCAGTCCCTCAGCCTGGGCACCGGAGAGGGACAGGGACAGGGAGAGAGAGACAGAGAGAGAGAGGCAGTCAGCTTTGCCATGGAGTGCTGCACCCTGAGCACCAGCCTGCCTCCAGCAGGCACACTGGCGCAGCCTGCACCCCGCCAGGCGCTGGGCACCCCAGCTCACGGCGCTGCCGGGCACCCGGTACAAGCAGCACAAAATGCAGATGCACAAAGGGCACAGGCCTCCTCCCTGCCATGCTCCCTGCCCACCCCACAGCCGCGCAGCCTAAGGCAATGCTGCAGAGCATCGCTGGGCTCTGCCAGGGACCTCATGGGACTGGTACTACTGGGAACGCGGGAGGACACAGCCCAGGCTGAGATGGCTCTGGTAAGTACAACCTACATGCAGGGCCTGGCTGTCTGCCTGGGTGCCTCCCAGGCACTCTGCAAGGAGCCCCCCAGAGCATCTCCAGAGGGGTGCAAAGCACTCGGCCGAAGCCACTGCTCTGTCTGCCGGGGATGCCCGGGCTCCAGAGCTGGAGACCAGCAGAGAAGCAAGCAAAGCTGGGAGGTTATTGCAGCTGGCCCAGCACAGGGCAATAGCTGGCAAAGCAGTTCTGCTCCCCTCCCACGACCACCCTGGCACCCCCGGCCTCAGTACCTGTCTGTGCTCTTCTCCACGACGTGGCTAACGGTGGGTGATGCCGTGATCCTGGCTTGCACCTTCTGCTGAACTGAAACAAAAGAGACTTCACTCTCCAGGTCCTGCTCCCCGGTCCCTGGGTGGCGATCACTGGCTGGCATCTTCCCCTCTGGCCTCTGCCCCTCCTCCTGCTCTAGAAGGTCAATCAGGCCATTCATGGCATCTGAGTCCACTGTGTCATCCTCAACCAGGTCCATAGAGCCCATGTGGTCCGGGCCATGCGCATCTGCTAGAAGCTGCCCTGGGAACCGGCCTTCACTTGTGGCGTCCGAGTCCTCGGCCTTGCTGCACTCCAGAGAGGAGTCCTCAGCAGTCACCAGCAAGGGGGTGAGCCCCGAGGACCACACCTGCATGTCGGACATCTCCATCAGGGCGTCCTGCTCGGTGGCAGCCATGGGGATAGCATCCATGATGGCCACCTCATTCCAGTACTGGTCGGCACGCAGCGGGGATGGCAGCGTGTAATGCAGGGAGGCAGGGGACAGCAGCTCGTCCTGCAGCGAAGCGTAACCTATATGGGCAGACAGAGGCGACATCTCCAGCAGCCATCTCACGCACGCACAAGCACAGCGAGGCAAGAAGGGAAACAGCCTCCAGGAGGGTGCCTGCCCCATGGACAGCAATGGTCGTGCCACAGACCCCAGTGGCTGGACTCAGTGTGGCTGTGCTCACAGCAGCTGCTGCCTTTGCACCATCCCTGCAAGTGCTGCCATGTCTCCCTTCAAGCCCTGGGGCTGCCCGCTCCCTGCGGGGAGGGCTGGCCTGGGGTCCACATGATGCCCCATCCACGCTGCAGGACACAGTGCCCTCTCTGCTACCCTGCTCCATCAGGTCCCGGGTCCCTGCCCACAGCCCCCACCCAGCTTCAGCTGGCTGATGGTCAGCCTGGAGTGCAAGTGGCCAAGTCTGGCAGGCACTGACTCCCAAAGGCAACCCCTCCCTGCAGCACAGAGGAGCAGGCTGGAAGCAGTACCGTGAGCAGGGAAGGATGGCCCTGGTACTTATGCAACCCCAAGGCCCTGCAGGATGGAGCCAGGGCTCTACAACCCTGTTGGTGTCTCCAGGGCTACACGCAGTTGTCATGTCCTCATCACCCAGGGCCACGTGCACAGCCCAGGCACACCGACATGGACTACAGCCAAGCCAGGCACTCCCACCACCCAGATGGCTTTGCTCAGCCTTTTCAGCTCTGAGCCACTAGCCCCTTTTCTAGCCCGGCGATCAGCAGAGAACCCATCCTGCTCCCCAGGCAGCAGGGGATTGCTAGCCACAACCACGGCATGGGGGACAGCTGGGACCTCAGTACAGAAAGGGCACCTCTCCCCTGCATGGGTGCCTGGCCAGGGGCAAGCAGTGCAGGGCCAGCAAGGGAAGGAGCGCATGCAGTGCAGGAGGAGGAGGCCTGGGGTGGCCGCCTGCAAGCACAACAGCCATGAGAGGGGTGGTCCCTGGTGACATGCAGTTGCTGGAGCAGGACGAGGCTCCTGGAGGGCTCAGCTGAGGTGGAGACAGTGGAGACAGGCAGTGGAGGAAGGCGAGAGAAGGAGAGGCCAGGATGAGCTCAGAGAAGAGAGGTGGCAAGAAGTGACCCACAGGAGTGCCCGCACCTGACGGCGCTAGGTGGCATGTTTGAGAGAGCAGAACAAGGGAGAGACAGAGAGGAAGAGAGCGATGAGCCGGAGCTACTCGGGCAGTGCCACAGTGCAGGACTGCAGCAGCACACAGCCCTGTCCCTGCCCAGTGTGCTGGCTCCCCGACGGCACATGCTGCAGCTGACCCCGGCTGCGTCCCCGCACCCAGGCACCCTCCGCCTGGCACCCAGCCCGGCTGCACCACCGCAGCCGGACAGCCGGGACTCCGTGAGCTCCCTGGCCACCGCTCGCTCACTGGCACATCGGGATAAGGAATGTGTGTCCACTCCACCTGGAGAGCTTCTGAGAAGGCAGTATGGCAGGGCCAAGCTTCCTGCAGCAAAAGCCGCAGTGAAGAGGCCACGTCTGTCAGCAGCACCTTGTGCCCACTGAGCTCCCAGCAGGCCACCGGCACACCTTGGTCAGGCACGATATCAGCCCTGATCTGTCTGCACGGACTCTGCCCCCATGGCCCTCCTGCAGTCCCTGCCAAAAGCTGGGACTCACCATTCATCTGGGATGGCGAGAGGGAGTAGTCTCTGTCTGTGTAGCGCCAGCTGCCCTTCAGGCTGCGGCTCTGCCGGCTGGAGCCCTCCAGCGTGTTGATAATCTCACTGCGGTCAATGTTCCTCAGCGCCGTGTACAGACTCTCGACTGCAGGGGGAAGCCAGTGTCAGCAAACTGGTCGCTGGGGGACCACAGCCATGCCCCAGACACCCTCCAGGCAGGCAGGTGTGCACAAACCGTTGGTGTAAAGCCAGCCAGGGCCCTCTGAGCATGCACATGTTGCTCTGCACAGCCAGCCCTGCCATCTCCACGCCTGTAACAGGGTACCGCAGATACTCACTCTTGACACTCTTGCCCTCGCGGCTGACCCAGAGGTTGAGTAAGGCTATGCTCTGCTCCAGCAGGGAGTTGGGGTTCTCCACGCGTATTCTGTTGATGTCCTCCACCCCAAACTGCAGCTCACGGGCCAGCTCTGAGGGAGACACCACATCTCAGCATCACATCCTCCAGTGCCCACCACCAGTTCCCGAGCCAAAAAGGCTAGGGATGTCACGAAGTGCTCAGCCAGACCTAGCACAGAGTCCCCCATGTCACATACAACTGAATATGGCAGAACATGCAAGAGCAGGAGCTAGGATGTGGCAGAGGTTGAAGCACCTCTGCCCAGGCTGGCTGTGACCAGCGTAGCAGTGTCTCACTCTAAGGAGAAGCGCAGGTACTGCCGTTGGGCGTGTGGCTGCCACGACAGGGCTGAGACTGCACGAACAGCAGCAATACACACAGCTCGGAACAAAACCCGAGCCTGGCATGTGTGCAGCAGGAGGGCTGGGAGGCAGGGCCAGCCTGCCAGAGGAGACAGTGCAGGCTGCGTGCACACCAACTGCACCAGGGCCCAGCTCCCTGCACAGTGTAAAGCATAGTCACTCCACCCCGTGGCATGTTTCCAGCCTTCCGAGGAGTGCTGTGCATCCTCAGAGCTGTCCGGTGTGGACTCACCAGCCCAGCTGAGGCCCAACTGTTCTGCTATGTCAACCATCTTCTGGTCAGCCTTGTCTGTGCTGCTCAGAGAGCCTGGAGGAGAAGAGGGAGTCACACTTTCAGCTGCGCAGGGCCCTGCACCAGGGTGGTGGGGGGAAAGGGGTGCTGGCTGTGGAGGTATCGCGGCCCCATTTGGCACAGCGCTGGGCTCGAACCGTCCCAGCAGGCTGCATACCGAAACTGGTCTCGCTCAGGATGCTGTATCGCTCCCGCAGAGACAATGGTGTCAGTGTCCTCCTCCGCTCCTCACTGCCGCTTCCCTGTGAGAGTGGGGACAAACCAAAGGGTCACCAGCTTGAAAAGAGAGCGGCAGCTCTGCCCTGGGACCACTGCTTCTCCTGCAGCCCCAGAGCGGCATGGCGTGGTCATGTGGTGCAGTTGAGGAAGAAAAGCTGTCAGTGAGGGCCGCCTCCTGCACCTGGGGGAGGGACAGGTCCCCACTGCCCCATCCCAGAGGCGCCACAGACGCAGCACTGACCTTAGTGCAGGGTGGTATGCTGATGTTCAGGTGGCAGAGCACATGCTGGAGGTCCTCGTACTTCATGGCTTTGCGCAAGAAAGACAGGGAGCCACTGGCTTCCCGGCTGCTGTCCCGAACCTGAGCGGCAAGAGCTCGGTTAAGGTGGCCTGGCACAGGGCAGGCAGAGGGGTCCCAGCTGCAGCCCAGCCCTGCACCCTGCCATTACCTTGATGGGGATGGCGAGACGATTCTCCCGGAAGGACTGGAAGAGGAAGGTGCGGGGCTGAGTGGCCTTCTTGACAGGCACCAGATTCCCTGAGAGCTCAACGTGCAAAGGCATCCCCTCCACCACCTGGCAGGGAGCAGAAAGCAGGATCAGACCCCGTGCAGAGCTGCTTCCCCTGCCCCTGGACAGGGACACCCCGACTTTCCTCCTCGGGCCAGGGCCAGACCCTCTCCCCTCGCTTGGGCAGCCCTCTCCCTGCTGCCCCCCACACAAGCTGCTGGGCACAAACCTCAATGTCCCTGCTGCGTGCCACCTCGGTGAAGTTCTCATGCTGTTCTAAAGTCTTGTCAATCTTGTCATCGGTCATGCAGTAGCAGCGCAGCCGGCCTTCCCGTGAATCATTCATCTTGGCAAACACCACGAATTTGGCCATGTAGGGCACGGCCGTCAGCTCCTTGTACAGCATTGTGGCGAAGTGCACGGCCTCGGCGGTGCGCGGGCAGTCAGCCAGCCAGAACCTGTGGGAGAGCTGTGTCAGGGCACTGCTGGGCAGGTTCCCCAGCAGCACCAGGAGAGCTGCCCCCCACCGCAATGAGCACAGGGGCAGTAGGCTCCTCCCGGCACAGGCTGTACCCCCAGAGGGCTCGAGGAGCAGCAGATGTCCCCAGATGAGCACATGCTCACCCAGGTCTCACCTGGCAGACACGTTGGTGGTAAAGTTAGCGCACTCGTTTTCATAGACCAGCTTCGTGGTGCCTGTTATGTCTTCCCACTGGGCTTGGGCTGTCCCTCCTGCAGCAGAAAGCAAGGGTGAGCATGCTGCCTTTCCACACACCTGCAGTCTGCATCCCCCAGGCATTTGCTCTCTTCACCGCCATGACCTGTCCTTAGCTCCCAGGAGCTGCATCCCACTGAGGTAGCCCAGCCCGTCCCCACCGGAGAGCACGCTTGCCAGCGTGGCAGGCATTTGGCAGCCTCACCGATCACACTGCAGAGCAGGCGCAGGCTGGTGGTGTCACCCTCACCGCTGTCTCGGGGATTGTCCTTCCAGGATGGTGGCAGTGGGATGCGGAGGCCAATGGGGCGGTGGAACTTCCTCCGGCGTGGTTCCACTGTGACGATGGGGCTGAAGGTCGCCTGGTTCCCCAGCAGCTTAGTCACCAACTCGTCAGGCACGGGCTGCGCCTGTGGGCAGCACACGCATGGCCATCAGGGCCAGTTTCCCCAGGGCTGGGGCTCAGCCTGGACCTGCTGCCTACCATGGACCTGCTGCCTACCCCTGCCGGCGGGAGCTCAGCTGGGCCCCGGGCCAGGCGCTGTGGGGCTCACCTGCAGGGCCAGCCTAACTCTCTTGGTGACAGCGGCATCTGGGAAGGTGGCCTGTACCATGGGCACCAGTGTGCTTTTCAAACACCCTCCCTCGGGGCCGATCATATCACAGTCCTGGCAAATCCGTGACATGACCACGAAGTAGAGAGGGAAGTCGGTGGTGATGATGCGGCAGACCCTCTTCTTCTCCAGCTCCTCCAGGCTCTCCAGCTCTGCAAGGGCAGTACAGCCATCAACGTTCACACACCAGACCTGTGGCAGTCACCCACCACTCCCTCTGGGCTGCACCGACCACGCCATGCTCAGCCCCATCCCACCACCCAAGGCCAGCCGCAGCCCTGCCTGTGGGGAGCCGCACGGTGCCGAGCCCCCGCCTGCCTGGCACGCTCACCCTCATCCATGCCATTGAGCAGCTGGTCCATGTAGCTCTCCTCATAGCGGTTGCGGTGCTCCTTCCAGACAGAGCCGTTCTCGCTGCGCAACACCACCAGCTCGCGGTCTCCACGCCCGTACGAAGCGAAGTGTGGGATCTCCACAATGACGGGGCTGCAGATGGCAGAGGAAGGGTGCTTGCACCCATGTGCTGCCGCCGGGCATGCAGGCAGCATGGTGGCCCTGGGCAGAGCGCCTGCCCACACTGTACAGCCACCAGAAGAGGAAGGCTCACACTCCTCTCTCTCTGGGAAATGGAGCTCTGCGCCCAGCAGGACCGTGTTGGTCAGGGCTTTTCCTATCACAGCCACCGCTCCATTGTGCTGGAATGACCCACCCCAGAAACATGCTGCGCCTGGCCAGAGGCGGGATGTCTCCTGCACCAGAATCCCCAGCAGCAGAGAGGGGCAGAGGTCTTGACGCAGCTGGCAGAGACTCCAGAGGAGCCCAGATCCATCGCCAGTTCTAGGGACAACCATGGTTCCAGCAGCCCCATCCACTCGGTTCCCAGCTGTGCTCACCTGAGGAACTGTGCGCCGGCGGGCCCCAGGGCAATGATCCGGCTGGCCAGACCCTCCTCCTCAGCCAGCGGTGGGGGCGCAGGCAGCTTTTGGGGCTTCACCAGGCGGCAGGTGATGCGGGTCGGCGCTGCGCAGGCGCGGGGTGGGATGACCACGCGCAGTCCGTGGTGCCGACTGCCCCGCATGGAGCCACCACGGGCATCCACCATGAAGCTGACTAAGAACCTGGAGCAGGCAGAGGCATGGGCAGGTGGGCACCTTGCAGCTGGCTCACATGTAGAGCATGCATGTGCCGCATGGGCTGGGCACTCACCCTGTGTGCACGGGGCTGGCTACTGGGCTGATGTTATCCGATGTCTCGGTTGCAGGGCTGCTGGGGATCAGGGAGTCCTCGTCGAACTCCTTGGAGGGCTGTATAAGGCAGGGAAGAGTCCCCGTGGACACAGGGTCCTATCTGGGGGCGCTGGGCCTGCCCACTCCTCCGTAGTCTCACAACCCTCCCTGGGCAGCCCCATACCACCAGGTCCATCCCCACCACCCACCCCGCATTTTGGTTCTGTGGTGATGAGGGGGGCTCCCCCTGGCAGGGGATGCCTTGGGGGGCCATGGCAGGCTGTGTCTCATGCTCACCTCCTGTGGGGACACCGAGGGCGCATGCAGCAGGCTGACTTGCTCAGCTTCTGTCTCCACAGGTCCTACCTGCTCAGTCTCCTCCGCTCTGGTCACCACAGTCTCAGGTGGGACACAGGGGACCTGCAGGACAGCTGGAGACTCCACCCTGGCAGGAGAGGACAGTGACAGCCACTGAAGTGGCAGGTCTGGGCCCCTCAGTCCCCAGCCATCCCCAGGGAGTCCCAGGACCGCTGAACGACGGCAAACTCGACAGCGGACCCATGTCCTGGTACAGGAACAACACCGACTGTCTTTGCCTGCCATGCTGGCCGGTGGGGGCTCAGTGATCCATTCCTTGCCCAGAGCTGTCCCTGCCCCGCTGGCATCCCAGCCCAGCACCAGGCTGGCCCCGTGCCCTGTACCCACCCCCTCCCTACCATCCAGCGCCTCTTACGTTTGCTCCAGTGTCATTGTGGTCACAAACTCCAGCATCCCCCTCTTGCCCTCCTGGTCCCTGGGCTTTGGTGCGATCAGCTCCTCCTCTGAAACCGAGAGCTGGCTCAGCATGCAGCGAGGCAGAAGGACAAGGGAGCACAGACGTCCAGACCTTACCCCCTCCCCTCCTCAGGGCCAGAGCCAGGGCCAGGGCCCACCTCTGCTCCCACCGCTGGCCACACATACTCGTCCCCCGGGTCTCAGCCAGCCACGGGGCGGCTGTGCCCTCTGCCAGACGGGGTCTGCTGGCAGGGCAAGGCTGGCGCTCCGGGTCAGTGGGACGGGAGCTGTGATAGCTCTCGGGAGCTTAGGCTGCTAGCCGACCCCTTTCCCACAGCACTGAGCACAGAGTGGAGCCTGCCGGGGACACCCTGCTGGTGGGTGCTGGGGACAGGGCTGCAGATGGGGGACGAATGCCCTAACACTGCCGAGTGCATCTGCACACCCCTCCTTGGAGGCACAAACCTGCTGGCCCAATTAACACCTGCTAAGGGGTTCACCAGGGTTCGGCTCTTGCCAGTGCCCTAAGGGAGGGAGTCCAGCACCTCCCACAGCAGGGGGAGAGACCCAGCGATGGGGAGGGGACTGTAGCTGCACGGAGACCCTCGAGCACTCCGGTTCATCCCTGCCCTGGCCAGGACGGCACGGGGCAGTTGTGGCAGGGCACCAGTTTGTCACAGAACCAGGCTCTTCTGCCTACCGGGGACAGGGCCAGGGGCCGACAGGGAGCCGGAGCTCCCCTGCAATGGGGGGACGGCCCCATTCATGCAGTCACACCACAGCAAGCAGCACGGACACAGATGGGCAGGGCGGGATGGCAGGGCCTGTGCTGGAGAGCACCAGCCCAGCAAGGCTCAGCAGATGGATGTGGCGTGCGGATGGTTAGTGGCCATGGGGTGAAATGGGCCATTGAGCTGGGGCAGGGGGACACATTTCATACCCATTACTGTGACATGAGCAGTGCCTGCAAAGTAAGAAGAGGCAAAGGTGAGGTCTTGGTGGGAGGGAGCAGGAGCGGACCAGCTGCAGCCGGGCTGGGAGCTGGTACCACCCTGTGGAGCAGGGCACGGTGGGGGGCTCTGCGTGCCAGAGGGCTCTCTGCACACTGTCCCTTGGGCATGGGACCATTGAGAGGTTCAGGTATATCCCTCCCGCACGGCACAGGGAAGCACCCGAGCCTTGAGGTGCCACCCCAGGAGTCTGGTGGGCTCTCCTCCTCCCCTCTGCAAGACCACCGTGGTGCCAAAGAGCCCCCCATCCTGCCCGGCAGGAACACCAGGGCCCATCCCCAGGGCCACTCTGGCCCAGTCGGCAGCTCTCTGGGACGGTGTGACCCAGCTCCGGTGCCTCACCTTCATCCTCCGACACGTCCAGAATCTCATCTACAGTCTCCGGGAAGCTCATGCGGTGCTTGTCACCGACTGACTGCGGGAGCAGAGCAGAGTCAGAGGAGGCCAGCCCTTCGCTGTGCAGCCCCCCCGCAGCCCCCTCCTCACACCGGGGCTCGGCTGCACTCGGGCAGCCTCTGCCCCGAGCGAGACCGCAGCTGCTGTGCTCAGCGGACCTTCGCCGGGCTGCTCCCAGCCCCAGCCCTCCTCCACAGGGTCCCTGTCCCCAGGGGCTCACCGGGATGTCGGTTTCTTCTGTGACGATCTTGAGCACGTCTGTGACGGAAATGTAGCCAAGCCGCTTTGCAATGGCCAGGGGAGTGGTGCCGTTCTGTGCAGGGAGGAAGGACTGGGTCAGCAGCAGCCATGGGGAAGCCCAGGCAGGCACCCGAGCTTGCCATGGGGCGAGGAGGTGCGGGGCAAGCACCGTACTCACTGTGCTGATCTCATTGGGAGAGGCGCCATGCTTCAGCAGCAGTGTCACAACGTCCGTGTGTCCCTGCTGCGCCGCTTGGTGCAGAGGGGTGTAGCCCAGCTGCGGGGGAGGACAGAGAGTGATGCCATCGGTTCTGGGAGTTTGCTGCCCCAGAAATGCCCCTGGGCCTCACACTGTGCTTCACGCCTGGAGCACGAGGGCAGCTCCCTCCTTTCCGGGGTAAGCAAAGGGCTCTGCAGAACCCAGCACTTGCCCAGGGCTGTAGCTAGATTACAGCAGCTTCCAGCCATGGAGACAGGAGGGCTTGGACCAACATCGGGGGAGGAAAGGGGAAGCAGGGAGGGAGGTTAAGCCTTCTCCAGCAACCTGCATGCTGTTGCCCAGGGCAGAAAGGTCTTTGCAGCACAGGACATCTCCGTACCTTAGTCTTGGCGTTGACATCAGCCTGGTGCTGCAGCAAAAACTTCACCAGCTTGATGTTCCCATAGTGGCTGGCCACATGCAGTGGGGTGTAGCCCATCTGAAAGAGGAGATCAAGTCTCAGCCTGCCCTCAACGGTGCTTCCTCCGCTTCTGGCATGGGTATGCCCATGCCATGGGCAAGCCCACATAGATGAACGATGGGGCATGCGTGTGGGTGCTGCCTGAGAGCCCAGGACCAGTGCAGAGGGCACACTGCAGACCACACCACCTTGTGCCCAGGGCTACAGGGGTGACCTGTGGGAGCAGGCAAGAATCATCCCTCCAGGGAGGTGGGGGGGAGAGGAGGAAGAGTCCCCAAGACACAGACAAGATGGTAAGGATGCCTGTGAGAGGGGAGACTCTTGCACAAAGAAAAAGAAAAGCAATGCTCCTCCTGGAGTAGGCTTAGAGGTAGTACCCCCATATGTTTTTCACCACAGCCATGGTGAATGCACTACTTTACCCTGGTTGTTGCATCCACTGTGACTCCATGTTTCACCAGAACATCAGCAACCAGCACATGCCCCTCTTGGGCCACGAGATGGAGAGGAGTCAGGCCACTCTGCAAACACAGGAGGTCTCAGCACAGTGGCAATGTCATCACTGCAGCTCTAAGTCAGGTCTCCAACCCAGCAAACTGACCAGCACTGTGCTGTTGGCCGGCGCTCCGCTGCCTGAACGCAGGGAGGCGCTGGGGCATGGGCTGCCACCCTGTCTGCTACTCCCTGCTGGCACGTTCGCCTCCAGCCTGGCAGGATGCACTGGGACAACTTACCTTATTGCCTAGGTCGCCGTTGGCTTGTTTGGAGAAAAGCAGCGCCACCATGTCCGCGTGCCCCTCCTGGGACGCCAGGTGTAGGGGGGTGACTCCCTGCACAGACTCCGCGTTCGCAGAAGCCCCATACTGCAGCAAGCTGCTGGCCACCTCCATCTGGTTCTGCTTGGCAGCAATGTGCAGCGGGGTGTACCCGTTCTGCGGGGAAAGAGGCTCATTGCAGTGCTCAGCTCCTGCCGAGCAGACCAGCAGGGACAGAAGGTGCCACTTTGCCTCTCCAGGCCAGGCCTGCCCTTCCTAGTCGCCTCCAGAGCGTGGGGATGCGGGCTCACACTCAAACCCTCTCCCTGACAGCAACCAGCCCTGGGCCTGAGGCCAAACCCCACTCCTCCAGCCGAGACGGGGGTTTCAAAGACCACCTGCGTCAGGTTCAACTGGTATTGACTCTCCTGGAGTTTTCTACACATGAATTTCTACAGCAGTATCCAGCCACCTGGAGCTGTGAGAGCCCAGGGGAGACAGACACCTCCAAGAACGTGTCTGGCTGAGGTGTGGCACAAAACTCGCAATAAGCAGGATTAGTATTCACGCAGAGACTGCAGGGCCCTGAGCACTGCCTTTGTCGCCACACTGCAGGAGCAAAGCAGCTGGCAGACACCCTTTGCCCGGCGTGATGCACAGGCTGTCAGTGACGCAGACACACCGGGGATTGGCGCCGGCACCGGCTGCTCCCGATGCCTGCGCAGCAAGTGTGCCGGCAGCCTGCGCAGGGCCAGAGGGGATGGCCAGATGGGGAGGGCCACCAGCAGCCACCTGTCCGTGCTGAGGGTGCAGCTCCTGCGAACAACGTGGAAACCGGGGCTGCTGGTCCACGCTCTGGGGGGACGTTCCCCACGCTCAGGCAGAGCGGGGCGACTCTCATGAGCTTGTGGGTTTTCTGACTCACTGCTTCCCAGCTGCGTGCAAACATTCGTGTGTGGTTTCCCAAACTGCCAGACCGCAGTGCTGCTCAGCAGGGCTTGCCATGGAAACACATCCCCAAGCAACAGCCACAACGCTGCCAGCACGGACCATCCCTGGCACAGCCTGTCTGCTGGGACAGGATGACCACCCGGCATTCCTGCCTGCCCCATGTGCCGGCGCAAGGGACAGGCAGGTGTGAGCAGCCAGCACGGAGAGCGGCTGGTGGTGATCTGCCCCTTGTACGCTCCCTGAGTGTCAGGGTTGAGGGCTAATGCTGGCCCCAGGCTGGCATGCACTGGACACAGGACACATGCCCACATCCCCAGGTACACCCAGTCCTGCCTTACCCAGGCTGAGCTGTGCGGGGAGCTTCCCTTGGGAAGCAGCAGCTTGACAATTTCCAGGTTGTTGTGGTGCACTGCCACGTGCAGCGGGGTCAGGCCATTCTGGGGAGGGGGAAAGGGCACAGACAGGTGAGACAGAGCCTCTCCCCATACCACACCACTCCTCCCACTGCCACAGGAGCAACACTCACCTTCCCTGCTGCATTGGGGTGAGCGTCACGTGCCAGCAGCAACTCCGCCACATCCACCTTCCCGTACTTGGCTGCAACGTGGAGAGGGGTAAATCCTTTCTGGGGAGAAAGGCAGCCCATCACAGGGTGCACAGGGATGAGGAGGAGAGCACTGGCGCACATGCAGGAGGGGATGCTGTGGCACAGGAGGAGGCTGCCCCTCCTGTGACAGGGACACTGAGCCGCCAGCATGCCCTGCTGGGTCATGCCTTCAGCGGCAGTGGCCACAGCAGCCTACCTTGGTCATGCAGGTCTGCGAGGCCCCCTTCTCCAGCAGGGCCAGGGCCGTGTCCACATGCCCCTCTCTGGCAGTGATGTGCAGGGGCGTGTGTCCCGCTGTTGTGGCCAGGTTGGGGTTGGCGTTGTTCTCCAGCAGGAGTTTGACCATGCCAGTGTGGCCAATGCGTGCAGCACAGTGCAGAGGAGTCTGGTCATCCTGCGAGGAAGGCAGAGAAGCTGTTTTGGCAGACCTGGACCAGTCCCTTGCTTGCTGTGCAAAAGGGCCCCTGACCCTGCTCCTGCTGTTGCACAGCCGCTGGCAGGACAGCCTCTGGGCAGGTGAGAGTGAAGAAACCAGCCCTGGCTGTTCCCAGAGGTGGACTATCGCACAGGTTCTCTGTACTTACCTTGGCCTTGGCGTTGGCTTTGGCTTTGTTCTGCAGGAGGTACTTTGCCACATCCGTGTGCCCAGCTCTGGCTGCCATGTGTAGGGGCGTCTCCACTTTCTGTCAGGACAGGACAAAGTGGTGAGGCCGTAGGAGGGGATATGCCTTCCTGCAGTCGTTCCTCTGGTCTGAGCATAGGAGAGCAGTGCCCACAACCTCTTCTAGCCCCTAGCAGTTCCTCCTGCCAGCACAAAGTGCGGGGCACCGGGGATTGCTCAGGAGAGCAGAGAGCGCAGGACTTGGGTAATCCCCACCTCCTACTGGACCCCGCCATGCTGAGTTCCCACAGCCCCAGCCAGGGTGGGACTCACCACATTGGACACATTCGGAGAGGCTCCACGCTGCAGCAGGGTCTTGACAATGGGCAGATGCCCCATGAAGGCAGCCACATGTAGGGGGGTCAGGCCGGACTGTGGAGAGAAAAGGGCCAGGAGCCAAGATGGGGGCTGACGGCATTGCCAACATCTCTTCCTGCTCCCTCCTCCCCCCCCTCTGGGGCACGCTCCAGTAGAGGCAAACTCTGGGTCCCCAGCCCGGCCCCAGCACCCTGACAGGAGAGCTGGGGGGAACATGGAGAGCTGCTGCCTCCATGCAGCCCCCCTGCCCTGCAAGGAATACGGCCGTGGGGAGACACTGGCAGGCTCAACGGATCCTGAGCTGCAAAAAGCTCTAAGCCACAATGAAGAAGGTGCCTGGGGATCAGCAGAGGCACTGGGGCCATCATCTCCTGCGGCACTGCCGCCTCCACACAGGCAGCAGCAGGAGAGCTGGGGCTGGGCTGCAGCCCACCTACCTCCGTGACGGCATCAATGGAGGCACCCGTCTTCAGCAGCAGCTCCATCACCCGGATGTGGTTCTTCTTGCAGGCAATATGGAGGGGTGTGAAGCCATTCTGCAGACAGACAGATGGACGGTCATTTGCAAGACCGCTCTCCCTCTCCCCTGCCCCAGCCCTGCCTGCCCCTCCTCACTCACCAGGGCTCGGGAGTTGGGCTTGGCCCCCTTCTCCACCAGCAGCTTGGCCACCCGGTGGTGCCCACAGTGTGCGGCCACGTGCAGCGGCGTTAGGTGGTCCAGGGTGATGTCGTCGATCTCGGCGCTGTACTGCAGGAGCAGGCGCACGCAGTCCAGGTGGTCACCCTGCGCTGCCATGTGGATCGGCGACAAGCCGTTCTGCGACCACGGAGAGGGGCCTCAGGGCTGGGCCAGGAGGGGGACCAGGCATCCCACCCAGCCCCTGCCTCGCTCCCCTGGCCACAGCTCTGGGGCAGAAGAGATGGCATGCTCCCCAGGGTGCTACCAGAGAGGAGCCCCAAAATCCCTTGCTAAGACTTAGAGCTGAGCAGAGGGCAGGGCCTGAAGAGCTGCTGCCGTGGGGCAGGTTGTCCCCAGGCCACCCCCTCTCTGGGCTGGTCCCTTTGAAGCATGCAGCCCTCAGGCAAAGGGCTCCAGCTGGGGCCAAGGAGGAGGTCAGGAAGCTCCCTGCCCCTTGGCAGGCCAAAAACTCAGGCCCAGCCCAGCCACGGGCAGCATCCAGCAACTGTGCACAGCCCTGGGACCTGGCACCAAGCACAACCCCACAGAGTCCCATGGGTACCTTGGTTTTGGCTTGAATGGGAGCCCCGTGGTCCAGCAGGATCTCTGCAATTCGCACGTGTCCATTGCGAGCTGCACAGTGGAGAGGGGTCAGCTCATCCTGGGGACACAGAAGGGTTCAAAGGTTCATCATGGGCAAGGAAGGGCAGGGGTTCCCTCAGGTAGGAGAGTAGCAGGGACTTTGGACTTTTTTTGCAAAACAAGGTGAAACTGAGCCTGGCCTCAGCCCCCAGGGCACACCCACTGTAGCCATGCCACCTCCTCTCACCTCTACATGCACCAGCGAAAAACCTGGTCTACCCCCTTAGTGCACCAGGGACCTTCCCTCACACACCCAGCAAGATGTTCACAGCACTGGGCAGTGCAGCACGGCAGTGCTCCCTGGACACGAGGAGCTTGGGGAGGGAGCTGACCTGTGTACTTGCAGGTGATTCAGAAGAGGTCTCACCTTGGTCCTTGTCTCTATCTGGGCGCCACGGTCCAGCAGCAGCCGTACCATGATGATGTTGCCCCGGCGGGAGGCTATGTGCAGGGGAGTGATCCCATTCTGACAGAAGGAACGGCAGTCTGTTAGAGGGAGCAACCCCTTCTCTTTCCCCTGCGGGGCTGCAGGGAGCCATGGGGCGAACAAAGGACAAGGGGCAGAGGAGAGCTAAATCCCCGTCCAGGGCTGGCACAGGGGACCAGCTTGTTTCACAGGGCTGGGAGAGAGGGTGCAGCTAAAGACTGTGGACAGAAGCTGCACAGGGCTCGCAGGAAAGCATCAGTTCACAGATCTGGCTGCACCCACAGGACTGGAAGAGGCATGCCAACTGCAGGGGCTTTATAGCCCTGCAGCAACAGCACTGGCTTTCCCTCAGCCTGGACACAAGGTCTCAAGAGCTTCCAGGGATGCATGGCTGCATCCAACAGAGGGGAGACATAGTAGAAAAAGGCCCATGCTGGTTATTAATGGCAACTCCCCAGACATGCATCTGTCTGCTATCTTCTGCATGGCTCCTACATGGAAAGGAGGCACAGCATCCTCCTCTGGTGCTGCAGCAGTACCAGCCCCAGCAGCGTTCCCACTTGGCACTCACCTGGGGTGTGAAGTTGACACTGGCTCCACGGTTCAGCAGTAATTGGGCCACACTGAGATTCTCGTAGTGGGCTGCAATGTGCAAGGGGGTAAATCCAGTCTAGGAGAAAGAAGGAATGATCAGGCCAGCCAGACACATGCTCCCTGCTGAAAGGATGGATAAATACAGCATACCAAGCTGCTGTTCTCCCTGGGGATGTGGGAAAGCTCCCAGAGATAGGATGGGAAAGCCACACACCTTGGAGAGGACATCGGCATTGGGGTCATTCTGCAGCAGCACAGCAGCTGTTCGAGTGTCATCATTGCGGGCTGCAATGTGCAGGGCAGGCAGGCGGACCTTACCCTTTGTCCCATAGTTGATAAGGTGAGCAACCACGTTCTCGTGCCCTTGTTGCAGAGCCACAGCTAGTGGCGTGAAGCCATCCTGCCAAGGAGAGGCAGGTGAGAGGGGGAGAGCCGAGAAGCCATGGCAGCACCTGGCACATCCAACAGCAGCCCCAGCAAGCAGGGCTCCAGGATCCTCCCCAGGGATCTCACCTCTGTGGCTACATTCTGGTTAGCTCCATTTTCCAGCAAGAACTTGACAACTTCCAGGTGGTTTTCCTGCGCTGCCATGTAGAGGGGTGTGAAGCCTTTCTGCAAACACAAGGCCATGCACATCAACACAACTCTTCGAGTTTCTCAGGCTCCTTGCAGACCTACACCCCAACAACACCCACACCCCCAGCTCACTGAACTGGGGCAAAAGCATACACGGTGTGGGTGGTAAAAGGGAAAAAAAATTGCAATGGTGGAGCAATCACAGAGAGCTGGAGCGCAAGGCTCCCCACGTAAAGAACCAGGAGAATGCTTCACAACAACAGTCAACCCAGGAGACGCTGCCTTCCACTCACTGCCACTATTTTCCCTTGCTTCAGGGACATTTCTCCCATCAGGCAAAAGCTGAAAAGCTTGCTGCCCCACCAGGCCCAAGAAAGAGAGAACAGAGGCAGCACAGTGTGAAGCACTGCAGGGGTTGCTGGAGACCTCATGGCTGCTCCAGGGAGGCATTGTCCAGGAGTCCTTCCAGGATGAGTTCAGCATGTTTGTGCCTGCTGCCATGGACTCCCTCAGCAGAGAGACCATGCTGGTCTCCCAATATCCCTCGAGACTCCCTCCCCACCACTCGCACACACATCTTCTTTCAGGAGTCTGGCAGAGCAGTCCTCACCCCTGAACCCTAGAGAGAAACTGTAAAGGGAGTTGGACTAGAAGATCTCTAGAGGTCCCTTCCAACTCTGACCATTCTGTGATTCTGTGTAAAGGGCTGCTGAAGTGCCTGTGCTGGGCACAGTTCCCACCATGAGGACACCACCATCATGCATGCTAGGTGCCTTTCCCACCCCAGCCCAGGTACAGCCCAGGTCGCTCTACCTGTGACTGCGCATTGACGTTGGCCCCGTAGTTCACTAGTTCCCGGACCACATCCTGTTGTCCAGCCAGGGCAGCAATGTGCAGGGCTGTGTTTCCCTTCTGAAAGACACCACAGGGCAGCGCTCAGGAGCTGGAGCAGCCCAGAACGCAGGGAAAGATGGGCCTGACATGTGCTAACACACGTGCAAAGAGAGCAGCTGGCCAGGGAAGCCTGTGGGGCATGCAGCCCTCGCTCCATGCCCCATCCCTGCTACAGAGCGGGCAGCTACCCTTCACGTTTGCTGGCCAGGGAAGAGAGTGATTTCATCTTTCCCTTGAAGTTACTGGCAGCAGGAGCTGTATGCATCGTCAGGCTCTGTGTGTCTCCAGCGCCGAGGGAGGAGGAGGGGAGGGGGGACGGGGGAGCTGAGCTGGCAGTCTTCAGGCAAAACTGCAGTGTGTGCCCTGGTAGCCAAGGCATCCCAGCAGAGCTAAGGGATGATAAGCAGGATGGAAAATGCAGACGCAGGCTCTTCCGACTGGTGCCTTTGGGCGGTGTGGCAGAACGCCAGACTCCGCTCCGCACCCCGAGCGCTGCCGGAGCACTAGGAGGTGGGAAGCCAGACCCCCTCCCGCTCTCACAGCCCTTCAGACGGTGCTGGAGGCTGCTCATTTGTCAGCCCTGCTTGCTTGCGCGTTGTCTCTCTTGTCACCGAGCAAGAACCACACCCCGCCGTGGTGATGCAAAGAGAGAATGATATGTTATTTACGGAGCACCAGAGCTCTCCAGGCTGGCGACAATGGTACCGAGGCCACCTCAAGGTTGCAGCACACAGGGGCTGCCCTGGGGCATTGAGGGCTGACCTGAGCTGGCAGCCGGTGCCAGGAGGGGATGTGAGTAAAGACAGCAACAGCACATGTTGTGGCTTCTGTTACTCCTCTCGTGAGCTCACAGTGGTCCATGTGGTCCCCACGTAGGAGAGGCATGGGTGGAAAGGAACCTCCCACCCACCTGGAGGAGCTCAGCACAGCTTGAACTGGGCTGAAATCAGAGCCTGGTCTCCAGGTCCCAGCCCAGCAGCACTGCCACCAGCACAGCCTTCCCAGGGGCTGAGAGCAAACAGCATGATTCACTGCTCAGCTACCGCCGGTGTGCCTGCCAGCAACGGCAGGGTGCGGAGTTGTGACTAACGTGACCAGACTCCTTTGTTCTCACCTTGGTCGTTGTCTCCAAAACAATCTCCTTGTGCAGCAGCTCCACCACCATTTTCACATGGCCCTCCTTGGAGGCCAGGTGCAAGGCGTTCAGCCCATTCTGGGGGGAGAAAAAGTGGGAGAGGGGCATTAGTCACCTGCTGGGGCTAGGGCTCTCCAGGGAACCCCCTACTCTGAGCTCCTGAGCAGACACAACGGTGGGCACTTGGCCCAGGCTGGAGAAAATGCTGGTCGGTGGGAGCAGGAGCCCTCGCCTTGCCATCAACAACGACAGCCATGGTTAGCCCCATGCTGCCAGGGCAACTGCGAGCTGCTGGATGCTGAGCTGCTGACTAATGCTGGAGGTTTCTCCGTGCAAAACATGCAGCCCCTGTAGACGGTTTCCTACGGGTGGGTGGCACTACAGCTCAGCGTGTGTGTGTTTGGCACCACAGGCGCTGTTTCAGTCCTCCCTGCTCATGGCACATCCCTGACTTCAACTCCTGCCTTTGCTCGGGTGACCCCCTGGGGTGCCCCTCTCTGCGGTCATCTGCCCACAGTTGGGTTTTTCAAACCTAAAGCACAGAGCTGAGCTTTGTGGATGGCCCAGAGTGAGGATGCACCGGAGCTGCTGTGTAAGTGCGCATACAAACACTAAACCTGAACACTTACACAGACAGAAGTGCCCACCAACAGCCTCATCCCACAGCCTGTGCTCAGCAGGTCAACTTTACTCCCCCAGAGTTCAGCTGCAGCAAAGGATGCGGAGAAAGTGTTGGCTGTGCCACTGCTGATCTCTACCAGTTCCAGGAAGCTCCCAAACAACTGAAGTGACTTCTCAGGAACATCTCTGCGTGTGCCCCAGTTTAGCTCATCTTTTTCCTACAGATGGAACCTGCGCACCAGTGTCAGGCCAGTCAGCACCCCAGAGGTGCTGCTAGGACAGCTTCTGCTCCATTATTTCTGACACTCTCTTCCACTTCCCAGATGTGAGCGACAGGGCTGGGATATTTGCTGGCAAAGAGGTTAAATGCTTGCAGACAATTTCAGATGTCACTTTTTCCCCATGAGGCAAACTTCCCTTGTCCCTTGCTTCTCCCGGGTGGATGCACTATGTTTACTCACCCCTACGCAATGTTGTCACGTGGCAGAGCCGCCAGCTCCCGGGGAGCACACAGTCCTGCCCAAGTACTCCACCTCCCAACCATCTGTTTTGGCTCCTGTAGAGTACTGGAAGGTCACTTCACAGAATTGCTTCATCCCCACCTGAATATAGGTAGCGGAGCAGAAAATGCCCAGGGAGGCTCCAGTTCCAGCCCTCAACACTCCAGTTAAACTTAGAACAGCTTCAAGAGAGTTATCATACTGGAAAAAAGTTTTCCGCCCTCTCTCACTCAAAGCACCAGCTATCCAGGATGATAGTCAAAGAGTCACAGATTCTTTTGCTCAACTCTGATTACACCACGAAGAGCAAAACCCTAAAAATCACAGGCTTCCTCAGCACACCAACTCCCAAGTCCCCTAGAGCCTCAAGCACAAAAGGCCTGCTTCCAAGGGAAATGAAGTGGGAATGCTGCAACACCCACAGAACAGAGCCACCGAAAGGAAACGCTCCCCAACCAGGCCTGGCTACGCCGAGCCCATCGCCTCCATCAAACCCAGCTCCTTTGACTAAGACACACCTACACAACCCCATACAGATGGTCACTGACACCTTACCTTCGTGAGCTCCTAAGCTGGACATGTAGCCACAGACACACATGCTTTTTCTCGGTTACACTCACACAACAAACTCCCGGAGTGCACGACCACAGATGCCCAGTTGCTCTCCTCAGCACATATGCCCTCTTACACAAGGGCTCCATAAATAACCTTTTGAATGCTGAAAACCTGTGAGGAATCATTATTCTCTGGCCTTGCAGCAATAAGCAAAATGTTTGCAGAAGATCGTTTCCCAGTAGCCCATCGATATTTCTGCTCCGGGAACAATACAGGCTGTTTTGTGCGTTTGCTTTGGCTTGACAGCTCCTCTGACCCAAAACCGCCACAGGATGTGCTTAATTTGAAAGGTGCTGTATTCCCCTCACTAAGTGCCACAAACACTTCCCAGAAATCCCAGTCACTGGCTGTCAGTGCGACAAACACAAGCCCTACGGAAAACCACAAAAAGGCAGGACTTTGTACTTAGCCTGTACCAAAGCAGACTAAATCCATCTCCTGGCACCCGTGTGCTAGCACAGCGCTGTTCCCTGCTGGCGAGGGTCCTGGCAGCAAGGCGCGCTCATCCTCAGGCCTCCAGTTCCTCATGGATGAGATGGGAGCATGCAGGAATTCAAAACACGGGAGAGGTGGATGACGAAGACACTGATGCAGATGGCAGCAATGGAGGGGATGAAATTGGCGGGATGAAGATCAGATGGCATGTCAAGGTCTCTGCACTTGAGTAAGAATACAGGGCCTGTGGGATAGGTCTGACCACATATATCCCTCTTTATTCTATACAGGACATGTGAGGTTGGACCTTTCCCGCAGGTCTGATATTCCTCAGAAGGAAACCCCAAAGTGCCATCTAACCTCAGGGAGATGGCAGGAACCAGCGCAAAGATGTCACTGAAAGAAGTGCCTCATACTGTCGTAGCCACGCGCTCCCGATCAAGGTGTTGAATCCCCTCACCAGCACCAGCAATCTGGCTGGAAACAGGACTCGCAGTCAGTCAGTGGAGACAGCTGATGACTGACCATCTCTCTGGGTGAGGAAGAAGTTCAAAGCCATTGTCTTTAGCTTGTGGCTGGGTCTCCCTGATTTAATTCTTTGCAGGGCCCTCTCCAGAACCACATATTCCTCTGCACTAGGGTGGTACAGGAGCAGTGGATGTAGAAATCCTCCCTCTGCTTTCAGGCTTGGCATCGGAAATGAATGAACATCCGTGGCGTGCTCCGCTTGTGGAGTCTCCCATCTCAGAAGACATGGGCCAGCGTGGCCAAACACAGCCCCCACCTACTCTTGCCCCTCTCCTCCAGACACCCAGAGGAGGGAATTCTCTGAGCCACTTGTGAACAGGCAGAGTAAGATGATTTTCCCTGCCAGGCTCTGCTCCAGCCTCTGCACACACAGAGCACACATGGATGTGCCACACATGGCAGCATCCCCGGTCCTTCCCGGAGAGGACAGCGGCACAGACGCCAGCAGCAGGATCTCCCTGTTCCTTCTGACTTGCTATCCCAGAGGTCTGTAAGGGAGCAGTGGGTGCGTTAAACACCTATTTGTCACTGCTCATTTGTAGCTAAGCCTTTGGAAGCAGGAGCAGTGTGACTGCTTCCAGCGACTGGCCCGCTGCTGTGTCTCAATTACAGGGGCTTCTGCTCCCCCAAGAGAGACTGTGGAAGCAGCAGTTGGGTTTAATGACCGGGCCAAATTCTGAAATGAAGCATAGCAACTTGGAAGATCCTGCCAGGGGCAAACACACAATCTGCCCAGTGCCAAGTGCAAGCCAAGTCCCGCAGACCAGTGTTAAGAGCGTGTCACATGGCCTCACCTCGTTTCAAACCATGTACGTCTCCAAAATGGTTATGGGGTCAGAGCCTCTAACCCACCAACAGGACCCCACGGAAAAGCTCATCTTCAAAGGACTCAAACTGAAAATTTTCTACCTCTTCTCCCTACAAGACCCCTTCTGATCTAAGTCCCATATGTCACCATGTAGCCCCAGGACAGAAGTGTTCGAGAGTATCTGGGTGCTTATTATGAATTAATAATGCAGATAATACAGTCATGAACAAAATGAGCGTCTCCTGAACTTTCCCCAAAGCCCATCTAGTGTCCCAGAGAGGAGAATGCAAGCTGCAGTGTGCCCCAGGGGTCTGCAGAAGCCCAACATCCCTGCACCGTACCATCAGTCAGAAAAGAAGAAGAGATGGCGACATTTCCTGGGGGAACCTGTCTGCAGTAACTGCACTGGCTGCTGCAGTGCACGAATCAGTAGGTCTGAGCTACGCTTGGTTTGGGGACTTGATACTGAACCAGGTGAACACACATTTGTGCTACCCGCTGAGCCAGCCTCACCCCCAGCATCACTGCCACGCTGCGAAGCAGCCAACAGTGCAGTCCCTGTCCCCCCTGCTCAGCCCAAGCCCCCCGAGCCCCTCCCTGCAGCACCCACCCCGACTCAGGCTCCGCCACTTGCATTTGGCAGCTACACAAATACACAATGTTCAGTCGATTATGTGCAAACAATTCCTCTGTGCCAGCAGCTCTCCATTCCTGGGGCAGACCTGTCTCTGCTCTGTGCGAGGAGGGGCTCCACCTGCCCAACACCTCCCAAGCCACCGAGACTGGAATTTTGCAAACATCCCCTGATTGTGTTAAATCACAGCTTCTGGGAACTTCAAAGCCTGAGCATTGCAGGCAAGGGGAATATCCCCAGGAGTGATTCCTGTGACAACCCAGCCCGTGTGCTACACTGCTCACAGCTATGTATCTGCTCTGCCCTCTGATAAGCAGCTGAGCCCCTTCCAGCCGTCCCAGTTGCTTGCCACCCTAAAGGAGCCTCAGATCTCCCTCTCTGCTTACCTGTCACTGCCCTTTGCTATGCTCCAGCCAGTACTGCCAGGCTCCCCAGATCTTTATAGCCATTGCTGCCCTCCTGGCCCCACAGACAACTGGTCCAGATCTGCCCTCCGGTCAGCCCTTTTCCTCTGCAGCATAGGACCTGTTTCCACCCAGCTCAGCTGTGGGAGCATCCCCAGCAAAGGACGGCTCTCATGCTGCTGTCTGCTCTGCGCGGCCTCTCCCCTCAGCTCCGTTCTGGTCAGGAGCTCCCGTGCCACTGCCTGGGACAGGCAGGGACGAGGGGCTGCAGGTTGCCTGGGTCCTGGCAGGGGGGTGGTGCAGGTCAGAGCAGGATGGGGTCTGCCAGGACACTCCACTCCGCACCCCAGGGGATCCCCCACCGCGCTGGCTCCATGCTCTGCCAGCGTGATGCGTACCCAGCCCTCCGCCGGGCATGTCACAGCTCCGGACATGCGCGCCTGGAGATGGGACATCAGGTGCAGGAGGGGAGGGGGGCCGGGACAGCCTCTCCCACAACATTTTTGAACTTCCTCTGGCAGGCAACCTATTACCAGCCAACCTATGCTCTGCTCCATGGCAGGTGGGACTGTGGGATCTGGGCAGGTGCTTCCCAATCAGATACGCAGAGCAGAGCAGGCGAGCAGCCATGGGGAACCCCCCGCCTCCATCCCATGGGAGCAGTGTAAGGAAGGGGCGCAGTGACTGTCACTGGGCCTCGGGGAGCGACCACGCAGCGCATCTTCACGTGAACTCGAGATGGTACCAGAAGCCCTGTGGGTTTCACCTACCTGGTTACAGGTGTTAATATCTACCCCATTCCTGAGGTGATCCAAGGCTTTGTCCAGATTCCCGGATCTTGCAGCTCTCAAGAAACTGGTTGCAGCATCGGCCTTGGGGGAAAAAAGAAAAAGTATAAGACTCAGAGTCCTCCTTTTCTCCCCCATCACCAGCACAGGGCGAGTTTTCGCTTGGTTGCAGAGAACATGACCGCAGAGACCGAGCAGGTCAAGGTGGGAACTGCTGGGACAGACTGAGGTGCCCCAAACCAGATGGGAAGAAGCGGGCTGGGACCTGGACTTAGAGTGACGAGCACCCAGATGACGGGGCAGGAGAGCCATGCCAGGTCTGCAGCTCGTCCCAGCACTGTGGGCAGGGTAGGGATGAACCTCTAAGGGGACTCCAACCATGGCAGCCTCCCTTGGCCCAGGAAACACCTCCGTGTCCTGGCTGAGAGACTGCAGCCATGGATGAGGCTTAGACTGCGGCTGTGGTGAGCCCACCCCTGCGGTCCTCCAGAAACCGCTGGGTAGCCGCGGCGGTGAGCTCGAGTACCAGCACCAGGGACGATGACCTCGGCTGAGTGCCCTGCAGCCAGGAAAGTTGCAACTGTCGTTTCTGACAGGAACAAGGCAGTGCCTCCCTGCACCACTAGAACATACCCACCGCAGGCAAGGCACAGCGATACTTCAAGCAACGCTATTTAGCGGTGTAAGGCAGCAAATGAAGACCATGGGATGGCTCACCAGAAGCTGGAGAACAACAAAGTGGAAATGCAGTGACATGGCTTTGTGAGGCTGATACCTTGGACCAGTGACTATGAGCTGGTGCCTGTCTGCTAGGTCCAGCCCAAAGGGCTCTCTGCAGCAAAGAGCCATGAGACATCCACGGCAAGAAAGCAGGACACACTCCTCTGCCTTCACCTCCAGTAGAAAATCAGAACCCCTCTTGTAGCAGTCGCATTGGGACTGACCAAGGGACCTCCTGTGCTGCGAGAGCCTACATCCTACCATCCCAGGCCGTCCTGTAGAGCCCACAGCCTGGCTGCAGGGGAGCACCCAGGATGAAGGAGCTCCTGGACAGGAGCTGGAAGCAGCACGGCCACAGAGGACAGCACTGGAGGAAGACCTAGGCAGGATGATGCACTACACGGGTTCAGGGCTCCACTCTTCTCTTTGCAGCCCCAGCTGTTTGAATTTAGACTTTGGAGCAGCACAATTCGGCTGCCTTCTGCTCTCCCCCATCTGCCTCCCCCAGCCCATCCTTTCTGCCCGACGCTCCTACCGCAGAGGAGCGAAGCCCTGTCCTGGGCCCACCGCTCGGCTACCCCCCCTGCAGAAGGCAGTCCCGCAGGCAGGCTGTCCTGGTGCCCGCTGTGCTGGGCACACCCTGCAGAACTCAGCCCAGGCTCCCACGGCGGTGGTCAGGTGCCATGGCCCTCCTGGGGCAGCCCACGGGGCCAGAGGGACAGGTGGTGGAGGGCAGCACCACCATGCCCTGTCCTGGCACGCAGCCTCCGCATGCGGGGGGAACACGTGCTGATCGCATGACCCCCTCTGCCAGCTGGCTCCGCTTGCTGCCACCTCAGAGGAGAGCCCTGTCCATCTGGGAAGAGCCCCCAGGCTCACAGGAGAGCTGACGGCTTTGCAGAGGGCTGTGAGCACAGAGGAGACATGACGTGGCACCTCGGTGCTCTGCGTGTACAGAATGAGCCACTGCAAGAGGCAGAAGGCAGCACCGGCGCCGTGCTTAGCAGTGCACGTTTGCACTCCGAACCCTGCGTGCTCTCTGGGGTCTGGCGAGGAAACACCGACAGCTTCAAGCAACAGGTTGAATGCAAAGAGCTTTTCCAACTCCGGACCCTGCTAGAAGCCCCTGCATCTCGGTCAGGATCAGCGACAGGGCTGCACCTCAGCTACGCCGCCGGCATGACAGCCACAGCACAGACCTTCGACAGCAAACCCCTCGGAAAATCAAAGCACAGCTCAGCCAGGCTCTCCCGCCCACGGGACACACATCTGCAAAGATTAAAATGGTAAAACTCTACAGGCTCCAGCAGCAAAGGGGCTCCCGAAGCCCCAGCACGCCCAGCAGCAGAGACCACAGGCAGAAAGCAAGCAGAAAAGCAAAGCGGAGATCTCTGAGGGCACGAAGGAGAAGCGCGTTGTATACTCACAGCCACGTCTGGACCGGACCTGCCCTTTCGTGCTGCCATAGTCCGGCACTTCAGCTGAAACCTGAGCCTGGCGTCCCCTCTCTCCCTCCTTGGTTATCTACTCCCCAGCTTTGAGAGAGCCAGTAAGTTACATTGCATTCTATCTAAAAATACAGGCTCCCTCCTCACTCCAGCGCAGACCCTGCAGGGATCGCCAGCCGCTAATGGAATTTGTTCATTTTCTCTCCATTATTGTGTCAGACAGGATATTTAATACCAAGCCGCCTCCAGAAAGCAGATGACTGCTGCCAAGTGCAGGGACCAGGTCAGAGCTGCAGGTACCACCTCGGGAACAGCAGAGAAAGAGCAGCCCCGCAGACGTGCCTGGGAGCCCAGCATTTCACAGGTAACATCTGCCACAGAGCAGAGGGGTCACAGTGCCCTCCTGGCCCTCTGGGTGCTGGGGGACAGGGCCCTGGGGAATGTGCTGATGCTTTAGAGGTACTGCCCTTCTGCTCCCCACGCTCAGCACGCACCTTCCAGAGATGCACTGAGAGATGCAGCACATCAGACAGCACGTGCAGCCACAGAAGAAGGGATAGCTCAGCTCAAATGGTAAAAGCAGAGGAAACAGATCTGCAGTCATATTGCCCTCCTGATGTCAGTGTGCATGTCAGGACTGCCTACCTATAGCTCAGGGGGCATTGGTTCGTGACAGCTTGCTTTACTTTGGGGTGTCACAGAGATCAAGACTACACTAGACAAGGCAGGGGACTGAAGTACGGCTTGGGTCACTGCCATCTCCCAAGTTTCAGCAAAAGGGAGCAGTGACAGCAAGAAATGCAGAGACCCTACAGACACAAATAGATGTGTATACCAAAAAGATACACACACACCCCAGTCAGCACAACAGCAGTGTACCTAAACACAGGCACACACACATCGCACAGTTACCACCCAGTAAAAAGCACAAAGCGTGGCACGGGCATGCTACATGCACCCCCCGGTATTTGTACACCTGTGACACAGTCACTTGCTATCCGTGTGCCCCAACATACACAGCAACTGCTTCCAGATGCAGAGACTGTCTCTACTGGTTTTCCTTTCTTTGAATTTGTAGTGTTTCTTTCCATTCTCCTTTGCCTTCCAGGAAGGAGCTATTCCAGGGGAGAAAATAAACTGCCTCACTTGCCATTGCATGCCTCTTGCATTCCTACACAGCTGCTAAATCCTACACACAGGTGGTGTGCTCCACAGACCTGTGGACATTCAAGCTGTGAAGTGTCAGGAGGATGCTGCCAGCAGTTCCCCAAGGGAGAAGCCTCAGATCTGGACTTTGCAAAGAGCTTCAAGGCCTTCTAAAGTAAAAAACATAGAACAGCACATTGGGCTGTGCTTCTATTCTCCTTCCCTTCCTTTTCTTTCAGGAAAAAGCTTCCCTTGCCTGCTGACAATCTAAATTTTTCCCTTTCCCTCTCCTGGCCCTGGTTAGTGGCTTCCTCCATTCCTATTCACAGGTGTGTTCCTGCTCCCACAGCCTCACCCCACAAAGCATTACTGCCCCTGGACGAACGTCCTAGCGCCTTCACCCCAACATAGAAGCCTGGACCTGACCAAGCCCGTTGCATTGTAGCCACGGCTACGGCAATAAGCAAAGGGGAAGTTCTGCCACACCAGAGGCTCAGGCTGAATTTCAAGGGCTGCATTCAGAGGTTCAGTAATCCTGCTCTGTCTTCTGGCTGTGGCCAGAGTCCGGCTCTAATCTCTTCTGGCAGTGCCTTGCTCCCACTCCCACCCAGGGAGGAGCTCCCACAGCTCCTTCTGCGCGGCGCTGATAAAGGAAGGGAGGGTCTCACCATTGCCTCCTTCTGTGAAAGGTGGCCGCGTTTGTCATGAGCCCATTCTGCACAAGCTGCTAAATGCCACAAGTAGATGATTCCCAAGTGCAAATGGGTGCAGGGACTTGTGCTGATCTCACAGTGTTTTCTGGGACACAAGGACAGGCAAGAAGCAAGTCGCCACATTGTTCCAGACTGGCAAAAGGCACACGTGCATCCTGCTACAACTGCCCTCCTTACCCTATCTGCCCACTTGTCTCTTCTATCTGCAGGTCTTCTGCTGGAGTGACGAGGCAGCCTGAGCAGGGACTTCAACTCCTTTGCTGTTTGTACAGCGCCCGGCACAAGGAAGGGCTGAGCTGGCTCCTCGCTGAGGAGCAGCAGAGGAAGTGGGACCCCTTCACTGCAAGGATGTGCCCACAGGTCTGTGGGACTGCCTGGGAACACATCCCACTACAGACAGGGACAAAGATGCCAAAAGAAAGGGGCTGGGTGCCCTTTCCAACAAGTCTCTGACTCCAGTCGTCCCTGGAGAGCAGCTCTGCCCGCGCTGCACAGCCACAGTGCCTGCAGTGAGGGCAGCGCACCCCGTCAGAGGCTGCTGGCATCCACCGGACCTTCTCACTGCCTGCAGAGACAAAGCGCTTTGATGCCTGAAATCAGCTGACTCCCTGCTCCACGGGAAGAGCTGCAAGGACTAGTTACAGGGAGGGAAGAGCAGGGGAGCTTGCGGGCACTGAGTTTCTTTGAAATGGGCTGTATTTTCTTCACTGCCTACCCAGAGGTATCGCACAGCCAGAGCCGCTCTGCAACTGAAACATGCAGTGCTACAGGGAATTCCCAGAGTCTCGGTGCTCCGTCAGACCGTCCAGCCCTTGCCTGTCCCCTTCCCTGGTCTCTGCCGCATATCTTCAGAGTCTCTGCTCTCACTGAAGAACAGTGCTGCTCTTACACCAGAGAAGAGGAATGGCAATGCAGACTTCAAATAACAAATTACTTCCCGTGCCTTGAGGAGCAAAATGCTTTCCGCCAAATGGCAAACCCAGTCGCCATGAAGTTTGGGTCTGCTCTGCTGCTGAGCCACGCGGCCGCCCGCATGGGATGAGAGGGAAGCTGAGCAGCAGTTTTGGCTCAGGCACGCAGGGACATAGGCAGGATGATGCAGACCAGGCCCATGTACACCGACCTTGGGGCAGCACCCTCCTGCCAGCCCTGGCACTCATTCACATTTGTTTCTTCCAGGCCTTGCTACTGGAAAACATTGCCTGTGAGGAGCAGCAGGCTTTGCTGCTCAAAAAGCTTCTATGGCTGCTCTATAGCAAAGATCTTGAAAGCAATTACACCCAATTACAACACTACACAGGTTTCTTGCTGTCTCGTGAGTTTTGCCACTAATGATAACTCTGCATCTTCAAACCCTTTTGTCTCTTTTGTATTCTTTGGAAGCCATGTGCTCCTTCCAGCAAGGAGCTTAGCAGCTCCTGCTCCGCACGCTGCAGGCATCTGTTTGCAGCTCCTTTGTTCTAATGCTCTCTTGAAACCCCTTACCAGGAGCAACGTGTGCCACCCTTTCTCTGAGGTACATTAGGAGCAAAGTCCGCTGAGGCATTTTGCAAACTGGGACGTGCAAACTGTTCTCTGACCCAGCAGAGAAACAGCAGCAGGAGGGCCACGATCCCTTCTGAGAGTCATGCGCCACTGCCAAGGGGAAGGCACAGTTTTACCATTGGCCCCACCTGGGGGAGGCAGCAGTGGCTTTTGGCCCTGCCAAGCAGACACGCTTCCTCCCGTATGTGGCCAGTCTGCCAGTGAACAGGGGGAAACAGCCAGCCTGACATGGGCTCATGGAGCAGAGGACAGAGGGCGTCCAGCAAGGAAGGACCGGGCAGGCTGGGCAGCACACAACCGCCCCAACAACCAAAGAGTCCCAGGACCAGCAGTGAGATGCAAACCTGAATCCTGGCACCAAAGCTGTGTATTGCTACGGGTATCCTACCCAGATGGTGTGGAAAGGTCCAACTCTCGTCTAGGAGGTCATCCAGTAACTTCCAGTTGCTAGTTCCAGGGTGCTGGAACCTACAGGTCAGTGGTGCCAGCTGGGGAGGCAGTGCAATAACCCTTGCAACAGCCCTTGACATTTGCTTTGACATTCCTTTGCTCATGTGGGCTTGTGTCCTGCAGTGGGCATGATCCTCACCTTTGAGGCATTATTTCCAGCAGAGACAGCAAAACCTTACATCAAGGCCGTGGTTTACTTCTAAGCCTAACCTAGGGATTTCTCTGGAGCCAGAGCCCGTTTGGGCCTCCCTGCCTTGCAGACATCAAGTGTCCAGGTCTGCAGGTGATAACCTGGATCCTTTCTCATCAGATGAGAAGAACATCTCAGTCCTGGAAACGCACTAAAACAGCTGCTAAGATTAAGAGCAGTCAAACGTGGCACCTAGGGTCTCTCTAAGATGATGAGGGAAGATCAGGAAACTTGAACCGGAGATTTAACTCAAAATACCCAGAAAAAGAAATCATTCTGTCTGCTTTACAGGAACTTTGTCTCCTATCTGTATTCACAGAAACTTGATACTCTCAGTGGTCCCTGCAGTAGAAACAAAACCTACTGGCAGGTTTCTGCCTTCTGAGTAGAAGACAGTACTCAGCAGAGCACAGCATCTCCAGAGAGGCCATAGTTGCAAAGCCTCAGGCGGGCAGGCAGCCAGCGGAGCACGGAGACAGGCTACCAGGCACATACTGCAAACCCAGATGAAAGAGAAAAGCAGAAGCATCGGGAAAATTCATCAGATAAAAGCATAAATCCGTGTGCCCAAATTCTGTTCTCTCATCATCCCATCCCTGCCCACATGATTTAACACAGATGAATCCATATGCCCAAGTTCTATTCTCTAATCATCCTCACCTCTGCCCACATGATTTAGGACAGGTCCGCAGATCTTAATAGGACTGATGAGAGTCAAGGCACAAGAGGTCATCTCTGGAAGGCATCTGCCAAGCGAGTCTGTTCTCATTTCATGCACCCACCTGAGTAAACCCTTTGCCTGTGCTCCTTTCTGCTAAGTGGAGATTTCCCAATAGCCCCAGGCCTCCCCAAGGCATGTAGCACAAAGTCTGAGGGTTTATATGCCCGGCAGAGATCCCCAGAGCAGAATGCGAGGGGGATTCCAACTGCCTTGCGGCAGGTGAATCGGAGCGTGCAGGAAATGAAGGATCCGCTGGTGATCCTGCGGCAAGGGGCTGTTGCAGCTGGAAGAGAACTCAGCACAACTGGCAGAGGAGAAATCCCAAAGCAAAAGAAGGAGGGCCCTGGCAGGTTTGTGAAGAGGAGGCAACTTGTCAATTAGCATTTTGAAAGTACTGAAGAGGGGGCAAGCTTTCAGGTGCAGGCACCAGACTGGCCCCTCCATCACGCGCAATCCTCCATCATTACGTAGTCATGAGTCACCAGCTTTCGGAAAGCCCACTTTTATGCACTCTTAACAGGAGAACTGTCACTGGTGGTGCAGTTCAGGGCCAAGGTTAACTCAGCCCCTGCTGAGCATATTCAGATACAGACAGCATCTGTGTTGCCATTTGGCTCCTTCCTTCCCCCCTCACAGGTCCCCTTGGCTAGCTGCTCAAGCTGGAACAGGTTCAGGACTGCGAGGAGGGTGGATATCAGAAACAGCTTAATCTGCGTTGAGCAAGGACTTGGGAGCTGCCCCAACGCAGCACACTGATCCTTCCGATAAGGATCCCCTGGTGCTGCAGCCCACAGCTCTATGAAAGCTTGCCTCTGTCAGTTCCCACCTGCTACTAATGGGGTTTATGAGTAGTAGCATCAAGATCTTGTTCTGTCATTTGCAAACCACCACTGCCCTAATGAAGCACGGAGCTGGGTCCAGCAGCAATGACTGGAGAGGGGAACAGGGGCTGGTGCAGAGGGCTGAACAGGGAGCTGGAGACCAGGACATTGTTCCTTTCACACAGAGCCAAAGCAAGGCAAGAATTAACGCATCCACTGCTCCTGCCAGATGAGGCCACACACACCCAGGGGAAAGCTGTCACTCTCCTTTGATGTTAGCAGGAGCCTCTGCTCTCTGCATATCCTGAAAAAGAAAAGCTATTTTTACCTCACCAGAAAATATATAGACTGTGACTGAAGACAATACATGAGAGCTTTTTGCTCAGGCACTACATCTCTTCTAACAACAGAACAGGGTTTACAGCTGCTGAGAGAGATGCAGCAGCACTGTAACTGCTTTTTATCTCCTGCTCTCCTAATGCACTTCCTTTCTTGGACCATGGCACAGCTCAGGCAGGTGTGTGCGATGCACACTGGGGAGCCGAGAGGGCTCCAGCAGGCTGCCGGTGCAAGGGGGAGAGCAGAGATGTGCTCCGAGCCCGCCCGATGCAAGCCACTGCAGAGCAGCCCCCAGCCTACCCTGGGCAGTGCCCCTGTGTGCAGGAGATGCGCCGGAGTCCGGACCATGCCATCAGGGTCTGCCCCGGTGCCTCGCGGAGGAGCTCCCTTCTCTTTTCTAGTGTCACTTATAAACGGCTCCTGCTCTCTGCAGTCTGTTCTGACTCACTCTCTGCCTCTGCTTCAGCTTCCACACCTGCTTTGCCTGCCTGCGCGAGCAGAAGCGCGGCAAAGGGGGCTTTCTGCTAGGATCCGCACGTGCCCAGGAATGGCAGAACAGTCCCCGCGCCGCGGCTGCACTGGATTTACTGCCAGCAGCGTTCAGCCAGGCTGGTCTGGCCCGTGCTCGGGAAGCAGCCTCCGGAAGCCATGCAGGGAAGAAAGCATTGACAGGAAAGCACCTGAAGCACAGGCCTGGCCGTGTGTCTCTGCCAGCTGATCCCTGGTGAGGACACACGAGCAAAGCCGTCGCAGCAGAGCCACCTGCTCCTCAGCAGAGCCCAGCACTGTGCCCAGGGAGAAACGTCATCCTGTGCACCTGTCCCAGAGCTCCAGGTGGGTGAAATAAGAAAGATGATAACACAGAAATCAACATTTACCATTAAAATAGCGCAAAAAAACAACTCTTGGGGGCACCTCCCTTCTGTCAACAAAGCAGTGGTGAGAAGGACAAGGCGAGTGCAACACCACGGGCACCTACCCATCCTGGATTCCACGCCAGGCTCTGCCACTGGCCCCCAGCATGACCTTAGGCAAGTTCCCAGCGAACTAAGAAGGGCAGAAAACCTTTCCTGACATTCTATGGTCCATTTAGCTGCAATCTTCTGGGGACAAGAGCCATTTTCCCTGGACCAGACTTAAGTCCATGTTACTGGCCAGGATATACCTAAACTCCCGCGTGCAAACCAACACCCTGAGAACTGACCTGATTCCTCTCCCCCTAGTGCTGCCCAGCGAGCCCCTTACCATGGCCAAGTACTCACCCTCAAGTAATGCAGGCATGGCATCACTGCAGGAGAAAGTCAGCTCACCCTGGGCAGCCAGGGTCTGCAGCACTGATCGGACCGCTCACACGGAATGCTGCAGCCCAACCAAGTGTGAGCAGCCAGTCTGGAAGAGGTTTATCAGCGGCAGGACTGCACCCTATCGCCACTCACACTCGCCTGCCTGCGCACTGGCACAGCGGGGAGGCTCCTGCCTGGAGTCTGGAGATTACAGGTTGTCCCACGTCAGGGGCTTGGGGAGAGCTGCCAGGCTGGACACGAAGAGTTTAGCGACTGTCGCGCCTGAGGGACACTGCATAAACATATCTGTGAGCTGTAAACAGGGAGGAGCCCACGTGCATGAACCCTGCTCTTCAGACAGCACAAGGGAAGATGAAACTTCAGAAATACAAAGCAAAATGAAGCAGCTCTGTGGCCAGAACCACACTGCCTCTGGGTTTGTGCTGCACAAAGCAGGCCGGGCCAGAGGCAGTCAGCAGAAGACCCCAGATTGCTCATCGGTCTCTGCAGACCTTGGCTGGACACAGTCCCAAATGAAGGACACCGAGATGGAACTGAAGTGGCAAATGAGGTCTAGTGACAGCAGGTCCAGGCCCTTTGTAGGGCCCGGGGCCCACTGCAATATGATGAACGCGCCCCTTCCCCCCTTCTACCTGCACAGCAGACTCCTGCTCCAGCATCCCTTCAGGAGATCCTTGCTTGCAGCAAGAAGGCAAGGGGTCCACAGTGGTTGGTGCATGCCCTCTCTGAAAGACACGCAAGGGAGTCACACCAGTTGTTCAGAGGAACAGACCTCCTGGAGACCGCTCCCGTCCCACCCTCTCCTCCTGCTCCTCTCAGGCTGACACGCTGCAGAGCGATGCTCCTGGCTGGCCGGAGGCATCCTTCTGCTAGTGTTTTGCTAACCCCATCTTGGATCCAGACGCTAAACTGAGGCCATCTTAACAAAGCACCAGGGGACCGCAGGGGAGCCTCACAGCTCAGTTTCTATCTCTAGCTGCCGTTCACCTGGCCCTTTTTGCCAATTACAGGTTCAAGAAGGCCAAGGCACTTCCTCCAGGCGCTGGGGCCAAACCAGTGAATGCAAGGCCATGAGGTGATCACACCTGGACAGGCCGGGGCAGCACACAGCTAGATATGGCTTGTGACACTTGCAGCTTCAGAGACAAAAAACAACAGCTCTGCCAGCTGGAACTCCCTAGGGAATTCCTATAAAACAGCCCAGCCCACCACTGGGAAAGCTCATACCAGCTGAGAGGCAGGAAAAGTAGATCAAGAGAACCTGTTAGGATGGAAAAATGCTTTGCATTACATAGAAATTGAAATTTTTATACTGAGCAAAGGCCACGTTGAAGCATTAGAGCAAAGCAGAGTCCTTACCTCAGTCTAAGGAAAACACCTTCCCCTTGTCCAGTGCCATTCAGCACTTCCCTGGACGTCTGGGGTCCCTCTGGTATTTGAGCTCTAATAGGCTTCACCACCAGTTCAGGTAGAGCTCAAATGTTCATTGTCAAAAGGACAAGCACTGCAACTGCTGGCTGGCACACATTTGCTCTAAAAAGTGTTGCTGTTCTGAACCTACAGAGCAACATCATCAATGCTTCCCACCCACCACCACCACCACCCCCCGCCCCGCAAAACTGCATGTCATGAATGCAAATACGAGTCCTCTGCACCCTGAAGACAGGACCTTACCAGGCAGAGCTTATGAGCCCATTCAAAGTTGCTGCCTAGGCATAATGCAAACTTTCCCCAGGTACTGCAACCACCCCGATAACATACAGGCTTGACAAAGTTCTAGAAACAAGGCCTGTGTCCTACAATCCATTTGGGGTTACCTCCTACCACACCTCAGGAAAAAGCAGTGTAAAAGTGCCTGTGAGACTGCTCCACCTGTCTGCTGAATGGCTGCCCCTTGCTTCTATCGCGAGAGCTCTCTCAGGCAGGGACTAACTAGGATGTAGCTTTGATTTGTGCAGCCCCTGGCACCAGCGGGCACCAGCAGCGGTGACTTTCACAAACCCATTACAGGCAAACCCAGGGAACTCTGAAGTTCCCCCTATCTAACCGCAGACAGGTGAGTTGCATGGAGCCATGCTGAAAGCTAATACCCCAGAGTGACTTGATTTACCAGCAGTTTGTCACTGTTATCTTGCCTGTTATACCTAACAGTAACATCTTTGACACAAGCTGCAGTTCTGGAGAAACCGACACTATGGGCACAACCCTGTCTGAGAAATCAGAGCCGGGGAGAGCTTGAAAAGTCACAAGTACAGCTCTAACAAATGAGCAGCTCTTAATCCCAAGAGCTCTTTCCATTTCCATGAAAACACCTCAAAAGATGAAGGTCTCAGGCAGTTCCCTGACACTTACCTGTTTCCAGACCCTGACCTGAGATTGGCTGGGTTGCTCATTCCCTAAGATTTTATACTGTGTCCTCTCCTTAGTGACATCTGAGCATATGAATGTCCCCTTAAAGGCCTCTGAGACTGTACAGGTCAGTGTCACATTGCACCCACAAAAGCTAACACAGAGTTAAATTGGAGCTCTGCAAAGGGAAATTATTTACAATGGACACAACAGGAATACTCTCTAAGAAAGAGCAAAACCATGTTGTGAAAAAATGGCCAAGAGTTACCGTGAATAATAGCTGTCAACTCCTGCTTAAGTCACTGTGCACCTTCGTGGGCTTCAGGGGATTTTTGCAAGCCAGGGTTCCAGTTTTGTCTTAAGTGCTGTTCCCTGGATGCCATAATATGTGTCATACCCACAGGAGAAAGAATTTCTGCAACTGCTGTCGTGAGATGGCTCCTGGGATGGGACTCAGCAGCCCTGGTGCCTCAGTACTGCTGCGTTCCAGGTTTACACCTGGCGTAAAAACACTTAATTCCAGCAGCAACTGCAGAGAGAGTTGGCTGGGTGGAGAGAAGCTCTCTGTCAGGTCTCTAAAGAAAACTACTCCTTCAGCTACAAAAAGTTTTGTTTTTTGATGACACAAAGTTCTGCCTCTGACCTTTGGAGAAACTCTTCAACTGCACTATGATGTAGCTGTGAAGGAATGCAAGGCTCCTTCCTCTGTGTTGTTATCTTCCATGTAACCAGAGAAGTGATCTCCCAGCACCAGGCACTTCGCTGGCTGCTGCTACTCCGTCCTCAGCTGTTCTTTTCCTTTCATTTAAGGGAACAGGCAGTGTAGTGTGCGCAGCAAAGAACCTCAAACACATTACCTTGGACAAGAGTAAATAACTTTCTTTAACAGTGGGCTTCAACATTTTGAGGAAGCTGTGCGTGCTTTTGCTCAGGGAATGAAGTGCAGCCCTTCCTGCATTTAGCAGTGAGAGAAACGATGCCAGGACAGGTCCAGGGCTGAAGTCGCCGCAGGAGAGCTGCTCCTCTCGGAGCGCTCGCTGTGCCCTCCTGGTACAAGGACAAGGGTACCTTACTCCAGCATGTCCCCATTCCGCTTACAGAAGAAAACGCTCCCTGCGCTCCCGTCACCTGCTGAGGCTTCAAGGAGCAGCCAGGCTGCCTGGTCCTGGTCAACAAGCTGTTATCTTAGGAAATGTGAATGCAGTTTTAAAGCTGAGTCAGCAACAGAAGCTGAATAATTTAAATCCTTAGCAATTCCGCTACTGCTGCCCAGCCAGGGGTGACGGAAGGTACTCCGATTCACGCAAGGAGAGGGCAGGGATGAAAAACAGTGCCGCTGCCAAGCTGCTTCCCCCTGTTAAGAGAGGACAGCAGTGGTGTGGCATAAACAAGCAGATAACAATGCTCCGCAGTGCTGAGCCAGACACGCTGCTGCTCAGGCAGTCGTCTGAGCATGGCAAGGCTGAGGTTCACTTTCCTGTGGCATTTGTGGTTTATGTCACGGTGATCCGTAATTTCACAGGAAGCCCATAGGAGCTGCTGGTGCCTCACCTCTCCGATGGATGGCTAATCCTCAGCTTCCAAAGTGCTGGAATCATCAGCCATGAGGAAGCAGAGGAAGCATGTGAAAGGTCCACACTGACACCTGCTCTGCATCGTTTTTCAGAGAAGCTATGCAACGTTATTTGGTGGGAGGGGGACAAAGATTTGCACCTCCTTTATTGGGGCCGGGGGGGGGGGGAGCCAATTGACAAGTATTTCTCCCCAAATCAGTTCAAAAGGCAGCACAGGACAAAGGAAAACTTGCAAGAAATCCAGTGGACTGGGTTTGCAAAGCCCAGCAGCTACTAGGTATAAGAAATCTCTGCCCATCACACCCCTGATCTAAGCAACTGTTTCATAGTCACCCATCAGCTCAGAACTGTTTGAGCTGTGAGGTTCCCAAAGGAAATCCAGAAATACAAATTGAATAGGTGTTCCTTGGGTTGTGTGTGTTTCCTGAACTGTGCGCCATTGCCTGCTAAAGCATGATTCTGGAGATGAAGCAGCCTGCTCCAAGAGCCAGCTGCCTTGTGCCAGCATAGCCACAGTTCACTTCCTGGAGGGGAAGCAGTCTGAGCCCAAAATCGGGACATTTAGGCAGTCCTTTGCCCCACCCTGGATGCACACTGAGCAGACAGCTTCATAGCATGTGCCTTTCTGGCATCTTATGACATGAGTCATAAGGTGTTCTTTTTGCTCATCATTTGGGTGAGCCAGGCAATGCAACTGAAAATTTCATCACACTGATTTATCTTATTTATACTCATTTGGGTACAAAAGCTCAGGAAGTCAGACTCACAGAGTGAAGACATGAAAGAGTTGCATAACTCCCAAAGGAAAGGAATACTTATGGCTCATTGTCTATGCTATGGCTTAGTGCTGTGCTATCCCAGCTGCAAGGAAATTTTCTGCACAGATGTAAAGTGTTCAGCCACCTCTGCATCGAGCTCTCCTACCCACCAGGGGACCAGAAGACATCTTGCCCACAAGATTAACATCCACTGGTTTTCCCCCTGTTAGAGACCAGGCAGTTCTGAGAGCAAAAGACATCACCTAACTCAGCCTGAATCTGAAAAATCCCAGCTCTGGGAACTCAGAGTTTGGCATTATGCCCACAATATGGGCCAAGGGCAAATCACTTCTTAATTACTGCTTATGGTGCAGATTTCTGCTTTCACTCAGGCAGGTACCAATCTGAAAGACGTAACAAGACACTTAGGCTGCAGTTAATCCACTGCAGCTATTGATCCTATTGGATCCACTGGTCCTGCTGTAACTGCAAGATTACAGATCCACTGAGATGCCTGAACGTTATGCCTGTTTGGGGATCTCAAGATGGAGAGACATCCAGCACTTGGCTGCAGTGCATGCCTGGAGGCGGCGCAGACTGACCTCCTGTGAGAGCAGATGAATGCATAGTCCCCACCTGGCAGGCTGCACTCTGCTCCTCTTGGAAAGAAATCTTGTGCTCTGCCGCTGAGCATCGAGCAGGGGAGCAAGGACTCAGATCTAACCCACACTTTCGCTGTACCTTTATTCTCAGCCGTCACCTGCTCTCTGGGGTCTGCACCATACCCAGACGCCATGGTCTGCGCCAAGACCTTCTTGCTCAGTCATGTTAGTTCAGGCGCTTTGACGAGAACTTAGAAACCATCTCTGTAAACCTCTTCTCTTCAGATTTGTCAAAATATTTTCTTCTGGGCTTGGATCAGCAAGGAAAGCCTTCAACCTCCAGCTACTCTCTGAGGTATATCCTGTCCCCTGCTTCTCCAGCGGACCTGCTGGGTTTCCACGGTTCCGCACGGAGCTCAGAGGAGAGGAGGAAGTCTCTATTTTAATATTCACCACAAGAAACAGAACTAGCTGTACACCTGTGATTTGACAGAGACATTGTCTGGAGTTTGATGAAGAGCTCAGGCATCAATAACAAGGCAGGAAGGTTTGCACCAAAAATGAAGCTAATTCCAATTGATGTTCACACCACAGTCAGTTGCAACTCGTTCAACTTTTTCCTCTGGACAGACCTGGCATGCAGCTGGGCAGAATTAACAGGGGTGAAGGTGGAAAAACATTGGGTTTTTACTGTTTCCCAGACTATAATTGAAGCACTTCGTATGTGACTATCTAAGCTCAAGGCCATGTTTTAAACCACCACAGGCAGCTGGAAATGAAGGAAGCAGACAGAGAAATGTCCATGCTCAGCCTCGTACGCCCACTGATTACACACCTTGCAATCAGCAGTAGGTGTCAGCTGCATCTTGGTGATGGAGGCACACACGCAGCTCCTTGACCTGCAGCGCCTGGCTCAGAGAAAGGTAGTTTCTGCAAGAGGGGAGCAGCTGACTCTAAGCCGCTGCTTCTCTCCACCAAGAAATCCACTCAGAGCAGTAATCCAACCCCTGAGTGACCGTGCACGACGTGACAGCAAGGCACACCAACCAGCACAATAAATGCTGTAAGATTAACAGGCCCAAAAGATGCAATTGTTTGCAGAGAGCAGCTCTGCAACACGTTTCCAGCCCCTCAGTCCTGCTGTCCTTGCTCCTCCTGAAGGGTTAATCCAAACCTCCTGAATGGAACAGTGAACGCCCTGAAGTGCGGCATTCCTACTCCTTCCCAGAGTCCAATCCTGCACAGATGTCCCAGAGCCTGGGAGCCTGTGCCTTTGCTCATCACCTTGCTGAGCAAGCAAAGGAGCCAAATGCTTTCTTGGATGCATATTGATCCATGTTCTGATGACTACATGCAACTTTTTGCCATGACTAGCTCTTCCAGAAAGCATTGATTTATTTATTTCCTGAGCACCCTTGGCATGCCTGGACAACCCGATACGAACATTACAGCAAGAACAACAGCCCACACCTCTGCATTCTGCTCACGGTACAATATCCTGCACCTTCCTCCAGTTACTGCAATGCTCTGAAGAACAGTTTGGCAGATTCGCAGAAAATCCACTTGAAATCTTGAAACCCATGAGTTCCATTTAAGGGTAATTAATGAATGATTCAGAAGAGAGGTGCACATTTCTGTTGTATGCCCACAGCCCTGCTCTCGCTGATCAGCATTTAGGATGATTTCATTGCACAGTAGCTTTTCCTGAGGTCTAATTCAATTACATAAGATGCCTCTGGATGCGAGAAGCAGAGACCCAGAAACACTCACTCATACACTCCTTTGGAAAGTGAGTAATTCTGCAGAATAGGAGTGAGGATAGAGCTCCACTGACCTAGCAGGTCTAATGGGAGTCTCACTACTGGTCTAAAATTGAAGGAGATCAACGATTTTATTTCTCCCGGTGGACTTTTTCCACTGAATGTCTGCAGTATCAGCACTTTCCCCCTGCCTCAGCAGTAAAAATTTGGGAACAAAGCCTCTCTGGAACCTGCCCCTCAAAGCTCTGTCAGCTCCTGTCATACAGGAGATGTGGGGGTGTTTACTGCTGGAAGTGAACTTTCCTTGCCACCTGCAAAGAACCAGTGCAACGGGTCCTGTTCATAGCCGAGACGAATCTTTCTCTGGAGAATGGGATCTGAACAAATCACACTCTCTCCATCTCTCCTCCTAAAAGTGCCCACCACACCCCTGCAACTTGAAATCTCCTGGCAGGACAAAGCTTCCAGCAGCCACCATCACTACAGCACAGGTACAGACAAAACTGTCCTACCACTGGGCAGATCAGCTGTGTGCTCTGCAACACAGCAGCCGTGAACCAGCCCCGATATATTTGCAACAGCTTCACTATGGTTCATCTGCCTCCTTCTTAGGATAATGTAAGATGCTACACCGGGAAGGCTGGACCTCTGCGCTGCAGCACTTCGGTACCCACACCGGTGCCCATGCCACAGAGGGCTTTTCCAAAATCTCTCCCACAAACCTACCCTATGAGCCTCACTTAGGCAACTCTTGTGTAGAAGTCACAGAGCCTCCAACACAAACAGTTTCTCTTAACACTGTTTCCCTAACCCAGACCCCACCGTTCCTCCCTTGACCACGGACTGTGAAAATGCAGCTCCACAGCGTGGGGCATGTAGGACACTGCACTGAGGCCAAAGACAACACAGGAGACTCTTCCCATAACTCACTTAGCAAATTATTCACTGTTCTCCAAATGTGATCCAAATGCTGGAAAACAAGCCCTGGGCTCCTGGAACAGCAGCCTTTTTTCCTGCAACATCAGGCAAATGCTTTTGAACTCACCAGCAGGATAGTGGGGCCATTTGCAGGCTCAGCCCAGACAGCAACATGAAACAGAGAAGAAATTCCACATTTTATTTCAGAGGAAAAGATCAGGGATCACCATTGTCAGAAAAGGGCTCTTTGAACAGATGGATGCTGTGAACTGATACGGAGAGGACCTCATGGTACAGGGACTGCATATCTGACCTCCAAAAGAGGTTGGGGTCAAGTTCAAAGGCAGAAAGGTGATGAGACAAGATGGAGGAATCCCAACGACATGCGTACTTACACACCACACACACACTCACATAACCAAGGAGTCAAACAGGCCCCTCTGTGGCCTTTCTCAAGGCAGCCTGCTTGCTGTTCACACTTGCCCTGCAGCCTAATGGGCCTATAAAAATATACACGTGGAGATGGGAACAAGCTTTCTGACCATACTGCCTTTGTCCATGTCCCCCCTTGCTACCCCAGGCAGGATTCAGACCTTCTGCAGCTTACTGCAGAGAGAGATCGTGCATCAGGCAGACCAGGACGTGTCCTGAAGTCTCCTTGCTGTGGGGAGTTCAGGTCAGCAGGCTTGGCTCTCTGTCATGCTTGCTTGAAATTTCCTCCAGCTGAGACATTCAGTGAGTCTAATTCAGCATCTACACAGGCTAAACCAGCTTTCTCGAGTCTCAGCGTGGCTGTACCGAGTCCCTTCTCACTGCTCCAGCAGGCGCATTAGGCTCACCTACCCAGGAGGACGCAGGGTAGCAGCAAGGACACCGCAGCAACAGAGGAGGTAGCCTGAAGACATCTGCTCATTCCCCTTCACTGCTCTCCCAGCTGAGAGAGCTTTCAGCACAGCAGTGGGCAGCGGGCTGCTCCTGGGGCCGGCAGGAGTGGGTCCCCGTGCTTTGCCCATGCTTCCAGAACACGCTGAAACCCACCAGCCCAGCATCAGCTTGTACCCCTTGCTGAGAGCCACCCCAGCACTACCTGTAGATGAAGGATGCCTCAAGAGAGGGTGGCGAGGAAGGACATCACAAACTCTCTCACATTGTAACCTGCTCCTGAGCCAGCAGGGCAGTACAGACTGAACGTATTCAGTCAGCCACCCCCGTTTTGTCCAGCGAAATTGTGGATGCCCCATCATTGGAAGCGTTCGAGGTGAGGTTGGACAGGGCTTTGAGCAACCCGATCCGGTGAAAGAAGTCCCTACCCACAGCACCGGGGGTGGACTAGATGATCTTTAAAGGTTCCTTCCAACCCAAACCATGTGATTCCATGATTTTAGAGACTGGGAACTAAAGCACAGGGGGAAGTGAAAGGGAGCAAAAATGGGACCAGAGAACAGTGGTTCCTGGATCAGCTTACCCTGATCTAAACTCTGGAAAACTTGTGCACGTCAGCAGTGGATGACAGTTCCTGCTCTCAGTCCAGCATCCTCTTCTGCATTGCAGAGCAGGACCAGGCAGAGTTTGGGGAATAGGTACTGGCAAATCATCACCCGGGCAGCAGCGGAGAACCCCAAAGAGCCCCTATGAATCCACGCTACAGAACAAATCAGGTTTTGTTCTCCCACAGGTCTCCTGCAGCCTGGCAGCAAAATCAGCTCAGAGTTACTTCAGGGTAAATGCACAAAGAGAAAATTGAATTTATTATAATGCCTTTCGTGGTCTTTGCTCCACTCCTGTCAACAACATCCTTTTGCCTGCCTTCCTACGTCTCTGATGTGCACCCCAGCTCCTCTGTCTCACACCTGCAGGCACAGGTCACGACGTCGACAATGTAAATACAGTCTGGGAAAATCTGTGACATAGAATCATAGAATGGTTTAGGTTGGAAGGGACCTTGAAGATCATCGAGTTCCAACCCTCCTGCCATAGGCAGGGACACCTCCCACTAGACCGGGTTGCCCAAGGCCACGTCCAGTCTGGCCTTGAACACCTCCAGGGATGGGGCTTCAACAACCTCTCTGGGCAACCTGTTCCAGTGCCTCACCACCCTTAAAGTGGAAAACTTCTTCCTAATGTTTAATCTAAACCTGCCCTCTTCCAGCTTAAAGCCATTCCCCCTCGTCCTATCACTACATGCCCAAGTAAAAAGTCCTTCCCCAGCTCTCCTGTAGCCCCTTTAGGTACTGGAAGGCCGCAATAAGATCTCCCCGGAGCCTTCTCTTCTCCAGGCTGAACAGCTCCAATATGAACATGCTGCAATAAGGAGCTCTTGAGCGTGCACCCCCCCACACACAGACCAGGCATAACCCCAGATCCTCAGTTAGACCTTCTGCAGGAAATTGCTATTGAAAAAGTCCAATTATGCCCTAAAACAAGCCTGTTTTATAGGCCACGGGTAGTGCTATGGAAGCCCTCTGGAGACAGGAATTTTACCTGATTCTCAGAGATGGGCAACAGAAGTGTACCTTTCTTTGCACTCATCATAGAATGGTTTGGGTTGGGAGGGACCTTAAAGATCATGAATTCCAAGCCCCCTGCCCTGGGCAGGAACACCTTCCACTTCAAGAGCATATTTTCACAGATTACACAGAAAATGGACATATCTGTTGGAAGGCCCCTGCCTAGAGAAGCACTGGGTGCCCAGCCCCATTAGCGAGTCCAGCCCAAGCCTTGGCAAAGCAGAGGAGTTAATACTGTGGACATGGGGGCAATGAAAACAGAAAGGACCTTTTGTTGCAGATGAGTTTGTAAGTAATTCGGGTGATTGCACAGAAACGTGACAGTTTGCCACACTCACCACAGACTACAGTACAGCATATTACTACCACCTCACTGTCTCCTTCAGTCTGCAGTGGCCAACGGTGCTGAGGCACAAGACTGACAGTAGGTTGCCTATGCTGTGGCAGCACGAGGAGCAGACAGAGTGCTCAAAATTACCATCTTCCCCTCACCAAACCACTCAGCTGTTCCCGAGTGCCCACCACCACACCCCAAAGGGCATTTGCTATGTGAATATCGGAGTCAGTCACACACATGCCTGTCCCCTCAGCAGACATCGGCCAGAGATGCCAGGATCACCCAAAAGAGAAACGCTCGCAAAACAGCACTGCATTCCCCGGGGCAATCTCCCAGCAATAAGGAGGATGGAATATTTTGCCAAGGAAACACCACTTGGCAGACTCATCGTGAGGGCCAGCAGCAGACCCCCCAGTCCTGCTGCTGTAGGCTGCTGCCCAGCCAGACTAACACCATATTTTCACAGCGTTCACAGCTCGGATTTACGTTCACTGCTGGAAATCGACTGCGTCCAGCCTGTGCAGAGCTGCAGGTGACAGAAGCGGTGTCTGAGGCAGACATGCTGGGGGAAGGCTCACCAAAACACTGTCAGGCACCTACAGAGTCAACACTTGAAGCAGGGCTCGCCATCGTGGCTCCCTCGAGAGCCAGCGGAGAGAAACAAGCGTTTCTGAGGGTATAATTGAGCTGACCTACTTCCACGTGCAGTGCAGCACGGGAAGGGCTCCCTCCTTCTCTCCCAGACTAGAGGGGGCTGAGGTGAGCAGTTTGGATGCAGAGGTCCGCATGATGGCACCCCGAAACTGGGGCAGACCCTCCCGTTACACAGCAAGAGATCCGCATGCCACGGGCAGCACCAGGCGTGCTCATGTCCACGATGGTGCTGGATGCGGTGCGTGGAGACCAGCCCCGCTCTGACCCAACACACCCGGCAACACAATCCCATCCCAGAAACATCCAAATCCTCTCAGCTGCCGCTGCCATGGCAACACCAGGGAGAGGATCCGCCAGCCTTTGATGTGCTGATCTGTTTAAAGCGTGCAAAATGACATTCAGAAGCTGGGGAGCTGCGTGGAGGAGCACCTGACTGCCCCAAGATGGAAGACTCTCTGAGGAGCAAGGACGAACGCACAGTGGCAGGCACTGCTGCCATCTCCTTTCACAGCAAGTCCTTACCAGCACGCTGTTGTTTCCGTGCTCCAGCTCACCCACTTAGTGGAGTTTAATATTTAACATCAGACAAGCTGCTCTTTCACAGGGTAATTTGGGTTATTAATAAAAAATCCCTCTGCTCCCCCAGCGATTCAAAAATCAGATGCTGTTACTCCGGGTTATCAGCACCGGCACCACAAGAGTGCTAGCCACAGAGCAGTTAATGGGGAATCAGGAAGGGCTGTTACAGGCCACAGAGAAGCCGGCAGAGCCAAGTAACATGCAGGATAAAGCTGTCCCCATCTCCCATCGCAGCGCAGGCGGAGGGGGAGGAGGTAATTCCAAACGACAAACAGGCTGTGCCAGCCCCGGGAAGGGGAGGCTGTGCGAGCCCCTCTCCAGCAGCTCACAGAGATCCCCTGCGTCGCAAGGACACCGCCAAGCTCAGGAGGACTGCACAATTGCTCACCTTCAACGATGAACACTCTTGTAGCATTTAGCACCAGGATTCCCTGAGGCACTGCAAAAACCCGATGGTGTCAGTGCGGGACAGGCAGACCCCGACCCTGCACACCGCGCGCCCTGACTGAGCTGCCGGGTTAGGGGGGCTCAGTACAACCCAAGAAGCTCTGAAATGTGAGGGCACAGAGGGAGATTTGAAACATTTGAGAGGGTTTTATGCTAGACTTCTGGCAGAATTTGCTTTACAATATGAAACACAGAAACCTGAAGTGATCTCCTACAGAGAGGACGTCCTGCACGTTTCCACCGCTCTCATTTCAAGACTCAACGTACGCCACAATTGCAAAGTTTCCCCCTATATTCATTCACTCTCTCACTAAAGTAGTGTTCCTGTACCCAGCGTAAGAGGAGGCAGCCTTCAGCAGACCACAGAAATGCTACAGAGAACTCAAGGAACTGGAGAAACAAGGGAGGTGAAGGAAGCAGAACGCAATTACCTGAGAAAGAATTTGGCTGAACAGAGGAGTCAGTCCACACATGTGCGCACGCACACATACAGACACACACACTTTCTTGGGAAAAGCTTCACAGGATCTTTGACAGAAACCATAGAGGATGCTGGATACCAGGCTCACAAAGGCAGTTCAACCTAAAACCTTTAGATTTTCTCCTTTTCACTTCTTGGAATACAGGGGGAGTCCAAGTACCTGGTTTACACCGAATACTCGGGCTGTGCATGCCTGTGGATGGAATTAAACAGTAAAGAAAATCCTATTAATTATTTCCTCTTTTGGCTTCCTCAACTTCTTTTCAAAAGAAAAGAGGACCCGTTTTCACCTGCCACCAGGCAGAGGCAGAGAAACACGTTCTGGCCAGGATGCCACTGTGGCAGAGACATGAGAGCACACTGGCTTCATTACAGCCGCTTTGCTGCATTACCTGCTGCCCATGTTTCGGAACGTGGGCCTGCTGGAAGCCTCCAGCATCGTAGTCTGTTCTCCTACCTCTTTGCAGCCCTTAGTGCCTCTTCAGAGGCACAACACCCTCCAAACAACATGTTTGTATGCATGTTTGTTCATGCTGGTCTTCGAAAACATAGCCAAAATTAGGTGGTCCTCATTTTCATGGTTGGGCACCCAAAAAGATGCCTTGAATTTCTGTTGTTCCCTGGCAGCTCCCAGTCACATCACTGACATGTCATGTACCTCTTAATTTAAACAGAAAAATTATATATGCGTAATTTCTAGGCACGTTTCATCATTAAACAAGCCTAACACTATCTCAGTAACCTGCTGGCAAAGCTCGGCAGTAAACAGCAGACAGCTTGAGGGTGGGGAGGTAACTGCAGTGGCTGCAGCTCCAAAAAGAGGACAAAAAGCGCATTACTTGCTGTGTTTGTTTGTTTTGGGTTTTTTTTTCCCCCAGAAATCTCACAAGAACAATAAAGAAAACTCTGAACCTTCCTCCTCTGCTGGGATCTTTTTTTTCCTCGCAGTATGTTATAACAGACTCTTTCTGTCAAAAGCAAACTGCAGATTCACATGCTGTTACTGGGCACCCCCCATTCTGCTCCTCTGTGTGCAACGCTGCATTTATTTATGGCAAAATGGACAAAACACACCACCTCTGCAGAAACAAAGACTGTTCAGACAGTGAATGGACCTCATCTCATGGCGAAGCTGCCAGCAGAGCCTCTGGATCAGCTTGCCCCATGTCCTCACACTGCTCTTAGCTCTAAAGCATGACTTCAAAGCAAAGTGAATTAGTGAAAAATGCCAGCTCGTCTGCCCAAACACCTGCAGTTTACCCACAGTGTCTATGGCAGTACGAGAAAGGCAGAATACACATCCCTCATGACCCCTCTGCTGCTGCTGCTGGTGGTGCCGTGTAGCACGCTGGGAGGCCCCATTTGGAGGTGCTGCTGATCCCTGCTGAAATACTGTCAGGAAACAGCCAGTGCTGCTGCCTCACATTTTGGATGGAGAGAGGGTGATCTTGCCTTATTGAGCTGCTGCTGGCCTTGGAGAACTCCTCTGGCAGGTCCGAGAGGCACAGCTCACCACTGGCGGGGACGAGTTCATGAGTTTTGAGGAGTCTTGCTGATACAGTCCTGATGGGCAGCAGATATTTTATACTTTTGTCCTGTGATGCTGCAGCTCCTCTTACTGCAATCTCAGCTCCACAGCCGTTTGACAGCAGGCTTCACAGGAAGCATTTTTCCCAGCGCCCACAGAAAGGGGGTCAGCCCGCTGACCATCGTGTTGCTCTTTAACAGGAGCACGTTGCTATGCATCAGTGGAGTGGCACGTCCAAGCTGCGCATAAAGAGAGCTGCCATGCCATGCTCCGTTGAGCAATTCTTGCTTGGACCAAACCTACTGTCACTGTGAGCTGAGATGATTCTGCCAGGAAAAGAGCTGAAGAATGGAAAAGCTTAGAAAATTATAGCCTGCTTAGAAAATTATAGCCTGCAGGCCAAACACAGACCCCACGCAGGCATCTCCTAGAGCTGAAATACCCTCATGCCAAAGGGAGTGGCCCACAGATATAACTTCTGTTTCAGCATCAAAGATGGGAAGCAGAACCATAATGCTCCTCACTGCAGTAAAGACAAGTCCAACATCAAAAGCCAATTAGGTAATTTTTTCCATGTCTGAGAACTCTCTAGCACACCACCACCCCACACTCCGCTCCCCATGCCCACTGCCAGCTTCAGTGCTTTCATCCACCACAAGGCAAACGGAGGAGGAAGCAAGGAAAGAAACCCAAAACCAACACCCCAAAACAAGAGAAACTCCATGCAGAGATTTGTAAGTCGAGGACACTGGTTTATTGAAGTTTAGCGTCTTATTTAAGAACACACTGTTCGCTTCCACAACCAAATCCACGGAAATAATTTACAGTGGAACATTATTAATTCATATAACATAGTAAGAACCTAGAAAAGGAAGAGGTGTGCATATGATTACAGCACACAGTAAAAGCTCACACTTCAGTCATCAACAGAGTACAGCTGATTCCCAGCCAGACCACAGGAAGATGCCTTTTACTCTCTCCCCTCCCCATTCAGATGAATGGAAGAAAGAGCTTGGTTGGCATCTCATCTCTGCCTAAAGCTCTGGCAGATGCTATCCAGTGGAAGCAAGGTGCAGCCCAAAGCAGCCATTTCTCTGCTCCATCACTACAGCTTACACGACACCAACAAAAAGAGGGACAACTGACTGGAAAGAATTTGCTGTGTGTTGCAGGATATTTTCACAGTTGTGATATATTGCATGTTAAGATTTTGCTTCTCCCAGCCAGCTAATACAAGGTGTTAAAAAGGCTGGTAGTTTCTGAATCTTTCCACATGCCGATAACAACAGCTTAACTTCGTTTTTAAAAGATTACAAGATAACAATGAAGCAAAAGGGACTGGCTTGTTTTGGACTTTCCAGTTCCAAAAGCAAAGCCACTTATGTTCAATATCCATCCAAAGCACCAGCACACGAATCTTCTTCTTTGCAAACTCCCAAGTCCGAGAGACCAGGCACACAGCAGAGAGAGACTATAGCACTTCCAGCAGCGCAGCCAGGTCACGCTCCAGGAAACAGCACGACAACCTCACCACAAGAACCCCACCACTTTACCCAGAAGGCTGCTAGACGAGAGGAGCTAGCAGGTTGATGGTACATGCTTTATGAAGTTGCCCAGGACCCTCTGTATTTGCTGAAGAGAAGCCAAGGTCTCCGAGTGCCATTCACAACAGCAAACTTGTAAATGACCACTTAAAGCTGTGCTATGGAAGAACCCGGCATCTACTGATGATTCTGCTCAGCAGAACAGTTTCTCCAAGCAGAGCAATGTATGCACGCTTGGAGACGGCTCTCAGGACTGAGAAGCAGTGCCTGCAGCTGGGGACAGAGGAAGGAGAGCAAGCTGCTAAGTATCTGAGAAGACATTGAGTTTAATAGAAGCGTGTTTGGAGGTGGAAGGGTCAAATGCTTGGAAAGCCCAGTAGAGCATTTCCCACAACGCTCACCCAAGGCAGGGCTCTGAGACCCTGTGTGACTACAGCCTGCTTCAGTTGACCAGAGAGCTGAGCGGACAGCTTAGTCCCTGTGAGGTGACAGCACAGACACTTCCCTTGTCTCTTGCCCAATATGTCCCTTAAAACAGATGACAGACCTTCAGAGTACATCCCATCCAGTGCGTTAGGATGTGTGGCATCTGTACTGCCTCAAGGTCCATGAAAGCACCAGATGACACAGGGGTAGAACTGGAACGAGATGCAGAGGGAGCAGTCACACTGACAGGTCAGTGTCTTTGCTGCCCACGGCCAGCAGGCAGGAATCTGCACGGTGCTTGTGGGGCCCCCACAGAAAGGGGCAGTATCTTCCCTGTGCTCAGAGATGCTCTGTGCAGGTCGGGAAGTACACTGCTAGAGCTGAAACTGCCCTTAGCTCACCCCACACCTGCCTCTCACCCACCAAAACAGCACATTCTCATAGCATTTATCTTATTTTTTGCTTTGTGCTATAATCAGCAAGTCCTGGGAAAGACACAAGGCTCCCCATTCTAAGCATGGCATGATGACAGAACTAAATGGACTCTGAATACAGTATGCATTTCCTGCAGAGCATCTGGAAGCCTTAAGTTTTCTAGACAAATGACACTGTAAAAAGGTGAAAATATTTATTATTCCTTTGCAGAGACCACCAGATTAGTTAAAAGTCTAGCATAGTTTATACTCTATACCCCTCTGCGAAGGGGTTCAGCACTCTGTTCTCTGCGTTTCCCATTTAAAAGGTCCAACATGTGCACTTGAATGCACCCTACAAGCTCTGAAAAGTCCTGTCGCTACAGAGCAGTGAAGGACCATAGCCTTCATTTCTACTTGTTGTCTTGCTGCAGTACCTTTTTGCTTAAACAGGAGTCTTCCCAGTGACCTGGACACACACAAACATACGCGCACGCACTCTCTCCTTCTTTCCTCATCTCAGTATAAATATAGAAACCTCGTCTGTTTTCTAAATGCTCGCCTGCTGCTGCATTCTCTCCCTCCGCCTCCCAAGACACTTCAGCAAATACCTGCTGCTTTGTTTCTGCTGTAGATTTTCACTGAGGCTGCAACATTTTGAAGCCATAGATTTAACATAGTCCCCTACATTTGCAGCCCCTACACAGAAATGTACAGCTCTGGCTTTATGTTTCACCCAGTCAGCAAAATTTGGTTTGCAAATAGGAAGGGAGCTTGAATTTTGCTGCTGTTTGCAGCGTTGTGGCTCAAAACACGACATAGTTCAGCTGTAAAAGGAAACGTGAATTTTCAGATGGTTCTGCCATTCTGAGCAGAACCTCTTCCCTCGCCCTTCATAGAGAGAAGGTGTCAGGAACTTCCCTGCACCCAGGATGCTGCCCTCCACTCATCTAAGATTTTAACAAGGTTGGTCTATCCAATCCAGGGCTAACGTTTTCAGCATCTACCCTCCTGGCATCTTGAGAGCTGGAGGTGAGGACTGCTAGAGAGATGTAAGTAGGGCAGGGAACCCAGAAATCTCTGCAATCCTTGACCCATCCTTCCATCACGCCCCCAGTGATGCTGCACCTTCCCAGACCAGCACAGAGAGGGTACATTTCTGAAGAACCTTGACATACTTAGACAATTAAAACAAATTAGCATAATTCAGACTAAACTTCTAATTTTAGCACTCTGTAAAGCTGCTTTCCTTTGAGCTCAGATCTAGCTTGCTGTACCTCAGCTTCAGCACACTACAGGCGGCTTCCTACCGTGAATCAACTGAGCCCCGCAGGCTATCAAGCTCAGGGCTTTCACAAAGGGCACTGTCCTTTGCTTCTTGTCCTCCTGCAGTGCTTGCGCTAGGCAGGGCTCACTCCCTGCACACAGCAAGTGCCCAGCTTGGGCAGAGACCTCAGCCAAGGGACCAGGCGCTGAGGACAGGGCACAGTTGGAAGGAACCTGCTCCCGAAATAGATTTCTGAAGGCTACAAGGTTCAAACGTTGCTCACCTCATTCCAGTACCTTGATAACGGGCGGGCTCACCGAGCACATACAGATGCCATTATTCCCTGAATAATTTAAGAGCCCGCAGAGCAGCAGTGCAGAATGGCACCAGCTGCCCCCCAGCACCTCCTCCCCCATCAGCACGTCCCCACAGCAGCGGGGTCTGCTCTGACCCGACACAGCTCCCACCCTGACGCCTGTGCTGGGCTGTGCTGGGCTGCTCCCCCTCCCACCACGGCGCTGCGTTTCCCTCCTGCCTGGAAATGTCAGGAAAGGACACAGGCACAAGCTCCAAAACGCCTCGCTAGCTACGCACTGTACGAGCTGTTCTTCACTTACAACTGACTTTAGTATTTGTGGACAACTATTTACTGGGGAAGGGATGGACTTCCCAAGTCAAACATGATTCATTATATATTAGCTCACATTATGTGAGAGACCACGCTCTCTTGGCACCGCATCCTGCAAAGGGCAAGGCAGACCATGAAAGAAGAAAAAGGTAAACACCAGAGAGGAACTGCTACCATATAAATGTCCTGATTTTTCTAATTGGGCCATTTGAGAGAGCTCTTTCTCCGTGGCCATCGCAACAAACCATGCTCAGCCAGAAACTCCTGTAACCTCCCCACTGCGAAGGAACATTGAGATCAGTGTAATTTCTGCATTGCCATTTTCCTTCCTGCACACGAATACGCCATGCACCATCCTCTGCCATCCCTCCCCCATACTTAATGCAAACACTGGAAAGAAAATACAAATGCTGGGAGCACAGATGCTCCCATTATAACCAGTGCATGCTGCATTGCAACCTAATAGAAAAATGCTAGAGGGTGATTGTGAGCAGCAGCGAGTGAAATTGGACAGAGTTTAGTCAAAGGTAAGTTTGAAACAGCCTATTCTTCCTGCTGACCCCATACCAGCGAGATACAGAGAGAGATGGAGTGGAAACCTTAGTGGGCTGTGAGAAAAATGCCCCCTTGTACGCCTCAGATAGCAGAGCAGTACAGTACAGCATAGCACTGATGCTTTTTTTAAATCCTGACAGCATTTCCATTTTCAGGACTCCAGTGGCAGGTCAGATAAACAGCATCAGAGGAAGCCGTCGTCACACACAGCCCCTGTACTTCCCAACCCAGCCTAAAGCAAGAACTAAATATTTATTAAGCGTCTATGAATCAGAGGTCTGAATCTCCTGACAGTGCAGCCAGCTGACGTAATCCTCCCCAGATCCTGATGGGGCTTCATTCCCCAACAACCTTGACAGAGCTCGGAGGGTCACAGTTACCTTGTAGACACACAAAGCAGTTCCACACTGGCACACTGGGCAGAGGTGGGGTGCAGATCCTCCACAATTGCTACATCCCTCAGGATCACCTGTAAAGGAGCTCATGCTTTGCCCCAGTTTGCCAGCAGCTGTGTGTACAAAACGCCTTCCTGGCTTTACACGCTGGACATTTACAACAGAAAAGATACAACACTGTACTGCTGCCTCAAACCCAGCACACACAACCCACAGAAAGATTTAAGATCTAAAATTTCATTTGAGATTTCACCTAGTGCTGCTCTCACATGGTCCTAAAGGTGCCGCCTTCAACGCTGTGGCACACCACAAGCCGATGAACTTCTCAGGGAAGGTGCCTGCATAGTCATTGCTCTTGCAATGCAAGGAGAGGCAGGAGGATTTTTGGTTCACGGAACCAACAAAACTTTCAGTGGGAGACAACAGCAGCTGCAGCTGGAGCTGTTGCTCTAGGAGCTGGCAGAGAAAGGAGACAAAGCAGCTTCATGCTCTGAGGCTCTGCAGGTGGCATGGTCCTTTCTCTTCCTGATGAGCTCCAACTTGCAGGTTAGATACCAACACAGCTACCAGCAGCCAGGGAAGCCCTGGGTGGCTGATAGCCATGTCACATCTTTGGCAGGATCTACTGCCACTGAATGCAAGAATCCAGGTAGCCCAATCCAGCAACTGTACCAGGCGCAACATTCATGGAGCACAGTGGTGCTCGGAAGTCCAGTTATCCTGGAGATGTTCTGAGCCATCTGCAGCCCAGATCTGCTGAAATCCTTTGCCCTCCTTCTGTCCATCACTCTCTTCTCTGCAGCCCCTCGAAAGCCCTTGGGAAGGATGGCCGGCAAGCAGAGAGAATAGCCCCAGTGGCTTCTCCTTGGCAGCACTCCAGCAGCGATTTCTCACCCCAGTTTCTCATGTGCTATTGCATAATTCTGACAGAGGTGTCTGGATTTTCCACCTCAGGGACCCTAAGCTTGGACTTAAGTTCCACCCTGATGCAGCTCACCAGTGAACTGCAGGTGAGTGAGATCTTTTCCTTGTCACACAACAAGCACAAGCATGGTCACCCTATGTGACCGTTCGATTGTCCTACTAAGGAATCATCTGAAATTGTTCCTCTGTCTGATTGAGCTCGTGGCTGTTGTTCCAAACCCTGCTTGACTTGCTCTGCTTCCCACATTTCCCTAACTTCCTAAGCACGCAAAATTTCTTTATCACAAAAGCATTCTCATCAGCATCCTCCATGTTGCCTCAATCTTCTCAGAGCTTCCCATCCAGGGTCTAGCTCCTCTCCCAACTCAGCTCACGCACCTCAACTTGGAGTTTCTTCAGACAGTTGATGTCAGCCGGTTATGTCACATTTATTCCTTATCTGTGCTTGAGAATACAAAGGGGCTGATTCAATCCTCTGTGCTCCCTTTGCCCTTTCCCACCATTTCATTCTAGCTGGTGGAAGAGCTTTCTCTGCCACAGCTCCTGCCAAACTGAAACACCTCTCTCTCCCTTTCCCACCTATTTCAAACCGTCTCTCACAAATCTTGTCTCACTTCTCTGAAGCACCCTCCCAGCCTCTCCTGCTGGGATGTATTTCAGTGTGTAATAGTGAGCACTGAAATATTTCCTGCTGCAGCGTGCAGAAGCAGCACTGCGCCAGCCGTGGGTGCCAGTCTGTACTATGGGGAGTCGTGAACCCTCAGACTGCTCTGTGTGCTGTTTCCAGGAACAGAACAACTAGAAAAAAGGCATGGAGTTTTATGCAGAGAGTTTCTTATGAGGAATCATTTTCTTTTACCATTCAAGACTGCATTGTGTGAGATGCTCTACAAATCTGTAACAAGAGACTTCTTACCCTTGGACACTTGCAGGACAAGGAAACTAGACAGGAGTGAAAATAGAAAAGCAGTTTGTTCCTCATTAGGACCCTCCCCCCCAAAAAAAAGAAAAAAAAAGTGGTAAATTCAGGCAGCCTTGTCTTCTATTCTTTAGATGTCCAAGCAAAACTTACTTTGAATGTACTGAGAGGAGGTATCACATCTTTCATACCAATAATTTATCATTTAAACATTGATAGCAGTTACAGGAATTTTCTTCTGAGCTTTTGGTTATTTAATCCAGTAGCCACAGTTATGCTGCACACAGACTGCATGTGCTCTCGCATGTGCACTTGGGGAGTTCTTTGGACATTATCAGCATTGCTGCTGTTACTGAAGTGCTATTGGTCTTATTCGCTGCATAGCACTCTTGTCACAGACGTTTTAGAGCCTTCAGCTTCCTGCGCCATGAATGCCACGTGCCCACATGCCAGCTGAGGAGCATCTGTCTCTTTGTACTCCTCAGGTGAAGGTCTCTGCCTCTCTTCATGCTTGACAGGATATTTGGCTGAATTTGGTACCAGAATAAGTATACTTCAATAAGAAGAATGATTTTCATAAAAGTATTAACTTTTTGTTGTTTATTAGTCTCAGCCAAAGCTTGTCAGGTGGCGAAACACTGCGGGCACTAACAACCTGTCTTGGGGGCACTTGGTACGGCTACAAGTTGCTCGTAGAGGCATGTTCGAAACAAAGGGCAAGCCAAGGACTCTGGGCCACAGTTTGGGGGTTAGACATTTTGGGCCCTTTCTAACAACCCGTTTGGTGAGCTCTGCTAATGCTTCCAGAATTCCTGGAAAGGGATTTGGTCCATTTCCTACCTTTAATATGTAACCACAACAAGCAGCCACATGCAACTGAAAAAGGACTCAATAACAGTGTGTTCACATAACAAGTTACAGACCTGCCTCACAAACTGCGTCAAAACATCGCAGTCTCACAATGTGTTGTGCTGCTCCCCACTAATCCTGCAGAAGGCAGGACTGTATCCTTCAAGTGCTCTGCGTGACTTCCAAGTGAGGATTTTCTGCCTCTCAAGGTAGCCTGACCACGGCACACCTGCAGTGAAAGGAAGGAAGCGTTCTTGACCGTCACTACCTCCCAGAACTGCAAAAAAAGGCAGATAGCTGCATCCAAAGCACCGATATATTGCTCCTGTCCATCACCACTTGCCCGTCAGTGCAGGTGGCCACATCAGACTCCATATGCAGCTCAGCAGCTGTAACCGAGTGGCTCTGGTCCCTCGTGAACCGACCATCTAAGCAAAATGCACAGAAATGTGAAGCTAGGATACTGCAGCAGGAATAGCAAGAAGCCAACCTAGATGATGCTGGGCAAATGCTCTGATGGCAGTGAACTTCTCTTATTCAGTTCACAGCCTCCTGTGCTCACGGGCTGCTCTCCGTCACACCAGCCTGTCCGAAGGGCACCCTGAAAAGCTACCAACACGTTATGCTGGACCTCGTAATTCCTCACAATTCAGCACTTGCACTAAATGTGGGGACAGATGGGACTATGGAAAGCTTGTTCCCTGGGGTCGTCCTCAGACTGAGGCAACCTCCAGCCGTGCTGCAGAGCCCTCGGCGCAGGAGCACTCTTCAGGACATGTCTGGCTGTCTAATGGACAGCTCACCCCAAAACACAAGCGTGGCTGGGCTGCACCAAGAGCAAGGGTGAGTGACAAGTCCTTAAGTCTTTGATGCAGCCCCTGTTGAATGAAACCTCAACTTTTATCATCTGAGTTACAAATGTTGGGGACAGGGAATACTGGAGGAGTGACAAGGTTGTAGACCTGGACTGTCCCTGTGCCGAGAGACACACAACACGAAAATGGACTGCACAAGGTCAGTCAGGTTCTTGTTACATGCACCGAATACAAAAGCCAAGAAATTGCCATGGAAACTAAAAAGCAACAAATATAATCATGGTCCAAGGAGAAGGATTTTGGGCAACACAGCATTAAATAACAGAACTTGCTGCCTCCGGGTATCACAGGACACAAGGTTCTTGCAGGATTCGACCCTGCAGTTCATGGGACACACATAGCCACACAAAAATGGCTAGAAACACTACAGGGTACAGAGCTCTCATGCCCCAAGACATAAGACCAGCTTGCATGGGATGAGAAGAAACTTGTTCTGGGGCCATCACCTCCTTCCTCTGGCAATCTCCACCGCTTCGTGTCATGCTAGCCCTTCCTTGGATCATAGGTTACCCCTCTAATAATAACTTGCATTGCAGCGGTGCACGGCAGGCTTAGTCATAAATCAAGGCACTGATACAGTGCACTGTACAAACACAGAGCAAGTAAACAGCCTCTGCCCAAAAGAGCCTATTTCCGTAGATGAAGCAAGAAACAACAGGAGGCACTGGTGGAGAAGCAGAAGGACCCAGTGACACAACAGTGGTGTCGGCCCATTCCAGCGGCCAGTGCAGGCGCCTTTCGGAAGGGAGAGCTTTCGCACGGACATGACGCGAGTCCCGTGCGGACTCACAGGGCACAAACAGACACACAGGCTCACATGGACTGAACTCCCACAACTACTGCAGCAAAACAGAATGAGAAACTCTAACACATCCTGGTAGCCCTCAGCTTGGCCCCAAGAAGGATTGTGCAATAAACCACCACCACCAGAGACACTCAGGCTTTGGTGGCAGGGGATAAGAAGAGAGAGCTGGCCCAATAGCCAAACCTCCTGGTTTGGTGGTTCTTCACTCCTGAACCCCTTTACAGCCCTCTGGCAACGTAAGAGACAAGCTGCTCTGTCAGCCTCCGGTAAGAGAGGCCCCATGGGGAACAGCCTTGGGCCGGCGCGCAGTGGGCAGTTATCACTGAAGAAGGCACCGTTCGACACAACAGTGTGGCCGCTGAAGGACCCCACACCCAACTTCCCAGCTGCTGTCTGCAGACTTCACATCTGTCCTGAACACGTCCACTGATCGCCCCCTAATTAGCTGCTCTCTGCAGACACAGACCCCTCCTGGGCTGCCCTGGTCAGATGGCCTGGCGTTCAGAAAAGCAAACATCTTTACGGCCAGCTTTGGTCCCAAGAGGAGCAGGAGGGCAAAGAGGGGCTCTGCCCACCCTGGCCATAGTCTCTGAGCTGGCAGGCAGGCAGCCCCCCCGCATTCACCACTCGGGAAGGGGCAGCTGAGGATCAGCTCCTCCTCAGCTCCTGCTGATTTCTGCAAGGAGACCTTGCTCGGTGCTCCCCATGCTGTGGCAATCCCAAATAGTACACTACAAAAGGCTTGTTTATGGCTGTAAGGTCTGTCCCATCCCAGGCAAGCAGACCCCTTTGGGGCATTCACCAGTGCTTCTCCGGCTCCCTTGCCCGTGTCACACCGTGTCTCGGCAGCAAGTGCAACTCGGGTCTCTCATGAGGAGCTGGTGAGAAGGTGCCCTCTCTAGTACCTTCCACCTGAGGAAGTCCAGACACTTTGCAGGTGTCTTTGGATCTCCCGACCCATCACCAAGACACACGTACACTGTGCTTCTGGGGGGTGGGGGGCAGAAGGGAAGGGGATGGTTTTCTCAAAGACTCACAGAGTGAGCCTTTACCAGAAACAGGGATGAATGAAATCTAGGAATTCCAGTGGCCAGGATGAGCCCAGACAGCCTGAACCAGCAGTTGTCCAGCAGTGTGGCAGGGAGAATAAAAGCCTGAGGGCTGGCTAGCGGTGCCTGTCCCCAGCATCTCAGGAAGACTCTTCTCAGGACTCTCAGGGCGCAGATATTGAGATGCTCCAAGCAGTAGAGCTCTGCTGTGAGGCTTTTGCTCAGAGGGGGCACATGGAAGTCTCCAAGCCTTTTGCTAAAGGCAGAGGAGAAGCCCACCTAAGACATCCCTCTATTGCATCCTCCTCTCACAACCCTCCTTGATTCCCCTTGGTTTCACCTCTCTCCTCAGTGCCTCTCTACATTGGTGCAGAGCACATACATCCTCAGATCCTCAGGCCCTGCTGTGAGAAGAACATTCAGTTCAAGAGGTCTTCAAGGGGCAGCAAAGCTATCTTAGCAATGTGCCTGCTCCTGCAGGAAGCTGGCGGCAAGAAAAAACCTGGCAATGACTTTCCAGAGAGGAGCTACAGCTTGGAACATCTGGCAGACCCAGGGCTGCAGCACGTCAGTGTCAGCAGAGGGGAAAGACACCTCTTCTTGCTCCTGACACCCTGCTCACCTGCTGCCAGTAAGTAACGTGCCTTCACTGGGAGGGATGAGCTGTCCCCCACGCACAAATACAGCCTGTCCTGAGCAGCAGCACAGCTCACGGTCCCCTGCACAAAACTGCTTTCTCTGTGAGCAGTCCGCTCCCGCTGAGCCCCGGTGTCAGTGGTCCGGCAGGGAGCAAACAGGCCAGGGAGCAGACATCAAAGCTGCTCCTGCACTGGAGAAAGGGGTGGGGGTCCTTTGCCCCTTTGCTCTGCAGATGCAGAGCAACTCTGGGAAACTGCATGAAGCTAGAAGCCATCAATTTTATCTCCGAGATCAAATCTGTTACCGGGCTGAGTGAGTCTCTTTAGCTGCCTTGACAAACCCCTTGCTCCCTTTTCTCCCTTCACCAGGCTTTTTTGCAGCCCTGCCTCCCTAAGCGGTCAGGACAAACAGCAGGTTCCTGGCCCCAGAAGTTGTCCTCTGTTTGGCAGACTGTTTCTTGTGCTGACTGCACATAGACCCGTACAGGGACCAGACTGCCCCTCTGCCATTCTCCCCCTGAAACGCAAACAGCACTCACTGCCATGAGCACAGACATCTGGATATAGGGCTGATTGCCCCAGTGCCACTGACCTTTTTCTTCCGGTCCCGAGAGCGGTTCCTGCGCTTGCGATTAGATTCTTCCTTCTCCTTCTGCTCCTGCAGAGCCTGAGCCTCAATATCTTTGATTTTCTTCAGCTGCTTGGCTGCTTGAGCCATGGCCGGTCAGACTGCAGTTCCCTCCAGAGCTCACACCTGCACTTTCCACGCAGCACCCTCTGATTCCTGGCCAAGAAAGTCCCTTCCCCTGGCTCAAACGCTGTCGACCCAGATGAGGGTGAAACCAGTAATGAGAGGAAAATAGAAAGCAGTCAGCAAGCCCCAAAGGGCAGCTGATGTCCCCAGCTAATTGCTAGATGGAGTCTGGGACACCTTTACAAAGCATTAATAATCCCAAATCCAGCTGTGCCAGAGGTTCTGTGCACCATTGCAGCAGCCCCTGACTGCACTGGCACATCATGCAGAATCCTCCTTGTGGGACAGGACACTGGGCTGGTGCTGTGCTTTCCCTCACTGCCTCTCCTGCAGCACGAGAAGAGATGCAGGCAGTCAGCCTCGGGAAGGAAAATAACTCTCAGCAATTAATGCAGGATGACAGTAGAGAAGCGGTGAAAAAGGAGGCTGATGCATTTCATCCCGACTTCTGGGTTCTTTGTAGCAATGCATAAAGAACAGTAACCTGTGTGTAGTCAGTCAGTGGCTTTACCACTGCAGTGCTGCTGAGGCAGGCACATATTCCAGTCTCTCCAATTTTCTTCCTCTCAGTCGCTCTCTGTGCAGCAGCCGCATCACTCGCTCACTCTCTGGGTTATGATTCCAGCTTCTTTCGCAGGGAGCAATAGGGAATCGCTGCATTGGTTAGGAGGCAGGCAGCATCTCTGCTCGGAAAACAGCCGATACTGCAAAGGATATGCCAAGTACTGGAGCAAAGTGCAGCTTAATAGCATCCTTTCCTCCTCGCATCTCTCCGCTGAGTGAGCAGCAAGGGGAGGGGAGGGATCTTGGCTGTGAATGGGAGACAGAAAACAAGGGCTCAGTCTGCTCTTTGACTACACAGCACCAGAAAAGTAAACCAGAGCCACCAGCTCCTGCCCATCCAGGCATCACCTGAGCTTGGGTCCTCTCTGAGGATCCCCAGCCACGGCTCCTGGAGAGTCAGCCACCCCTTCTCCACACGCGTCCCTGCATTTCCCCCACAGCTGCCTTCCAAAAGCACAAACAAGTCCATGTCGGAAGCCAGGGGTCGGGCCTGGAGGGGTGACTTTGGTTGCTGCACATGGCGCCAGTGTGTGAGGGGACCAGGATAAAGCTGGGGTGGACTCTCTGGTGGTGACCATAACGCAATCTGCAGCAAAGTGTGCTTTACTGTTCAGGCACTCCTGAGCGGCCCTCCCTTTATCAGCTCAATTCTTGTCCCTCACGAAAACTGTCCCCTATGTGCAAACCCACAGGCAAAGCACCAGAAAAATTATCTGCCCAGGTGGAAGCCCTGCACACACTGCATTCTTCCGACACAGTTTCCCCAATTCTAGACAGAAAGGGTCCCTTTTGTGTCAAAAGCAGGGATTAATGCCCATTTCTCAGCAGCTACGTGACAGTCACTGACAGGTTATCTAGACTGGCAAGAAGCCGAGATGCAGACTTAACTGTACACACACTATAGATCACTTTTCTGTCTGAGAAAGTTTTCCTGCATTTCTTTTCCCTTTGAAGTTCCTCCAATTCTGTTGCTTCACCCACAGACCAAGGAGGGTGCTAAAAACAGGAAAAAAAATGGTGTATCATACAGTTTTTAAAGAATATGATGACTGAGAATATAGAGGAGGTCCTAATAGAATATGAAGACTGGGAAATCATCACATTTTACAAGGCTTTTCCAAGGACAGCTTTAGTTCTGTGTACTGTACCCACATGGATAAATAATACACTCAAGTCTAGATACAGCTGCACATCTTTATATAGCAATGTCCTATGAACGCCCATGCAAAAAAAAATTAAAAAAAAAATAAATTACAAAAATAAATAGAAGCTGCATAGTGAAAGGCTCCACAGACAGGAGGCGCCGTGAGCACAGCTGCAGTAGTCGTCCTAATCATACCTCTTCCACATGAGCGCTTTGCAGGCCAAAGGAGGCAGAGGCCAAACACAAAAAAAAATGACCTGTGGTCAACAATAGGCACACAGGAGGCAAAACAGTTGTCACAATTAACCATAATACGTCGAGAGCTTCTCAGTTTCTGTGTTTGACTTTGCCTCCTAACCCAGCTAGTTTAGAATTCTTTCTGAGGAATTTCCTAATTTTTCAAAACGGGGAACTCGGGAATGAAACAACAGCATCAGTTCCCACCGCATGTTCTCAGCAGTGTTTGCGCACCAACCTTTCAGTGCTGCGGGCACACTGCGCTCCGACCACACCACCGAGGCTGTAGGAGGCACCGCTGTGACTGTCTCATCCCTAACCCGGGTCCTGCCTTCCAGCTTCCAGGACTCAAGCTGGGTCAGACTGCAGAAAGCCATCCCCGCTGCGCGCAGGGTCTGCACGCCTGCGCTCAGGGATAGCTGTGCTGCACTCCGGACTTTGGCACAGGCATCCCTTTTCTTCCTGATGTCGACAAAGCATCTGCTATAGACACAGCTAAATGGCATCAGGCATGGGCAGCACACTCAGTCTTTGTCTGTGTGCCCGTAGGACGCTGCCTCCTCCTACAAACAGATCCCACCTCTTAACTCCTTATAAGCCAGAACAGAGCGAGCAGAGGACAAGAGCAGTAAGTGGAGCCGTGCTTCTGCTAGCCCGGGGGACAAAACAGAAAAGCACCTTCCCAAAACTGTCTGAAAACCTGCTTCCCCCTCAGTGCGCACAGGGGAGGGAAGGAGATCCAGTCTCATAGAAGGGAAAAGAATGTGTTCATGAGCTCCTCAAGTCTGCATTCAGGATTCTGCCTTGTATTACAAGTATTACAGCCCACAGGCTGAACCCCTCCATCACAGTCATGCAGGTAGTTGGCAGAGCCCATTCGCTGCAGATCCCCTTACACCCTACCTACTGTTTCCCTGCAGCAGACACCGTGGATGCCCCACGTTTGCCACTGACTACATAAAGCTGCAGTCAGGAAACAGAGATGAGGTCAGAGAGGGCAGGCAAGGCGCTGAGACCACGCTATCTCTCCTAGGTTTACCAGAAGTTACACTTTTTTTTCATACATTTCTCCAAACCCCTTTATTCTCACAGAAGAATGTAAGTTCTTCAAAAATAGCTTCAAACCCTTAATGATTGCAGAGAAAACCTGAAAAGCATGGTTTGGATGGAACCCACAAGGTGAAGAGCCAACTGTCCCTCCCAAAACCTTCTTAACATGGAATCTTTCTTGTATCTTAAAGAGAATCCTTATCAGGACCTGGGGCAATTCTTCAAAGCTGGTGAATGAACCTGCCACACACGATCCCAGGCAAGCAGGGAAGGAGCACACACGCTCTCTCCCCCTTTCCCTCCACTCAGGCTCACAAACATTGTTCACCTTCTTTCACTTCCCCCATACACTGGCTTTATTCTATATGTCAAGCAAAAGTCAGATAGCTCAAGGACCAACAAGCAAAATCTTTAGATTGGTCTTTACCAGCGAGGACCATCATCAGAGCTTGTGGAGCACACATGGTACTTTTCCCAAGCCTGAGGTAGAGATCTTCTGTGATCTACACAGCTCTGGCCTATTGCAAAAATTGCCTGTGCAGCTGGCCGGTACCAGAAGATGGTAGAAAAACACTAAGGAATGTCTGGATATGACAGCAACTAGCAATGGCTACAGGAGAAAGATGCTGCACAGAATGATTCAAGAGGCTTCTGCAGAAGAAAAAAAGGGAGAAAGTTAATTCTGCACTGATTCAACTCTTCAGAGCACTCAGAGATCAGATTTGACACTGTTTCTGCAACAACTGTGCCTGATTCCTGTGAACAGTTTAAAACACCAGAGTGTGTGAGCACAAGACTGCTGCAGCCACTGCTGCCTATGTGGGCGCCACGGTGGGGAAAGGCACAGAGTCACTGCAGTGAGCAGAATCCCTCCTCGCTCCAGCCTGGTTCACACAGAAGCCCCCACTGCCCCAGCACAGCCCGTGCCTGCACACGCTGAGCAGACAGATTGCTGCCAACGAGACCCCACGGAGACCAACGGTCCCGGTGCGGTGCCTGCGTGGTTGAACTCCATCCTCCAGCCAACACTTCACAGTAAGGGATCAAAGCAGCAATCTGGAGGGTTACAATGACTACAGAGCAATTCCACAACGCCTCACTAACATTCCAGGGGTAGAAAGTCACCTTCTCTTGTTTCAGTTCGAAGCTAGTTACAAATATCACTGAGAGCCCGGGCACTAACATCGGGACAAGAACTGACTACAACTTAACGTAGCACAGATCTGATGTTTGTGCAGTAGGACAGACACCAGGGAATGCTCAGCAGCTACAGCACCAGCACAGGCACTAGCACCAGTAGCAAACCATCATACGACCTGGGGCTGGCAGGCAGCATGCGCGGTGATGGCACACACCAGCCACGGCGTGAGCCCTGATGGGGGACATGAGAGCAAGTGTCCCAGCATGTGGTCTGCACAGCAGTGCAAGCCCGAACGCTGATGCTCGTGCATCCACAGCACACCATCACTGGGCTGGCAGCACAAACCAAGGGTCTCATCCATGATCAAGGGGAGAAATGGACTCTGGAGACTCAGCAGGAGTAATGGCCCAAGCTGCTTGTGACCGAACAGTGAAACTCAAGATTTCTTTCTATAGTGCTTGTCCTAAGTTTTCCCTTCACTGGCAAATAACCTGGGACTGATGAATGACATGCTGAGGCGAGTCAGCCTGTGCATGCCCACAGCTGCAGAGGACACTGCCTGGCTCTGGGGAGATGCCTCTCAGCTGCTGAAAAGGACAATTCCTGTTTTCTCTGGGAACAAGGAGCAGTGCAGCCACCGCCACCACCTCTGGGCAACGTGTGAGGGAAAGGCCATCCGCGCTCCCACACCTGCCAGCAACACCGGCCACACAAGGAAGAGGGATGGAGAAGATTCTGGAAAGGGCATGGCCCTTCTGGTGACCAAGGGAGTATCGGGCAGCAGAATTGCTGAGCCCTCACCTCTACCAGTTTGTGGAGCCAAGGAGTCTTTTGGAAAGCTTTTTATTTTGTCACTGCTGCTTTTAACCTGCTAACCCATTTGCTGGCTTGTGCATCAGGCACTGTGTTCTTTCTTTTTCCAGATAGCAAGAAACATGTGAAAGAGTATGTGTGAGACCCTGGTTGTCTATTTCTCTTTTCCTCTTCCAGGCTGCTTTAGGCAGTGTTGCCAGATGCTCCAAAAAAGGGAAGCAGCAGGAAAGAATAGGGACATTTCATGAACTCAGAGGGTAGAATTCTAAAAGCCATCTAAGAAATAAGTTGTTATTAACAAAACAGGCCTGGGACATACTATTACAAGCTAACATCACAGCTCAGAACTTAGTAGGGTTCAGGAGAACTGAGAGATACACACGCAAATGCTTGGAGTGACCATAAGGGAGACATTTTTCAGAGAAGGTACAAGTCCCATTAACATAGGTGTAATTAGCTGCCAAGTCAAAGAAGGCCTCGTGCTGTGGGCAGGCTATTCTGCAAGTGCAGACTCTAATAACTATTTAAGCGTCCATTCCTGGGGCCTGGATATGCTTGAGCATAGCTATCCTAATGTTCTTCACCTTTGCCTGCGGGCCTACCCCTGATAACGCCTCCAGGTACCTGTCTCCGGATGCTCAGCTGCCATTCTGTTTAATACAGAATAAAGCACTCATTCAAATAAAAATAGGGAAAAGATGGTAAGGATTCTATAAAGAGACATGAACTGCTTATAGAGAGGCTGGAAGGAATCTCTGGAGCAGTGGCCGGCAGACAGCTCAGGAGGCAGCTCTGCCGAGCACCAGAGTTGCACCAGCACTGTGTCCACTTTGCTTTGGGTGGCCCTGGGACCAGGTGACTTCCAGAGGTGCTTTCCACCGCCACTCACTCTGCAGTTCTGTGACACGTGAAGGGATCGCGCATAGGAGCACAGGATCTCCAGACTGGAAGAAAGGTGATAAAGGAGCGTAGAACACTGTGACTGATACAGATAACACAAATAATAATAATAATAAAAAAAATATTGTTATTTCACACAAAAGCACATTTAAAATAACTAAAAAAACCCCATATTCTTTCTACTGAACATAAAAATGAACTGTGGAATTCACTGCTATGGGATGCTGTGAACACCAAGCCGCACATGTTAGATAAATTTGGGAAGAATAGGTCCATCACAGACTATTGAACATGATGGCCTGGGTGCAATCTCCTTCTTTGGAGGCCCTTAAAGAACAGCTCGATTAGAACGCGAGGAAGGGATGCTAAAGGGAAGGTAAGGTGCGGAGAACTTTCCAAAAGACTGTTCCTAGCCATAGCACTTATCCTAAACCCCCTTCCTGTTGCCCTATGCATTACTGCGTGACTGATCATGACTGAAAACCACCGGACACATGAATTGCAAAGCACCCCTAGTCCCTGCGTGCCCACAGAGTAGGGGAATGTCTAGCACAACTCCAGAGAGCCCCAGGTTCAGACTCCGTCTGTAAATCAGAGGGATTATTGATCTAATACCCTTTAAGCACAGCCCGAAGGGCACCAAAAGCATCATCTGCCATCCCCAGGAAAGGACGGTGCACTTGAGCAGATGAATTGCTGTTACCAGTGCAGCTGAGAGCGATACCTATGCTTTTCCAAGGCCAGAAATGTTTCCCCCTTCAAACTCATTTTCCTCACCACCTTATCCAGAGTAATACCGTACTCTTTAGACCCTGACCACAGCAGAGTGATCCGCAGCTGCGCATACACCATCAGAGCCTCCAGACAGCGTTACCCCATAACATCACAGTTGTCCTTCTGCCTTCCCCCTGCACCAACATTCGCTGCTTGGACATGCCGAGCCCTGTGCAGTATTTGTGATGAAGGTTCTTCAGGAGAGTGGTTGTGTTTCCCAGCAGATCAAAGTGCCCGTTTCACAGCTGGATAGAGACACAATCAAGGGTGAGCGATGGCCTCTAAAGACACTGTTTTTTCACTATTTTCCTTTGTCCCCAGTCTTTCAACCATCACCTGCTGACTCCTTGCTGTAGTATATGCCCAGGCAGTTCTGATCACTTTGAGGACCAAATTCTGCGATTTGCTTTGGTCTCAAGAGCATGCTCACTAACACAAACCAAAGGAGGACAAGGACGCTCCTAAAGCAACTGCAGTCTTCCCTACTTCAGACTGCAGATTTTTATCAGAAGGGAACACAAAGCAACTTGAACCTGGTGCTCTGGAGAACAGCTGCTCCCAGCAGAACTGACTGAACCCCTGGTTCAGGAAATCTGCTATCCGGTAACAATTCAGTTCTTCTTATGTGACACCCTTTTCCCTTTCCCGTCAAGACAGCAGGGAGGATTTCATCCCTATCAAACTCCAGGTCCAGCGTTATTCTCCGGGTACAACCCTAGCTGCTAGCGACTGAAGTACTGTCTAGCACTCTAACCGGAGGTGGGGCGGCATGCCTGCTAAAGGGTCTTTGGAGTCAGTGGTGGTTGGTATTGAAACAGCTCTCTTGAATTTTGACAGCATGATTTAAAAGTCTGAGTTAACGGCAGCTAGGTATCTCTGCCATGCTCATAAGATTGTCCTGTGCAGGGGCTTATACTCATGATGTTCTCAGCCATGAGGCATTTGTCCCACAATTGGTATCAAGCTTTTGTGTGTTGTAGGTGTATGGTTTGTAGAAAGGGACCCTAGAGATCTGCTGTACAGGAAGAGAAGCTCATCTTCTTCACCATTTCTGCTATTTCAGCAAGGACTCAGGACAGGACAAGTGTGAAATGGACTTTGTAGTAACTTCACTTAACTCACCACATCATTTTTTTGTCCAGCAGTGATTTTTCTCTTCTTTGGAGAAGTTGTTTGGGAAATAGCTGGAACAGTAGATGTGTTGTATCTTGTTGTTGCTTGTTCCTACTGGATAAAATGGGGAAACAGAGGGTGACAGAATCTCAGTGAACAGACTTCCTCCTTCAGCTGGAAGGTACCATGTGTGTGGACCAGCCAACGTGGTAGCAGAAAAGCTTTTCAATAACCTTAATTAATTATTTCACACAGAACACTATATTTATTGCCTTTTCCTTGAAAACAGATTATTTGTACTATGATAATTCTCTGGTACCTCAATCACAGACTGGTATTCTACCATGTGACACAAATGACAAACATACCGACAACAGAGTCCCTGTTCCAAAGAGTTCACAGTGTAAAGTATTTGGCAAGGGAGAACAAATAGATACTGACAGGGGAACCCTTAGGAAAATAATCACACAAAATGAACAAGGTCATTATGTGCCAATTCCTCATACGGAGCTGTGATCCAGAATAGAACCTCCTATAAGGAAGAAGCACAGGAACCAGCTCCTGACTCCATCTGCAAGGTACCGCAGCGGTTTGAAGGGATTAAACACACAGCTGGAGTCCTGTCCTGCTCTAGGTGAGGATCAGTGTTTGGTGAAGCTGCTGAGATTCTCTGTCTTAGGGGCAAAAGGATTTTACATTCAAAGCTCAACTTCAGGCAGCTATTTTTAGGTAAATTATTCTCGCTGACAAGCTGTGAAGATAAAAGATGCTGCCGGCCCCACCTCAGCTGCTGTGAACTGAGTCTGCCTCCGTTGATCTGCATTCCCATGCCACTGCGGAGACAGGATCTCAGCAAGGAGCTCCCTCCCTGAGTCAGGAACCTAATTAAGGTGCTTCTGTTCTTACCATTTTCTTAATTATCTCACTGATGAGCTTTCAGAACTGCCAGACCCCTTTAAGATCATTCTGCTCCCAGTTCACCTCTTCCCAAACCAGGCACCAGTCCCTGGGCAGTAGTTGGTATGTTGCTGTGGGCTGCGTTCAAACTCCTCCTTCCCTGTATATTGAGAGTGGGGAACAGACATTTTGGACCACGTCTCAACTAATTTTGAGCAAAGCTGACGGTGCTGAATGGAACAACTCTCACCACATCCACAGTACGGTGTCTGGCTGTGGCGATGCAGAGCCCGCAGGAGCCGCTGTTTACACTGTCCTCTACAGGAATAAAGGTTCCTGCACTTCAAGACAGTCCAATTTCAACCCTGTTCCAGCTCGGCAACTCTCTCTCAATAAAAAGAAGCAAAAAACCAAAACAACAAAAAAAGCTCCCCTATTCATTCATTCTCTAATGGCAGGATTTAATAATTTGTATGACAACATTAAAAAAAGAGGTCACCTTGCTTGTGGTTCCTAAATGTGGTTATCAAGTTAGCTCACACAAACAGGTTTTCTTTTTTTTTCCAAGCGACAAGCAGAGGCTATTAACACTGCAGCCTATTTGATCAAATAATGCTTTTTATAAACATTTTAGTACCAGTTACTGTTTATCAGTTCATTAACTCTGGAATCATATTTCCATGATCTTGTTTATAGATTTCCATAAACACTTACCTTTGTTCCTTGACCCACAAAGCTGGAAAGTTGTTATAAATTGTTATGTTCTTATCTAGGCATTTGCTTTCTCTTCTTAAAATAGTTTCCACTACCTTAAGAACTGAAAAACGCACAAGAAGTTTAATTTAAATTATTATTAGCATTGGCCCTGCTCACCCCTAGTTTGACAGCTTGTGATTAAGCATTGCAAACATCTCAAAAAATTATTTTAAAAGCGTTGCGTATCAGCATGCGTAACAATAATTTGGCAACAGGGCACCAGGTAAAGACTCTGAATCGCCCCACTTGTCAGTTTACAATGCAAGCATTTTACTAGAAAATAACTGTTTGCTGTTATTTCATGGAAGTGATTTGCCATGACTATTTCAAATTCTAGAGTTCTCTAACGCAGCAGAATTACACTCCAGTCTAATCACTCAGCACATCAATTCCGGAAGTGAAAGGCATTTTGAATTGCTGAAGAACACGCAACTGCTCTCAACTGGTATTTTACTTTTAAAACCCATACTGTATCCTAAAAATGAGAGATGCTTTTGAAAATTGGTAATAAATAAAAGCTGACTCCAACAGTATCATTGTTAGATAACAATTCAAGCTGAGCACATTTTGATGGTGAAATCGAATCTGCTAAATTCAGTGTATACAGAAAATAACAAGCAAAACCCAAAAGACCCCAAAACCACAATCATTGTGGAAAAAACAGGGCACACTGGGGTGACACCCACCACCCCATATATTTGCTACTGGACAGTGCCAAACCTTCTCTTAATGAAGAACTTAAAAACTTTAAAAGAAAGCTATGAGCGACTGGATACAAGCTTTCTGGCACAGAATGGTTAATTCAGTCTTAACTCCAGTACTGACTGGAGTTAAAAGTAACACGCATACGGGCAAACTCGCAGGGCACGTGTCTACTGCGATCCTGACGACTCTTACCTGTAACCCTGCTGATGTAATTCACAAGTGATCAAAGTAGCAAAAAAATTAATCACAGGTCACCCTGTCTCTCCTTCATCCTTGAGTAACCTAAAGACTGTTGTGAGAATAAATGAACAAATCACCCACAAGCGCCCCTGTACGAATAACTTCCATCTGTATCTTGACATGATCGATCTGAAAATTCAGGTGCCTCAATAAAACAACTATAATGAATCCAAGGAAAAATTTACCAGCTTAAAAGAAGATGCAGCATCATCCTCACCTTATGCAAACTTATGTCCCATCTCGCCGAGGGCTGGGGATACAAAAAGCACATCAAACTTAATTTTACTAGTTCTCAAGGTCCTTTTCACTTATTTACCATGACACACGAACACAGTTTGCTTACTTGAAGAGACACTTGTGACAGCACACCTGCAGAAAAGCCTTTGGAAGGTTCCTGTCCCCACTCTGCCCACTGCCCGGAGCCCTCGGCATCACCAGGCTGCAGAAGGACGGGCAGTCCTCCCTCCAGCTGCCGGGGAGGCCGAGATGGTGGTTATTGCTGCGATGTTTATCATGGGGAAACTTTGGTGCTGATGGCACACTGGCTAGAACTTTGCTTCCATCTAGCGTTTTGAGATCTGCGAGTGTGCCAAGAAGAACTGCAGAGACAGAAGGAGCGGGACAGCACCACAGAGCTCAAGGCCGATCCAGTTCTGCCTCGAAGATGCAGAGTAAGCTCTGCCGGGTAAGATTTAGTTCATTCAAAGTGCTAATTATAAAGATGAGAGAGCAATTGGAGGGGGAGTGAGCTTCAAACACACATTGCCATTTTTTAAGTGCACAAGTCAAAATTCAAGCGATTGTACAAACAGCAGCTGACACAGAACAGCTAACACTTTGCTTCAACTTTGGGAAGCCCTCGCAGAGAGGAATTTAAGGGCGATGATTTCTGGAGAAGCTTTCAAGTTTTTGGTTTTTCTTCTTAATCTTTCTCTGATTAGAAGCTGTAGATAAAAATTAACCTGGACAGAGATCTCGCAAGTAAATTCCAAGTACCACCTCTCTTGCAGATCAAAAGGCCAACAGGGAATGGTATTCCCAGGACCAACGATCAGCGACAGAGTTCACTGCTCAAACAGAAGAAAAAAAATCCACATGCACAACTGACATCCAAAATGGCTCAACATAATTTATTTTTTATGTTAAAATGTACAGAGTTCTTTTGAAAGTACTTGCTAGAAAGGGGAAAAAAAAGTGATATTACATACAAGGAGAGGAAGGGAGACCATCCAGCCAGGAGCGTATGACATGGAGAATTACAAAGGCATCTAGGCACCCCTTCCCCTTAGCTTACAAGTCACCATGAACAAAGTACAAAGAGGTTACAAAACAGGAAAAGCAAATATAAACAGACAGGAATAGACTCAGCTTCATTTGTACATGCGGCTTTTAGAGGCATCTGGAGCTCCTATTCACACACTCTAGAGATCTCTTTAAAGAGAATTTTTATCTTTCTTAAAATAGTTTTTAATATTCTACAACAAAGATAAAAAATTTTAAAGATGGAATGAAATGAAAAAGCTCTTATTTTTAAAAGGCATCAAAGTCACTAACAGTGAGATTTTTTTTTTAATTTCTTTTAGAAGATTACCCAAGTTATCTTGCTAAAAATACATATTTTTTTTTTTTTTTTAAACAGAAGTGAAAAAATGGTAGGTACCAATATTACTGCGTTGGATAATTTCTTTTTATATATAGAAAAGAACATTTTTTTTCTACAATAGTTCTACAGTCACAAAGGCTTGTGGAAAAGGGAGCTGCCCAATTGATAAAAAAAACATACAAAACCAAACCAAACGTAACAGCAAACAAACTAAACTCACGGCCCTCGTTTCAACAGCTTCTCCTCCTGTCTCGGACCCCCACCCACCCCCTACCCACCCCCCCAGCAATCAGGAAGCAGTGACACAGCTGAAGATCTAGGAAGGAGAGGGCAGCACAGTGCGCTTTCTACATGGGTATCTGGAACCGGAATAGTATATACAGAGAAATGGCGTCCTACACAGCCTTGTACATGCTCAAAACTAAACAGAAATAAAAAGTGGAAGTCCTTTGAATTCTGCCTTTTACAGTTAGCAGTTATTGGAGGAAAGTCCATTTTAGTGCATCTGAAGAAACCCCAACTTTCTTTTAGACTCTTTTGGCTTAAAAACAAAAAGAAATTAGTCTTATTAATGTGTCTGTATTTCTACTTCATATACAATAGAAAAAGAACTTTACATTAAAGGGTGTCCCTTTTTGTATTGGGTGACATGCCAGCAGTGTAGCCAAAAAGAATGTAAATTGGATTATGTGGTAATAAACAGCAAAATCCTGCCACCTGCATCCTGCTATGGTGCCTGGACTGTTTCACTCCTGTAAAACAGGCCAATTCCCTTCTTTTCCCACACTAGATCAAAAGTGTGGCTATTCGTATAAAATGGGTCTCAAACATACTGGAAGAATCAGGGAAAACATCACCGACTCCCCCACAGCGCGGCATTCAGCAGCTTCCTACCTCATACCAGGAATGGAAGAGTGACAAGGACACCACAGGGTTCTCGTCAAGTCACTTAAAACGTATGCTGTATCATCTGAGATTACCTAAGTGGAGAGATTAGGAGGCAGACCACTGGAAACAGCTGCTCTAGAGCTCAGCCCGACTCAAAGGCTCAGAACCAAGACCCTCAGCATTTCAAAGTACATACTAAAGCAGAGTTTGGGATCTCAGAGCTGTGGCTGATTTGCAGTTCACCAGAAGAGCCCGCAACCGTCTTCTTGTCCGAACAGACCATTAACCCCCCTATCCTCCTCCTGACTGCATAAGGGATACAAACAGTTCTCTCTTGAGATGCTTCCAGTAGTTCAGAGTGACAGAACATGTGTGCGTGCATGCATGCACAGGTGCGTGCACATGCATGTCTGGGTGGTGAATGGGATCATTTTAAAGTTACACTATATTTTCAGCATGAAACATACAATTTCAATTAACTCATCTACAAAAACACCAATGTGAATAGTTTATTGTTTACACGCAACTCCAAATTTTACTGAGGGCAAGGGAGTCAGGGAAAATTAAAGATTAACATTTTTCCTGACTTGCAGAAATAAAGAGCTTCGTTTATCCTGTGTCCCCTTCCAAGTCTCCCAATAAGTGCCTCCTGCTAGAAGTAGGAAATGCTAGGTGGGGTTTAGAGGGAAGGGCTGTTATTCTTTGAGATGTCAAACATTTTACATGACTGCAGCACTAGAAACTGCATACAGAGGGGCACAGGGGAGGGAGAAGGACATACATTTGAAAAAGAAAAAAAATTTAGAAAGATGATTTCACTGTTACACATATTCTGTCCACATTGTCAGCAAAGTAAGGCTCTTTTTAAATTATGAAAAGATTTTGTGCATGTTTTCCCCTCTAAAAAACATCTGTAAATGATTTTAGCTGTAAAATGTTTCAGGATTGTGAAGAACACAAAAACGCAGAACAAAAAAAAAAATCCAAAAAATAAAGACCAGGCTTCCTAAAAAATAAAATAAACCAAAGAAAATCCCTCTAAATCTACAGCAATATTTTAACTGGAAAAAGGTCCATTTTCTCTGGTTCGTCAGTATAAAAGGTTCCTTTATTTATATATATATTTCAGTTTTTAGGACGCAAGTTCATCTTGCTCATCTTCTCATGTAGGGTCCATTGAGAGACTGCTTGGGCACCCCGGCAGCGTTCATGTAGCTGTGATGGGAGGGGCCCGTGTACATCATGTTCCCGTGAGGATTTGGCTGCATAGGCTGCTGGGTGTAGGCCTGGCTCCCCATCATTCCCATCTGCATCTGCATAGGATACTGTGCTGTCTGGTTCATGTAGGCAGGGTTACTATGGTAACTGCTGTTCATCATGGGCTGCGTCATTCTGTAGCTGTTCATGGCGTTCAGGGTGTTCATATTCATGGAGTTAACATTGTAAGGGGCAGTGGGCATGAGGTTGACTCCCATGTTCATGCCCCGCTGAACAGCCAACGTACGAGGACCAGCCTGCATGGCAACTGCGGGCGGGCTGCGGCCATAGAGCTGCTGCTGGTGTGCGGTCGCAGAGGGCAGCGGTGCCGATTTAGAGCGAATGGAAATGTGCCCCTTGACCGGCATCTGCCCCTGCAACCTCTGCGTGTGTGGAATACCGATATTGGTAGCAGACATGTTACACTGCAGCAGAGGTGACGCCAGGTTTGGCGGGGGTGTCATCGTGGCTTGTGCTTGTGGCGTGCCCGCTAAGGGGTGAGAGGGAGCAAGCTGCGCCAGTCCTGTGTTGGACAGGGAAACGCTGGTTGCATAGGAGGTCACAGCAGGAGAATGGCTATAAGGCATGGCATGAGGGTCCATAATGGTGTTCGTCAGCTGCTGCAGCTTGGCTAAACTGAAGGTGGCTGATGGTTGTGAGTAGCTCCCGGCACCAAAATCCCCTGGAATCCTCTCATAGATGCTGATGTTACCAGTGCTTCCCGACTCCGGTATTTCCATGATCATAGGTGCTGGGGTGAAGCTGTTGTTCATGCTACACTGGGACAGCGGAGGTTGCTGCTGTGGTGGAGGCGGAGGCTGCGGCTGCTGCGACTGAGGCTGCTGCTGCTGTGGCTGCGTTGTTGGTTGCTGGTTACTCGGAGGCCTTTCTACGACACAGCTCTGAGGTGACTTGATATTGCAGTTCGCTGCAGGCTGGACAGTGTTCTGCTGCATCATGCTGCAACTGCTGCCAATGTTTGCCATTTGCTGAGTGACAACACAACTGTTCTGAGTGAGGCTGCTGGAAGAGGACAGTCCTCCATACGAACAGCTGCTCTGGGAAGAGTTATTTCCACAAATGCTGCCTCCCATAGTGGAGTCATAGCTGCTGGGGTTTTCATAATTCTCTGTAGTGCTCTCAATGCTGCCAAGGTCACTGAAGCCACTATCCACCACCTGCTGAGAGTGGTCCGATACTGAAGGCACATCCATCATGGGGCTGGTCTCCATGTTCTGCATAGAGGGTGCGGACAGGGATCCTTGTTCAGGACTTATCTGGGTGTAACTGCTCTCCAGAGCAGGCACGTTTGGGCTGCTGACAGAACGCACAGACTGGCTGGGGTGGGACTGAACAGAGGATATTGGACTGTTGTGTTCTGAGGCCTGGCAATCTTCAACCATTGATATCTGAGGATCCTCCTCAGTCTGGGTGTAACTCTGCAAAGTCTGACAAGCTGCCAGAGTTTCTTCACAGTCCTGGTAAGCTACATCATGCTCATTGCTTTCCTCCTGTGTCAAGGACTGGACTGCTTGAACAGTTTCAAGATCTAGTTCACTATGAGGAATCTCTTCCTCCTCCTTTAATTCAATTAACCCTTCTTTATTACTTTGCTCTTCTTCATGATCATCTTCAGACCCAGGGACGTGCTCTGAGCCCACCGATGTCTCATTGGAAGCCTGCTCCTCCTCAGAATCTGCCTCTGCTTCATCTTTTTCTTTTGCATCTTCTCTACTGCTTGGTATGCTTGTTTCTAAAAAACATTCTTGCACCTGAGGCTCCTCCTTTACCCCTTCTCTAACAGGCTGTTCCTCCAATTCTTTTTTCTTCACAGAGTCCACATGACCGTCATCTTCATCATCAGCATCATGATCTTCATTTTGATTTGTCACCACTGCGACTTCCTCTTCTTCCTCGTGGTCATGCTCAGGTTCATCTAGTTCTTGCTGTTCTTCTTCTGATTGCCTTTGCTCTTCTAAAACCCGTGGCTTCTCCTCTACCTCCTCTTCTATCTCAGGCTCTTTTACTTCTGGCACTGGACTGCTGTTGCTGTCCACAGGAGAAACTGCTCTTACTTCACTGCTGGCTGTATCTTCCTCTTCTCCCTCTCCTACCTCTTCTGCTTCCATATTCGCATCTTCCTCTTTCCTTTCCTCACTAAGAGGCAGCTCTTCTTTCTGTTCAACACTTTCTTCTTCATCTGAAATTTTGGGCTTACGCCCTGGTTTTGAATTAGCTACCACTGCATCAGCTCCTTCATCCTGAACGGATGGTGGCACCTTTTCCCGGGTCAGTTTAAAACCTGGTTTTCGACCAGGTCTTTTCTTCCAGTGGACTGGTTTTCGGCTTTTCCCTTTTGGCCATCCCTTCTTCTTTTTCATGGGTGTAGAAGTATCCGGCTCAAGTGAAGAATCCTTGGCTTCACATTTTCTCAGCATAGATAATGGTTTCAAAGTTGGGTTACCTGAAAATACAAATTGAAAGATACTGTTCAAACATTTTTGTTTGACCTGAGCATTCACGGAAGCTTTCCCAAGCATTCCCATCACGTTCATCAACTTTATGTATCAATGCTACCTTACACATTTATTGTGAAGGGTAGTAAGAAGGATCAAGGTCTGCTCATTAGCAATGAGAAATCATTAAGAGGGAACTGCATTTCTCTCTCATCTGACTTATATTTGATGAATCAAGTTTTGCATTTCAGTGACTTTCCAAACACTAGAATAGGTTCAGAACTTATATAGCCAGAAAGGAATGCGATCATTTACTGAGAACTTACTGAATACTGTAAGGCATTCCCTGAATTAATTTTGTTTTGAACCTGTCAATTCGGATAGTCAGTGCCGTTTTACACAACTGTTGGTAAACTACTGCAATAGTTAATCATTGACACTAGTTGATATTTACACTTTGCTGTCTGAATTTCTGTCTTCAGACACTAAATTTACTTAATCTGCTTTTGTATTAATTTTCTTTTTATCTGCTAGGCAGAAAATCTCTCTTACCAAATAACGGTTCTCACCCAAGTAATTTGTAAATTTATTAAGTCACTCTTTTGCCTCTGCTTTCTTGGAACGTATCATTATAGAACACTTGTTCTAGAGCCTTAATCACCCTGCAACTGTTCTTTGAACTATTCCAGTTTATCAATACTCTTATCAAGTGTGAATAACTGAGTAAAGATGGTTGTAGTAGTTTCAACAAAGCCAAATAAAGAGATGACAGAATGTCTCTACTCCCCTTGAGCCTCCCCTGTTCATATATTTAAGAATCATCTGAATCTTTGTGGCTTTGAGCTAGAAAACCATGCTAATTACTGGACATGACCTTCAAATACTCTCTCACAAACTGTCCGTGAATTGCCCTTCACTTCATTTACCACACCCCCTCTTTTTCTGTCAGCTGGCACATTATTTTTTAATCTATCCATAAAATAGCAGTACAGACAAACACGCGACCCAGACCAATCTCCCTTAGAATAGAACAGTTCTGTTGGAAGTGACCTACAACGATCATCCAGTCCAACTGCCTTGCGCCCTACTAATAACAAAGCTGCTTAATTTCTCCTTGTTTGCAGCTTGGTTTATTTAATATGTATTAGCTTAATTTTATAAATTTCAGCTTAAGCAAATGGTTTTGATTAAGTCAAATACCTCTCAAAACACTAGGTAGGTAACATCAATTACGCTTGGTAAACAACCTGTAGTCTTGTAAAAATATATCATTGGCTGATAAACACATTTTTCACATATCAGCGTTCATTTGTATTGAGCAAATAACCCTCCCCAGACTTTCTACTGAGTAATAAGCCAGTCATGCTACTATTTAAATCAGGATGAATGTCACACTGATGGGCCTGCCATTAGGTTGGTCATCCCACCATATGGATAGAAGATCAATTTCCCCCCAATATTCAGAGTACATCTATTCACATTTCTGCCCTTTCTACCCTCTTAAAAAATGTTATTGATTCCACGCTATGAATTTTCCAAGAAGAGCTGTTTTAAGCCCACAGTACATAACAAAGGTAAAGCTAAATAACATGCTCCTAGTAGTTCACAAACACTTCTTAAAACCCAATCATAGGTCTGCTGAGTTACTCTTGCTCTTCACTCAGACAGGCATTTACTCTGAATATCTCCGATGAGAAGCATTCTGAAAAAACTGTGGGTATTAAAAAATGAATTTAAAATCAATATTGAATTCAAAATTCAACAACTCCTTGAAGTCATCCATAAAACAAATATTTGGAATGTGAATAAAGTAAAGAAGGAATCTGCTACAGTCAGCATATCATTGGACAGGAAGAAGGAAACACTAGTTTCACAGTATTTGTTAAAGCACTAATACTGAAGCCCTTAAAAAAAAAAAATCCACCTCTTTAAAAAAAAAAAAATTAAAAAATTGCTCTCTCTTCCCTTTCTTCCACATTTCCTGTCTACTACAGAGGATTAGATTTACCACCTCTTAAGTAAAGACCCTTTGTTTTTATCTGTACTGTCACAGATTTAATATTTTTAGGAATACATAAAAAAAAGAAAGTTATGATGGTAGGCTCCCCTTATAATAATGTAACATTAAAGGTGTCCAGTCTGGGCTCCCCAGTACGAGACAGACATGGAACTGCTGGAGAGAGCCCAGAAAAGGGCCACTAAGATGCCTAAGAGACTGGAGCATCTCTCTGATGAGGTAAGACCGAGAGAGCTGGGACTAAAGAAGAGGAGGCTCAGAGGGTGATCTTATCAATGTGTACAATTATCTTAACGGAGGGTGTAAAGATGATGGAGCCAGGCTCTCTTCAGTGGTGCCCAGTACCAGGACCAGAAGCAACAGGCACAAACTGAAACAGAGGAGGTTCCATCTGAGCATCAGGGAACACTTCTTTACTGTGCCAGAGCACTGGAACAGGCTACCCAGAGAGGCTGTGGAGTCTGCCTCCTTGGAGATATTCAAAAGCCACCTGGACATGGTCCTGAGCAACTGGCTCTTGGAGGCCTTGCTTCAGCAGTTGGGCTGAACAAGATGACCTCCAGAGCTCCTTTCCAACCTCAAGGGACTGATTCTGTGATACTGACCATATGCTCTTGACACCATCTTCGCAAAAGATTTGATGACCACTCAAGATTTTATGTGCATCATTTTTTAGGATACTGAGAAACATATGTCCGTGCTCATTCAGTTGCACTTAAACACCAATGTGATCACAAGCTTGAACAGAAGATCCTTACAGTATTCACATTCACAGTAGAACTTACAGGAAGAACTAGGAAAAGCAAAATAACACAGCCCAGCCTAATACAGAGCTTCATCTTCCCCCACGCAACACTAATCAAGTTGCACAGAATTGGTAGAATATAGAGACAAGCTTTATTTGTTTTCTACACCACAGAACACACTCTGTCTTCCAGAATGCCTAAACCTTATTAAATACTGGCCTCAAATCACCACACCACTCTATCCATTCTCACTGTAGCCCTGACAGCCATCAGAACCAATTCAAATTCTCATCAGACACCAAATTTGAGTGACTGCAATGTTATATTTCAGGGAAATCACAGAATGCTTTCAGTGCATTGCCTCAGCTAGAGATTAAGTTAAGTTCTCAGGGAAAAATCTAAAAAAAAAAATCGACCCAAACTACCCTTACTCGGAAAGTTTTTTAAAGGAAATTACAAGCAGGTTTCTGTAGTGATGAGAAAACTTCTGGAAAATCTAAGCTTCGTATAAACATTCCTAACTCATAGTTATGATTAAAATAGTCTAAATCTGAACCAAGTATTAATGACTGCAATACTCTTTCTGAATTGTCAAAAGGCAGTGCTGCCCCCCTCCACTCAGCTTAATCTTTCATCTAAAAAGGCCAGCTGTTTATGACGACTGATTATTCCATGGGCTAACATGTTTAGGTGATTGAAAGTACATTGTATTTTCTCTAAGATCATTACAGTTTTATTATGTATATGCAAAGCACCTGCATTAAAGGCATAAGTAGCCAACAGATACTGTTTGATGTCAGCAGCAGCAGCAATAACCTAAAATAATGTGCTTACTAATTTATTACTTCAGAGGGTCTGACAAATTTGCAGAAGTTCAGAAAAAAAGCAACAGAAGTGACACAAGGAAACAGAAAGCTCTAAATTACAACTGGAGAGTAAGAAAGCAAAGTATCTATAAAGCAAGCAAGAAATTTATCATTACAGTAAATAACAGGTGTGAGTTAAAACAGTGGCTTTCCAAATACCATTTTTGATCCCTGGGCACTCTATGGATTATTTGTAGTCTGCAAAAGATGGTTAAAAATCACTGATGTATTTTATAAAGCAATATATGTGTGTGGAATCGCTAAAGCGATCTGCATCTCCACCAGAAAACATTCAGAAGAGTACAAACGAAAAAGACTGAAAATCAATTATCTAACAGATCTTCTCCCAACTCAATAGTCTTATTAATGGTGCTGGAGTACCGTAAAAACATATTTCATGAGTAAACTGATCACAACAGAATTAAAAAAAAAAACAACCGTATAAGCTGACTGTGCATATATTCCTACTATAGTAAACTTAATGCTGCATCAACATGTTTGCACTAAATTTACAGTTACATGCTGTTATAAGGACTTAAGGGTAACTGATGCTAAGTGGATAGTATACGTGGCTATAATCATATTGATGATTTCAGTATTTAAGTACTTTTAAAGAAAAATTCTCCTCTGCTAACCCCAGGATAGTTGAAAGCCATAAATTAATGAGTGCGTTCCAGTAATGTTTTTTTATTGTGGGATAATGGCACCACACTTCTCTTTCACACAGTTCTTCGGTTTTTTTATTTGGTTGACTGCCTTGCACTATGTAGACCATCAAGAGAACAGAACACGTAACAGCCATAATGAAGACTACTAATGGAGCATCTGAATGACAGATGTTTCTTTTGAATTGTCAGTGCACTCTAATCATCAGTTCCAACCAAATAATATTATTTTATGATCTGAAGGTTCAGAGAACTTTAAGGAGATATGAGAAGCTGAGAGGCAGACATGCAATGTGATGAAGAACAGGATCTCAAAAGAGACAGTTTATTATTTCTCTTTGTTATGGAAAACTGAGGGCTCTCCAATTAATTTCTGTAAGTGACCCTGCCACATAGGTTTTTCCGCAATCACAGATACCAATTCCACTAGGAAAGCTGAATCAAAAGCATGCCCTGTGATCAGGTCACTGCTCATAAGATATTTAAAAGCATGCTCCACATTTTCGTAAGACTTGGAAATGTTTGAGGCTGGTTTGACTGGCAATTTATACCTAACCCTACATTTTGGCTAGAAGTTACAAGACAAGGTAAGCAGCTTGTTCCGTCATGACCTAGTATCATCCGACACTCACTGACACACTATCTATATCAAACTTTCAACAGCATACCACCAAACATACCATTAGTGTCATCAGACTCCTCCTCATCTTTGGACTTCCTCTTAGAAGGGGGTCTATGCCTGAGTGTGTCTGGTGGGGCTAAATGTCGAAAGTACCCACTGGGCAAAAGTTCATTCTCCTCCTCTTCATCCTCCTCCTCCTCTTCCTCCTCCTCAATCTCAAATGTAGGCTCCAATCGGGGCATTGGTCGTTCAGAGTCTGAGTCCTCAAACGGTTCATCCAGCACTTCTGTGGTCTCAGAGATTGTTTCAGTGACAACACTGCTGTTGTGGTGCTTACGCTTGCGGACTCGCCTCTTCCGATGAAGAATTGGCTTCTGAAAGTAGAAGGTGGGAGAAGACAAGACATTTTATCATGTGCAGTAGAAATAAAACACTGATAAACAGAAAACCTGAGCAGCAGCAGAATTTAACAGTCCAAGCAGGACCAAAGGGCTCCCTTCTGGAATCCAGACTTCACTGGAAATACTGACCGGCACCTGCCTTCAGTTAGACAGACATCAAATACAATGCAAGACAACCAACTTCCATGAAGATTGCTAGATTGACATTGGTGTAATAGTATAAAACCTTTGAACAGCTGAAGCTAACAGCCCATCCATAATAGCTGAAAGTTCAGAGACACTACAACATAGATGCGAATAGTTTAGAGTAAGCTGCAAAAATGATATAGAAGGGGACTTTTTAGTGCAACATTCCACGAAGAGAGGATTTTCTTGATTGCATTGATAGAATTCACATCTCTGTGGTAATCATTCTAAAGACTTTATGCTGCGATTTTAGTTGTTTAGATAGCGTTTCTGTTTTGCAAGCTTCTTTTAAAAGTAGGACTGTATCTGTTTCTATTCTGCATAACTGAGTAGAAGTTTAATAACCAAGGTTGAAAAATCACAAGCACAAGGCAGAAGTTAGAATTAAAAAACCCAAAACACTACCTCTGATTCAACAAAAACCACCACTACAAAAAGGCAGCAGAAAGTACCCTCTAGACAGAGTTCTGGAACACGTTCTGGAACACTGAGCAGATGCTACCTGTACGCTTAATACACACCTCATGAATTGCACAATCCTTCAGAAAGCACCAACGTACTGACAAAACAGACTGCAAAATAAAGTCAGAGACATCAAGAAATAAGGTACACACCTTTCGTTTTAACGTTGGCTTGGTGAGAACAGGTGGAGAGCTTGATCGAGGACTCACAGGCTCATCATCTTCCTCTTCACTACTCTCACTAAAACACCTCAGAAGTGCTCTATCACTATCACTGTAGCGGCGGGGTAATCTGTCGCAGTCCTCTGGGAATCTACACTTCAAAGGCTCCGTGTTCTTTTTCAACTGCCCTCTCCACCTTTCCATACCTTCGCTGTACCGCCGACGGGGAATTGCAGATTTTTCACCTTTGCCATACTGTCCCTGGGAAACTGCAGATTTTTCCTCATCTTCAGCATACCGGCCTCTTGGGGCCGGAGACTTCTCCTCACATTCACCACATCTTCCTTGCAAGGCCGCCGATTTCTCCTCGCAGTCACTGCACCGGCCTCGTGAAGCTGCCGATTTCTCCTCACATTCACTGCATCGCCCACTGGGAACTGCTGTTTTGTCCTCAATGGGCAATATTGGCTCCTCCTCCTCACAAAAGGGCTCCCGAAGTTTTTTGCCCTTGCGGTTCCATCGACCTCTTCGTGATGGCTGACTGTTTGCAGGAAGACTATCCAGGGGAAAAATGTGCTTGTTTGGCCGTGCAGAATTGGCTGGAGCAGCAATGTCTGGCTTTTTTTCACTCTCTGTAGGTGAGTAAGGCTCTTGCTCTTTCTTCTCCCATGAAACAGATTTTACCATCTGATTTAATAAAAACAAATAGATCTCAAACTTTCTATTTAAGCATGCACGTCTATCCTGAATTCGGTTCCACAAAAGCTTTTGAGCAAGAAGTCAGAAAAGTTTAACAAGAATGACTTTTAAGAATCTTAGAATAACAAAAGAATTGACCTTTACAGGATTCTGTTAGTGCTAACTGCTACTCCTTTCCTCCCAGGTGATAATGTACCTCAATCAGCTTGCCAACAAGTGACTTCAGGCAGCAGCAGCCATCCAGTGGCCTGCTGAAATGCAAACATCACCTTGCTACATTCAAACACAGTATTTGTGTAATTTTCAAGAAAAAAGTGAGACACACCTGAAGCTATTTTTCCATTAAAATGCAAAAATAGTTTAATGTAAACAGAGTAACAGCACATAATTTGCCTCTTAGTATACCAATCAGTGCTCATCACCCGATGAGAGAGTGCAAGCCTTCAAGGACAGTAGCCTACATTTCAGAAAACTTCACTGTTCTGTGGGCAGTAATTCTAAAGAAATTAGTGGTTTTGCAAAAGTACACTGCAAGAACTTTTGGTGAAAAACGTTAGAAGTTTTTGTTGATTCATTTCCATTTATGCTATTTGTCACTTACAGAAATATCAGGTCCTTCAAACCTAGATCCATTTCAGCAATTCGATGAGCGACCAGGTTGCTTGAGAGTGGGAGGCAGGTTTTTTGGTTTTGTTTGTTTTGTTTTGTTTTTTAAACACTGCCCTCCCCAACACATACTGCAAAAATCATTACGGATAGAAAGAGCCTTTTTACTCTTATCAGAGATAGTCTTTAACCTTTCTCTAGACTATGTCTCCACGTTTTCCCTATATTTAGTTTCTAATCTGAAACTATAAAGATAGATAAACTACTGCATTGCTTTTTACAATTATGCCAAATGCCCAAGCTTGACATTTGAAATCTTCTTAGCATTGCCTGCAAAAGCACCAAGTGTAAACTGTACGCCACACAGAAGTAACAGATTAACTCTTACACTGGTTTCTGGATCCTTTTCTTTCTGCTGTTGTTGCTCTTCATTTTCCCCATCCTCTGTCTCTTCTTCTTCATCTTCAGAGACAACCGAGTTGGAAACTATAACGGGTGTCCAACGCAGACATTCTGCATCCACGTCTATAGGTCGAACATTAGTTCTAAGCTTTGCCATATGTTCCTGGATAAGTTTCTCCCGACGAATGATCACAAATCTAAACAGTAATAATGCTCTGATCAACAACAGGCTACATACTGTACATCTTGTCATGTGAAACAGATAAGATATTACAGAAAAATCTGTACTTTCAACCAATGCTGCCATGAACAACTTCAGAGAGGACAGAAAGCTCATTAAAATTGTACAATCTGCACTACCATCAGACTACCAAAGAAAGCATCTTAAAACTGAGAAAATGTTGTTAAATGGTGAAGCCTTTATCCTTCCATGGGTAATATTCAGCTGCAGAGTATCACTTTTATTATGTGTTAAACAGACAGGAGGTATGCCATTTGGGGAACAGGGAACATAAGGTGAAAGATACTGAATGGTAATAAAAGGACTGTTTTAAAAAGTTACAGTCCCACTACCAGAGTGGATTTTATTCAAGGGGCTGGGAGTAATATCATTGATTAAAGTATACTGTGAAAAAACGACATAAAACTGTTTTCAAACAACTTCAAGTTTTCCAAATAAGTTCCAAGTTTAATACAAAACACAACAGAATACAACTCCACTCCCAAAGCTGCTGTGGTCTGAATCAAGAATAACTCCCAGTACTTCACTTGACTTGTACCCACAGCTGGGCACGCAGACTATTCTATATCCACACACCTCAGTTCTCCCAGTGATCTACCCCACCGTTCAAGCATCCCATGTTAATCCACACAGTTAATGGTATCGTTGAGGCACAGAGAAGGGGGAAACAACTGTCTGCTCTGTGACTGGAATAAGGAACAGATTTCCCTCTAGAGAAGGGAAGTTGCTGTTCTTTGCTCTGTTTTGCAGGTACGTTGGACTGATTAGACTGAGGGACCCCAAAGAACATGGCCAAGAGACTTTCAAGGAGAGGCGGGAGAGAGCATCTGTCGTTGGTCTCAGTGGCCAGTCTGGCCCAAACCACAACACTTTCTCTCACTGCTGCAAATTACTCAGAAGTTCCACAGCTGCAAAGCTACACCACTGGAAATCTGATCCAGCTTTGGGACTGAACAATTCTTGCATCACACATGAGCATCATAAATCTGTACGGTCAGCATTTGGACACTTAAGTCTTAAATAAAATCAAGCTTATTATAAAGGACTTGTCCCCAAACACCATTAAATTTCATTCAAATACACCTGAAGCTATTTGGAAACACAACAGGACTCCTGTACTCACTGATCACTACGGAAGTCCAGCATTCGGAGGTGATGTAGAGTGGAAGTGATATCTTGAGGGCAGATTCCAGTCAGCTTACTCAATTTCTTGATGCTTAATTGCTTGTCACGTTGATGATAAAGGCACTCCAATATTACACTTTTCCAATAAGCCATATATGAGAGGCGTCCCAGGTCTGACAGGGGCTTCTCTGGTGATCCTGCTTGACCTTCACGCTTTGAAAGCAAATAGCCTAAAGATACACACGAAAAAAAGATTATAAAAAAATTAGCATATATAGCTTCTGTTTCCACCCCAACTTCTACAAAGGCATTTTTCCAGAAAGTAGCTGAATGCTGCCTACAAGACATAGATTATAATTTTGAAAGATACACTGAGTAGTCTGTCCAATTATTTTTTTTGGTTCAAAACTAACTGTAGTTACGTAGTTTCTAAACTATGCTGCCATCAGACATTGGCTATGGGCAATGCCACGAGATGGCAGTAGTTGTCTACCTAGAAACTATACTAAGACTGACGTACATGAACAGTCTGCTGAGTATCTTCCCATTGCAATAACAATTTTGAAGGTAACAGATGGAAAACTCATTTTAACCATTTAAAACTAATATGGCAAAAAAATTCCTTGAAAATTCTCTGCTATCAAACTTCAGGGCCATACTGGAGAGTACCAAGCTCTACCTAGATAGATGTAATTAATTTAAGACCGTGATACACTGCACAGGTTCAATAAAGTCCGAGAGATTACATCCTCCCCAGTATGACAGAGGGCCTAAGGAGGAATCAGCTCACAAATGTGTCTTCTCGCTCCTGCTCTAATATAGCCCACGTTTGTTGATTTCTCAAGATATATCATTGAGTTCCTTTGTTTCACCAATATTTTCAGGAGGAAAACTTATCTACACCAGGATATTTACCAGCAAAATCATTCTAATGTAATTATACCAGTAGGGTTTTCCTCTGGACTTTAACTCCAAAATTATCATGTCCACAGGGAGGGCTATATTAGATTGCACTCAGCATAATAAGAAAGATATAGTTACAGTGGCAAGTTTCCCCATGAACTTGCTGAGATCCAGTATGAATCTGAAAATTATTTGAGTATTCAGAGCCAAAGTATGTCTGGTTTTGTTGCTCTCAACGCTAAATTAAAACATAACTATGACTAACTTTTGCTTAAGGCACACACTCACTTAATCAAGCTGCTAAAGGTTTCAACAGACCCTGCAGTTCTATGGTTGGCTCTCTGTAGAAAGAGCTACTTGCACAAGGTAAGCTTCTGCTAAAAACACTATACTGACACATGCCTATAGTTTCCACTCGAAGTTGCTTACACAAGAAACATGAGAATTAGGGGGAAAATGATCAATTAGTCTTCAGAGTTGAAGTCTTCCAACAATAAGAGTAAACTGTGAAGTTCAGATGATTTTGTGAGCTTTAGAATCCTTTGCCCTAAGATGGTTTTTAATTTGAAAAATTATCCTCTTCCACAGTTAAGCCTTTCTTTAAAATATTAAAAGACAAAGACTAAAAAAAGTGAAAAAAAAGTTCCTTACTGAAGTCAATTAGGAACCTGCCGTAGCCCTTACGCTGGTATTGTGGAAGAATCATTATACAGGAAACATTGTACTTCTGCTGGCAGTGTTTTTCCTGTTGGAAAAAAAAAAAAAACCAGCAAATTAAAACAAACAAAAAATTAAAGCAAACAAACAAAAAATACCAGTGAGAAATAGCAGAAGTTGTTCTGTACAAGTCCCTAATTACTTCTACAGCAAAAATTGAGCTAGAAAGCCACAAAGTTTCTTAGGAGCAGCAATGTACGCGAGCCAAGAAAAGATTTTAAAAGAGAGAATAATATTGAAGCTCTATCACCATCATTTCAGTTCAGAAAAACAAAAAGAATGAAACTTTGACATAACTACCACGTTCTGCTTAGATACGATACAGTAAAGAATTTGGGCTGCATAGCAAATAAGTTCAAAGCATAAATCTGAAGGCAGCTAAATTCACTGAAAGAGAATGCAGTATTCCAGTGAATCTTTAAATGTTATAACCGTAACATACTAAAATCCAATCTTGAATCTGCTGTTCTGAAGACTGAAAGGAAAAGCTTCAATTAAAGCTATTTAAGAACAAGTAAAACAATTAGAGATAAAAATCTTAAGAGGCCTATCTGAAATCTTGGCCCTGCTCTGTCAAAAAAATAAAAGATTTGAAATGAGGTGCGAAACTGCCAAACTTGTTTAGAAATCAATCTATTTACAGAAGGAAAGATGAGACAGAATGACTTGGTAACAATATTTATCTCATGAACAGTACTACCTATCACCACCAAGAGCAGGAAGTTATTTGAAGAGTTGGGTTATTTCAGCTCTTAGCTGCAGTACAAGCTCCTTAGAGAATATATGCTATTCAACATTATAAGGCAACTTGGTTTTATTAGTTGGCGTAGCTGGTGGTCTCCGAATGTAACACAAATACAATCTCTTGGCAACAGATGTCTAAACCTGTATTACGCAATGTATAACAGAAATTGTGTATTACAGAAATTGCAAGGACCTAAGTTACAGCCATTTAAAGACTCTTAAGCAGCATTTCTCACCATAGCAAATGCAGTTCCAAGTGTGAAGTACTCAAATACTTGCCTTGGAAAAGTAGCCAACAAGGTGACAGCCCTTGACATCATTCTGTGTCAGCACGTAGAAAAGAAATGGCTCCACATCGTAATAGAGAGTCTTATGGTCCAGGAAGAGTTTGGCTAACAAGCACAAGTTCTGGCAGTAGATAGTGCTGACATTGCCATCAACCTTACAGAAACAAGGAAATGTTTTGTCACTCCATTTGCTGTCACGCTTCACCTGGGTATGCTTGCATGTTTGAAATGCCTAACGAGAGGAAGACTTCTCTGTCACAGGTAGTGTCTCAAAGGACTTACACTTCCACAGCGTAAAGGCCATGGCCAAGTCACTGTTACATTCATTTGCTTAAGATAGAATTTTAAATTCATTTTCCTAAAATGAAAAAGCATTTTTACAAAGCAAGCCTTCTCATATATTTTATGGATGAATAATCTACACACGAGGTCAGGTCCCACCGCTTGCTTAGCAACTGAATGCTTAGGAATGAAGATCTTTAGGGCTACGGAAAACTTATCACACAATCGGGTGCTAAAGACCTTATTTTATAGATGGCTTAGATGGTGAGTGGCTTAGTTTTCTAACTTACCTCAAAGACTGAAATATTGTTTTTTCTGTAAATTTCATTGGCTGGAGGATGAAACCAGCCGCATTTTTTCATATGCTGCTGGAGAATAGTTCTACTTTTCATATACTTTAGACAGAATTCACAAAGGTACAACTTGGGTAGCCTGTAAGCAAAGATAAAGAAAGATCAAAGACTGAAGACAGAGACTTTTGTATAAAATTCCTCTTCTGCAGATAGAGAACTTGACGAAAACAAGGCCGATATATACCGACCTTGTGCACGTGCTAATCAGGCCAAAAGCACCTTAAAGTCATGGCACTTACTTATTCTGTAATGAATCCATATTAAAAAAAAGAAGTACTTAATATCCTGCATAATTACTTTTACATTATTCATTTATGTCAGAAGAAATACATACATTGATTAAAATCCTAGAAAAAATAGCAATAAGACTCTAGTTTTGCACTAGTGACACTAGAATGGCTTTGATAAATAGTTCCTATTCTCTCCTGTCCCTCCTCATAACAGACAGCTGTATGTACCCCTAAGGAGCCGGTCACACCACCATCTATCCGTTTGCTTTAAAACCATTTTACATATTACATTGACACAAACAATTTGAATGCAAGTGTCCCGATATTACTGTGATTTAACTCCATTTACATACTCTAGCTTGGGCAGGGATGCTATTTTCAGTTACCTTCAATGCCTTTAGCAGAGTTAGAATAATTCCTCATGACAGATAACATGCTCGTACTAAATGTTAGAATAAAGTTTTATTTAATTTTCTCCCTCTAGCTATGACCTTTAGACGTTATTCCTCTTTCTCAATAAAGTTAAAGTTAGGAGTTTGCAGTTTAGACAGTTTGCAAAGTTCTTAAGCAAGAGAACATCAAAACAATTATACATGTATCACAGCAGAACAATCTTTCAGATGCCAAAATGTGTAACGTTAAACACTTTAGCTGTGTTGAATACATACAGCATAAAAATAATATATGCAAATAATTCCTGTGAAATTTCTATTTATTTTTCCCTTTCAACTCCCATAGATAGTATACAGCCATTTCTAATCAAATTATTTAATACACAGTTAACATCCTATTCCCTAAACAAATCTATTTTTTATCACAAGGAGTGCTACAGTTGATTTGCTGGAGTGAAGAGATGGTATCCAGAGGAACCTTGACAGGCTGGAGGAGTGGGCACATGCAAACCACATGAAGTTCAACAATGCCAAGTGCAAGGTCTTGCACCTCAGTCGGGGCAATCCCCACTACAGATACAGGCTGGTGGGTGAATGGACTGGGAGCAGCCCTGCCGAGAAGGCTCGTGGGTACCACGGGATGAAAAACTGGACATAAGCCAGCAATGCATGCTTGCAGCCCAGACAGCCAACCGCATCCTGGGCTGCATCAAAAGCAGCATGGCCAGCAGGTCAAGAGAGGTGATTCTCTGCCTCTACTCTGCTCTGGTGAGACCCCACCAGGAATACTGTGTCCAGCTCTGGGGTCCTCAGTACAAGACACAGACCTGTTAGAGTGAGTCCAGAGGAGGGCCACAAAAATAATCCAAGGGCTGAAACATCTCTCCTACGAAGACAGGCTGAGAGACTTGGGGTTGCTCAGCCTGGAGAAGAGAAGCCTCTGGGAAGACCTTATTGCGGCCTTTCAACATATAAACGGGGCTTATAAGAAAGACCGAGAGAGACTTTTTACTGGGGCCTGTTGTGATGGGACAAGGGACAACAGCTTTAAACTGAAAGAGGGTAGATTTAGATTGGACAGAAGGAAGACATTCTTTACAATAAGGGTGGTCAGACACTGGAACAGGTTGCCCAGAGAAACTGCAGATGCCCCAGCATTGGAAGTGTTCAAGGTCAGGCTGGACAGGGCTGTAAGCAACCTAACCCAGTGAAAGATGTACCTGCCGGCAGCAGGGGGGTTGGACTAGACGGTCTTAAAAGGTCCATTCCAACCAAAACCATTCTATGACACCACATGTAAAGAACCAACGTACTCTGAGACTCAGGTACTCTAATCACTTACATGCTTAATAACAGCCCAGTACCAGGTCATTTAGCTGAGGCTGCTCCCTCCTCAGAACGTGGAATATGTCAGTTCTTTGGGAATCCATCTAATCCTATATTCCTGTGGCAGTCTGAATGCTCACAGCATATACAGGTCATTGCAGAGAGCTTATCAACTTTTTGACTCAGCCTAAAAACACCTTAAGACATCTATTAACTACCATGAAAAGCATCTGGATTATGTGTACTTTGCTTCTGTCCTACATTCAGATAGAATCGTCTTAAGATTTCTAGACCTGCTGGAGTACAGCTTGCCCATAAACACTGAAGCAGAACAAAGAAGAATGTTCAGTCATACCTCGAGTATTCCTGTGGATATGGGGAGGAGTACCAGGTCTGGATTTCATACTTGCCAAATTCGATGACAGAAGGGCATCGGACTTGTGGATCAGGAGGCCCAGTCACCCCTACTTTCTATGCAAGGAAAAAAAAAAAAGTTCTCACGAATTTCCAAGTGAAAGACTTCTAAGATTAAATAAATTAAAACATTCTTATCTACACAGTCCATCCTACTCGAACTCATAGAGAATTAGGAAGACACAGACATTGCTTTCTGACACTAAAAACCAGTACCAGTCACATTCAAGCAAGCACGTGATTCACAAAAAGGAAGAATTAGCAAGCACTGTCATACCACATACCTCCACTACCTTCCACACTGTTGCATGTCATAGTTTTAAATACAAATTAGTCCACAGCAAAATTTAACACAATCTTTTTTCAGTCCCATGGCTATTTCCTTTCTTGTTATTTCAATAACCAAGAACAGAAACATATGAACTGCTCCTGAGTTCAAGATCTGGAATATTCAAGTATCTAACATAACACATCAGTGTCTTCCCAGCTCCAAGACTATATGTACTACTGTGACTGTAGTATCTACCAAAACAATACTCAGAGTACGGCTACCTGCTTATCATCATGAGCGCAGAAGACTTAAAGAAAAACCTCAAATTATTTATGAGAAGAAAAAAAATATAGAAAACACTGTATTTTTTAATGACTTACACAACTTTACTTCCCCTCTCTCTCTGATAGTAACTGTGTATTTTATGGGAACTAAAAATATGGGAACTAAATACTCTCCTTTCAAGGAAAACAAATGTTTTCGTCAATTCATGAAGGTTTTATCTCAAAAGACTGTCACTCATGCAATTATAAATCCAAATATTCCCACTGGCCTTGCATTATCGTATGCACCACCTGGACAGCAAAGCTCTTAATAAACAAGGCCATGTTTTATGCAGGAGGTCAGAAACTAATGTGAAGAGTACCAGTGAATTACCTATATGCAAATTTATGCTAGCAGAATCAATGAGCTATACACAGGACCAAGGTTTAGGGTTTGAAAGGCTAATATTCAAAATTAACCTTTTTCTAAGTTTCCTAAGTGGGAATGGCGTAAGCAGAAGTCACCTCAGAATCTAACCCTAGGCATACACGTTTTAAGGAACTCTATCTAGATTAAAAAGGACAGTAATCTCCTATGAAAATATTTAATCCAAGAGCGCCAAACAGGGCCATCAGTAACTGATTCATATTTCCTTCTATTCTTACCCAGAAAATAAACAGAGTATTTCTGTAGTCAGCCAAATAAGGTCTTAGAGCTTACTACCTGCATATGATCTACAACCACTTAATTATTATTTTTCCCATCAGTTTATAGATTTATTCCTTGGGCTTCTTTCATCTTAGGCTACCTACTCGGACAGAAACTAGATAAGAGAGTCAATTTATCTTACTTCAACTAAAAAGCTAGATTTATTAAGAACAAAATCCCTAGCATTTAAGAATTAAGACAATACCATTAAACAAGCACAATCTCACGTGCTAAAAGCTTTTGCTATTTGTGAAGATTCCATGAGGAAAGCACAACCTCTGCGTTTTTGGTCACTGATACAATACTTGCAACACAAGAATTTCACTCCTTGGCAGAACAAATCATCAACAAGCAGTTTATGAAAGCAGCTCTTCACCACTACGATAATCTGTAGTTAAGCACTTCCTGCACTGTAGTTACAAAGAAATCGCTATTATCACCCCCTACAATAGGTCAATAACAAACAATTATCACAGGCATGCGACAAGTCTCAAGGAAAACAGAGTAACAGGCACCTGCAGTACCGAGTCCTCACCCGTTCTGCCTTTTCAGTGAGGGACCCCTCCTCCAAATGAATGCCCAACACAAATGTAGTGACCCAGCTCCCACACAACTGTTTAGGCATCAGTCATTAGAAGAAAGCCCTCAATAGCAGACTACTGCTCTATACAGACACACACAGTAATGTCCTATCCTGTTCCATAAGGAGTTAATGTCTCTAGAAAAGGAATGTTTTAATCAGCCAGAGGCCCTGTGTGACACATGCTGCTAGCAGAGTCCCGTATTTTATTGTTTTAACAGTCCACACATTTTACCAGGTATTTAACAACTCTGTGTTCTAACAGAACTGAAGTCACAGCCCTCAATGCTTTTTAGATGCCCACCTTAACCGCTTACGCTCTTATGCTCACTTTTACATTATCCTTCAGCTCTCTTCAGGTCAGTTCCCCATTACTTTCAAGCAGCAGAAACCAAGCACATTAGCTTCTAAGACTGACTCATTTGGAGTCTGTATTTCTTGTTTTTTGTTGTTGGGTTGGGGATTTGGGGTTTGTTTAAATTTCTTCCACAGATTTGGTACTTACTGCCAGACACCGAAAATTTAACTTTACCTGCAGCGCTTGTTCCTGAATATCTCTAAACAGCTCCACGTCTTTTTCAGTTAAGACGTCCTGGCTCCCAAAAAAACGCTCCTCATTTTCCTGTTTTCCATCCCAGCCATCCTGATTGTCTGTAGATGAGAGAGAAAAATTGTCTTCACCTACATTTATAAAGGAGTACTTGCTTTTTAGTGCATCTTCTGTCTGTATTCAGACAGCAAGCAGAACTGTGTTCAAAAGAAGGGATGCTCTCCAGCAAGAAGGTGCCAAACTGCATGAAGCAGGCTCCTCTATGGCTGCAAAAATTAAGAGACAGTTGCATGCAAGCCTATACCATAACTGGAAACTCACGGGCCTGTCAAGACTGGTTTTTATTATCTGTTTCCCATTTCATACTTCTACCTTCTTGTTCTTATTTTCCTTGACGACTCGCTATGTTACTTCTTCCAAACGTGACATTATTTAGCACATTTCCTAGGGCTATCTGCAAGCCCCTCATTACCAAAGGGCATTTTACCTCACAGTAATCATTTAATCCCTCATCACACCTTGCCATCATATATAAAAAGGCAAAGGTCTCTAGGATCGCTTCCTTTTTCCAACTGGTATTCTACCTGAATGCACCAAAGATAACTGTGTTTGAGTGCTAACCTTCAGCTCACAGTTTCTTGCCTCTAACAACTCTAGTCACTTCAACATCCTAGCCTTTGAACATTTGCTTGGTGTACAGGATACTTACATTGGCAGGGTGAAAAATCTTTACCTGTGGGCCATTCTGAAGTGCTAGATTTCCTGGTACCCTTTTTCCTGATCCTGTACTGCTGAGAATAGTCTACAACTTCCCCTCGAGCTTTTCGTCCATCAGGGGAGGGAGTGAAGAATTTAGTAAGGCCATCTATAAGCCCTTTGGTTTTCTTGTTAAACTTCAAGGTGGTGCTGCCATCTCTGCAGAAGTCCAAAACATCTGTCTGCTCCAGGTATCCTCCTTCTGATGATGCCGACTGGCTGGACAGAGCGATCTTACGCTTCCGACCCCGACCAGGGCCAGTTCGAACTTTGCTGAAAGGGCCTTTTGATCTAAAGAATGAGAAGGGAAAGATAGATCAGGGTCAGAAGATTTGGTAAGGTGGTTTGTTTTGGGTTGCAAAGTGGACTACCATCTTCCCTACTTATTTACCAACCACACAGAAGCTAAACGTGAACTGAAGAATTTAATAATAACGGAGTAGTCAAGAGCTTGCCTACCCTAGAGAAGCCAGGATTCTAAACTCAGTAGAAGTACTGCCCTATTTTTCTCCACACTGAACATTATGTGCCATTAATTTGAGTATAAATAATAGATTTTCACCAAATTTAACACAACTTCAAATTTTAAAATCAGTAGCCAGAATCAATACATTGCAAAAAAGGTTTCAACTTATGCAGTCATTAAACATTTACACTTGTTATTTGTCACAGAATCATAGAATCATCATAGAACAGTTTAGGTTGGAAGGGACCTTAAAGACCATCTGGTTCCAGCCCCCCTGCCCTGGCCAGGGACACCCCCCACCAGCCCAGGGTGCTCCAAGCCCCATCCAACCCGGCCTTGAACACCTCCAGGGATGGGGCAGCCACAGCTTCTTGGGGCAACCTGGGCCAGGGGCTCACCACCTCACAGGGAAAAATTTCTTCCTAGTATCTAATCTAAATCTCCCCTCTTCCAGTTTGAAGCCGTTACCCCTTGTCCTATCACTACATGCCCTTGTAAAAAGTCCCTCCCCAGCTTTCTTGTAGGTGTCCTTCAGATACTGGAAAGCTGCTCTAAGGTCTCCCTGGAGCGTTCTCTTCTCCAGGCTGAACAACCCCAACTCTCTCAGCCTGTCTTCACAGGAGAGGTGCTCCAGAATCTGTGTTGTTTTCGTACTGATAGCGAATTGCTGTAAGAACTACACAGAAAATTAACGTATGCAGGACACACATTCACCAAGAACCTATACTACTGACAGTCATCTTAGCAGAGAACAGTGTTGATCTCTAACCAGCTGCCATCCTTCAGGCTAGAAATTTTTAAACTCTATTGAGATAACTCAGTATTTAACATTTCTCAGAGGCATTTGCCTTAGACCGATGGCTGTTTTAGGAAGCTGACTGTTTTTAGCTACAATCTTTGCAGCTATAGAGGATAGAAATAGGCGGCTTTTTCCTAAAAAGACAAACTAAGCATCTGTGCATAATTCTGTGGATGTATTTTGCAAGTGAAATGATGGAACAAAGGCAAAAAAATTGTGAATGAATTATGAAATAAAAATTAAGAGAGACAAAAGAGCAATAGCAGATAGCTAGCTTTTCTTTTGCCCCTCTGACTTATATTGGGAGTTCCTCTAAGCAAAGGTATCACAGAAACTGAATAAAAAAAAAAAATATAGGATGTTTAAGAGAGACATTCCCCCTACAGTTTTATAAGCATTAAACTTCCTAAGTTTTTCTTCCAGACCATCCTTTGTTGCTATTGGATAGAATCAAGTGATAGTTCAGCTTTTTTTTTTTTTTCAGGTGATTTGATGCCCAAAACAGAAGTTCCTGTGGCACGCTCCCTCATTGTTTTGTCCCCTGCACATTTAATACTGCTGCATCTCAACAAGCACTGCCCAGCAATCTTAATTCAAGGAAATTGCTCTGGCTGAACAATTATCCAAAGCATTCTCACCCCAACCCAATTCCCTGATGACTGCCTGCCCCACAACCACCATGACAAGGCCACACAATCTGTCCCAGCTCAGTGTGCTCCACAAATGCAGAAGCATGTGAAATGGAGGCAGAAAGGGGCCAAATATTTTCTGGCAGCAGCATCAGATTAAATATACGTCAAACAACCACCTCACATGCTTTATTGCAGATTATTCAGAAAGGGTTCTTGAGAAATGCAAAGGAAAACAATTATGCTGGAAGAAACAGCCATCCAGCAAAATAGACTTGACACGAACAGCAAAATTAACCTATGACTATAAGGACTAGTTCAAAACTAAATAGTAAGTTATTACAAAGAATCAAAAATCTAGGTAAAAAGCAGTACTGAGATTATTTCTAGTCTTTCATAGCACTCTTCAGAGATTCTGTATTAAAGAATAATGAAAAGCTCTTCATTGTAAAACACATCCTCTCATAGAGTAGACCAGGCACTTTAGATATACCAACTGCCCTATAAAATCTCACACCATGCTCCCCCTTATAGGCCAACTTACGTTGTATTTTGATTCTTTAACCTGTTTTTGGGACGTCCTATTGGGTTAGCATAGCGTCGTTTTATCTGTGCTGCCTTCTTGTGTAAAAGTTTTCTTCCTTTCTTCCGTGGCCGACATATTTGACATATCCACATACCTATAAGACACAAGTCCCCATCACTGAATGCAAGGGACATCAATATAGGACAAAAAGGAGAATTACAGGCCCCAAGCCTTCGGACAGAAAGGGTAGGAACAGTACCAAAGGCCCCAATTATCACATATACGTGTAAGAAAAGTTACGTGTATGTTCCAGCATTCTAAACTCAGGTCCAGTTAATTTCTCACACACACCCACCCAGATATACTTCCCAAAACCACACAGGAAGTCTCTAACTCATAGCACATTATCAGAAAACCATAAAGAAGTAACACATTTAATTATCACATATTCTGCTTACGACTACACTACTTCCAACTATCTTCTATAGGAAAATTTTCTTCTAACTACCAAGACAGACTCTTCCATAGATAACCTGCTTTCTGATGGAAAACGGAGGTTTGGTTGTACTCCAGCATTCTCTACTGTCCAAATAGATATGACTCCAAAAACCTAGAAGCCCACCTCTCTCTTTTGTACAAGGCTATTCACTCAAATGGAAGCTGATCACCACATGCAAGGATCACTCTTATTTCCTCAAACCTCCAAGATTTTTTTTTCAAAACCCTTCATAGACAGTAATGTACACGAAGCAGGAGACAGTGGAAAACCTGCATGTGAAACTCTGACCCTTCTCTAGTTTCCAATACCTGAAAAGCAATGCTGTAAAGAACAAGCTAAAGGTAGCTAACAGAGGACCAAATATGTGGAAGCACTTTCTACCCACTGATCTCTTCCAACACCACCTTAAATAACCCGTTTCACCACAAAGTCCTCACCTTTTGGCATCCTGGTAAGAGGGGGGTCACAGCACTCCATGTGAAAGCCACGGTCACATGAGTCACAGAATAGCATGTTATCCTGTTGAAGACAGATAAAGTTAATCTCTCTTTAGATGTGCATCAGCATCAAGCCCTCCACTAATGTGTCACCATCTCAGAGAACACGCACATAGTTTTCAACTACAGACATATGGTATTTCACAGGTGTCAGAAAGACTACCAGACTCAAACAAAAGCTGCAAATATTTGACCCTAGAATGGTTTTATTTTGTAGTTTAACACAACATCCACAAGACTGATATCTTCTTCAGTCAGTCCATATTCCACTGTACTCACAGCATTTTTGCCCTGATCTCGACAGGAACTGCATGTTTTGCACTCAATACACTGCCATCGCAAGGCTTTCACTCGAACTGTCAACTCTGGAGAGAATTTCAAACAGGACGGATGACCTACAGAAAAAGGAGAAAATTATACCAGTAAACCCATTCCACTGTTGTCAGTGCTCATAGATAGCTCACAGAGAGATTACTTTATCAATTACGTATTCCAATGCAGAATTTTGGTTATCCAGATAGTCATCTATTTTTAGGTGCTTCTATTCTTACCTACACAAAAACAATACCCTAGACAGCAAATGGCAGACCCACATACAAAAGAACACCAAGATAATTTTTCATAACTGAATTGAGAAACATGATAGAATTGGTCATCATTACCACATTCTTAAAGAAACCTCCAGGAGCCAAATGAACTATTTGTGTTATGTTAACTTAACTGTCTTCCCTCTGGGAGCACGAGATTCAGCTGAACTAACTGCATTATATGCCATAAATGCGTACTCCTCATATGTGTGGGTCAGGAGTAGTCACTACACGAGACCTTCCTGTCTCAAGTGGCAAAGTTGTTATTAGACGCATGCTCCTCATGCGTATGGGTCAGTAGCAGCCACTATGCCCAGCTCTTCTGTCTCAAGTGGCAAGGTTGTTATTAGACGCATGCTCCTCATATGTATGGGTCAGAAGCAGCCACTATACCAAGCTCTTCTGTCTCAAGTGGATGGGGTATTACTAGCAGCGCTGTAAATGGTCACCTACCACTGTTGCCACAGTCAGCACAAGAGATGAGCTCTTCAGGTTTCTTCTCCCGATTTTGCTCTTTTGTACCAAGGCAGAAACTGCAGATTGGAATTGGTTCAGCAACCGGCTGCAAGGAAAAGAGACAATAAAAGCACTGATATATCAAGGGAGCAAATCCTAATACACAAAATCACACAGACATTTGTGTCACATGTAAACAGTATGCAATATACACCGTGCCTCACAGAGTTTAGTTGGTTCTCACCACACAATACTGCATTAACTGTAACCTGAACAGAAGTCAGAAGTCCAAAGAGACGAGACAGGTACAAAGGAAAAGAGGATGGAAACTTGGGGAAACTTGGAAAAACAAGCTGGGAAAGAGAGCTATAAATTAATACATAACTGAATGCAAAGTGAGAGAGTGCTGGTGCCCTAATTTGTCAACAAATGAATGAGCTATGAGGTGACGCAGCAGTGGAAAAAAGGCACAGATGACCCCAGAACACAGTGGCCTTAGAAATTCCCATCGGGTATCCAGAAAGCAGTAGTGCAATCATCAAAAGCCTTTGCAATACATTACCTGGAATAAAACATATTATAGGACAAGTACAAAAACTGTATAAGTATTAACATGGTTATGAAAAATGAAAATAAAAGAAAATTCCCTTGTAAGAAACTATGTGAGTATGCTGTTGAGCACTGAAAAGTGGCAGACAAAAAGGTTTGCTCTCTGAAAAAGTTCAGCGGGGTTAAACATTATGTAGGGAAAAAGATGTATTTAACATGAGGCACAACACTAGCAAAACAACAAACATATTAACTAGCCAACAATACATTTGGCCTGAAATAAGCAGGTTTTTAAACCAAATGACTGACATTCTACAACAGACTCCTCAAAAGAAGTAACAAGTGCAATAACTGATTGCTTTAAAGTGGCACTTGATCAACTGATGAGAGGGAAACGATAGCCTTATTTCCAGTAACATTAAGTGCTGGATTTCATAATCCAGCAAATTCTTTCTCATCCAATTCCAGGACAAGTCTGTGATTTATGGTTTTCAGAGCAAAGATGTAAGCAAAGTTTAATTTTAAAATATAATAAAAATATGTTACAACCACACTTAAAACACTGAAAACACCAAAAATTATAAATTATCATCAGTTTTGAGGCACATTCTTTGTATAGCTGTATCACGTTATAGTTAATGGTTTCACACATACCTGTTCAGAGTACATTATGTAGCTACATACTGATAATTATTGTATGAAAGCATATGCCAGGAGAACTTCAAGGAATCTTTACTCTGGCTAAGCCAAAGCAAAAGCTATACCCAGAATAGAAATAGGTTGCTTTATATTACAGTAATATAGAAACTGGAAGTTTCAAGTTATATCTTTACTTCGGTGTACAGATCCAGTATACTTGCAGACTGAGGTGTGTTCCTTAAAACATCCACTAGATGGAAACAATCAGAACACCTTAGGAAATTTGCTATTTCAAAATGAAGCCACACAATATGGAGTGACTACTTGGGAATGAAAACCTAATGTTCCTCCTCCTGAACACAAGTATTTGTCTTCACCTTTGGGTAAATGCCAAACAATGCTGAAGTGTAAACTAATATGAAATCACCTGCCCATCAAACTATTTCAGTCTGAAACACATTCATAGGTTTAGTTAATTGAAGGATTCCAGTTTCTGCTCCTTTTGAGAAAGGAAGAAAACAAGACAACTGGAGATAGCTAATGCCAAGCACACAAACCGTCAATATCCAAGTGGGAGGGGGAAAGTGACATCTTCACTTCCACAAGAAGTCTCTGTCCAGCCACAGTCACCACAGTAATGTTGGCTAAAATCAGCTATGTAGGGATCCCCCCATCCTCGTTTAACACAGAACGGGGACTAACTGTACACAAATTGCTCTCCTTCTGCTCACGACTGTACTCTAGGTGCCAGACAGCTAGCTGCTTCCAGTCAGTAGGAGCTTTACTGGGGGGGCAAACTGTCTGTTAAGGGTCTGTCAGTGCTTTAATTTCTTTGGAATCAAGATTTCAGGAATTACTTTTACCACCCATCTTCTGAGGAAACACTCACTTGTCTTCTTACCTTCAACCTCTTCTTCCTAAGGAATACTTACTACCTCTTGGAACAAGTTATTAACAACTAGCCTTCATCTTTCCCGTAAGATTAATAAGTGGTTCTTTTTTTTGCTATTTTATTCACATTTCAATACTACACAAAGTAGAAAAGTACCATTATTCCCTTTTTCAGATAAGAAAATGCTCAGAGAAAACTCCTTGAGTAATGTCAACAAGCGGATCAGCATGTCAACTAAAGAATGCAGTGATCCCTGTGGAGGCATCTGCTGGTCCTCTCTGAAAGAAATGCAATGATCTTGATCCACCAAAGTTGCAGTAAAAAGGTTTAGAATCCTTTAAAATCCAGTTTGGCATGTTCATTCATCATTCATATTTGGTCATATATTAGCTCAGTCAGTTAAAATAAAAAATAAAAATAATAAAAAAAATAAATATTTGCAAAACTCTTTAGCTTCTTTTAAATAGAACACGTTGTAACTCCCACAATATTACAAGTCCGGTTTTGCCAGAAATGGACTCTGAAAATAATTTCACATCCCAGAATCATCCATTTTCCTCTCATTTCAGTCCGAGGTTACGACAAAGTTTCACAGAGAATCTCAACTACGTTGCAACAGTCTTTCAGACAGAAGGTAAAAAGGAGCATTTATTCTTTCTAATAGCTTAACTTTGATGCAAGTGAACATTCGACAGCATCAATTTCCCTGCAGGTATGGCTAAATTTTACTTTCTGACACAAACAGTTCACTAATTTTTAACTCATAGTTAACGTGACATTAAAGTTACACTGTTGAACACTGAAGTTTACATCTGGTATTAAAAAAAAGCAGCAATGAAGCAGAAGGGTTAAGAATGACAACGAAGCTCTGACAAAAACATTTATATTACTCTACACACTTCCGTTAGCTTTGAAGTTACCAATTCAAAGCAGAAATAATTAAATTAAGACTGCCAAAACCAGAAAAAGAAACCATGATCCAAACCCCCAGCACTTCCTTGCTCTGAATATAGAATAATCTCAGTGATACTGTAACAGAACAGAACAAGCACAAAATGTTTTTCTTAACACAAAAGGGACAATATACTTTCAGAACTGAAATCTGGACCAAATTTCAAACTAAATTGCTTACGTACCTTAAGAACACATTTATGGCTTTAGTTCAAAGGGCTGTAAAATGATGAGTTAATTCAGAGACTTGACGTATTCCTAAAATGCCTACTCTGCAAATCCAGATATACAGAATCAAACTGCTAATAAGTACTCGGAAATGCTGTAAACACAGTTACAATTAAACAACCAGAAGATTTTCATTTTCCACTATATATGTAATCATAGTAGCACTTGGAGAGACTACTTATTCATGGAGAAGGGCTGTACCCCAACATCACAAGACAAAGAAACCAGGCAAATCATATTTGTGATCACAGAGTAAGAACTGATGTTTTTACCATCCCTTACAGATTACATCAAGAATGCATTTGGTCTAACATCCGCAAGTGTAGTGAAATGGACTTAATTACGCGGTCACACCTTATATACTGTATTACTGAATTGCAATATAACCACAGACAAGGCCTTCAAACTTTTGGCACCACTTAAAGAACACATACACACCATTTGGTAACTATGTTTCTCTCTTTTTTTTTTTTTTTTTTTGAGAAATTAAGGAGAATAGCTTTACTACTTCTGAAGGAGTCATACACTACAGCCCCTGACAAAGTGATGAACCTCTCGCAAAGCATGGGTTTCAAAGGGGATTTCTTCCCTCTCGTCAGTGTCACAGCAAACACCATGGAATGTGATAAATCACATAAAAGAAGACAAGAAGATTGCAAGATTTTTGCCAGCAGTATTACGTGTACATGAAAGATACAGTAAGGATTAACAAATTATTATTATTGGGCAGCAAGCAAGAAAAATAAAGAGAGCAGAACAACCTTCAAAAAGGGGATGGGAGAAACAAATGGCAAAAGGCTCCTTGCAGGGAACAGACAATATAAAATTGTAAATGATGCAAAAAGGGAATAAATACTGCCTATCTATTTTTACTTTCTAAGTTTAAATATTAAAGACAAATACAAGAAGAATATAAAATAGAAATTAGATTATCGAGACTATTATTAGGATTGTATGTCTAGCTCCAATATTCACATAACAGCAGGATATGGAAATAATTTTCAAAGGACAGACAATAAAGTTACTTAAGAATAGATGACCTACAGAAATTAATATACCCAGGAATGACTGAGTAATGAATTGGACACTAAATGTAAGTATTTATACATGAGATATAAACATATTAACATATTAATATAGAGCAACCTTTCTGACAAAACAATTGCAGATGAACCAATTCCTGACAGTTAAGAGGCACAGTCTTAAAACAAACTTATTTTCTATACGCAAGTCAACTAACAAAGCCAAAACAAGAGAGACCCATAGCCAGCAGATGTATCGATAATAAGCAGCTCCTTTAAATGTATTATGGGTTAAGAATCCTAAGCACAGCTTTTCTTACAAAACATCACAGAATTATGACTGAAAACATAAGAAAGGCAGAAATATTCCACAACTATTTGCTCTTTGTTTTGGTAAAAAGCTACTGAGGTAATCTTACCGCATGATGCCAATGAGACGCCCTCCTTGGCAAGCCTAAGTAGTTCCCATTTAAAAATCCCCCAAAGTTACAGTTCATATGCTGTACCATTATCAACAGCTGACACTACTAACGCCTCAGGACTTTACGATGCTTACTGAAGATCTTTTCTGTACATCTTCCTAAAAAAACCACAATTAACAGTTTAGATGCATCAAATCGATCCTTTCCACCAATACCTTCTTAACTAGTGGGAAACCTTGTGGCATTGAACACTGCAGTCCTACATACTTATTAAACAAATGACTATTTAAATGTATTATGAAGAACCGATTGTATACTTCAAGCAGTACTTAGTACACTACATCAGAAATCACCTGTTGGCCCAAATTTTCATTTAAATTATGTTTTCTGTTAGCCTCCACCATGCATACTGTTTGATATAGTTTTAGATGACTTACACATGCCCACACATTTGATTCTTTTAGTAAGTACATGCAATTCGTTCACAAAAGAATGGACATTTCACAAGTGGCAGCAGACATTTCTGGGTACCACTGATACTGTTAACCACTGAAGGCATTGATGCCTTTGACACCAATTGCATATTCACATCTTACTGGTCCCTATGCTGTGGTTAGTTTTAGTAGAAGTCATTTTAAAATGACTACCAACTTGCTAAACTGCATGCAGAACACATTGTAATAGTTTTTGCAGTGCAGAGTAACACTGATGGCATTTTCACCCCTTTTGGCATAGGAAAGCCAGCAGCAATGACCAGTGATAGCACTTACTACAGTGTACAGGAACATATAAGTGACATGTCAATCAGTGTAATTTCTGGAAGCAATCTGATCAAAGGTCTGACAGACATCCAAACTCAGAAGAGACTGTACACAGCTATGCCCCTTTGGATAGTATTTAGAGCCACCACCTTTCTCTGATGGCAAAAACCACTACCAAAGACCGCGCCAAGCAAACAATGCAGGCTACGTTATTAGCACCACTGAATGTTGTTGGGACCTCCACTCTGACTTTTTGATTTGAGAGACTACAATATTTTTTTTACAGCAGGAAACTATACGCTTTGACCCATTGTTTCTTTTTATCTGTCTCAAACCCATGACTTTTTTTTTTTTTGCAATCCCCTGTAAGAAACTGCCATGGTTCTTCGAAATCAAAACTTAGGAGTTAAACCACTTACACAAACTGACACACTTGAAAGATGTCTAATAGATTAATGAGGCAGTTTGCCTTTGGAAAAAAAAAGACAAAAAAATACCACAACAGTTTTATAAAAGTATCTTTTATAAACATAATTTTATTCAATCAATGGATGGCTGTCAGAATGAAAACTTCCTGAGCTGCAGTCCTACATTTTTTTAATACGTAAAACACCTGCTACTCTCCAAGCCTTTCAGTTGAAGGTTTTACCACTACATCCTACAGAACGTGTCAACTTCCCCCTCCTTTAATTTGCTCCCTCACCTTCCACAAGAAAGGCTAGTACAGGAAGAGACATGGCGGAAACCAACCCAGAAATTTAAGCAGACGTCAAGTCCTTGTTTTTAGTTTTAAATAAGAAGTGCTCTACAAAGTAAATATGTTACAATATACAGTTAGCAACATGGCAATCTCAGAGATGCTCCCTGAGAGAAGTCCGTCGGAGCATTAATTATGTAATCTACTAACCAAGGATTGTATTTTCCTTTAGAGCGAGAGCTTACTCCAGGCAGCAGCACCCCAAAGCATCCTTGATCTTCTTCCTGGCCAGCAAGGACATCTCCACCTTATCAACAATGACAACAATCATCTCCACTTGTCTTTGCTTTGACTTACTTGGCTGTAAAAAGGAAACAACATTTCCCTTTCTCAAATTCTGGTATTAGAGTTCAATTTCAGCAGGGCAGTTCCACTGAAACTGAACACCTCCAAAGTCCTCCTTGTCATTTCAGTCACTCTCATTCCGTCGAGTGCACATACTACTACTGCACGTTAACTGCTATGAGTAAGGGAAGAATTATTTTTCTTTTGTCTGTTTGACCTGAAGGGAAAACTTGAAGCAATTGTGCAATCCAGGGCAGCTGATCATTTTACTGAAATGTTTTAGAATTTGATTATTATGTAACAACAACATGGCACTAAAGAGCAGTGAGCATTAAAAACCAGGTACACCAAAGGAAGCTCGTGCCTGATGCATTCCATCAGACTGCCATCCTGCTTCAGGAAGAAAAGGCCACAAAATTACTTTCCTAGTTCACGCACTTTCACTTGCATGTGTTTCTTTTGCTCATGTCCACACTGCATTTGTATTTGCAAGTCACTTAATGTCATTAAACTGCACTTAACTATGCTTCTATTCACCTCGCACATGCTTCTATCCAACTTCACCTCCAAAGCCTCACGTAGCTGCAGCAGCGTATGACACTAGCCAGAACAAGCCTGATTTGTAGGAAAAGATTACTTACAAATAAAGTTCATTCAAGTAATCAAGTAACTAAACTTCAATGATATTACCATGACTGCCATGCAATATTGCATCAAGGAGTCTACCACTGTTTCACTAGTTGTAGTGTAATATACTTTGTTCTTACATTTAAAAAAAAAGAAGCACAACTACAGCCCCTGCAGACTTGTATACAAGTTATGGATAATTTATCGTATTAGCAGTTCACATCTGAATTGTTTCAGATTCCACAACAGTTTCATATGATTACATACGCTTTCCAGCTATGTGACTGAGGGAGTTACAGAATGCTTATATGACCATAATAGCTGCATATTCCTCGTGAAACATTAGAAGACATGAACAATCGTATTTGTTATGGTTCTCCCTATCTCTTATTTTTCTCTATGTTAGCGACTAGCAAAGCTTTGCAGTGAATTTCATTAACTGCCTTGCAATTTATTTTTTTTTCTTGAATATAAATATACTTTTCTGCGAATGGGAGGAACAGAAAGTACATACCATTTCACTGAAAAAAAAAAAATCCCCAAACACAGCTGGCATCATTTACCAGTGGCTATCCTGTATCATTTGTGAAAGCAACCTTGTGAAAGCAAAGCTGGAGCATTCATGCAACTTTTCCAGGAAGAAGTAAACTATTTCATGTATCTTCTGCAGGAAGTTCACAAGCAACTTATTTAATCAAGGAGAATTTTATAGAACATCTCTACAGTCAACAGTCTAAGATAGTCTCTCTTATCTCTTCCAAGCAGTATTTGCGCACACCCTGTTCATCCCCATAGTCCTTCAAATTTGGATGTCCACATGTAATGGATGTCTATCTCTGGAAGAACCAGATCAAAGACTATCCTTTACAACTTCAATGCTTCCTGTATTTACCACCTCTGACAAACTGCAAACACACACTTAACCACACTTAAAAAACAAATCAGCTACAGTTTGGGGGGGATAAAGAATAAGATTCTACCAGAATTCAAAATGTTTTAGAATAATTTATTAAACTGAATCATTTTGAATGTGGAGTTCAGGCTACTCCTCCAAAGCTTCTGTGTGAGACTGCATTATGCTAAGTATGGTGAGATTTCACTGCTGCTGTGTTTGTTCAGCAAAGAACATCCTGGCAAGTAAAAAATGCAAGCACACAATGAAAGATTCGTGAAAACAAGACTGGAAGCAGCCAGCTCAGTTTCATACTGCAAATTTTTTGGCAGACATTCAACTCCTTCTGCTGTTTTTCTCGCAAGCACATCTATCCGTGTGATGTCACCAGATTCAGCGAGGAAGGGAGCCAGAACAAATTGGACTGACAGTGTCTTACAGCCCGCCAGCCTCTCAGCACATGTTGTTACTATACAAAGGATGTCTGGAAACCAAACGTGCTCTACAGCTTCACAGACTGTACCCCCTCCTAAAGGTGACTATGGAGAAGTGCCTACAGAAAAAAAAGGGGGGGGGATAATTTCAAAACCTCAGTGTTGGCCAATCCATCTGCTTTGTAGTCTTCTCAATTCAGGAAAAGTGAGGTAGGAAACTCCCCAAAACTCACAGCCAGCCCTGTAGCCCACACTCTCACAGCAGTCACCATCAGTAACCTGAATGCGCTTTACTGCCTGCAGATATTTTAATACCGTCAGAGGCTCACTAGATACCAGGACTGTCTTTGCCCCACCATCACACATCTGCTTGCAGCAGTCATTGTGTTTGGAAAAGAGTAGATGTAAAATTAAAGCTAGTGTAAAAGAAACACACACACTCACACCATTTTTTTTTTTCCTTTGCTCTTTAGGACATCCTGAACATGAGCCCTCCAGAGAGAGAGAATCTACCACAACCAGTAATCTACCACAATCAGCATTTACAGAACCATCCCCACTACAGAATATTTGTTTCTTAGCTAGGAAGTGATCAGCCAGGAGCACTGATAAATGGCTTCTGAGAATTCATACTAGGTAACGTTTTTTTTTTGTGTGTCTGTTTTCAAGCAAGTGACAAAGCATTACTCCTCACTTCAAATAGCCCATGCTGTCGCAAAGATCTGCCTCAAATGTTGAAGCTACTGGAAAGAGTAGATGAACCAGAAAAGCCAGAGGGGAAGTACAACCTACACCACGTGAAGAAAATGATTTAAAACATGAGGAAACATGTTTCAGTGAGCAGGGCACCACAAAGCCTGGATTCCATGCCTTTTGGATCAGTGGCTGGGGAAGAAAGTTGTTTCAGTTCCGTGCTTCAATAAAATCAGAACTAATGAATTTTATGTTACTGAAGTAATTTTACAAATAATTTTTTCTTGCTGTTGCATATAGGGAAAACAGCATAATTTGGGAAACACTATTCAGTAAAATCAACTTGTGGCAGCAATGGGCTCAGCTTTTTCAAGCTAGTGAGCAACTCCGCCGCCGCCTTCCGAGTTACCAAATCACAATTCTTAATCTCTCCAGACGGTATGGTGAAGAAAAAATATGAAGAGTAAAAGCAGAAATTCCTTAAAATACTCTTTGTGCTCAAGAAAACATGCTAAATATATTTTAATAGACACATGAAAAACTATTGCAGTAACACATGTATGTGCGTCTGCCTGTGTCACATTATCACAGTATCGTCAGGGTTGGAAGGGCCCTCTGGAGATCATCTGAGTCCAACCCCCCCTGCCACAGCAGGGACACCTACAGCAGTTGCACAGGACAGCGTCCAGGCGGGTTTTGAACGTCTCCAGTGAGGGAGAGTCCACAACCTCTCTGGGCAGCTGTGCCACTGCTCTGCCACCCGCAAAGGAAAGAAGTTCCTCCTCATGTTCAGATGGAACTTCCTGTGCTCCAGTTTGTGCCCGTTACCTCTAGTCCTGTCACTGGGCACCACTGAAAAAAGGCTATTCTCGTCTACCTGGCACCCTCCCATAAAGTATTTATAAGTATTGATAAGATCCCCCCTGAGTCTTCTTTTTTCTAGACTAAAAAGACCCAAGTCCCTGAGCCTTTCCTCATAAGGAAGATGTTCCAATGCCCTCATCATCTTTGTAGCCCTTGTAGTCAATGGATATTTTGTCTCCGATTCACTTAGTTGAGTCTCACTTGCAAGAAAGAAGCACATTTATATGGCAGAATGATGGTTTAAAACAGGAGGCTACACTAAAACAGCTGTAAGGGAAAAAAGATAAAAAGTATACAGACGAAGTGACAAGGATGAAATACATACCTCTTCCAAAGAGAAACACAAAAGGGTCATTTAAAAAGAAAAAAATCAAAGGACATTCAAAATAAGCGCTGCTGTTTGAGGAAGGACTATTACAACGAAGAGAACACCTGAAATGCTGCTACAAGAGTAAAGTGAAGTGTGAAGGTCAATAGCTTAGATATTAGTGCATTATATACAGGCTGAATTCTATGCCGTGGTTATGACATCTGGAAACCTGTGAAAAAAAGCAATGTGGATACTACTGGGGGCTGACATTCAAACTGAAGAAACTGCCTCACTATTAGGCATGCACATGATAAGAACTTTACAGAATGTCAACTGGAAATATTTAGACAGTCAATCGTTAAATAACCTTCCCAGGGCTAACAAGTCCTCTAATCAGAGGATTAAAACAATTCAAGATCTGTACGTCACAATCAGAATCACATGCCAAGACTTCCTGCCTGCAAACTGGGCGGGGGGGAAGGGAGGCTCAAATTTCTTTATTTGCAGTATAAAGAAACTGCCTTCATTTGACACTGATTCAGGAACCTGGCAGTTCAAGTCACTGAAGCTTTCTTTACCCAAAGCTATATCCTGTAAGTTATCTCCTATACTTTGTCCCAGCTTCCTAATTTTCAAGAAAACAAATGACTCTGTCTTAGGAGCAACAAATGATTATATCACTCAGTTTTAGATGAAAGAATATTTCTAAGAAGTCATGGACTTCCACAGCTGCAAAAGCAGAACACACCCCTCCAATCAACAGCAAACTAAAATCTTAACTCCTCTCATTGAAGACAGTTTGCATTTCATGATACTTTGGTTTTCACAAAAAATAAGGAACTTCAGTATTGACTTTGATTTCTAAAAATAATGAATTACTTTGGGGAAGAGATTTTTGTAAACACCTAAGTATTTTCTTTGCATATGGGTAATTATTCTGTCTTTAGATACTGTACACCACTTTATTTCAACATTAGCTGCTTCCCTACAAGAAGGGAAAATACTTCAGTTAGAAAACAAACATGAATGAACAAAAATATTTAACACAATGCAGGGGCCCAGGCAAACATGAAAACAGAGAAGGCACAAACGGAACTGTGAATTAGAACTTAGTGTATGTTAAAAATACCTGATACAAGGCTGCTATTTGTAGTTTACTTGGGATAGCCGCACAAGTGCAACTATGGACCAAATCCTACTCATTTTTTGAAGCTCTACTACCTTGAACATGAGATTGGAGAAAAAAAGAAAACAAACACTCTGCATATAATTCTTCACTATGGAAATCCACTGCTCAATACAACACTCTCGACAGTAAGATGTAACAGCCTCATGTTCTTGACCTGCAGTCCTCACTCGGTGCTATTCTCCTTGCCCACCCGAGCAGTCTGCACCAGCACAGATTGTTCCCACATGAGCAGCCTTATACAGCACGTGTGGCAAAAACCCAAACAGGCACAGATAAAAACCTTTTCCAAAGAGCTCTGCTGCTGAGAGACTGCCTGTACAAAGGTACCCTGAATTTGCAAAGCCAGGTGAAATCTGTGCTGAAGTAAGGCAGTCAGTCACTGTATTTTTATGAATGTGTATAAAAAAAAAAAAATTGGTAGCAGCATAAAGCAAGCGCATCTACTCTTTCCTGAGATCACTCTAAACATTTGGCCTGCTTCTTAATGATTAGCAGCTTCTGAAGCTTAATCATTGTAACATTGAGCAGCAGAATTACTTTCTTTCCTTCCACACACACCTTCAAGGAATTCACTACGAGTCCAGACAAGTTCAGAGATGCAGCACTCCACTCAAAACACCTCCCTACTAAATATTCCACATTGAGACTCAAAGACTGAGGAGAAACCTAACACCCAGGAGAGGCTGTATATTGCTGAAGAGTTTTAAATTAAGTCAAACCTACACGCACCACCCCCCCAAAAGCTGTATCCATCACCAGTTTTCTGGACTTCTAAGATTAGATGGGACAGTTTAATAGAAATGTAGGGAAATCCATAGAAATAGTGATTTTCTTTATAATTCCGAACACCTTTAGTTTTGACATAATTTCCATTTTGCACATGGATAAGCAAAGACAGAATGGTGACTCAACTTGCCGATAAAGATTTAAAAGCAAAGATTCCAGAAAAGGAAGAGCTCCATCCTCATATTTTTAGTAACACTTGTGCAGGTATTTAGCTGTGTACCAAGACCCATACTTTGTTCTATTCAATTTTCAGAAATACAGTGAACTGACAGAGGTATCGATAATGAAAAGTTGTAGTCATTCATAGGTCTTCATAGAATCATGCTTGGAAGATTCAGTATTTTCAACCCAGAATTCATGACTCATGCACGGGTCCACAGACTGACTAACTGGCCTTCAAAAGTAACTCAAAACAAGCAAATAAAAAAAGTCTAATGGGACTCTGTTTGCTATGCAAGGCTCATTCTTTTTGGATACCCTTCTCCCTCCTTTCTTTTCAATCTCACTACAAGTCCAGATTTACCACAACAGAAGTAACAATGGAAGGACTGGCAGATCCTTGGACAATGAAATAAGCAATGAGCTACAATTTCTCACCCAATGGCTGAAGCAGTATTAGTAGCTGATCCAAGGAAAGGTGTTCACATAGTCAGAAAACATTGGTGAAGACAGAAAAATTAAGTCAGGTTTACACAACAAATAAAGAGAAAACCTAAATAGGTGGAAGGAAGACTAACATGACTTATGAAAACTCATTAGAGTAAATTTAGTTTGAAACCCTTTAACAAGGCAAGTAGGAGTAAGACATATCTACCCACCTACTCCACAGAGCACAAGAGGTCAAAGGACTCAGCAGTCTGCCACACATAGGGTTTGTGTACCAGATTTTCTGCTGATTGCATATTTGTACTTATTTTAAGAACACGGAACCTATCTTTCAACTAAAATTACATTATTTAATATTTATACCTTTTTAACTGTTTTTCCCACCACCACTCTGACTTAAGATACAATTGCTGGGCAAGTAGGGGAAGGGCAGGGACAGAATTATCTGCCCTCATTCTCTCCGCTCTTTCTTCCCTTGCCACATAACAAAGCCAGCACTGGAACAGGTTGTTGTTTACTTAGCAATGTTCTCCATCATCTACCCTCCTCCCTGTCTGACTGTACTTTAAACCTCTGTAGTAAATAAGGTTTCTTTATTAACAAACTTTAGAGATTTGTCATTCCATATCTGTCAACAATCTCCAGGACAGAAAAGACTACCAACAGGGACCCAGCCAACATATTGGACTAGTCTTCTCCTTTTTAGCCAGCTCTCCGAAACTCAGCTTCTGCTGAAACCGTGTCAGAGAATGCCGTTAAAAACAATTCCTCCACAGCACTCCCCCATTCACACAGGTGATGTCTTCCCACAGTCACAAACTTTGCCTTCAAGTCACCATTACTCCAAATACTGCCAGAGCGCCTCTTAGTACCATTCTGCACCATTTCACCCTAAATGCACAGTCTCATAGCATCCATTCATAGCTGTCCATGACAGTAACATTTCTGACATGCTTACATTTGCTCTGTTACTAAGAGCTACTTCACCTGTTCACTAACTGAGTGAATCAAGTTCAAAGTAATTTTTTAGCACTTGAGTTTCCAGAGTTACACAGAGTGCAGATGGAGGCCATCTGTTATCAACCATGATTTTTTTCAGACAGAACTACAGCCTTCTCTTCCACAGAACCAGCTGGAAGAGAGTGAATCCTAATCCTCCTCCAGCTGGGAGCCAAAGCTTGAGGAGCGCCCTTGGAGAGCAAGGGTGAGCTCTCAAAATGTAATTACAATGCTCTGATTGCAGATCATTTATGTACTCCACCCAAAACAACCCAATCCACAAATAACCTCCTTACCAGTAATGAGACAGTCCTTTGCTTTAAGACACAGCATTAACAGTTATTAACCTAAAACAGGCACAATATAGCGATAGCTATTGTATGCTTAAAGGCCTTCAAAACAACTATGACGCCTTCAAAGCATATGAACTTTCTAAAAAGATAAAAGAAGTTTGGCTCCACGTGATAAACACAAATGCACACTGGGATCTAGAACTACTGTTTGCAAGAGGGAAGGCCTAACGGGTGCTGCGTGTACAATAACCCACAGTTAAATTGACTGATAAGTACCAACAGATATAAATAGCAACACAAAACTAGGAAACAGACGTGCCAGAAGGAACACATGGGAGACAGCAGCACAGGGAATTCCTCCTATTTTTCAGCCACAGAAGTTTCCCTTGTTTTTTTCAGGAAGCACTTTCAGAATTTTGTTATTATACTCTCAGCTGTACTGCAGGACAATATTAAGATATTTACTTAAAGGTTGCTACAGCCATAACCAGTTTTAACTGACATAAAAGACTGTTTCAAGGAGAGTGCAAAGGAAATCAATTAATACCATCTGTGTTTTCCTTTTAATTGTGGAAGAAACAGTTCTACTATTGTCCTGAGATCAAATTTCAAATGCTCTGGAAACATCCAACATGTACATCAATTATTTCAACATCTCCCTCAGTTAGCTGATGTGTTAACATATTATTTTTTTTTAAGAATAACAATTTTACAAAAATTCTTACAGCTTTTTAACCTGTGTTCTGTAACAAGTGTCAACAAAACAAAAGCAGAGCCAGCTGTCTTTATGTAGAGCTGTCAGCCTTAAGACCTGCATCTTACTATAGCTTAGTTCCTCACAACAATGAACCAGGAAACAGCACTAATTATTACTGTAGTGTAGGAGTCTTGGAGCAGTGCATCAATTCTTGCATTGTAGTAATACTATATTAACTATTAAACAGTACTTAATTGTAGTTATACTGCAAAAAAATCATGCATAGACCACACAAATGGTAAATTTAATTCCTACTTGTTAAATATGTTGTTATTATTATTTTTGTTGACAGTGAATAGATAAACAGAACATGCAGGGCAGTAAGACAATACACTTCAGCATTCTGAGGATAACAGCTTTAGCATTTATCAAACACTGTTGCATTAATAAGGTAACACAGTTTGCCTGGACTTTTATATTCTGATCTCCCACATCTTCATCAGTTTTTGACTAAAGCTAGTATTCAAGCTGTGGCTGGGTTCCTCCTTCTCATTTGACCATCATACTACACAATTTTAAAATCACGCTAAATGATTCCAAAAGAATATATACCCTGTAGTACATACTGCCATAACACACAATCGTGTGTGTTTTTTGTAATCTCAAAACCACAGATGCATTTGTTTTGTAATGACTAAAAGATATGATTAAAATTTTCAGCACACAGCTACTATACCATGACCTTTATTTGTCACATAGATGGTATTGCCTTGTGCTCTCCATCTCAAGAGTATTGTTCTATTTCACACTAAATGCCAACTTTCTAAAGCAAGATGCTTTTCAGTTATGCTTTTGTACAGTGCCAACACAGTATGACTTGAACTACTAGGTGCTATAGCCCTACAAATAAAAGCTACTGTACCAATGAGAACTGTTCAGGAAGACAAGCCGGGGCTTTCCAGACCAATGTAGTTTCGGTGAACTCTTCTGTTTCAACAAAACAAGGGGTGGGGGGAGCGCAAAGTTACCTATTTCAAAATTTCTGATCAAAACAGACTCTTACAGTACTGCAATCTGCAAACCTTTCTTCCAGCACTCTAAAGATGCAGCACACAACTGCGCAAGAAATTTCTCACAATTAAATATATAATACCCATTTGATAGCCATACATAAGCATCAGATACTCATTACTTTTCAGGCTTCAAATGCATAAATAGGGTATATCAAACTAAGTGCCTGTAAGAGAGAGAAATCAGTCTTTCTTGTCTGACAAATGCAACCCGCCTTTTGTGACAAGAGGTAAGCAAAGAAATAAAGGTATTAGTGGTACAGATAAAACAAAGGTACAGCAGGCTGCCTAGCCAACTCAACAGCATGCAACCAAAGCCTCTGATGATGCACCAGTTCACAACAGAGGGGATTAAAGAGGCTACTGCCCTGTGCTGCCCTCTCTGTCCCTTCATCAGAGATTCTCTCCCTCCAGCAGCAGCTGCATTTCACAACACAGAACATTAACTTAAACCAACAACGTCGTTTAATAGTAATAAACTGGGCTACAAACTGCAGGAGTTGAGGAGCAAAACACCACATGCTTTATCTTTGCAATGGCTGTGGTAACCTCTGGCAGAGATGCAAGGTGTCAGTACGAATAAAATTAACTCTCTGAATCATCTCTACAGCACCTGCCCCAATCATAAACAAAACAAACAAAAAAAAAAACTCGAAACTAAAAACCCAATCAAGTGGTAGTGAAATATCCCAGAAAATTTCATCAAGATACTAAGTTTTTTCTGCGTACTTGTCTCAAGCCTTTCTATTCCCAAAGACATCTCAATAGCCACTATATGTTAACACAGTATCATTGCTTATTCTGTTTAGCTTTTATAAAGATGACAAAAAAGTCTGCCCCAATATCTAAAGATACACAGCATTCATTTAAAGATAAGTTACAGTTTCCAAAGCAGCACCAAAGAATTTTTCTCCCACCTCAGAAAAAAACATTCTTCAAAACAATAATTAGTAGGAAGTTTCAAAAGACAAAACTGTTCCTCTGAACCAGTGCCAGCATACAGCAATTTTTCCTCAAGAAAAAAAAAATACTTTAAAAAGTACAAATCCCATTTCAGTCCACAAGTACACTAATTACACATGAAACAGAAGTGACAGTTACACTTTAAAGAAACCTTTCATGCATATTTAATCAGGGCTTTACTGTAGAAATTGCACTGTAACAGTGGAATTACTTATTCTAGAGAGTAGCTTGCACAGTATTGCTCATTGCCTACAGATGTCACTGATGGATGGTGAACTCAGCGCTGAATGTTCTTTGCTCCATGCTTATCACCTCTTTGGCTGACCTAAAGTGGGAGGCCCGACATCTACACTTCCTCACTTCCAGCTATGTTGAAGGAATAGTGCTTGCCTGATACTTACCTAAGAGGCAGCAACTCAACCGTCTTCTCTTTCATTATCATTTCAGTATGAACTCCCTTTTACTTTTAGGTATTGCAACAATTTGCCATCCCCCCCCCACCTTCTCTCTTTCCACAACAAGGGTAGGTATTGTGAATCCTACCAGTCTGTCACCTATCATAGAAACAACACCAAAGCCAAGCCCAGCATTTAGTCCAAAACATGACAAGGAATGTAAAAATAACTCTTAACTGCAATTCCCATTTTAGCTTCTAAACTACAGGAAACTGAAAAGAAAGAAAAGGCCACTTCCCTAAAGCCTACACATCAGCGAAGGCACACATAGCACTTAAAACTGAAATTAAAGACAACTCTTCTTTTGTCAACCATTGTCACTAACAAATAAGCAAATTTCAGCACTGAGCTCTGCCCATCAGCAGGTGATTTTTTCTTCCTGTTTGCCTGTTTTCATCCAAGTAGTGTTTTTAGGCCAGGGATTTCAAAACCATAATGTCAGCAGTATGTCATTACTACCTGGTAAACCATGATAACTTGCCAGGTTTTTTTGCCCTTGAACGCTAGAATATAGCATTCACAGAACATTGAGATAAAAAATAAGATCTGAAGAAAAGCAAACAATATTTACTAAACAAAGCTGCTGTAGTGTTGCTTTATGTTTATTTTGTTTAAAAAAAAATTAGGCCTCAACTTTCATAGACCTCCTACAAGGTACTCAGTTCTGTAATACACAGGAAAATACCCAGAATTGAATGCTCACTTCTAGGCATCTAAACAAAGTGACACTACCATCAAACAGACAGCTAAGCACTTACAGCTGCATGGAAGCTACATTTGAACAAATGAAAGGAATAAATATTACACCTTTAAGATTCATAAATTTGGATCACAGGATATATGGAGAGCTCTTAAATAGATGCTAAAGACCAAACAGCCCAAGGACAAAAGACTAAAACAGCAAACAAGAGATAGGTCATTAGGATTTCTCAGGTTTGCGAGGCTGAGCTTCTGTTCATGTTGTTGCCAAGGCTCTTCTGTACTGAATAATTCCATTAAAGAAAAAAAAGGAAAAAACAAACAAACAAAAAAAACCCCAAATCCCTCACCACTGTCAAGCACCCCGTAAGTCAACAAAATTACTACCACATAGTAAGCCTTTTCCACCTGCATAACTGGTTGAGATTTAACACAAAACAGTAGAGTGAAAGATTATCACATAGCATCTGCACTAAAAAAACCCAACACAACACCCAAACAAAACAAAACCCAAAAAGCAAACTGTCTTAAAAATCTTGTAGAAAGTAATCTTTCAGCTTCCACTGACTTGCCATTAATGCTGGCAGAATCACAGAATGCTTAGAGCTGAAAGGGACCTGAAAGATCATCGAGTCCCACCCCCTGCCCTGGGCAGGGACACCCCCCCCAGCCCAGGGTGCTCCAAGCCCCGTCCAACCCGGCCTTGGACACCTCCAGGGATGGGGCAGCCACAGCTTCTCGGGGCAGCCTGCGCCAGGGGCTCACCGCCCGCACAGGAAAGAATTTCTTCCTAGTATCTAATCTAACTCTCCCCTCTCTCAGTTTAAAACCATTCCCCCTTGTCCCATCACTCCCCTCCCTGATCAAGAGTCCCTCCCAGGCTTTCCTGTACACCCCCTTTAGGGACTGGAAGGCCGCTAATCTACATAGAATCTACGTAAATGTTTTAATATCATACCTTCAAAAATGACTTAAGAAACTAGTATGAAGCTCAGCATGGGTTACACAACAGAGAGATGGTACATCAAGAGCAGAAATCTAGGATGTTAGTTTAAAACACACCAAAAAAAAAAAATCAGAAGAATTTATTGAAGAAATCACTTGCAAAATTTCTGCTATAGCCACCATGCATTCTGATGTGACTAACAATCCTTTTAGTGTTCAAGCTGCTCAGACTTGGACAGGTAGAAAGGAATTAGGGAGCATATCTAACCGTCCAAAACGCACATATACATATATGTGTGCGTGTGTTTATATTTATGCACACACAAGAACTTGATACACATATTTTCCAGGGGACAAAAAACAAACCCCAGACCAAATTCAGTATTTATAGTAGCCCATATTATCATTCACAACCCTAATGTATCTCATTTTAAGAAAACTCCAGGGAACGCTTCATCTGAAAGAATATCAAGCTGGTCCTGAGTTTTGGCACATTACAAGACGACCAAATAGGCTGCAAAACATGCTGTGTTAATAATATGCACAGCTAATATTTTCCACTGTTACTACCACTCTCAATCCAGCTGCCTCATCTGCCAGACTTGTTTACATCCAGTTTTCATACCATTTTACAGCTATACTGATTTCATTAGAGATAGAGTTGGAGAAGTACATAGGAAACATTTGGAGACAGAACACTTGAAAGAAGGATAGAGGAAGCTACCGGAATTTTCAGCATACTAGTACTTCCTACGTTCCACCAGCCCATAACACAACTCTCTGACTAGTTAAGTACTGCATCCACAGTAGAGCTCCCACAGTTAAAAAAGTCTGCTGATTTATTACTGCTAAAGTTTCTCTGAAGTTTTGATTTTTTTTTTTTTTAAGGAAGACAGCTCCTACAGCAGTTTTAAGTCTTCAAACCCTAATAGATCATAAAGCAGCCCTCTCACCAGAGAGTCAAGCTGACTTGAAAACACACGAACAGCACACACTCAAAGAACTCATCACTGAAGAGGATATTTCAACAATAAAAAATTTCCAACACTGCTGAAAAATGTACCTATTATGTATAGAAAAAACAATTTTCACATTCTAGAAGTCCTGGAGACTAGTAGTGCAAAGATAGGCATTACTGGCAAATTGGTCTTCAATAAACAAAGACAGACTTCTGTTTTAGTTTGCTTCCACAGTAGCACAAGGACAGGAAAGATACCGACTGGCTATGAATTTTACTCCAACAACTTCATCTTGAGTTGGAGTGGAGGGTCAAAGACCTTAGGCATGCAGAAGGATGGAAGAAAGGAAGAGGGGAAAAAAAGCATAAAAATAAGAGAAAAACACAGAAAAATACTTCCGTTTGTACAATGAACTATATTTAAGAAGGGTGGGGGGAAGCACACAAAAGGGAACAGAATTCCGTGACTGTTCATTCCAGCATTTCCATGCTCTCTACATCCTGATTTCACTCTTCTTTTCAACTGCTATATCCCATATACCTTTTCTTCCTATTTCACAACAAAGCTGTTCTGGGACAGAAAGCGATTTCTTCGTTGTGAACAAAGAAAGCTTCTACAACAGCATTAGGTGGCAATTGCTAATCAGCGTTCCACTATGTTATCTGTATTCAAATAAGGAGCTGAACCAGCAGTCAAATAAAAATGTGAAAATAAGAGATGATCTCAAGTTTGCTTTGCAAATCCACCTCACCTTAAAGTGAGGAGGCTTACTTGCTATGTTTTGCTAACATAACTAAAGCCTGTTAACATACATTCAATTCCACTGTACAGAAGCATTAAGAGGTAAATTCCTCACAGTATTTCATTTGCAGTTTTCAGGTTCAAAGTACAAATTACAATCTATTACACTTCCCCTGATCACACTTCAAAATTGGACACAGTAGGATCCTAAATGCACATTAGTCATTTCTAACTTACAAGATGTCAGTTAAACAAATCATTGATCTCAAATTGCGACTCTGTATTGACACACTTCATCAATCACAAGAAAATGCTCATACAAACTGGATCTTACCTTATCCTTTTCATGGGGAAGGAGACACACTGGAGGGAGACAGGAAAGAGACTCAAAACTCTCCTTCCCATCAGCATTAGTGGTTGCTTTAGTGTTGAGTTGGTATAGAGGTCCATCTTTAAGGAGCCTACCATGGCCAACAGCACGTTTGACAGCTAATCGTAATTGCTGGTGAAAAATGGAGGCAGCGCTACCTCCAAATAATGCAGACACATCTTTCTGACCTTTCAGAAAGCGCTCGATGTTCTTCAAGGATGAGCCACCAGACTCAGCCAAGCCCTCAATTGCCCGTTTGATAAGTTTATTCCAGTCCACATTTGGTTTACCATCCAACTTGCCATGGTTCCGAGGCTTCGGAAGTGCTATTCTCCCAGGATTATCAGGATCCTTGTAGGAGTTGAGACCCTTGTTGGAGACTTTTAAAATAGTTCCATCTTTAACACTCAACTCTAACTGTTCCAGAACAGTTTTGCGGTCCAAACCGTGTGAAGACGACACTGCATTGCATATCCTCTCCTCTGAAGGACGCTGTTTTTGCTTCTTTACCTTTTTGATTGCCTCCAAAATCCACTCTGTATACAGCGGGTTGGCGAGTTTTACCATGGTGAAGAATTCTGTATATCCATAGAGTCGTTATCCTTTATCCCGATGCTGAACAAGTTTCACACGATGAGAAAACAGATTCTCGAGTGACGGGAAACAGCTAACCATAGCATACACGTTTTCTGTTCTGAATTACTCCTCCTTTCTCAAACATTATTTGTTTTCACACTGAAAAGAGGAAAGCAAAACAATTATAAATTTCTTCATTCTTTGCAATAAATCCCTTAACAGCTTCAGAGAAAGTTCTTCTACAAAGGTATAAAGAATTCAGCATATCTCACCTCAACTTCTGGTCTGAGCACTCACAATCAGAAGAACTGTAACATTAGGCCTAGAAGAAAACAAGAGAGACATTTCCAAAAACAGTTAGAAAAAAAAAAATAAGAAAAAAAAAAAATTAGCAGCCAACATTAACTCATTAAACACGTAGCAAAGTTTTAATCCACTAGTACAATTCTGAAACACTTGAGGTTTTATCTTCACTACTAATAAAAGCACGCTTTAACGCGGAAATAACTCCATACAACCTAAAGAAAAAAGCGTGCACTCTTTATTTCAATCCATAAGTCAGTACAAATTCTACACCAAGTTTTATATCATTGCTGAGCACAATATAAATTAATATTTGGGGTGGGGGAGTGGAACCCACAACAAAGATGCTAAAAAAGCAGCAACTCTCTTCATTTTTGCACGTGGAAGATACTGCCTGAAACTTCAATAGAAAGCAGTAGGAAAAGCCACAAGTCTTGAGCAAACAGCAAGAAACTTTCAGAGCACTTCCAGGAGTGTAATCATAGGTCCGATTCCCTCCTGCTAAGAAAAGCTATGACAGTTGTTCCATCAAGAAAAAAAGTGAAGAAACACAGTTGGAGATTGTAATGAAATGTTCTACTTTCAGAGACCATAGAAAAGAAAAATACAATATTGTAATCTTCCGTATAGACAAGGCACACTGAAAACACTTGAGGACAAAGTACCAGGTGACCGTACACAATGAAGAAGGAATGCTTATGACACTGCTAATTAAATATGCAGATGGAAGGGTACAAGGCTGTACTTCACAGCCTTTAGCTGTCTTTCACAAAGACTTTTTCTAAGTGTGATAACAGTATGTTGTGCTGAAGTTCTACTGCAGAAGTACACTAACCGACAAAGGTTTATAAACTTTATTACAAGGAATAACGATTTTCTGCAAGGGAAGTTTTAGTCACGAGCTAGTCGTCAACACAGTTCTCCCATTCTGCTTTCTAGTAAGTACCGAAGACTTTATCAACACACAGAACGCATTTGCATACAGACATCAGCCTCGGCGGCACAGCTCCGCGCAGCCCGTACCGGAGAGCCAGAACCACCGTTCAGCCCGGAACGGGTGCAGTGCTCGCCCGGAGCTCTTCACCCCGCCAACAACAGCCGTCGAGGCAAACGCGGGCCCCGAGACCCGCCCGCCCGGCGAGGCGCAGCCGCGCTCCGCGGGGTCCCGGCCGGCGGCGGACGCGGCTCCATCCCCGGCGGAGCTCCCTGCGTACGGCGTTACGTAACCGCCCGGCCCGGCCGGGGCGGCGGCGGGACGGTCCCCACGCCGGGTCGCTCCCTGCGTGACGAGCGGCCCCGGCCCCGGCACCTGCTACCGCTCGTCCCCATCCCCGCCCCGGGCCGGCCCCGCACACGCCGCCCCGAGGGGCGCACCGCCTCGGCCGAGGGACCCGCACCGGCGGGATCGGGAGAAACGGGGCGCAGGCCACAGCCCCGACAGCCGGCCGGTCCCCACGCCGCTCTTCACCCGCCCGGAGACCAGCAGTGCAGCCCGGCTCCTCGCACCGGCTCGGCCGGGCCCGGGCCCGCGCCCGCCTCTCACCGCCGCGCTCTCCCGCGCCAAAGACGGAGAGGAGCTCAGCCCGCCAGTCCCTGGCCTGCGCCGCCCGCCTCATCCGCGCCCTGCCGCGGCCGCCGCCTCCCCGGGGTGTAGGCCCGGCGGGCCCCAGGGGAGCGGGCGGCCGGGTCCGGGCCTGGCGCAGAGCGGCGGCGGGGCCGGAACAGGCCGCGAGCCTGGAGCGCCCAGCGGGCCTTCCCCGTCCCCAGGCCACCGAGCTCGCCAGCCGCCTGTCCCCAAGTTCCCCGGCACTGGACACCCGAGCTGGGGCAGTCCTGCCAGCGCTACTTACCGAGGCCTGCGAGAGACGGGAACCGAGAGGCAAAGGCCGGACGGCGGCGAAGCCCGAAACTGACACGGCGGCCATCTTGGGTCCGGAGCTCTGCGGCGGGGGGAGGGGGCGCGAGAGGGGAACAGCCCGCGGCGGGCGGGGGCGTGCGCGGGGAACAGCGCGGCGGGGCGGGAGCGGCGGCCGCCGCCGGGAAGAGCCGCGGAGACGGAGGGCTGCGGCGGGCCGGGCCCGCGGCGGCGGGAGGTGGGGCGGCTCCGCGGGCAGACGGAGCGGGGCGGCCGCCGCGGCGGCCTGCGGCCCCATGCGGGCTAGAGCGTGCGGGGCCGGGGCGGGCAGGCGGCGGTGCTCGGTGAGGGCTGACTGGAAACTGCGCTCGGCGGGAGCTGGGAGAGCGTCCCGCTGGGCTGCGGGGAGCCCTCCGCGCTGCGGGACCGCGAGGCTGCGGCCCGGGGCACGGCTACCGGCTGCTCCGACCGCCGCCAAGCCGGTGGGAGGGGTCGTGCCGACGGTCGCGCTCTGGCGGCGGGCGGTTGTAGCCGGTGAGGCTGGAAATCCACCTCTGGGGCTTAACGAACGCGCGCCGGGAACGGCCACTCGGGGGGTTCTGACCGAAAGGCACGGAAGCGATGCGGGATTCCGAAATAACGGTGCCGTTGAGCGCGGGCCGTCGTCGCGCCTGGCCCCTGCCCCTCAGCTGCGCGCTTGGAGACCGCTCCGTCCTCGGGCGTCTGTGTGAGGTAATTCCTGTGACTTCCCAACCTCTTTGATCCGTTTCAGTTTGCGGAGCCAAACTTTTCTGCCAAAACGTTAGCCGTTCCCCCGGGAAGCGACTGGGGAGCCGTCGGGGTGCGTTGGTTGGTGCGGGCCCCGCGGGCGGGCGCTGTGCCGGGAGCTGAGGGGATCGCCTGCGCGGGGCGGCCCTCCGCGGAGCCCCCGCGCTGCGCCGCGGGCGCTGGGGGTGGGCAGAAACCCGCGAAGAGCAAACTCTTATCTCACGGCGTTCTCCCCTCGGTTGTCTTTGATTTAACGAATCTCATTTTGGTGAGATTGGCTGTGTGCTGCGCGCGGTTCTCCAACCTTTCCTAAGCTCCGGCTTGGTCCGCCCATCGCGTGTACACGTTGTGGAGCGGGCGTTTTTCACCGTTGCCTTAGAGGACAACTGTTGTGTAAAGTTTCATGTGAGATTCCCTTTTTAGAAAAGAAAAAAATAAAATCTTAACGTTGTGGAGACAGTTGATAAAGCAAAGTTTTGATGTTTTCTGAATAGTGTCTGGAGGTGAGAAACTTACGTTTTGAGCAAGAGGAACTCTTGATTGATGGGAACAGTCTTTTTCCAGCGGTGCCCGGTGACAGGACAAGAGGGAACGGGCACAAACTCGACCATAGGCAGTTCCATCTCAACCTGAGGAGGGACTTCTCTCCTGTGCGGGTGGCAGAGCAGTGGCACAGCTGCCCAGAGAGGGGGGGGAGTCTCCCACTCTGGAGCCATCCCAAACCCGCCTGGACGCCGTCCTGTGCCACTGCTGGAGGGGACCCTGCTCTGGCAGGGGGTGGACTCGGGGAGCTCCAGAGGGCCCTTCTGATCCCGACCACTCTGTGATTATGTGATGTTTTAACAGAATAGGTTTTTCAGTGCAAAAGTTAAATGTTCTCAGTGAGTTACTTATTACTTGAAGCCAATGGAGTTTGAGGTGCTGTTGTACACCATACTGTACAAACAGTTTTGTTTCTGCCATGGAGACTATCGAGGTCTGGCCTTGTCTTGTCAGAGTTGGATTCTCCCTACAAATTAATCTCTTTTCCCGCCTCTTCCTGAGTCTTCAAAATTCGTGTGGCTCTATGCTCATGACTTTCAGTGCCTTAAATTACACGGCTGTGGTACTGTATTCAGAAAAGCTCATGGAGATATAAACGTAATTTCCAGATAAGAAAGTAAAGCAAGACTAAGAGGATTCTGTACGTAACAGTGAAACCCAATTGTGTTTCTTCGACACAGACTTATCAGTCTGTAGACTCTATTCTGTTTCAAATTTGGCAGTGGGTTATTATTAGCACCCTTGAAAATTAGTTGGTTTTGTTGACTATTATAAATAAAAACCGGGCTGTTTTCTTCTACTCCCTTTTATATTTTCGCACCACAGGCTAACAGTTAAATCATCAGAATTCCTGCACGTGGCAAGCTACAGATGGTAAGGAATTGGTTTATCATAAAGACAGCGCACAGACTGGCAACACCATTTTGTAGCACTGCTCTTTGAGTGTGCTTAGGTTCCTCTGGGGGTTCTCGTACTGTAACTGAAGTATAGTACCCTTCAATGAGCAGTTTTCAGGCTGTCAGTAAATGAACTAGCAAAATTAAATTCTGTTGTGGCAGTTATCTTCTGCCATGTTCTCCTTTTAGGTTCCAGTTCCCCAGTCACTGTGGAAACTGACTTTTAGAACAAAACATGATCTTTGTGCAAACAGTTTGGAAGCAGCCAGGCAGCATTTCTGCTGCAGTAAACAGTGGTGTCACTAGAAATTGTTCTCTGCAGATGCCAGCAAGATACTTTAATAAACCTGTCCGATTTTAAACTAGAAATATATTTCCCCTTTTCCCTCAACAACCTTTTCCTTTGGTGTGCAGAAATAATTAATTAGCCTTTGGTTGCTTTTGTCTTGGCACCAACGTTCTTCCTGGCTAAAGAAATTGAAGTAACCCTAAGGAAAAATACAGAAGTGACAACATCATGAACTGGGTAAAATACTAACAATTTTGATGATGCGTGCAAGCAGTCAGGGGGAAACGGCAGTTTTTAAATAATGTATAATACAGTCAAAACTGAATTGTGTTTCATGAGACAAAAAAGAAATGCATGCATCGAAAAGACATATCCCATGACTGTTGACCTTAAGGTCCAGGTTAAAAACAGAAAGGTTTGAGTTTCTTGGGGAGCCAAATGTATAAAGGCTTTATGTTGTTGGTCAATTTTACTATGTGCTGCTGCTTTCTGTCTGTGATACCTGTATGACTCCCATTGATAAAGTCTCCAAGAGCCTCGTAGACGGATAAAATAATCTTTACCTTTGTGTTAAAAGTAAAGTGATTATATTAAAATCATAAATATTTATTTTAAATTCAGAAGTGCTGTAATTAAATGACAAATTGTTACCCCTTTGTTGCTCTCAAATGTGTAATTCATTACAGTAATCTTAGACATTTAAAAAACATTATTTGATGTTTAAAAAATGCATTTGATAGAAATCATGACCGTAAAAGAAAAATTAATATATAGGTCACTTCTCCTCCATTGTTTTCTGCTACAGCGAAAAGTTCATCTAGTCCGTGTTGAATTATCTAATACTTTAAATAAGAATGTGTGCGTACAGTAGTATTAAAAGGTAATGTCAGAGTACATGAACTGACCTCCGCAGCATTTTGGGGGAAAAATAGCTACAACGTGTCAACAGAAAATAAGACCCAATATAAACTCTGAAGGGTGCAGTTTTTTTGCATTCTAACATAATCAGTCCATTCCGCTTACTCGTCTTCCAGTCATGTCACCGTTCAAAAGCTGTGCCCACCGTCCCGCAGCACCGTCGGGTGCTGACTCAGCCCTGGGCCCTTTGGTGCTTGCACCGCAGTGTGGCCCAACGGGCAGTCGCCTTCCTCCTGCGCGATGAAGGCAGTACGCTCAGACAGCTTATTTGTTGGGACAGAAAGGACTTATTTTTTGCTGTTCTTGTAAGTATGTTTGTTCCCAGCAGAGCAGTAGAATTGGACACTTGTCTGTCACAGCGCTGCCGGGCTGGGGGGCGCCGGGATCCGCTGTATGGCCACGGACCACCTCTTCTCCCCACGCGGCGGAACCACCTGGCGCAGGTTTGGATGCGTTTCGCATGACAACTGCCCCTTTCGTGCCAGCTGGGCTGCGCTTCCAGGGGCCTTACTGCTCTGCGGTGAACCGACCGGCGGAACCGCACCGCGGAAGAGGCTCTCCGGGCGGCGGATCGCTGTGGGAACTGCGTTCCCGAGCACGCTCCGCGGACGGCACCAAGATGTCCGCCCTGAGGAAGGGCGCCCGGCGGCAGCGGCGGGCGCTGAGGCCGCAGAGCCCCCCGGCCCCGCGCGGAGGGCGCGGGCAGCCGCGGGCGCAGAGGAGGGCGGGCGCGGAGCGGCCCCCCCGGGCGGGAGCCCGGAACAGCTCCGGGGGGCGGGGCCGGCACAGGCTGTCCCCGCGCACGACCCCTGTCGGGCCGCGGCGGGTGACGTGCGATGTCGGCGGGCGGGGTTCGCTGCGCGCGCTCTGGGGCGGCCCCGCCCCTTCCGGGGGGCCCTCAGGTGGTGGGGCGTTGCTGGGCGCGTTCTCGAGCTCGCGCGGAGCCCGGGCAGGCCGCTGGCCCAATTGGAGCTGAGCGCAGCGGGCCGCTCTCTTGCGTCAGCACCCGCACGGCTCTCCTCGCCCTATCGGACGCGGCTATTAGTGGGTCACCCAATCAGAGCGCTGGCTGCCAAACCCCGCCCGGGGGAGGTCAGAGGGAGTTTTTCGCGCTGCCAATCCGCGTGTTGGGGGGGTGGAGCTTGTGGCGGGAAGGAGGCGGGCGCGAGGGCCCGTGGGCGGTGAGGTGGCGCGCGCGCAAGGGGCAGTGCCGGGCCGGGGTGCGGCGCGCGCGCAGGGGGTGGTGTGGCGCGGCGCGGCGCGGCGCGGGCCGCCGGTGCAGCCATGATCCACAGCCTGTTCCTCATCAACGCCGCGGGCGACATCTTCCTGGAGAAGCACTGGAAGAGCGTCGTCAGCCGCTCCGTCTGTGACTACTTCTTCGAGGCGCAGGAGAGGGCCTCGGAGGCAGAGAATGTGCCGCCGGTGATCCCCACTCCTCACCACTACCTCCTCAGTGTCTACCGCCACAAGATCTTCTTTGTGGCCGTTATCCAGAGCGAGGTGCCGCCTCTCTTCGTCATCGAGTTCCTGCACCGCGTGGTGGACACCTTCCAGGTACACTCCTGCCCCGGCGGAAGGGCCCTCGGTCCATCCCGGTGGTAACAGACGAGGCGCGGGGCGGAGAAGGGGCTCCTCAAGGTAGCAGCGATTCGTCTCCTCTCTTTTTTCCTATACCTTGATTCTCCTCCTGTGGCTGCAAGGGTCCAGAGCGGGTCTCGAGGGCTTGTGTGGTTAGGAGCATGCCGAGCAGGGTGGCGATGAAGCCAAGATAAGCCAACGCTTGCGGGAAGGACCTTTCTCCAGTCAGGACTTGCGCGTGTCTGCTGGGAGCGGTGCACTGGGACCAAGCAGGCCTCGTTCTCACAAGAAGGTTTTGCGGTTCATAGCCATGTGCCTCAGTCAAGCAGCGACAACCCGCCTTGCGCTTACGTCTGGTCGTGTTCCTTGGATGCGTATTCGCTTCCCGAAGCAGCGAGTCGCAGGAGTTGCCCCAGAGCAGCCATGTTCTCTCTGTGCGATGGCTGGCGCGACTGCCGGCCGGTTGAGGGAAATAATGAAGGTGTCTGTTTTCTGCCTGCTGACAACAGGGTTGTGTAGTCTGGATTTGAAATGTCTTGTGACCGTCATCCTGCCAGAACACGGGAGATGTGGGTGCTGGGTCAAACAAGTACCATGTGAGCTTTTGCTTCCAGGTGCCATCAGAACATGAGTGTAGGCCAAGTTATGTTTCACCGGCTTCAGGGAGCAGATCGGCTGCTCAGGCAAAACATGTGCTATGTCAGTTGCTTCAGTCTTGGGTTTTGTGAGGGGATGAGGCGAGAGTGTGTCCTCACTGGCGTGACCGTATGTTAAAATCTGGTATGTCTGAAAAAGAAACAGTGTTTATAGCACAGGACTAGGAATTCTCTGGTGTTGCTGTTTATGTACACTGCTGCTTTGTGAAGAATGCCTGATCTCTTTAATTGCTTTAAGTAACTAGAAGCTCAGGTTTGTGCTTGTGTGCGCACGCTTGCTCTCTCTTCAGAAAGATGTATGAAGTCCCCATAGAATAAAACTATAAGTAAATTAAATGTTTGGTTTCTAAAATTGCTGCGTTATTGGGAATGCTTCCTATGACGTATTCTGAATCTTGAAAGATCTCCACTTAGTTTCTACATTGTGTTACAGATTTACAATGTGACTTGGTATATTTTTACTGAAAACTTTAATATTGCTAATTATTATTTTGGAGTAGGAGCTGAAGAAACAGTAGAGGAACCAAGCTGGGGAATAAAATGGTCTGTGGATCTTTTATGATTCATGTTCTAAGGTTCTGCTTTATACACCTCTTATTACGAAGAAAGAGAGTTTTGTTACATTGATAGAATTATTTTTCAGACTTTTCAGAATACTGGACTTCTGCTATTAGTCTAATACATCTTAGGATGTGTAAGCAGTCTGTACATCGCAAGCAGTATCAGAATGAAAAAACACAGGTAGTGTGTTAGACAGATTTCAGAAATGTTCTCCTATAAAACAAACATGGACTTAGGCAGAATATGCAGAGTGTTTGAAGCTGTGCTTCCTGTATATTCCACATCAAAATAAATAGTAAAAAAAGATTTACAGAATTGAAGTTAATAATTGTATTATTGCCCATATGTATGCTAGCATTATAACAAAAGTAAATAAAAAGCTTTGATGAGGAGAGGTTGAATTCCTTAAACAGCAGTGCTGCCCAGTTAAAATATTGAGAGTGTTGTAGGTAAAGACCAGGGCAGCTGAGGAAGGATATACAATACTGGAGTCTAATGAAAGACATCATTGCACTCAATTCAGTAGTGGCCGTGGGAAGTAAGTTTTTCTTAGTAATATTGCTGCTTAATTGGTTGCAACCAAGCCACTTTCAAGTGCTAATTAAAAAATCTCTTAGCTATCAAATATAGAAAGGAAATAAGAGCATGTGACGATGGTGTGATTTGCCAGCTCACTGGGGCAGTGGCCGAGGTATGCTCAGAGTTGAGCACGTCTGTTGGAGCGGTCAGTCTGTCTGATATGCTTGTACTAATACATGGAGGTTCAGTGGTGTTTCACCTCCTCCAGGAAGAGGGTTGATTTATTTCTGTGTGGGAGAACGCTGAACTGAATGATCACTAAGACCGTCTTTGAGATTGTTGACTAATTGTTTCTTTTGCACAGGATTACTTTGGTGTCTGTTCAGAGGTGATGATCAAGGACAATGTTGTGGTGGTTTATGAGGTGCTGGAGGAGATGCTGGACAATGGCTTTCCATTGGCAACAGAGTCTAATATTCTTAAGGAACTGATAAAGCCTCCAACTATCCTGCGAACAGTTGTCAACACCATCACAGGTACAGGGAAACAAAAAGTAGATAACCTGGGGAGGCCATGTGGCAATATTCCTGCATAAGTAAATGAGGATGTGGGTGAGGAAAACTTACATTGTTGCATACCATTCTAAACCCCAGCGTAAGTGTATTTAAGGAATCCTGTGTTCGTGCTTTGCTTTGAGCTTCCTTCCAGTTCCCAGCACCAGCTGCACTTTTGTTTTTGTTTTAACCCAAACACACAGATTACATTTTCAGTTACAGCCATGACATGACTTCTGGATGAGTTAGTTTGGTGTGAGTGTTTTGTTGGGGTGGCTTCTTGTTTTGTTTTTCAGTTACACTTCCCCATGCCTTATTGTGGTATGCTTTACAGTTGGATGTAAGAGAGGTGTAAATTGTAGATTACAAACAGTGAGTCTGGAAGGGTAGTTGCTCTCCTACAAAGAGACAGAGGTTCTTGGGGATTAATTAAAATTAAGTTATAGGAGGCCAAGGACTTGTTCTGGAGCATTGTCTAACTTCTGTGGTTGTTGTGATTGCCTTTCTTTTTCCAGGAAGCACTAATGTGGGTGACCAGCTTCCTACTGGACAGCTGTCAGTGGTGCCTTGGAGACGTACTGGTGTAAAATATACCAACAATGAGGCGTATTTTGATGTGATTGAGGAGATAGATGCAATCATTGACAAATCAGGTATGGAAGTTGCTTGTGGCTAAGACAAGGGTAACTTGCCCTGATAATGCCTGAAGAGAGATTTAGGTTTTCAAAGAGAAGCTCTCTTTTCTAAGTGTGGGAAGCTCTATTCCTATTCTTACTCTGGAATGTTGCCAACTCCTAGGTGCTATTCAGTCAAAAATAGAGGTACTGAGGTTTTCGCTTGTCCTCGTTCCTGAGGTCTTGTAAGCAATTCTGTACTGGTGGGTGTCAAGGGGATGGGGCCAGACTCTTTTCAGTGGTGCCCAGCGACAGGACAGGGGGCAACGGGCACAAACTGGAACACAGGAAATGCCGTCTGAACATGAGGAAAAACTTCTTTACTTTGAGGGCGGCAGAGCACTGACACAGGCTGCCCAGCGAGGCTGTGGAGTCTCTGTCTCTGGAGACATTCCACATCCGCCTGGATGCATTCCTGTCCAACCTGCTGTAGGTTGCCCTGCTTTGGCAGGGAGGTTGGACAAGATGATCTCCAGAGGTCCCTTTCAACCTCTGCTGGTCTGTGATTGTGTGACTGGGGAAAATAGAAAGTGAGTGGAAATTGTGCATAGCACTATCTCCTTAGGTTTTTTGCATTTTAGTTTTGTTAGAGTTGGGAGCTATTGTCATTGGCCATTAAAATGGCCATTGCTGGTGTCAGTGGTTCTTATTTGCATGCATCTTCTCCAGAAGTCATTGGGAATGAGAAAAATGTTGAGCGAGCAATATAATGAGCCATGGCATTTCATAGAGATAATAGATTTCCTTCCTCCCCATTGATAGTTTTTCCACATTGGGATTTTTTTGATCAGGTTTACATAACTTCCCATGTTTACTTCATTGTTGCAGGTTCCACGATTACTGCTGAAATCCAGGGGGTGATTGATGCTTGTGTCAAGCTGACTGGGATGCCAGACCTTACCCTCTCCTTTATGGTAAAGCTCAAGGATGTATCTTTACTTACGTATTTTGAAAAGGGTTTCCCAGCCCTGCTGCTAGGATCTCAGTCTCATGCTGATGGATTCCAGTAGTTCAGAACCTGGATATGCCAAACAAAAAGAGAAAGAACTGACAATGGAAACTCATAGTGAATTTCAGCAACTTTGAGCCTAAAGGTTTTATTTTCAGATTCTTTGTTAAAAGTACTGCTAGTGTGTGCTGTGACTAAGTTTCTGAGATAGAATAGTGCTTTAGGCAGATATCCTAAAGGGTCATCTTCTTTATGACGATGCATCAATGTAATTATTTGACATGACTAAATTTTCTAAAATAGGATAGAGATTATTGAGTACTGCTGTCACACAGATGTAACAGCCTCAAACAGCTGAACGTGTCTGAATGTAGATACCTTCAGGTGGGCAGAGTGTGTCGAATGGTAGGCCCTTCACAGATAGAAGACTGAGAAGCAAAAGAGGTTATTTTAAGTAAGACTGCTTTCACTAACCTTGTGACTTTCTTTTCTTTCAGAACCCTCGGTTATTGGATGATGTCAGCTTTCATCCGTGTGTGCGTTTTAAGCGCTGGGAGTCGGAGAGAATACTGTCCTTCATTCCACCTGATGGAAATTTTCGCTTGCTGTCCTACCATGTCAGTGCTCAGAAGTAGGTGATAAATGTAGTGCTGTGAATTATGAAATCTGGATCTTCCTGGCTAGGGGAAAAACAAACAAAAAAAGGAATTGCTTTTAAAGATCAGGTGGCATGTTGTGCCAAATGAAGAAGAGGTGCATGGTAACTTGCACTTTTCCTTTTTTAAAACACATTTTCTCCTTGATTGGAGCAGTGGTTCTGTCATTTCTTTTTGGACAGTTAACATTTTTCAAAGTCTAGTAGCAGATGAACAAACTAGAGAGGGAAAGAATTAGGCAGTATGGAGTAATCAAGCTGTTGATTTCCTATGTTCATAAAACACTTTCAGAATAAAGCGAGATAGTTTGGTAATCTTGTTGGGTTTTTGACATCTCTTGATAGAACTACAAGTTCTTGTTCACTGTTTGCACTCTTTTCTAGAAGTAACTTACCAAGTACTAATTGGCATTACAGATGCTAAAGCATTTTGTTAGACTTTGTCAGACTTTTCAAGTAGATGAAAAGGAGTGGGAAATCCAACTGAAAGCACAAGCATGAAGTTCAAGTGCTGCTGTACTGCCTGGAGCTACTTCTCATCTTGGTTGTGACATGCAAAAACATTCCTCATCCTTTGCTTAAGTCTCCTGTTACATTGGATGTAGTTACCTGTCTGGTAGAGGTAGAAAACTAAGATACGGCGAGCTTGATTAAAAAAAAATTAAGACTTCAGAACAGGATTCTGACTTTGTTCTTAGCTCAAACAAATGAGTGTAGGATTTCCTTCCTTTTTTAAGGAGATTCTTTTCCAATGTTTTCAGTGTAGAAGGCAAGGACCACATCAGGAAAAGCAAAGTTGAAGGTGAGAGATTGACAAGGACTTTCTGTTCATGTCTTTATTCTAGTCTTGTGGCAATTCCTGTCTACGTTAAACACAACATCAGTTTCCGAGATAGCAGCTCACTGGGACGTTTTGAGATCACAGTGGGGCCGAAGCAGACCATGGGGAAGACTGTAGAGGGGGTGATTGTCACCAGCCAGATGCCAAAAGGTGTCTTAAACATGACCCTTACACCCTCTCAGGGAACACATATCTTCGATCCAGTTACAAAGGTGAGAGGAAAGAGAGAAATTAGATATGTTTTTTTTAATCTTTTTTACCTTTCGGCAAATGAAGTTGAGTTGTTCATGCTTCCATGAACATTTCCTTGAACATTACTTTTCTGAAGGCAGTGTCTTTTCTTGGGGTGAGAACTTTTTCTGGGCAATTGCATATTAGCAGTTGTCTTAATCCCCACAACAAATACCTCAGTATCTGAGTGGAATGTAGTTCTGGTTGCTTGGTGTGTGCTGAAAATCCAAGAACTGGTATTGTATGATGAGGCATTAGTCTGGTGGATGCTTTACAAACTTCTACGTATCTATTTGTCATGTCTAGTACTGTACATTAGACTTGGTCCTTTGCAAACACTGGGGGTTTGGGTTGGTTAGTGGGTTTTGATTTGTTTTGGGGTGTTCTGCTTTTGTTGTTTGGCCTCCTACCCCCCCCAGTTCGCTTTTTCTTTTCTTACTGCAAACTTAAATTTGACGGTTTACCCACAGTACAGCCTCAAGCAGCACTGCCTCAGCCTTGGAAAGGAGGCAATTCTGCATTATTTTTGTCACTGTTACACATAGGAAATGGAGTCTGTAGCACAAATAGTGGAAATAGCATTCATGGTAGGCTTTTGCAGAACCTCATGGAAAGAGAGAGAGAGAACAACGGTCTGCGGCAGTTGCTCCTTAACGCTGTAATGTGTCTGTCCAATATGAAAGGAAATATACTAAGCCAAAGACCTTTCCATAAAGAAACATTAAAAGCTGTCATTGGAAGGGGACTCTTCTTCAGAGGGTGTTACAGCACTTCTGTTTCACTGCTGCATTTTGTGTCCCTTGAAGCTGCTGTCATGGGATGTGGGGAAAATAAACCCCCAGAAGCTGCCAAGCCTGAAGGGGAGTGTGAGCTTGCAAGCTGGGACATCAAAACCAGATGAAAACCCCACCATTAACTTGCAGTTTAAGATTCAGCAGCTGGCTATATCTGGTAAGTGACTGTCAGGTAAAGCAGCTGACAATTCTCTGCTGTGTCAGTGCTCACTCTACACATAGCTGGAATAGCTCTGCAGGCTTTCTGAAGTACGTTCTATCTGAAACATGTTCTTCAAGTAAAAAAATCGTGTGTGCTTTGACTACAGATATATGGATTTGTTCTCTCTGATGCCTTGTGAAACAGCCTATCTGCATTTCCTTGCATTTCGTGCTTACAGACCTATAAAGAACTGTAGGGTGTGGATGTGTTTGTAAAGAATGATTCTGACAATTAGCAGTTGTCAGTTTTTCTCCATTCTGTTTACTGCTTGCTAAAACTTTCTGTATGCACCTCTAGTATGATCTTCTGCTCCTTTATTCTGAAGGCCTGTCTGCTTTGTTTGTGGCAGCAGTCAGTCTTACGCTGTGTTTGTTTGCCTTTAGGATTGAAGGTGAATCGCTTGGACATGTATGGGGAGAAGTACAAGCCCTTCAAGGGGATAAAATACATGACTAAGGCTGGCAAGTTCCAAGTCCGAACCTAGAGGATTCCAATAGTGAGGAAGAGCACTTTCCTGTTTCTCCTTTCCCTGGCTGTTGGATGCAGTCTCTTACCCCATCCATGTGTTTAAGGGTTGCTCCCTTGCCTGTAGTAGCATGAGCAGGAGAGCCAGTGCTTAGGGTGCTGGGGACCAGGGAAAAGTAAGGTTGACCTGAAACCATCTCATCCCTAGCTGAATCTGAAGTATTTGGAACAATGGCAGATGGGAGAGGTCCCTTGGGATTAGTGAGTCAGCTGTGTAAGCTTGTATCACCTTCATTTTGCTCTCTTAAAGGAAATTCTAGGGATTTTTTTGCCTTTTGTGACTCCTCTTCCGTATATTTTGGTTGGCTTTTATCCCTTTGAAGATGACACAAAATTGAATTTCCACAAACTTCAACTCCAGTGTGGTGGTCCGGTATCTGCCCTTCTCCATCACTGGGCGTTGAGGTGGAGAGGTGGATAGTTCTTGGCAGCAGAGAGATCATCTGCCTATTCTGCCTCAGAGGGACTGGAAGAAGTGAAAGGTAGATTGTCCCACCCAGGATGGGAAGTTAAGAAGCCTGAGATTGGGGATGGTGCCACAGAGGGAGGAAGGGAAGAAGTAGATGCTTTTTCTAGATATTTCATAAGCCATCTTGGTCATCAAGTATCTTGAATCTCTGGAGATAAACTGGAAACACATCCAAATCTTAGTATGGTATCCTGTGAAGGACTGACTGTAGCACATGTGGTGGTGCCGTCTGAATGTAATTCTGCTTCTCCTATTTTGTCAGAGTTTGAAGGTAGGGATTCTCCTAGCTTCTTTGGGGAGTCGGGGAAGAGACACAGAGGCAGGAGAATTTTTGTGGAGACGTAGCACTCTGATGGAAGCTGAAGCCGTGGCTAAATGAAGACAATCGCTATCCTAGTAACTTGTTGGAACCTCTTTTTGTCTCTACCTGCCTATTACGAATGAAGGTGATACTGCTGTTCTCCTGCTCACTGATGTCTTTGAGATAATTGTGTCCTGGTACCTTTGTAGTGTTTCTGGCTGTCCCACCTCATTCCAGTTCCTGTACTAATCAGCTGCTGTGCAGGTGGATTCAAGCCTACGCTGGATTTTTCACTGGGACCATCTCTTCTGCAGGATCTGTTGCTGCATCTGCCCATTCCAGTCTGTGCTGCATCTTTCTGTGCAGGATAAATATAAAATGAGAGGCATCTGCACTATTCTTCGTTGTCTGTAATGTGCTCTTTGGCCACTAGATGCCAATGTGTTTTCTCTGTGGTAGCAGAACTTGTCCCTAAGACGCTGTACATGTGACTGCAGCATCTGTCAGGTGGCTGTGGAGTCCAGCGCGTACAGTTCGTACAGTTCATGCTTGTGAACAGAACAAGGTGACCCTAAACGAAGGATAACATACATTCTGGTTTGCATGTGATGGATACTTGCAGTGGATGAGTGGCATCCTGCATGTGGAATTGCAAGTTCCGATGCAACTGATGAATGCCATAGCAGGTGGCCTTACTGCTGAGCATGTTCAGTGCAAATATAACCTTCAGCAAGGGCATCAATAAAATTCATTTTCATATGTTGTCTGTGTCATTTCAGAGTGGTTTGTGTGGGCTTTATAAGAAATACAGTTGGTATTTGAGGAGGAAGGTAAATTATGCCAATTGGATTGTGGATAGTGGGTGCCTCAGGGAGATAAATGTCTTGAAGGAATTGGGATTGTAAGCTGGGGACTAAGTCACTGTCTGAAAAGCTAAAATTAATTACTTGGTAATTTTTCTTACTGTTTCCCAGAAGGAGAGCTGAGCTCTTCCTAGAACCTCAGTGAAACTGTTTTTAGGAATGCAGCTGAACCATTTTTGTTTACTAGGTAGGGTTTTCGGTAGCAGGCAAAGGGCTGTGCTTTAATTATGAAGACAATTAAATACCTCTTCACCTTCCTGCTCCTCGAGTACTAATATTGTCCTTTGGCTTCGTAGCTTTGTCTTCTAAAGTATCTTTTCTTACCTGTTGAAGTGATTCACGTTACTCGAGATCTTGAAATGCTTCTTACGTGCATAAGGGTGTCTGGCCCTTACGACAAGCTTTCTGTATCAGCCTGAGATGGCTGCAAGTTCCTATGCAATGAAAGATGAAGCAGGGCAGAAGGGGGAAGCTGGGAGCAGCATCAGTGAGATAACTTGGTAGATGATGATTTAAGGAGTTTTGGGGGGAAATATGAGGTGTAGCTGTGCACTTCAGTTGCAATAAATGCTGATGTTGATTCAGGTTCTGAAAGAACTTGAATATGACAAAATCAACTGCAAAGTGAGAAGAAAGATGAGGCAAGCAGATGACAGTCGTTATTGTCTTAGACCTTGTTTCAAGATTGGTGGTACTGTGTGCTGGAAGAAGACAAGTAGGGGAAAAAAAAGGATAAGAAGGGAAAAAGCTGATGTAGAGATGGAAGTCATCTTAGGGTTTTTTATCAGGGAGGGATGTAATGGGTAAACAAGCCAGAAAAATGCAGTTAAATGCACTGAGCTAGGTGGCAGCAACTTTTGAAAAATGAAACACAAGAAGTTAAAGTGAGACTGGAGAACGTAAGTTCTAGTTACTGGACTGGGATTTGGTAAATCTCCCAGATTAAGGATCTATTACAAAATGAGGGTTAAAGAAGCATTTGGAAAAAAATTGGAGTTGATTCTGGGCCCGTCTTGAAGTCAGCCACAGAGAAGACATCACAGAAGACAGACCAGAATGGAAGGAAGTAACCAGTGCAGAGACGGCAGCTAAGGCTTGTGGAGCTCTCTTGTCACTTTGGGTATTTCATGCAAGGGTGTTTTCAAGGAGCTGGTAATGGCTGTGATGTAAAACTGTTCTCTGCAACTTACATTTTTGTAGGATGTATTTTTCTAAAAGATACCAGTATCAGGTGTGGTTCAGTTACATTTTATTGGGGACTGTTAGATCACATCGAGCTCAAATAATGTATTTAATAGACTGTTTGCATCGTGGAACAAAAGTTGCTTTCTTGAGGACACTTACATGTGTTACTCACTGGAACAGTTTTGGGTGTTTTACAGGCTGCAAATATTTGGCAGGCTTGTGAATGCCAGGATACCGAGGCACAGCAGCACTTGGAAATGGGTTTAGGGGAGAGGAATGGAAATTTATTTTCCTTTTTCTCAAGGTTAATACTTAATAAAATACAATTAAAAACAACAAAAAAGACACAAAAAAACCTGAACTGTGACTCTTGTTCATTAGATACCTTGGGGTTTTTTTCCCTTCCACTGGCTGGAATATGGGACTACATTGCTGGAGCTAACTGGACTTGCGCCACCATTTCTCTGAGGACGTTAAAGATGTCTTTGAGGTCAGTTTCTAAGCTGGTAGCTAGAAAGACACGGCCCATTTGTAAAGTTGCCATTTACAAAACAGGTTTGAGGCAGTAATGGGCGTCCTTACCAAATCTCTTTTCTGTACTTACTGGTTATATACACTTGTCTATTTGACCAGAGGCTGTGCTAGTAGATCATCAGAGAGCTCCTTAAAACTGAGAGTAAACATTTTGAGTCAGAATGTTTTGAATTTCCCAAATACAACAGGCTAGTTCTCTAGCTACAATGCCAGATTGATACTAAAGCTAAACTCCTTTTGTAGCCTCAATGTAATTTTTTCCTTTTGTAGAACAGTAGTCACACCTGCTTTCTCTTAATTTGTAAACCAATTGCACAAGAGAGTATCTCTCAAACAGGCTTAACTCTTAGGATGTGTATAGATACCACTTGGCATCACGTGGCAACTGCAAGGCAAGTAGGTAACGCTCAGTTGCTGAGATTCTAGTTCAGAGTGACTTGGTTGTAGCTGTTCTGTCTTCTGTTAAAGGATAAACACAGCCTTGTGACATTTGACGGGGGGGTGTAAATCTAGCAGGCACTGAAAGCTGCTACCATTACATTTGTCCACTGTTCTGCCCTGCTGCTGCACTAAAGAGAAAGCTTTTGCTTTCATATCAAATGATAATGCATAGAAATTTAATAGTCAAAAAACAATGTGTTGATTCTCTGGCAGATAAGGCTGCTGTTAAGATTTTTACCTATTCCATATTTATTTAAATATTTAGTTCCTACCAGGAAGAAAAGCGAGTGGAGGAACAGAATGGCCTAACAAGCATGCCATCCTGTTAATCAATCAGTTTCAAACTGAAAAAACAAGTAGTATATCGATACGGAAATAAACAGCCCATGCCTACAGCTTAGCTCCTATTGGAGTCAAGCTGAAACCAGCTTAAATAACCAAAGTAAAACGGTACAGGACAGAGCTGAAGCCTGACTGGAACGTCTTCCAAATTTACAGCCAAATAATAAGGACGGAGATGAAATTTTCAGGAAATACAAATCTGTCCCCTTTGGCTTCAGGTCACACCCATTCCCAAAAGAACATAGCTGCTCATGGGATGCACGATGTTCTCTCTTGGTTTATTCTCTTGGGCCAAAATTTATTTTTAATTGTACTCATGTGATTTGATGCAAGGAGAAAGCTCGGGGATGTGGGGGGAAAGGAGTGTTAGCTTCCAATAACCTGTAATAATGAAAGGCAAATAATTAGAGCATGTGCCCTTCCCACACATTGCAGTTTGTCTTCCTCTTGTACTGAAAGTCATAAGCATCTGGAGAAACAGGAAGCTCTGTCAGCATCCTGGGAGTACCAGAAGGAAGCTGCGAGGCCATGGCCTCGCCACAAGATTGTGGATAGGTCATTTTTCTTTCTCAGGGTTTCATGTTGTCCTGAATCCAGTCAAGATAACGACTCACATTTGTATAAACGCCAGGTATGTCTTTGCGGCCACAGCCTATTCCCCAGCTGATGATTCCAATTAGATACATACGATCATCCTTCATACAGACCAGAGGCCCTCCAGAGTCGCCCTACAGAGAAGTAGCAGGTTAGTAACAACCTCCTCTTTTGTTTATTTGGTTTTGTGTTGTTTTTTCCCCCCGTTGGCTTTAGTTGTGCACTAGCGTCTCCAGAAATACCCGACATAGTATGCTCACAAATCAAGAGCTCCTAGTAACAGCACTTTCACATAAGTCACTTTTGTGTTCCAGACTCGTGGGGAAAGACCCAAAAAAATCTAACTAACACTAAAGCATCTAACTTTGTATGGCGCTCATTTATGAAATGCAGGTGAGACATTGATAAGAACAAAAAGAGGAATGCTCCTGTTCAAGCTATAAAGATCCAGGGTGTTTTATACTGCTTTTATAGCAGTAAAGCAAAATTATTAGAGCTGTTTAAATGGAAAGGATGTGGATTGAACGTGTGCCCTCCTTTTTCCTCATGTTACCACTGCTCGTTCTCCACCATCTTTTAGGCTTTAGTCTTTTCTCCACTTTTCAGTGGACCGGCACCCGCTTCCTCGTACAGAACCTCCCGCTGAGTGTTTTGCATGCTTACAAGAGAAAATATTAGGAAACGCTGCTGAGAGTTTCCTGCTCAGTTTTGTGGTATTTCCTATATTTGGGATTTTCAGTCTATTGTTCTGGTGTGTTGGTTACGTGTGCCTGCTTTCCCAGCTAGGAGGGGTGGGGGAAGAAAACAGAAAGAGGAGCCAGCAGTTCTGTTCTGTTCTGTTCTGTTCAACAAAAGTCTACTAGAACTTCCATGTAGCCAAATGCAGAACTTTAAACTATTTCCTGAAACTTTTTGTTTGGTTAGTTCAGACTATCAAGGACAGACCTAAAAAGAAAAGAGGAACAGAACTGAGTTTACCTTGCAGGCATCATCAAGGTGCCTCGTGTCTCCTGCACATAACATGTTGTCTGTAACTGTCCGGTTGTCGAGATGCTGTGTTGTGCACCGACTGGCTGGAAACAGTCTGACGTGGCCTTCCTTCAGGTGCTCTGAATAGAATGGAGAAACTGCCAGAAAAATGACAATATAAATATATATATGTGTCCATGTATGTGTGTATATATTAAAAACAAAAAAACAGTTGGGTTTCTGTAGTTTAGGGCCACGTAAACAGAAGTAGCTGGCAAGGGTGGGGGGGTGTGTCTCAACTAATATTTCTTTGCTAAAGGGTCTTAATTCTTGGAGGTTCTGCTTTGCTCGTGAGAACAGCTTAAATATAGTTGAGAGAGAATATTGTGCTTTTAGCATGCTGAAATGCGAGGGAGGTTTTTGTAGGCTCCCAGTGAAAGCCTGCTGGGTTTCTTGGATGGACAAGTCATCTTTGCACAGTTACATCAATCAAAATGAAGTCACAGGAACAGCCTATGAAAATCATTAACTGTACCAAACAGGATCCTGACTTCTTAGTATTAGACTTGCGCTGACAAAAATCAGATGCCTTGTCCTACACAATACTGAGTAACTGGATAGGAATGTATGCTTGTGTGATGTTGGAACGGAAGGGATTTTTTTGTTTGTTTTGGGTGTTGATTTTATTCTCCTGCATAGCTGCAATTGCATAAAGCTGAAAGTTGGCAGGATTGTTGTTTTTCAGTCCAGTTTTGAATTACAGTTGCAGCATTCTTTCCCTCTCAAAGACTTTATCCTGTACTCCCTGTAAGCAATGCTGAGGACTCGCTTTAAAAGCACTTTATGCCACTATTATATGTTAAATCTGCAAGTCTGTTCCAAAAACCCTATGGATTCAAATCATGATTAGGTCTTGCTATGATGAATGCTTCACAGCCTCTGTCCCAGAGTGTACAAGTTGGAGAATAAAAAGAAATTAGTAGAAAGTGCCAGTAAAATAAGAGCTGGTTTTTTTGGTTTGTTTTAAATATAGGACAGCCTGCATATACTTTCAGACAGGTTTTATTCCTGTTTGTTGTAGCCCACTCTAAAAACCCTTTAGCCGGTCTTTTAATATGTATCTGGAATTGTTAGTTCTTTAGCTGGTTTTGGGTTTGTTTGGTTGGGTTTTTTTGCTTATCACTGCACAGCTAATCTATCTTTTAGAATAATGCAACTACCTGCAACTGTATAGTATCTTAAATCTTGACAGAAATGGATTTCTGTCAGAATGATGACATCTAAATGTACTCAGTACAGCAGAAATGTGGCAGCCCTGATTGCAAATTTCTGCCTTTTCTAACTTGTTCATTGCACCATTTTTTGTGTTTCTACTGTTGGAGAGTATCAAGCTAGTATACTAGCCCGTGCAGCCCACAGAACTCAGATGAATGAAATAACTTACAGCTAAACTTGGTTTTGTGTGTCTCCACTTACGCATACGTTTTGTAGTGCTGATATAAGTCCACATAATAATTTAGGGGGTCAGACATTAAGCGATGCTAAAGGCTTGAATTCTTTGAGGGCAGGGGACCCAACCTTTGGACACAGCATCTTCTACTTACATGTAGACATCTATCGTCTACTTACATTCTTCATTCCTGCCATAACCAGAGATCTCGCATTCAGTCCAGTCAGGCAGCTGCAGTTCTGGTGTGGGGAGGCAGGTGGTGCGGACGGTGTCTGTTTCAATAGCACATTCTTCTGCATCTGAGCTCAACTGCAACAAAGCTGAAGAAGGCAAAAGAACCCCCACTTCATTAACCACAAACTTGAGCCAACTGTGACCTTTCCAGTCAGGAGGTCAGAAAAGTTCTTACCAATATCATTGTTGAAATTTTCTGAGTCAAATCTCTGATGCACAGTGTAGTTCTTCACTTGAAACTTTTGTTCATTTTCCTCAGGAGTTGTTCGGGAAGTCCTACCCAGCACAATCATCAGCTGATTTGTACTAAAGCTGAAGAACAAGAGAGTCTTGCTTTCTTCCCGTGTTAATGGGAGTGGACCCTTCCCTTGAAGATGTGCTGTTGGAGGTTCTGCTTTTCTTATTTTAGCACTCTTACTACTTCATTACCCAGGCAGCTTGACCTCAAGTGTCCTGTTTGCCTTTGTTTTTGCACTAATTGCTTACAGCCATCATGACAAAGCTCCTCTGCCAGCCCCTTGCTGTTCTCAAGTTTCAGTTGGCTCTGCATCTGTATCAACAACTTTGTTCTTCAGCTATTTGATATTCTGCCATGGTACCTTAATGCCATGCTGCTAGTCTGCCTGTCTGTAGTGCTCAGCACAATTAGCTCTATAATCCTTAGTGTAGAGTGACTTACTGGGGTAAAGAGCTCTTTTCAAGTTTTTTACCCTTCCAGTAAGGCTATACTGGATGCTTCCATTTTCCAGATTTGTTTTTCCCCATACGGTACCGAATCCTCAACTTACCCTTCCTCAAAACAGTGAGCAGCTGACAAAACCCAGCAGGAACGGATCAGAATTCCTCCACAGAGAAAATGCTCTCCGGGTGCTCGGCGATACTTCACAAAGATGGCAGCTTGCCACGGGTGAGCTGCAATGTCTGCATAGGAGCCACCTTTAATCCTGTACTGCCGTGCTCTGCGCTGCCGTAAGCCACAGGTGGCTGTGGATGACAAACTCAGAAATAGACTTTTTTTGTTCAAGCACTCTTTCTTGGGCTAAGAGCCTGTTAGTCGTCAGTGCGTGTCAAGGCAGCGTGGCATGAACTGTTTAGTATCTGACTCATTCCAGTTTCCTAGGAAACTTGTATTCTGGTTTCAAAAATACAGTAAGGAAACCCTGCCTTTTCTGTCCTCCATTTCTGCAATCTTCCCTTCTGGCAGAGAAAAAGTCACTTCTGTGAGAGTGGAGCCACAGAATCTCTTTCTACTCCAAAAAGCTTCCCCCCCCCCAGCTCTTATTTCACTGTAAGAGGCTCGAGTTTAATACAAATAGCATGCAGAACAGTAATGCCTCAAAGAAAGAGAAAAATCAGTAGTGCTAGGATCCTTACAGCAAGTAGGCACATTGCAGTACTCCCATGTGAGCTGATTTCCTTTCAGTACATGGCACCAGGGCTTGCTGTCATTGTCAGGATTCCTGCAGCACAGGGAAGAGAAGAGCTATTTGTTTGATCAGACCTGCAGGGAGTTTGGGGAGGCCTAAGTGTAGTCTTTTTGATTTTTCTAGAGATGCAGAGGGCCCTAGGGGCACGTGGAATTTGCGTTTATGGAGTCTTACATTAGAGAAGCGTAGATAGGTCACGTGGAATAAAATTACTGTTGTCAGTGAGCTTCATTCCCAGCAGTAGTGTATTTCCTGTGCTTTAATAACCCACATAAAAGACGAGCCCTGCCTCAACGGTACCACGAGGAAGTTTGGTGGGATCTTTTTAATTCTATAACTGACTACATACCGGCAGAAATTGTGACTACCGAGGCCCAGCTGGTAAGCATCTCTTCTCCAAGCAGTATATAACTTGTTGACAAGGATTCGAGAATTCCACCTCAAACAGGTAGCTCCAGAGCTGGTAACACTGTGGCTGCCTCGGTAATCTGTGCCTCTTCCAGATTTGCAGTTGGTGTTCCCAGCTTCAATAAGAAAGCCGCATGTTAACCGATGGATGTGAACCCGTTAGCTGTTCCTAACTGTGATTTCTGTCAAGGCATCTATATATTAGCTATACTTATCTCGGTGCCATAAATATTAAAAGCTTAAATGTGATTTAATGTGAGAGTCTCAACTTTTTGGGCTACAGAAATAGCACAACTCCACAGAGAACCCTTGTACGTGCAGTGAATTGTGGAAGCTCTATAAAGTCCGTTCCCTGTCCCCCTGCATGTACCTTTTGAACAGGAGGGCACGCTGCAATGTTCCCAGATGTACTTTCCCCCTCTATAGATATAGCACCAAGGTCTGGAATCCTCATCTGGGTTTCTGAAAGAGTTACGATATTATGCATCATTATAAAGCTATTGTTATTAGTCCCTTGTCTGCCATCTAGTTTGGTAACTTAATCCTGCTCTGCAGTGAAGACATGGACCGAACCATCAGAAGTCGTTTGGATTCCTATTTTAATTAGAAAATTGTGGAGTGCGTGGAGGTGAGGATGAGCCAGCCAGTAGCTAGCAGGAGTGGACAGCTTGTTTGTGCAGTTTAGTTCATGTGCAGGAAGCACTGTATTCTTGCAATTTTGAGCAGGATCTGGAGCTGCAGGGAACTGGCTTACAAAGGGCGTTTTAGGCACTGAGAAGGGACAAGGGAAAGACCATGGGGTGAGAGATGTATGCATTTTGTAGTCTGTCAAAAGCATCCAGTCTAGTGCGAGCTGAAGTTCATATATGTCTACAGAATTTGCAATTGCTGCTCCCGGGCTGTGCTGTTATTTGCACCTGTGCAGTGTTCTCTGCTTGGTATTAGACTGTCGCAAACAGCCATTCCTTTGCTCCGAGCTCTTAGAATGGGCCGATTCCTGTGGCTCTGACCCGTGTGCCATCAGCCCCTCACCTGCAATAGTTGTGATTGCCCAGTCCCAGCTCAGCAGCGTCCTCTCTTCGGCCGCTGTATGGCTGGTCTGTCAAGCCATTGCTGTTCCAATTTGAACATTCTGTTCCGCTCTCTGTCATGCTCCAGGTACCCCTGTATGTTACTCCAGCATCTTTGTAGCACTTAACTTCAGTATCTGAACAAAAGTGAACAAAATGTTACTAAGGTCAGCATCCCAAACTCCGCTTCCCCAGTCTCTGTTCTATTTAAACTTGGCTCCTGGATGTCTTGCCTAGTAAGTTGGTGAAAATGCCTTGCCAGGCAGACTTTAAGTACACATGAAGGTCTTCAGCTCCAAAATTCAGAGTTTTATTAAGAAACACTGAGAACACCCCGGGTGTCCTTCTGAAAAGTTCTTTGTAGTATTAGCTTCAGAATGAGTACTGCATCCAGCTGTGGAGTCCCCAACATAAGAAGGACATGGACCTGCTGGAGCGCGTCCAGAGGAGAGCCACGAGGATGATCCGAGGGCTGGAGCACCTCTCCTATGAGGAGAGGCTGAGAGAGTTGGGGCTGTTCAGCCTGGAGAAGAGAAGGCTCCGGGGAGATCTTATTGCGGCCTTCCAGTACCTAAAGGGGGCCTACAGGAGAGCTGGGGAAGGACTTTTTACTAGGGCATGTAGTGATAGGACGAGGGGGAACGGCTTTAAGCTGGAAGAGGGCAGGTTTAGATTAAACATTAGGAAGAAGTTTTTCACTTTAAGGGTGGTGAGGCACTGGAACAGGTTGCCCAGAGAGGTTGTTGAAGCCCCATCCCTGGAGGTGTTCAAGGCCAGGCTGGACGTGGCCTTGGGCAACCTGGTCTGGTGGGAGGTATCCCTGCCTGTGGCAGGGGGGTTGGAACTCGATGATCTTCAAGGTCCCTTCCAACCTAAACCATTCTATGATTCTATGATTCTATGAAAAGAAGCAACTTAACAGAGCGCCTAGTATCCAGCAGCAGCTTCTGGATACCTCACCCTTCTGCACTGCATAGCTAAAACCAGTAATTAATTCACAGTAATTCACAGTAATGGACATGATATACTTGCCTATTTCACACTGCTTCCCAGAGAAACCTTGGCGGCACTGGCAGATGAAGAGCTGTGGGGAATAATATGCCTGTGAACACTGGCCCCCATTGTAGCATTTATTTCTAGTGCAGGCTGTGGAATAAGCAAAAGCCAGGAAATGCTGTTAGATTTCAAAGAAGAAAGAAGCTGGCAGAGTATAATCCATCTTTCCTCTCCTGTCAGTCTCCTTTAGCCGGTTCTATTTTTCCCTGCCTACCTGTTACTGTCAGGTGCTTACAGTCTTTTCGTGTAGTGCTTTGCTCCGTTCTCTCCACATACACTATTAGGTGCCTTCCTCAACCCCTTGCCCGCTCCGGCTCAGTCTTGCCTAAGTCAGTATATATTAGTATTTTCATTTCTATTCTATTTCAAGCCAAATTTTCTGTGTGGCAACTCCTTCCCTGACAGTGGGGTTCTTATTTAGGATGATTAGATGGACAATCTCTCATCGCCCACCCTTTCCTTTCTCTTTTTCTTCTTCATACTCACCTCTGATAGGCACAGTGTGGCAGCGACTCCGACCACTGTCGCACCTACAGTATTCTATTCTGCTCCCTGAGAGCCTCAGCCAGGTCCCCCTGTGCTGGTAAATTTCTCCAGATGAATTGTCTGTGCAAGTGGCTGTAATTGGAGAAAGGAAATTCTACTTTAGAGATTCAGGGAAAAGACCTGGCTGAGCAAAAGAACTCCCTTCTCTTTCTGGGAGAAGAGTATCTGTGATGGGAGCATCTATCTGACAGGCTGCCCTTTTTTTCCCTTCTCAGACCACAAGTGTCCCATCTCTCTTACTGCTGTGTTGCTGGATGTACTGTTCCACTATTGACTGTCCTCTTTTTCTTTGAAGAAGAGCAGAGGGAGGGGAAAACTTTGTTCTTTGAGTTGTGGATGGTATTAAAGGTCTGATATTTTGCCTTCTGAATCTCTCATCCAAATAACCATGACAAAGAGCTTTCAGGCTTTGTTCCCTCAGCATCGTCTGCTTTCCCTTCCTATGTTCATAAAGCTCCAGGTAAGAAGTTTGTAGTTTGCCTGGCTTACCTCTAGATCTGGCCCCCCGTTTGAAGCGCATGCGTAAGCCCTGCAAGCAAACAAAGTTAATTCTGTGAGTAACTGCTCTGTTAAGAAAACTGCCTCCAAAGAGCCAGTCCTCTTCTTGAGGTCTTGTAAATCGGGGGAGTTCTGAGGAACTGTCTGCACTCCTCGTCAGACAGTACAGTGAAAAGGGCCTTTAGCACCTCAGCACGAGTACCGAGAATTGTAAATCACTGTGTTGCCACAGAGTACCGGGTGATTGCTTGTCATCCGAGTGATGAGAACTTGGGATGTGCTGTACTCACATTGTGTGTGAAGCGATTATGTGCTCTTGGGGCATTGCGAGTGCCACCTAAAGCTTGTCAGCTTTCTGCCATTTGAAGGAGGCTCAAGCAAATAATTTCCAAAGAAGTAAATGTGAACAAGCAGTTATTTTTGCTCATTGACATGCAGTTTCCCCATAAGCCTCTGTAGTTTGATTACCTTTGACAGATATGTCTCCTGCAGCCAATTTAATAAAATATTTTGGATAAAGTCTTAAGGAAGAAACCAATTTAGAAAGTTTCTTTGATCAGGCCACAAGAGAAAGAATAACATAAAAAGAAAGAGGAAGGCTGGGATAGCGATTTTTTGAGAAAGAGACTAAACATTTTCGAATTGTGTCGAGTTTACTCAAGCTGCGCAATGTGAGGCTTAAAATGAGGGGACATGGGAACCATGGATGACCAGTTGTAAGTGAGAGTATTGGTGAAGGTGATGCCTTTAAAAGGTGACCACAATGGAACTCTTACTGACAGTGAAAGGTGACAGTGAACAGGTACACCAAGAAGATTTGGGGAGGACTTGCTTACTAAAATGAAAACCAGCCAGGATAACACATTACTGGAAATCCCAGCTTAGAGGTAGACTACTTTGTAAGGTTTTCCTTCCTCTGATTTCTAGTGATATAACCAGATTCTCCTTCTGCCTGACGCAGACAGCTGGAGCCGATGGTAAGGAAGTGCTGCTGAAATCGCAGGAGGATGGCAAGAGCGGCATTTGATGCATTAGTCCCTTACCTGGCACTGAGCAGTCATGATTGCTCCCACCAGCAGGAGGAGACACGGGAGTTTGCCTTCCATTCTGAGTGTTTTCCACATCGCCTCCAAATCTCAAGTTACCTATAGAGACAAAAGAAAAAAATAAGATATTGAAGAAAGGCATTTTTGCAGTGTGAATGGAGTTCAAGATCCTAAGTTTAAATAAAGGTTTTAAATTATGAAAAATCCTTTTACATTAAAACACACTTTGTACTCTGCGTTTCTCAGCCGTCTGGTCTAGCTGTCCTGGTGTCCCTGGATAGGGGAAACTGTCAGGCTGGACACACTTAAAAACCAACAAGCTAAAGCACACCCTTTTAGGTCTGGAGGAAACTCAGAGAGTGTTTTCTGGGGAATAACACTGGTAGAAGTAAATTCCAAGTTCTTTTTCCCAAGGTTGCTGGAAGACAACAGTATCATGTGCATTATTAGAGAGACATACTTGTCTAATGAAGGAGCGTAATGATGATTGGAAAGTGTTAATTGAGATTTAGGTCACTGAGGCCTGCCTAAGAGATCTCTTGCAGGGGCACAAAAATATGCTGAAGGGTCAGTCTGTGATAATAGTGGTTTAAAAAGATTTGCATTTTCTGCACAGACTCCTTCTTTGGGTGAGAGTGCGGGCTTCTCTCTTGTGTAGAGGATGCATCAGCAGGGAGGTTTGGTTGATGATAGGTGAGGACAGCACTGCTGTGTCTTTGATTTTCAGTATTTCTACAGTTTCGCCTCAGCTGAGCTTTTAGTTTCTACTATTGTCATATGCTTTTGCTGAAAATGGAGAGTATGGCAGTTGGCTGGCGGGCTATCTTTTGCTCTGGTGTTCTCATTTATTCGTTGCAGCATTTCTTTCTCTGTGCCACTTCTATGCAGTCACAACTACGTCTTATTCCCTCTAATCCCTTCAGTGGCTTTACACTTCAGATAAAGCCCTCTTCCGTACCACATGAGGAGATTCTGCTTCCTCTAGACTGATTCACGTAGTCTGTCTCCTACAGCGGTAGTCTTGGGAGACAGCCTCCAACGATGTCTTGTGGGAGATGGCTGGCCAGTATGGTGTGGCTCGGGTTAAGGATGCATCTGGATTCCTGCCTCCATTCACCTCGTTTGCTTTGAAAAATCTACTTCTCTCCACTCATCAGAGGTTAATTTCCTCACTGGTGAAATTGCTGCTCTGATCTGGCCACAAACAGCTATAGGAAGGACATACTGTGATCCATTTGTATTTCCTCCTACTGTAGCAAAATTTATTCCTGTCTGGCCTTGAGAAGGCAAGTTCCTTGGCAGAAGCATGAATTTAGATTTCTGTAGCCACTGACTGCAGTGAAACAGGCTGCCATCTTGTGCCCTGGTCTCTCCTCCTCCAGTTTGTTTCCTGACAAAGCAGGAAAAATTATTTCTTTCACCAAAGCCGAGCGCCTTGTGTAAGTGCTGACTGGTTTAGGGCGTCCGCTGGGCAGAGAGAAAATTCTGAGCAGCGGAGAGCACACTCATAACACAGCGTAGGCGCGAGCGTATACAAAATTTTACCACTGAAATTAAGCAACACAGGTTTTTTCCCTTGCTGTACTAAATACTATTTCTAATCTCATCCTCATAGTGGGAAAAATATACTGGATGTGGCAGACAAAGGCAGTGAAGGGCCTTCTGAGGTGGTCTGTTGCCTGTGAAGGCAATGGGCTTTGCTGTGGGCTTCTGGCTCCTCTGCTCATCCCTGTAGGGAAAATCCCCAATTTTGCCCATTCTTTTATCTTGGTGACTTTGTAATAACTGGAAAAGATCAGGCAAATGTATGTATGTCAAAGAACTGCATTAAAACTTGACCTTAGCAGCATGAGTTTGGTAGCTAGCGAAGTTCTATTTTACATTTAGAAACACTGAACTTGAGGCCTTTAAATGAGGGTTTATTGGAACACCAACAGGACTCTCTGTTGGCGGGGGGGAGGAGGCTGCTGTTCATGGCAAAACTTAAATTAGTAAGGTGGAGACAAATGATTGCACAGCGCCAGAAGTTCAGAAACTTAGTGCCTAAGGGACTTCTTGGAAACATGGCATTAAATAGCAAGGTCCAATATATCTATTAAAAACTGGGAAGGTGTTATTGATTTTCACAGTGAGTAATAGCTTTTAAGGACTGGAGTTGTCATTATTATGTAATCTGAAATCTTACAATGAGACAAATAACTTTCTCACAGGTTTCCTGACTTGAACCCATAATTTTCTTCCTAAAAGTAATAGTTACTCCTGCATGCAGTAATAGTAGCTCTTTTTTTACAACTGAATGGGACATAAGTAATCACCAGTGGGAACAGATTTAGCTTGATCCTCTGTACAAACCATGACTGCTATAGCAGTCAGTGTAGATGGCGGAGATGAAGAACCACGAGAGTGCGATGCAGATGGGAACCCCCCTGCTTTGAACAAGTCCAGCACCAGAGGTCCATTTTCTCTCTTACTTTAAAAATATAATGCCCCCTACACAAACCAAGAGATGGGAGTGAGGTAGAGTAGCAGGCAAGAAGATATAATTTCATTCCAAATCTCTAGGATGGCTCTGCAGTTCCAAATCTTTGAAATAATACCCAGGTGCTGTCTCCCACACGATCAGCATTTTGTCGTCTACATTATATGAGCAAATAGAAAGCTAACCAAATTATTTGAGAAAACTACTAGTTCCCGAAATTAGGAGTTCAGACTCTGTTTATATAAAGCCAGAGGAGGCAGCTGGATAATATCTGATGAACATTAGACTATGACAGATGAATGAGTCACAAATTGGGATTCAAGGCTAAAAAAAGGAGAGAGTTTGTGGTGGTTTCTTTTTTTTTTTTTTTTTTTAAGATTTGTTCAAAGAAGAAGCAAAAGGCACAGATATTCCAGTCTCTGAAGCAGAACTGGGAGTACAGCAGGATAGTTTAGGCTGTGGCTTCTCATCATTAGATTGCACAAAGAGGAGACTTAAATTGCAAGTCAGACTGAAAAGATTCACTGGAACAGCTTCCAAGAACCTTTGTTTCTCCAAGTCTTGTCTTTAGGTCACATCTTGATGATGAGATCCTTGTAATTCTGAGAATTTCTCAGGGATTTGTATTATTTGTATTATTTTTTTGTATTATTTGTATTATTTTTTTGTATTTTGCAGATTTTGTAGTATACTTTTTATATACTTTCCAGCCCTTTCTCACCTCTTAGGAAGCATTTTGCATGGTATAGCAGGCCTTTTTAAAAGCTGTAAGAGTGATTTCCAAATAGGCATTGACTTCAGTTGCATCTGAACTAAATCAGCAGCATTGCCAAAGCTGAAAGGGATGATCTGAACTGCTACCCAGAGCCATTTAGTTGCTGCTGTCATCCCGTGTTTCATGCTGCATAACATGCTGTCACAAGGCTGCATCCCCATCCCCCTCTCCGTGGGGGGATGCCTGTCCACCCACTGGTGGCTGCAGTCCTGTTATGCATGGAAAACTGCTAACAGATGTTGCCAGATGTTTATGTTCAGTTTCGGGAAAGGTACAGCTTAGGCCAGTCAATTGGAATGTTCCGAATGATAAGCCCTATCAAACTGAAACCATATGGCTGTTTGAAGAATACCATGTTTACCAGACTCCAAGCAGAAACCTGCAAATAATGTGCTTTTTGGTAGGGCTCTGCTAAACAGTTTGTGCCTTCTGCTGTCATCCTTTGCTTCCTCTCTCATCAGAAATACTGTAGCAATAAGCCACAGGCCTAGATGTGGTGTGCTGACATTTTGATTCTCCGCTTTCAGGTACATTAGGACATAAAGATATACAATACCCCAAATGTATCTCTTTTTGATGAAGCATCATCAGCAGGAATACTTTAAATCCCACATATTAATTTATTATTAATAACAGCCCTTCTAAGCAGTAAGAATATTATCAATATGGAATAAGAGCTAAAAAAGGGATGTATCTTATCAAGGTTGAATAAAAAGTCATTAACAGAAATTAAAAGTAGCTCCCCCCCCCGTATGCCTCCCAATAACCTCGTATGTATTCCGGAATACTTTGATTCTGAATCTATAGCACTAATAGCTTTCTTGCTGATGAACAGCTATCCTGATCTAGTTCAAGCAAAAGACTGCAGATCCTTACTGCCTTTTCCTGCCTCCTGGAGAAAGTGCTTCTGTATCCCTTTTCTAAACTGAGCAGATGAATATTAGACTTGTACTATTTCTCTTTAAAATATAACAGTGGACAGACCTCTGCTCTTGAGGAAAAGAATTAAAAACAAAACAAAGAAAGTAAGATTCTGTAGTCTGTGAATGCATCAGAGGAAATAGATATTTCAAGCTCTGGCTTTGTTTTGGGACTCATTCTCAATATTTCCTGTGGTTTTTGGCTGCATTTGAAAAGAAGCGTGTTTAGGGAGAACTGAAGCAGACCCGCCCTCCTCCTCTTTGTCCATCCATTATCCTGGTTGGAAGCTGCGTTGAAAGGCATAGTCTGATCTCCTCCCAGGAAGAAGATAAATCATCCCTCCACCACTAGTGCTCTGGCGCTCGCCTTGCCATCAGATATTTGTCCGTAACTCCTCCTTTGTTTTAAGTTCCTTCGCTAATGTCGCTTCTGCAGGAGACTCCTCCCGCAGCGCCTGAGGCTCTCAGCCCTTTCCCTGGAATAGCTAAAGCTTTCTTGAAACAACCGAAAGCTCGCGGCTTTACCCGGCATTGTGAATCTCTTCAAAAGCTGAAAGGCGATAGCTCAGTCAGTCAACTACCATGGTACTTCAATGGGATTTATTAAATAATAGTATTTAGTAGTATTTAACGACAATGCCATTGATATTGAGAACACGGAATGCACATTCTGAAACAGGTGCAGAGTAGTACGTACCTTTTTGCTTTTTCTCTTCTGCTTTCTGCTGATGACTTCTCTTCCAGACCAGCCGGGTTTTGCGTTTTCTGCGTCTGTGCTCCAGTCTCTCCAAACAGCTCCTGTCCTACTTCAACGCGGCGGGAGGGGGTGGAGACTGCGAGGCAGCGGGGCGTGCTCCCCGAGGGGTCTGGGGTCACGCTGGCCGCCGGCGAGAGGAGAGCCCGCTGCCGGACCGCAGTGCTTCACAGACCGGTTGGTTCGGTCCGTCCCTCTTCCAGTCACACAGCACATTCACTCTTCGCAACAGTTTTTCCCCATCGAACGCTGTAAGCCCCAGTGACAGTAGTACGTACCCTTCGTGACGAACCTGCCTGTCGTGCTTCTGGGAGCGGAGGGGGGCCCTGCTTGGGCAGTCCCCCAAGGGAATGCACAGCGTGTTATTTCCATCGTGACCGGAGGTCTGCAATCTGTAGATTTAGTGCTAGTACTGAGAAACTCCTGTTTCAAGCAAGAGCGTAGTGTGCTGTGCTCAGAGTGGCATCCGCTGAGAATCTTTGGCAGAGAGACCCTGACCTGCGTGTGGAGCAAAGCGCGTCAGGAGCAGCGCTGCGGGGAGAACGCTCAGAGCAGCTCTGCAGTTAAGTGGGGACAATGAGCAAAACTTCCAGATTCTTGGAGAGAAATAAGGAATAGTATGTTGAGGACCAAAGAGTTAATGTTCGCTGATACTGTCCGTCCTAGAAAATGCGGTGCTACTCAGCAGAGCGCCGTTGCGAGGTACAGTACAGCAGACAAATTGGAAAGATTGGGTTTAGAGCTGAACTTAGGGCTGGGTTATGAAAACTGCCAGTGATGCAATCGCTACAGTAATGGACGTGTCCTGGCTTTTAGGAACTGATTCACTAGAAATCAGGTTCCTGATACAATTTAGTGCAAGCACAGGCATGAGAAACAGTGTGTGAGGAACCACCATCTTCGGGAAGCAGCTGCATAGAGTCCTCAGTTGGGAATCATGGCAACAGTTATTTTGCATATTGGCAAAGACAAAAACCCTGGTTAGTCTGAATGCTTAGCTGTTCTCTATATGGAAATCTGTGTCAAGATTATCACGTATATTTCTCGGAGAGTCACAGTGCTAGTGGTAACAGTACCACTATAAATCTGATTTAAGGGCAGCTGCGTTTGACTGTTTCCAGAAGGGAAAAAGAAGAAACACATGATAGGACACTGGTGACTGAGCAGGGGTGAATTTATATTATTTTTGAAGATAACAGATATTTGCTACTGGACTTCTAGATTAAAGATGCTAACAAATTAATGGCTGTGGGAGAAGATTCCAGGAGTTATTATTTCCTAGCCTTTCACAGCTTAAGGACAACTATAGCTGTCCAAAGAGTGTGGTGTGGGTGCCATTTGCAGTGCTTAACATATTTTAGGAAAGCCAGCAGTAACAGTGTCTCCTCTTTCAAGCACCATTTACTATTGGCTTACCACTAAGCTGATCCTGTCTCAGGATAGAGTTTTGGCAGGACTGTTTAATGTTAGTGATGAACATCAAAAAAAGTGTGGCCAGCGGGGCGAGGCGGGGATTGTGCCCCTCTGCTGCGCTCTGGGGAGCCCCCCCTGCAGCGCTGCCTCCAGCTCGGGGGGGCCCAACAGCAGAAGGACACGGAGCTGTTGGAGCGGGGCCGGAGGAGGGCCCGGAGATGCTGCGAGGGCTGAGCCCCTCTGCGGGGAGGACAGGCTGGGAGAGGGGGGGTTCAGCCTGGAGAGGAGAAGGCTCCGCGGAGACCGCAGAGCCCCTTCCAGTGCCTAAAGGGGCTCCAGGAGAGCTGGGGAGGGACTCTGGGTCAGGGAGGGGAGCGATGGGATGAGGGGGAACGGTTTGACACTGAAAGAGGGAAGATTGAGATGAGATATGAGGAAGAAATTCCTGACTGTGCGGGCGGTGAGCCCCTGGCGCAGGCTGCCCCGAGAAGCTGTGGCTGCCCCATCCCTGGAGGTGTCCAAGGCCGGGTTGGACGGGGCTGGGAGCACCCTGGGCTGGGGGGGGTGTCCCTGCCCAGGGCAGGGGGGGTGGAACTCGATGATCTTTAAGGTCCCTTCCAACCCAAACCATTCCATGATTCCATGAAGTGCGTCATCCTACAGCAGCCCCACACCGCCGCATGGGACACCTCTGTGCCTCGTGGCCTTTGCACGTGTCACCGGCCGTGCTACGGGCCGAGACCCCACGCGATGCGCAGAATGGCGTTCTGGCGGCGGCGGTGAGGCGGAGCGCTGACGGAACAGCGCATGTCGGCACCTTCGGCGGATTTTAAAGCAGCTGCGGGAAGGCGACAGCAGCTCCGCTATTTCACTCCCGCAGCCCACGAGCTCCACTCCCCTTCTGCCCCGAGTCCCTGACTCCGGGGACGATGGCGACCGCCGTCATCGCGACGGCGCTGCCCGTCGGCGACAGCGCCCGCCCCGCGCGGCTCCTTTAAGGGCGGGCGGGCGCCGCCGGAGCCGGAAGCGTCGGCGGAGGCGGCCCGGGCCCAGTGGAGCCGGAGCGCGGCGGCCCCGCCATGAGCCGCCCGCCGGCCCTGCAGGCGCAGACCTGCGGCCCCTGGGAGATGAAGGAGCGCCTCGGCACCGGCGGCTTCGGCAACGTCATCCGCTGGCACAACAAGGTAGGCGGCGGGCGGCGCCCTCGGCCCGGCCCGGCCGGGGCCCGCGCTCAGCCGGGCCCGTGCTGTGTCCGCAGGAGACCGGCGAGCAGGTGGCCATCAAGCAGTGCCGGCAGGAGCTGAGCCCGCGCAACCGTGACCGCTGGGCGCTGGAGATCCAGATCATGAAGCGGTGAGGCGGGGCGGCGGCCGGGCCCGGCTCTGGTGTCGCCGGCCGGGCCGCGCCGAGCCCGGTGCCCCGGCGGGGCGGGGCGGGGCCGCGTCAGCGGGGGCGGCTTCGAGCGCGCTTCTAACGGCTGCGCTGAGGCAAATGGCGGGAGGGGCGGTGGGCCGCTGGGCGCTCGGCGCAGGGCCCCGGCGTTGTGTTCGGTCGGTCCCGGGCCGCGGGCTTCCGTCTTCGGCGCTGCTGCCGCTGCCTCCAGCCTCGGAGCGGCTCTGCGACATCGCCTGACGCCTGTGGTGGGTTCTCCTTCGAGGCGTTGGGGTGATTTTCATAGGGTCAGAGTCGTCTGGGCTGGAAGGGGCCTTTAAGATCATCAGCCATCGACTCAACACTGCCAAACCCACCGCTAAACCGTGTCCCTCAGCACCACATCTACACATCTGTTAAATACCCCCAGGGATGGCGACTCAGCCACTGCTGGGCAGTCTGCCAATGCATGACAACCTTTTCTGTGAAGAAATTTCTCCCAGTGTCCATCCTAAACCTCCCCTGGTGCAACTTGAGGACATTTCCTCCTGTCCTGTCACCTGTTCCATGGGAGCAGAGACCGACCCCCCCCCTCGCTACCCCCTCCTTTCGGGGAGCTGTGGGGGGCAATGAGGTCTCCCCTCAGCCTCCTCTTCTCCAGGCTGAACACTCCCAGGTCCCTCAGCCGCTCCCCATCAGATGTGTGCTCCAGACCCCTCACAGCCCCGTCACCCTTCTCTGGGCACGCTGCAGCCCCTCAATGTCTTTCTTGTAGTGAGGGGCCCAAAACTGAACATAGTAGTTGAGGTGGGGCCTCACCAGTGCTGACTACAGGGGAATGATCAATTTTATAGGATGCAGTGATCTGATTGCGGTTTGGGTCTTTTCTGGAGGGTGGCAACAGGCTTTGTCACACCCCTTCGCAAGACATGTTCCTGTAGCGTGTAGGCAAGTCTTGTCCACGTGCACTGAAGAAGTGCACTGACTGCACGTGAAATGCAAGGAGTTGGGATGACTTTAGGTCCATGAAGGGTGGATGAAGTGCAGACCTTTAGAATTTACTAGTTCAGTTTCTAAAAGGATTAATGTCCGTGTAGGACTTTGCATGATGGCCATGAGCACGTGAAACTGCATTGCTGTTGCAGAACCATCATCTTTCAGGTGTCACCCTGGTTCCACTCATCATGCGTACTTGCCTCATTTCCGCTCCTCAGGCTGAACCATCCCAATGTGGTGGCTGCCCGTGACGTCCCCGAAGGGATGCAGAAGCTTGCGCCAAATGATCTGCCATTGCTGGCCATGGAGTACTGCCAAGGCGGAGACCTCCGCAAGGTGAGGTCCCTGGGAGGGATGGTCACCAAGGGTTTCTGTTGAAGTTTCCCTATAAAACCTCTGTCTTCACATCCTGATGCTTCCTAATTCTTGTCATGGTACCAGCAAGTTTTCATGGGTTGGTCCTTGATATTACGTTCAGCTTTTGAAGACTTACGTGCTTTCTGAAATTTTTCATATTTGTTTGGCTGGAAGTGACACTGTGAGGTGCTTGGATGTAGAGGATGAGGGCATGTACAAGGAATGTGCAACAGGATGTGAGTATGGGCAAGACCATCATAGGGCAGGGTACATCCATGGGCTATACCCCTCCTGAAAGTGATTAACTATCTGTCTATTCTGTGTCCTATCTGTCATAGGAAAAAATAACATGTTAATTCTAGTCTTACTGTTTTTCTAACCTTTGCTATAATCTGCCCTTAGATAAAACCCAGATCTTAGAGCTGAGATTTGAACTGATAAGGCCAGGCACAGGGTAAGTGGCTATGAAGGATGGAGCAAGTAGAAGGAAGAGGATGGGGATGACAGTGACTTTTTTCACCCACTCTTTTCTCCTACCATGCAGTTAGACCAAGGCCTGAAGCTGTAATTGCTCCTACCGGAGATCATAATCCCATAGAGTTTTGTGCTTCTAGAAAATTTCGTTGCTGTTACTGGAACTTCTTGTATCTGTGAGAGTTTGTGGGACTGTAAGCCTCACTCGGGATACAAGAGGGAAAGACTATATTCTGTGTTGTCTTCTTGCAGTACCTGAATCAGCTGGAGAATTGCTGTGGTTTGCGGGAAGAAGCTATTCTCATTTTGTTATCTGATATTGGTAAGTGGTAGCAGTACCTTCAGTTGTCTGAACTATGGAAGCCCTTTCAGAGCTGAATCCGCTCTAAAGATATACAGCAGTGACCTTAATGAGTCCATCTTAAACTGACCTTTGCAGAGTATGTTTGTTTCCTGTCTTGCTCTGCCAGCCCTCCCTGTGGTAGAGCCAACCTTTGATTTTTGTTCATGAAAATGTAGAGGCGGATTTTCTTGCCCAGCAAAAATGCCACTCAGAGTTTCCTGGAAGGTTCTGGATAGCTGAACACTTGCCAAGTGACTCTGGTTTATGTTGTACATCAGTCTCTACCCTCAGGTTAACAGCTGATCATCAGGACTTCCGAGCGTGTGTTATCAGTGGCTTTCCATTAGCATTTGGGCAACTGCGGTGTGGAATTTTAGACAGTTCTGGGACAAAGATTGCCAAGTTCTGTCTAGAGGCTTTTTGGGTGGAGCTTTTTTGGTCAAGCTATGTTGTGATCTTACTGAGTTGCACCTGAGGCAAAACTGGAAAGGTGATAAGGCTTTAGAAAGAAGATATTTAAGAAGTGTGTTTGGGGCAGGTGTATACTTAGATAGCGAGCTTGTGGCAAGAGAATAAACGTGCATTTGTCATTACTTTTACTGCAGGTGTGGCTGTTAGGCATGATCTCCTGCTCTTTGTGTTCCCAGAGCATTTGTATTCTGCTGCCTCATTCTTACACTCCTTAGTGACCAGGAAATGATAGAATGCTGACCAGAGACAATGGCAGATCACGTCTGGAGTGAAGTTTGTGTTCACATGCTTGTGCGTGTATGGGGAGAGGGACAGACCCAAACTTTCAGCTGTATGATCTGAACTGTAGCTGATGAAAAATGTTTTTGACTATTGATATAACTTGGTCTCCTGATCGCTTACAGTGCATGCCTAGTTGGTCTTTCTAGGGTTACTGTCCTTCAGGAGGACAGTTACATTATGGATAACTCCGGAAAGTCTAGCTGGATCATCTTGCACTGAACAAGGGAGCTCTGTCTGGGAATGAAACGCTGTCAGAAGGGACACGCAGAGAGCAGTAAAGTGAGTCCCTTTGGCTCAGCCCTGATTCATGGCTGAAAGGCACAAATTGGAAATACTGTTAAGCTTTGGGTTTCTAGCACCATGATTTTTCTTTTTATCCACAGGAGAGGAGATATATTAAGGTATTACCTTGAGCAAGTGTGAGAAAATAGAGGACATTTATTCTGTCTTTGTGTATTCTTAAGATGAGATTGCCTATCTAGTATAGATGGAATTCATCAGTCTGCCAGTTGTGTAGTCTCGGTGGCTCTGAGCAGAGAAAGTAATGTTGCATAGAAATTTTCTATGAAGAATTTTGCAGGTGAAATGGGGAGAAGAACACCTTGTGGACAGGACAGAACAAAGTGTTTGGCAGAGCAGCTTTTGGATTCTAGGTTAAGAATGTTGGAGAAACAGATAGGTAAAGAAAAGGTGAGTATAGCCACTCAATCGCCCAGCCAGGATGTTAGCACTGATGAGTTATTCTATAGGCAATAGGAGAAATTCCTGGATTGGTAGCCCCTGTCCTTATCAGAGATTTTAACTTCCCAGACATCAACTGGTAATATCATACTTCTGTGATGAGCAGGTCTTGGAAATTCTTGAAGTTTGTGGGAGATAACTTCTTGTCACAAGTACTCAGCCAACTAGGAAAGATGCCCTCCTAGGCTTGCTATTTGTGAATAGAGAAGGACTTGTGGGAGATGTGGTGGTAGGTGGCTGTCTTGGCCACAGTGATCATGTAGTGGTTGAATTTAAAATTTTCAGTGTAATGAGAAAAGAGGACAGAAGAGTTGCTACCCTGGACTTCAAGAGAGCAAATTTCAAGCTATTTAGGGAGCTATTTAGCAGAGTACCCTGGGAGTCTGCTTTTGAGAGCTTAGGCGTGCTGGTCAGTTTCTAAGAACCGCCTTTTAGAAGCATAGGAGCAGGCAATTCCGGTGTGTCATAAGTCAAGTGAGCGGGGCAGAAGACCAGCTTCACTGAACAGGGAACTCCTCGTGGAGCTCAAGAGGAAAAATAAATTGTATGATCTCAGGAAGCAAGGTGAGGCTTCGCAGGAAGGTTACAGAGCTGTGGTTGATAAATGCAGGGAGAAGACATGAAAGGCCAAAGCTCAATTAGGGTTGAAACTGGCCAGTGTTGTGTCAGACAACAAGAAAGGCTTTTTGAAGTCCATTAGTAGGAAGAGGAGGTCTAAAGAAAACATCAGACTGATACTTGTAGAGATGGTCTCCTGACTAATAGGGATGAAGAGGAAGCGCAGGCATTCAATGCTTTTTTTGCCTCAGTCTTTAATAGATAGACCTTGGGCTGCCCAGCCCTTGAGTCGGAGGACCATGAATGTGGGAATGGTGACTTTCCATTTGTGGACATTGAAATTGTAAAGGACCAGCTGTATCAGCTGAGTGTTTGCAAGTCCATGGAGCCTGATGGGTTTCACCCCAGAGTACTGAAGGAGCGAGCGGATGTTATGGCAGGGCTCCTCTTGATCATCTGCCAAAGGTCTTGGGAGTCTAGGGAGGTCCCTGCTGAGTGGAAGCTAGCCAGTGTTACTCCAATTTACAAGAGAGGCATGAGGGAAGACCTGGAGAGCAAACTCTGTATCTAGAAGTGTTTGACGCTGACTTTTCCTCTTGTGCTTGGGGTTTCGTTGTATGTTTGATTGTGCAGGATTGGACCCAAAAGCCATGCTTATACTAGGTAGAAATGAATCCTTATGAAGCTCATGCTAGGTACTGTTGGTTACGCGCTTACAAGTGGCTTTTTCTGTGTCTCAGCTTCTGCTCTCAGGTACCTTCATGAGAACAGGATCATCCACAGAGACTTGAAACCAGAGAACATTGTGCTGCAGCAAGGAGAGCAAAGGGTAAGCGGGAACCAGGTGTCTCTGCCTGCACAGACAAGTTAAGTGTAAGGGAAATATGCGTGTGCTTCGTGCAGTTACAGTGGTCCCTCTGTAAGAGCTCTCAACCCAGGATAACAGCTAGCTCAGATGTGTGCGTCAGATGAGCAGTATTCTGTGTGCAGCTGAGATGAAAGGTTGTATTAGACTTCTGGTAACACCTGACGTTTTGACTTTCAAGTATTAAGGAATTAACCAGACTGTACTGATTAACCAAAGATCTGAATTAGCGGTAATGTCTCCAGCTCTGTGTATATCAAGCCAATAACAACATTACATGCTTTGTGGTTTTAGGAATCTACAGGACCCTACCATTTCCACTTCCATCTCTTCATTGACACCTTTCCTCCACACCTTTGAAGATCTGAACCTTTTCTTTTTCTGCTGTATGGTGTGCTTTTAACAGGACTCCTCTCTAATGTTCTTATTCTCTGTTGTGTGTTTCAGTTAATACACAAAATCATTGACCTCGGTTATGCTAAGGAGTTGGATCAGGGTAGTCTATGCACATCCTTTGTTGGGACTCTACAGTACTTGGTAAGGAAGGAATTCAGCTAGAAGAGCAGCTACCACTTTTCAGTGGGCTAGAGTTAACTGTTACCAGTCTTTGGGCTGGGATGAAGTACTTGTCCTGGTATGGGGCGCATTTGGGGTGCTGCAGCTAGCAAAGGTGACTTTTTTGCTGACACTGGGTTTTCACAGTGTCTGCTAGCTGTCTGTTATAAATAAGAAGCAGGAGTGCCAATAACCTCTGCTGTTCAGTCTGAGATCTCAAAGCTCGTGAGGGGCAGAGCGTTCAGCACCATCTTTAATCTGTTGTACAAACGTTAATGAGCTCTTAAGGGAGAGAGAGAGCTAAGAGATGGGTGGCTTTGTCGTGTGTGTGTAAACTGTCTCAGGCTCCAGAGCTGCTGGAACAGCAGAAGTATACGGTGACGGTGGATTACTGGAGCTTTGGCACACTGGCCTTTGAGTGCATTACAGGCTTCCGACCGTTCCTACCCAACTGGCAGCCAGTGCAATGGTGAGTGAGCTGGGGCCAGGTGATAAGAAGAGTGCATGCAATGCAGCTGTCCTGTTTATAGGAAGTGGAAGTGTGGTCCCTTGATTCTTAGGGTAATATCCCTATGTTCCTTTGCCCTTATGGAGACGGACTCCCTTCACAGGAGTTGGACCTACCTGAGCAAGTTCAGCATTCCTGATCCTTGCTCTTTGGGATCAGGACTGACTCCTGCAGGATGGGTAGCCAAAACCAGAGTGGCACCTGTACTACATCCATCAAGGGTGCCTTTAAGAGCCTACTAACATGCAGGCTGGGAAAGGCAGGCGATTATTTGACCATTGTACTCGCTTGAATTCATTAGGCATACAAAAGTGCGACAGAAGAGTGAGCTGGATATTGTTGTTTCAGAAGACTTATCTGGAGAAGTCAAATTTTCTAGCAGTTTACCCTGCCCGAACAATCTAAACAGGTGAGGACTAGAAATCTGTTATGCCACGCTGGGATAAACTGTTTCTTCTGCAAAAGGACCAGGTTTATATTACATGCCTTACTATGTTAATCTGTGAATAAATTGAGTGTATGACACAAACAGTGCTTGTGTCCCTTGTCAGACTTGCATAGTTGTGAGTCTCTGTTTCTGCCTTCTAAACACTGCATTTGTGATTGGGGGGGAGAAATGGGGTGCCGGGTGGGGAAGTTGTTTATCAGTCGTCCTGCAGAGACCAGGCCACATGGTGACTGCAAATGCACTTTTACCTCTTCTGATCCCCTTCTTGTTTTGGTCCTTCAGTGTTTTGGCTGGGAGACTGGAGAAATGGCTGCAACTTATGTTAATGTGGCACCCACGGCAGAGGGGTACCCATCCTACATATGGACCCAATGGGTGTTTCAAAGCTCTGGATGACATTTTGAACTTGAAGGTGAGCAATGGGTCTGTATTACCCTGAAAAATTTTCCAGAGAGCAGTTGCCTGTAGCCCGTGAGAGAAGAGGCATGAATCATAGACCTAGGAGGAACAGCACAGAATCTCATTTAGCTGTCTCCTGACAGTTAATGACAGGTGCTTTCCTCTTGCTTATTTGAGGACAAATACTCCCTGAGCTTGTTGGGAGTGGCAAATGGCTTCTGTGTGTGCTTGGTTCCATATTCTGGTAGAGGATTCTGCAGCTGAAGCTCTTTAATTGCCATGTGGCCTTGCTTCCAGTTGATGGAGGATGATGGCATAGTGCTATGAAGTAGCTGCAAAGTGACTTCTTGAGCCATGCAGGTGCTTTGGACAGTTTATCAGTGGCCAGTGTCTCAATCCTTGGATCTCTGCTCAAACACGACCAATGTATCTTCAGCCCTTCTCATGTCACATTACTCTTCTTGTAGTTGCTTCATGTTTTGAACATGGTTACGGGAACTGTACACACCTACCCTGTGACGGAGGAGGAGACTCTGCAGACTGTGAAAGCCAGGATCCAGTCAGATACGGGAATCCCAGAACAGGACCAGGAGCTCCTGCAGGAAGCTGGACTTGCATTGCTTTCTCAGAAGTTGGCCACTAAACATATAGCTGATAGCAAGGTGAGTCTGGATCCTCCCTTCCTTGCTGTGGAGTGAATAAGCAGGCACTCTTCTCACTTAGTGCTCCCTGCTGTTCTGGCAGGCTTTTGTCATAGTAACCGCACAGACCTAACAGACCTTGCAGAATAGGCACTGGGTTGCCTTTGGCGTTCAGTCTTTGGCTGAGGAGGAACATTCTGTTTATGGTGTTCCTGAGGCTTGCTTTTTCTGAGAGAACCTAGTTGGGTCTTCTGTCTTCTGCAGGTGAACGACACTGCAGCTGCAGACACAGACCTCCTTTTCCTCTTTGATAACCAGAGAGTTGCCTATGAGGCTCAGGTTGCCTTGCGTCCTCATCCAGAAAGCGTCGACTGCATCCGTAAGGACTTTCTTTAGCATGAACGTGAGAGGTTGTCCATGTTGAGAGGGCTGCCTGTGTTCTGTATCATGTGCAAAGAGTAGAGGGAGCTTTGGCACACTGGGGCTGACTAAGCAGTAAAATGGGCTGGCATAGCATTCATCAATTTGTCAAAATGACTGAGGAGAGGAAGTGTTTGATTTTGGTATACTGGGTTAGCTGACTGTAGGCTTTGCAAGAGGTAATATGCCCCTCAAAGGAGTGATGCTTTGGTCTGTTTTGTCATGTGATAACACTACTTTTAGGCTTCATGCTGATATGTACGTTTCCCTCCCTTCCCCCCCCTCTCCCCCTCTGTTTCCAGTTCAGGATCCAAAGAAGAATCTCCACTTTTTCCAGTTGCGGAAAGTGTGGGGTCAGATCTGGCACACAATCCGGATGCTGAAAGAGGACTGTAACCGGCTTCAGCAGGGGCAGCGAGCAGCCATGTACGGTGGCAGTTTCTCTGGAATACTTATCTGTGCCTTTGCTAAGGGAAAGGACAGGAAAGGGACCCTGTTGGAATGGGGAAGCCCATGAGTGGAGTTGTTAACGATTAATGAAAAGCTGAGTGTTCCGTCCTCTGACACAACTACTTTTTTGCTCGCTGCTACACTCTGAAGTAACTACTTTTGATATAAGTGGAAGTCTGTGTTTTTAGTTTGTGAGGGTAATAGGACCTTTTTCTTGTCCATATAGGATGAATCTGTTGCGTTATAATAGTACCCTCTCGAAGATGAAGAATTCTATGGCCTCCCTTTCCCAGCAGCTGAAAGCAAAGCTGGACTTCTTTAAAACAAGCATCCAAATCGATCTGGAGAAGTATAAAGAGCAGATTGAATTTGGAATTAGTGAGTATAGTGTCTGGCAAACAGAGGTCTTTTTATGCCTCTTACCCTCACAAAGTATCTACCTTTTCCTGTATGAATCTGAAAAGAGCAATCACTCTTCTTCCATTCCTGTAGCTTCTGAGAAGCTGCTGTTTGCCTGGAAGGAGATGGAGCAAGCTGTGGAACTTTGCGGGCGGGTATGTTTCTAAATCTAACTGCTTATCCTAAAGGAAAAGAGGTTTGTTTTTCTTTCCTTTTTATTTTCTTTTTGTCTCCATTGTCCTCCCTTAAATAGAAATTTCCTGTGTCTAGGATGATTCCAGATGTCACATTGCCTTGGTTTGGGTGGTACCATTTTTGTCCATTGCCAGTACTTCATGAAGTGTACTGTGTTTGTAAGGCTTAGGGGAAGAAGGGAGATCTTGGGGAATGTGAGAGGAGATTTTACAGTGGTTGCACTCGATGTCCTCCTGCTAGCCCAGTCCTGGAGCCAGGATAGCTGAAAAGAGGATATGGAACATAGGTTAAACTGAATGGGAGAGCAAACAGTTAGGTGATTGAACACAAGAATTTTAAGCATCAGTCTTGAATTTTGAAAAGGCAGTAATTTCCCATTCTTGATGCACATTCGAATTTTTTATCAAAAAATTGTTGGAAGTTTATTTTATCCCAGAGCATCAAGCTAATTTCCTTGAATTGAAATTACTCATTCTCATTTGTCTGTGTCCAAGGCTGCTATTTGCATCTTGCTGATGAGAGTGTTTAGAAATGTGAATGAGAAAGGAAGAGCCGGTGTGAGTGGTAGTGTCTCTTAGTACGAGACTGTCCCGTTGCTTATGTTCTGCCCTGCTTTCAGGAGGATGATGTGGATCAGCTAGTGAAGAGGATGATGGCCCTGCAGACAGACATTGTGGACTTGCAGAGAAGCCCACTAGGTCGCAAACAAGGAGGAACACTGGAGGATTTGTGAGTTGAACTACCTTGAACTTCAGATGTAGGAGTATTGCTAGCTAAGCTGATTCACTGCAGGGCAATGAAAAGCGCGCTCTCTCCAGCGCAAATTATGGGGGACTGGGAGGACTTTCACACTGAAAGAGTTGTGGACTCCTTACCTGTCATCAGTCTGAAGTGGCAGACTGGTATATAAAAGATTTGAGTTCTTGAAGTACTTGTTTGTAATTTAGGTTCTAGAGAAGTCCTTTATGTTCTGTGCCTTTGCCTTCTAGAGAAGAACAAGCCAGAGAGCTGTATCAGAGACTGAGAGAGAAGCCAAGAGGTAAAAGACATTTTAGCTCAAGGTCAGCTTGCTTTGTGTGGATAGTAACTTTGGAGATGCAATAATGAGCACTGAGAAAACTTTCTCTGCCTTCTAGGCCTGCTGCACGGGGACTCTACTGGACTGGCCTTTGTTGGGGGGGAGGGGAGTCAGGGAGTCAATTTTAAACTAGGCCAGCCCTGCTTTCCTGGCAGCTTCTGAGCACTTCTTGAAACTCCTTTGGAGCTCTTCTCAGAGCAAGCTGCTGCTGCAAGCGTACGCTGCTGCTTCTGTGTAGGAAGGATGAAAGACATATCTGGTCCTTTGAGCAGCTATACAGCCCCGAGGCGTTAGACCCACCCTACCAACTCTGCTTTCCAATTCTTATCATTTTGAAGAAGGTAGCTAAAATCTAGTGCAGTTCATCCCACTCAAACTTGCTTGCCCTTAACTTGGGATGTTTCAGGGTTGAAGCAGCAGTGGAAACAAGCCACTAAGAATCTTCTCACTCTGTCCTGATTGTACCTTTCTGTGTAATGACTCTCATTCCAGATCAGAGGACAAGTGGTGACAGCCAAGAAATAGTACGACTGCTGCTACAGGCAATCCAGACCTTTGAAAAAAAAGTCCGAGTCATTTATGCTCAGCTCAGGTGAGCTTTGTAGAATCAGCTTTTATTGGAGGGTTGAGAGAAAGCATTTTCTCTTTTAGCAATAGGTTTTGTTCTAGGGGTTTAAAAACCAGCGCGTACAGCTAACGAGATCTCAGAGTGTTAAAGGAAATAAGAAACTTCAGAAATGTTCCCCTGATGCAGTTGTTTGTGTGTGATCTGATTTTTTTTTTTTTTTTTTTTTAATAGCAAAACTGTAGTTTGCAAGCAGAAGGCGCTGGAATTGTTCCCCAGAGTGGAGAAAGTAATGAATCTGATGAGTGAAGATGAGGAAACAGTTGTTAGGCTTCAGGAGAAACGACAGAAAGAACTGTGGAACTTGCTGAAAATTGCTTGTGTAAGTAAAATAAAAACTCCAGTTTAACCTGAAAATACGGTTTATAGCACAGGTTACTGAAATAATTAATAGTAAATTTAGTATGTCCTATGGTTCTTTTCTCTGTTATTTTGAATTGGTATTAAAGCCAAGTTCCAGGCTGTCTCATACTCCTGGCTGCTGGAAATTAGTGGAAATAAATAACTGCAATCTGAATCTTCTGCGTTTTCTTCAGAGTAAAGTACGCGGTCCTGTTACTGGCAGTCCGGAGAGCATGAACACATCACGTCTCGGTAGCCCTGGTCAGCTGCTGCTGCAGGTCCCTTCTGGAACCTATAATTTATCAGAATCTGTCAGGAAAAGGTGAGGCAAAGTCTGGAGTTGTGTAGCTGCTAATTCTAGCACTACAAAGCTGGGGCTCCTGCTTTGTGAAATAATGACACACAAGCTTTCTCACATTTTACGCTTTGTATTCAGCAGTCCTTTCCACCTAGTAGCTGGACTTCCTGGGGCCTGTGAATCTTCCTTATGAAAAATGGGGAACAACGCGCAGCTTCACTTCCCCCTGCCTCAATAATAAAGGGTTTGTTTTATCCAGAGTGGTTGGGCTCACTTGAAATACGCTGCCAACAGGAATTGTTGGCGCATTGTCATGTAAGGTGATAGTAGCTGAGCTGTATCATAAAGGAGAGACTGCTATAAGCAAGCACATGTAGTTCTGGCTTGCTTAAATGAACTGGGTCACCTGTTGGAAAGAGAGACCTTGGTTTGTTTATTTGTATGTTGCTTAATCCTTTAGTTTATAGGCTGTTCTGCAACTTTTTCTCTAGCAACAGCGATTCCACATACTAGGAACCCAACTGCAATTTCGAACATGCTTCCTTTCCCCTGTCCCAGTAAATCTGAGGATGTCACCAATTTCCCCAGTTGCAATACGAATTACTAGCTTATGAGTTGCCTGGTAAAGGTTAATACTCTTTTGTGGTCTGCAGCATACCTGCCAGAAATATTTCTTAAAGGTAGAGGCAGCATCTCTTTAAACAAAACTGCTGTGGAAAATAATTGTGTAATAATTGTCCTTTTCAGTGAGGAGCTACTGTTGGAATCACAGAAAATCTGTAGCCAACTAGAAAATGTGATGCATGAAACAATGAAGGATCAGGAGCAGAGCTTCATGGTAACATATTTAATATTCTTCTATAAATGGACTGGGGAACTGCATGGCTTCAAAGTTCTGTTTGTGTAACCTTGCCACCAATAAGTAATATGGCTAATAGAAATCTGCATAGTACTCTCTTGGACAAGGAGAGAGTAGGAGTTGTGGGAGACAGAAAGCACCCACTCCCCAGCTTGAACTGCTGACCAACATATTCCCTGCTTGCTGAGACCAGGAGCCATGCGCTCGGTACTTAAGTTGTGCCGAACAAGAAACGATGGGGGAAGGCGCTTGGCTGTTGTGCAAAAATACTGCAAAATTGTGCTCTTAGAATTGGGATGGTCTTGTGGTGGCACTACAGTGGTGGGCAGGGATGCTTACTTAATGAAGCAGAATATCGAAAAGAAAGTAAAATATTAGAGAAAATAAGTAGCTTAGGGGTTTCCTTTACAGCAGTCGCATGGTTCATCACAAAGCTATATTGACCAACTTGTTCACAGTAAATTTTTTAGATCTTTTAAATTGCTTCCCCTTTATTCTGCAGAAATCATAACTGTAAGCTAGTGTTGAACTTTGTAGTTCTGTGTTTTCTTTAGGCTCTAGACTGGAGCTGGCTGCAGCTTCAGGTAGAAGAAACAAACAGTCCAGAACAAACCCAGATGTAAAATCACTTCAGTTGCCTCTGAAGACATGCTACTTCAGGAAGCCGACTGTGAAAAGCTGCTGCCTCTGAGAAGGGGAGTTCAAATGCCTCCTCCTACTGTCACCTACTGCGTATGTGATACACATGGCCTAGCTTTCAGGATCCACTTCTCAGACACTTTTTTTCACAATGATACAGTAGGAAATGCCTAACTGCTTGGAAAACATTCTTAATTGTGCCTTAAGACAGCAGATATTCTTAATCTCTGTCCTGATGTATCTTCCCTTAAACATCACATGTGGTTGTTTTGCTGCCTTTTAGGCTTTCTAATGAACAACGGACAACACATGCAATCAGCTTGCACAGTCACTGGTAGATGTCACCTTCCTAATATACTTGAACTGTGAACTTAGCTTCATCAATTTGCTGATTTGCACTTTTTTCCTTAAGCGTAATAGTTGTACTTACCTAATTTCGTTCACATACAGGAAACAAGTATTATCTAAAACGTGTAAACTTTTGGGTTGCTCTTTTTGATACCCTCAATAACATTTTAATGAAGCTGCTTTCACTGTGCAGGTCTCTAAAACATGAGAGGTGTAAGGATGTTATCCTAGAGCCCACAGAGAAGGAAGTCTTTGTGTACACATGTAGTTTAACAAAGCATTTGCAGACTATCTATTACACAGTATCGTCAGGGTTGGAAGGGATCTCTGGAGATCATCTAAGTCCAACCCCCTGCCACAGCAGGGACACCTCCAGCACATTGCACAGGACGGCGTCCAGGCGGGTTTTGAACGTCTCCAGTGAGGGAGAGTCCACAACCTCCCTGGGCAGCCTGTGCCAGTGCTCCACCACCCTCAGAGTAAAGAAGTTCCTCCTCATGTTAAGATGGAACTTCCTGTGCTCCAGTTTGTGCCCGTTACCTCTAGTCCTATCACTGGGCACCACTGAAAAAAGGCTATTCTCGTCTACCTGGCACCCTCCCCTTAAGTATTTATAAGTATTGATAAGATCCCCCCTGAGTCTTCTTTTTTCTAGACTAAAAAGCCCCAAGTCCCTGAGCCTTTCTTCATAAGAAAGATGCTCCAGTCCCCTAATCATCTTTGTAGCTCTTTGCTGGACTCTCTCCAGCAGTTCCCTGTCCTTCCTGACCCGGGGGGCCCAGAACTGCACACAGTGCTCCAGCTGCGGCCTCCCCAGGGCAGAGCAGACGGGGAGGATGACCTCCCTCGCCCCGCTGGCCACGCTCTGCTGGGTGCCCCCCAGGGTGCCATTGGCCTTCTTGGCCACCAGGGCACATTGCTGGCTCATGGTCACCCTGTTGGCCCCCAGGACTCCCAGGTCCCTTTCCACAGAGCTGCTCTCCAGGAGGTCAGCCCCCAACCTGTACTGATGCATGGGGTTATTCCTCCCCAGATGCAGTACCCTACACTTGCCTTTATTGAACCTCATCAGGTTTTTCTCTGCCCAACTCTCCAGCCTGTCCAGGTCACGCTGTATGGCGGCACAGCCTTCCGGTGTGTCAGCCACCCCTCCCAGTTTTGTGTCATCAGCAAACTTGCTGATGGTTCACTCTACCCCTTCATCCAGGTCATTGATGAATATATTGAACAGGACTGGACCCAGTATTGACCCCTGAGGGACCCCACTTGTTACTGGCCTCCAACTGGACTCTGCACCGCTAACCACAACCCTCTGAGCTCTGTCGTTCAGCCACTGTTCAATCCACCCCACTGTCCATTCATCCAACCCACACTGCCTAAGCTTGCCTGCGAGGATGATGTGGGAGACTGTCGAAGGCCGTGCTGAAGTCCAGGTAGACAACATCCACTGCCCTCCCTTCATCCACCCATCCAGTCACGCCATCATAGAAGGCTCTCAGATTAGTCAGACGTGACTTCCCTTTGGTGAATCCATGTTGACTACTTCCGATAACCTTCTTTTCCTCCAGATGTTTGGAGATGACCCCCAGAACGAGCTGTTCCATCATCTTTCCGGGGGTGGAGGTGAGGCTGACCGGCCTGTAGTTTCCTGGGTCATCCTTCTTGCCCTTTTTAAAGACTGGAGTGACCTTGGCTTTCCTCCAGTCCTCAGGCACCTCCCCTGTTCTCCAGGACCTTTCAAATATGATGGAGAGCGGCCCAGGAATGACTTCCGCCAGCTCCCTCAGCACTCGCGGGTGCATCCCATCAGGCCCCATGGACTTGTGGGTGCCCAGTTTACTTAATTGTTCTTTAACTTGATCCTCTTCAACCAAGGGAAAGTTTTCCTTTCTCCAGACTTTCTCTGTTACTTGCAAAGTCTGGGACTCCCGAGAGCTGGCCCGAGCAGTGAAGACAGAAGCAAAGAAGGCATTCAGCAACTCCGCCTTCTCTGCATCATCCGTCACCACAGCACCCGTCTCATTCAAGAGCGGGCCCACATTTTCCCTGGTTTTCCTTTTGTCTCCTATATACTTAAAGAAACCCTTCCTATTGGTCTTGACATCCCTCGCCAGGTTCAATTCCAAGGCTGCCTTGGCTTTTCTCGTTTCTTCCCTGCATACCCTGACAGCGTTCTTATACTCATCCCAAGTCGTCAGCCCCCTTTTCCACATCCTGTAAACTCCCTTCTTCCACCTGAGTTTTTTCTGGAGATCCCCGCTCAGCCATGCAGGTCTCCTTCCCTTGCCCGATTTCTTGCTCTTTGGGATGCACCTGTCCTGAGCTTGGAGGTGGTGGTGCTTGAATACCAGGCAGCTCTCTTGAGCCCCCTTACCCTCTAGAGCCCTCTCCCATTTGATTTCTCCCATCAATTTCTTGAAGAGATCAAAGTTAGCCCTCCTGAAGTCTAAGGTTTCAACCCTACTTGTCATTTTGTGCATACTGCACTTAATGCTGAACTCTATCTTCTCATGATCACTGCAGCCAAGTCTGCCCCCGACCTTAACATCCTCCACCAGTCCCTCTTTGTTTGTCAGTACTAGGTCCAGTAGTACACCTCTTCTTGTGGGTTCTTCCACCACCTGAGTTAAGGAGTTATCATCAATGCACTGGAGGAACCTCCTGGACTGTACGTTCCTAGCTGTGTCGCCTTCCCAACAGATATCAGGGAAGTTGAAGTCCCCCATGAGAACCAAGGCCTGTGATTGTGAGGCGGTTCTCACCTGTCTGTATTAACTGTGCTTAAAGTTGCAACAAAAAAGTACCTACCCAAAAACCACTGCTGCATGGAGCAGAGCTGTTCTGAACCTCACTGAGAGACAACACACACCAACATTATGTTCCAGCTGTGACCAATTTATTTCATTCTGATGTAAACCCAAGTTCTCACTACAGCACAGAGACCACCTTTTATCAGAGGTTGTGAAGTACAGGACATGCAGGATGGAACACAATAATGGGAAGAGGGGGGATTTTCATCTGTTTTTAGGAACAGAATAAAATACAGGGAACTGAAGTGAAATGTGGCACAAACATCACAACTTCCATGCACGCCTTCAAGTATCTTCCTTTGATGTGCTGGCACTCTCTGGACTTCAGTGTTGGGTTACAATGATTCTTTGGAAGAGTAGAAAGTTCACACTTCTTGAAATTTCAGAGTAATATTAAGGCCGAAACACACTGGGTACACTTTTCCTTCATCTTCCAGAGCACCACCTGTTTTACTTCAAGCTGCATTAAGCTTCCAGCTCAAATCCCAGCCCAACTTTGTGACCTCCAGCACTGAAATTCTTGCCATCAATCAAGCTTGAGAGGGTCAGCTTTACACCTAGGAAAGCGAATAATGAGACCCTTCATACACTGATATCCCTGGACAACGCCATCCCTCAATTACTTGAGTCTCACTAATGTGTCTTAGTTGCTATAGGAATGTCTGTACATACACATCCTTTACTTCTATGAGCCTATGTGAGATTTCTAGCTAATGGGTTTATCTACTCCATTCTAGAGATGACAGTAAAGTAACCCATGGTGTAGTACTATACTGCTACCAGTTGGACTTACGTACCAGGTCGGAGGGCATGAGTATAACCCATTCCAATCAGGCTGGCATTATTCACTTTAGCCTACAGGAAAAAAGAAATCACAGTACAGTATTTATGCACTTGGTAATAAATATTCAACCAGAATTGTCCCAGTGCCCTGAGAAGGTGGCTTATACATTAACTCTTCCAGCTACTTGTAGACTAACCTCTAGGAGAGGCATATTCCAATCTTCCTTTTCTCCTCAAGAGATTCCAGCTTAAGCTGTAACAGGCTGAAGTAATAGTTCCACTCTTTCCCTCAAATTGCAACCCATTATGCCTACATAAAATGCCACCCCATCCTTCCCTGCCCCCGGCAATGTCTCTTTATATCCTCTAAAGGGCTAGTTACTACAGTCCCTTAGTAGCCAATGAAGTCTGTCTTGTTCACAGACTCCTGTTCACAAATTGCTTAGCAGTGATTTTTTTTTCAAATGAGCAATAAAGATATGAATATGCAAACTCATTTTTGCATTACTAAGTTTTGAGCTGTTTACCATAGTATTTCCCATCTTTAATTTTGGCTGAATTGTCCTGGAACTAATTCTTGTTTTAAGGCATAACAAATGCTTGCTACTTCAGTTCTTAGTGTTAGAACATACACATAGTTACTTTTATTCACTGCCACTTCCCGGTGGACATTTTGTCTCCTGAACCTCTCTCTCTTTTTCTTTCTCACTATTTAAACCATTTTGGGTTTTTTGGCCCTAACGTTTCTGCAAGAATTTGCAAGCATCAGTAACAACACTTCTCTCAGGACCTCAGCTGACTTTCAAGGGCTAAGCGATTGTTAGGAGAAGGCTGTAAGCTCAGCTGAACTTCCATCATTTTATTATAGTACAGTTTTACATTCTGCGTTAGATGAGAATTAAAAGGACACTGCATCCTCTCATTACCTTTTGAAAACACATTTTGCTTAGGCTCCAGGCATGCTACTCAGACTAGAGACTATTTCACCATGGACAAAACAGTGCTTTAGATTTTATTTTTTTTCCCCCATCATTTCACAAACTTGACCTATGAGGTCCCAATTTAAATTTGAACCACAACAGAAGCCACAGTTTGCCATCTACCATATGTTCTAAGTCACTATTTAAAGAAACTACTTCATACCACAAATTTTCAGTATTTAAGAGAGCTTGAAATTCTTGTTCCTAGTAACAAAATTCTTACCACAATGGAAGTCTTCTCATCCAGTTGGTACTTAGCAGCAATACCAAAACGTGTGTTGTTACTGCCAGCAGTCCATGCAAGATTGACTGATGTCTCAACCTTATTGTTAACCTTCTGATAAATAGACCCACCAAACTCAGTGCCATCGTTCCTGTTTGTAATAGATGCAAGCGTGTCAAGCCTCGTCTTGTTTAATAAATAGTAACTCTTTAGATTAACCCTTCCCCACAATCATTTCATCATTATCTCTTAAAATGAACCAAGAGCTGCAATACTTCCCTGGACCCACACTCATCTACTTCCTAGCTGGAGCTGGCAGAATCCCGCTCACATTTTTTTTACCCAAAGTTTTGCTTGCAGAATGGAACAAGACTTTCCAATAGCTGAGACCTATGGTTTGAGGTTCTGACAAAAAAAACCCAACCCAAAACCTTGCTTGCTTGTCTTAAGTTAAGAAAGCAAGCCTGCGAAAAAGCGTAAGAGGGCAAATCCAGAAGAAGACTTAAGTCTGTTATGGGAACGATGAGACTGAAAACAAAGTTATTGCATTGTAGTTGTTTAAATACACCATCTTCAAAGACACTTAGGACATCTGAATGCCAGGACTAGAGCTACACCGTGATGACAGCTGGAAAAACTCAAGCACAATGCAACACACGTCTCTCCCACCTCGGGCTTTTCTGGGCCAGAAGCTTTCTGTCTGGTGGGGAGTGAGGGAAGATACAGTAGCTTAATTGAAGGCTCTTTCATCTAGCGCCAAAATAGAAGTTAAAGTTTACAGATTTTAATTCCAAATTAACATGATAAAGTGCCTTTCCACCACTATCTTGTGTACACAAAACCCCAAATTACCCTGAAACAAGGTCTCAAAAGACAGCCAAGAGTTGGAAAGTTGCCCGTGCTTTAGTTGTACTGAAGATGAAAACACTGAATATATATTATTTTGAAACAAATCAGCATACCCTTCCATCCACCCACCTTTCACCTAACTCCATTAATGGTCACTATTCATTTAGTTTGGCTCCTCTGATAGTGGTTTTCTAGGCTCAGATAATACTTACACATTAGTGTGCAGCTGAAAGTCTCCTGCCTTATACCCCAAGGCAAAGTTATTTTGTGAAAGCTTAGACTTGGCTGTATCAAAAGCCATCTGGTAGCCAGCAAGCCAGCCTTCATAGCCCAACACTGCCCAGCCGTAGATGGTTGGTCCAGAGAGATCAATGTCTATGTTGCAGCCTAGATTTACATATTCTCTTTTGTAGGAGGTCTTCAACTTTCCACTCTTCTTCCTGCAGAGAAACATGCCATCTTATCCCTGGTAGTATATAAGTATGTATGTCCCTTAAAGCCAGTTAATTATATTACTGTAACACCTACTCAAAACTTAACAGCTGCTGAAGAGGGCATGGGATAAGGGTAATATTGGTATTACGTATATTTATGTGGTGCCACTTTTTCCTCCACCTTCTCAATCTCCTTAAAATCCTCAAGAAGCAAAAGAGACAAAAGCATTTCTGCTTAATGCTCTAAAAACCAGCAAATTCTCCACAAGTGAGTGCACTCTGTTATAGCATCATCAGTTTCCTTCAGGAGCATTCATGACATCCTGCACCGATAGCTGGCCTTTCTGTCCTTCACTGATTTTTTGTTTGCTTGGTTGTCTCCACCGTTCCCTCTATCGAAAACAAATTCGCTCATCCTCCAGACGTCATCTACTTAGCCTTTTTCTGTCCCTCTGGAGAAGCCTCTTCCTCTTTTCCCCAATGTCTATTTGTGCTCATTTTGCTACCAGTTCGAGCTCAACATAACTGAGACAAAATTTTATCACATCTTTAATCCTCTCCCTGACCTCCTTTCTCTCCCACTGAAGACACAGCAGAACACCATGCTGCCTGTCACTTATACCCAGGCCTGGCATCTCATTTTTGACTTAGCTTCTAATTCCTTGCATCCAAGCAGTATTTCAAACTGATTTTTCCGATAGGCTCTCCCCAACAATAAAGAAATACCAGTAATTATTTACAAAGCGGTCTCAAGCTTTGTGCATTACCCAGACATAAACACCCCTCCTTTGCTCTACGGCCTACCAAAAATAAATACATGATAACTGAGAAAGACAAAAAGGTGCTATTCCACTGCCTGTCATAATACCTATGCGGTTCTACCTCCTCATTCAGTTGTGCATAGACATCTGCCGAAAAGCATCAGGAAAAAAAATTAATTCTGCTTTGTGCTCCTAAGGCCCTGAATTGACAGCAGTAGGACTGTCAATACCGTCACAAAGATGGTATGAGTTAAGTGGTCCATTTAAGACACAGCTGTTTAAGGGGAGAGTTACAAAAATATAGTACCTACTGCAAAACAACAAATTTGCCAATGGCCAAAAAGCAGAAGAATCATTTTTAGCAGACCTCGTCCTTCTGAGCCCAGTATTATCCACTGCCTTCAGAATACTCCACAGTGCCTACAGAATATCCTACAGTAAATTTTAAGCATTTACACAATGACCAAAATAAGCGCTTATTTCTAATTAAAGGTTATGGGAAATTCTAGCACTCCGTAGATAAGGGCAATGGAAAATACTTACCCTGTGTTTGGTACAAATGTAGTGTCAAGAGCCACCTTCAATCCTTCTGCCAACTGCAAAGAAAAATAGACACATCTGCTCAGAACTCTACTGAAACGTGATTTGTTATATTCCACTACCATAGCTCTACATCCTGTCTAAAGAGAAGACAAAACATGACCATCTTGTCTCCCACGTTTTACAATGAAATATGAAGATGCTGTATGATGAGGGATTAAAATTTGGACTTTTTCTCCCCACAATGAGGCCCTATAACAGCACAGGCTTTGTAGATACGTTGTTACAGGAAGATTTCAAATCTAGTGTTGACAAGAAAATTGAAAAACTATGTTAAAGAAAGAAAACTGTTCAGTTCATGTTTGCTTATTCCCTATACTTCCAACAATCCATACAGTGGCTCAGGAATCTCTCTCAGAATCTACAGGTATTCTTTTAAGACACAGTACCTCTTCACAGGCCAAACCATGTACCTGCCTCAGCTTTCCCACCCTTGTTTTCAGCTGGACAGTATTTTCCATTTTAAAGCAAGGTAAAAGTGCAAAACCGTAACTACAAAAGCTGATGGCCATACATGGTGGAGGGCACCACAGAACTTTTACTACCTTTGGCACCATTGCCTTACAGTTCAGACATTAGGTAAAAAGCATAAAGCTATTACTTTGAAAAAGAATTGTGTGTTTTGAGAGTGCTCTATGCTAGCAACCCTCTGTGTAAGCAGTGCCAAGCTGCAAACACTAATCTTTCTCTTCAACCTTACAAAAAATATTCAATCTCAAGGCAGCCAAACTTCAGTCATGTACTGGAGCATTTAAAACTACGAGGCCCCTCTTTTGTTTTCCCTGCATGACTGCAGCAGTGACTTCTATATAACTAGAGTGTATCTTTAAACAAAAACTCCTATTTGGAGTGGATAATAATGATATTTCATTCACCCAGCTAGCTAATTTTGCATGCCTGTAACTGCAGTAACTCTACCTTTGGATCATTACATAGCAGCACATTGCTGTGGGAATGCTTGCACCCCTCACCCCAAAATTCACGATGCTCTCTCTCAGTCTGCATTCTGCAAATATACGTAACTCCTTTCTTTTTAGTACTCCAGACAGTTTTGTGCAACTTTGACTCTTCAATGTTTTCTGGTCAATTCAATACTTTCTCATACCAGTTGCAGAAACATTTTCAGAGTAGGTACTTCCTCTTACCTGATCCTCCATGGAAACTTCTGTTCCCAACGTGTTGTCTGTGTTCCACTTCTGGGTGAATGTAAGTCCATAGTCTTTGATCTTATATTTGGTCTCTAGACTGCCTGAAGCCTTGCCTGTGTCTGTGTTGGAAGAACCAGTTGCAGTGAATTCCTGCCAAGAGCGTAATATGAGTTTCATCACTCTGATATTTAATTACATTCCTTTTTTCCACTTTCTTCCTCTTCCCTACCCCCACCAAAAATAATTATTTTTTGCATCACAAAATGCTACTTCTTTTGGCACCTCCGTTCTGGATATTTTTTTATTGATGTGTGCTGATAGAGCCCTGGAACTTGCTCAGGTTGGAAAAAGCACTATTACACAAAGACCTGACATCTTCACTTACTTTTCATCTGCATCGAGATTTGATTACCTGCTCCCCGCCTCTAATTTTTACCATGGCTTTTTCTTATCTACCAACCTCTCCTCACACCAACCCCCCTTTTTCTGCCACCTTTTTTCCACTCCAAAGTGCCAATTGTTCTTTCAACATTCCACAACTTCCTCTGTACCTTCACATGGATCCATATCCAGGTACAAAAGATATTCGCTTGGGTACAAAGATGCTTGTATCCTTGGATTTTTCCTCACAATCTCCTCTAATTCCCTTTATCATCTCACCAGTACTGTCATCTTACCATACTGTGCATGAAATAGCACCCATTATAGTCCTTCTGGAAATCTACTCTCCCTTAAGACAAGCAATACTACATCCAACTTATGCTGCTAGATATATAGAAAAAAAAAAAAGAAAAAAGGTTGATTTTTCCTATCATTTTTCTAAACATCTCATGTGTTTCTGGGTTTTTATTCTTTTTTTCTTTTTCCACCTTTCAGGAGAGAAAATGTCTTCTGGAGAGTGGTCATTGGTGCTTTTCACACCAACTACTGCACCCTGACATTGCTGCTCCCCCTGCCCTTCATACTGTCACCACTTGGACTATTCATACACCATGTTGATAACTTTAGTACCTTCTCCCTCAACCTAACTTCTCAGTCATTACCTCAGCCAGCAGCTACACTTTAGAAGCTAGGTCACCCCTTTGTAAGGCACTTTAAAATTGTATGCCTTTTCTCCTTCACAGCAGCAGAAAATAACCCGACCCCAGTGGCACCTTGACATCTCTCCATCAGGCTGGTCCTTCACTGACCAGCGTAACTGAAACAACAGCTTTGAATTTTGTACAATAATGTATTTTGCAACATGCTGTCCTATGCCGTTTGGCCAGTCCCCCACACATCAGAGCTTCCTGTTATTTAGGGGACTTGAAGTCTCAATAAGCATCTCAGTGTTTCATGCACAACTGAGTATAAAGCAATGAGTAGGCATATTTTTGCAGTAGTAAGCTCAAGGTGTACGAGCTAGGTTTTAAGAAGCATCTGAGAACTGATCAAATTTCAGTTGTCCTCATCTCTCAAATACTTTCCTTGAAGAAATACAATTAATCTGCCATTACATTTCCAAGTTACGCCTCTTTCGAAGTTTAAATATTGAAAGATACAGTGCTTAAGAGATGGCATTGTCCATGGCCAACACATCCAAGCTTTGGAACCCCAACTTTCCAGATCCGTCTCATTCCAGGACAGTACTCCTGGATGCTGCGTACATTACTTTCACAATTCTGGACTTTGCATAGTATACAAAGACTGTCTTTAAACGGTTTTGAAGTGTCAGGGAAGTACAGCCAGGTAACATTCCTCACACACCGGGGCAGGGGGGGAGAAGACATTTACCTGAGCTAATGCACTACCACAACAGCACAGCAGTTTTGTAACGCATCTAGCCAGCCAACAAACATACGTGATGCAAGTCAGGATGCACTAAACTATAAGACATAATTGCTACACACTGCTCTAATGTCACTTCCACAAATTCAGTGTAAAGACATCTCAAACCTGCATCAGAATTTAGAAGTGACTTTCTTCTGATCTTGGGGCAGGTAACTGATTAAAAAGGCTCAATTTATTTCTCAGGCCAAGCAGAGGAAAGATTGTAAAACACTTTTCTTACAGCCGAAGGAAAAAAAAACCCTGTGCTGTCATATGATCAAAAGCCAAAGGATTTTGCCAGGTGTCAGAACTGGATCTGCTTCTAGAAGCAGAAGGCACACAGTCAGCATCTGCTGCCATCAATCCTTCACTGTCTGAACTAGAGACCTCTCATCAAACCATCTTGTGTAAAAGCATTTCTTGAGTTTTTTGTAACTGAAAACCAAACTCATTCTGGCTCCGTTTTACACTCCAGTCTGAATCAGCAGTCAAGCTCAGCTTCTCACCGACCTAGCTTATGGTGGCTGGCCATCCTCAAGAATGCCACACGCTTACTAGGCCAAACCACTTGCAATCTATGAGGCAATTATAACCAATAGACACTACTATTGTTGTTTTCTAAGACCACAGGAAAAAACACCCAAAACATTTCTGTATTTTAACAATTAGAGGAACTATTACTACCCAAGTACAAATTAGATCTCACATTTTGTTTCTAACCTCGTCTCCATCCCCAAAACCCCACTGTGTTGCAGCAAAATGCTCATTAGAAGCACTAACAAGCACAAAAACTAAAGCAACAGACAACCGTAGCAATACTGTCCCTGTCTTGTTTTCCCTCCTGCTGTTTTTACAGTGTTCTTATTGTGGATTGTTGGACAAAGATCATAGAATCACAGAATGGTTTAGGTGGGACCTTAAAGATCACCTCGTTCCAGCCCCCCTGCCCTGGGCAGGGACACCTCCCACCAGCCCAGGGTGCTCCAAGCCCCATCCAACCCGGCCTTGAACACCTCCAGGGATGGGGCAGCCACAGCTTCTTGGGGCAGCCTGCGCCAGGGGCTCACCACCTCACAGGGAAAAATTTCTTCCTAGTATCTAATCTAAATCTCCCCTCTTCCAGTTTGAAGCCGTTACCCCTTGTCCTATCACTACATGCCCTTGTAAAAAGTCCCTCCCCAGCTTTCTTGTAGGTGTCCTTCAGATACTGGAAAGCTGCTCTAAGGTCTCCCCAGAGTGTTCTCTTCTCCAGGCTGAACAACCCCAACTCTCTCAGCCTGTCCTCACAGCAGAGGTGCTGCAGCCCTCTGATCATCTTCATGGACCTCCTCTGGACACGCTCCAACACGCTCCATGTCCTTCTTGAGCTGAGGACTCCAAAGCTGGATGCAGTACTCCAGGTAGGGCCTCACAACAGCAGAGTTGAGGGGATTGCATACATGGATAATACAGCAGATTAAGAGCTATGAACACAGTCAAACTTCATTAAGTGGATGATAACATGACTCAAAATAATGGGACAGTTTATGAATGACAGTATGCACCACAGAAAACCTCGCTAGACAAAGCAATAAAGAGCCAACATGCCAAAACAGTCACCATTCTTACCAGCTGGATAAACATCCAACATGAAAGTTGCATGGAAAAGGAAAAGCACATTTTAGAACTTAATACAGTTGTTCATGTTCCGTCACATTCAGAAGACAGCATAATTAACCATTAGCATATTATCTGAGTATCAAAACTTCCAGCCAGGAAAACTATGCATATGAGATGTCAGTAACTGGTAGCAGTTATAGTAGAGAGACCACATAGTTCCTCACGCCTACATGTTCGTGTTGCACCATGCAAGTAGTCCATCAAAAGCTCAACTGAGACAGAATACAGTAATACAAAAAGAATTACTTACACCATTTGTATGATAAGAATGTAAGAGAAGGAGGGAGCGAAGGTAAATATGGTTATGAAGTAGGCTGAAAAGCAGCACAGCTTATCAACCAGAACAGCATCAAGTGGTAGCACACACAGAAGTGAGACTCAGTGAAAGAATAAGCAGTAAGCTTATCCAGTGAACAATATATACCTGTGGTTAAAGACCAAAATCATGAAATCCATTCCTGGTTTTGCCAACCCTCCTGTGAAATCGTGAGGAAGCTCCACTTCTCCATCATTAAAGTGGGGGTCATATTTTCTAGTTACCTGAAGCGCTAAAGCTTAACTAATGTCTAGAAAATGCTCTCAAATTCTACATAAAGGGTACTGCAGGCGGAATGTTTAGTTTTAATTAAGTCTTGCATTATAAGCACAGTGGAGATGAGTGAAAATGAAGTTAAGTTAAACTGTGGCTCCAGTCTGGGCTCAAAATTCTATAAAAACCAACAACAGCAGAGAAACTCAATTGCATTCATAAACAGAAATGAGAGCTATTTAGGGTGAAGAAACTCTCACGTTTGGGATGTGGCAATGGGAACGGGGAGGAAAGCCACATGTCCACAACAACGTGTGAAAATCCTTGCAAGCCACAGGAAAAGAAGTACCGCTATATCACTTCCACGCATCACTATAGAAATACCTCAGTCAGCTGCAGGTTTTAAGATGAGAACTAAAGAGAGAAGCAACACCTGCTAGCAAGTTATTACCACCAACCACTTCAGGAATTTGTCCTTCCATTGCAACACAGGTGATGTTGAAAGCCCCCAGTACTTACCACCCCACTGGAAGACTTGGTCTTCAACTCTAACTTGACCATTCCAAATCCTGCCAATAGAAAAGTATAGAGCATCTGTTTCACTGCAATATACAAACAAGGCTTATTTCCAACACACTCAAAATGCAGCAGGTAGGGTAAACTGGCTTGAAACAGCCTGTTTTCATATTTCAACAGTTATTGGTCTTACTGAGGAATGACTGAAGGAATTTTGCCAATTCAAAGTTGGTAGCCTCATAATTTACAGTCATAACAGTCACTCATCATCAAGTATCTCCCCCTTCTGCAGCTACCTGCAGCCTGGGACTAATCAATACAGCTACCATTTCTTCCAGTTTACTTTTATATTTCTGATTGCAGAGCAGGAATTTTTCTTTTCCCCTTCTACGACAAAAATATGTTTCAACTTACTTCAACCAGTGTCGTATACAGAGATACTATTGCTGTCCTCCTTTTCTTTCTAATCTGCTCTGAATCTAGGGAAATCCCTGGCCCTTGCACAGAGTAGAAAAGCCTGAAACAACTGACGCTAAAGCAGGGAACCCCAGCTGAATTTTAGCAAAGCCTGAACTCCAGGGTGGCAGATCAGACCAGAGCGCTTTTGAATTTTATGTAGCATATGGATTTAGGATACAAATGCAATCTTTATCACAGACTCACAAAAACAGAGAAAAACAACATCAACACTTTTAGTACTGCTCCTGGAAAAGGGACTACTATCGGAATTTCTCCATTTAAATTCTTTGAAGAGGAATGCAAATACTGTGAAATTACTTCCACTATAGCTATGACAATAGGCTACTCTGATTAACATAAAGATCATTCTACCTCAGGAATCTGGTTGTTGCCAGGTATGGTCTCTTATGGCAATCTACGTGAGTTTTACTGATTTAATGCCTCTAAATACAACAATTGGAAGCTAAAAATCTCAGCATTCTTCAGAGACTGTTCTGGAGTGCATCTTAAGGTCAAACTTGTAACCTTCCCCTCTAACTCTTTGCCTACTGCAGCATTTTCCTGATACACATCTAAAGTTCAAATTCAGAAGGGGCTAGATGCCCCAGGCCTCCGCTGAATTCCTACCACAATGTATTTAGGGGACCTCTGGGGTACTAATGTTTTCATTGTCATTTTCAAGATGCCTAAGAAAAAATGTGAAAGGTTGTGAAACCACAGTCATGTTACTTACCGTATCCCTTGTTGAATACATCCCTGGCAGACTTTCCCAAGTCACTGTATGATGGTGGGACAGCCATTGGATCTGAAACATATTGGAAGCTGTAAGAATCTTAGGTTTAAAAGCATAAAATCTAAACCATATCCAAACCATTTATAAATGTCTACGCCTAGTACTCTCTGCATACTTCACCGATACGGAACCACAAGACCTTTGAAGAACGTTCATGAAAGTCATCATTGCTTTGTCAGAAACAAACAAACTTCAATTCAACGAAGTTATGAAAGCTAATCCATTATTTGGAATCACTAAATCCCAGGAACAGTATTACATTCAACTACATATGTAGGCCTCACATTCTTACACTGCAGAAAGAGCTCACGGGAGCCTTACTGCTGTTCCGGTAATGAGCAAACATTACTTCCATGACAGGACTCTTTCTGAAAGGGACCCCAAGTGGCGAAGCCACATCAGCACTGAACAATCCCAAAGGAAAAGATGTCCCATTTCCATGTGCACTTGTGACTTCTTAGAAAGTTTTCTCGGAGATTTGTGAAATATAAAAAGAGGTCTCTGTCTGCTGTCCAGTAGGCACTAGTGAGTATTTCTGCACTGTATATACATAGCACCAAAACCTACATTTTCTAATAGAGCTAACTGTTACCTCTACTTTGAAGGACAAAACTCAAAAGGATGGGCATGTGATATTACAGCTCACGTGACATATTTAGTGTTAGTTACCACACTGTAGGGATTTTGCATCAGAAAATCCACATTAAAAGAATTAGGAAAACTCTTCCCCAGTGGAAAATTAGTCTTCCCCTTCTAGAATAAGTTTGCATACATGTAAAGGCACACCTGCTCCAGAAAAGCAAAGCTATCAAAGATGATGCTTTTGATTGATTTTAAGGGTAACTCTTTGCCATTTAATCCTTCCTACAGCTGATGCATTTGTTGATACTCTTCTCTGCAACACCTGACACCAGAAACCCTGATCCCCCATTTGTTACTTATACCATACTGAAAGACTAATCGAAAAAGTAATAATGCAAGCAAAACATGTAAAATCCCTAAAGTCATCACTTCTTGTCCACCATTTTAGTTGCTTAGTGATTTACTCAGTCCCTCTGTCACAAATACAACAGTATCTGTATTAAGCAATTAAGTCCTGTTTTCAGATAAGCATTTCCTAAAATGAAGCACTCGGGCAATTGACATCCCATAGTAGACAAACGCTTTATGTTCAGTGACTTAATAACTAACCTGCACTATGTATCTATCAATACATGGACTCGATGATCCTTACGGGTCCCTTCCAACCTGAGATATTTTATGAGTCTATGGATATGTACCTGCAAGTTTAGAGGATCTAAAATAGCTGGACATGACTGCAGGTTCCTTATCTGAAGATTAGTACATAAAACAGCTACTTCTCAGAATTACTATGTAAAAAGGCCCTTTTACCTGTCAAACATGGAGGGAAAAATTACAATCAGTGAATCATTAAATTGATGAAAGAGATACAGAACATGCACTTTTATGACAGCATAAATTATTACAATAGTTTTAGCAACACAGCTATGGAGCAGACCACATCCTTCTTTTAAAATGTCATTTTTTCACACAAATCTCTCAGTTCAGAAGTTTCAACTCATACTTTAACTTTGGGGGTTGGGTTTTTTTGGGTTCAGGGGGTTTGGGTTTTTGGGTTGGTTTTTTTTTTTTTGGTTGGTTTGTTGGGTTTGGGGGTTTGGGTTTGGTTTGGTGTTTTAATAGGTTTGTCAAAATAGTTCAACTCGCTGATTTCAAAAGCTTAATAACTCAAGTTTTTGGAGCAAGGCTGATACTTGCACATTTGAATGTGGTGATACTCTAAACATGCAGTAACTGCCTAACATGCTCTTGAACTGCCAACATTTTTTTCCAGCAAAACCCAAAAGAATAAGATGAAAGATAACTACCTGCATAAGAATTCATACAACACACAAGCAGACTTTGGTTTTAGTCACAGCTGGCTTTCGGGAACTGTCCAGCTGTTGAAAACATGACACGAACACTCCATAAGCATATGGGTTTGTAGCTGGCTTCCAAACCACGTAACCTATTTTCAATTGGAAGTTTGACAATGATCGGCGGTGAGCCACAACACATTTTGGGAGCTGAGACTGACCTATTCAGCGTTTAGAAGACATCAGTCTACTCTGACTTTCAAATTACATGGAGATGTTACATCAAACAAAAGCAAGAGCTTAGACACGCTCCCAACCGAGTTTCTGAACATGTCACACTCGCACTTCTCCCACGCTTTGCCCACTGTCTCTCAGATCTTCCTACTTCTCCGCACAGAGAGACATGGGCTTTAGAAAGACAAACAACAATGGAATTGACCATCAAGTAGTCTTGAGGCTCTCTTCACCAGCTCCACTGAGAACATTTCACGTCAAGGAGGACTTTACCACCCTGTTCAGCACCTTCTCAACCTAAATCTCACCTTTTTGGCTGACCCTGTTCTGTTTATGCCTCATTTTCATGAGGCTACTGAGACATCTTGAATATTGTGAATGTGCTCACTCTCCTAACATCTCTTCTCTTTACACTCCATAGCTGTATTTTCTGTATTCTACGTGATTTAATGTATACATTAAATATTATGCAAGTATTTAAACAGTATTCTTAAAAAATTCTTCAGGTTAGCTCATTCTTTTCTAATAACAAGCAGCTCAACTTGCAAGCCAGAACTGTTGAGGAACTGAGCTCACGTTTCCACAGCTATTAATACTAAATTGGAACTGGTTTCACCAACCAGCTGTGCCGACAACAGACAACAAAACACAACATAAAGCGGGAAAAGAAACACTAAGCCAGAGGCCTAGAACTAGAACTAAGCCACAGTACTCACTTTAAGCACCTTGTTTTTACACAAAGCCTCCTTAACCTTGTGCTTTGATTCCCCCCCCCAACAATAAAAGGCGCACAACAACCCCCAGAGAAAACAGATGAAGGAGCGGGCTGGGGGCAACGGATGCCCAACGCGTCCGTCTTCGCAGACAACGCGCCGTAAGCCGACGTCTGTACAGACCGCGGACCGCTAACGCCGAATGAAAACCATCAGTGAAGAAACAGACACCGCACTCCCTCCGCCCCGCAGGAAAACTGGGATGGAAAGGACAAAAATCGTACACGAGAGAGAGAACCGGTAAGAACAACGCGTTGGGCTTGCGGCTCCATCTCCCCCGACGGGCGCGCGGCGGAGCCGGCAGGGCGCCACCCCCACCCCCTCCCCGTTACTGACGCGCGTTACGCAACGGATAACGGCGCGCGCCCCGCCCGGCCTCCGCGAGCCACCGCCGCGCCCCGCCGCCGCCTCTCCCCGGCGCAACGGCGGCGCCCTGGGAGCGCTCGGGCGCTGCCGCCCCGGGCTGTTCGTGCTTCCCGGCCGAGAAACCGGAGCGCTGCCGACACCCGCGGCTGCCCGCCCGCAGAGCGAGAGCTGCACCGCGCCCCGGGGGCCATCGCCTCAGCAGCCCGCGGCCGCGCCGCCGGGCCCAAGGACGCGGAAGCCGTGGCCGGAGCGAGCGCCCCGCGCCCCCTCGGGGCTCCGACCCAGCGCCGCCCCGGCACGGTGACTCGAGGGACGCCCGCCTCGGCCCGGCTCCGCCCGGAGAGCGCCGCGGGCCCCCGTGGGGCCAGCCGCCCGCCCCGCCGCAGCCCGGGCCCCCGCCGCTACCTGCCGGCCGCGCTGCCTGCGGGTGGAGGTCTCGGCGCCCCCGAGCCCGCATGCGCCGCGCCGCGCCGCGCCCCGCCGCGCATGCGCACCCGCACCCCTCCCGCCACCGCCCCTCCTGTCAGGGCCCCCGGCGGCGGCGGGGGGCGCGGCCCTTTGCCGCAGCGACGGCCCCCCCGGGAGCGGGCCCGGCCCGCCGTTCCCGCCGGCAGGAGGGCTCCTCGGCGCCAGGCCCCCCTGCTGCTGCCGCGAGAAACGGCGGCGAAGCCGACTGTAGTCGCGGCGGCCCGCAGAAAGGTGTAACACCCGCTGAAGGGGCGGGAGGAGGGCGGTCAGGGGACACGGCCTCAACGGCCGCGGGGCAGCGCCCCAGCGGGCGCCGCAGCTCCTCGCAATCGCCTCAGCCACCCTAACCGCGGCAAGGGCCGCTGCAGCCCTGAGGCGGGGTAAGAGAGACGCACCTGCTCCGATGTAAGGCCTTCCAACGAGGAGGAGAGCAAAGGCTGACAGGAGGGTGCAGCCACTATCGCTGACAAACCCCAAATGCTGGTCTAAGGTTATGTATGCACGAACGATAGTATAGCACACACCCAGTTACACAGATTTCCTTATGATAAGCACAAGGTTTGCAGCTATTGCCTCCCGTGATTACCAGGTATCTCGCAGTCCAGTTCTGCAGGAGGAGGAAGGAAACAAGTGTAAGTAACCCAAGGCAGCCGAGAACGAGGGGCTGTTAACGGGGGGGGGAATAAAAAGACACATTGTGTATTTACATAGTTCAAGAAAACCAAACACACCCTGAAAAAAACATTTTTCTTTGACCTAGAATTCAGTATGAGGGAGAGAAACTGCAAGGTCAGCAAATTCTGCCTCAGGTCCCACAACAAAGTAGGCTTCTGGGCTGCCTGTTGAGGATGATAGAGGATGCATCAGTGTAATGCTGTGGTGCTGCCTGAGGAACGTTTGTAAACACGGTAAGCTTGTTACTGCTTTTTGATGCTCTTAAAATTACAGCTAAAAAAAAATCCCAAACAAACAGAATTACACATTCATGAGGAATTCTCACTTCATTTATTCCCACAGATTATTGAAGAAAACACTAAATACATCAGCTATATATATTTTTTGCTATGAGGCATCAGAAGACTTTACATAGTACCAAGTTAACTTCTAGTCACCTTACATACCAGTGCATGCATTAGGGCTGGGGAACATTCCCAGAAAATAATTAAACTCCCAATAGGAAAAAACAGACTCAAAAAAAGGGATAAGCAAGAATATCAGTCTATAATCTCCATTACTAAGACTGAACAACACTAATTATGTAAGAACAAGTAAAAATGTAGCTGTTCCATAGGCTTAAGTCAGAAAAAAAAAAGAAAGAAACAAACTGAAGACAGATGTAGTACTATGATTCAAGTCAGGTTAAGTAGTCTGACAATACAGATGCAAACTCCTCTCTGCCTCCATAACGGCAGACAGAGGATCTAATCATTAACAAATCAAGAACAATATTATACAATTTGACTCTCACCTCAAGTTCGCAATTCTGTAGTACATTTGCCTTATACTCCTATAAGGTATTTGAATACAGTAACAGCAATACATTCCAGGCTGATGATGTATAATATATATGTTAGTAGTTTACTACTTAAAATTAGTTAAGTTTTAAGTTAACCAACAGAATCCCTGTCCCAAATACAACTAGTAATACAACATTGATGGGACCTCCTCTCACATCCAAAATTATCATTACCTTACACAATGATTTAAGAGGACCTATAAAATCAGAGCTGACAGGTTTGCATATAAAAAGGGGCAGATGGACTCTATAGGAGAGATAGAAATGCATCAATTAATCAGACTAGTCTTCTGGGTAATGGCAAGTTGAACAAAACATAGTGAACTGCAAACAATAGTCCAGTAACATATCTAGGAACATATCTATCTGGTCATGTACAACAGGAGAATGGTGACAGTAACATATGGCCATATGGAAAGGTTTTAGAAGCAAAGACACAGAAACAGCTTAGCATAAGCTTCAGCACTGCACCAGGACACTTAAGCCAGAGATAAGGAGATACATGTAGTAGTTGACAACAGTATTCTTTAGGAGTACTTCAGGACACAGCCAGCTTTCTTATTCTGGTTTCTACACATACACAAGATATAAAGAAATAGAAACAGATCAGAAGAAAGATCTAGCAGACCAATACGCAGTTCTGAGTGGGCCAATGCATACGTCAGTTCAAAATTTCAGCCTCTTAACCAGAAGAAGCTTCTGTCTTCAAAAGCAGGATTGTTGCAGCTGGATTAAACAGTTGTCTGTTAAAAGCCTACGTTAGACAATTTTATATGTTACTTAAATTGGGTGGTTGGGTTTTATATGTTTGGGGTTTTTTTTAAACTGCCAAAAACCAGAGACTTCACTTATTCTTCATCACTCAACATTTTTGGATCAAGGCTTGATGTCAAAAAAAAGAAAAAAGTAACATTTACATAAAAATTAGAATCTATGACCTTCATTGAGAATGTATCCTTCTGTCTTTAAAAATTTATGCAGGTATAAGTCTCTGAACATTTAAGAGTATCAGGAGAAAGAGATGGTTGATTTTTCTCTCAAGGTACCAGGACAAGTGCACAACAAGGTGAAGCATCAACACTATTCAGACTGTGCAGTCTCTCATTAGACTTCTCCCTTTCTCTACTCTCTAGGGAAACTCAGTACCATTTCTCCTCTTCCTTTTACAGCATATCTGAAAGATGTGGCTATTTGCTGTAAGCTGCTGCCTCTGACACTAAATTAACATCAGTAGGTGCACCCACAGTGCTGCTCTGTATTGGTGTTTCCTTTACTTTGTAAATAAAAGCAAGGTCCATCCTGGCAAAAGGCTATGTCTACAAACATAACTTCCACATTGTGTCACATGCAACAACAACATTCTTTTCTTTTAGACTCAGTTATGACAAATGGGGTAACTGCACAATTCTTAAAACAGTAATCTAGTTAACATTGATGTTCTTAGATTAAAAGAAAGAAATGGAATGTTTTCTGTTATCACTGTCTTTGGGCAACACAAAGCTCTTGGGAGCTCTTGACAATAGCAAACAATCATCTGCATTGCTGTACTGCTCAAAGCCCATTACACTAAGAGCCATGCACATAAAATGAGAACTGCAAGCACTCGCGCACCCGCTTACCCAACTGGAGAAATGGATACATAGAGAAACTATTCTGGAGAACTCCTTGGAAGTTCTCCAGAATATGCAACTGCACTAATCAAAGACATAGAGAACAGAGACAGAGGCAATGGTATAAGTACACTCCCTACCCAGGCACACATCCTTGTGGTTTCAAAAGCCACATCATCAATTCTTGCAGCCAGTTTCAGCTGGACAAACTCTACAGGGAAGACTTTAGCAGATGCATTATTTAGTAAAAGAAAAGCACACCACTTTTAAAACAGCAAACTCAGCAGCTGAGCCAGTGCAGAGGCGGCAGAAAATAATCCTTTTATGTACATCAAGAATTTTCACACGTTTACAAAATCTCTGCATATCTCTCCAAACCTGTAATAGACGTTTAGCCAGTAAAAAAGGATTAGTTTCTGGATATGAGAAACATCCACAACAGAGATAGAAATTTTTTCAGAACTGGCAAGGCACTCTTGTCTAAAAGAAACCACACTTCAACAGGCATGACTGTGTAACATTCTGTGTTCCTTACAGGGGGAAGGAAACACGGAAACCTTATGATTTGCTTTGGATCTCTTAAATGATTTCAGTAGGACATTTGGGGCTGAATAAAAGGCGAAAGCCAGAATAAGGCTGGGAGAGAAGGTCAGTAATCCACAGCCAGGACATGTTGAACATCAATTTGTCACAGAGAGAGCCACTAGGAGGAATCCGTGGACAACAGGGTGGCTGAAGAAAGGACAGAAGGGCAGATCACATGCTGTTCAAGAAGAGATGCCTTTGCACCTCAGTCTGTGCTCCTGGGCTTTACTGCACGCATCATTTCCAGACCAAAATCTGCAAGCCAGTTAGTTCTCAGTGACATTGCTCAACATCCAGAGTTTTTTCAGCACCGTGACCATAGCTTCAGTTCTTCGTGTCAAACACTAGTCAGCAGAGCAGCACAATGATCACACCTGAGCACCTGCCAAAAGACTAAGGTATATTAGCAATGCAAAGCAGCATAATGGGATGTGCATTTTAATCCAGAGTTGTTTGTGCACTGTGCTACAAACGTCTCCTCTTCCATGAGCTAACAGCAGCAACTAAGGAAACATCAGCCTGCAACACATAAGCACCTAAACACCTTACATTTATTTCAGTCCATAACCCTGAATGATAAGCAATAGTGTGTCCAGTAGGCTGACCCAGTGCTAGGAGATTCCTTTCCTTCCTCCCTTGGCAAGCAAGTTAAGATTAGTTTCTTTAAAAGCTCCAAAGAGTATTTTAAGGTCTAGATGCCTCAAACATTTCCACCTGGTATAATGTTTAACAGTGCTGCAAAGAAAGCAACTGGCCCAGCAGATTTCAGGTTCTCCATTACTGGAGGTTTTTGACAGCAGCCAACAGAGACGTGAATAACGGCTTAAAATTCCACTTCAGGACCGGAAAGGGTCTTCCGAAGACATGTACCCCATTTCATTTTGCCATCTGCTCCAGTTATTGCAGATCTTGAATACAACATCCTTGTATGATTTTGAACCTGAACTCCTGTGGGAAATCGTTAATTATGTCTGGCTTATGTGTTACATTCATTTTTCTATAGGCACATAAAGGCGTAGTATTTCAATAGCACCAGCAATAATGACTTTGCATTCTATAATTATGTGCCAAAGTACAACTTCAGCACTGGAAGACATTTCTGTCTTTCATGTTTCACACTAGTCTTAGGTGTTCCAATGATATATTTTTAAGTCAAAAATATTGCAGCAGTGAGCTGTGCAACTAAGCACATGGGCAGTCTTTTTTTGGCCTGATCTATATGTTCTGAAAAGCCTGCCTCAACATATTTGCTAGCTAGTGGGGACTCATAATACATTGTTTGTGTAACCAACATTAAAAGTTTTTTATATTTTCATTTACTCAGTACAGGTGGGAAATAAACTTTTACATGCTTTTTTCCACCCATCCCCCCCTCAAATATACATTTGAAAAGAGAAACAGACATACATCTATGCATCTGAGATTTAAGTGCTGTCAGAATAATCTTATAATTATTGCACTTAAAGTGCTGTAAGAATAATGCTGTCCTAATACAATTCTTTTCGTCTCACTGGTCTCATACTGAAGTTTCAGAACTATTTAAGCTTTCTTAATTGTGTAATGCCAGTACTAATTCACTGCCATGGCCAAATCTGATCTGTGATTATTTATAAAGTGCCTGCTGCTACAGACAGATGCTGCAGATTATCTACTCAAGCAATTTATGCCAGCAGCTTGTATTACCGAAACATTCATTTGAGCATTCCAAGATGCTCTACAGACATAATTAGTCAAACTGCTTTAAAAAAAAATAAAGTCATACATATTACTTAATGAGACCATCTGCAACGATTACACAAAAGCAATGGTTTACTTCCAAGTCTTTCAACCTCAACAAAGTAAATAGCAAAAAAAAAGTTGTTATTTTCTCCAAGAACTGCCCAGTTTTTATATATTAAAGTTAGTGATGTTTGCACAGAGTATGTCTGTGTATATGATATTAAAACACAGAAGCATCAGAACTCCGATATTGTAGTTTTGCAAAACTACAAGAAATAAGCTAAGAAGGCTTGCTCAGTTTGAAGTGTCCAGGCTTTTCTAACAGTGACCACAAGCCTAAGGGCTACTAAATTTACTAGAAAAAAACCTAATAGCTTGATCACCACAAGTATTATCAAACTAAAGCATGTAGCTTTTTATAAAAGGCTAATACTGTTTTGTAAGACTTTCCAGTGACTTCAAAGAACCAGCATTAATTTTGATTGGCAGCCACCATCTTCAAACCAAGCCACAAGAAATTTAATAAGAAACGTTTTGTCTTTACGTCAGAACTTTCTGCTCCTCAGGAGTTAAACAGAAAACCATGATTTAGCATCTGATAGTTTTTTTTACTAAATCTCAAAGCAAAAGACAATATGCATTCTCTAAAGGGTCTGACTGCCACACCACCTGCCCCACAGGTTTTTCAAGTATCACAGACCATTCAGTTAAACATAGTAAGCGTTTTAATCAGCTTTAAGGGTGAGGGAACGGGGGAGGGAGCGAGGGCTAGAGAGATCAAAATGAGATCTTGCAGGATTTAATCTTCACTACACATTCTATGCTAGTGCCATGGACTTGCTTTAAACATCAGTAATGTACACTTTTTGCAATAACATCCAAAGAAAGAATATGCACTTTGTATGTTCATAAGATGCTATGAAAACATCTCTAGGTTACAAACCTAGACAAGCAGTTATTCACTACGATCCTTTGGCTCTCGGTATTTCCACTGGATATAGTCAAAGATGTCTTTTTCACATTCTACTGGTAGGGCCTCCCCAGCAACTCCTGCAAGCAGATTATAGATGCTATTTGAAAAGTGAAAGGTCTATACAATCCTGAAATGCCAAACGCATTGCCAGATTAAGACAAAACTGCTGTAAGTAAGAGAGACTTAAAAAAAAACAACACCCCCCACCCCCCCCCCCCCCCCCCAACATTTTTCATACAGCATTCAGGTACTGATTCTCATTAGTGTCGAAGGTAATAAGTAATGAATTAACTTTGGGGCCATGTGGTTATGCTGTTAAATATGTTTATATTCATATATGTATATATATAGTCAGCACCTCCCAAACACAGAACAATTGAAGGACATGACATATCCTGTTAAGAGTCACATATGTGCTGTCCATGACACCGAAAAAAACCAATCTTTAAGTCAGTAAGACTTTGAGTAGATTAGGTGGCCCAAAGAGGTAACTTAGGCTGCCTCTTCATGCTATGTTGGTGTCCAATACCAGAAAGGACACTGAAAAATTTTACAAACTACAGTATTTATCAGAAGTATTTCCAGTACACCAAGAAACCAATTTAAGGAGAAAATTACACAAAGCATGTAACTAGAAAGAATACTCTGTGGAAAGGCCCAGACTGACCAGTGACACCCAAGGGACGGATTGTATACTCGTTGATTGTGAAGCCCATTTCCAGAGCATGAGCTCTCATGTTCTTGTTGAATATATCACTTCCTGTGAAATACAGTACACCACAGTAATACTGATCTTTGGGGATAAGCCTAGAATAAAAGCAGAAGAAAAGTACAGAATTAGAAAAAATATGTAACAAAAAGGTTACAAGCCACTTGGAACTCAGCCATTCCGACACAGTTCTAGATTTACTTCCTATTTACATGCACACATTCTGCAACTCTGTACATTTGATTTTCCCACAAGCCAGATGCAAGAATGGAACAAACTGCTTATCAAAGAAAGGTTCAGCACATCTACCCTGACCCAGAAGTTACTGGTGTTCAGCCACTACACGGTTATGGTGCTTCCAAACCTGCCAAGAATTAACGTCAAAGCAGCATGATAAAGTAGGTCACAATTCTGAAACTGGATACAAAGTCATGATTTAAAATACAGCATTCTTGCTAATAACCTGTTGTAGATACTGGCAGTTGTACAGTGGCTTCCATACTGCAAAGGAATTAGAAGCCTAGTAACTGCCATGTTCTGGACATGAAGTAGAGATTTGAATGCAGAACTTGATGCAAATGCCTACTATGTAGCTGACAGCTAAAGTGGAGGGGGATATTTATTTATTTTTGGTTTTTGTGTGTGTACCGGATATCAATTCTCCTATGTGGATATGCTGTTCCATCTTCTTTATTTGGCAGCTGACAGACACCCTGTGAGGAAGTAAGGAAAGCAAGAAATTCAAAATGGAATTAAACAGATTTCAGATCAATCTTCACCTCCCCACCCCTAAACAACCTCTAAACAATCCTCAGTCATCCTGGAGCGCAAAGTTAAGTTCCCGGCTGAACCAATTAAATATTTCACTAGAACAGCTGCACATCACAGTACCATAAGTCACTTTTTTTACACTGCTAAGAGGACTGCATGTTCAATGCAGCATATAACTGCTTCTTAGGTTTTTATTACAGCAGGAAGGATCACAGGACTTCTCATTTCCCATTCTTCTGCCCTAATTATTATCAGGCTTTTCAGTATGCAAAAGCATCAGCAGGTTAAAGAAAATGCAGACAAAGCTCAACTAATAAAAATTAAAAAAAGTTTTTTCCTCAAGAAATTCTCTACCACTTTTCATTTCAAACTGCTTTGTAATCTTCATGCAATTCACATGTCAGCCTTTTCTTTTTTTCCCTAGTCTATGATCATCTTAAATGACAATGCAGTAGTGGGGAGGGACATGAACCATGAGGAATGATGAGAAGTGTTTACATACTAAACCATTTCACCAATTGCAGCTTCATGCTGAGACTTCTCCTAGACTTAGCTTTGTTTTGAAAGCTCAACATTGCTTATGCTTTTAAAGATATGTTGTCTGTCTCCTCACTGAGACTTGCTTTTCTCAGATTCTCACCTGCAGTCAGATTTCCCTTTTTACAACATTACTTTCTTACCTTCCACTTTGAAGACAAGAGCTATTCCACAACTATTTAAGACTGACAGGATTACACAGAGCAAATTGTCAAACTATAATAAGCTTGTCAAACCGGGAATGCACAGCATCTCTGCTTTTGGCTCACCGACATACATTTAGCTTTAAACCCATACAGTATTCACATTTAAACCACTTGGCAATAATGACAGCAACTTTCATTTATTCTTCCTAAAGATCAAGCCAGAAAAAAGCCATCAAGTTTCATTCCCTCTCAGAAGGCAACACAAACTAAAGTGAAGACAAATTCTCAGAGGTTTTTTAGCTTTTAAGCAAAACCAAACCAACAAACAAACAAAAATAATTATCAACAGCCCCTTTCACATTGGGAAAGCAAGTATCTTTAACTGTCCAAAATACTAGCTGAACATAACAGTATCTTGAGCCTTGAATAGAAACTCATAAGTCATAGACCTTTGGTGAACCCTCATGCAGGGCCACTCCTCTGAGCTTCCAAGGAATTCCATAAAACCAGCGTGAGTGACTGACAGGAACTAACTAGTCCTCATTTCCATTCATTATTGCTTATGCTTTTACACTTCCATTAGAATTAACTTTTAACCAGCCCGTAAGACCAGAATACCTGGGGCCTGTAAAGAAAACTAAGCAAAGCAAGATAACACCCGATCCACATGTTTAAGAAAAACAAGTAATTGCTGTGAGCAAGGGACCTAACAAAATGAATGTTTCTGTAATTCATTACTTTCTTCAGGAATCCTACATATTCCCTATTATATCCTGAGTCTAGCAGCTTATCTATTAAATCTGCTCTGCAACAAAACTGACAAAAAAGGAGACAAAAGCATATTATGTATTAGACAAAACCAGGCAAACAGGCCCGAGATCAAATATAGTGTTTCCAAGATCTTGAGGACAGAGTTACAAAAGTCGTCACTGGTGCAACTGAAGAAGTGAGGTTGCGCTAAGGTTCTGGGGAAACCAAGCAACACAGAGACATAATTGGCATTGTGCAATGAAGGTTATGTCAGTGGGATTCAGAACTACATAAGTAACCATAAATTCTCTAATACTGAAATCTTACCATGAGAGATTCACTATGAGTTAACTGCAGAAAGTTTTTATGGGGGGAAGGGGGAGAATGAAAAAAAAAATTAAAAAAAAACCCCAGAAAAATCACAACTCCAGCAGTCCAAACAACATATCTTATATATATATATATATCCTAGCTTCTGTCAGGAAAGGTAATCCCCTCCCTCCAACATCCCTCACCACCAAAAAGCCTTACCATGAATTTGGTGTCACCTTTAGACAGCATATCTGTGACAAAGTGGACTTTTTCCAGTTGTTCTACAACTTGACGCAGAAGTTTTGACTAGGAGCAGTGACAACACAGAAGAAGAAATTATTTCACAAGTAGCAAGAATATCTTACCTATTTACAAGACTACAGCCCACATGAGTACAGGACATCACTATAATTACATGCATTAGTGTACACGAAATTTGACCCAGAGGGGAAAAAGATAACAATAAAAATGAGAAAAAAGCAAGTAGAATTATAGTTGCACAACATAAAGAAAAATTTCCACCAAAACCTCATATCAGATTGCTTTCATTGGAAGCAACAAAACGTTTCTTGGTTTGAGTCTTCAACTTTAAGCAATGAATCTATAGAAGCAACACAAGAAATACCAACTGTCATTAAGACTCCTTCAGAGTTAGTCCCAAAAGATTACAAGGGCAGCAGAACATTTACTTCTTGTCCAAAAGATTACGGCTACAAAAAGAGATACTTACTCTACCTACTTTATCCAGGTAGCTGTTACAGTTCTACCTTGTAAAAGCATAAGAATTCAAGAGGGTGGGGGGGAGTGTGTGTGAAGGGAAAAGGAGGGACAGAAGGATAAGAGTAAACATACTGAGTAGTTCTGCAAGAGAAACACGGCATAATAGATGGACCTGAGAAGTTATTATTACTCCTCAAAATAAACACAGTGATCCAAGAGTTGAGTTTACTATTACAGTAACAAAATGATGCAAGAAGCTGCAATACAAGCCTGGGGCTACGTATCTTCTGAATTTAAACATACCCTTGTGGAAGTAATGCACAGTACTGATCTACAATAGCAGAAAAACACACCTGTTTGGATGACTCAGATGTGAAACTCGGATGGGTTAGGAGTACATCCATGTCACCACTTGACTCCGCGCCTAGGCAAGTATGAAACAAATTAAAATCCTGCTGCATACGACAAAGTATACTAGCATTGGTGAACATCCATCTCACCTCCTCCTACAAACATGTTTTTCTGGTAGAAAAATAGTCAGTCACTATTCAAGATATTTGTGGAAAAAAAAACCCCCAATCTTAAGAGAACCTTGTTCTTCCATCAAAAAGTTTACATCCCCGCATCTCTCAGAAAATACCCAAGAATTTCTTGCTGTACTCTATAGCAATGAAGTACAAGCGTTGTTAATCTAAAAACAAAGCAAACAATTCACATGTTACAACAGACTACTCTTTATGGGGGTGGAGTGGAGAACCAAGGATTTACATCTGTGTTTTGTCACTGAACTAACCAGTCAAGGCAATACTAACAGGAATAAAACCAGGTTCCAGCACAGACTGTCGAGAAGAACAACATATATAGTAATGAGTCTTGCTTATTAGCCCAAAATAAACATAAGATCAAAGAGTACCAACCTCGTCTAAAACTGCCACAGACTGTAGCAATATAGTTTGGGTCCAGCTTCTTTACCTCTTCCAGCACAATTTCCTATGTAAAAGGAAACACATGTGTTTAGAGCTATCATTCACCGGCCATCAGTGCCTCGCATCTTCGATAAAGGCATCCTTACTTGCATTTGCAGCATTTCTTCCCTTGGGATTCTTTTCTCAAAATCTTCAAAATATCTGCATACATAAAAATAAAAGCATCTGAAAGAGTGGCAAGGGTAGCATCTTAAAATTTTAGTCAATTAAAAGTGTATCAGAGGAAAGAATATAACATATTAGTCACATCACAAAAAGCTTCCCATTCTCACCAAGTATCTTAGAATATCTTGCCAAGTGATAATAAAAACTCGCAACTTCAAGTTTGACAATGCTTAGAAGACTGCTTCATTGCATGTTATTTCCACTGTATATGAAGAGCTACTGCAAGGTGGGAGTAGTATTACCATAGAACCAATTGGTTTATATTTGAACCTGTTGGAGCGGGTCCAGAGGAGCGTCACAAAAATTATCAGAGGGCTGGAGCACCTCTCCTATGAGGAGAGGCTGAAAGAGTTGGGGTTGTTCAGCCTGGAGAAGAGAAGGCTCCGGGGAGACCTTATTGTGGCCTTTCAATACTTAAAGGGGGCTTAAAAGAAAGATGGGGACAACCTTTTTATCAGGGCCTCTTGCAATAGGACAAGGGGTAATGGCTTTAAACTAAAAGACGGTAGCTTTAGCCTAGATAAAAGGAAGAAATTTTTTACAATGAGGGTGGTGAGTCCCTGGCCCAGGTTGCCCAGACAGGTGGTGGATGCCCCGTTCCTGGAAACATTCCAGGCCACATTGGACGGGGCTCCGAGCAACCTGATCTAGTTGAAGATGTCCCTGCTCATTGCACGGGGAGTGGACTAGGTGGCCTTTAAAGGTCCCTTCCAGCCCAAACCATTCTATGATATTTACGTAGCCCTCTGAAAATATAAAAGGTTCCTGACAAAACTCAGTCGACCAGCAAGCAGGAGGAACAGGTCCCTCACCCATGGCCAGAGGTGATCTATGTTGGAAAGAGCTAAATGGAAGCTCACAAGTCAAATAAAGCTCCCAATATCTTTGTACACAGCTGTAAAAAAGACTGGCAGCATGCTGCTTGACTGTGGAGAAAAAGAGGCCAGGTGAAACAATGACACACCTGAGCAGCAGGCACATTCTTCACCCCTGCAGCACCAGACCCATTGACAGCAGGCACTGGCAGCTACACTGCAGCCTCAGAGCCGACTGTTCTGACACTCCTTACCCAACCATCCCAATCCAGAGTTCTGCAGACAGGGCTTCTGGATATGGGACTCCCCCGCCCCAACCCCCTCCAAGAGCTGCAGTGGAACTAGGGACAAAAAGACCACCATAAAGCACTGAAACCATTCTTTCAGCTCAGCATTTACCAGAGGTTCTGAAACAACATCTGAGCACAATGCTGAAAGCAGACCCAAGGGCAATGTGTGCACTGGCAACATGGATAGGTCAAGTGAGTTTTCTTATACTCACTTAAGAGTGAAAAGTTTTCTCTTGAATGCTCACAGGTATAAAGGCAGAGATGCACACTGGGTATGGGGCTCAGATGAGCAGCAGGGAGACAACAATCATTGTGTAACCCTTCTCACTCACTGACAAGCACTTTGTCCAGATCACATATTCCGCACCTCTCCCACTGATGTGGAAACACTAGAGCTGGCCCCACACAGAACCAATTCAAACACAGAGCTTTATTTGGTTCACTTGCAGCTTCTTGCAAACACAGCTATAGCTCTGCCAGAACTAGCACACGAGAACAGCCACTCAGCAAGCAATGTTCCAGCTGGTAAGTACTCAGGGACAGACACATTCTGCATATCATTCTCAAGTTAAGACGTGCAAAGGTCTTACCTTGCTCACAGCACGTAACAAAAAATAGCCTGGGCCACTTTTATGCAGATTCCCAGGAAACATCAGTGTAACCTTGCTAAAGTGATTCTCCGCGAGCTAACTGCAAAAGTCATTTGAAATTAATTTCCTTCTGGATGCAGACTAAGCCTACTGAATGACAATGCCAATGAAACAAAAGCTCTGAATAACTGCTGAAAAGCACGTAGAGCACATGGAGAAGACAGAACCTTACTTGGCCTGTGTAACCTTACATTACATCCTGGTGTCTGCAGGAAACATTAGAAAAGCCAAGCACTTGCACCCAAGAAAGCTTACTTCAACCCAATTCGCTGGTGATGGGTCAGCTTGTGCTCATTTTTTCTTAGATCTAGAAGAATTACGAAAAACAAAAATGTTACTTGAAGACTAAAGATCTTACAAGAAATTTCCACCAATGCAAAGATAGTGCACACAAAGAATATGTAACAAGAAAGCTGCAACCTCAAAGAAATATTTTACACTGACTACTCAACAGCTGATTAAGTACAAATGCATAGGGCACTTCCCAATAAAGACTTCAATAGACCATTCACCTCAAAGCCAAAATCCTTGTTATTTTCCATGTAATCTGTAAGTACTTTGAATATGTATGTAATGCCTTTAGCCTGTGCACTAACTTTAGCATCTGACACACTTTCCTCAAAGCCTAGGGCTTATCTGCTATCGCAGTACCACCGGGAACAGGCAGCTTGACAGAAAAAACATTACTGGAGTGTGAATTGAGAACCCAAAGTTACACTTACCTTCTAAAGTCTTAATTCCTTCCTCAACAAACTTCCTAGCAGCAGCAGGACTGCAAAGAGACAAGGCAATTTGCCATCAGGAACAGCAAGAATCTCCCAACACTGACAAGGACATTATAATTCACTGTAACTGCCTAGGTTCTTCAAGGCCAAGACTGAAGTCAGTTCTGATGCTTACCCTCTTTTCAGCATACACATTTTCAGTTAGTACTTTCAATCAGCAGGGATGGCTATCCAAGGCTTGGCCAGCGCTCTTTTTAGCACTGATGTAACTATATAGCGATGTATAATTGTAAAAAAGAAACAAAATCTCACCACATAACAACAATGCTTTAGACAACAATACTGAATGCATGATAAGAATTACTTTAACCACAATCAGTCTCTGAACCACCTTAAGGCAACAGCAACACAACAGCATCTTTAGACTAGCACTTCAACAAACACAACAAAGCTCCCATTTGCAACCACCAGTACAGCAAAGCTGTTCCAGCTCCAGTTTGGCTGGAGAGTTTGCCTTAAGCATAAACACTCAAGTGAACGGCTGTAACCTTTTCCCTCTTTAAGGGTTTGTCATTAGATTAATCTGCGTGACTCCATGGGGAAAGAACGATGTTTCAACTGTGAGAAAGGCATTCAGGTAATGTTATACCCATATACTTTTCCAAGATCTCAAAATGCTGAGAACCACCAGCCTGGAGGCATAGTCCCTTCCTGGGGAACTACTTTTCAACTACTCTGGAATCCCACAGTTACAGCTCCACCACCCTTAAAGGCTTTGAATCCACTTCCTCAATAAAACTCTTATATTACAATAGGATTGTCAGATCTTGACCTGCCATTCACTTCCTTTCTTACCCTTCCCTGCATCTCTTGCCAGGTTCCAGACCAAGGGAAGCACCTTCCACTGCCCTGAGACAGGACAGCACCCAAGCTTCTCCTTCTGCATCCTATCCCAATTTCTCAAAGGCATTCTCAAATCCCAGTGTATCCTCAGACTTTGAGCACATTTTCCCTCAGAATTACTTGAGTGTGATTGCATTCCCTACACTCAACCTCAAGGGTTTCAAATGTTAAACAAGAGCCCTGGATGGCTTTTTTGTTTGTTTGTTGCCTATTTCAGGGCTTTACTACTTCTTTTACAAACAAACGACAGAGCACCATCGTCCCTGGGCCCAACTTCCCACCAGAAGTCCTAAATGGACTTCTCACTTCCACTCTAAGTCTTTCATGGTTCTGTTCCTCACCAGCTCCTCTCTCCTTCCCCTCTCAGCTTGCACACAGGAGCTTCTCACTTCCACTCCTCTACTGCAAAGTCTGTAATTGACAATTCTATACCCTTTCCTCTCAGCCAATCATGTAATCACAACTATGGTGTCTCACTGTGGGCACTACAGCGTCAGCTCAAACTCATTCTCTTCATTATTTGCAATCGCCTGAATTCTGTTCATAACTCCACCAAATAAACAGAAGGAAGAAAAACAGAACAAACAAAACCTTTACCCAATGCCAGTAACTCGTGTCAATAGATTGATAGATGCACTCGTATCATCTTGTCGAATCTGCAGAAACAAAACACCACAAACTAAACCCTTCTTTACTCCATTTGCAGTAAACAAAGAAATCTTGAGAGGATAAAACAGCTTAGGTCAGACTCTGCTTTGGAGGGTCACTATAAATCAATGCAAAACAGTACCAAAGGTAACACTGTGTATCACAATAATGCCGTATGTACTGAGCCTGAAAGCTGCCTAAGTACCCGTGCTAAGGTGAACAGCATGGTTAAACCACGAAACTCCACAGCCTTCCAGAGTCAGAATTCTACTTCTCACAGAAGACATTCATATGCTGATTGTATAACCTAAAATATTTTCATAAACAGACATTTTTGAAGCTTTAGCTGAGCTTCTCGTTCCCTGCCTTCTACTCACCACAGACTCCATGTCCACCATTCTTAAGCTTTATATCAGTCTCTCCAAGGGCAACAGAAATTGCACAAAGCAAGCAGGCTACTTTGCAACTTACAGAGAAAAGCAACTCTTGAGAAACAGAGCACAAGGGAAAGAAACCCACCTTTTCCAATTTGCGTAGTTTTCCAGTAGATAAGAACTCATCTATCTTCTCAGCTATTTTAGCACCTACTCCATCCTAAATATTGGGGGGTGGGTGGAACGGAACACGACACACAAGTTAACTTCAAGATCACTTAAAGCCATTATAGCTAGGAAAAAAAAAGGAAAGCTCCCCCAAATTTAGAGTCCCAAAAGAACTATGAGACCACCAAGACCATGATAAAATATCAAACCATAACAGAGCACAGGGATTCATGGGTACAACGCAAGCAGCATAAACAAGGGCTATATTAAAAGCTCCCCCAAAGCAATAATTTTGAACAAGGCTTTGATTACTACTGCTCAAGCTCCCCGAATTTAGTGAAGCAGTGACAGAGTGAAGAGGAAGCCTGCGGCAACAGAACCCTTTCACGGGCAGAGCCTCACCTGCCGCCCCCCGCTCCAGCTGTGGCGGACACTCCCCCCTCCGCTCCAGCTGTGGCACAGCCCCCAGCGGCCACGCCGCAGCCCCCGCACGGGCCGGGTCCGCCTCCCGCTGCCCCGAGCCCCCGGCAGCCCCCGGCAGCTCCCGGCGCCGCGCCCCGCTCCGGCTGCCCCGAGCACGCCCCGCCGGCACCTCGGGCAGGGGCACCTACCAGCTTCTTGGCTTCGGCCCCGCTCCGTATCTTGCTGGGGTACCGGGAGATAACCGAGGCTGCTTTCCTGCAGAACGGGGCCGGTCAGCACGCGAAGGCGCTGCCGGCCCCGCTCGCGGGGCGGGGAGGAGGGAGGCCGTACCTGTACGCGTTGTACTTGTGAACGGCGCGGTTCACGTTGCGCTCGTAGTTGGCCAATTCTACGGGGAGAACCACGGTGAGAGCAGCCGCCCCGCGGTGCCCCGCCCGCCCCGCGCACGTACCTACCCGTGAGGAAGTCGGTGATGCCCTCGTTGGGGCTCTCCTGGGGGGCCTTCCGCTTGCTCATGGCCGCCACCGGCACCGGCACCGCAGCTCTGCCGGAGATCTCGGGGAGGCGCTTCCGGCGGCAACGTCACAGAGCGCGACAGACGGCGGCGCGCAACCGACAGAGCGCGCTCCATCCGCGGCCGCTCGGACGCCGCTACCTCGGGCCCCGCCCACCGCCGATGGCCCCGCCCACCGCCGATGGCCCCGCCCACCGCTCTTCCCACAGCCCCCCGGGAAAGGGGCGGAGCCAACCATCAGAAGGCCCAGAGGCGGCGGGAGGAGCTGGAGGCGTTTCTGCCGTGCGCCTTCAGCTTCTAGCACAGAGCCCCGGACAGAGACAGCGGCCCGTACTGGGCGTGATGATGCCTGCTCTTTACTGCAACTATATCCGTTGTGTCAGCAACGTGACCCGCTAGGTAATTGAACTTAATTTATCTGGGGCGTAGATAGAAAAAGATAGATGTCATACTACCCTATGGAAGGGGTTGGAGTAGGAAGACTAGTGGAGTAGGAAAGTAGTTCATTAAATGCAATAACAATACCGGTATCAAAACTTATGTGCCTCAGTTTCCTTTAAAAAAACCCCTACAGAATGATCACAGAATGATCAGGGTTGGAAGGGCCCTCTGGAGCTCCCCAGTCCAACCCCCTGCCACAGCAGGGGCACCTCCAGCAGTGGCACAGGACGTGACGAGTTTCTGTCACATTTCTTGTATTTCCATGGGGTTTTGGTCCTTTCTGTCCCTTGGGACTCATCTAGTTCTGTTAAGGAGAACAGTCGGAGAGATCATTAAGGCGACCCTAAATTATCAGCACTTCACAGTAAATAATTTACTTTACAAGTAGAGATATTTTTGAGAAGGTTTTCTCATGGGATCTAATTCTGCTTTGTCATTCAGTCCTATCCAGAACATAGTGCTGGTAGGAGTTAGCTAGCACGCACGGTCTTGCTAGAAGTGAAGTACGACCCCACAGCACTGTAGTGTGTCCAGTTCTGGGCTTACTGTGTGCAGTTCTGGGCCCCCCGGGTCAGGAAGGACAGGGAACTGCTGGAGAGGGTCCAGCAAAGGGCTACAAAGATGATGAGGGCATTGGAACATCTTCATTATGAGGAAAGGCTCAGGGACTTGGGGCTTTTTAGTCTAGAAAAAAGAAGACTCAGGGGGGATCTTATCAATACTTATAAATACTTAAGGGGAGGGTGCCAGGGGGATGGGAACAGTCTTTTTTCAGTGGTGGCCAGTGATAGGACTAGAGGTAACGGGCACAAACTGGAGCACAGGAAGTTCCATCTGAACATGAGGAGGAACTTCTTTACTCTGAGGGTGGCAGAGCAGTGGCAC